>CM076088.1:65065324-67465324 GCA_038088585.1 Chrysina gloriosa
AGACATACGTTTATTGCGACTTCTGAGAAAAATAAGAAACCTAATACCTAAATCGTTTTAACTTTTTAATTATCTAAATAGCCAAGATCGTGTCGTGTCCTAAAAAAGTATAATCTTTGGTTTAAATTAAATTGAGAAATAAATTAGGAAACTAAGTAAATTTCGATGTCAGAGGTTGAATTTCTTAATTTCCATGAACCGTTTCCTTTAAAGCAACGTTTCTCTTATGAATTTAAACTACTTTGAACACCAAAGAAACTTGCTTGGCATTTGGAGGAAATGTGTAGTAGTCGATAGAATTTCTGGAAACGGATTCTGCAATTTACTTTAAAGATGATGCTGTGGCGGGCACAATGCTTTGGAAGATCAGGTTCCCCAGCAGAGTTTATTCAAAGACAATAAACCGACAAAATCCTAGAAACAAACGTTTGGAATGCGGTGGAAAATAAAAATAATCCGGAAATACATTTTGCAATTGTCAAAAAATTGTTCAAATTAAAAAAGAAAATACAAAATGGTCATTACAGTGCTCACTTTTACGTAATTCGTTAGTGAAAAGTAGGATTTTGTGTAAAAAGAAAGCAACTGAGATAATTGCAAAAGTAATCTGCTAGCTAGTTGCAGTTTCAAATGCAAGTGTACACGAATGGGAAGAAAATTAAACAAATACATGCGACGCGGTTGAAGGCGTCAAAACTGATTATAGCAATTAGCTATCAAGATTTTTGCTCATGCCCTGATTCAATGTACATCCTTCCCCGAATAAAATTGTTGCGCACAATAATATATTTTAAGTACATGTATACTGGTATCAGTATGCTCAAACTATAGAATAACATTGGGAAGTACGATAGGAACGATACACGTCAGAACACTGGAAAACAGTCGCAGGGACAAACTGGAAAAAACACTAGAAGAAAGTCAAAGTGGGTTTAGAAGGAAACGAGGAACAAACGGACAGAATTCTATACTCAGATAAATATCAGAATAAGTTTGAAAGGTGGGGAGGCAAATACACGTATGTTTTATAGACATGGGGAAAGCTCTTGATAGAGTAAGAAGAGCAGACGTATGGAGAATATTACATCAAAGAAAATTAAAAGAAGGCCTAACATAATACATTGAAAGCCTATCGGAAAGGAGTAGCATAACATAAAAATAGAAGAGGAACAACTCTAACAGGTAGATAAGTTCAAGTACGATATTTGGGAATAATAATAAGCAGGGATGGGAAAATGTACGAAGAAATAAATGAATGGTTAGCAAAAACCGGTAGATTATACAATAGCATGAAGAGTAGCTTTCTGAATAAAAAGGAAGTACCCAAGAGAGCAAATGTAGCAGTAATAAGACAAACAGCACAACCGACACTAACGTATAGATCCGAATCATTGACTCTAACACAAAGATAGAAAAGTAGATTAACGAGTACTGAAATGAGGTTTCTGAGAGGAGTAGAGGGAAGAAAATATAAAAGAAGAAATCAAGTAACAAGGACAGTTTGGATGGCTGTGACATGTAATAAGAAGGGATGAGAATAACGAGTGAAACAAATATTTGAGGTGAGAATAATTGGGAAAAAGAAAAGAGGAAGACTAAGAATAACGTGGATAGAAGAAGTAAGGGCAGCCAGTAGAAAAAAGAGGAATAAAATAGGAAGATGTAAGAACACTGGCAAAGGAGAGAAGAAAGTGGAAGGCAATGTGGAAAACTCAACTGGAAACATAACTCGAACCCAAGAGGTACAAGAGTTCCTTCTGTAAGTAAGTAAGTAAGTAAGTAAGTGCACTCGTATGTTAAGTTGAAGAGATTTTGTCGTTGATTTTTCTAAAACGATTGTGTTTCCAACGCATATGTAAAACTAGAGAAGGGTATTTATTACGTCCATGACGAATTATTTTGTATTCGTTATGAATACGTAGATCTTGAGGAACTAAATGTAGTTAGCATTTGTTGTGGCCAATTTTAGGGAATTTAAAATAATCGATTTAAAATAATCCACAAATGGTGAACATTAAGAAAGTACTGCTTTTGTAGGGTGGTGTTTAGTTTGTAGTTTGTAGCAAAGATTATGGAACATAATTATGATTTTTAGGGCGTGGACAGGAATGCGTGACTATTGCTTGTTTCAAATAAATAGTTAGCATATAGCGTTGACTTGGGTATCGGCTTATACATGTTCCAACAACTACGCTGCCATGTTCTGTGGAGAAAATATAAAGCCAAAAGGACGTCTCTCATAAACTTTGAGTGCCGACTTATTTGAAGTGAGCATTTTAAAATTAAGCACCCCTTAAAAACGAGGTACTTGGACAAACCTCTGTAAATGATCACTTTGACGTATATGTGCTTCTTATATTTTTATATTATTTTCATCTAAATACTAAAATAGCCCTAGTGTACTTTAATTTTGGGCATGTTGCAATTCGGCAATCTAGTAAAGTTACGCTATGACATGCATGTCACCAGGGTCAGTTTTGAGAAGTTGGTAGACCTACATGTATTATCTTAAAGTAATTCAAACAAGTTTGAGTCTAACTTTAGTTAGAAAATTATATGGTTTGCGCTCGACACAAGGATCCATGGTTATAGACAAACAGAAAGTTACCACCAACTGTGAATTGCTGGTTAATCATCAAATTGTATTAATGTACTTTGCACAACTATTTATATTATTTGCATTTCATATTTGTCATGCTTTTTTAAAATAATAATAATGTAATAAAAGATAACGGTGCAATAAAAATTCTAACATGAAACGTGTAGAGGAGCATATCAAATATTAAATAGTTACGTGTTATACGTAGATTTACGTAACTTGTGTACATATATTATTTCCACGAAGCTAAATATGCGAAGTATACGTTCATACATTCAGTGACCTACACGATATATGTCCTCCATACAAATCAATCAGAAACGGAGCACGACACATAATAATACAATTGCTTTGTAAAATTATACACAAGCCTGACTGACCATTATATTTTGAAATAATCATTGTAAATTATAACAAGGGTGCCTTTTGTTTACAACAGATATACGAAACTTCTTTTGAACATGGTTGTAATGATGAATAAATAACAAAATGCTAAATAATAATAATAAATAATGCCAATATGTAGTAGCAATCATCAGTAGTTATGTATTTCCAAGGTTAGACGGATGATAACAGTGACGCAGAGAGTAGTCACAAAAGAGGTAACTACACGAAAATGTGTAAGAAAATCGAGCTTTGTTGAGGAACATAGAGCCTCCAAGAGGCACCGATACGACAATTTATTGAAAACCATAGTTGAAGAAACGGGTAAAGAACAAAGTGGAACAAATTGGCCAAGACAATACCACACCCAACAATTAATTAGAGGAGGCAATGTGCAGTCATAGAGAAAAAATTACACTACTTAATGATAACACATCATCCACTCTTTTATCAAATTTTCATGATGAGCGATGAGCAATGCTTTTTAGTATATAAAGAATTATTTAATTTGAGTGATATTGAGCACAAGATTAAAAAATAAAAACTAGCTGATCATCAAACGTAAGGAACGCAGATAAAAACCGGATAACAAAAGTAAATTACAACAAAAAGGTGCAACATGAGTTTAACGAATGAAATATTTTGGAATTGGAATTGGAAATGTAAAAAGGAAATATTTTGATTCAAGAATTACTGTTTAGTTTAGTGCGATGAATGTAGAATACCAATTTATTCTGTGGCAACTGTTGCTTTGTAGGTTCGTGGGGTCCCTGATGAAGAGATTTGTGTTCTTAATTTTATTGCAAGGTATTTGGGGAAACTATCAAGGGGATACTAGAAAACCGTGACCATCAGCTTGTTACCTAAGGAAAGACTATCTTTAAAAATTCTATTGGGATAGGGCATTAAATAATAACTACTAATTATTATAAAAGAAAGTTCTTTTATTTAATATCAACGCACAAGAAAGACCGGCCGTTTATGTTAGCGATCTACAACCGACTCATACAAAGTTACTTAATGCATCGATGCCCGAAGACTGTTTTTATATTGAACGCTACTATATATCTAGCATACATGTCATCCATAGTTCCAGGTCAGTCCCTTTCAAGTACGTAATTTACTACGGGCCGATGTGTTTATGTATCAATTCATTTTTGTTTGTATGGCGACGTTCGACTCGCATCTAAGATGGTGAGAATATAATTATTCCACCACAGTTTTCCAACAAATTCCAATTCGATTTTAGCAGTTTTTACTTTGACTGTGTGATGATTTTCAGAATGTAGTGTAATAAACGTTTGAGCCAAAAGTGTTCTAATTGAGATTTATACATATTAACAAACTATTTTAGTACCAGTATATACCTGGTCAATAAATGTCTCCGTATTCTTACATTGTTGTAGACGAATTATTCGTAGAGAAGCACGTTATAACAAAGTTTTTGTCGTATGCATTTCGTGCAGGAAGTATAGTGGTAAAAACGTAGATTTTAATTAAAAGAGAAGTAATTATTGAAGAGTGTCAGATTTGTTACTATACATTGTTGCAAAATTACTAGTTGACTAATCACTCAAATACAAATAACATCGATTTGCTTTTGATTGTAACATTGATTTTCCACAATGAAGCTACTGTTTAGTCTTGTCAAGGCAATAATTTGGGAGTATACAACGTAACATATCTCTAGACCTATTTTTTGTTTGATATAATAATTATCGTCAAAATTCTAAATTCTAAATATATATTTTGGGTCCCATCTTGTAATCTCTATATTAGCTCTGCAAGCGTAACTGGCCCATGGCTTGTCCAATTATTCTTCCCCATGTATTTCTGTCCCTTGCTTTCTGTTTTCATCCGGAAATCTTCAAACTGCTTATATTCCTCTCCACTTCATAGTCCATCTCACCTTCGGTCGCCCTCTTCTTCATTTCCCCCTATTGATAGCGTCATAAGTAATTTTGGCACTCTAGTTTCCGACATTCTTTTCATATGTGCTCTCCACCGTAGTCGTTGTGCTCTTACAATCCCCACTATATATGTTTGTTTCCTTGTACAGCTTCTTCAGCTCCTCATTATTTCTTCTTAACCATAAGTCAATAACTTTCTTTCCTCCGTATATTTTTATTAGTACTCTTCTCTCCCACACCCCCAGCCTCTTTTGTTCCGTATTATTTACTGTCCATGTTTCACAAGCGTATAACACAATTGGTCCTATTACTGTTTTATACAGCTGCACCGTTGCTTTCTTCGATACCTATTTATTCTTCAGGATTCTATTGAGAGCTCCCACACATCTGTTACCTGTCATGATTCTGGACTATATTTCTTCTTGAAAATATCGTTCCCAAATACGTGAATTGATCTATTTCTCATCAAAAACATTTTTTTCCACACTCGGCTCTCACCCTTAAGTATTTTCCTTTTTGAAATTCTTTGTCCGTCCGCTTCATGTACTTCGTTTTCTCTTCGTTTATATATAGATCCATCTTTATTGCCTCCGCCTCTACTCTCCTCATAACATTTCTTATTTTTTCCATATTTCTAGCTAAGATGACAACATCGTCGGCGAATGCCAAACATTGGTATTTTCTTCTACATATATACAAGTCCTGTTCTATTCACTTTTGCATTTCGAAATTTCGCAATTTCCATCTTCGTCCTCTTGTCGATGTCGAATACTGTAGTATTCCGTAATTTATTAATGACGATAATTAACGACATCGTTGTGGATCTAGCCGAAGGACTATGTTTTCGAAATAAATTGGGGAATGGGAACAATGAGCGAATAACTTTTACTAGAAAAACATATATCAGCTACAGGTAATAGAACCAAATATAAAAGATGTACAAATGAGGTCAGAGGGTTAATTACAGGTCCGCTGAATAGTCTTGTAACTTCCTATTCTCTTGTAATTTTTTTGGTGTTCATGTTACACATTTGTGCTTTACCAAATTTTGCTTATCGTTTGCGTTTGAGATAACTCAACGGAAGTTGTGGTGTGTGTCTCTTACAAATGTGTAACTTCGCATTGCCCGAATATCAAATATATGAGAAAAGCAGTTGTCAAGGTGAGAGGACTTCCTGGTTTTGTTAAATGGCTTTGAATCGTTAGCGACTTGCTTGGGTTGCAATGATTGATGGACATGAAATAAAGGAATTTAATTGGGGTATGATGGTCTAGCTGCTCCAGTGTTACTAAACCAGTACTTTAAGGGTGTGATATCACTGGTTGAAAATTTCAATGAAATCCCATTTTTTGTGGATCAAGTTGGAAATTTCTTTATCCAATCGTATATAGCAGTTAGTCACAACATGGTTAATTAGTGTTGCCGTCATAAATAGCAGTTAATTATAAAATTGGCTATCCTGATTATTTCCACCAAAACAACAATGTGAGTACAACCTCGTCTACTTCGGCACAATAAAAGTGTCGACACAAAACCTAGATAAAACCGAAGGAAAGTGAAAACTTGACGAACAAGAACACCGCAGCGAGGAGATGAAAGAAAACGAAAAACTCGCAGATAAATACCGTTCATACGCATCCACACACTTTAAAAACCGGATAAATCACGCCGAAGCTCAGTAGGCCGTGTACACAGCCGCCTGGCCTATTATGCAAAATAATATTTAAAAATGATGGATGTATGTCATTATCACCTACACTTTGTTGCGATAATGAGCCACAGGGTGGGGGTGATTACCTGTGATTGGCTGGAAGGCTCAGGTACGAGGCGGGAAACAGAATACGGCGTCCGCAGACAGTACAACATTTCACTGACCAAGTATCGGTCCATCTATATACTTTACATTCAAGCGGTTTGTAAAGTTTCGTCGATAGATAACGATGACGTACAACGCGTAGACCGGCATTAAAGTTTTCACGTGAGAAACTGAAAAATCAAAGCTCTGACAGGGATTTATTTTCAGTTCAGTACATAAGACTGCAAATCTTGATTTATGATAAGTTCTAATTCCAATTTTTATTTGGCTTTTTACCAAATCTACTTACCGGACATGGAAATTCGATAATGCTCGAAAACCGAAATAGTCCTGAGCTTTTCTGAAATGCAAAAGCTCCCGCGCAATATATTGTGCAAAACCGTTGTTAGTGGGCCTCTCGAATAGTGCTCAAAAATTACAATGATTCGGTATTCAGTGTGATGTTTTGTGATGCTGAAAGGTGACGATAATGCTAGTTGTAGGCTGAAATTGCAGCATGCGTTTAGGCGGCCTTAACTTCAGGCTCGTCTTCACACTGTGTGTGTTGTGGTTCATGATCGATGTATTCAGGTGAATATTATCTAGAACTTAAGTTTTATATTAATTGCTATTGAAATATTTATTTTTAAATCATCCCGAAAAATTTAATATATAAAAATTAGGACAACATTCTATAATATTGCTCCTAAAATCCCTCTCAACTTACATCGATTTTATTTGATAATACTTTATGTAATTTTATTCTGCAAATAAGTTAAATTCAAATTCGTTGCAATAGTATTTTTGCAAGTGCAAATGATTTCAATACACATGCAAATGGGATTAACCAACAGAAATGTTAAATTATTTTTCTTACGTATGTGCTATGTGTGTCTAACTGTGTAACGGTAATCGTTTTTCGAAGTTGTTACATCTTTAACCTTGAGCCTTTTAAAACTAGATAATTTAGATATTTTACGCCGGTATAATTGTCGGCATTTCAGTGATATATTAACAATAAATGGTAACAATGTAGTATTTTTCCCAGAATGTGAGTGTATATCCAAGTTACGAAGCATCAGAGTGATTTCTATAATTGCTATACAAACCCATTAGTCGCTGAGCTATAATTCACCTGCTGTGACGCTCTTTCTCGACGATTTGTTGCTTTATAGTTTTCTATCTTCTCTAATTTACACCGTGTCCTTCTTGCAAAGTGTGGTATTATTGAAATAGACAGAAAATATGACATTTTCATTTTTGAGGAATAAAAATTAAAATATTTGTGTGAGACATATTCCAGAACATTTACTGAATACAATTTCTTCATACTTACTATTTTCAAACTCAGAGAAAAGCTCATAAATCCACCTTCAGGTTCAAACCTCCTCCTCGAACTTAGGATATGTCAAATAATTAAGAATATGTAGAATAACAAATTCACTGTTATTCATGTGTATTTTATCTCACCAACTAATCCGATGAAAATGCTTATTTGTCAATAAATAAAGTGTGTGAGAGTCGAAATTCTCTGCGGTCTGTATAAATGTAATATTTATTGCGTAACGAACAACTATGACTAATACCCAAAAATTACTGCTGATATGTATACGGGATATTTATCTTACGTACCTATAGTATTTATTACATTTTTATTTTCAGTTTCAATTTAAATTTTTGGGATTCCGGTATGAAACTATCAGCGATAGTGTGGATAATCTGTATATGAATTAGGCAACTCTTTTGTTTCCGAGAAAGATCAGAAAAATCTAAAATCCATTACTGCAGTATTCCCTTGGATGTTTGTTATAACAATCTTTAAGAGAATCGATTTTTCATAGTTGCTAATCAGCAGCTACATATATATATATATATATATATATATATCACTAGCAAGGTTCACATTCTGTTTTTGTTTCGAACTTCTTGTTGTATGTAGTTTAATAATTGTTACAAAATTACTGTGGCGTGATACGAACTTATTTGTTATAATAAGAAAGTACGAATTGGTTCTGAGTGAAATTGGCCCTGCATTTATTTTCCAACTAATTTAGTTAGATATCTGGAAATGAGTTAAGTTATAGTTTGCCTGCTGGTATGGCGCAGTAGCAGCACTTTTGCCGGTTAAATATCCTTATCATGTTTAAAAGGGAAGATGCCCAGATTGCTATAAAGTAAATTCATTAGGTCACATCACATGTAATTTTGCCCAGTTTATTTTTACATTAGTATTATGCAATAATTTTATTCCACAATTCCTTTTTAAATTTATTTATTTTACTCAATATTTTCTGTGGTAAAATAAAGCAACTAGTTTGCAATAATCTTTTACCCATTAAAGGGATTATATTTGTATGAGAGTATAATAAGATAAGTGAAATTTTGTACTCTAGTAGGAGAACGACGTAATTATCGAGCGACTTCATAAATATTCTATTTCAAGTTGCAGCGATTCTGCTATTAGCGCTATGCTAGAAATCAATTATGAGCTGGATCAATTTTAGCACACTTATTAAATAATTCGTTGACTGATCAAATATTAACCAATCTTGAAGATGGATATTTAGAAAATGTTGGTATTATCAAATTGAATTCCATTGTTAAGAAATGGTAAGAGTATATTTTTTGATATCAAATTAGATAATCCAAGCCTGCCTTCATGTATGTCTTCCTTAAACGTGTAATAGAATGATATTTGTACATATCAGAATTCAATTAGGACACTCCCCCAATATGCACTTAAACGCGCATTTTTGCAGCTATTCACTAAAATACGCATTTAAGTACATATTGGGGGAATTTCTTAACTGAATTCTCATATGTACAAACATTAAACGTACTAGAATATACAGTG
Organism: Chrysina gloriosa; assembly: GCA_038088585.1. NCBI lineage: Eukaryota > Metazoa > Arthropoda > Insecta > Coleoptera > Scarabaeidae > Chrysina > Chrysina gloriosa. The sequence goes on from CM076088.1 coordinate 65,074,868, forward strand.
CTTATCTGTAAATAAAATCTACTTCTCATAAAGTCGCATTGGCGAGCGGTATAATCGCGAAACGCGTCTGCGAATGGTGAAATTAGTTTTCCAATTACACGTAATTGAATATGAAGATAGATAATTACAAAATTAGCTGCGATAGATGGAAAATATAATGCAACAATTTTGCAACAGTAAAGCAAATACATCAAAAGAATTGTAGAATTTATAAACATAAGAATCGCAGAATCGTATTTGATTCGGTGGCAATTATTTTTGCAAGCATTCTTAGCATCGCTAGTCCCCAAAATAAACGAAAGGTGAATAAGTGTTGAAAAAACTACAACACTGTTGAAAACCCGTCAAATGGTAATAGCTTGTTCGTTCAGATTTACTAAACGAGTTAAGATTCGTAACCATTCGAGACCAGCTCACTTGCGACGTAGACACTTCTGTTAGGTCAAACGAGCGAACTGCTCCGGGCTATTAAAATCTCGACCGTACGTTTCCGCTCATCGATCGGATATAAACCTGGAGTAATCATTGCGATTTTTACGAATTTGGCTACATCACGTTCGTGACAGGTATAGTTTATCCTATCAACTCCTCCTACATTAATTACAACTATAATTATTTACACCATTTTTTTATACGTATATGTACATTAATTTCTACGACAGCGATCACGATTGGTTAAAGTAATTACTTACTTCCATTAGATAATTGGTAGTTAAATAATCTGCCTACAATCTGTCTCAGTTGATAGCAGTTTATTTATTGAATTTGTTATTGCTAGTACTTTATTAAATGAAATGAAAATATAGTCGAATTGAACCACATATACAATAGTATCGGCTTTCGATTTAGTGTTACTGTAAAAGCCGGCAAAACGTCAATATTAACCAATAAAATATAATTTGGACGATTCTCCATATAACGACCTAATTACATTAGGTACGTTGAAGGGCAGCTACCAAGTAACTGTGCAAAGCTTACGAAGAAGCTCTGATGCAATTTCTGTATTCTATAGATAATTCACTTCTTTCCTCGTGTATGTCTTGCTTTATAGAAATATTAGCTTGATAAATGTTTTTTTTTTTTGATAAATTAAATGCTTCCGAGTCACAATCAATTTGTTTTGCTTCTGAAATAATAATGATGGTTTATTCGGTTTTATTTGTAATTAACAATTATCATAGAATGTGATGTTAAGTACGTCAATCTTTGTATCAATATGCTTTGATTTTGATTTCATTTCTTATTTTTAGCTCCTTGATATTTTTTGAACATATTTGACATAGCTTTGATAATATTTAATAATAGTGATAAAATCATGCTCAGTGGAGTAAAAGTGCAATCCTCAATGTTGAAATCGACGGTGGTAATATTAGTTGCAATCCATTTTTTTGGTGTCATAAAATTAACTGGACCTTTCATTTTGAAAACCTTTTAAATTTATAAGAACGAGATAATTGGTAGTCTGATAGTCCAAGGTCGAAGCTTTTCCTTAGTGTGGCAATACATACCACTGAAGTTTCAGTCATTTTTAATTGAGCCACAAATATGTGTGGCCTTGAATTATCAGGGTGGAACACAATATCTTTACGATTTGGAAATTCTTTCTTGAATTGCATTGTTTGGTTTAGTTAACTGTTGATCTGAACTAGTAGAATAGTTACGTGTTAACAAGCTTTTAATGCAACGTTATTTACGTCAATATCCGCTTAAGATGTTGAGTCGTGCCATCTTGCTTGCTTTACGTCTTATTTAGATTGATATTGTTGTAAACAACACGTTTTTGGAAGATGTTAACGAAATGTGTTAAAAGTCAACGAAAAAGAAAAATAATGAGGCAATTTATTTACATAAAAAGACCCTCCTCCTATCTGTCGGAGCGCTTCCCTGTTTGTTCCCCCATTTACCATAGAACTTGAATAACAGGAATTCTCTACGTCATTTTCTAACGGCAGATTTACACGGTTCAATTTGGTTGCTCAACCAAATCGAGTCAACGATATTGACTTTGCATTTTAATTTGCAGAATTGCACCAAGATGACGTTATGTTCATTTAAAATAGCTCCAAATGAAATTTTCGGTACGAGACAGTACGGGAATAGGAATTATTTGGGAAGATTTTGCATAAACTGCCAAAGAAAGCGAAAAAAAGAAAGGTGGTGATGGTGGTTGAAGAATATGTTTTTAGGCGATCCTCTGCAAACATAGCCTGTATAGTATTATTATCTTTCCACTAGATTGATTTTATTATTTAAATTACTTAGCAATTTGGTTCTCCAAACTAGGATACGACGAACAGATAACCCAATTTTTAGGTTATAAAATTCAACCCGATTGACTTACGTATTTACGTATAGGTGTCAATAACAAGTTTCACTTAAATCGAATAAAAGTAGAACTGGGTTTGAGTTCTTTCGATGGTTCAATGCCACTGATCAATCAAATTGAATCACGCAAACGTGCTTTTAACGAACGATTCGAAGATATTGATACTATGATACTATGAAATAGTAGGAATATATCTTAAGGCAGGTGTTTACATGGTTCAATTTGGTTGAATCTGCAAATAATTCCTATTTCCGCACTATTAAATACGGAAAATCTCACTTGTGGTCATTTAAAAAATTACTGTAATTTGGTACAATTGTGTTAATTAGAATGCAGAATCTATTTCGTTATTCATTTTGGTTTATTAACCAAACTAAATCGTGTAAACCTGCCTTAATAGTCCGACCAATTCGATCTCTTACAATGAATTTACGCAAATCTGCTGAGTGACTTCTTTCCTTTTAATATCACCATTATACAAGTACCTGTTCATTCCTGCCATATTTGTATGTTGATGATTATTTTTGCGTTTATTAGCAATTGCTTGCTCGTTAATGATCTAATGATCCAATTTTAGATTTAAGCTTTTACGTTAGCAATATCACTTCGTTTAAGTCGTTTAATTTCATTTATATCAATGATAATTTGCAAACGGAATCAAATACATAAATTTTAATTTAGTGCTGTTCAGTGCTGTATTTCAGTGCTGTTTTGCAAAAGTTTCAGATTTTAATTTTTGTATAACCCAGATTAACTTGATTAACTAAATGTCTCAGAGATGAAAATTCTAAATCTTAAAATATCAACGTCTCAAATCAGAAAATATTTGTATAATTGGGTATTTTCTCATGGACGGTTTCCATGTTACAGTGAATGCTGTACGTGTCTTTAGAAATGTCCGCGGTGATTTAAGAAATGCTGTGCATATACCTACATACACATATCTGTTGCACATAAATTATATTACTCTGGGTAGTCTATTGTTACCTTCCAGGTGTATGCGGTGTATCACTTCTTGCGCAAAATAACGATGCCAGGCATTTTAGCGCAAAGCTTCTTTAACGAGATAGTGCGTTTAAATTACTGCTTGAGGTTCTAAAACGATTATAGACTAAGATCTAATACGTACTTCCTACTTGAATAAAGTATTACGCTTAAATACGCTTAACACTCGGAATATAATGTACTACATCGAGTACGGTTACATATTTATGTTTCTTTACGCTTATTCTAACCGAACACATTTTTGACATACATACATACATACCCGCATTAAGAGATCTTTTGAAGTGATTCACATCGTACTACTAACACATTGACCGCAGATAAGCGTTGAATATCAAAAATCTTCAATTTAATTAGAAAGTTTTAGCGGAATTTGTCGTTTATCTTAATTGTTATTTAATATTGTTGATACGTTAATATGAATTAAGGATATTTAGCGTCGCTTTGAAGATTGATTGCGTTATTTTTTCGATAACGAACTCGCTTCTGAAAACGTATTATCTATATGATTGTAAGGCTTAACAACGTAACTACGTTAATATAAATCGAATTATCCCAGGTAATAAACAGATGTTGTTAAATCTAATTTGATTATTGACTTCTTCCAAGTTGTTGTTGTTGTTATTGCCTCAACCAAAAATATAGATTCAAATTTTTATGACATTGGTTTACACGCAACATGATTAAGGTAATATATATTATCTACATCTATACCATACATGTTACTCAGTTATTGCAGTTTAATGAGTTACAGCTTTAAGTTTCATTAGAAGGACACTGACTTCCTTTACTACGACTACTTTATTACTTATATGGATTATTATTAAAAGTTTCGTTAGAAAAATACACTTCACCGAATTCGTAAATTTAACGAAATAAATATATACATACTTAGCAAACTACCACATATGTTACTGATACACTGGATAACAAAAGGAGATAACCGAAGAGTACACCTTTTAGAGTCAATTTAAAGGTAATGAATGCAGCAGATTTAATTAATTATAATTTTATTTGGATTTGTTTATAGTAAGTCTTATACGCCGAATATGTATATAGTACATATGTATTATGTATATCTTTTATATTGATTGCTAATCAATGTATCCGTAAGAATAGATTTTACAAATCATAAATCGACTATTATTTCCAATCAACTAACGGTTCTCTGCGTATGTCTTTTTATATTAATCAATTATCTGCCTTCACAACGTTAACATTTAATTGATAAGTTTAATACGAGCGTGTAATTAGCTGTACTTACTACGAGGAAATTTGCAATTCATCAATAGTGGCTGACATTTAGAAACGCATAAATACATACCTCTTATAGTTTTTTCGTATTAACAGGAAGAAACCATCTGATTTTCTTAATCGCTCGTTGCACCTGCTACTTGAGTATCTAGAAATAGGGCAGATAGGTATTGGAAAGTAACATAACTAGCATTCCTTTTTCAAGATGGTCAATGTCATTAGGAGCTAGTTAAATTCAGTTCAGGACGAGATCGAACTAAAATTAAATTATTTTTTAGAACTATAGTTAATTATTACAAGTAATCTAGTTTGGATATGTAGAAATGTAAAAATTAAAGCAGTTATTAGCTACACTTAAACAAACGTAGATTTATTTAGACTTTCCGTCTGTATCGTATTGAAATGATTTACAATTAGAGAATTAGTTCAAATTATTAGAATGGACCTTCTGTTTTGCAGATAGACAACTAGAAAACTTGTTTACTTTATCAGTACCTATTTATTTTGATGTATTAAATCTGATACATTTGTGAAGATGCTACATATTAATTCCGATTCAAGGATATGAGAATATAAAATAACCTAAGAAGCTTTTGTTGACACAAATATCACTTCGGTTTATATGGTTGTTGAAGATGCTTGCCTCGACCTAGCGAAACGCGTGTCACCGATTTTATTATAAACAATTGTGTGGTGAGAAGTTTACGGATGTGATATTTGTGTCAGTAAATTACACCACAGTCCTTGCAATCACCTTTATTTAGGAAGCTTTTGCTATTTATGCAAGATTGTCGGAAGTAGATTGTTATAATCTGCAAATCAGATATGTTCACCTTGTTATATGAAGAATGTACTTTAGAACAACTTCTCTCTTTGATTGATGGAAAAATATATCAATTCATAAAACTTTTCGATCTTGTTTGCACTTCAGTTGTAGTACTCTTGGACAAGCAACATAGAAGACGTCTTAAACTGAACGCACATTCCAAATTTAATGGTGTTTATTTTTTTATCATAGTGAGTTCGCATCCTATAATGTTTCTAAATTACTGCAGACATATGCAGAATCTATTGCTAATATAAATTGTCGGATTGTATATTGCCAAAACAATTAAGAGATATTCAATGAATGGTAAGAAAGTGACGTCCTGGTAAGGGAAGATAAATTTCATATTGCACTGCAATCTTTTAAAGTGAAACTTTAGAGAGGTGAGTGACGGCAAAAGCCAGAGTGACGGGGTGAAAGTTGATCTGATTACTGGCGTTTCCATCGGCCACAGCATAAGAGAAAAGTGTATAGCCGAACTATTCAGAGTCGTCTTGTTTTATTCGATTGTATTGATCGGTCTCTTCTGTTATTTGCTTAATATTTCTTTCAATTTTTGATTGTATTTGTCATCGTCTTTTTTAAATTTAAGTGTTGAACACATTCGAAGTTTTACTTTAGCCGTGTGTTCTATAATACTATTCTCTTCATATTTTCTCTCACACGAAATAGAAAAATGTTATGACGTTACGACCGTAAACATTTTTATAGTTAGACTGTACCTCTGTCCATATGTCTATATGTCCATATGTCCATATGGAATTAATGAATTTATTTAATTGTTTTTTTCCTTCTTTTTCTTTTGTTCTTGTTTTTCTTTTTTTTTTGGATATTGTATAATAATTCAATCAATTCGACTTATTTGTTGTATAATATATCTATATGTATGCGTGTACCTATTGTTAATTTGTCTAACCGTTGGACAATAAACACTATTATTATTATTATTATTATTATTATATGTCCATAGAGTTGGCTAACGCGGGATGACTACATGCCCCTTACGAAACTGTGAGCTTGCATTATTAATATTAAATTATGATAATTTTTATTCGTAAAACTATGTAGGCTATTTACTTTCACCGCAAATTTAATGGCGTTACAAAAACCGACAATTATTACCTGCAAAGTTATTACCTGTTACCCAATGTACAGATCTGTTGAAAAATCTAGCATCAATCAGATGGCCTTCTATGATCGATTCTGATAAATTTCCCCATTTATGACTAAAAATTCTATATATGTCGAAAAATAATGTTCAGCACCAATCGGGGTAAGGTTTGCAATTTTAAACATGGATTGATGTCACTCGAAAACACACCAGGCAGTTTGAAGTAGTCAAAATTTTCCGCAAAATCGAAAATAATTTTTTAGCTACTGTTGGTGTGTAGAATCAATTAGTTGATTTAATAACTCAGAAAGGTGTCTTTCAAACTTTAAATACAATCGGAAATAACTCGGTAATGTTGCGCTATAAATCGCACATCTAACGCAATTTGGAGATTCCTAAGCTGTTATTGACTTTCTCTAGTCATGTTCTTATCTTGCAGATTTAAAGTTAAAACTACGTTCTTTACTTTGTTGAAATGTTGCTAATATAAAACTGCATCCAGCCATGTTTCCCATATCGTTATAAAAGACTGGTGGTTTCGGAATTCCCGGACACAAATGGTAAAATTGCCGAACTAATTGAGGTAACGTTGTCTAACGCTTGGTTGGGTTCTACTGCAAACTTTTACAGGAACAGGCTTATGAAATGGAACGTTATTATTTGTTCAGTAATTTTGGTAAATATTAGTGCCGCAGAAAAGGTACCGCACATAAGATCCAATTGTCTTCAATATTTATACTGCAGTATGAAGCCCGTTGCTTCATTCATTGTGAACCACAGTGTTTTAGTGTTCTGTTTTGTTTTGATCCTCGCAGGTGCACATGTCTTCCAAAATACTTCAAAATTTTCGGGCCCCACCCGCGACTTCGTCCGGACGAGTCGCTGATGGAATTGATCCGACTTTGGCCAATTCTGGTCATGAATGAGCGTATTCGAAAAGGACAAAATTTTACTATTGTTTCTTCTGACAAAAGTTTTGTCGTTTCTTTTACTTTTTTGATATTTGCAACAAATTTAGTCCCCCTTCTTATTTAAATCGCCGTTGGGAATTGATTTATACCCTGCCTTAACGACTCTGCATTCCGCCAGTTGGGCTTGATCGGGAGAATTAAGATGATTTTTGTTTAGACTTGGATATAATTTCATTAAAATTAGTAAATTTTCGTTTGACTTATTTCGTTATTCTTTTTATGTCTTTCCCTTATAATTTCGTACGAACTAGGCGATTTTATTTAAACCTGTTGTATTCATTTATTTATGTAAGGTAGGCTCATGCAGAAACTTCCTGGTCCTCCTCATGTTTAACGTGTACCAACTACAGCTCTAAGATTTCGTTTTAGAGGGACATGATTGTCAAAAACCAGGTCAAGTTCGGCAAACTAGATAAAATCATTGATATGAAATCAAGCTCTCAATGTACTTTCATTTTGAAGTTCAAGTTTTGGTTTTGGGAAAGTAGAATCAATGCAAGTAGTGAGAAGCTCCCTTTATAATGTAAGCCTACATATACCTTTATACGTATATAGCCGCATGCATTCTTCTTATCCCATCAAATTTGGTTGTCAATTTTCGCGCCTATTTTGCCAATTTCCTGTGGCATTCAAACTGTTAAGCAAGAGATCAAGCAAAGATCGAAATAATAAACTCATGAATCATACATAGATACATACATACCTACATAGATATGTGCATATTGCAATCATGCACGAGGAGGAGAGAAAGTTACATAATTCCATAAAAATTGGTAATTTTAACGATTAAAGGAAACCCATATACTTAAGGGAAATTTCTGATGTAAATAATTAGAGCATCTGAAATTTGAAATAGTCACCATAATTCATGCGTGACAATTCTATTACGTACTTATCTAAAATTAGAACTTTAAAAAGGTCACGTATCTTTGTGTCTGACACAACTCACTTTTGCATTAAATAAGGGGTTGTGTAGTGGCATGTGAGAATTATTTCTAAAGCAAAATCGTGTACAATTTTCTGTGCTATCCAATGTCCGAAAAAAGAATTTGAGATATTCGTGTAAGTTCTAAATTTAAAACAAAATTAAAGGTAGCTTGAAGGAATACTTGTCAGCAAGAACGGCTACCTATAAATTCTTTTAAACCGGTTCAGGAAAGCACTTTTTCAGTAACGCTATAACAAACTGTGACAGTAAATTGTTGGAACGGTGAAGTGTATTAAAGTATTTTATTTATTAGCGAGACATTTCCCATAGATTCCCTATGGTCCAGTTTTATAGTTCATTTTTTAATGTCATTATTCATGTGTAGATTATAATTTATGAATGTGTTTTGCTGACTAACTAGAAAATTCCTAAATGTGCAGTTGTCATCAGAAGTGTTATAATGTTTTACGGTTTGTAAAGTTTGTGTACCTTTAAACCTATTAGCATATTTATATGCGGCACAGTTACTGACTGTTTTTAGTATTCACTTATTACTACGTAAATACGTATTTTTCGTGTGCATGAATTTGTCATGTTCAATTTTTATGCGTGAGATGTAAATTTTGGGATCTTTGAATATATTTACGTTGGTGATTATTAATTGTTGCGACTTGAATATTTTCGATGTACTTTTCTAATTTAAGTATTTATTTAAAAATACACGTACCTGCGGTGAAAATGAAAATCTAGCAATATGTTTGTAAATGTGCAAGTTGTTTTGATTCGATAATTTTATAGCACACCAGTTACAAACGAGTTTTAAGAATTTGAAATATCTTCGTTTCTAACGTGATTACATAACCTACATGCTTAAAGAAACAAATGCACCGTTAAATTACTCTGCTCGTGGTTATTGAACTACTTCGAATTAACATCAATTTATTACCTTCTCGGAGTTTTATTATGGACATTATAGTAACTAGGAATTAATAGATTCTGCCTTCTAGTTACACGCAGTTTCAACACTTTGGGAGCACGTAATGTGTTCAGAAGTTTTTGTACAACAAGCTGACAAAGTTGTAGTCCAACTAACGAAATACGTAAATTCAAATGCCACTTTAAAATGGACAAAAGAAATCCATTAGCTAGAGGTAAGAATTGCTAAATTTTCTTTATAAAAGGATATTGTACAATGAAACGTTGAGTGTTCACAAAGAATGAAGTCAAAATTATTTGATGGAATTCATATTAGAAAACAAACACAATTTTATGCTTTTCTAGAAGTGCAACCAGTTCCCGCAAGTATTACAATAAAATTGTTATTATTCTTCCCCTTAGGATGTTCCTAATGGAATATAGTGCACAATAAACCCCTTATCCCTTCAGTGCACACCATTCTGAAGTTATTCACCAATTAATTAACGAGAAGTTTTACAAAATCCAGACGTTGTTGCATGGCTTTTCCATTTTCGCATTAATAACACTAATTTATAGGTAGCAAAAATATAGTTTTGGTCACTGGCAAAGGCATTTCGTCGCAACTCACCGATCACCTCGATTAACACCACTTATATTCCTTGTGATATTTAAAATTACTTTCGATTTATCATTCCCATGAGTTTCTCGCTCGGCATTGTTACTATTCTTCTTTCGTGGAAAGTAGAAAAATATTCTGCCTTCTATAGGCTGTTGCATTTTTATTCAAAAATATTGAAATGCAATTTTTGGCTAAACATACATATGCTGCTGTAACACCAGTCTGCATATGTATATACGATAAAATTTTGCAATACCGATTTCGGTAAGTAATTTTCAAACAAATGTACCTCCAGGAATGTAAGTACATAGCTACAGGAAAATCTGCTGTTATTAGAGCTTCAGATGTTATGCTATTGTTAAATGTGTATACGAGGGACGCCTTTTAAGTTATTACAAAAACTAGGAAAGAAACAAAAGGTTTTGGAAGAAACCGTTTTATCGCTTTTCAAAATGTTCGTCTCTAAGATTTATACACTTTTGCATGCGTTTAAACCAATTCTCCAAACATTTTTGCCACTCTAAAGTTGGTGACCATGGTTTTGAAAGCTTGAACAGCTTCTAGATGTGCTGAAAATTGGTATGCATGCATTTTTGTTTGACATTCGCGAAACAGCAAGAAATTTTTAGGCAATAAACCAGATGAATACGGGCAATAAGACATTAACTCGATGTTTTTTTCCTCCCAATAATCAATTGTTTTACGTGTTGCGTGAGGTGCCATTGTCATGTAGCAGAATAATGCGACGCTGTGGATTATTTTCCCTGATTTCCTCGATGACTTCTGGCAAATAAATTGGTGTATACCATTCAGGATTAACTGTCTTTAGATCCTCCAAAAAATGGTTACTACATGTCTAGTACAAGTCTTGGTTTATACCCCATTTCTCGGTTTATGCCAAATTTCACTGATATTAAACTTCTCCGATCCTACAACTATCCAGTTACTTTTCTCTAGCAGAGTTGTAATAAATCTGACGCTGTTTCACTATCTTCTACTGGGTCATTCACTGCTTCAAATATGTATGTCAAGATCTTTATCATTTTGGAACGTGATTAAAATTTACATCAGACTAAATTAGCAGTATAGTTATGTTTGTTTGTTTTTCCTCTTATCTTATCCGATTTTACTTAATTATTTTAATTAATCTTATTTTGATATATTTATGACTTGTAGCAAAATAAACCTGGTATAGTAATAATAGTAGTAATACTCCTGATTATAGCTGCTTCTGAAAGTGACCTTGGAAAAATATATTTAGTGTTCTTCAGGCACACCTTCTTTTATAGATTTTCTGTGGTAGGGATATTTTATGTCATATCTATTTTAAGCATCGGTGGTGTATATGAGAATTGCTAAATTTTGTAAAGCTAACGATTTCCTTAACGAAGATATATACACTAATAGACATAATTTTATAAAGAAATTAACACTTAGAACTGCTCTGCGATCAATACGAAGAAATAAATTTGGTAAAAGCTGGAAGGTATGCAACGTTTGCGGATTTAATGCATTGTAGGAAACTATTTAGACGTATCAAAATAGAAATATCTGTGATTTAGAACCAACCTTTCAGGGATTGCCAAATAACAAGTCACAATTTTGTCGATCAATATGGCTCATGGGAACGATTCCAAGGAAATGTTATTGCCGATTGTGAGATAATCTGTGCTTTATTGCATTTTCTAATTCTACTGAATTTTAGCGAGTTACGTTTCCTTTCTTTAATGTTTCTTTTTCAATTAAGATGACCCCGTAGTGGATATTTGAAGTTCCAAATAAATGATATGGTAAGGATGAGGGCTAGTTCATTTAAGAATTCTTAGTAAATACTAACGTTACTTCCTTACCCTTTCCAAAACCCATTCAAAAAGGAATCGTCATAATTTATACTTATGACTAGTGGTGTGCAATGGTGGTTTTAGCAAAACGATGTTTATTAAATTACATCAGTTCTTATTGATACGTGCTTTTAGATTCTACCCTATATGTCGAAATCTTATCATAGATTATCAGCTATGCATGTTCTAGTATCAAATTGATGTTGTACCTTTCTTCAATCTTCGACCTTTTTAATTACTTCTTTCGATTTCTTCGATCGCAAACTAACATTGTATTGTCCCGTTCATTCTTACTATTCGTATATTGCAGCTTTGAATTATGACATATGTGATAATTAATGAAATATACGTGAATATATCTAGACTTCCTAGTTTATTTGTTAGATGTTACGACGAAATTAGAATTCGGATCTACAAGTAACACCACGACCTTCGTGGACCTACCGTCACTCGTTCCGAATACAGTCGATGATTGGCACAGAAGAAACTATTTCGAAGTCGTAGCGTTCGAATCGAACTTGTTTGAGTCGATAGAACTAGGAACGCCAAAGAGTCAAAGAGTATACGCTCAATGATCTGAATATGTTTCTCTAGTTTGCGATGGTTGGTAAGTAAAAGCTCCATTGCATAGACTTTGAAGTAGATATCTTTGTGTGAGTAAATCTTTGGAAATCAAGCCACTCAACAAACATGAATAACAACTGAGATGTTTCTATTTTTAGAAATACATATGTATGGTGGAAAATGAAATATAGTAACTATGTACATTCCCCGATTCCAACATTATATAATGAAAGTGTCGCAGAAAATTGATGACTTTCTGTTGTTTTATTTTCGTTATTATTATTCAACCTGTTTATAGTCCTGCTTTTAATTGTCATCATTGACATTTCCACAGTTTGAAACTTTGTATCCAAAGAAATAATGTTCACATTATGTAAAGATTGGAAATAAACATACAGGCAGCAGTGTAATTGTTATTTGATTTCAACATACCCGTTTAAGTATTGCGGATCGTTATTGAAGTGAAAGCCATTTGGCTTCTGCATAAGCAATTTCAATTTGTTAAAGATAAATGAATTTAAACTGAGAACACCTTTGACATTATTCATTAACAATGAACGATTTATTGTTGCTGACGCACAATATTTCTCGTGCAAAAACCGCCAGAGTTGCGCGAAATTAATTACCGTGTCATTTATTTATACCTGGAACAAAAGTAAGGTTTTGTCATTTATTTTACCTTTCAATAAATGTACATAAATAGGTCAGAAGTATGAGATTGCAACACTTACATTTGACGTTGCTCAATATCATAAAAGAAATCAACTAGATATTATGAATAATATTACACATTAAATCGAGCATTATGTTATATGCTCGATAGTCATACGTTTATAGCAAGATCACATCTGATACGCTTTTACAGTCTCCAAATAAAGAATACTTCATTACGAACGTTGAATATACTGACAAATATGAACATGCGTCAAACCTTATCCACTTACTAAAACAAGAATAGCTAAATTATAATTTTATGCGGAATAATGTTAAGATATGTATCTACGTATATCTGTTTAGTGTAGGTCAGCATAACGTACACCTACATTTCCATGAAACTACCGAAACTCGAACGTATTGTGGAACGAAACAATCAATGCAAACAAAGAATAGATTGCAGTACACTCGAGATGGTAATTCGTGTTAATAAGAAAGCAATTAGGTTAAACGTGTATTTAAATTTATTATTTCACCTAAATACTTCCCTTTTTACCTTTATTTGTCTGCTTTGGTTGTTCATGTTCATCTCTATTTTCAGACAATTATGCATGTACATACATATGTTACTCGTTACTTTGCTTAATCTTATAATCAATAAATAATTTTTCTGACATCGCCACACCGGTTTGCGATTAATTACTATCATACGTATACTTTTGTGTGAAAAGTAAGAAACAAATCTGGTTTCCTTTACGATACAATGGCTAATGCACACGGTCCAAGAACATTGCCATTATCCTTGATATCTCAATTTTAGTGGCTAACCCCTAACCAAAGTTAGCAGCAAGAAAAATAAATACCAGCTATTTTAATGGATAGTTTAATTCTTGAAATAAACAAATGGTACCCCAATCGATTATAGTGTTTCTTCTCACTTTTTATAAAAGAATAAATAAATACAGTGGAAATATGCTGTATATATGACCCATACATTAGTTCATTGCAATATCTCACAGTATTGTAATATGATATGACGATGTAGGTACTTTTACTCGCCAGTTTCCTTCCACCGAACTTTAACGAACTTTTTGATATCCAACACTTTGGCGTGGAGCAGACATCTCTCATAAGGATACGCCGACTTTACATAAACTACTTGCAACATTCTAACGTCGTCCAACAAATTTCTTAAATATGTAATCAATCCGCAATCTACTCGTCATTTCCCGTTGCCGTCTCCTATTTTTAAAACAGTCGATCAATGCTTTGTCCAAAACTTTTGAAAGTTACCATATTTAATATAGAAACTTTAACAATAATGTAGGAGGAAAATATCAAAATGATTCTTTGCGGTGTTCCAAGATTACCAGATTTTTCTTTTCTCTTTCATCACTATCATTAATGACCGTTCAAATTTGTCAGTTTCGAATATTTCTTAAAGGACCTTTTATTATTTGCAATTTACATTCTTCAGGAATGAAAGCGTGATGCACAGTGTCCAGATCTTCATCCATGGTTGTAAGTGTAAGAATAGTGACAGATTTGAAAAGTAATTCTTCTTATTTTAGAACATCTACTTGGAGTTCGTTGCTACTATGGCTTTTATCACCACTTTTCGTTCTTGTCAATATGTTAGTATTGCATAATTCTAAAGTTGCAGACAACTGTTTAGTTTGGTATAGGGTTTCAACCTGTTACTAGATGGACATATTTGATTATTTTGAGTTATAATAAACTGGCTGCCTTCGGTATACCGGGGCAAATATCGATTTGTAGTAGCAGTAGTTATATACTGTACTGCCTTTTCTATTTCGTTCTCTCTAAATATTTTTAAATTATTATTTACAGTAATTAGCCAGTGGGCATATTATACGATTTATTATTTAAATTGAATGAATTTACTGGCGACTCCTTCGTGCTTTCTCATTGGTGGAATTACCTACTTTCGGTGGTCTTATTTTATTGGCCTCAAATGGTCATAAAAGACATGACAAGTGTTCCTGTACTTCCTAAATCTTTTCGCAATATGTTTTGTAAAATAATAAGCATATTAAAAGGTGGCAGAAGGGTATAATCTCAAGGCCATTAAGGAGGAAATAAACAGCCACTGGGCAGAGTTTCAACAAGGACACGAGAAAACCCAAGAAAGGCGGTTAGAAAGGTTGAACATATGACAAAAATAAGTGAAAAAGAAAACAAAGCAAAATAGAAACTTTCTATTGGCAACATAAAATGGATAATAATAGAAACTGAAATAATTGATTAATTTTTAAATGGCAAGGATGGGCTTTATATTAAAGTTGAAAAAGGAAAGAAAACTCAATGGAAGAAGCGTTGATAGGAGGGATAATAGCCAGAAGAGGAGGATTACTGTAAAGGAACTTTGTGGAAATATTTAGAAAAGACACAGGGAGTTGATGTTATGGATTGGCGATGTGCTAAATACCAAACTGAGGTCTCGACTTTGTACTGGTCCATTATTGATACGAGTAAATAATTGCTTACAAAATTTTCTTTCTGTGAAATGTTTTGAGATAGATGATGAAATTTCTTTGGTTTTGCTTTCGAAAGAAATCTGCAGAATGTTCTTAAATACTAGTTAGGGAGTGTTAAGTAATTTGCGTATAATAGTTCTGGAACGTATTGAGTCTATAGGGTTATGTTTGTAATTAGGAAAAGGTACTTTTGTCAAGAGGTAGATAAACCTATAGGTCACCACATATTATTATTATTATTATACTATTTAATAATATTTATAGTATGAACACGTTCGAGTTTTTAAATATCTGTTTTAATACATTTTGTTGGTACAACAAATACATGACGGTGGAGATATGGGATTATCCAAAAATCGACTTATTGAGTAACAATATGAAAATACCAACGTAATTTCTATCTTGATAAAGTTAATAAATCATCTTAAGTAGAGTTGTTATGAGAGGAATTAAAATTTTTAAATATTTTCTCATCAGATAGCGGCCCTTCCATAAACATTTGGACGTGAAAAATTTATTGTCTCGATACTCCTAGTTGTAAATTACTATAGACAAATTAATGCTGCCTTATTTATGGACGTAAACACTCAACCAAGTATTCATTGATATGCGGTTCCCCACATATGAGAAAAAGAAATATTGAAACGATGTGTTTATCCATCTGTATTTGATGATTATACTTCATTCCATTTTCTGGAATGCAGGAATGTGATTATGAAGGAACATGTCCGTTTATCGTTTTGAAAAAATATTAATTCATCTTAAATAATATTTAATTGGAACAAATTATGGCTTACAAATGGTAAATAACCACGCCCGATTCAGAGAATTCTAAATATGTATGAATATAAAATAAAATGCTAAGAGGTTTATTCTGATATTGATATTAATATATCTAAATTGTGTCCTGTTTGGCATAGGTGTTACAAGTTCACAAACCCAGTCGTTCAGGCTCCGGATCCAGTCCTGGGCTCACAAGTTTAACAGTAACTTGATCAGCAAGGAAACTCAGTCTGACACCTGAGATTCCGGTGTACTTAGTAGGTCGAAACAAAGATTTATTTATTTATATCTAAATTATGGTTTTCTAAAATTGATCTATAAGAATATGCATGTAGTATCAGTTGCGCTGTGAATATCATCTAGTATACCCACCTAATACCTTCCACGCAAAACAAAGCGTTTGATTTACTTGATCACATACTATTATTGGAGTTGTGGAACTTGTATGGGATGTAGGCTAATATATCTAGATGGATGGTTGAGGTCAAATGTTACTGATGAACGGCCGACTGCTCACGTGAGGGTTACGATTTTAGTGAGATCTCGCATCTGGTGTTCCCCAAACTGCAGTTCTTGCAGCTATTTTGTATCCACTGCTTGTCAGTTTTTACCAGGTATTTTGATCGAAGTTTCAGATGGGAAGTGAAGTATATTCTAAATATATGTATTTATCCTTTGTTTCCGACGAGTATTTGCTATACTATTTATTGATTGCAACGTTTGAAAGAAAGAGAAGAATTGTTAATCTTATTATTACTATTTTTTGGAATTCACTTTAGGGTATAACTTTTGTGGTTTGAACCTTTATATTACAAACATTACCGATATGCAATAAATACGTGCAAGCTTTGGTTGGGAATCTTCAATGTGCTTGAACTGCCATCTTGACCAGTTTTTGGGTATAACACCAGAAGTGCTGACAATCTTATGATGGCCATTCACAATTTTCACACATTCAGAATACAGGCTGCTATCGAAATAAATTGCCACAAAGAAACAAAATATGCTACAAATGAGAAACTGTTTCCTATGTAATTAAAACAATTATTATTATTAATATACTTGTGTTAAGTATTACGATGTTACATGCATACATATATCACGTTTCGATAAGTTATGTTCAATGTGTGCGAATATATTTTTAGAGAATGATATCTCTGAAATATAAAGATTTGAGAAATTTCAAAAATTCTTTTCTATATTAGTGCATTTGGCACATGTTATCTAAGTAATGTAAATTATTTATATACATTACTGGAATAATGATTTCATGCTCTACTATAGTGTTACATCAGACGGAATTATGACTTCTAGATCACTTCTTTAGCTGTCACATTGTACTGTTGTATTAATATATTCTCATAAATAAGCTAATCACGATCTACGCGCATTTTTACGTATTTTCCGTGAAAAAGTATATGGCATGGTATAATATTAGCTTAATTTACATGGGGACTAATTCCTTGTGGCCACCTATATAAAAGACTGATTTTCAGAGAAAATATTGATAATATGTACATACACATGCACACATGCGCATAAAAAAATAATTTAACTGCGTTGTATGCAGTAATAACAAAACAAAAGTAGAGTGGTAGTGGAATTCATCCAACTACAAATATTAAAAACAAATAATAACTATTAGTAATGTCATGCAGTTTCTCTTTTTAAAATTTGCTCCATGCTGTGAACTATAACCTGAGCAGATTAATCTGCGTTCTAGGAACCTTAAATTGCGTTAGTGAGTATAACGTCGAAACACGTTGTGATCGAAATGTACTAATCTACTTTGTTTGATAAAACTTAAGTAAAAATCTTCTGTTCTGAGCATCACATCCAACCTATGTGAGGTTATAGTCAATACCCAGTGCAGGTTACGTGCTAGCGATTGCAACAGATAAATATTTTACGAAACGCTGTAGAACCACAAGACACAAGCGTTTTAATACTCTACTAAGGTATCTAATCGTTCGTTTTGTAGCAAATTATCCTAAATATAGGTCCATATGGTGAGGTAAATAGTTTCGCCTAAGACCCTTCATGATATTTGCATTGCAACATTTAACTGAATACTGTTTTGTCTATATCACTTGTGAATTCGGTTCATGTTGTGTTCAACTTTCATACAATCCGTGCATCCAAAGGATTCTCTATTGGTCTTCTATGGGAAGCCATTTGACTTGAACGAAATCTGTTGTATAGAACGTAACAATGCCTATCAGTATCAGATGGGGTGGCTTAGAGCAGACACCAATCTGATCTGACGTACACAGCAGTTCAATATTCTAAAAAGTCGAAAACCTTGTGGAAATTCGTGTGAGTCACGTCTATTCCGTTTGCTTCGTTTATTGTTATTTCTTCTAGGTTGTGCTTAGCGAATATTTTACCGTAGATCTCCCTGCAGCAAAACTGTTTTGATTGATGTATAAGTCTAAGGAATGATTTGCTCAAAAGGTTCTGATAAATTATTTAAAATACTAATAGATTGATAATTCGAGACATCTGACTTATCACTGACTTCTACACTGATTCTACTAATTTTATCAGTAGATGTTCAATCAATAATGATTAAGTTAAAAGTGCGAGAGACGCTTTATGTAAATGCTGTAACGCAGTCATGTACTATAAATCTTGGTTGTGGAATTTCACCACAAGTTTAACGGGGTATGACGGGTAGCGATCTATTAAACATTATCTATGGGAGACAAGAATTTATAACAAAAGGTTCCCGAAAATTCTCGAGTAAAGCCATCAGAAATCTGTTGTTGGTACCAATTTTTCTTTCACCATAGGGTACCACACCTGTAATTCTGTATCGTTCCTTGCTAAGAAGCAATCAAAATGATTGCAGGTTGTTCAAAATTAGTTTTTTCAGTACTGCTTTAATTTTAGTAGTGGCCTTATATGTATAAAAAAGAAAGTACACGATGTGTGTTGAGAAACGTCTTTTAGTAAGAAAGTTTATTACATCCTACAAAGAGCCATTCAAATATCAAATAGGCGTAACTACACAGAATCATATTACGAGAAACCGAAACTACAGAAACACTCCCAAGAACTTTCCGAAGTGTTGCTGGTTACTATTCACTGATATGTAAGTAATCTTCTTCTTTTAGGTTATACTAGAAGTGTTTGCAATATTAAAGAAAATTCTATGCTTCTTCATAATTGGTTCAATTTCATATAGATATAAATAATACTTTCTTATGACTCAAGAACAGAATGATTTATTTGTAATATAAGTAATCCCATCGTAATTTTTATTAGCTGTTATAATACCTATGTGTGATAAAATACCTCAGAATATTTTCCGATCTTGACATAAATTTGTCGGTATTTACGAAGGAAATTCGTATTTCTTAAAATACTATTTGAGTTCACATTGCAATGATAATATTCTATACTAATTATCATCCAGGTAACCTTGGTGATTTTGAAGCAAATTGTAAGATTATTGACCAAAATTGTGTGGTTATTAAGAAGCGTATAGCGCCATAAATATTTGATTGTATTTATTTAATTCTCAGGAAAACGTGTTAATAGACAACAAATATACGATTACGGATCATTATGGACAATAAATTTGTGTATTTATGTTGTTATCTTTCCATCCATTTGTAATAATAACAAATGATCGGAAAAGTACCAATCTTAAATTTATGTATTTCAGAATATAACCGCTGCTAGTAGCGCCTTAAATAACAAATAATTTCAATATTACCATTAAAATATTATTGAAATTAATTTGCAGGTAGTGCTAATGGCATATTTCAACAAAATACAATACACAAACTTTACGGGGAAGAACCTTAGTTGTGAATTATTGCTTCATGTGCGAGTAGCACATTTATTGAAATCATGTTAACATCCTTTGAATTAATTGTATTAGAATTATAGCATTTTGTAATTAACAACAAATATTGGTAATAAGTTATAAATATAAGATCAAGGTCGTAGCAATATTAAGGACACATGCCTGAATACATATATTTATTGTTATTCACGATCTCACAGTCTCAGTAATATTCCAAAGACATGTGTATACCTTTATGGTGTAATAATACTATTTATTTATTTATTTATTATAATAACTATTAACGTTATTCTAAAACGTGAGAGACAAGCAAGGTAAAATTAAAATTAAATATAAATATTTCACACGGGCAGTTTTCGTAAATAATGTTTCAATACTTAATTACATGTTCTGGGTGGTAGGTATCAATAATAATAATAATCATAGCATATGGTATGGGTATGGGAAAATACAGACCGACATATAGTGCGAATAAAATTAGACGTTAAATCATTGATGGTGAAGAGTAGGGAACAGTCAATTGCTGTCTGTCGATGCTTTTGACTACTCTTTAGTCTTCACACAATTATAGCATTGTCAATTTAAAGTCAACTGTTCTTCCCATTATCTTCCGATCCATATTTTCTGCTTGATTATTAGAGGTCTTTATGCTCTTAAAAACCAGGCAATATTTAGGTCGTAGGAAGATCTCTAGAATTGATTTTGTATGAGGGTTAAAAATTTTTGCTATCATATCGCAGGACATTTCGGAGGAGTCCGGTAGGGATGGTCAGATGGATGTGATATATGTACATTAATTTTACTGCAGCCTTCGACATCATCAACTATCACGGGCGTCCGCAGAAAATTTTCTAGGGGAGGGTAAAACTTTGAACCAAATAGTTATATTCAATAATTATAATATAATTTTGTATTTTTCTTCTCGAAAGTATACTATAAAATATTGCATGAACACAAAACCATATATAAGTTAGTTTTAGAAAATAAAATTAATAAAAATTTCGATATATTCAATAGTTACTAATCGTGCAAGAATTGAATTCTACTATTGTTGCATGCAAATTTATTGATGACATTGCCAATAAATTCCTTCTGTACCCCCTCCTCCTCTATTGGCTTGCTGTTCACACTAAGCCTACACAAACCTGATAAACGCGTTTCTGAAATCATGGACCTTAGCCATGTTTTCATACATCTTAAAGAACTGAAGCTTCTTTCAACAGTATACGTTATCACGGGTAATTCCATACGTATCGTTATTGCAGAACTAATAGAAGGCAAATATTCGCATTGCTCTAAAACTTCTAATAAAATTTGGGGAATATTAGTCGAAGGAAAGCTTGTCCGTTTCTCATTCCACGTGGCTGCTTCTATTTCTAGATGTCTCAAGTCGTATTTTTCGCTTATTTTTTACCGTTGTTATGGAACTTTATTCTAAATATTTTGTAAATGTTCTTGGGACGAAAATGAAATATTAAAAATGCTATTTCACTATCTGATGAAAATCGTGATGTTAAAGATGAAATTAAATAATCTAAGTATGGGACAAAGATTGATTGTCGATAATACCCTTCAGGTGTAACGCCAGAATGGTTGCCTCTATATTTCTGCATTGAATATGGTCTAGATATTTCTATTATTACTGGTAATTTTTCAGCCCTATTTGCTGACAGTTTATCAACTTCTTTACATTTCTGTTCGGATTTGTCCCCATGAGGTGTGAATGTTTGAAGTAAGTCTTCAATATGTTGGTAAGCGCCTAATAAATCTACATCTACTCCCTTACGTAATATTTCGATATTATGTTTAAACAAATAATAAACATTGGAGTACTGCATGATGATAGCAAGCAATGCGCTTCTTGATGTATTGATCCTGTCCGATTCATAGACAATCTTTCTAATTGATTAAAAATGAGTTAAAAGTTATTTGAAAAAAAAACCGATGTACTTTAATATTTTCCAGTCCATCTAGTCTCTAAAGATAAAGGAATTGTTACAATGCGTCTCCGTTTTGTACTTTCCCTAAGAATGAAATTACTACAGATTTAATAATTCCTATTGGTGGCTGAACTTCTGCTAGAATGTTTAAGTTATTCGCAACTAAAAAAATGGCTTTTGGATATATATCTTTTATTCGAGATTGAACAACAGCCCTCTTTCCTGCCATACTAGCAAAAGTGTCATATCGTTGTCCTATTAATTTGTTCATATCCAAACCGTATTCCGTACATTTATTTAAACAGTACAAGTAATACTTTTCCCATCCATATCAAACACTTTTGCAAATCCTAAGGAATCTTCTCTTATATGTTTATTGTTGTCAGCAAATCTAATTCCAAGGGAAAGCTGCTCTATTCCAGCAATATCTGCAGTTTCGTCAGCTAAGATTACGCACAAAGTATTGCAGTACAGTAGTGCAGTAGTAGCTTAGTAACATAGTCGATTGTTACATTGTCGACAGCCGAAACCGGTAATCCGCAGTAAAACTCCGTCATATGGTTAAGGGTGCAAAAATCTACTTTTCATTACTTTTGGTATTACAATTTGTGGAATTTTTATAGATTAGAGAGATTACGATGAGATCGATGCCCACATACTGCAGGTTAATTTAAATCGTATTATTGAATGATGTGATAATTAAAAATAACCTTCACATAAATTGTTGCTTCGAACACCGAAATTAACTTTCACTTTTCCTTAAATTTTTCCGGTTGGAAATGGTGGCAATCAAAATGTTAGTCAAAGCTAATTATAAAACAGTAATCATAGACCAATAAATAAGGCGAAACAAAGATACTTAACAATTTTTTAAATTTCGCTCTTCTCTACTACACTTCTCACATATACATATTTCTTTCATTCATCTAGTATCATTCATCTCGGTATCTTCTTGTATGTCTTATCCTTATAATTCGGTATGTTTTACTCTACCTTTGTGTTTTCATGTTCTCGTTTAGGCGTGTTATATATTTTTAACATTCATATTATGTTGTAGTTAATTGGTTTAATTCTCGAACTTCCAATATAGCAACTTTTTCAGCTTTTTTTTTCTTTGTTTCGACAAGTGTTGTGTTTAGTAACAATTGATTCGATGTATAACTTAGTTTCAGATTGTTTTGTTAAAGAATCTTTTAGCAGATTAGTTTTTTATAGTTCCTTATGTTCCTATATGCTTGTCGTCTCTGTAGGAATGTCTATATTTTCATATTTACAAAATTTGTGTACAGAGCAGGACAATGACCTTCTATAGGTTTGAAGAAACCTATAAAATCATTTATTTTTATATTAATTGCAATAAATTTTAATACCGCAAATGAAAATTAGTACACAAGTAGGAAAATGGCTTATTTATAATCTATGACCAAGCGATATAGCTCATTTCTATTTCAGTGGATATGTTAATAATCAGAGTTTTGCTATTAGGCCGCTGCCAATCGTCGACAATTTGAAGAACACTCTCTCTATTCGCCGCATGATACAGTCTGATGTGTGACTTCTTCGAATAAAATTATTGGGCCGTATTTCTTCGAGTATAATGATGGCCATTTAGTTATCCTAACGTCAGCGCGTTATATACAAATGCTAGAAATCTAGCTAATTCCAGAACTTCAAGAGTTTCCTGTAAACGAGAACATTTATTTCGAACAAGATGGAGTAACTAGTGATACAGCCAATGTAACAATATGCTTCCTGAAAGGTATCTTTCCGAATTGCCTCGTCAGTAAGAATGGGGACGTTCAATGACCTCCACGATCCCCAAATATGAGCTCTTATGATTTATTTTTATGGGAATATCTTAAGTCGAAGCCTTTAGAGATCTTCTCAGCAATAGTATAGGCCTTGAAAGTGTGGATTAGAGAGGAATTTCGTACAATAACATCGGTAGTACTATGACGTGTCTGTGAGAATTTTCGTATGGGACTCAGGAAATGTGTAAAAAATGATGGTCGCCATCTTCCTGGCGTGATCTTCAAAACGCAATTTTTTTGCTTGTAGATATACTAGCTTCTATTTTGTGCTCTTAGCATTTGTAGCAATAAATGTAGAAATAAATCATTTTGAAGGTTTTCTTTTAATACCTATAGAAGGCAAGGTTTCACTGTCCCAGCCTGTAGAATGCATCTGTTGGTTTACCTTTGAAATGAGTTTTGCCATATTTTGTTCCATTTTCTCGTCCCTCTTTGTAGTATATTCGATGTGTGTAACTTACCAACTGTGCCTACTACTGTTAGGTATTCTTACACATCGGTATGATAAGTTCAAGAAACTCTGACAAAATCATTCTTAAAGATTACATTTAGCAATAACTTATTCTTTGGAATGGGTTTGACTCAATTTGAGTTAAACAATTTGGTGTATGCTGGTTATGTAGACCAACTCATTAAATAGATATTATCTTGCACTTGAGAAAGATGTGTTATATTTAACTATATTTGTTTGTTTTAGAACTATCAAAACATTATCTCGTACAAAAATGTATGGGTTTGTTTTTCTTATTCCCCCTCATTCCGGCCGGGTGTTATTTTGTGTAAGTCGAAGCCTGTGAAGCACCCTTTGCGATCACGAATCCAACCCTCAGGCGACGTCCACCACGAAATAAATTGAGGTTAACGCGATCGCCTCGACGGAGACTTGAACCCGGGACTTCTCTATAATAAAGATCGAGGTCTAACCAAATCAAACAGTCTATGCGATGTTGCTTAATTAAATTAAGTTTTATGATTTGGGAAATTCCCATTTTCGTTTCCGTTATTCCAATATTTACTGGAATTCTGAAAATAAGCAACAATGTTATGATAGTCGAAAATCTCCTCATCTAACCAACTTTTAATTCTCATGTAATCAAAGTTTACGTAATAACTATATGAGGGAATCCTACGCTGGCGTATTTTCCCTCCGATGATGTAATGATTTCGTGCAACTTTCTATGTATAACTGTTAATTTTAAATGATGTAATGCGAACGATAATATTTGGTTTCTTGCATGATCTATTTACGTCGTTTATGCATAAGACGCACAATAACTACATTACACGTTTTATACTATTGACTTCTCAAACAGTAAATGGTCAATATTTTGCATCAGTTACCTTTGAAAATCTGTAGGTAGATGTAACGACTCAATTGACTTTTTTGGAAATCTATTTAGTTATTATTTAGCCTATTTATGACGATATTAGCGGGTTTCCATTGTTAAGATATTTACCTAAGTAATAACGATTACGTTGACTATTGTGATAACAATTTGATACATTTAGCATTCTGTGGCTGCGATATCTCGGTACTAATAGATATTATTCGTTTCTCTACATTTCATTACCGAAGTTAGCGAGTTTGCGTAAGTATCGTTTAGGTATTAATTAGTATGTAATTGAAAATTATATTTCAAATTAAATTTAATGTTTAAATATTTGATGCATTGCAATGGAAATAATCTGAAGGACATGGTATAAAGTAAAAGAAATTATTTTAATTTTTGAGCACACATATATTCTAATAACCAGTGGAAGGAAATTTGGTTGATTTCCTAAAACTAAGTTATATTTTTGGATACAATGTATGCAAGTTTTTTTAATTGTTAATTTTTACCTCTTGTTCCTGAAAAAGTCTAAGCCTTCTTCCTGGCCAGGTATTACTGATTCTGATCTAATTTGATATATAGCTTACCAATTTTGAACTACTCTTATTGGAATTCGAGCCCAAACCTTATTCAACCATCTCTTTATTATCGGTTTAACTAAAAACATATATGTAGAGTGCAAAGAATTATGACTCAGAAATAGAACTTTTTATTATTATAATTACATCGCGCAATCAAAAATTCAACCTGTTTAGCAAATTTTTAAAAATCTTATATTTACAAGATTTTTAAAATAGCAACAAAATAACCAAGAGAATACCATCAGCACATTCATCCGATTCTCCTTTTCAGTTAATACTTACATAAAAAGATAAGTAGTGCATGCGATATTTTAGTAATTTGTAACTATCCACATAGACCTGTTAACGAAATTTCTCAGTTAACTACATATACATTCCGCTAGTGATATGAACGTGTAGTAAATTCTCTAGGTCCATTAAGACGAAGTTGCACAGCTGTTGTATCCCGAGTGTCGTAATTCTCTAGTGGTCGACACTCGACCAATGTTCGAACTCTTGAAGGTGCTAAACTGTTAACACACCGATTTGAACATGAAGTATGCAAATAAACAAATTATGTCAACAAACTAAGAAGCTGTTTAAAAACCGCAAGGCCGCCGATAATGTGTGTGTCTTCATTGTATCTTTATGTTGGGTATGTATTTGTAACGAAAAAATGTTCGTTCTGTAATTTTTACGATCATATAATTAATTTATTCTGTATAATGAGGTAATAAAATTATATAATTTTCATGTAAATTTGTAGTTATTGCTGTGTTAAATTGCCATGCATACCTAATTGAAACTTTTTAGACAATTAACATTTAACAAAATCATCATTAATAATTAAGAATAAATCTGTGCACAACACAATCGTTTCGGAACTTCTTCCCGTATTTTGTGTGTTGTTTCCTACTGGAGGTCCCAACTGCATCTTTGGCGCTGGTTATGTAGGTTCATATACAGGTTTTCTTCACAACTAATGCGTAAAGTAAGTCAATAAGTGTAAAAAGAGAAACTGATTAAAAATAGTTGGGCATATGAAAGTATTGATTTGGAAGCAAAACTATATATCGTAACAGATTTGTCGAAACGTAATTGAATACCTCGCCCGTCGATCTCGGGGTTAGATACAGGCGTATTGACTGGCTATGGTATTAAACAAATACGGCCTATATAAGTATACACTTGACGTGGCTTAACATATGGCTCGAATTGTTATGGCGTTTACATTTCGTTGTCTAAATAAGAAGTCGACCGTACACTATTAGAGGTTCTCCAAATATCCCTTGCAAAGCTTTAAAAATTTCGACTTTCCTGTGATAGTGGAAAGCTACTTGCTCTTACAAATATTTGTTTTATTTTGTTTGACCTTGCTTTCGTTTTAATTTAATGCATAAGTTGTGAAGAGCACGGTATATGAAATTATGGTTGAACTAATTTGCATTTACTGAGAATATTTGTATTAAGTGTATTGCACTATAGGTTGCTGAGGTACCTATGAATTAATACTTATTGAATAGTAAGAAGATAATGAATGCAAATTAGTTATTTTCCCAGTGTAACAATATAAGTGTGTGTAACTTGGAACTATACACATTACACAAAATTATTTACAAGCTCGTTTGTATAGAAATGCGTAAACTTGTAAGGTATTAATGTGTCAAGGTCATATTAACCTTAATTTGAAAAAATTTTTAAGGTAAATATATATGTGTGATGTGCGCATCGTATTTATTAAGAACATGTATACGGAAGCTCTGATTATAGAGAATGCAAAGTTAAGTTTATAAATATCTTTGGCTATTGATTTTGTTAACCTTATACGCCTCAATTTCATCCATGTCGTTAACCCCTTTCGTGATGCTACCAATTGCTTTCATAACATTTAAAATTAGGTTGCTGACATAAAAGATAGGTATTGTACATTTTCCAATTTGTATTCGTATTTGGACTTCGATTTACACCTAGAAGAAAACCCGTCTATTCAATAATAATGTAGGACGATCCGCTTACCGTAATCATCGTAGGAATGAGACGAGAGTGTTTATTGCTGTGGTGAACACTGTTATTGATGATGTTACCAACGTATCAATATTTTTATTATTGCGGCATATACATATATAATTTTGGTTTTATATAAAGATTGAGAGTATTACTTGACTTACATACGCTAGCTGTCCACGTAATTACTAATTGTAAAAAGAAAAGTAAACTTGTCATATTTCTTTGTACCAAAAGAATGTGTTTTTCTTTTTGTATAGACCATGTATACAAAGAGTCACAATAGTTAATTACTGCTTCCTCAAATATACATTTTACAATGTTTCGTTAACCACTAAAAAGCCGCTAAAAATAGACAAAACACCTAAACACCCAAAACTCCCTTAGTCCCTGCTATCTTCTCAAATACACATTTTATGCATTTATGCACGGCAACTGTTTGGAGTTTGCATGTATTTGCATTTGATAGATTTTTTGCGGTCTGCTAAATCAACTACTTTTATGTGCTGGAAATTTTTGTTCAAAACGAACATAGTTTATAATACGGCTTCGTAACGGATGTTGATAATATTCAAAAATGGTACTCCAATAACAACGTAGCAAGAAAAATCCGATGGTATTGTTTCATTCCACGATATTTATTATGCTATCTACTAATACTATCTGTAATAATCCCCTTATAAACATGAGAAGACGTGATTTTTTCGTGGCACTGCTCTTGATTTAATTCAACCTCATATTCCCGAATGATATTGGACTATAGAAACTTCTGTAGCAATAATACCAATTCTTAAGGTTTAAGGGAAAATGCTTTGACACAAGGTTAATATTAAAAACAGATTTACCGCGTATTTTATGACAAAAGTTTAAGAATATTTTTGAAATCACTGTAGTGTAACCCACGGTTTCATCCGTTAAAAATTAACTTTTGTTGCTATAAGTATAATTATCAAATTACAATTTTCCATAATTTTTAACTATCAGTGGTTATTAGCTATCCATACGTCGACGCCGTCTGAACCAATCTATTAAATAAAAAAGACATCCCATGTAATTCAATATAATAAGACAAGATTATTTTTTAAAACTTTATTTTTGTTGATTTGGTTCATTCGCCTATTAATTTAGAAATCCCAGAAAGGTAATAAGAATATGAGAACAAGTGAGCCACCTTTCCAACCAACCAAAGTTTCTTGCTAGATATCTTTTGCACAATCCAAGTCTCTGTATATCAAGCTCTCGTACTTAATAACGTATCCCTTTGATGGGTGAGTCAATAATCTGGGCTTCTCGTCCTTCTCCGTGTATCTCTTTGAAATAAGAGAAAAGTCCTCGATTGGCCTTGTTTTCGATATATGCGAAGTATTACAACTTTTGGGAATAAATTGAATGTTTTCTTATACGAAAAACTTTATCATCATCAACGTTTCCTAATATAAATCAACGATTACCGCTGGACTTCTTTCCTTCAAAATAAAGCTATTCTCAGAAATCAAAATCTATGTTAAAACTTCAAAATTTACCTCCGCTAGCAAATCTTATCTACAGCACAAGCAATGTGAAATATTTTTGATAAAGAAACAATGAAACGTCGGTGGCTAGGAACTTTGTTGTTAAGTAAAGACAATTTGTAGAAATCTCTTCGGGCTGCTGTTTGGAATGTTTCTTCCCAAACGCTGGCGATCGAATTCATTTAAATTCCTTAGTTTCCACGTCAATTGAAAAACCAAATTGGTTTTTCTTTTACCGAGTTCCTTTCATTTAATATTGGCTCATTTTACGGAAATTTTCTTTCAAGTACCTGTAGACTTTAACCATAGTGCCGAATATATTATAAATAGATTGCTGCTATATTTTCTTTCCTAGAAAATGAAGCAAAACATACTTACTGTTATGTTGTTCAAGTATTAAATAGATATGTATATACTTCCAACATGTTTTGGTACTCAACCTTTAGATTAACAGTTCCATTAAATGATGATGAAACATAAAACCGAAACAACCACCAGTGCTACCAACGTTGGTTACGTATTACATGTTACTGGTCTGTTTGAATATTGTGCCTTCAAAGCACATAGGACACTGCACTGCGGAATGCCAAGGTACCGTTTCCACTTGATTGTTACTGATTGTTAATTTGCACATATAGAATTATTTGCTCATTTTGCCATGGCACTACAGAACGATAGCATTGTTAGTGTCACAGTCGTATGTGTGCAAAACTAGACTTTATTGGCAGATTCTATTTGGATATTATTTTCATTAGGAAGATCAAAAAAGATGAAAAAGGGTTATCTGTAATACATTTGATAATAGTGTCAACTTTTTTGTTATCTTCTTAGTTTATTCATTTCTTAATTTCAAGGAGCAAGTTCTTAGTGATACGATTCCATTGATTCCTAGGAAATGGATTGTAATTGTGTGAAAAATGAAAAACATTCTATTGCAAATCTTTGAGGAATAGATTGGTACCAGCCCTTGCACAAAATTGGAACCGCAATGAGTTTTCTACAAGAATTGAACCCCTTTGAAAAATTGATTTGTCTTTAAAATATTTTTCGTAGTTGGTATGAAATTATTTAGTACTTTCTGTAACTTTCCAAGTTTTGCGCATGGGTGTTAATAAGTTAGTAAGTTAGTAAGAAATATATAAGCTCTTTTGTACAAAACTGAATAGTTTGAAAACATAATCAAAACATTCACACCCACATACATTGTCGACTCCATAGTTTATGGTGACTATGGTTCGACAAACGCGCGACTTTCGCTGAAAGAAGAGTCTATATACAATGAACAAGGCACGCGTTTGTCGAAAGAAGGCTATAAACCTTATATGTCTGCTCCGTCACGTATATCGAACTCGTATAGGTCTATCGCCTTCTTTCGACAAACGCGTGTCTTGTTCGCTGTATATAGAGTGTTCTTTCAGCGAACGACACGTGTGGTTGTCAAACCTTAATGATGACACATGAAGAATGTTAGTTATTATTATTTTGTTTACCTCGATTGTTTATTGGTATACAGTATTTTGGTTTTTCTGTGTGCATTGACACTGCTTACAATTTAATGAGCATTGGTGGCACCTTTTTGTGAAGGAAGTTATATAGGGCTAGGATATATATTCCTCAAACTTATATTTGATAAAACATTAAATATGAAACTAATAAAAGACCACCTAAAAATTTTGTACTGAATATAATGTTTGTTTATGTGGTCGCCATAGTATATTAATTACCTGGTTCTAAAAGTTTCGTCTGAAACCGATCTCGGCGTAAATAACATTCGTTTTTAGAATATAGAATTTTAAAAGTTTAAAATAGAGGAAGAGAGTTTCCAAAACCAGTATGCGGCGAGTGAAAGCGACAAATTTTCATATTTCGTAAGCCCTCGAACTGAATGGACATATTTTCATCACGAGCACGTCCACGCTGCTATTTACATTAAAAATGAATCAAAATTTGACCAAGTGGCCGGTCGTAATTAGTCGTATATTCTAATAAAGCGACCGGCCGAACCTACAAATGTTTCAACAGATCTAGTCGTACTTCATAAAACCTAAATGTTCGTCCATCGCGTGTAAGATAAGTTATTAATACAGCATGATATTCAATTTAACGAAGTAGATGTTTGTTGTAAAATTTAAATAACCGAAGTCGTAAGTACCAACGTTAGAACATCGCTAGTAAATGAACCGTAATTAACATTGAAATTATGAGCCGTGTTTATTTTTAAACAAATTTCTGGTTTGTATGTTTCTCTTGCGTAAAGGCGAATATTTCGCAATTTTGACAGTTATAATCGTTTAAATATGTTCGTTTTGCTTATAACGAGAGGAAATGAAACTATGCATAGCTGAGACATTTTATCTCATTTTTAAACTCCATTCAGAAGTTCTCATTATCATTCTATTCCATTCAAGCTGGAAATCGTTCGTAGGTGTTCCCAAG
Source organism: Chrysina gloriosa (assembly GCA_038088585.1). Classification (NCBI taxonomy): domain Eukaryota; kingdom Metazoa; phylum Arthropoda; class Insecta; order Coleoptera; family Scarabaeidae; genus Chrysina; species Chrysina gloriosa. The sequence continues at coordinate 65,106,573 of CM076088.1, forward strand.
GAGATCAAAGCAAACCAACTTTATGTATGTTTCCAATGTAGGGTGCAAAATTCACTGTTATCGGCGATACATATGTAAGATCTATATAAGAAAAGTAAACAAATATACATATATATATTTCAAATGTTTTTGACCTTTGTGGATTTAATTAACTTGAAAAGATTTTGCAAGGCTGGCGTAAATCTGGCGAGTACATGGGAATAAGGTAAAATTCTTATCTTGGTTGTAAAGCTATATCTGGATCGATTTTTTATGCTGTAGTAGAATTTGTTTATTTATTCATTCTTATCTTACGTAGGTGTTGTAAATTGGTGTGCTATTCTAGGTAGGATTTTAACTGTCAATTGGAACATGTTTTCATAATTCCTAATCAACAATGTGATCTATATGTGCTTGCACTTTTATTTAACGCACTATTTCGATTGTAACAGATTTCAGGGCATTTACATGGTTCGAAATTAATTTACACCTGGTATTTGGTTTCAGTATTATATTTTTGATATTAAAAGTTGATTACGAAACTATTTAAATTAAAAAGCTAGTAAGTATTAAATCTGGCTAGGTACTGTTATAGATACATATTGTAAATAGGTGGTGTAAATAAACGTAGCGTTGATGCATCATTGTCAACGCCTTTAAAAATTATCAAAGCCATAAACACGTGACGTATATCGAATTGATGAATATTGAATTAGGATAGCTTCGGTAATGGAATGGTATCCAGATATTAATTTGATTTTATTACTGATCTAAATTTCGACACCTTGCACACCATTTCATCGTTGTTAATGACAAGGTGCAACGTCACATTTATTACGTATTTTGATCCTAAGAAGCTATCAGTAAAAACCGACATTTTCATGCACGTATGTCTATGTAAGCTAATATCACTCAATTAATAATTGCAAGAATAGATTTATGCAACAACAGAATTGATTGTTCATTTTGCATGTGCGTGCTTTTGGGCTTTGTACCTAGCATTTTCAATCGCTTTTGCGAAACACGTATCCTCAATTACAAATTTAGTTGTGTGATTGTGAAATAGTAAATATAGAATGATTGTCACTATACCCCGTTTTTGTTCTTAACGATACATGGAATGTTTGGAAGTATTTGCAATTCCAATTCGTTGCATGTAGAACCGTGATACTAGGAGCCAAGAGACATTTTTCCTACTTTATTCATGTTATTAATTAATTTAATTAATAATTTTCGGTACTGAAAGCCCGCAGGAGCGCTGCGTATTTTGAAGGCAATTACCAGGAAAATGATGGCGCAGTAATTCTATTCTACTGAATAGCTTATGTAGGATGTAAACACAAATACGTGGTTGATTAAAATTTAAACCGGACTTTCAGTCTGGAGCGCAAGAAAAGTGGACCTGGTAATCATAGAAAACTTGACTACAGATAGAATGAAAGGTTCCTTGTAATAAATTGAGATTAGAAAACAGCAACACCTGCCGGTTTGGGAGAACTGTTAGCGCGAAAATTTGAAAATGGAAACCTGGATTTGAAATAGTGCACAAAAATATAAATTTCTTACAACATTTACTTAGTTTTATTTGCTAAAAGTAAATGCTTTCGTATAATTATGAATGATTGGGGAATAAAACAATTACGAACAATAAACATTTAAATTTTTAACATATAAATACAATAAATATTGCCTTAAGAAATTGATGGTGTTCTTTTTAGGTGCAGTATCTTCTAAACACATCCGATAGAAATCTTCTAAAAACAAAAACAAATGGGAGCATAACGATAAAGTATGTACATATATACATCATTTGTAGGTGTCTTTATTGACCTTGTTCAATAATATTAAGAATAACAAAATTAATAATAAAATACTAAGAACAGTACCAATGACATTAAAAATAATCTGGATATATACATACACATTTAATTAAAAATATTAGCACTATTATACAAATTTATTTTTTTCTATATCTGATTTGAAATATAGTGATTTTACCTAAATTTGAGGTTTCAAGGGGAAAAAAGTTTTTCTCTATTATTATTACAGATTTCCTAGATACACAATGCGTATGAGAACTTATACCACTATAATGCTTATTCATATTACACAAAGAGTAGCAAACAAAAGAACAAAAAGAAACATAAAACATGTCAATAAAAGAAATCTAAATTACTCAAAAACATTACGTGCTAGCACATTTTTAAAGACAGACTCAGATTGTATGCACAATTCCATCCAAAAACGCATAGTTCATAGGGAGCAGCTCATTGTAAAGCTCCATAAAATTCGGATTCTTGAAGTTATACTTTTTGCCAAAATGTGGTAAACAATTTAAAGATCATTTGTATTAATTTGGATTGAATTCTAGATACGACCATAAGAATTTGTTATAGTATTAAAACAGGTAAGCTTACATATAATATATAATTTAAGCAATTTGAATATATGGTTTTGATAGACTGTTCTGCAATTTTATATACCTGGTAGATGTGAAGTAAGATTTGACCAAAACATGCATGAATAAAATCCTTGGAACAAATCCAGTAATGCATATAGCCATACTCCGGGAGTAAATCTTCAATATATTTATTGCCACACTTTTGTAGCCAACCTCTAAACGAAGCAGGATATTTTTCAGGTTCGAGGAACCTGTGTTTTCCACAATTCTCATTCGGGATGCACTTCTACATTGCACAACCAACCTTTCCCATTTTCATCGTTAGTAATTAAAACAATATTTCTGAATTTCACTGAAACTTTTGTTCTGGGATAAGATAAGTTAAGCAAAAGCAATTCAATATTAATTTTATAATTCTACTTACCTAGAACCACATAGGTTCATCAACCAGTAGTAAATAATGATAAAACAAACAAAATATAACACAAAATTAGTCATAAACAACTTTCAAATATCCACGATTACGACCAGGTTAGCGCCACCAAGTCCGTGCGTCATACTACAACAATCTAAACTGGAACAAGCACATAATTATAGTCAGATTCTTGGAGAAAGGTATGTAATTGGTCGCCACTATCTGAAGATTATGTACACAATACATGGAATCAAACAATCTCTTGTTTTATTCGCCTAAAACTTTACTGAAGGGCTAGAGATGAAATCAAAATCAGAGCCATAGTCGTCGTCCCAGAATAAGCCACAGCGTCTTTTAGTGTAAGATGCCTACTTCTACTAGATTTGGACTGCTGCAGTGCCACATACTGTAATGTAAACACTTGAAAAGTTAGCGAAAACTTGAGTGACACTTCATATCTATAGATGAAGTACAGGATTATTTCCAACTTAAGTCCATGTGACTATCACGTATTTGAATCCATAAGAAGAACTCTAGCAGGACAGAATGTAATGGACGATACAGCCCAATACCCTCACAGACAGTACCACTTCCTATCAAAGAACTTCTAATTAGATGGGAAACATGTGTTTCCAGCACTAGTAATGTGTAGTTTTTCTTTTACCAATGAAATTATAAAAAGAAAGTTTCATTTAAATTTGATCGACTTATGTACTTATATATATATCCATACATACATATAATATTGAATGGAAGAAAATTGAACATGTTTTCGACATTGTGCAAAGCAAAAAACTATTGCTATGTAACATGAGGTTGAACATAAATGAAGTTAAACCACATTACATCCATAAATTTAATATTGAATTGCTGGAAGAACAGATCACAATGGAACTATATGAGAGCAGGTTGAGAAATAAAATAACCCAAAGCACAGTCAATAAGGAAAATAACATCGACCAACAGTGGAAAAGTTTTAAGGAGAACATCTTTAATAGAGCGGAGAAAGCCATAGAAAACGGCGCATAGATGTCATTGATCATGTTGTCATTGATGAGTGTCATGATCATACCCTAGACATGTTCTATAGGCGTTTGATCCAGCGATCGCACAGGCCAATTGAGAATATTGATGCTGGCCTCTTGCAGGAATCGTCATGTACAGTCAGAGCTTTAAGTTGCTGCTTGTAGACCTAATAGCCGACGTTTTAGAAATACATAAACATAACGAGGGGTTTTGTTACACTTAGCTTTAAGGCCATAATCAAATCCCTCTGTCGGATATATATCTGCACCTAGAGGAGATCCCATACATATCGGACTATCCAGTAGATTATGGCCAGAAGGCTCCGTAATAGTAATACATTGCATTGATTCGGTAAAAGTTATTGGTTTTTATGGTCAGTAGTACCAATCCAAAATAATACTATACACCTCATAAGATTGACAATCACTACCTTTGCTTCGATTTATTCAACGTTCTTAATTCGAATATGAAGTAAATAGAAGTTCTTTCTATTTCAAACCCAAGTGGTAAACGTATTTTTATGGTCATGTTATACGTATTAAGTATCACATCAGAAGGCAGCACTGTAAACAGACATGTATATTAGGTCGCCAAATATCAAGTCAGTCTATTTCGCGTCTGCAAGTTCCCCTTATTATCACATGCACTGGTTTTTTATGTACGAAACTTCAGAAAGCAGCTTTGCAAAGCGATACGTGTAATACGAGCTTTAGGGGTCAAACATTCTATGTCCGTTTACTTCAACACAAAATAGATGAATAACAAAAATAAGGTTCGTACATATTCACCTTATCGCCGTTTTTACAACGGACAAAAATGGCCATCGTCAAAGACTGGGTTAGATATATGCGAATTAAAACCACTACCTTTATTTTGTACGTTATTGGATTTTTCTACTGAAATAATTTGCATCATCGTTTATTCCAGACTGTTTCAGCGATAGAGTACGTACCTATGTAAATATTCGTTCACATCATTTTAAATTTTACTGACTCATGATTTAAAACAGATCGATGGGCAGACAGTAATTTCCTGTTTAGGAGGGATGCTTGTTTTCACACACGCTTTTCAATAATTTATTCGTCGTTTCAGCGAAGCGTAGTCGAAAAGCATCAAGGACAGTAATGCAAGCGTTCTACTACGTCCGCTCAATTCAATTACGTAACTTTCATTGAGTAATAAAGCAGGTACAGCAAAATCAATTGATGGTTTACTTTAAAAGTACGATGCGTGTATGTACATAGCCCTGATATTCACTTGCGTGACAAACCAAGATATATAAGTTTAGAAGTATAAAAAGAAGTATAAAAGATTGTGAAAGAAAATCTTTGTCTTGCTGTTGAATTACTATATTACAGTTTATAGAAACAGATTAAAACTACATAAATGTAAGAAAAGTAGTTTTAAATAGAATTTAGGATAAAGAGTTAGGTGAATATTTGTCATATTTGGAAAGGGGGCCTTTGTTATTCTGTAAAGCTTAGGCTATCCAAATACAGACATGTGTTAATAAAACGAAATATTTATTATAGATGGAACCTGAAACGGGTATGATAAAATTGCCAACAGATTTATCCTACAAGTCAGTTTGGTACATTTTCATTTCTGTCAACATATCTGCTTCCATATTGTTTCCTAAACAGATTATCTTAAACAAGTGATTAATAGTAATATGTTAAGACTTAAAATATTTACAAATATAATGATTGCTTCAATACATTTTTCATTTAGATCAGAAGCAAACTTTAATTTTGTGTTAACATTCGTTCTGTTAAATACATATTTAACAGTTTGGTTTACTCCATCGTTTGTGTTTCATAAAATACAAAAATTGTTTCGTAAATTTTTAAATAAACTTCAACACGTGGGCACCGTTTAACACACTTTTGATTAAGTATCTTGCTGAGTGATGGAAAACAAATCTTGTTAACTTGTATTGATGCTCATTGACAAATAGCATGGAAAGCAAGCAAATATGCCAAGTTGATTTGAATCTTATAGACTACACATTTTATTCTACTAAATTTAAATTTGAACAAAAACTTTGGAACGCGCAGATCTGTTTGTTTTCCGAGACTTTGTTATTTTAGATTTCCTATACTAATTCGACAATTCCATGATTTAACTGATTCAAAATAAACTTGATGATTTTAAATTTATTTAACTTCAACAATGCCCGCGCAATTTAAGAAACTTAGAACGCATTGCAGATGTTATATCTAACACGTTCGTAGTTCAAAATATGGCTTAATTCTATATAATGTACGATGTCCTCGTTATGTTAATCCCGTACCTTGAGAAATAAGAGCTCTGGCCAACATCATCCACCAATAAGTTCAAAAGAATCATACTACAGTTTCGTCGAATGTATGTACATATCCTGAGAGGATTTAATTAACAATCGATCTACATGAAAATTGTGCTTGCTGCAATTTTCAAAAACTGGTCCAATCATCTTGATACTATATCGTAATGAGAGGGCCACACAAAGAAATTTAAAACAAATATAATTCCTTTGTGTGAGTACTCTCTCAAGTAAAAATTTAAGAAGAATTTCAATATTCATTCTGGCATATTGAAGTAAAGTCCTACATTCGGCCTGCAAAAATAATTGCAAACTTTGAGAGCTCTATTGCCGTTTGAAATGCCTTTTAACATAACAACTGTAGTCTAATAAATTGGAGGTTTTGAATTGCTATAATTCATTAACTCTCCTGAAATGTCAGATATTAATCATATTATATGTGTAAAGTAAAACCTCTCAATAACGGCCGCAAGATCATAAAAAAGAGCTTTACTTTTTTAAATTTTAATTTTCGGAATAAAAATAGTATAATATCTACAAAGCAAAATTTATAAACAATATTGTTACTAGTTATTAATAATATATATATAAAAATGCAGTATCAAATAAAAATTACAATTACGATAACAAACTATAATATATAATATAATTGTATACAGTTTTTAAAGTTCTGCTTTAACTTTTTAATTTTGTTCTCAAAACCTGAGCCTAGTATTTTATTAAAATTGACACTTTAACTTATTTCACTTTCTTCATTATACAATAGGAATTTTTGTATGTCTTTAAGCTCACACTTCGACCATATCTTTAATATCTGTTAAAGTTTCAGATACTTCTAGGTCACTCTTACCACATGAAAAATCTTTATTCGAACTAATGGTTTGCTCACTCTGTTCTTAATTCCAACATTTGGATTCTCAGGTAGTTCAAAAAATCTATACAAGTCTAATTTTCTAAATTCATTTCGTTCTTTCTTAATATGAGAAAAAGCTCTGTGCGAAAAATTTCATCGCCTTCATTAAAATAATTTGCAGATTGTTACTTTTTCGAAGAATACTGCTTTTCCAAAACAATTCGTAATGGCTTCTTCTGATACATTCTTCCAAGCTGCCGAAATCCAGATGAAAGCACAGCTTAAATTTATGCTTTCCTCTGCTTCCTAAAAAGGTGTTTCACGTTTTGTAAATGTTAAAATCCTTTTAACCAAGAACTTTCTGTAGGCTAACTTAAAGTTGTGGATAATGGCCTGATCCTTTGACTGAAGGTGAGAATTAGTGTTGGGGGTAGAAATATAATTTTCACATTATCTAGGACAATTTTGGGATGCGATGTGGTATTGTCCAAAAAACAGTAGGACCTTTTTAACATGTTTATTAATTTTATCATCGAATTTTCGTAGCCATGACGTCTTAATATCTGTCGTTAACTACGTTTTTGCTTTTTCCAATAAAATTAGTGGATTTACTTTATCGCCATTCATACTTTGCACAAAATAAAATTATCAACTTTTATTTTTGTCCTTTTTATTCGCACAATTATCCGATTTCAACGCGAAGATTTTATTGGGCACCCCTTTATTTAGAAGTCCGGTTTCAATGGCGTTGTACACGTTTCTGGGTGCATAGTCCTGTAATATAGCTGGTTGCTTTGTTTCCCAGTCGTCAGCGGTATTTAAAACAAGATCAGCTGATTCGCCACAAATTGGCTTAAATACTATGTTATATCTTCGACAAAACTTTGCTTACTCTCCCTTTGAAGCTTTAAACTCGGACAGAAGTTTTAGTTGTTTCTTCGTTTATTAGTGGTGCAGATAATAGGAACTTTTTATTTCTGACCATACAAAACCAGCTATACACTACCTGACCTATTGCCAGCCCCTCAGTTTTTGGAAACTTTCTTTTCTCTTTTAGATTAACATTTTCTTCAAACATTTTTATAAAATTGGTCTTGTGTTTAATTATATCGTTGACCTGTGATCCTCCGATACCACATTTTTCAGCTAATCAATTCTGTCTTTAATAGACAAACCTTTTTTTTTGAGCGACCTGATAACAGTAGCACAATCGAAATCTAACTAAAATATGCTCCCGAAAAGTAATTTGGACTAAATACCAAGAAAATAAGTCTTAATAGGTGTACCTTTAAATCGAACCCTATTAATACGTAATTACCTATTTACCTCACCGTAATCCTAAGATAGAATTAACAGATAGTATGTATAGTTATAATGAGACCTGTAAAGCCATAAGGTTTGCGTAGAAGTTAATCGGTAATTAGAGCAATTATATTGGGTTTTCCCAAAATATTTTGATTGATATGGCCTTGACCGACTTATACAGGTCAGTAATATAGGAATCTGCATCTGTTGTATTACCAAATGCGATCTAAGAATCTAATTTTAGCGGAATATAAATTTTGTTTCAATATTTTTAAAACGAATCCAAAAAGTGACATTGTGTCACATTGGCATAACTTTTTTAGACCCCATGTGTATAATTAGACGATTTATAATTTCCTTTCTCTTTGCTATTCCAAGGTACAATAATACATTTCTCCTCAAAGAACTAAACCAACAGTATAAAGTGGACGTGTATAGTCGGATCGTTAACCATTTCATTAGATAACTTCGTGTGTGCAATAGAATCGTGCGGCTTGTTAGTAATTTAAAGTCAATAAATGCAAATGCTGAAAATCCGAATAGGGAGTGAGCAATGTTAGTGCTGTAGAGCACCAGTGTCGAAGAAGGATGCTTCGTGCGTTCCTAACGACATGATGGAGGAAAATGACGTTGGTGAACGTGCGTGTGCTGTTTATTTCCTCTATAAATTTCTATTTTGTCAGTTGAACAGTTTAGAATCGCGTTTCTGTTTTATGTGCTTTCGTAGCTGCAGCTTAATGTCGCTTTTAAAATGTCCTTTGCCTATATCGATTTGGTTGGCGTTACGATAGTGCGTATTTAACATACACACATACGATGCACTTAACTGTAAATCTATTATACAAGAAATGTACTTAATTTTATAGTGCAGTTTTGTTAGATTTAGATAGGTGCAATCGATATTAAACTGTTTATAGGTCCAATCGGTCATGAAAGTTTCTTCTTTTTTTTTGGAAATGTTCTCAGCTAATTCCTTTTATTGAGAGGAAAAGTGTTGATATATAAATATGTATTAATACGATTGTTATATTTAACTACCGTTGTTTAATTTGCGAATTTTTACGCTTTCCGGTTTTGTTTCAGTGGTTTTGCTTACAATAACATGCATTTAACCGATTTGCCTAAATTATTGTTACAATTTAGGAAATTTTGGAAATACGCAATTTTATTCCACTTATTGCTTTGAGATGTTAAAAATATCAAAATCTTAACACCACTACTAGCACCAATTTACTGCCTTTATGTCGTGGCATTACCTGATGTGAATGTAATAATCGTTGCATAACAAGTGCCCACTTCTAGAATTTTGTTATCTCTCTCGCCAGTTTGAGTCCTATCTTTCTGATCGAATAAACTTGCTTACGTTCTGTCATTTCTACTCTTTTTCGTCCTAGCTTGGTAAAAGAAAGCTTTGCGTGCAACTCCATTATATATATATACATATAAGGACAAACTCCATGAAGGAGCCGCATATTGAATAATGCAACTCCCTATCGGAACAAGTCATGACAATTGTTTGAAGTAAGCAGGAATGAAATTGGAAAGGCACTGGAATTGTTGCCAAGCCACTGGCGGCTTATAATATTACATATTATTATTATATAATATCTCCACATCACGGCAATAGTAGATGATCCTATGTGTAGAACATGTTGTGATGGGGAAGAAATTTCACGATATATTCTCTGTGAGTACGACGGGCTGAGCAGCGTAAGAGCCAAACACCCAAGGATGTTATAAGGAGGAGATGCGCTACTATACCAAATATCGCGTTATCGAAAGATTGACAAAGATAGACGGACATATGTATACAATTTACGCATATGGAATCTCTTGATAGGGCTAATCGTATGTGCAACTTGTATAATGCTTTAGTAGTACCAATATATCTGTCTTTTTCAGTTTATCTTCGTCTATTTTCTGATTAATCAGATTTTGAATACCATTCATAGTCAATGTTCTACAATGTCCCACTCCTTATAACATCCTTGCGAATACCTTACATATCGCTCTCACAAGTCAGAAGAGGTAAAAGAAAATTCCCAATGGCAAGGTGGCTGGTTTCATCGAAGATGATGGAGTAGATAGTCACGTAATATCAGAACAAACCAATGAACTCCAGTGGAGTTAAGGCGTGAACTAAATTTGTAAAGAAGAAAGGATAGAAGCCATTTCTTTTGTGAATTCTAAGCCTTAAATCTTCCTAATTTTCCTGGTTTCTCCAGAATTCTATCTTGAGAATAATTATCTCAATTAAGTTCTCAATTTATAAACTTGTATAAGGACTAATTTCCAATTCTAAGTTGGTGGCTGAGAGAAATCTTTTGTGGCAGCTATTGTTCATCCCGTTTACATATTTGGTGTTACTCAGCGCTGGAACTGGAGCATTCTTTAGGATAGCTTTTTGTTTCTTTGTCGATTTAGTGGAAATTTGTTACTTTCAGTTGTTTGTGTTCAAGGTGGGCAAGTAAACGATGATGAACCTCTACTTTTTTATTTTAATTTTTTAATTATATTGTGGACACAGCTTTTGCTGTAGAACTTCAACTTTTACCTAGGGTCTGGCTGAAAGCCTTAAATCCAGTTATCTCATAGGGAAAGTGCTGCAATCGCGTAGTTTTTGGCGTGGTGAGTATCAATTTACTTCAATAAGTAAACTAAATTGGGAATGAAAATACATCCCTTTAAAAAGTGAACTGGAAAAACACCAATCCTTTAGTTAGGAAGTCGATGGTTGTCGAGGGACCTAGGACATTACCTCAGCCGATACTGGGCGAGGAACCATCACTCAAGACGGGGGTCAATTCTGCGAATTGAATACCATCTGAACGTCGGGTTTGTCACTGGTGCAGACTCTTTCTCAATCTCGAGGAATCCTTCCAGATGTTCTCGCAGAGACGTAATGTTTAGATCTGTATGTACGTTTTTTACATGAGAGGCGTCGATTAGGATTCGAAAAATTATATATCTATAGGATCTCCAGTCTTTTTACGTGCGACGCAGAGGCCGAGGACCAGGGCAGTCGTTTTCCAATAGCGGCTGAAGCGTAAAACATGAGGTGCAGGGAAGTTGCTTGCATCCTAGGTGAAGATGCCTCCTTCGCCCTAGGAGGGAGCGTAGCGCGTTGTGTGATAGTGATGAATCGGGTGTGGTCCTCTTGGACTTGCTCTCCCGAGACTAGTTTATGGTCAAGGTACACTCCTAAGTACTTAACGTTAGAGCACTAGGTTTGTCTCAGCGAGACACTTCCTTCTTTGGGTGATTCTAGATGCTAAGCATTTAGACTCATTTACCTTCAGTTCTCATTGACATATTCAGCTCAAGAAACTATCAATGGCGCTCTGGAGGCGCTTTCTGACAGTCTTATCGTACTTACAGGCTGTTCAGACTGGAAGCTTAGTGGAGGGTTCTCTCACTAAAGTGTAAACTAAGAAGAGACGCAGTCCCAGGAGGATTCCCTCTGGGACCCCCAATCGGATGCCGTGGGTGCTCGATTTCACGGATTTGTATTTGGTGCAGAAGGACCTGTCAGCCAAATACAATCTAACAAGCCTGACCATTAGATACGCCACGTTACCTGACATCACCATTCCAACCACCCGGGTTTCGATAAACATTACAAAAACTGTCTACGAACGTGTTCACACTTGCACGTTTTTGCAGTGTAGTGATTAAAGTTTAAACATCTTTGTGTTTTAGTAAAATTAGTTTCAAACAGAATCGTTGGTAATACTGCGAAGAAGGACTTTTATTTTGTAAATAGACGATAGAAATCATTCAGTTGTATCAAGAACTTATAACATCGGATCGGATAAGTCTCTTGTACGGGAAACTTTATATAAATTAATTCTGTTCGACTTATTTCGGTCCTGTTTGATATCAGAAATGATTTGTGCCTAAAATATTAATTGCAATGTTTATGCTATACTAACGTTACAAATTATCGACTATCCTGCTTTAAACGGATTTTATTTTAATAGAGATATCCATAACATATTCAAATTGAATGTCGGAAATGAATGAATGAAAAGTCACTAACAGGAAAAATTAACTGAAGCGCAAGTTGTAAAACATCGTGTTCGCCCAGGAATATACTTCTAGGTTTCCTTGCCTGCTGTATATTGATACTTTGGTGTCTATACAACGCCATATATCCAGAAGTAAGGTAATTGTAACTGGCAATGTGGACAGCAACACGTCGAGATCAATCTCCAACGCATAATGAAGATTGTAAAATTCATTACCACGGTTTCCGATTGTTATGTAACAGTAACGAACTTTACCTGCGAGCTAAATATAAAACGAATACATGTTGCCCAAATGATGTTAGACAATGCAAGGTACTAATTACGCCGCTTTCTAGTTCAATTTTCATCATTTTGCATACAACTGATTTTATATCAAAAGGTACTCTGAGAAACACCAATAGTATTTTGTCGATATTATGGAAGCATATATTAATATATTTCTAATAGCATTTTGCTTAATAAATTATTATGATTATTATGATATTATAAATTTATACGTATACGTACATTCTTATTTTACTCAATTATCATTCGTTCTTTTTAACATTTTTTATTTTTTCTTATCGCATTTTACAAATGCTTTAACTGCTTTAATGTAGCTACAAATAAGATACAATGTGACCATATCATACTTATAAGAAAATGATGTCAATGTGCCCTATGAATTAACACAATTTAATTGAATTGAGAACCTTGTGGCAACCAACTAATTAGTAACATCGTACGTAAGATCTTAGTTTCTAATTAACACTTGAAAAACCAAAAAGGATATTTCTGCTTCGAAAAAGGTTTCCATTTGCTTTGTATTTCCTGCAGTAACATGATCGCGTCGAGTTGGGTTACTGTTGTAATAATAATGCAGTAATTTAATAGCTTCAATTAAATTTTAAACGTATAATTATGTTAATATTAGCGATACTTATGTTCGATCAACGAGCCGATATAGCAATGAGCTCTTAGATATGTATACAGAATGGAGATTGTAACTGATTTATAGACTGGTTAATATCGATAGTATTTACTCTCATCGCTTATATAATTTACCCGCGGTTAATACGTATCAAAAAACAATCAATTCTAGTGTTCCAACACAAAAACTACTTATTATATTTATATAATCAACATCCGATATATATATTCTAAAATTTTCCAAGGCATATCTCGAATAGCACTAATAGCTAGTTGATATTTGGGCCTGGTTTGTTTAATACTATTAATCAGACCAAATTATTACTATGGAAGTTTCTTAAAGATCAATTCTTTTATCTAAAATCCAATGGTGTTTTTCAAAAACAGTCGAAAAGGGATTCCAAAGCAGATGAAATGAGACAATATCCATTAATAATATACATATGTATTTATTAATTGAAAAGAAATCAAAAGACAAAAATAGAAGGTTGTAGTTGATGTAGCTCTTGGCCTTTATTATGCTTATCCAAAATTGTCGATCCCTGACTTTCTTCTTCCAGTTATTTACATCTTTCCCTGATTAGTCATTATTGCCTCCCTACAACGTTCTCTTGGTCTTTCATTTTCCCTTTTTCCTGTTGGCTCATTCTAACTATCTGCCTGTCTTTTTTGCCTTTCTGCCATCGTCTGCATTCTTTTTGTGTGTTTTAGAGAGAAATAGATTAAAGGATTAAATTCTAACAAAGAAATTGTCCTTTTTGGACAACAGAAAATTCCCTAGATAAAATTTCCTACTCTGACTTCGAAATATCTAATTCTATCTCTTGATGATTTTTCTTGTCTTTAATTTTCCCTCTTTTCTTTCGTTTGATAAAAATGAAATCTTTTAATGCAGTTTGTGTTATTCTTCATCTGAGGCAACTTATCTATATCAATAAGTTGATTAGCAATCTCTAGGCTTGGTTTTATACCAATATCGCTGCAGATATATTCACAATTATGCAGTAAGTAATAACTAAGGTGCTAATCCACTCCAAGAACGGAATGCAAAAAGGATATCCTTAAATATAGCATTATTTTTAAAGTAGAAGTTAATAACAGGAAAAGTTGTGACGGCTGTGCTTGAGGATTCTATTTGCCATAGCAAGAGTCGATTTCCGTGAATCGAAGGCGAACTTTGGGTAGCCCAATTGCTGTATTCATTTGATTTGACTCTCAAACAGTATCTATTGTTGAATCTAAAATATTAATTTGGGTCCCACTTGTTAGCTTCTTAAAATTGCATGTTTTCTATCTTCGTACTTGAGCAATAAACATTGAAAGAAAGATTTTAGTATTAAATATTTCATTTCTTTAACGGTTGCCAATATTTTTGTGTAGATAAATGGGTACAGGTACTACATAGATACATTTAGTACTGATTAATAAGATTATGAATAATTTACTTTTTGCAATTTACTTAGGGATTGTTTATGGCCTATATAATAATGTACAAATGAATTAATAATTTGGTATAAAAATTCGCCCGAAACTAAATTATTTACCTATCTAATCATTACATTATCCTCATATTTTACTTTCAAATTACCGTAATTATTTTCTCGTGCATAATTAATGCCACGGATTTACTAAACTAGTTCATCTCTGATTGTCAAAGCAAAGCATTGCTTACTAGAGAACTGAAGTGAATCGGATGACTTCTTTACAGATTGCTTTATGATTTATGGGTATACCCCATGAGCGTTCAATTAACAGCATCTCTATATTCCCGTCCTTTTTCGTTCGCCGTCCGTCTCTGAGTATTCTCGAGCTGCTTTCGTGTATTTTTTACCTGTGAATTGTTTTCATTAAAATACCTGACTAATTGTTACTTGAACGACCCAATACTAATTTCAGCTACGGCAGTTTCGTTCGAATTTTTTGAAAATTAGTAGTCGTTAGCGATTTGCATCGATGGAATTTTAATACATCCGATGGGTATTTTAGTTTTTGTTACGGGAATTTATTTTTCCCAGATAATTACTTGTATTCCTTTTTGTATTTCGAACTGAATAACCAAAAAGCCTAAAAGATGCGCATAGTGCCACAGAGTATATTTCAGTAGAATATAATTCGGTTTAATTACTTCCCCGGTGTCTTTGAAAAAACTACAGTATATTGATTTTCTAAGGACGAAGTAGGTATGTGTGTCTTACCAAAAATATTGCCATCTGCTGCGTATTTGGAAAATCCAAATTTAAATTTTGTTCTAGTTTAAGTTTCGACGTTACCTTGTTCTTTTTCCCTCTTGACGTACATATGTAATTGCTAAACATCCAACCAACGCAATGTACGAAGAAATATGAATAATTTGATTTAATCTGGGATTTTCCTGGAATTAATTCCGTGTATTTCTGAACAGAAAAGAAAAAGAAATAGCAAGGACATAGGATAGAAACAGGTAACTGAAGAAGTTCATGGAGTCATTAACGTAGATTTAATGATCCCCTGAAATTTCTCAAGAATGAGTGTCATAATTTCATATGAGTAAAGATTTTGGATTTTTTCATTTGCAAGTATCTCTCATTCCAAAAGCCTATGGATGGTGGTGCACATGTTCAGAGGTGGTGTACGATTGAAAATAACTGATATTGCTTGACAATTCGGTAGAAAATTATTCTGAAGGTGTATTAGTCACAACTGAAACATATTTGGAATGCATTTGTTTACAGACAACAAGGACCAGAAAGTAATAAGATAATCTTGATAAAATGATAAATGCAAGTCATTGCTCTTCATATTCTTTCGATATTTCTCCCGGCAATTATTACATGTCCTTTGTTTTAAATGATAACATCTGCTAATGAGACCTACGTGGGAATTGTTAGATATCGGTAAGTTTAAAGATACGTATGTTTAGCGTGGGATTTATAAGCATCGGAAGAAATCATTTCCTAACAAGACTGCTTCTAATTATTAATAGTTTTGTTTAATATTCGTAATAATAAAATTTTGTGTACACTTTCCTGGATCGAGGAAGAAGAACGTTACAGGATTTAAAAATTAGAGAGTGTGTTCATAGCTCCATTTGTATATTCAGTAAAAATAAAACCTATTAAGCAGCTTCACTATACGTTTAGCAAAAAATAAAAATGTCCACGTATGTATTTGCTGATAATATTGAAGCGTTCTTTTAGTTTATTGATAATATAATATTTTTGAGGTTTGGCCTTTTTCTGTATCATTCACTGTCTAGAGTTACAATAAATAAAGGATCCGTTCGTGGCAGAAGAAAAGGCAGTCATGGTATGACAAAAACGATGGCCAATGAAATGCAGAGACTGAAAAACGGAGGAACAGCACATAATATAGAAAGATGAGAGAAAGGACGACTCTCCACATTATACAGTATTACAGTATTAAGTGTGTCTTACTATATGTAAAGAATTGGCTATAAAGTTATTTCTACAGCCGCTAGCCGGTCGGTATGTTGCAAGCTCTAGGTTATCGCTAATGGTTAATGAATAATAACAGCAGTTATTTCTTGCTCTCTCAAGCTTTAGTGCGGAAATTATTTTAATAATGATTATATTTGTATCATGTGAACTGCCAAATAATAATATCCCAATATAGGCGTGCCAAGCTTAGAAAATCTCTATCTGGGCACCGGTGGAGGAGCTGTATTTTCAAAGTACGCTGAAATTCACCATATTTTGAGGCGAATTTTAAATAAGATTAAATAGAATTCACTATATACAAATGACTAAAAATGTATGACGAATAATAATCGAAGAAGAACAATTTGAAATAAAAGGAGTTTCGGATTTTCTTAGGTTAGGTTAGGTTCAATTTCAACTAGGATTAAATTCTCATTTTTACTTGTCACGATAATATACATACATAGACAACGTTCTTAGAATGTTATGAATTACATTTTGTAAAAATAATTTTTTATTTCTTATTTGACCCGACAGTGTCATAATAATAATAAAGTACAGTATAGCATTGTGCGATTAACAAAGCAATTTCCACAACTTGGTGTTAAAAGGGTTCATCATCTTCAAAGATATCACCAAAGTAGTGGCTGATGAATGTTATACCGTACTGAAAAGTCCTAATAAGGACGATATTAGTCTACGGTTGCAATCTACGATTAATACAGCACAATTCCCTCCGTGACAATTATTGGCATATGCAATGTAGTCTGCAGTGCAGCCATTGCACAAGTTTCTGTGAGAGTTGCCTAACAAACGAACTTTAGTATATGTCATTCATTTGTAATTTTGACTCTCTCAAGTTGAAGCTAGTTTTTAAATGATAAGGGATCAAAATGTACGGAAAAGGTGGGTAAATAAGTGGAAACAATAATATTCATTAACTAATTAGTAATAAAATCTGTTTTAAGTGGTAACCATGCTTAGTCACCCTTTTCTGAAGATACAACTGAAGGTATATCATTTTCAATGACTCAATCATCATCTGAAAAGCATTTATTTACAGTAAAACTTAAAGTTTCCATAATTTTATCCGTTAATTCATCAGCCTTGCACATTTCTGCTGCAACGTGTTTTACGTGGCTACGTACTATCTTCCAATCACCTTGGGTAATTTCTAAAAAAACAGTTCTAATTAATTGCTCAATGTCACGGCTGGAGTGCAACCCCCCACCATGAAGCTCGAAATTAATTCGATAGGACTTAAATCACAATGATAAGGAGGCAAACGTACAACAGTGTGGCCATGCTCGTTTAAAAGCTCGACTTCATAATAAGTGTTAGTGATGGGATATTGTTTTATAAAAATAATAAGTGATGTCAAGTGTTGTAATACCAATTGCTTCCAGCCATGAATTAATATCATCTTTACAATTATTTTGTTTAGGTAGGTTTTTACTTTTTACATACCGATACAGTGCCTTGTTTATAACAGCTATGTGGAGACAAGCTTCGAATAAGTTGTTTTTGCATCCACCACATAAAATTGAAGTGATTCTTTCACTCACCATAATGATGCCTGTTTTAGTGATTTAAAAATTAACAGTGCATTTTCAGCAAAGCTGTCCCAAAACATTTGCATGTATAATGTATGTCCACTCCAATCACATTTATAAACTCCAGGTTCTTCTTGAGATGTTGGTTGGGTATAAGTTCGCTCTAAATATATCACTGGTCTTTTATTATTTCCCAAATTTTCATTTTGTCGTAGTGTTCTCAAGTACAGAGCATGCCAAGCCATGATTTTTTCACCAACTTCTGAAAATAATTTGCTAGTGATTTTACGCTTAGTGTAAGTATAATCGATAATTGTAAGTTCACGTCATTCTTCAAACTCTTCGGTGATGTTTCGTATATGCTCTGCGCCAGAATAAATTATAACCATGTGCCCGTTCAAATTATTATCAAGTTACGTGAGATTTATAAATCTGCAAACCGTTTTGTTCAACGCTGCTAATATTCATTACATATGCCTGTCTCAGTGAGAAATAACGTTCTAACCAGGATAATCGCCTTCGGTTAATGTTTTAATGATGCCTTTGGCGATGGTTACACTGACTATAAAAACTTTCAGTGATGTGTTCCGTGGCAACCTTGAGGATAAATCGATCACTCGTAAATCTTAATTGCCGTAAATTGTTAGATAATGTGTACGAAGCTAATTAGCACCATTCACGTTTTCAAACGCATACATGCGTTAAAAGTCACTCGGAAGCTATACTTACATGTGTTTGCTAAGCATGCATGCTCTGATTTTCTCAGTTGTGCAAGATGGGTACGCATATCTGGATTTATTTCTAGTATGTAAAGAGACTATTTGAAATACCCTTCTAATTGTATAGGCTTTAATTAGTATTGTTCACGAAATTTACCATCCGGAACACACAAACTTTCAGATCCATCTTACATAGACTGATTGCATTAGGTTTATGCTAATTTATTGTAAAGTTTGAAAATTTATAATTTGACATTTTTCACAAGCACAAATTGTAAATGTACATTGTTCTAAACCAATAAGAAATACGAGCGCTGTCTTTTCTCAACCTTCGATAGGCTGGAAAGGAAAGACGGGTGAATATAAAAAAATGATATTATTACCAAAAGTAATGTACAGTAAAGGTTACTTCTCTACATAATCACCTTGACGATTGAGGCATTTGTCAAATCGGTGAACAAGCTTTGCAATACCCGCCAATAATTCGAAGTGAGTTGTGACGGTTTGCTTGAGCTCCTGGTCAGTTTGGAAGCGCTGTCCCCCAAGCCATTTCTTCAGTTCAGGACAAAGTGCGGGGACTACGGCCATGTATGTAAATAGTATTTCAGATTTATGACTTATACATTATATACATATGCAGTACAACATACCCGATCTATGTGGGTTTAGCACACATCATACATATATAATTTTTGAAGAAAAGGTGTCGTTGGAAGGTATTAACAAAAGTGGAACGTCTACTCCCCGCATTACATGGTACCGAGTGTAATTTGACACTGATTAGCGAAACACTTACATGCATATTTCGGAAGCGTCATTGAGAACGTAACACCGCGTCGAACACCTGCAAGACGTAAGAAAACAGTAAATTCGAACAGCTCGCAACAAGTTTTCGCATCGTATTGTGTTTCGCCGGTGTCAGTCGAATAATATTCTCCGGTGAAGAAGTAATTGCTCTCACACCAGTTATGATACTATATAACATTAACGAATTCCGAGTAAAAGAAGCGGTAAATCAATAACGTCAATATCGGAACAATGGACACGCATATTCAAATGCCACGCTACAAATCACGAAACGTCATAATTTCAAGCTCCGTTGCTGCGTTCTTTACGTTTGCTGTTCACACCGCCTTTACTGTCATTCATTAAAATCACTCCGTTGCAATACCGAACTTCTTTTTCTTGTATCACCACCGTTTATAAACTTATTAATGGTACGCAATTCAAGATCTTTGACGTACTGACGTGTATACCTTTGCAGAACAGAACCGTATTTAATAGAAATTCCACAACTGTGAAATTATATTGAGGGCAACGTTTAGAAATAGACAAATTTGGCTTTGAAATTGTGGTAAAAGAATAAAAATCTCAAATTCGAATAATATGAATTAATAGAAAATCCTCTACTTCGATTTCGAATATACCTAGTCAGGCACGTGGACGTTCACAGAATGAAACAATAATTCTTTTCTCGGTGTAACGAAGAATTTGAATTTTCTCTGATCTGGTGATAGGCCAAATTTTCCAGAAGATTTTTCACATCCTTTACAGGTTTTGGTGGAAATAGGGGGATCCAGATATGACGGTAGCGCATTGGTTGCAGTTTTTTCACCGTACTATGTATGAGAAAAATAAAACTATTAGTAGTAAATTTTAATGCAATCTCAGAAAGAATATGTTTACTAAGAATAAGGAGTTAATACAAAAAAATTTTTTCTGAATTTTCATGCACCCTCAGAGGAGAAAGATCTGAATACCAAAGAAGAATTCTATATCGAATTGGATAAGGTGTATGAAGAACTTCCGAAGTATGACATGAAAATAATGTTACGTGACGCAAATGCTAAACTTGGCAGAGAGAATTTATGTATATAGACCGACAATAGGAAAATATAGCAAACACCAAGTATCAAATGAAAACGGTCGGTTTCTGATCAATTTTGTAAAAGAAAAATATGATTATTGCAAGTACTTACTTCCAAAGATAGATAATATATAAAGGTACATGGCAATCACCGTTCGGAGAAACTGTAAATCAAATTGATTACATATTCATTGAGGAACCCGAAGAAAAGGCAAAATAAAAACGAGTAAAAATATATAGAGGACCGGATGCCGATAGTAACCATTTCATGGTGGGAGCCACTATGAGGACAATTATACCACAGATCAGGAACCAAAACGAGGAAAAGCAAGGCAACAAAAAATGAAGTAGAATAAGAACTACAGAAGAAAAATTAAAATATGAGGCTAAACTATGACAAGAGAGGTGGGAGCAATGACAGAAAATAATGACTGAAGAAAAATGGTTGAAGATAAAAAAATAATGGAACAAACAGCAGAATTAGAGAGTGAGAAAAAGAGGGCAAGCAAAGAAGAAATGGTGTGATAACGACTATAGCGTGGAGCTGGAAATTAGAAGAAGAATGTTCATGAAAGGAACAGTGGATACAAAAAGTGACTATGAAAATCAAAGAAAAAAGGTGAAAAATCTGTTAAGGTATAAAAAAATTGGATATAGTGTGGAAATAGAGGAAATAGAAGATCACTTTAAAAATAATCAAATCAGAAACTTATACCGGGAGTCAAAATGGAGAAACGAGGTCTCCAAGCGAAAACAATTTTTACAACCATAAGAATGTCGAAACTATACCAGGAGAGGTGAAAAGCCTGAATTGATGGAAGGAGTACTTTGATGAATTGTTAAATGGAGAAAATGGGATGGAAAACAAAAATGAAGATCAGGAAATAAATAGGAAGAGCAGTCAACAATTAAATATACAAACACGACCCCCTAGCAAGATACAGATTGAGGAAATAATAAGAAAACCGAAAAATAATAAAAGTACAGGCTCGGACACTTCAAGTGCAGAATTATTTAAGTATGAAGGACAAAGGTTACTAGAACAAATACACACACTGATTGAAGAAATTTGGAAGAAAGAACACATGCCATCGGAATGAACACAAGCAATAATATGTCCCCTGCACAAGAAGGGCGATAGAAGTGAATGCTAACTATAGAGGTATATCCCTCAAAACACATAAAAAAAAATAACCAAACAGACTGATAATTATAATGGGTGAGTATCAATGTGGATGTAGGCAGGGGAGGAGTATAACGAACCCTTTACAATGAGGAAAATACAAGCAGAAAGTCATGAACACGAAAAACAAACGATGGTACTCATCGATCGTCGATTTGAAGAAAGCATACGATAAAGTGAAGAGAAAAGAAGTGTATAAAGCGATGGAAGAATTAGAAATGAATAATAAATTAATAAGAATGATTAAACTGACGTTAAAAAATATGCAAGGTATGGTGAGAGTAAACAATAAAACATCGAATAAGATCGAAATTGGGGAGGACGTAAGGCAAGGAGAACAACTGTTGTCAGTACTCTTTAACATTGTAGTGGAAAACGTATTTCGAAATGTAAAAGTGAATAGAACAGGACTCGTGTATAGAAGGAGACAGCAATGTTTGGCATTCATCGACGATTTTGTCATCCTAGTTAGAAATAAGGAAGAAATAGGAAGTGTTATTGGGGAGAGTAGAAGTGGAGGCAATAAAGATGGGCCCATATATAAATGAAGAGAAGACGAAGTACATGGAGTGGACGGACAAAGAATTTCAAAAAGGAAAATACTTAAGGGTGAGAGCCGAAAGTGGGAAAGAATATGTTTTTAAAGAGGTAGATCAATTCACGTATTTGGGAACGATATTTACAAGGATTCCAAACATTATTACGGAAATAGACGGCAGAATCATGGAAGAAAACAGATGTGTGGGAGTCCTCAATAGAATTCTGAAGAGCAAATACGTATCGAGGAAAACAAAGACGCAGCTATATAAAACAGTAATAAGACCAATTGTGTTATACCCTTGTGAGATATGGACAATAAATAAAACGGAACAATCAAGTCTGAAGGTGTGGGACAGAAGACTACTAAGGAAAATATACGGAGGAAAGAAAGTTAATGACTTATACATAGGAAAGAACTAATGTGAGGCCGAAGGAACTGTATAGTAAGAAAAAATATAGTGGGGATTGTAAGAGCGCAACGATCATGGTGGAGAGCACATATAGAAAGAATACCGGAAACTAGAGTGCCAAAATTACTTATGACATTATTAATAGAGGAGAAAAGAAGAAGAGGAATGTCGAAGGCGAGATGGAATTTAGAAGTGGAGAGGAATATAGGCAGTTTGAAAATTTCCGAATGGGGACAGAAAGCAAGGGAGAGAAATACATGTACATGTACGCTCGCAGAGGTAATGTAGACGTATGAATTGATGATACCTTTTGAGGTGCAATAGGATGAAGTAGTTGGAATCTAGGTGGAGAAAGGTTTAGTTGTTTTACTATATAAACTAAATCTAAACTGCTAGATCCGTAGAATATGGAATCATATGATCAGGATGTCTAAGGGGCTACTCCATATAAGAAAAGGGTTGTTATGACTTCATATTTTAGGTTCTCAAAGCATAAAGGTGACAGAGAAGAAGAATAAATAACTATCTCAGAAGAGATACTGCGTCTTCGTTATTCCCTAAAACTTAATATGCACATTTATATGTACACATATACATACATCGAAGTGCATTAACTATGTAATACAGAAAGTGACTGAAATGACACCAGTAAAATAAACAGATCAGCAAAATGTAACTTGCGCTAATTGCAACCCATACAAATACAGATCGATATGTTTGTTTCTCTTAAATCGATACCATAGCATTGTCAAGAGGAAAATGTAACTTATGACGCCTTTTTGCGTGAGTGGTACTTCATGATTTGATTTTTATGGGATCGCTTTGCGGATTTTGAAATACGCCATTATCATTTGTCGATCTGTTGTTCGCACATATGCATGTTCGTGTATATCCCACGCAGGCAGTAGCGCGCTAATAATGTTAAACGCTGTTGATTCCATATTGTCGACGTTTCGAAATAACTTGTGAAACTTTTGCGTTTTAAATTTTTGCTTGCAACAATAATGTTTATCCACTTTGTTTTGAGTAAATGTTTTACATCTGTTATGCGGATAGAACTTGCACTTAAGGAATATTTATGTTGTAATTGTTTCGTATTGCCGCTTTGTGGATTGTTATTTGTAGGTTTTCCTTTGCAACATGTCTTTCTCGACATTATTCCTTCTTCCAAGAGAACACCGACAATCCGGACTCCCCAAAAAATTGAAATTTTGTGGACTTTGAAGAGGGGTCCAATGTGAGATTATTACACTTATTCTTATCGGCGGAATCTCCCATTTCTGAAGTGGAGGGCGTTCTAATGAAGATATTCTCCCTTGAAATTTGTGCAAATATCTCGAAAACTATTGGAGATATTAAGAAAAAGTTAAAGACAGGTTTTCAATTGTTTCAAGAATGATCATTCAGTACTCTTGAAAATAGTATTTTCTTTATTTCCAAATAGGAGCAATAATCTTAGATTAGACCCCTCCTTGAATCCACAAAATTTCAAGTTGTTTGGGACTCCGGTTTGCCGGTGCTCCTTTGTTAGTGTTGCTCTTTCATTTTATTGTATACTACACACTGTAGGGTCAGCTCCTTATTTGATCCTCTGCGCCCGTTCAAACACTTTATTACAGGCCGTTTCTAATGAAAGAAGTGTGCTTTCAATTAGATTTTTGTTTTACTTTATCTTAGTTTACTTATTCTTGGAAATGGTGATCTACTTTCGAGAACCAAAATTTTAATAAAATAAAATGTAGAGGACTCTCTATAAACGACCTGATAATAAAATTAGGTTCGTTAATGGGCAGTTAACAAGTAACCGTGCAAAAGCTTATAAAGTAAACACAATTTGCATATGCCAATAATCCTGTAGGAAATTTTGACTATGTCAATCGCAAAACGCAAAGTAGAAAAGAATTTGATCACAAATTCGATCTAATGTAGCCATCATCATATCTCATTTATTTCCTGATAATCCACATATATATATATACATTCTGCACCCTATCTATCGGATACGATGGAAGAAAACCACATACAGATGAAGGAAATCTAACACACGGCAGCTTGGAGATGTAATGATCAATATTATCAAAAGCTTTTTAGCAATTAGTATAAACAACGTCATTTATTGGTCCTTGATCATCCATTTGTTTTAATACATACAATGTATAAAATAATTTTTAAGTAATTAATACCAAAGCTTCCATAAACAAGACCATCTTGGGCAAAATACTTCTTGCCTTCTACGGATTTATATATTCTGTCACGCAGAATGGGTTAGAATATTTTCAACAAATTTTACCGCAGTGACCTTGGTCATTAGTTATGATCATCATTCTTAAAATAACACTTTAGATCACATCATCAAAATTGGCTCTACACAACACAGGAATTAAGTGGTCGTCATAAACTGGCGATTCTTGGAGGAAATGGCAAGATATAGAGATTATGTTATCCCTATCAGATTGCTAACAGGATTCTGTTTTTGTAAATTTGAGTAGAAAGAAAAAAATTGAGTTCTTCCTTGTTTCTTTGAATAATAGGTTAAAATAAATAAATGAATGACTAATTTGATGGATTTGAAGGTTTATAGTGCTTTACACTTTTTAGTGTGTATTTTTAATGTTTATTAAGGAATTAATTCGTTTTGGTTGTTGCACTTGCATCTTCATAAAGTCAAAGTAAAAAAGAAAATTCTCTATTCATCCACTGAACGGAAGAAAGAAGAAAATTCTATGGTTGTAACGTCCAAATCGAATGTCAGCTTTAATAGGTTTCATTCCGGAAATGTGATGCGATAGGAATTAATATCTTAAAGTGAATAGTATTTTAGATCTCCGTATTAAACGCGAGGCATAGATTTTAATCACTTCATTTTTTCAGCCGCTGTCTTCTTCACGCCACTCAGTTCTAGAGCCACATTTCTGATTAATCGACCGTAAAATAGGTTTAGATCGTAACCATGTTAAATTGATATTGCCGGTTTATTAGTAAGAAGTTGTCGGTATTCAAGATGCACGATTCCGACGTTAATATATCGAAGTCCGCTGTAATTTGCTATATTTGATTTAGTAAAGGATATAGAGAGGATGCAGTGAAATTATGCCGTTATTGCATTTTTGTACGTTGCTGTGCTTGAACCAGTAAGGACTGTGATTAGTGGTAAAAGTAGGCAACATTGGACTGTAGTTTCAGAATCAAGGCGAATTATCATTTTGATATCAAACACGTGTACGGCAGTGCAACATACATATACTACCTTATTTCCTAAGGTTAGTACTAAGCAAATTTATAACTATAGTGAATCTGAGAGTGAGATATGTATCTAATTTGTAGATACTGGCATATAGTCAGTTCGATATAAGGAAAAACTATTTAACTTCGTTTTATCTTTCAAATGAAATGATTATTATATATATATATATATATATAATTATGACATAATTACGTGAGATATTTATGAGGAAGGTATTTCTTTGTTTTTATATACATTTTCCATGTATTTTACTCTCACTAATTAATTTAGTTGCCACCTGGTGAATTGTTTGCATAGACTTCAAAGTTACTTTGATGTAAAGTGTAAACCATCGTCAAGAGGTCCTGTTGAGCTTCTGTTGTAAATACAACTTCAGGTATACAACGCGCAATATTGACTATAGCTTATGACAGTTACCTATTCGTTGCCCAAACTGTTATTGATTTTAAAATAAGTATAAAATTAAATATTGAGAAGACTATCCATCTGTGGAATTTTAATTGATGTATTATGTATTTGCTGGAAATGTACACGGGAGTTGACGATATATGTAGGTAAACTACAGATAGAAATATATAAATTTCAGGTATTGAATCAGGGAATTTAATCTCGTATGTACTTTGTAGGCACTATAATTTTCGGGACTAAAGAATTCATCGTTAATTGTTTGTTTCGCTAAACCCATAATCAAAAGCCGTTAGCAGTAATTTGTAATGATCCTGAAACGGGCGACAGATCGCCTCAGCTTATTCACCATTATCCTCGATCCGGTATGGGGGAACGATCTAAACTAAATTCATATCAATTAAAATCAGGCTAAAGTTATAGTCATTCATTATCACATAATGACGTTTTATTGCTTCGATTCGATCTATAAAAAACGTATTCTTTAATTATAGTCTACGAGGGCACGTCCCAACTCGAAGACTTTAATTCACTACCAAATGTATAATTATGAACAATTGCGTGTTGGTTAGTTGTGGGTTTTGCCACCTGTGGTGATGCCGACAGCTCTATTTCGTCGAGTAATTTGATCATTTCTATTCTTAGAATAATTGATGGAGGAGAAGGTCGAAGAAACCCGTACGGAAAATTATATCTTCTTCTGGAAAATAAAACATCGAGATCCTAGCAGGCCAATAGCTTTTTAGAATCGAATGCATGCGCGCAAAAGTTGTCGTCGATGTTTCAGAACCAGTTGTTGAGTTACTTTATTGGTCTGTAAAATTTTTATGATATATATCCAGAGTAGGTTTAGATTATTGGATTAAATTTTATGAAGTTAGACATGTTTGCCTATTTTTGTAGTTTGGAAATTATACCAAAGATCGCAGGAAGATGATTGTATTTAATGAATCTGGATTGTTGTTGACAGTTACATCGATTCTCTCATTTTAAATGCAGAGAAAATTGCTGCGGTAAATGGCGAGCTACGCATTAATGTTGTCATATTTATTTCATTAATTTTTAACGTTTCATTTTATAGTCTATAAAATTATTTAATAACTTAATTAAAACGTTTTGATCGATTACAAAGTCAATGGGTTCGCTTATGCAAATGCATCTAAGATAAGAAATCGATCTTAACGTCAAAGAATTATCATGGGAACGGCAATCAACACCAACATTCCACGAAAAAATATGTATATTCAAATTAATCTACGTAGCTCACTGACATTGTAAACATTTTCAGACAGTTTACTGTAAGGATTGGTTATAAAGATGTCCTGTGCACTACGAGTGTCATATTTATCTTCAATAGGTTAAATTTGTTTGGGCTATGAGACTTATCCTCATCTATTATGTTAACTGCATTTCTGGCTAAATAGCTTTCGCTTTTCAAAGCACAAAGAACATTATTCAGTTAGAAAATTGTTAACTAATGGAACCGGTCCCAGAAACGCCATCTAAGTACCTCTTCATGTAGATTGTAGATAGTTGAATTTGAAATGAAATGAAATCCGCTTATGAAGCATTAGATTTAGTTTCCACAAATATAAAAGAGAGTTCAATGACCAATCAGTATAGTAACGTCTTAATAAAAAAAAAACAATAGGTAATTTGCTATTTATTATCATTTTCCTCTATTTCTATATATAGCTCAAAATCCCTCTGAGTGATTAGATTTCAATTTTATTAACTGATAAAGATAATGGTCGATGAACCTACTTTTGGATTTCAAAAGTAGCGTTTATAAATAAACTCTGATTTAAAGTATTGCCAGATCAAATGTGCTAACTTTTTAGAAAATTAAGTTAGAAAACGCAATTTCATTGCTAGACTAACAGATTACATATCCTTTCAATACATTATCATTATATTTTCTTTAATCTGCGTTACAGAGAATCGTACCAACTCTATTTCTCACCAAACTTGTCGCTATAGTTATCAAATATTTAATGTTTATCAAAAGACACCAACTGCTACTTAAGTGTTTGCTAAACACGCATCATGTAGATAAGTTTACGGTGCGAAAGCTCGCATTCAGTGGTACACGGACAATGCATTAATATTATCGTGTAGCGTGGAGTCAAAACAATCGCAATTTTGAAAAGATATTCACCAGACGACATTTACATTTGCACATTCGTAAATGATAGGGGTCCGGGTCACGCGTAGGTGTCGCCAGCAACTTCGAGCGAAAATAATTTAAATAAAAAAGCCAGTATTTTGAAGTAGTCGACAATGCAATTTCATAAAACAGTAGACGGATAAGCATAATGTTTCCAATTAAAGAGTATTTACGACCGAGATAAATTCTGAATTATAATCTTGGGAAAAAAGAACATAAATAAGTTTCACCTTTTAAATAAATGATGTAGTCTTAGGGAGATGAAAAAGCTTGCCAGTTCGATCAGATAATCGTATAAATAGGATGATCTATGTCCAACGTATTAGCTACACTGTTATACAGTTGCATTATCAACGACGTTTGTTGGGTGGATATGAATCTTAATAACACGTTAATACGTTTTCTGAAAGTATCATAGACTCCTTGATATCAATCAACTACATCATTTTCCTCTAATTGATCGTGCCTCCTCGCTTCAAAGCGAACATTGTGCAGTTGATTATTTATGTCCGGCGATTTACACAGTTGAGTTTGACACTTCGCTGTAGTCTATTACAATGTCTATAATTGCCGCTTTGTCATTGCATAAATTTAAATTTAATCTTAATATGCCAAAGGGTAATACTAGAGATCGGTAAACTTAGGTTTTTGTAGTTCCTACAGCGTCAATGCCTCTAAATAGCGTAAACGCAGATAATTTTTAGTAATAAAACCATGAAAAAGGAAGAAACAGAAGTTTAGCTCAAATTTTATAGAACTGATATGCATAAAGGTTTTATTTTCTTCTTATTATTATTTGCTTTTTTGGCCTCTGATATATACCATCCCATTACTTGGGTATGAATAATTTCAATCTTTCGAATGAGAGATTCAATACAAATTCACGTCCGTGCAATCGAAAAGCCTAACATCGATCCTGGCTATTTTCCAATATACACAATACACATATACGCAAGCGTAAAATATATTTTCAGAAACAGAAATTATGAAACTAAATGGATTAGAAATTATAACAAAGAAAAATTGCTATCCAAGTTTTTGGGAAAATAATTCAAGAATTAACAAATTTTCAAGAAAGATTGTTAACATAAATAAGGATTCATTTAGGAAACCATTTCCACTGCGGACCACATGATAAACATGTCCGTTCGGCACGACAGCCAGAACGGAAGTCCAGATTTAATTTTGAAAACTTCGATTTTTTACTTAACTTTAGTGTCATTCCATGTCGATACATCAATTAAGAATGGTTCCCATTTGATCACCTTCAATTTTCTTTAAATTTTTACACAATGTTTCTGGAGGTCTTGAAGGAGGTCCTGCAAAATTTTAGCTTAATGGAACATATCGTTGACACAAGTTTTTACCGAGTTTGATGCTTTATTATTCTGTATGAGACCCAGTTTGCATTTTTAGGTTTGGCAATCTAATCTTGGTTAGTTTTTTTGCAGAGAATGCAAAAATAACATTACCAGAGACTGAAGTCCAATATGTTTTATGGAATTTCATCCCAAAGTCAGAAATAAATTTTGTCGTGACAAATTCAAACCCTACTTTTAAAACCAGTTATTAAGTGGCAAATGCTTTTCATGATTCAAAATTTCGGCAGTTTGGGGTCCTTGCTGGAGGTGCAGTGGCGAAGTAGCAAACATATAGGCTCTGTAGTTTTTGGAATACTGTTCTATGAAGTTGTGTCAGAAAATTCAGAATGTTACATTTAGGTCATTTTTATAGGCAAATTTTTTCCAATGCTTTATTCCCAATCTCACTGTCAATAATTAGAAATACCAGTTCTTGTTCTACAAAAATTTGTTTGTTTATTCTGGGTCCACCATTTCCAGGGTGTCCAAAGACCATTGAAGATGCACAGTATATCTCGCAAGGCACGTGTACTAAAAGCTAGAAATAAAAGCGGGTTTATAGTCGAATCGCGTCGCCGACTACAGTACTTGCATTTTTTTGCATCTAGTTACTTGTTCTGGACGTTTGGACACATGTAATTTTTGCTTTCCATAACTTGGTCATAATCCAAACAATTTGTGCATTTTTAGTTAGCATTGGATTCCATCAACTCGCGGCAATCGAAGTTACTTACAGCAGCAATTTTTTCAGCAATTACTTGCTGAGGTTCATTTATTCTCCGCTTTCAATTAGGAAGCATGAAATAGGAGACTCTTGGCAACTTTACATGGAATGATAATAATGATAATAACATACTAAATATAGTTGTTATCTGAATGGCATCGATACTGTTTGATAATGGAGTTTGGGAAAGTAAGAACAATTGAAGCAACCACATTACTGACTGTTTTACTTTTGATATTAAGATATCCGAGTAATGGTCCTTCTTCTGTTCTTTGGGGCTAACTCTCTAAACAGGTGACTAATTTCATAATGTTATACTATAAACTTACCTTTAGGGCACTTGAAGCCTTCACCATTGCACAATTTAGATATAAAATGAAGTCATTCAAGTAAGTAAGTACTTGAATACTGTATAAATTTTATGAAGAATAGAATTACAATTTCTGAGATCTCAAATTTATACTTTTATTAGAAAATGATACTAACCATTCCAACAAATATCTGGATTTACTAACTTAATTCAACGTTAGCATATAGTTAGTAACTGTTGTTAATGGTATGCTTCGATTTCTAGTGACAAAGCGCCTGACTATCAAATTGATCACACGTAATTATTAAAGAATCTCTAGTCTTCATTACTTTTTGTTATTTAAACGTATAAGTTATTCAAATACAAACGCAATATTACCATTCCCGAAGGCTATATCGTTCAATCCATTTTGATCTCCTACTTCATGTCAGGCTTTTAGTCAGAGATCAGAGATTACTTGGCAATAAATTTGCATGTGATCCAGCTGCAGAAGAGAATTAATCATTTTGACGATTTGCATAAACGGTATCTAATCACTGAGGTTGGTATTTTTAATGCTGTCTGGTGGTCCATGTCTTCGATATTATATTTGCCTGTTGCTCTTCGTCGAATAAGCTATGTCGTTTTCATCGGTGATTGAGCCTACAATTATGCGTTATACCAACAGGAAATAACTGAGCCAGGTTTAATCTCGTCATGTTTGTTTCACCTATTTTTTCTGTTTTCCTATCTCGACTTAATTATGGTAATGTCCTTTGCTTAATTAAATTGTTAAATTGGAGTTTGTTTAAGATCGAGCTCTTCATGTAATATTAATGTTGAGATAATAAATCAACGGACGGCCGCGTTATAATGATTTAGCAACACGAAAATAAACCATTGAGAACTTGTAATCTAATATGATAATGGTATACAATTTGCGTTAAATAAGCTTACATTTTATGGTGGCTTCAACAATATTCTGAGCGTTTATCGTAGTAGATTGCTTTGTACTTGTTTGGAAGTAACGAACGCTTTAAATCTATTGCATTTGTTATTATTCATCCGCATATACATATATCAAATCATATTAGGTTAACATCGTTAGACGGTATATATATTCTAAAGAACAGAAGGTTGCATGGTAAATTACTACAGAATGCCGTTGCATTTCTCTTAAGTTTAATAAAATATTAGCCAGTTTATTAGTAAAGAACTTACTAATAAAATATACTAACCAGTTCGGTTATGGCTAATAAATACAATAAAGTTGGTGTTCCACCTCACCCATCCAACTTGAAAAAATCAATGAAAACCGTGCGTAAATCCCTGCGTCCCTGCGTGCAGACATGTTGAAAGCAAAAGAATTTCGTGGAATTTTCTATTTCTAAATAGGTATAGAAATAAAAATTATGAATAATATACATACCTGTGATTGAATCAGCGATAATTGGGAGTAATATTAAACAAGAGGGTGTTCAAACTTAATTATTGAAGTTATAAGTGACATGTGCTGGTAGCAAATCTAAGAAGGAATGACACGATTTAACTTAGTTTGGGTAATTATATATTATGACAGTATGGGAGATGGAATAGGAAGGTGTTATTTTTTGGATAACAGAACCTTTATTAGAGAAAGTCAAATTCATGCTCCTTGTGTTGAAGACAATGTCAAACCTCGCATCATCGCCTAATTCAAAATTTTAAAGTGACTTAGGTATATAAAGGTTTCTTGATATCCTTGGAATTTATGTCATGATTAAAAGAGAACCATGACAAACACTTTAATTTCAATTGCGGTGGCCTGGAAGAAATCGTCTCCAGATACTATTACAAAGTACTTTTATAAAGCGGGATTTAAGCCGTATTAACAAGAAATTAACGAATTCAACGATGATTGGACCATTCCTGCACAATTAAATTCCATAGTAAAGCTTCGATCCCAAAGTGTAAGATAATTACCATCAATGATGATGTATTAACTGGAAATTCAGATTTGTATTTTGGATTGCATTAAAGATGTAGTTTGCATTATTGTTTGAAAAGACGCATGTTGTTATACAATACATAAATTTACCAAGATTTTAACAATAACCATATTTATACTGGTTGCTGGAGACCTCTGTTGAATCAGAGAAGAACTTTTGTTTAAGAAGACCATCACGACCGCAGCAATGGATATATTCAGAAATATCTTTGGTGTTGTATATTTGCTTCATGATCGTGTTCTTGATAATGCTACACCCCCTTTGCTCTTGTAAGCTTGTAGACGAGTCTTTTATTATCCAGTCATTATCTTCAGTTAGTATGTTCGATTTTTCACTTTTGTAGATTATTCTATTGTGTTTAATACCTATACATTTTATCGGATTTTGCTTTGTAAAGCCCGCTAACTGCTTTCTGGTGTTTATCTCCTACTCGAAAGTCACTTAGGAAGGTCATTATCCACCAGTAGAAGACACATGTTAAAAGGATCTGCCTCAATTTCCTTCAGAGACGATTCATACGTCCTTTAAAAAGCTTAAAGGATAAGTAGAATTTATAATGGCAAGAAATGGAAATAAAAAGAATTCGTCGGTAACTTAATTTCAGTAAACTTAGATTAGAGTAGTCCACTTGCTTTCTTCACCGGGTCAATAAGAAGTCAACATGTATATTTTGGTTTCAATTCAGATACGAACTATCGATTGAAATATGCTAATAACTTCATTTCATTCTCACTATGTGCTTTCGATAACCTGTGCAGTAGATTTTGTCTTCTGATCTCTGTGACTATTTCTTCATAACCAAGATCAGTTCTCCCTATATTTTTAGTTATGAATTACTATTTTGGAAGAAAATAGATTCCATACAAAATTACTGCTTTTGTTATCATTAGTTAGTTTTATGCGATGACTTACCTGAGGAGACATCCTATACCTCTCCATTCTTTGAGACTTTGCGTAAATAAATGAATGATAATTTATTAACTTAAGTGGTTTGCGTAGTTGAAACAATTTTAAACCAGTCCGAAAGCAATGTAAGACAATGCTTTACAACTCAATTGGTGTCAAATATTTGCCCGGATTAAAAATCTACATATATTGCACTTTATGTGTGTACACATGATTATACATGATTATGAGGACATAAAAACCTCTAATACATACGTTGAAAACACGTCGAATGATAACTGTCTGTTTATATAGGCAACAACACTCTCTTCACACATCTCCACGACAAGCAAATAAACGAAAGACACCATCACATATTTGTAGATAATAAAAAACTTAACAGGTGACAATATCCTACGGAAATATTACACAGCTTCAAAGCTGTGTTACAAATCGTGCTCGTCTCGATTTGATACGCAGGCTATTTTTGTTTCGAAAAAAAGAACAGATATCCTTACCTATGCTTTCACTACGCTCTTCTGATCCTGTTCTGTCCTTTCGTTGCATGTTGTTAAATCTTTATTGTATTTCTCGGAAGGTCAGTATTTTAAATGTTATCTTTTTTAACAACGGTGTAACTTTAAATCGTATTAATTAAGGCGTAACAGACATAAATTTGTATACGTTACTATCCTGGAAATTATGAGTTTAACCGCTTTTTATTGCCAATAAACCCGGTAACGCTGAAAACAACGCGTGGATTAAGTGTAAATTGGAAAAGCTGACATACAAGGGTGTACGGCTATGTCTACGTTTTGTTTCGAATACGTTTACGTTATGTATAGGCTTATTGCTAGGTTGCTGCGTTTCTGTTTATAACTATAATTAGAGGTTTTATGCTAATAGTTTGGTTGTTCAATCATGAATAAAGATTTTAGTGGATCGCGTAAAACTGTTAGCTCTTTCCGGCAGTGTTTCGCTATTTATACCTTTAAAGGAGCTCTATGCAATAAATGCATTTCTTAGCACAATACATCATAAAGTCTACAATTGTTGTAGAAAGTTAGGTGAGTAGCATGTTTTGTGTTTGAATGAAAGGAGCTCTGACAGAGGTGTTTGCTATCGCTTCCTCTTCATCCCAAATATGACAATAACATTTTTTGCAATTATTGTGAAAGTACCTTCAGTTCATAAAATATAGATAATTGCGAATTTAGCCTGGACTATTGATAAATATTAAACTAATATCACATGTATAAGTACATTCAAAGCAAGAATGTCACATCCCCCAATATTTGAAAAGAAGGAATGAGAACATTGAGATTCGTAAGATAAAATCCGTCATTATGACCTTTTGCTTCAAGATTTTTATGAGGTCTGTTAGAAATATCATATTTAACGTATTTCTCTGACTAGTTTTCAATCATTATTTCTGTGCCGTGTTTCATTTTCTGTAAGACCAGCACTAACTAGCCTCGCATGAGACAATTATGTAACACAGATACCTTGCTAGTTAAAGAGAAAATCAAGCCAAATAATGGGGGTAAGCAAGTTTGCGTGTAATATAAGTATTTAATTCTGAAAGCTATATGAATATGTATTTACACTAATAAGTAGCCAAGTACCGTATTATGTATTTTAGTAGTATTTTAGTATTATTTTGATTATTCAAATTGGATAATATGCATCGAGTGAAAACTCTGACTACTAACATAAACGGGAAACAGATATTGGCAACTTGTAAATGATAGGTTTACAGATAACGCCACAGGTTATTTGTAGTTAACATACAATTACGCACTATTAACACAAACAATAAAATTCGTTAAATGTTGCATAGATTAGGTCAATGATCCCGGTTAATGTTTTTGTAATGTAACATGCAATTGCTTAACACTTTGGATATGCAGTGAAACTAAACTCCTATGTTCATTACACGTTGGTGTAGTACTGTTACATGGTTCAATGCAAAGTGGTTGAAATAAAAGTAACACATTATCATCATACGCCCATATCCTTAAAACTTTGATACATAATCTTTTCCCGAAACAGAAAATTTGCATTATTGCCTGGTACTTTTCAACACCTTGCCAATAGCCTACTTGTAAAATTGTAAATATTGTAGCTTGCAATCCTTTAACTTTTTCGAGCTTGTAATAGGTATTTCCTTTACAGAAGTGATGAGTAAAATATAACTAAGTTGTCCCAATTCAAGGAACTAATGTTATAAGAAAACTACATAACCCATTTGCACAAACTTTTCTTTGTTTCGTTTTCTGAACAACAGTCTGAAGTATTAACTGTCAGAAAACATGAATCTCGCATTTTGCATGCTACCAATGAAATCCGTTGTTACATAGTTGCTAAACCATTATCTCCCATTGGCACCTGAATCTTTAGACAAACATCATAGCGGACATTATGATCAAGTTCAAAGAATTCGAGATGAGCGTCGAAAAGAAATAGCCTTGCAAATGAATCAGCAATGCGTAACATTTAACAAAAATTAAATTGGATTTTGAATTCCTAAATATTTAAAATTTAGAAATTACGAAAAGTTTTATACAGGAGTAAATACTATTTTGAAGATAATTCGAAAATTTTAGTTTAGTACCCAACATAATTTCTCGAACTCGCTTAACCAAAGCTATATTGTATACTTAAAATCCCCTCTTATATAACTTTTACTGCAGCTTAAGTACATGTACGTTTTATCTGTACATTTCGATAGTAGAATTTTATTCAAGGAAATATACTTAGTTATTGCCAACTATAAATCTCCGACGCTCATATAAAGAAGAAAACAAAGAAATACAACAGAAAGGAAGAACGAAAACAATGCATAAAGAATTAGATTTATATACAAGGTGTTGGGGTGTGAACTATCACGTTATGCACTTATCCCAACTTCCATATCGTTATCGCATCCGATAAAGGGTAAAGTAATAAAGAAGACGATCGTATTTGACAGTGACCTCACGTAAACAGCGGAATGCATGTTATTTGGATACCACCATTCTCTCTGCAGCGTCTTGTCGGCTTATGTTCGTATTCCGGGCCACTTATTTTATCTCCGGGCGTCCCCCTTGTTAGTGAATCGTTGAAATTGTGGGAAAGTCTGTCTCGTTAACAAGAGACGGTTTTGTTTTACATTTGCGTTTCGTCGAGAAAGAATAAAGATATATTTATGCTCGTTGCTTCCTCAGCTACCGGTCGACCGTTGCTGCCATGGCTACTGGAAAAGGAATTATGTATTTCTGCACAACAGCTTGTCAGAAGGGAGCATACAAATGCGTCGGCATGCGTATAAATATAATTAACGTCGCGTTTTTTCTTGTTCACTAATTGCATTTTGTTATTGTGATCTCGTGAGCCCGTGAATATTTACGAGGAAACCTTCTTCAAGCTTTTGGCAGCAAATAAATATAAACCAGATTATATATACGAACAATAGTCGAGTTTTCCTGTTAGATATGTTACTATCACAAATTTGCATTTCACTTTGTTCTTCAAATACTAGGAAAAAGAGTAAATAATGAATTTCCATTATAATCAATCTAGTATTTGTTTTGATTTAGTTTATGCCTATCTCTTTAATTTTATTCTCTTCCACCATCATGTTGCAGAATATCATCTTTCTGTATACACATGTGCACCTTCCATATTTGTATAATTATAGTGCATAACAATGGCAGTGGACCATGTTCTTCAGTTATCTCCAGTTTTGACCCTACACCTGCAATTAGGATGACCAGAAAATCGATTGTTGATCATTTTGGACTTTCTATCCTCCTTCATACACCTTCTGCAACATAGGGCCCCTAAACATGTAAATTTATTAATTTAAACATTATACTAGGTCAGACGAAGATAGCAAATTGAAGTACACGTGATTAGGAAGGCAACCGCAAAGAGAAAGAAACATTTTGATTGAATCTATTTACGATCATCATCATTCAGTCCAATTTGTTTACTGCTGAACATAGGCGCCTTTGTGCACTTCCACTCAGTTCTCTTCTGACCCATTTGTAACCAGTTGTTCATGATCCTCTTAATGTCATTAGTCCACATCTGCTCCATTCCATATTGTAACTTGTTGGGGATGTATTGCTTGTAATAATGTCAGTAACGCTAAGTGAATTCTTTATTCAGTAATTCCTTAAAAGTCTACATTTCATGTTAACGCCTAATACTAACTTCCCACCCCTGTCTGCTTAGCTTTTACTCCCTAGTATTGCCAATTTCATCCATTCAAAATACCTCTGTTAAACGTTTGTGCGGTTTTAGGTCGTCATTTCAGAAGTGTACGAATCCATCTTGTATCTTTTTTTAATAATAATAATATCTTTATTGTTCTCGAGATCATATAATGATATAGAACGTGTCATAATATAAATAACAAAAACATATAATAGTAAAATATAAATTCATACATATGTATATATGTACGTAGTATGGCGTCGCAGGTTACATATAATATACACATAAATGTATGTATATATACGTCAAAAAAGAGAGAATACTATTGGGGAGGTTTCCATCCGAAATCAACATCACTCTCAAACTCGCTAAAAGAGTAGTAGCACTTAGAGATCAATATACTATTTTAACTTTGTTTTAAAATGTGGCAGCGACAGACTTCGCAAGTTAGATGGAAGCTTATTGTATGCTACAGTGGCCAAATATTGTGGGCTCCTTTTATAAAACGTTAATCTGTGTTTGGGTATCTCACAGCTGTTACCATTCCTTGTAGGATAATTATGGTATTCACCCAATTTGACAAATTGACTGTGATTTTGTTTTGCATATATCAATATCTGGAAAACAAAAATGGAGGGAACAGTCATAATCTTTAATTTTACAAAATAAGGCTTACATGCATCGCGACTACCCACGCCCACCATGTTGCGAACAGCCCGCTTTTGCAACTTAAACAACCTTTCAACACCACAAGAGGAACCCCACGCTACAGTGGTGTATGACAGCAATGAATGGAAGCTGGCAAAATAGTAGGTCTTTAAAACATCTGGCCTCACCGTTGATCTCAGCATTTTTATCGCAAAGCACACTGGTTCCAACCTTTTACACAATCGATCTATGTGTATTTTCCAGTTACATCCAGAGTCAATAGTAATCCCCAGAAATTTTGTATGGTTAACTTGAGCAATACTACTTTTACGCGTATTTAAAACATACCCAACATCCCTTTCTTTCTGTGATATATTGAAATGTATCCAGGCTGATTTTTCGTTATTTAACGCTAATCTGTTTCGGACCAAAATATGCGTCGATGGCGTGTAATTCGCTATTAGTTGTTGTTTCGAGGTTATCGGCTTTATCAGTGGACACGAAGATGGTTGTATCGTCTGCAAACATTACAACATTTCTTGATGGTATATCATTAACATATAATATATAAAGCAAGGAACCAAGTACAGAACCTTGCGGAACGCCGGTTTTCAGCGTCAGTTCACACGATTTACCAGTTGCAATCTGTACATAATGTCTACGGTCCTTCAAATAACAAATTTTACAAAGACGTAGGCTCCAGCTCCATTCTTCATTAGGTACTAAGCGTCCGAAATAGCATTATTTCTAATTTTATAGAACTATCAATGGGTTGCACATTTATATTTCTGAAACCTAAAGTATAAACACGACCTCTTATATTTTATGGTAATTATGATATTCTTAACAAAGTCCTTCGTTTTTATTGTTGTATAAACATAGTAATATACAAAATCTATTTAGTCCTAGCGGTTCCATTTTTATACTAATCACCGACCTTGCGGCAAAAACCAAATTGGTTTCTAAAACGATTATATTTTCCGTCCTCAACCGTTACTCGTGCGTCGAATAGTTTCAGGAGCATAAAATTTTAAATTATTCCTTAAAATAATGAGGCACTTAAAGGAAACACACGTTAAGATGACTAGTGAACGTGTAGTTAACGATCAAGGGCGGTTAAATTAAACTCCAAATCGTAAATCAGCACAGGCTCCGGTATTCGACGGCAGAACAGCAGTCACTAAGCTTTATCACGACTACAAGTTAAAAAATAAAGGTATTGTATAGTTGTAACATTCACAGTAGACTCTTAGAAATTTAAATTGGTTTCGTTGTTTTGATATTTGAATAGATGAATGTAATACAGAGTTGCGTGCTCCTCCGGAATTTAATGGAGGTTGCTGGTGGGAATCAGGAACGCATGGAATTGAAGATGTACAGATTCGATTTCAGATTGATTCACTTTCTCGTTCTGTAATTAATTCTTTAAGTAGATTGCTATAAATTTTACTTGCTAGTTGCGCTCAAAATTATTTTTAGTATTGATTAGTTTAAAAGTGATTGCATGTAATCTATTCTTGTTTTCTATAAAATATCATGCAAGTACGTAATTAGAGTTTGTAAATGCTATTAATTTCTACTACCACTCAGAATATATTTTTCGTTTGTTCAATAAATAGACAAATGTGTATGCATTCAATTAATACGTGGTGTATTTATGCATATGTATTATTAGTTTTAAGCATTCTGGCACTTTCATGCGTCTGAGACCAATGTTCACTTTAAAATATATGTACATATTTATATGACAAGGAACGTGATAATTGCTGCAAAACATTTGCATCAAGTATTTGTCGAACGTGATATGTTGGTCAATTTCTGCACATCTATGTTCCGCATTTATAGAAGGCTAAGATCTAATCCAAAGGTTAGCACCATTATTTACTTATAGCAAATACTAGTGCAATTATGATAATTATCATTATCCATCGAAGAATGTAAATTTAAATAAACTAATAGTAATTTCCTTCAGTTTTTCCAGGGTTGGCCTAGAAATACGTTCAAAATTTCATAAATGAAGACACTATTTACGGTAATTAATAAGACAAGCGTGTTACCCACCAATTTAATCATAATACATTTGCCTAATATATACATCCGAAAAACGCATTCGAATGATCCACAATTTATATGTATTCTAGTACAAGGATACGAGTAAGAATAAGATAGTGCAGCACAATGGGAAGTACAGCCACGAACTACAGTTCATCACCTATCTATCGATTGTAATTTAATTCTTCCAAGAACTATCGCCAATTAGGTTTTATCACTGTTTGTAATCAACTGGCAATTTCTTTGATGATACTGTAGGACTGGTAATTAGAAAGAAGTAATCTTTGGCGTCATTATAAAATACTTTATGTGCGCGTAACCAATTGTCAAGTTACGTTGTAATTGAAAAAATTAGTTACGGTCGTAAGAGGACGCCTGGTTTCTGCGCCGTGAAAATCAGAGAGGAATACAAGACTAGATAGCTGTACCACATGCAAAACAATGCATATCAAATTACAATCGGAAAAAGATGACGGCTCATACTTTATAGCTATATTTACTGAGCTAGAACTCAAATCAAATCCTATGACATTTTAATTTTAGATGGTGAATGTCTTACATTCAAGAGTTCCTTATCTATTAAATGGGTTTGGCTTTACTGCTTGTTGCTAATTATTAAGTGTTTTTATAGTATATATTTGAAACATATGTTGTACATTGCTGTTAGTAGAAATAATTAACACTTTAATACATTGGTGTCCATTAAGACGTCTTAGATGGTGCCACGGATATGCTACGTTTCATAAAGCTGAATATTTATGTGTGGACGTAGAAACGTTGCGTTTACGTGGATTGTTAAGCATGTTAAATTTATACCCAAAATGAGGAAGACAATTGGATACATAGATCTAGCAAAAATTATGCTATTAAAAACGAATATTACATTAGGATTGCAATTGAGAATGAAATTGTTCACATTAATGTGTTAGTTTGTTCTCAACAAATTCTATATGAGTGTTAGAAGGAGAATTGAAAGAATTTGATAGTTTTCTATTTGAAGCATTTCTTTGATAGTACATATTGCCCAGACCTGTTCCTTTGGAATTACATAAGTATCAACTTTTAGTTGAGTTTATTTTTCAGTTATCTAGAGTCCTATTGTTAAAATGCTTGCCAGAAATACGCGATACACTTCCAGTAAGTTTACTCAAATGCGAAGTAATATAAGGAAATACCATAGTCACTTATTTAATTTCACATTAGCATTTTCAATATTTGCTTGAGTTCTTTTTTGTATCTGATGGACTACTTCAATTTTCCGCTAAATTGAGATGTTTTGAAAGGTATAGAAACTCATAATATTCAAAGTATGACGAAGGAGTCATCTACATATACATATGACACAGTTCTACGCCTTTAAGTTAACTAAAACTACATTAACTCTTATAAATAAATACAAAAAGGTGGCTTTATTTAACTTCATTTAGATCCAGTTTAACAATCCGCTAATAAGTATTACGGCAAATTTGCGTTAAAGTTAGCTCCATTTCCATGGAAAAAGTCTCAGATTAACTTCGTCTTCGTGACAGAAAACTAATGTGAAGGAAGGTCCTCTTTTGTAAATTTGGGCCCATCAGAAATTTAAGCTTTGTTAGCACGCAGGCAAGACATTTCCAAGAAGACTCAGTACAAACTTGCTACTACCAATTAAATCTTAATATACGTCATAGTGATTAGCTGTTTATTGTATGTCATATGGACATAAGGTTTGTAGTCGTTCATTATTGACATTTTCTCCCGAGTCAACTTTTCCAATCAATCATTTTGCAGGTTCTACCGC
Source organism: Chrysina gloriosa (assembly GCA_038088585.1). NCBI lineage: Eukaryota > Metazoa > Arthropoda > Insecta > Coleoptera > Scarabaeidae > Chrysina > Chrysina gloriosa. Next base: position 65,149,225 of record CM076088.1, read on the forward strand.
CAAAGCTGCAAACGTTTCTAAGCACTGATTATGAAAATCGATGCAGTGCAAAGAATACTGTAGGTATATTGCATTCCGGATCCTGTTTCTTGAATTTACTAAGACTATCTTGCAGGGAACTAGTGATTATTGGGGATTTTCCGCTTATTAATGTTGAATGTTGATGATGATGTAAAAAGAATCTCATGCAAATTTTATTTCCTATCTGGTAATTTAAAACAATCTAAGAAATAGTTAGAACACTAAAAATGTTTGAAAAAATTGTCTTTCAACGTTGAACGCCTTTTTCACTTAAGAAATGGGCATGGTTTCTTCTGAAACAAACCATTCCAATACCAAAATGCCCCTTATTTGAACTTAGGGAACCTCCCGAAACTGAAAATTAAAAAAGAAATTGAAATTTTGTGAAAAAGTAGTCCACACCCAATGATGTTCGAAAGCATTATCTTTATTGGCCCAATGTCGTTTTAAGTGGGTGAAACCGAAAACCTATTAAACTTTTAAGGGTACTTTCAACCACTTAACACGAGATTGGGCCGACAGAATGACATCTAAATAATTGTTGACAATTTAATTTTATTCAAATCTGAACGGCCTCAGAGAAAATCCATTAATTATTGGAAAAAGCAAAATCCACGTTGCTTTCAATGAGTTTATTTCAATAAGTTTCTAATGAAACGGACAAATGTAATTAAAAAGGAGTGGATGACGTCGTGACTACGAAGATTGGACCTGAAAATGAAACAATAAGGTTTAAACATCGTACTGTTTTCGGAAAATGCCACATCGCATCCCAAAATTGTCCTAGATAATGCAAAAATTATATTTTTACCCCCAGCACTACTTCCCACTGTCAGCCAATTATCCACAATTTTAAGTTAGTCTACACAAAGTTCTTAGTTAAAACGCTTTTAATATTTACGAAATGTGTTTCACCGTTTTGAGGAAGCAGGAAAAAGCATAAGTTTAAGAAGTGCTTTAGTCTGAATTTCGGCAGCTTGGAAGAATGTATCATTACTAATTGTATACATTTTGCAAATAATTTCGAAGAAGAAGATGCAATTCGTCTGACAGCTTTCTATCATATTAAAACATAACGAAATGAATAAAATTACAGATTTCGAAGTTTTTACTTCTTGACATCTATCATAGAACATTTCAACAATTACGCTTAGAGACCTCTGAAGGGTAGTTGTGCTATTCGGGCGAACGTTGAATTCATTATACCTTTCAGTCAAGCACTTTTGGGGATATATTTTTTCTAGACAAGAAGGAGGGTACAAACGATAAGAAATCTAAAATAAAGCTGGAAAAAATCACCGTCTTTTTCTGTTACTACTTTTCTCTGTCCTACAAGCATGGTAGTATATTTGTAGAAAATCTCCAGGATCGTTTGCTATTTAAACGGAGTAACAGAATGGTCAATGGATAGACACTTTGGATAAATGTATCTTAAGATCAGTTGCTCAAAGTTAGAACTGAATGAATTTGTACTGGATACAAGTGTGAGTTTTGACTGTTCCAAAATGTAAGATAACAAAGAAATAGATCGGTAGAAATGATATGTTGTAGCTATCATAGCATACACTAGGATTTACTTGCTTTTAACGAAGAAAGAGGGTAAGTAGTTTATGATACAATAGTATAAAGTTCTGAATCAAATAAGAACAAAATTGAAGCTGGTTATCTATCATTATGATATTTCATTGTTGTTTGAGTCATGACTTACATACACGTGTATGTCCTTTTGGTGACTGCTATTTAAATAGTTCGTTCCTTTCTGCTTAACTGAATGCATTTAATACAGCAGACTTTACAGTGTGCATTTTTATCCTAAATAATTATCTATTTTTAACTCGATATAGTGGGAATCGCCTACGAAGATTTCGCTTCGATGATTAGGATATTCAACCTAGGGCGGTATTTACCTGTTAGGGATTTTATACGATTGGAAGCATAAGCGTGCGGTCTGCAATACGAGATCGCGGTCGCTCCTACTACTCGTTCTCTATAATTTACATTTGTAAGCATGCATGAAAAATACAGCAAACCGTATGTACAGTACGTATAAGCTATACACGAGCGCTTCTAGCGATTTCTAATACCCATTTTAACTTGCGAACGTATTACAAAGATTATATAGCAAATCGCTACTATATTTGGACTTGTAAAAGAAGCTGCACTGGCTAGACTGGTAATTTAATAAATTGCGTGAAATTATATACCTACAGCATAGTATCATCTATTACCGATTATTAGCGACCACTTAATCGGAAAAACTAGTCGATCCTTAAGGAAATGGAGCAATTTATTCTATTGGTGCTACAGCATTTAGAGCATTTCCCTACTTTACAGTTTTAGATGATTTCCTAATAATAAACTTTGTTGATGCACGCCATAGGGATTCTTTGGTAATTGCTTATAATTTTTCAGGTAGAGTTTACTCCACTTATCTCCATATAATAGTTCTCGAACGATCATTGTCACCACATATCTATTATTCAGTAAGAATCTTAAAAAAAGAAATGAAATTAGTAAAAGGAACTGCATACGCAACTAATTGAGGCATAAATTTCTTGCTATGTGTAATGAATTTTAAGTCAAGACGTACGTATAAAAGGCATTGGCATTGGTAAATTACAAGCTCGCTAATAAAAGAGAACGCAGAGAAGGAACATGTTTACCTTTAATTAAAACCATCGATTATTTTAATTTAAGTGTTGTTCTTAAGAGATAACAGCAAAAACTTTATTAATGTTTTACAAAATGAGTTACACATGTACCTAATTACAATGATTTGGTACGCGTCCGACTACGCTTAATTGGTGTTTTCGAACGGAAGGGTTAATTTGATGACTCGTGCTTTGTGCATGTATAATCCACAACGCTTAAAACTTGAATAGCACTTGAGTTTTAAAGTACTGTGATTGCCGTACGTTGTACGATATGCCTGCAATGAGGGAAAAATTCATTATCTATATGCGTATATTGCTTTCAGTATTTCAGTATAATCCTTGCTGCTCTAATTAAGTACAGTCACTTGTTATTATTCCTCGTGTAATATGAATACGGGTAAGTACATACTTTGAATGTTTAGTTTGACATAAGACAATAGGGACTTGAGAATATAACAACAAGTATGAGAAAAGAGGAAAAAATATATAATATATGATTATTTACACAATACAAAAAGAATAGATAATAAATATGTCATAAACTTAAAAACTATAGCTACACATAATTAACCCTTTTATTGACCACCAGTGGCTAGCTTTTCCATTGTCTCCTATCAATTTAGAATGAAGAGATGGATCATTAGATTGTGGAAATGTGCTGAGTAATCAAGGAGGAGTTCAAACCAATTATGATTTATTTTCACAAACATGAATGAGTACTATGTACTGAAACATGTATGACTATCCTGCCATCGCCTCGAATGAGCTGTATACTTATCTTATAACTACTCGTCACTCATTACAATATTAGTGAAGATGAGGGGGAGAACAAGGGAGATGCGCTCCAGCATTATTGACATTATATTTATAAGATAATTTTATATTTATAACGAATTTCGTGTTCAAAAGAAAAATTGTATAAAAGTGTTTACATTTATAAAATACATATTCAATTTTATGCTATTTTGTTACTATTTTTCAAAATTTTCTAATCTTGAAGCTCTATACCTGGTTCCATGTCTATCTCAGCAGATACGTAACAATTTGACGCAATTACAACTTTATAAATTTGAATAAATTGGCGTGGCTCATGAAAGCATTTCTTCGTAGCAATTGTCTTGATGCGTATTTGCGTTGAAAATTCCTTCTGTCGAAATGCGATAAATCAACGAAAGCAATTCTACAGTTGCTGCTATAGCGCGAAGGCTTTAAACCATACATTCAAGTCTTAAAAGTTTCATTTATTCGTGCCCAGTAATGAAATTATTGTCAAATTTAGATGTACACGCTTTTTATCGATCTGATAGTGCCTGAAACAGCTGATCTCACAGTTGAAAATGGACTCAGAAGTAAACTGCGAGAGTTATGAAAACAAAGCACTTCGAAGCAAAGATGAGGTTGAGATTTTGGAATCAGATAAAAGTAGATAAATAACGGAATTATACTTAAGGGTAAAACTGTCGAAATTTACCCCACAGCAGAAAAGATATTCATGCCAGAAGATTTTGAGCCCGCAGATGAAACAAATGTATCGAATTTTTCATCAAATTTTGGCTAGAGTTTGTGATACAGAAATTAAGATTGATGTAAGTAGGTAAATCTAGTAAATCTCTACAATATCCAGAAGTCCTGCTGGCTGTGTAAAGAAAAATATTACGATAAAATGCAGTTGTAATCCACATAATGTTATATTGCGGAGAGTTACATATCGCACCTACTTCATGCCTTCCTATTTCACATGAAGTTCCCTAATTATTACATAGTAATCATAGTTTTACAGAAATTATACAAAGCCTGTACGCTTATATAACAAACCTTTACCCGATACAGAAAATTGGTTTGGAATCTTTGGTGTAACAAAGCAAACACACTGACAAAGTCAATGCACAAATTTCCACTATCACCAAACAAATATTGCATGTCTCTCGACGCGCGTTTGGCTAACCAAGTTAGCATCACCAGTATTTCGATTTTTGGTCTAATAAGGTGCACTATATGGGCACCTGCTATTATTTTTCTATACAAACTGTTCCAGCAGCTTGAAATCCCCTCTCTTATCAAATCACTCAATCACACCCCTCGGTAATTAACAAAATCTTATATTTACCATTGATGCTAGGGTCTCCAATATGATAGATGAAAATGTATGTGTAAGCTACTAGTGCATTATGTTGTTTGGCAATCAAACTGTTCAGTTTTAATAAGGCGTCAATTATATGATATGTGTAATAGGCGGATGAGAAATGCCCGAGGACGGAATGCATACAGGGAGTCTAGTTTATGTTTAACCTTTTCAGAGCAAAAACCAGAATTTATCCAGACGGGGAATGTAGATCCAAAAAGACCGAAGATGAAAGCAAGGATTCAGAAACTTGAACAAGAGATAGGGTGGTCTAAGCTTTGTGGAGCTCCAAGAAAAATTGTGTTTCAGTGTCAAAATTTACTTTCTACTTTTTTCCTATTCTAAATATTTTGAACACCACTGCATTCCGTTGCATTTTATTTCACGTGTACGTCGTAGTTTTTGTACTTCCATATCCACCTTTCCCCAACGCACTCGTAATTTATCGATTTTCGTCGAATACTTGTTTTGTTTTAGGTATCTCAGTCTTACAATTAGGCAAAATAACAAATAGCACCTGTTTGCGCACGTTTTCCCCGAGCGAGGAGAGTACTCAGCTACAAGCTGTGAGATAGCAAGGAGCTCAGGAAGTCGAGGGTTCATAACCTTTTGTTTCGGTCTATAAATTCGGCAATAAAGTTTCTGTTAATGCTCTAAGTTAACGTACCGTAGTACCAATACTTTGGTGAGTTTGTTTTGATCGACTCAAGGCTCTAGAAAGGGATACAGAGCGATATAGGAAGTTATTTCCGATTTGTGAAATAGAAACTCAGGCACCTAACTCCTTCTTTGCTGGGATTGTTGTTGCCCGAATCGGTCCTCGGAGTTCGTTAAAAGGACACCTCAACTTCGTTACTTGTATTGTCTACAGTACAATGTAGGATTTGTTACATATATTGTCTTTTGAATGCGATACGACATAATAGTCGCCATTTTTTGTAATGCACACGTCTATACCAAGTACGCATAATACCCCGCAATTACTTAGTGCTGAAAAATACGAAATCATCCGGTTAGTCGCCGAAATCAGTTTTATCCAGACTCGACGAATTAAATATAAGGAACAAGATATGTTGATGTGGGGATAAAGGATACAATTACAAAAACGATGAATAATAGACAAATTCTGATGGCATAAATATTAAGATTCGACCGGTATAATTACACAAAAATCAGCGAGAACTGTTTTTGTAGCAATGTCTGGTATACAACGATTTTATAACACTGGTTATGGAAGACGAAAACTAATGCAGTCCAGCCTGGAGTGAGTATTTTCATAGTTTAGTAAACGAACGAGCCTTTAATGAACTATTGAATACTTTAAACTTAAAATTGTTACTTTTATGTTCATTTGCAATATTATTCTATACATATTGTTTAAAAATAGGTTACCGCATTCCCAAAATCTTTTAACACCTTTGGTATTGTTTTATACGAATGGAAAGATTGTGTTTACTTCTTTGTACAACTATCTTTCGCGGAAGTCGTTACCGAATTGTTCAACAAAGGCTTACTATTTGTACAGTGTGCACGGATATGCAAACAAGTTCTGTAATAGATAAACAAAAATACAAGACGCTTTTACACACGAAATATGTCAACACTTTAACATACGTAGATATCGAGGCTTAGACTATCTGGATTCTAGAAGATTCCCAGCAACCATTTGTTTGTACGTTATTTACTAAACGATGTTCTTTAGTAGATAATGTTATTCCATGTTATTTTTTTTTAAATAGTAACGTTACCAAATATTTTGCTGGCCCCAGCAGTTGAAAGATACGAAAACTTGTTTCGCAATTAATTAATTACTATTATATGATGTTTATGACTACCGTAATTAATTATGGACAAAATTAAAATTACAAGTTTTTTTGACTTTATCTGATTTGCATATATTTGTGTTATTACGACAGTTACATGTTATAACTATGATTAATTGGCGTTGTAAGTGATTAGATAATCTTTTTGCAATAAAGTTAAATCGCACCTGCTATAGTTAATGTTATATTTATAGTTACATAAATAAATTCATCCCATTAATTAGTGTAGCAACGCACTAAGCAAGTCGTTTCTCAAAAATTTCGTTTTTGACTCTTTTTGCTTTGAGAAGTAAACGATTGAGATTCTTGCAAATAAGACGCGATCCGTATATATGCGCTAGCTGTAATTTTGTTTGCTTCCTACAATAAAGTGTCTGTATCCAAGCACGATCTGCAATTTACAACGCGCACTATAAATTTTACGTTACAGATATTAATGCTGGAATTAATTATACTTATTCTTGCTATTTATTCAAATTTGCAGGATGCATATTTACTGTTCACGTAAGAACTACCCATGTGTGTATACATGAATATCTATATACATATACTCGTATATTCCAAAACACACAGAATCTGCCATTGTAGTTGTTTATATCGTATTTACCCGATAGTATGTGTAGATATATATATCTTTTCTGACAAAAATTAAACAGTAATTCTATATTAAAAATAGCTATGCCCTATTAAAAATATGTAAAAGGGACGAAATTAGACAAAATTTATATATTTTACTAAAGGAGTACAATTGCATGTGTTAATGAGGAAGAGGCTTATGCTGCATTAAAACCGGATAACCACCATCTAACATTTATTATTATCGTCTTAAAACCACCCGCTTATAATTTAGGTTCGTAGGGCAGGTTGTTTGCTAATCCTTTTTTGCTCGGAAATAGAGGTAATATGCAATCTATTTCCATTCCACAATTGTAGGCTAATATGAATATTGTTTTCTCTGGATTAATATTATTCCAGTAAACTCTAACGTGATGAAACTGTTTGCACAAGAACCGCTTTCTTGCTATCAAGCTTAATCAAGCTTATATAAGAGTATCCCTAACATATTGTAAAATAGTTTGTATCACCCAGCAAGCACATCTTTGGCATAACACAGTAGGGTTAATCTATGGTGGACGCCGGGATACTGGGCGATGAAAGGAGACAATAGAGCAAAATTGAGAGGGTAAAGAAGAAATTTATAGGCGCTGAACTTGCATGCGAGATTCCTTATTAATAGCCTGGACAAGCAGCGGTAATTACGAAATAATTTACAAGAGCCTACATAAACACAGAAGTACAGGCATACAGGGTACTGATGAGAGTAGGGAGTCGGCGATGCTGCCGTAACTTATTTCGTAATTGTACGATGTTACCGCTGTTTGCCCAAACTACAGTCTTACATTTCGTGGGTAAAAATCGTCCTAGAAATTTCGACGATTCTTAGTTATTTGCGATTGAGACCGTTATTATGATCAAAAAATACATATCACAAAATTCTCCTTTTATAGGTCTTTCAAATTGTGCCAAATTTGTTTTTCTATTCACTCCGTTAGCACCATCCCCTAGCCCTACCCAAGAAGGGGGTTGGGTAAGCCATGAAAAAGGAGCCACAGTTGTTCTACTGGAAATACCATTTTCGCGCCAATTCACCCCTTTCCACCGCCGTTTAAATAGAAAATTTGGAACCTTTATTTGTACCTAATAATTAAATGCAATTTGTTCACTTTCACACGTACTTTATTTTAGATGAGTTTGTTTACATTTAGTTCAAGTATATATGGTATAAATAAGATAGGTAGCTAAGTAAATGAAACAATACTTGGCTTAAGAGTGTTCGGTTTTTTGGTCGGTTCGAAAACTATTATCTGTATATTATATCTGTATTATATCTGTATTATATCTGTATATTATATCTATATATATAAGAGAAACGATTGGGTATTTAAATGCCCAAAATGTTGAAATAATGGTACCTAATGATTTCCATTTATTTTCCCGTGTAAAGGATAAGTTTCGCGGTTTAGGTACATCTTACCAAAGCAACGCTGTACGTATTTAAACATTAAATAAATAACCTAACGGGGGAAGATTTGGACATTGGTTTTGGAGATTGCAAAAATGCACTTACTGTAAGGTAGAATACTTTGAAAGATTGCAAATAAATATATTCGGTATTTAGTTCTTAGGCTCAACGGAAACTGTCCTTGTGCAAAATTTTGTTGAATTGTTTTACGTCGTATTTCGCGTTCAAGTTCCGTTTAATAATTAATTTCAAATTGCAAAGAGTTGTGATCTAGAAGCGATATAACGCTGTCAATGGCATGAGTACAAAGATAAAGATCACCTTTACATTGATGAATACAGAGGTTGAAATCCATAGCGTGTGTACTATTCCGTCACGATGATATTTACATATACTAAATACGTATGTTACATAACTACCTAATCAAATCTAGTCAAGTATAAAAAGAAATAAAAGAGTTGACAAGCAATTTGTGAGTTCTTTGTTCTGATCAATGCTTGATAATTTGCTTCCAACAAGACTAGTGTGTATGACTCAATTATTTTTTGTAACAATTATTCATAAATATTAGTAGTAAATTTTATTGAATCATTGTCAAAAATAAATATTTAATCATATATATAATTATATACAGTTTTTGTAGTTCATTCATTTATAGCTAAGTTAATTAAAAGATTCTAAACGTATTTGCTGAGGGAGCCTAAATGGCGTCGCACATTTTAAAATCTATTCAGATTAAAATAAATTGAATCTTTTTGCTTAAAGAATTAAATACACTGTGCTAGTCTAACAGTTCAACATTGATGGATGCTGGTTGGTAAACACAATTCGAATACGCTGAATGCAAGGCTGTCGACCGTTTGGCGAAGTTGACTCAGTTTTCGAGATATTACCAGTAAAGATTGTACAGAAAAAGATCCAAGAAACATGTTTTTCCGTACATTTCAGTCATTCATTTATCAAATATCGTTTCAGTTCGACAAAATTTCTTGCTTTCATGAAATACTTTTCACTTTTTCTAACTTACCGAGTATTCAAGGTTGCAGAAAGTATAAAAGAAAATATAATAAGTCTATTTGTTCCCAAAGATTGCGTATTTTTCACATAGAAATATTATTATCTCAAACACCTTATATTTCTGATGCTTCTTCTTGCAGGTTCCAACAAATATCTGCTAAAAGAGCATCCAACTTTTCCCACTATACAAATGTTCGAGTCTTGCCATCACTTGGAAGAAATTTGATCGAACTGAAACGATATCTGATGGATAAAAGGTTGAAACGTACGGAAAAACGTGTTTCTTGGGTCTTTTTTGTACAAACTTTAGTCGTAAATATCTGAAAAACTAGAGTTAACTTCACAAAACGGCCGGCAGCGTTGGATTTCGCGTATTCGAATTGTGTTTTCTAGGCAGGACCCATCGATGTTGAAAAATAAGTTCTTGATTCGAGCACAGTGATATTATTTGGGGATAAAAATGTTTCATTCTTCCATACTTACCTCGATAGTCTAGATACTAGAGATCTTCATCTCTTCTCCCTTCGTGGCAATTTCCATTGGAATTTAACCGCCAGTACCCTTTTCGGATTCTAAAAGCTTCAACCTACATACGTGTTTCTATTCTCTTTACAGCCACTTTTTGGTATTCGTTGTAATTAATTTATTCATTCATTCTTTTAGGGTTGCTTACCGATAAATTTGTGCATTATTCTCTTTGTACCGTTCCCGACTTCAGTTCAAGCAACCCCGTGTCCTCCACGTAATCCACTATTTTGCTCAAGGGAAGTTTTAGTATTATCATGGACTTGAACAGATTCTTACCGAAGTGCTACCTCACAGGCGCAGATAATATCCATTCTAGTTTTTCCTTGTAGTCAGCCGGTAAGGATCCATATGTCTTTTCTTGTTCTTCTGATTAAGTTTGCTGGCAATTTTGGATCTAATTCAACTAGTGTGTTATTGTGGAATTGGCGTTTAGCGCAATCCTTTGTATCCCGCATACAGATTCTGGTCCTACGAAATTCTCTTTGGAACCTTCTTTGGATAGTTCAGTGGCAATTCATCATCATCAACCTTTCAGCCCTTTGGGCTATGACTAACGTCTTATGATGTTTACGAAGTTCTATTTGATGAGGTGAACTACTCCTCTTGGTCCCTGTGTTTCAAAGCTTGCTATGAGTTCTGGCGGCCTGTGTTATTTTGCTCCATTCTTTCCTGTCCCTTGCTTTTGATCTCCAATTGGTTATCTTCATCACTTTTACGTCTTCCTCCACGGCATCTCTCCATCCCTTCCATGGTCATCCCTTGCCTCTGGGCCATATCCGAATTCACTGGGTTATCCTTCTTATCACATCCGTTGGTTTCCTTCTCAAGACGTGGCTTGCCCATAGGAGCCGTTGAGCTTTAATGTATCTTATACTATTTTCTCCCTCAAGTTGATCCTCTATTTCTTTGTTAGTTTTCGGTCTTATTACTCCCTGTTCTGTGACGTGCGGCCCTAATATTGCTCTTAAAACTTTTCTTTCTGCTATCTTTAGGTGTTCTTGTTCTTTCCTTTTAGAACCTTCTTTGGCTAGTTCATTGGCGATTACGTTCCCTTTTAATGTCCTCATGCCCTAGCACCCAGACCAACGACACAATGTTGTCCCGTGCCAGTTCTAATGACTTCCTTACAATGTTTGACCATCTGGTATTACATAGGTTTCGTAAAGGCTTTAATAGTCGCATTACTATCAGTCAGTACGTTTATTCTTCTTCGTGCGGCCTCCCCTCTGATTTCTTGACCGCAGTTTCAACATATCTGTTTTCCTTTCCGCCTCCGCATTCAATGACCAACTCTTTTACTCATGGCTAATATGTAGGATATTCTATTTTATTCTTATTTCACATGGATTTCGGTCCACGGTCCGCTAAACAAAACCCTGGTGTAATAATTTATCATTTAAGACTGTGACTGAAAAAGATAGTATAAGAGATTATATCTTTAAATGATTTTAAATGATTAGGAATTGGTCAATGGTAATACTACGTACTTTTCTTTGATTTTCGGTATTTATGCAATCCAGATGCACGGCTTTTTGATTAAATCTAAAAAGGCTATTTTACACAGATACTAATACATATGAATATTCGTTGAATAAAATGCAAGACATGCGTGTCCTAAAGGCAAACAAACGTCAACAACAATAACTGCAAATAATATGTGGGTATTTGATTAATGCTGTGTCTAATGGAGCGTATTTATTTATACGTATATCTATATGCCATTTTAATTGCAACCAATGCGTTTTTGACAGTCCCTGTGTTAGATTTGGCGTCGTTCAGTCAGTACATTTATAATTTCTGACGTGTTAGGAATAGTTCACTATGTACCGTTTCTTCATATCAGGTATATTTCATATATTGTCTCACAGTGCGTGGGATGTAAATAAGTAAAATATTATTTATGTAAATCTGAATTCGTAGACGAGATGTAGATTACTGTATTGTACCAATATTTTTTTATCTATGTATATCGTTCGTACGCACACTGAAATATCAAGGATATCCATTACAATGGCACATTCATAAATAAGGTGTAGCAATCAAATTAAAACAAGTGCGTAACTAAACTGTAACACCCACCTCATGCACTTTACTTAGAGATTAACTTTGATGAATGATAAAACTTTTTGATAAATGTAAAGGGATACATGTGCGGTAAACTTTTGTTACCTGCTAATGATGAAATGTTGCAAGGTAAATATGGGGCAGCACATTCCTCTGATTAAAGCAAATGGAACATTACATGAAATATTAGTTAAACTTATCAATAATGACTCACCGTTGTCTATTTTCTAAATGGTTTCAGCAATGTCTTTTCACAATTTATGTACATAATTGCTGTATTTATATTTTATCACTTTAAAGAAACAATGTGTGTTCACTTTGTAGACTATGACTTTTAATAGTTAACATTGTCAGAAACAATGAAATAAATAGAATAATCAGGACGTACGAAATTCTGAACACAGCATGATCGTGTTTAACCACTTTATCTCGGAAAACTTTTACGTTAAAAGGCCAACAACTTCGAGTGGAACAAAAATATTTGTAATTCTTTGTGAGTGCTTCAAAAGCAGACACTCGGCCGTCTAGTGCGGGTGTAATACCTGTAAAATGTGGGATTATGTCACGAACCTTGTTATTACACATTTTTCAACACCTTTCTTCAGACGGTGGAAGAAGAAGTCTACTTTACCGCATTGTTATCCTCTTATATTGACTTGAAGTATTCTATTGTAATCTTCAACCGCTCCATGAATTAAAAATATATCGATATCCATATGTAGGTAGTGGAAAATAATTGGTCTATGTTTGTGCAAATGTGTGAATTTTGTAAGTATTAAGATATTATTACCACTAGTATTTATAAATTTGAATAAGAAGCTAATTTTGCGCAGTTCGATCTTATTACTTGCGCATTTTGATGATTCAGATTGTAAGAAACCTTTTGGATGACTAAGTTGAGATTTCACCAGCTATACATCAAATTAAAATAGGAGAATATTAATAAAGTTAATAAACAAAACCAAATTTGTAAGAGAAAATATTTTTCAACAATCAAAGGAAAGTCGAAATAAATTTTTGAAATTTCGCAAGAAATCGATCGGGAACTTTTGAAAGTTTGCAGTCATGTCAAACGTTTATTATTTCGACGAAGAAATGTAAACGCTCGTAAAATTCGGCTCATATATCGAGCAAGGTCAAGTGGATATCAGAAAATGTCTTGTTGGTTTAATTTCGTGCGCTGGCTTTGGATCTAATCGAAGCTTGAGTCATGCGACCGGTGAATTATCAAATCGCTGAGGCAAACTTAAAGTCAATCCACACAAAACAAATCTTTTATTTGCCCAATCTTCTTTTTCTTTCATACTCACTGACTTACTACACTTCAGGATTAAGTTTAAGTAAGTAAGACTTACTTTTACCTGATATAATCTTATAAATAAATCCTATCTTTGTGCTCTGCAATTTAGAGTGAGATTTGGATATAATGGTTTGTGAACTACATATCCTCTGTAATTAGGTGGGTGGTTTCTTGAACAATCATAATACCTTCTTCTTTTGTTCTTTTCGAAGACATTCTGTAAGGCAAAGGTTATACATTTCATAAGTCTAGAATCATTGACGTGTTATGCATTGAGGTATAAATCTCTTCGCGTATGGTGCTTCGAATATTGCAGGTGTGTTCATACAGAAGAAGGTGCACAGGAAAGGAAAGACACTGCTGTACAATATTGTTTGACGCTCCAGATTCTTCCGACTTCATACCCCAAGAGTTGTAAGATGTTCTGTTTGATTTCCTCCAGATATGTGAATCGATCCAATTTAAAGAAACTTCCTTGTTGTTTTTGTTGGTATGCATGGAAATGTCTTTTTTTTTTTCGAAATATAGGTTTGATAATTCTTAAAATATTTCGCCTGTTTCCTGTTGTACATGAATTCAATCATCTTCCAAAAATTTTAAAGTGATCGGCTTATCAACTGCAATTTTTCAGGAGTTTTGTGAGTTGATTAGTGTAAACAATCTTATCTAAAAATGCTGGAGGTGATTCTAATTCTCTTGCACCCTATTTTGAGTATATCGCCTCCGGTTTCTATTCCTCTGGCCTAACTAATAGTCCTGTAATTCTGTTTTCTTTTGGACTTTTGGATTTTTGTATAACTAGTTATTTGCCATTAATGGTTTGATGTTGTTTAAAGGTGCTATTTAGTGGTTGAGTTATAGGAAGTATTTGACTCAGGTGTTGTAGCTGTTCATATATGTGTATCACTTGATTTGGAACCGTTTGTCCATTTGGACTGATTATAGGAAAGTGCTGCTTTGCTGATGTATTTCGTATTTATGGATATGTTATATACTTGTGTAAGTAAAGCCCGACAATGTTTATCATAACAGCTACACTTTATATGCATCTTTTTTATCTGGAAACAGAAAACCACGAAATCCAAATGTCGACCATTTGGTTTCCCTGGCTTATACATATTGGACTTAATTTTATATATTTTTGCTTAAATTTGGTAAACTAATGAGCATGAAATCATTTCATTTCCTGTAAATTTTTACCGTTTGGATATGCAAATGCTTCAGTTATTTACAAAGAAATTTCCCCAACATAAACATTAATCCGACGTGAATATATACGAGCAACATACCTGAACCGTGTAATTAATGTGTGTGTAAACGTAACGAATAATTTTATACCGCAACCTATATTTTTGTTCCCCACATATATTGTTTAGTACTTTTTTCTCTCGTTCCTGGGGATTTCTCACAAATACCATTCGCCAGAAGTAGACCGCAGGTGGTCCATAGTACATATTTTGCTCACCACGGTCATTATGACGGTCGACTTACCAAAAGGTATTTATCAAGAGAATAACATCGGCTCGGATTTGCAATATACACACCCATTTATTTACACGATTTCATTTTTTGTCATGGGTAATTTCGCATGTGCACTTCGAGACCGGTAATTTAATACCTGTACTTACGGAAATTGCGGTTTCTTACAAACAATAATTTGAATAAAAGCCCTTAATAAGGACTTCCGTCATATCAAGAATATGATACCCATTTATGTATAGAGGTTTTTCGATTATCAAAGAAGCCAATTAGGAGATTTTTTAAGACCACCTAGAGGATTGGATGGTTTCACGAATGATTTCTCCATTATTATGATCTTTTGATGTTGATCTTAAACGCACTTTAAAATTGAGTATTTGTTAATTGCAGGTTCATTAAAATTTACTTCAATTAGTATTAATTAATATTCTTATATGATTACTGGTCTTTACTAGTTACATATCTATAACAATAATCTCAAAGTACTGAACGAATTTGAAAATCAAATAAAAGATATTGCATTAGACGCTATCGTTTAAAAAGAAATGAAATTTATGTAGTGGCATATATCACACTATAACTTCAATAACTTCCAATAACTGGTGTGGACTAATCTCCTACATTCCGGATTTTCAATTCAGTTCAATCTTTGGCAACTTGCAAGTTACCTACGAATCGTATCCAATCCAGTAATTCTCTGCGAAGCCTTTGAGAAATCGCAACATTTTATAGCTACTAGAGGTCCTGAATAGATTGACTTAAATGTTAAGTTGAGTATACAAGACACACCTGTTGTTAGTTTAAGTGACAGTTGCAGATTGTTGTTAATATATGTCTCTAAAATTTGTATGCTCTATTCTTGAATAGTACGCCAGATACAATCTTGCTCACTCAAATGCAACCCTAGAAATTTTCGATGCTTTCGATGCAAATCCGAGTATTTATTATCGTCATTTATTCGTAATGATATGGAAATAAATTAAATTAACTGTTATAAATTACGTACTTAGACATTTTGAGTATTCACTTGAAAGTTACAGTAAATTGTATATGTCGAAACGTTATAGCAAAATGCGTTTATGAAAAACAAGATATGCTTCTCGAGTGAGAATAGAATAAGTGTTGAAGATTCTCGTAATGAACATAAAATTGCCTGAATGCGGAGAAAAGCAATGAGGAAAGCCTTGGTCGTATATCAGGATTATAATACTTCGTGGTGGCAAAGGAAACTTATCTTTAGAAAGCAAGAGTAAATTAAAATTAATACACATTTGCTACATGGTGCTATAGTTGTATTTCTACCCCCTGCAGCGAGATTTATTTGTTTTGATGTCTACGTGATATGAAATGTAAACATGTAAAATTACATTCTAAATTCATAGTTTATTTGCATTGACAAAGTCTCGTCATGTAGTTCCATAAACACATAAATGCATATATCGGATTATCTGGAAGTAACTTAATTGTGCATGTTACTAATGTATTTACAATGGGAACGGCTGTCATTGAATTTTGAAACCAATCTCAGGCATTGTATAAGTGTTCCGCAACAATGTGAAACTGCTGGAACACATAAATAAGTGAAAAATCGACAAATGCCTCTCTTATATGACCACGACGCTTTATTCAGGTTCTCTGGATTAAATCCCGATCCTTTGTGAGACATTTTCTCTGTCTTCTGACATCAAAATAAATTGTAATTCGTTCTTACAGAGCTGGTAGTCATCGTTTTTGTTCTCATTTCCATATTCATTCATTCACTCATGTAGAGTTGACCACCAACAGAACAGGCACTTGAACATTATGCTCGTTGTATCGTTCCCTAATCACTTCAGTTCAAGCAACTCTGTGTTCTCCACAGAGACCAGTATTTTGCTCAAGAAAGTCGTTCGTATTAGTTCCAGTACATCCTTACCGAAAGGCTGTCAACTGATTTTCTTCAGTTCCTCACAGGCGGAGCTAGTAGTAGTAGTTCGTATCTCTTACACCACGGTTCGTTCACTATGCCCCTGTTGTGTAGATGACTTTTCAAGGAGTGGTGTTCGGTTGCTAGACCGGTAATGATCCTTATGTCTTTCTTCCTTCGTCTGACTAGGTTAGCTGAGAATTCTGCACCTAGCCCATCTAACAGTGTCTTAAAGGGGGAACGTCAAGGTTGTGAAAAACCGATTTTGATAAGTCTCGAATTTATTTTAGAGGGACCTCCCCGACTACCTGGCTACCAGCTTTTGTAGCCATACGCCCTAGTTCTCGAGAAAATTGCTAAAGTCTTTTCTGCCGTACTTTGTATACTGTTAATGTTAATAATTTTATTACAAAGCGAGTGTAGTGCAGTGGGTAAGATCCACCCTTGCTGCGCTGGCGATACGTGTTCAAATCCTACCACTGAACTTATTTTTTCAATTTCATCGTATACGATATTAAATATATTTCATTTCATGCAAAATTGGTCAAAAATAATGTTTCTCGCAATGGTAATTTTATTGATAAGTGCAGAATTATTCTCCAGTCAATTTCCATTTATTTCGATGCTCTCTTTCTAGCCATAACCAAACCTTCCGTCTGGCGGGATTTTATCCCGTCAACAGGTTTAGGTCCTATAGACCCTTCCTTCGCTAGTTCATCGGCAGTTAAGTTGCCCTTAATGTCCTCACGTCCTGGTACCCAGACCAACGACACAAAGTTCTCTCGTACCAGTTCATTACGGATTTCTTTACGTTGTTTTATTAGTTTTGACCTGGTAATAAGCTTTGCCTTCCTAGTCTGTAAATACCAGACACTGGTTGGAATGTGATTTTTCCATACACCAGACACTAGCATTCGAATTTCTCAAGTGATTCCTAGTCCAGTCACTGGTCGGTATTAAGGTGTTTATTTACGCATTTGTAGTGACGGATAGTCCAGTATGGTTTCAGTCATACCTGTGTGTCAGTTACGTTGCTAGAATACCATAAGCAGTTAGGTTTCAGTCTTAGGTCCACAGCCATGGCCTTCGTATTCACGAATAGTTTCACCGCAGTGAGACCCACGGTTCTTGCACTGTTCATTGCTCCAGCGATTCCCAATAGAACCTGCCTCTTAAGAATTGTAAACAGTTTTACTGCCGAGAACACTTTTATCCTTCTCCACCAGATTAGAGCTAAGAAGGTGATCGTTGACCTTACTACCACAGTGAACCAGTGTGTATCGTTCTTGGTTTTATTACCCAGGTTTCTCCAACTACTCTTCTGCATCACCAGGAGAGCAGTGCGGCTTTGTTCATAACTTTAAAAGGTAAGGTAAGGTAATCAACAAGGCAATCGCTGCAATTCAGTTTCGCCCCAAGGATAACGTCCCAACACTTTACTTCATTGTTTAATTCTAGGTTTTTGTTATATGATGCCCCACTCTTGCAGTTTCATCCTTTCGGTAAAAAATAGCATCTTTCTTTTTTGTGAATTAATAGATAGGTCTTTCTCCGCAGTTGATACCTACAACTGTTGCACATAATTTTCCCTTGGACACAATAACAATGTCATTACCGAAACCGTCCGTATTCCTTGATCATTTAATGACCTGATACGAGTTTTATTCTGCATTTGGGCTTGGACTGTTCTGTTCTGAAGTATACAATTCGCCAATTTGCATGTAGTAGTGTTTATATTTCGATCTTATAAAGACCGGATAATTGAGGACGTCGAGGTATTGTCAAAGGCACCCTCTATGTCCAAGAAAGCTGCAGGGGCATTTTAGTTTGGGATAGTCTCTCCTGATTTCCTCATGTGGTTTGCCTTCATTTATATATTTTGCATGTTTAAATACTAAAATTCGTTCTTAAGCTTGTATTGTATTAGAGTCGAACTTAGACTTATATAGATAATATAGTTCAATAGCTTACCAAAAATTAGTCCTTTTTTTAATGGACATATAAAAATACTACGCCTGCAGGTTACGCATGCTCTCCAGGAGTTCCTTTTGTGTATTATTTAAGTTAGCAACTAAAAATTTAAAAGCAACAAATTCAAAATTATTCAAATTAAATGTTCAAACTGCATACAATTTACGTGTTGACAATGAACAAGACGATGTTCAAATTTGTTTATGACGTTATTTAATAGTTGGGGAGTTATTAACTTGGTTTCCTCAGTTACTCTAATCTTCAAATCTTGAACATTATTAGGTCGGTTTAGATATGCTTTGGGTTTGGGGTAACCTCACCAAAAGAAATCGAGTGGAGGATCTTGCTGGCCATTCAATTGCTTGTCGCCTAACAGTCCATTTGTTTGGGGAAAATGGTAATAAGATAATTACAGCTTCTAGACAGGCACAGCATAAGCGATAAACTGAGTATTGTGACTTGGTAAATATTTCGTCTGTCTTAAATGTTTGTTTTTCTTGGACCGCATTAATGATTATTTGCCACATATAAGAGAAGTATTATTAGTATTGCTTCTTATTCGCTTATGTTGAGCAAGACTTAAATAACGAGCAAATGTCACCAACATGTAATTACGATCTCTGATTGAGTAGTCTGTTACCTTATGGTAGTACCTGGTCACTTATGAAAAGAAAAACACTGTTTTGATACACTACCAATAAAAGCAAATTGGTAGTGTAACAAAGTAGTGTTTTTCTTTTCATAAATGTAATTACGAGTTTGAAAATAACTTACACGTACTGGTAATTACTCTAAAGATCAATTTAGTACCAATAAACAATTAAGTGTATTTTAAAGCTTAAATCTTATTGAAAAAGAAAATATATCAAGGAAGCTCCTCATAATTACACGTCCTTCAGACATTCTCACGATGGTTGTTTTTTTACCTCGCGTTCCATGCATTTACGAGAAATGTTGTGGTATAAAAGAGTACAAAAAATATCTTTTAAGGGGTTTTAAAATTATTTTACGTCTTACTGACATAACCTTTAAGAAGTTATCTTAATGAAATCGTGAGTTGTAGGTACGATGTAGTAATAAAGTTCGAACTGTCGGCCACCGGTAGCAAGGAAAAGAATTAGAGGCAGACCCAACCCAATACTTGACATCAGTTAATTAAATCAGTATGACTCAGGATGTTCACACACGTTAAGTTCTTACACTAGTGCGGAGATATGGTATTTTAACTGTGTCATCTCGGCGTATTTAACCCGTGTAGATTATCAAGTAGACAATGGGCTGATACAGGCATTACTATCCTCATTTAAATATCTGAATTCATTAGATATTAGCCTAGAGCCAGCAACATAGCACATATAGAAACAGAATAAAAATCAAGTAGGGAAGGCATAGTTTTCCTTAATTTATGTATTCTTGGATATACACATTGTCCTAATGAAAATTTGCACCCCCAATATAAATATTTGAAAGAATCTAGAATTTTGTATCGAGACGGACTAATTCTTATATCAAAATCGTCCTTACACACTCATCGCAAATTAAAATAGGCGACACTATACCACATCGATAAATTTCTCGCCACACAATTGTTTAATACTAGAAACACGGTTATACAGTTTGCCTCGTGCTAGCGAAACACGTGTCACCGAATTTTATTATTAAGCAATTGTGTGGTGAGGACTTTACCTATGTGATATAATGTCAGTAGATACGCCACAGTTCTTGTAATCAGTATCATTAAAAGAGGTGGTCAAATAACCACTCGTTTGAGTGTCGTATACAACCGTGATTTCCTTTTAAATCGATCGTTTTGTCATTGCGAAATTGCTTCCTGAAATTAAAATCTAGCAGAGCAAGGAAGACTAGTAAAATTAAACGAATATCATATTTACGTTGCAATCAAAAGTTTACTCGGAAAAGCAGGAAATTGCGCCAACGAAATCTTCTCCAGATTCTAAATTTAGTACTCAAGTTCTTTAGAACTGCCAAGTCTTTCCTTTTTCAATCCAAACTCTATTATTTTATTACATGGACATTAGTGGAACCATTTCTAACGACACAGTTTCCAATTTTAACTATTTTGTGACAAAATTAAACATCCCACTTTTAAATAATCTAAGTAATTTACCGGTATTCAATCAATATTGTAAAAAATGACAAGTTTTTGGGATTCGCACAGAAATGGAAAAATTGACTTATTATTACATTTCTCATAACTTTTACTCCTGCTTTCGAAAATGTCCCTTGCAACGGAATCACATCATGAAACGGTAGTGCAGCTACTACTTCAGAGTCACGACCCTACCAACGCGAACCTTGGTTCCCTTTCAAACCCTGCTATTTGGTAGAAATCATATCCTTAATTTCTCCTTCCACAAACCTAGTTACTTCTCCTTAAATACTACCCACTTGCCAGAAAGTCTGACTAGCGGGAAAAGTTTATACTTCAAAAGAAATCGCTTGACATCGATGTATGGGAGCCACACGTCCTTATGCTACATAAGATGATAATGATGATGGATGGAAACTAGTGTAATTTGCCCATTGTTTTAAGAAACTCTCTTAATTCTCTGGAAATAACAATAAAGGTGTATGGGGCACCTATTTACTGAGGAAGGTGTACGAAATAGGAGTGAAAGCTAAAATTACAATGAAAAAGGAAGAAGAATATCAAGTGGAAAGAAGCATTGAAGAAGATAATAAAGAATTAACTCAAGCCCTACTCTTACGCGGGAATAAAGATGGTCTTAGGTTCAGGGAAGATTTTGCAACAGCAAATATTAACGGTCAATAAGATTAGATTAGATCAACAGTAAATTACCAAAGACTACCTCACCATTCCTAATGAAAACTTTGAAAACTATAGTGATTTTATAGAACGATGTATTATCGTATGTCATCGTCCAGTTTCTTTGAGAGCGATTTCCGGAATGTACACGTAAAATTAGATTGCAAAGACATGGTACCAATGTATTCTTTACAGTTGCAACAGCAGAAGAGCATAATCGTAATACGTGCCTTTTGGAAAAGAAGTTTTTTATCTCAGTTTTGCTATTGTCTTCTATATTGCAGAGCGAAGCTAACGCGCTCTGTCTACCTTATAAGTTTTCAAATGATACTTATTTGTATTTGAGAAACTTTCTTGCCTTTTCAGGCTATAAGAATTCATTGAAGGATAGTTATTCATGCTTTGCATTTCTTAGCTCTTCAAATTTATAAAAGGTATGCTACGATCTTTTATTATACTAACCACTCCGAAAGATATACCAAGCCTTACTTTTCAGATTTACTAGCAATGGACATAAGCATGTCTTAGTGCAATGGGGAATAGAACGCTGTGCTCATTATTCTTACATTTATTGTAACGTTATATAGTCATGTATAAAATTGAGAGATAGCAACATATGCTAAAAAGTGAGATTGGTGGTGTATAGCAAAATTGATACTTTTTCGAACTCTCTAATCAATTCTTATAGAATTAAGCCAGAAATGTTATGACAATGCAGGACTGACGGCGTGCTCATTTTCAGTACTACCCATCCAAACTGAATCGGATAATCTTCGTGGAATTAAGCAACTACATCGACACGTTTGATATTTGTCATTGATACAAGTCTAATTCTGAATGAACAGGTTATATGAGTTTTACACATGAACACATTAAATGTCGTCTCTCTGATCTACTCATGAAAATCAAATTCGCACTATTCGTGCTGTGCTCGCTTCTATCATTTCAAACGTGACGGGAGAAACTGATAACAAACCACGAGCATTATGGGTTCTTTAAAAGTATTATTATTATCACCACGGCACAATTGAATTGCTTATGTATGGTATGTTTCATATAAATTTGGCCAACGGTTTTTAGTCGTGTTTGATCGAATAGGAACCTTCTTCTACGTAAGTTCTGATACAGTTTGTTTATTAGACGCGAAGTGCTAGGCAGGCAGAAATCTTTCGCATTTATGCTTTGGCAGCAGAGGCCATTTATACATCCAATTAGAATTTGACCAAACTTGATGCGAATTTCACCTTCGTTCGGTAGGAATTTTGAACGTATCAACTACACATTGAGTGTCTATTCGAGAATTTTCAGTAAGCTGTATTTTTTTAAAGGCATCCTGAAATGCTCAAAATAATTTCTGTAGTACGCATAGGAACCAAAATGACCCTACAAATATATGTGTCACCCCGAAACTCCCGCTTCTCAGCCACTCCAACTTCATAATTTTAATAGTAATCTCTCTCATCTGACACATTGTTGAGAAGCTCGTAAAAATGCTTTACATTTGTACCATACAACAGTAATTTCGATAAGTATATATTAACCGATTCGGGATTAAGGTGTAAGGATTATTGTGTACTGCTTAAATGTATCAAACAACGTCCGACAATTACTATCGATCAAGAAGTATTTTTCAAAAGTTTCTAACGATATGTTATATATTATGTAGCGATCACGTTATTCTAGTGTTATCTCAAGACCCGTTTCATAACTGCAGGTTTCGGTTGTTTTATAATACTTGACGTATGATTTACATTTCCTATGATTAATGATTATTGTGGTAGCAGCGAAATAGGACTAGTAGGGTTGCATTATTCTGTGCATAAGAGATACAAATAATATCCTGTGGCATGTAGCTATCTCTTAAAATAAAAATCATTATAAGGACAAAAATGAATAAGATACGGAGCCGCTTTACGGTACGTCCATAAAAATACCAGACATTAACAGTGGTTCTGGGTGGTCCTATTTTATCCTTTAGCCCTTGTATCTTGTCGGTCATGTCCATTGATCTAGCTAATAAACAAATCATCATAGAAAATAATAACCAACAATAAGAATTTCACTGTAAATGTGGACATACAGGAGTAAATTGCAAGTTTTCAATGAAATTAGTTTGTAACAAGATACGATCTCCCTCGTAACTTATTTACTCATTGTATGGTTGTATTTCTCGAATGCACATCAGCATTTTAATTACATCTCGTTAGTAAAACATACACGATTTCATTACACTTCTTGTTCAGGTACCTAATCGAATACTGGACTGAAATTGAAGTGTGCCTTACTTATTTGTTATCAGATCGAGATTGGATATTTATTAACCTCGATGATTTGCATATTTTAAATATGCATGCATGCTACGATTTGTCTACACATAACACAGACGAACACTTAAATCGAAAACCTCGTTCGTGCCCGTAAGATGGGCTACATGTTTGGCCAACGTTAGTCTTAACAGCTACTATACCAATCCCATTAATTTCTTAACCTTGCAGCCTTATTGCAAACGTATCGTGTCTTATCTCATTTACGATTGAGCGTAGATTCATTTTCACTTCGTAAGGCTATCGTGTTAATAGTTGTGTGTAACCGATAGTTGTAGGGGTTATTAGTGTCAGTAAGTTGATTAAATTGATGTGCCAAAATGAACCTGTCAAATGAGATTCTAGGACTGGGAATAAAGTATCGCAAGTTTATTGGTTTTTCAAACAACATAAACTGGATACCTGATTTTATTTAATTATGGGTGGATTTAAGGTTAGACAATAAATCAAAACAACAGCAAATGAAAGATAAGCAGAAAAAACAGAAAAGAGCTGTGAAAATGTTTTGCTCGTGTATGGCTAATAGTATCTCTTCGTTTTATTACCCGATCCGGTGATGTAATGTTTATCCTAGTCTTTGGTTATCTATCGGTTGCCGTTGTTTCGCTTTATTCTTTGAATATTTCTTAAATGCACCCATATTTAAATAAAACCAGATATCCAGTTATTGCTGTTTAAAAAGCGTAAACCTCGTTAGCCTCTTACGTTTCTTTGGAAGCTGGTTGGACATCTTCCATGCTGGTCAGGCGTTTTAAAAGAATGAAAAAGAATTTAGAGGAAAATAATGGACTTTTGATATAAAAGTATCAGGGAGCCACATAATTTCTCACAAATAGTAAGATTTTGAGGCAAGAACTGTAAGATGTTTTTCAGCTACCTCCACAAATAAACTAATAACAACTTACAGGAGAAAGTGTCCATTTTTGCCTTAAAACAATTCTTTCTATATATGTATTTATTTCTGTGTTCTATTTGAATATAATCTGCGTTGATAAATACCTTTCGTGATTCCTGGAAGGGATATTTTATTGGAATAGCGTATCATTTTAGTTTGGTAACATCGGGTATTAATTTTATAATTTCTGACTTTGTAGATACATTTTTAAGCATTGGTACGTATTTTACAGAGGTGGAAACTGTCGCTTTTCAGAGAGCAATAGGCATTGTTAACAGTTTAGCAATTCATTATGAGCAAAAAGAGATTTATATCTCCTAATCTAAAATAATTTATATCCAGTAGTGGTATCTACATATATCAATATGGTAATTGTGTATTTCTAAAATATGATTCAAAAGTTTTTCTTTTATGAAATGAGATTTGATAATCAGTGCAAATCCGATCATATTGGCGACACCTAACATTAAACAAATTGTTTTTGTTTGAAATCGATCTTCCTTTGGCTACAAATTTAGTTTGAGCCAATGTTCCGAAAGATTCAGTGCAAGAAAGGTTCTTTTAATGGTTACGTCTCAAGTAATTTATTGATCTTGGTCACTAGACAAACGTCTACTACGTAGTTAAATCAATACTTTGTCTAGAAATAATTTACGATCAACAAATTGCACTCTAAATGATGAAGCATTTAATATTTATGTCAAATGCGTTTTATTGCATACATCGAACGATCGTTTCACCTATAATGTGCACATATTAATAGCGCCGAGCAAGAATCTTCGTAATTATCTTCCTTTTACTTCTGCATGAACTGTTTTCTTTTCCTTTCGGTCGAGCCCAAATGAGTATAAAACAAACTGGGACACGACAAATCGATATTTATGACCCGCAATACATCACGGCCTGAAAAAGGTCAGTCTGAAATAACCGTAAGTGGAAGCCGACCGTTGACAGGTCGAAGACGTAAGGTGGGACAATATATCAATTATTTTGTAAGCTACCTGTAAAATTCTTCAATAGATAATGTAGTCAACCTGTGGAGGTACCATTAATTTCCGAATAATGACTCCCAAATTTGTTAAAAATACCTTCAAGGTTACGGAGTGTGGATATAATTTCGTAAAATAGATTAAATAGCTGCGTTTTTCTTTTGTTCTTATATGAGTAGGCCCATAGATAGCTAATTAGTTGTAATTAAGTTGATTCTTTTTAATATCGCGCATACTAAGTAGTTTATTTGTAATTACTAGCAATTAAACGAGAGTAATATCCAATTAGCTCTGAGTGGGGCCGTAGAAATATGCTAGCGTGTATAATTTGGAATCGATTTGCGGTTATGATAAATGCTTTTATGAGTTTCGTCCCATATATATAGATGTTGCTTTTATTACTGTCATAATTTCATTAATGCACTGTAACGTCGCCTTCATGGAGATTTCGGCGCAATGAATAATAATTGACATTTGCTTGAATTAAACTGTAACAACGTGAATTGTAACAGCTAGTGATATGACCTACATTAAGAACTGCATTTTCCCAATTTAGAATTATTATATATACAGGCGCCTTGGTAACATCTCGTCACATAACTATTACTTAATTAAATGGGGGACATATATTTTGCTGACGACTCTAATATCGTTTGGTTGAATATGAAATAGCCAACAATTATAAAGGAATTACTTTTGGTACAGGTATTACCTGCAAGCAGTGTTCATTCTAACTTGTTTGCATATAGAGTGATAAGAAACCAACGGTGCACGCGAGCTGTGCCCAGTTTAAGAGGGTAATTGGCGGAGAAGATAATGTCCTTTTGTCGCCGATCCGAACTACGCCCCACATAGAAAGTCGCTAAATTATACATCCGACCTGCGCCCCAAATAAGAGTAAAGTTTGCCTTCTTTATTAAAACAACAGAAAACACTCCTTATAGGTTATCTCTAATAAAATATTATACTACTGTACCATTACTATACTATTACTAAATTCAGTTATTCAGCAGCAGTTTTGCAAGTTACGGAAGAGGATATTTTGTGGAGTATTTCTAAATTAAATTCTAATTCGAGTTCTGGTGACAATCAAATACCAGCCTTTTTGATCAAGGATTGTGGAATGGCATTTGTAGAACCACTGAAATTTATATATAACCTCGCTCTTCGGACATGCACATTCCCTTCTAAGTGGAAGGTGGCCAGACTTACTCCGATTTTCAAAAATGGAGATATATCTGATATTAAAAATTATAGACCAATTGCAATTTTGTGTAATTTTTCTAAGATCTTCGAACAGATCTTGTACAGCGCAATATATAAAAACATATGTTCGAAAATATCACAGAATCAACATGGATTTGTGAAGGGTAGGTCCACGGTCACAAATTTGGTTTGCCTTACACAGTATTTGTGTACTGTCCTGGAAATGCGGGGACAGGTAGATGTGATCTACTTAGACTTTTCTAAGGCCTTTAATAGAATAGACCACAAGTTATTATTGAGAAAATTGGAGTTAATTGAGTGGAATATGAATTTACTTCCATTGATAAAATCTTATCTTACTGAAAGAATAAACTATATGCACTATAACGGGTTTAGTTCATATGAATTTACATCATTGAGTGGTGTACCTCAAGGCTCTAATCTGGGACCCTTATTTTTCTTGGTATTTATAAATGATTTGCTTGATAAGTTTACATGTCGCGCACTCGCCTACGCTGATGATGTTAAGATATATACCAAAATTGATACGTGAACGCGAACGTGGTGCACTGAAACTTCAGCAAGATATTAACAAGATCTGGTTGTGGAGTAGAAGCAATGGTTTAGACATTAATATTGGGAAATGCTCTGTTGTTCGATTCTTTAAAAAAGTAATCCTGTTATTTATAATTACTGTATTAATGGAGAACCGCTGAAATCAAATAACACTGTTAAGGACTTGGGTATTTTATTTGATAGTCGATTAACTTTTACACAGCATATAAATGAAATATGCCAAGCTGCAATTAGATCCTTAGGATTTATATTACGAAGTTCGCGCTATTTCGTTGATACTGACGTCATAAAGTGTTTATAGTTCGGAGTAGACTTTAGTATGCGTCGAGTGTTTGGAGCCCCATCTATACATGTTTAAAGCTCCAGATTGAGAGGGTACAAAGACGTTTCCTAAAATATTTATCTTTATCCAGAATAACGTGTGTTCCTTGGATACCCGCAGAGAAGTAGTTAGTGCCAACACTCTTCGCGATCTCTTAGTTAACAGGTTGAATTGTCCAGAACTCATGCAGCAAATTTATTTTAATGTACCTAGGTTGACTGCTAGAGATATGATGACGTTTCATTTACCAAGGTGTAGAACCAACGTGCTACTGAGAAGTCCATTATGCCAGATGTATTTAAATGCTAATGAACTTTACAACGACGTCTTCTTTGAGCCGCGAATTAAATTTTGATTCTTTTTTTCCTTTAGTGTTTCATTTTCCTTTAATTTCTTTCTAATGTTATTTCTTTTTACGAATATATATTGCATTATGCACATGTATGTACATATATACTTTGTTGTAGTGTCTATTAAGGTTGTAACTGTTGGGCACTCAATAAAAAATTATTATTATTATTATTACTATACTACTACTATACTACTAATATATGCTGCTATTATTTACGAATATCTTGGATATATCAACGTCAAGAGTATACATAATAAGCGGGAAAATACAATAATTGACTGCCGGCTGCATAATGGCACCACATTTACAAGGCGAAATCAAACGACATCAGTCTGCAGTTAAGTTTAAGTTTTCTATCGCTGTTTTATCTATCCGAGCGGTATCGGTCCGATCGTTTAAGCGGCCACTTGAAATTTGGCGCCGACTCCCAAAAGTTTAATTTGATCCGTCCTATGTAAGAAATAATGAAATAAAATAAATAGTAGATTACTTTTTTCTTTTTAGAGCAAAATTATTGTATGGTGTTTTCGGTTATGGCCTTTAACTGGAAGTCGGTTTAATTCTTTTTCAAAAATTTTTTATTTAAATGTGTAATCAGTGATTAACTTTTGACGTAAGCCGGTTTAGTTTATCAAGTAAAAGGAATACATCATTCGTTGTACTCTCAGTCATATTTAAAAACAACTGTATCGTTTCAAATGATTTAGCCATTTCGTGGTGAGAAGGCTTTTCTCGAAGAATATCTGGTGTCGAAAGCATCCGAATTTTCATTAAACTCATCATGGTTCGTAACACTAGTAACAATTTCGTCGTCTGTTGGAGTTTCGCTGGTAACAACGCCTTCATAGAGGTTCATAAAATCGTCCATCAAAATCACATGGATTGCACAATTCAACACACTTACTAGACGACTGTTGAACATTGGAGATGCTGCTTTACCCTGTGATTATGTCTTGTTTCAGTTCTGATACTGGCATTTAATTTTCTTCATCATTGAACTTATGCTTTTCAAAACATGCTTTTTCCAAGACAATTTTGGATTGTTTTAGGAGTAACATTAATGTTCCATACTGTGGTTACAAATTAAGGCAACCAAGAAAATCAATTTTAGGAATGGTAAGATGGTTTTCAAAACTGTCCAAAATTTTCTCCAAGATTCTGCGTCTGTAATGGAACTTAAAACGTTTTATAATGCCTCATGTTCGGTGGAAAGAATTCTAATTTTATGGCTTTTAGTTTGTGACTCAATTCGATATCGAAATCGATCAATATGTGCACTAATAGGCAAGTGCCTGACTCCTCGAAAACATCATGGTTTAGCACTTTTTCCTATTACGAAATTCTTTAATTTTTCGATGCCAGTCATGTTTGTCGCCAGTAAACAGGTTACCCTTTCCTTGCTAAGTTTACCTCCGTGGCACTTCTCATTTTTAAATGCTAACATTTTATCCAGGGACCAGTTTCGTCCGCATTCAATACATCATTATTGTTATAGGAGGCTAAAAGAGCTGGTAAGGTGTTATGGATCCATGTATCACATTTTTCTTCATCTACTACCGCACTTTCATCACAAATCCTTTTCTGTAGTATGCCGTACCTAAAATTGCATCTATGTATTGTATATTATATCCATAGTGAATGATAACAAACATACGCCTAGTTCTTACCACTTTTCAAATTTTTCAAGCCACCCTGAGCTAGCTTTATTCTTCTGATCTCCTAATTTTTCAGCAAAACTTAGTGCTTTTTGTTACAACATCCGACCTGATACACACAAATTTTCCTTCCTAGCAGATTCAAACTACTTTATCAAGGCTGTATTAACAGTTTCTCTACGCCTATTTCGCTTGAGAGTAACTCAACCTTTTATTTCTCCACCGAAATTTAGTATAGAGGTCTTATTCTTAATAATTGTAGACAATGTACTTTGCGGTATATCATACTCTTGAGCAATAGTCTTCTTCTTAACTCCACTTTCCATCGTTTTTTAAAATTTCTACCTTTGTTTGGATCGTCAGACTTTTAAGTTTTCGCGGCGGAGACATTTTATCAACACCAAACTTTCTATTTGCGTTCGTACATTCGTCGACTACTATGCGGTACTAAGCAAAACGAATACGAAACAAAATATTGATAAATCACACGGCATTTCGGGGGTTCCCATTAAACTACGCAAGGGAAACTCGATTTCGCTAGCGATCGTATGTGGAGGACAATGCTGCCCTCAATATTCGACTTACAGAGATTGTTGCGTTATGGGGGCGTGTTGGCAAGTTCGAATTATAGAGGTCTTCGAGTTAAGGAAACTCGAATTAGAGAGATCAAAATACACGGAGATGTGCTGGGAACAAGAGTAAATTTCGACTTATGGAGGTTAGACTGTATTTGCTACAATTAAGTATCAATCTCCGTGCACTATTATCTTCTAATTGGAGGAAACACATTTGTCGTAAAAGTTTTGCATAATAGAATATATGTATATCTTATAGGTACACATTTTCCTCATTGCTTTCTAGCAGGAATAAAACGCATTTCCGATTATTTTGTTAGAATTGCCCAGTGTCTTCATGGGTGGCTCTAATCCCTAAATCAATATTGCTTTTACATTACATTAATGCTTGCATGTTGCATGCTTTTGCAACATTAATGTTTTTATAGCCATGTCTGGATAGGGTATTATTCAGTGTTCTCGTGGAAATGCAATTGAAAGCATCAACAATTCTATATAGCTTTATGTACTGTTGATATTAAAAAAGAAAGAAACATCAATTAAAAATATATATTTTGTTGCAGGGTAGTGTGTGGTGTATTAGCGTTTAGTACAGAAGTGTTCTGCAATCGCGTGCCCGGATTGACGCCTCAACAAAGAGATATGTGTCGGGCGTCGCCGGACGCTATGGTCGCCGTCGGGGACGGAATTCGTTTGGCGACGTCCGAGTGCCGTTACCAGTTCAGGCACCACCGCTGGAACTGTACGGCGATAAATAACCCCAACTCCTTTGGGCACGTTGTTATTGTAGGTGAGTGAGTCACTCTTTTCTAAATATCGTGTCCTTTACGCATAGAAATAAATAACTTTCTCTATTAATCAATAGAGCTTTCCGAACTCATTAGGCCTCTTTTTTAATCGAAAGCGGAAATAATTACCGCACCTGTCGATTAATTATAAATGTGTTGTAATAAAGGTTTTACGCCTAATACCCGTAGATTAATCATGCACAAAATATGAAACGTTGTAAGTGATTTTCAACTCTTCAAGCTGGAGTTTACCTAAAATACTACTTACTTACTAAAATAAATTTTTGTATATTGAGAGATACAGTGAGAAAACGAGACATTCTTGCTAGAAAAGAATAAACATAGTGGACGGGATGGCTATCCGTGTTATACTCATTCAAACATATGCAAGATAATCTCTCCAGGCGCGATAATCTGAAATAACATCGCAGCAGGTAAAATTACAATGAAAGGGAATATAAGGCAAATTCATTTAATAGAAATATAAACTATTTACAAGATATAAAAAAATTGGCCATTTCTACCTACTGTTGACATAAGATATAAGTATAGGTAAAATATTATAAATCTGCTTACTACGCGAATACATTGTTTTTTATAACTATCTGGTTACGATAAGAAAAGCAATAACAAAAATATACATATTTAATTTAGCTATATATAGAATATTTCTTAATACTAGTGCTATACGTGGTAGAATAAAATAGTGTGTAATTTATGTCTTATATTAGCCTTATCGCCTAATATTTGTAACGATCTTTTCTTTGTATGCGTTTGAATTCTTACATCCGCATATGTACTGCTGACAAACTTTATAATTTGTATTTCACGTAAATATTCTGAAATATCGACAACTGGATGTGAAGGATAAAATAATGTTTTTATTTCAGTTATGAATTGCTGTTGAACTAAATTCATAATCTTTTTAAAGGATTTTTAAAGATATTTGCATGTGTCTCAAAATAACTTCCGCTCTGAAGGATTTCTCTGAAAATATGACGATTTCAAAAATAACTCTAGACAGAAAATGTGATTTTCCGTTAGAAGCAAATTTAGTAAAATTTCTATAATTATTAAGATCTAATAAGGAATAACTATGTCCGTCTGTAATAGTTTTCTTAGAGGCCATTACAATAGCATGACAATGACAACATTCATTTTTAGCATCTTTAACATCTTGTTGAAAACGTATCCCGAAGTATAATATAGAATATTCTCTTTAATTGGGGAATGTACCAAATTACATACTACATCAATTAAACTTGTTATGTCATTAGCAATCTGACTTTTGGAACGTGAAAAGTCTGCAGTATGTCCTTCAGAAAGTGCTAGGTCAAAAATCGGTATTGCATCATCACCAATCATTATTGGTGCAGTTAGCATTTATACCTACTTGGCATTTTAAACGGTTACAAACACATTTTTGGGTAACACTCTGATTGTGCAAACTATTTCTGTAACGGTCCAAAAGAAAATGAAGATAACATGTACCCCGGGTTTACGTCAAGTTCAAGTTATGAAGATATTGTTAATGCGGTTAATAGAGTAGCCATGCATGCGAACAGCTTGATAGAAGATGTTGACACTAATATTGTGGTAACTTTCAACTCCGTTGTTGCAAAATATGTAGCGGAAAAAGGAATAAATTATTCGCAACGAGGGTCTTATACCGCACGATGTGGAGCTGCAGTTACTTCTTTGAACAATAGGAAGGAATTAAATTATAAAGTGCAGACATTAAGAGTCCAGGAAAATACACAAAATTTTACCCTGAAAGAAATATTCAAGGAACGAGACCAAATAAGTTATTTCATGTTGTTGATGATGACAATGATTACGGAGAATATGCCAATGTTGACGATATGGAGATTGCGGCCTATTCAGAAAAAGAAGCAACATTCCTTGAGAAATTGAAAAATACAAAAATTAACTGTAGGCCAAAGAGACAACAGTTTATGGAAGACGATGGGGGTCAAACGATTGACTGCATCCAATTTTGGTAAAGTTGCAAAACTAAGAAAAACCACTTCAACAGCGAACACAGTAAAGGCTCTTCTTTATGAAGACTTTTTTGGATCTGCGGCAACTCAGTACGGCATACAAAATGAAAGCAGAGCATTGGCCCAATTTAAAGAAATTTCTGGCTTAGAAATAAGAAGCTGTGGTCTTTTAGAGACCAGAAATATCCGTTTTTAGCCGCATCTCGTGATGCGGCTCGTGATGATAATTAGTCGGTGACGACGCTATTATTGAAATAAAAAGCCTTTACAATTCAAGAATGTTAACACCGAAAGAAGCAACAGAAAATAGAGTTATAAAATGTTTGACTATTATTGATAACAGCGGCGGTCTGCTATTAAAAAATAATCACAGCTGCATGCACCAAGTACAAGGTGAATTGAACATAGCCAATAAAAATGAATGTTACTTTGTTGTATGGACACCAAAAGGGTTGTTTTATCAAATTATATACAAAGATGAACATTTCTGGAAGAGGAAACTTCCCAAGCTCATCACTTTTTATAAATGGGCACTTTTGTCGGAATTAATCGATCCCCGTAAATTTACAGGCCAGGAATTATGTAATATCTGTATTTAAAAATTCTACATTTGATCAATATATCATTTAGGTAAACATATATACTTGTGTTAGTACTTCTTTTAGTTTTGCATGTGTTCCACTCATAGTTTATCTGTACCGGGTCACCTTTGTAGCTATTGTACTATTTGTTTATGAATTCTTACCTGCTCACTATTATACTCTCTGGTCATTATAGATATCTAAGACTATGTAAATAAAATCATCTCAACTCCCAATTATTTCCTATTATTGTAATTACTAATTCAGTCGGGATATTTGTAAATAAAGAAACTACATCTAAACTAAATTTGGTACATACATAAATAAAAATCTACTAATTCCCAAGAATTTTGTATACTATAAATTGATTTATTCCTGATATTAC
The DNA here is from genome assembly GCA_038088585.1 of Chrysina gloriosa. NCBI lineage: Eukaryota > Metazoa > Arthropoda > Insecta > Coleoptera > Scarabaeidae > Chrysina > Chrysina gloriosa. The sequence continues at coordinate 65,183,569 of CM076088.1, forward strand.
TAAGTATATGTGCCAAAAACGTTTCCATTTCAAATAATAATGGTTATTTCAGTTGAATTCCGTCCACAGCGTTTCCTATAATGAAATTTATTATCTGTTGTGTATGAGAATGAGCATAAGGGATCTTGTATTTATTTCTCTAACGCAAGTGAGCTATTTGTGTTGCCTACATGCTATCTTATAGTTTTGAAAAATGCCGATTATTATAATAATTTTGTTACATTATTCCGGAGTTCATAGACAATTTGGAAAAATTTAACAAGTGGCATATGAAAGAGAGTGGTTACATCAAGCTACCAACGTGGGGATATTTTCGATATTTATATTTCTGTTAATACTATTTGAAAAGTTTGGTGCTAAATCGAGTTGTACGTTTTTAATTGCCCAAACGTTATTTGTCCACTCTTTCAACTTTGAAATTGGCTTCCAAAAATGTATCGAAATGTGCATAAAACTGAGTATATTTTGAGGTGCAAACGCCAGCCTTAGTAATGAAGTATACATAGAGTCTATTCCTAAAAATTTATGCAACCACATATTTATCGTACTCGCACTCAATATGATACAAGAATGTAAACTTTTATATTACACATTTGTTGCTTGTATTTGCTTTTGCACCTGATTTTATAACTAGAATATTTTACAATCTCGTATTTTACTTCGGCAGTTACACGGTACACTTCCATTACTTTAATTTACTACAATAACGAATTAAAATTTGCAATGCATGCGTTACGGTGCACAATAGTAAGAATGTGAAAATTTATTACTCCATTCAAATGCTAAGATTAATGCAGGAATTAAATAAAGAATGCTGATTGCAAATAAACTTTGACGATGAAATCTTAATTTATTATATCTAAGATGGCGCATCACTTACTGTCTGCGCCATTATTAAGTATTAATTTACGCTTTATTGCTGAGCTCGTCACGCGCTCCTATAAAATTAAAAGTTACTAACGGTATCTTCACTTACGAGTAAATGCTCGCACGAAGATACCTTATAGTAAAGGTGCCTTTTGTGATTGCGCAACTATTAGAAAAGATTTCAGATAGTAGATGGTGATAGAAAAATATCTCCAAGTCAGTAGCGGATGGATAATATGAGGGCTATTCGTATAGTAAATTCCGTTTCCCTCTAGTGAGCAGAAGAGTTGCGATATCGTCGCGATTGCAGCATAGCGGTGTAGTTCGGTTCAATGTGAGTCTGGCAGTGCTAGTGAGAAAATCGTTCGGACATTGTTTCGTGCTATTCTGATCGTTTACAGTGGCTGCTGCAATTGAAAACCCCGCCGACTGAGAACCGAGTGCTGTTATCTGATTTCTGTGTGCAAAGAACATAAAAGCTGCTGAGATTTATCATGAATTTTGTTTTCTGCTTATGGTGAAAATCTCATGAGGCAGTGTGGCAGTGTGGCTAGAAGGTTGTGCTCTAATATATTCTTTATTGTCCAACAAATTTCACAAATTCAATTACAGGACAATTAATGAAATTATAATATGCAGAACAGTATACTCTTACAACAATACAATATTTTCCGAAAAACCTATACAAATGCATTGAAATGACGCTCGCAACAGCTGACAATATCCCGCAATGAGCAATCGTGGTTAATGTCACAGTCGGCCGAAATTATGTTGTAATTGTAGCACATCAAGTATATAGGCGAGGAAGAGCCTATATTCGTTCTATGTCGTCGTGGTAAATAAAATGTTGGGGGATTACGAAATAGAAATGGTGGTACACAAAAGTTTAGTAATTGCATAAGATTAGGACAGTCAATTTTACCATGAATTAAATTATAGACATGTTTAATGCTAGAAGTAATTCTTCGGAATTGAAGTGACGGTACCTCGAAGCGATTCAACAATATTGCCTGACCTATATTTCTAGCTGGAAAAACATTACCAATTTGAAAGCTTAAGAATTTTAAGAATCTTCTTTGAATTAGTTTAAGATCTCGTCTGTGTGTTAAATAAAAAGGATACCATACTACTGACGCATACTTTAGACGAGATCTGACCAGAACAAAGTGCAAAGCTTGTAAAGCCTGGGTATTTTTAAAACATCTGCAATTCCTAATAATGAAGCCCAACATTTTTCTAGCAGAGGCAGCAATTACATCCTTGTGATGATTAAAATTAAGTGTAGGATCAAACCAAACACACAAGTCCTTGACTAACGCACACTTCTCCAACTGATCCTCACCAATGCAATAAGGGAAAGAAACTGGGACGGTCCTGCGTGTAAATGATATTGTCTTACATTTGAGGGCAGATTATTAGATTCACACCACAAAGCAATATTATTCAAGTCAGCCTAGAGGCTAAGGCAGTCCGATACTGATGAGATTTTTCAGAAAGCTTTAAGATCACCGGCAAACAATTTATTCGAGTCAATTACAGTTGTAATGTCATTTATAAAAATACTGAACAGCAAAAGAACCCAAATTTGAATCCTGAGGTACTCCTGACAGTGCTTGAAATGATCCCGATGAGCTGTTTCGTTTATATTCGTCATATAATTAAAAGAAAAATTAACACGTTAAGGACAATACGCATTTTACTGGTCTCTCCAAGAATGTAATGCTATATGATCTTATACTTCTTGCAACGAAAGCTTATTTTTAGAGAACACGTCGGTCGTTACTAATTTTGCGTAATATTTAAAAAGAATTTTCCTTATGTACAAAATAAAAAATGTCAGAGCACCAGGCACCAAAAAAATAAAAAAGTCATCGTGTTAGACATATCGGAAGAAAAGACTACTGCTGGTTAGCAAGTTGAGAAGTAGGATATGTCATTAGTAAGATTTCATAAAAGACTGGACGACGTTTTATCATTAAGTAGTGTAAACCAGTATTGTCTCCACTGACGTGCAAGGCGCGACATTAAAATTCGGAGAAGTAAGGGCGTTGGTCCGGTTTACACGCCTTAGTGATAACACGCCATCCACTCTTTTATCAAATCTTAATCATTAGTAAGGTTCGATAAAAGATTAGATAAGGTGTAAGAATCTGTAAGATACGAGAGCCATCCAGAAACTAACTTACGTTTTGAAATAAAAGAAATTAAAGTGATAGAAAACATATTTTATTATTTTCACATGATAACCTAACGCTTAAGCTACTTTTCAACGTAACCCGCGTTCAAATTGAGACACTTATCGTAGCGATGCACCAGTTTGTTGATACCATTGCCATAGAATTCTTTTGCTTGAGTTTTCCACCACTCGTTTACGCCTTCATGCAGTTCCATATCGTCGTCGAAGTGCTGAGTTGCGAGCCAGGTGTTCATGTGGGGAAACAAGCGTCAGTCGCTTGGTGCCAGATCTGGACTATATGGAAAATGGTGGAAAACTTCCCAACTAAAACCATCCAAGAGCTCCCGAATTTGATTGGACGAGTGCGGGTATGCATTGTCGTGAAAAGGCAAAACATTTGAACTCTGCTTTCCCCGATCGTTGTTTTGGATTGCTTTTATTAATGTTTCACAATACCAGTTCGTCAGTCACAATGCTTGGTTGCCCGCTTCGTTCTTCATCGGGAACACTAGTGCGCCTATTTTTAAACATTATGCACCACTGACTCACTCCACCTTCACTCATTACGTACACTTTACAAAATTTCCGATGAATTTCAACTGGCTTGTTGTTTGCTGCTAACAAAAACCTAATCACCGACCGCATTTCACAACTGGCTGGATTTTCTATTACAACACTCGATTAAAAAATTGAACTCTCATATGTACGAACATCTAACACCCCGGCTTATATAGAGCTTCTATAGAAAAATGAAAACTACTGCACACAGTCGCGCTGATGAGCGGTATGACCGCGAAACGCGCGTCTGCGTGAAAGTGGTTTTCTAATTAAGCCAAAAATTGACAGTTCATTAACCACAAGCAACACGAACCTCACGATACCGCAGCTGGATGCACACTGAGTGATGGAACACCCAAACATCAACTTGGCGCCGATAGCCCAGGTCCTTACCACGTCAGCCCAAAACAAAAATTAATTTTTAGGTGGGTCTCGTAGTACAGAAAAATCGTATTTTTTGTCGCTTCTGTAACATAGGGTTCTGAACAACTGATTTACAGATAATGTTACTCTTATACGTCTGTAGCGTTACAAATTTGTACACACATGCACAGAATTTGCATAAAATACTTCTATTGTATTTGATTAACTGATTTGTTCATCTGTTTCAAACATTCTTACAATATTGTGGTAAAGAAAAACAAAATTGGTGGTATACATCCGCAAGTATTCGATATACACACGTGCGCGCTCTCCCAAAGGTAATGAAATTCAAACCAAGTTAATGAGTACGGAATTTATATGTTCATACCTATAAAATACCCAGCAAATAAAAAAGGGAAGAAAATGTTGAAAATTGCATTCCCAAGTGCTTCTTTTCACAGGTAATTGTATCTGAAGAAGAAACCTATTTCCTCGGCAGTAATATTTCTTATAAATATGCTGACCGCAATAAATATTCGTTGAATATACCCAAGACACTTCGTTTATTGAAAACGCGATGGTCGATTTAGATACACTTATTATTATAAATTCTATGTAAATTTCAGAATACAGATAAGGAATCGGTGCTGTGAATATGTGGAAAGTAAAAGTTGTATGTAAATGCGGTGCCACTCCATTCATAAAGACGCAAAAGGTGTGGAATATTACAATATGTACTTATTTCGTTGGACGCTCTCATGGAACTGTTGTAATTACATTTGTAAATACATTACGTATTGAAATTTTCATTGTGTGCTGTTTATTTACATGTCGGGTCTCATTGTTTGTGTGATATTTTGTCAGTAATTAGAGTCGTGCGTTCACTCACACTTTGGACACGTTGACATTTAAATTTCTAATGTTTTTAGGTGTTGTTTTAGTCAAGATGAAAGTGAAGAAAGTTTACTATACTTGTCCGCAATACAATTTGAATACACCTATTTATATACAATGTTTAATTTTAGCCGTTGTTCCATACAAACCTGCAAGTTTGTGAATACGTTGACGTTTACATATTAGTACATTTCAAGGAAAATTATATAGCACCCACGACCATTAGCACGATTAATTATGTACATGCAATGTAATTCTCCATTTAGTTTCTGTAGTTTCCGCTTAATATGCCATTTAGAACGTTTGTTTGAAAGCACCGTGTTGTTCTAATCTTGGGTAGTACATACAGAAGAAAGCTGCTGGTATTGTGCATATTATTAACCAAGCAAGAGTATGAATCGAAATCTGAAGTACTGTCCGGACTATTTGCCGTTGCGCTGAACAAAGAAGTTGGCCGGCAATACATATAAAATATTTAGAACATTCCAGAAATTTGAAAAAGACTGCAACGATGAATTTACGAAATTATATAAGTTTTGGAAAGAACTAACCGACCCCCATGACTGAGGAATCAACAACCCTAGAGTGTATCTGGAGAGAATTGAAAGACACAGTGAGAAATGAAAGTTGCAGTACTATTGATAAGCTATCTGAAGCTGATCAAGGTGATTGCAAGAACTGTGGTGTAATTTACTGACACTATATCCACATCGGTAAACAATTGTGTGGTGAGGATTTAACCGATAAGATATAATGTCAGTATCTGCAGCTGATTTCATCACTCTCAGTTAATAAACAGTATAAATGCCAGTAGCGATAACAATAACACAATGATAGAAAACTTCAATACAGCAAAAAAAAAAACAAATGTTACCTATGAAAATGATTCCAAAGGTCAAAACATTAGCAAATATTGTACTGCTGAAGGCAATGTAACAAATAAATTAAACAATATAGAAAGAGGAAATAATTTGTTACTGAATAACAATACTTATTATCAGGAGTGTGATTAAATAAATAATTGTGTTAATAGTATCCCAATTTTTTAGAGGAGAAAAACTCGGAAGAGATGTTTCACTGAAAGATGTCCTGCTGCAAATACCAGGTCTAGTAGTATGAAACCGGAATTTCCCTATAGATGGTGCCAGCGTTCGGTTTAATCACCATAAGACCCCTGTTACATAGCCATCGTCTTCTTCTAACAGCTGACGAAGAGTGTCAACAAACATTAACCCACGTTCCGTACACTAGTATATTTTTTTATAACCTCAAACATGTCAAGTTTCGAGCCTAATAACTACGATTTGCGGACAGCATTAATTTTTTATTACCATTTAAAGAAAACTGCTGCAGAGTCGCATAGAATGCTTGTCGAAGCATACGGTGAACATGCTCTCGGTAAAACACAGTGCTTCGAGAGGTTCAAAAGATTCGAAAGTGGTGATTTTGAGGTTAGTAACAAAGAACGTGGAAAACCACCAAAAAGTTTGAAGACAAAGAGTTACAAGCCTTATTGGATGAAGACGATGCTCAAACTCAACAAGAACTCGCGGATCAATTAAATGTATCGCAGAAAGCTATCTGCAATCGTTTAAAAGCTATGGGAAAAATTCAAAAAGTGGGAAAAATTCCGCATGAATTGAACGAAAGACAGCAAGAAAACCGAAGAACCACCTGTGAAATGCTGCTTAACCGGTTCAATAGAAAATCATTTCTCCATCGAATCCTGACAGGTGATGAAAAATGGATTTATTTTGAAAATCCTAAGCGTCATAGATCATGGCTGAATCCAACCGAACCATCGACCTCAACTGCAAGACCGAATCGCTCTGGAAAGAAGACGATGCTCTGTATTTGGTGGGACCAAAGGGGTGTTATTTATTATGAGCTGCTCTTATATGATAGATCTCTACCACTAATAGGTCAATAAAACAAGGCTGGTTTGAACGATAGTTATATTTTCAGAACGTTTACAAACGTTTTCGGAATACCTTCTTCAGTGAAAATATAACTAGATAAATATATAAACAAACATTTGTTTTTTATTTGGGAACTATCAACAAAATGACTAATGACTAGGATTTCTTGATATAGAGGATGTGTAACAAACTTTTATATATATATATATAAATTATAAAAACTAAATTAATGTGTAAACATACATGCAAATTAAGTAAAACCCTATATCAAAAAATCTTTGTCGAAACCTTAACAATTCTGTTCAAGTAATGTAGTTTATAAAATAAACTGTAAAGACTGTGATGGTTGTTACATCGGTCAGACGAAACAATATTTAAAGAAAAGGTTGTATAGCCATAAGTATTCTTTAAATAATGATTTTGGTGCAATGACCGCTGTAACAAAGCATTACAAAGATCTTGGGCATTACTTTGATTTTGAAAACACAATTATATTAAAAACAGAGAATAATTATAAAAAAAGACTAATATATGAAATGATAAATATACAAAAAGACACTAAAACTATTAATTTCAGAACCGATATTCAAAATTTAAGTAATGTATATAGCAATTTGTTAAAATGACATTTGCATTTCTTAAGAAGGAAACCTTTGGCTAGGTTTTTAAATTTGGGTTTTCCCTAGTCCTTGAACAGAATTGTTAAGGTTTCGACAAAGATTTTTTGATATAGGGTTTTACTTAATTTGCATGTATGTTTACACATTAATTTAGTTTTTATAATTTATATATATATATATAAAAGTTTGTTACACATCCTCTATATCAAGAAATCCTAGTCATTAGTCATTTTGTTGATAGTTCCCAAATAAAAAACAAATGTTTGTTTATATATTTATCTAGTTATATTTTCACTGAAGAAGGTATTCCGAAAACGTTTGTAAACGTTCTGAAAATATAACTATCGTTCAAACCAGCCTTGTTTTATTGACCTATTAGTGGTAGAGATCTATCATATAAGATAAGTATAAAAGGTCACGAAATATATATATATATATACATTTTATTATGAGCTGCTGAAATCTGGTCAAACCGTCAACACTCAACGCGACCAACAGCAAATGATAAATTTAAGCCGAGCAATAACTGAAAAACGACCGGAATATGCAAAAAGGCAGCACAAAGTGATTTTGCTGCATGATAACGCCCCATCTCATACAGCAAAACCGGTCAGGGAAACAATTGAATCATTCAATTGGGAATTATTACCGCATGCGGCTTATTCCCCCAGACTTGGCTCCATCCGACTATCACTTATTCGCATCGATGGGTCACGCTCTCGCTAACCAACGCTTCAATTCGTACGAAAATTTACAAAAATGGCTTGATGATTGGTTCGCTTCGAAAGAAGAAAAGTTTTTTGGCAAGGCATCCATAAATTGCCGCAGAGGTGGGAAAAATGTGTACAATCCACTGGAAGTTATTTTGAATAAAATATTTTCTATCACTTTTGAATAACAATCGTTTTATTTTCACAAAAGAATTCCGGTTTCATACTACTAGACCTGGTATATCCCGAAGTAGCACGACGAAAAGACCGCCTTCCATTTATAATGATTTCAGAGAAATTTCCTTCTTTAAATTTGAGTCACCCGCGAATTAGACTAAAATCTAATTATTGGAGAAGAACCTTGCATATAAATTTCCTTAAAAGATATCAGCCAAATACTCATAAGAAATGCATCAATACTAGCATTAAGTACTTAAGTAAAAACTATTTCCCAAATTTTGTATATGTACCTACTACATATGTATGTAATTTGCTATTATTACTAAAATACGAGTATATATCTGAACTACACATGTCCACCTAAATCGCTATATATCATATTCATTCACTATTTTTAGCCCCGTGCCAAAAACTAAGAATTCTTGCTTGCCCATTAATATATCCCTACTGCCAATAACTATCGCTTGGATACTTCTAAAGTAGCAATTGTTTTAATTAATTATTTAAAAGCATAAGATTGATTGGTTTACACAGTAGAAATACTCAATGCTTTTAATTTGATCTAGATGAAATTATAAGTTGGCAGTGAAACAGTCAATAAATACGTTCCACTAAAGTGCCAATCATTGTATGTGTTACCCTACTACCCGCACGGATTCAGCGCAACGGCAAACGATTTGGACAGTACCTGATCATTATATTGAATCAGTTACATTCGATTAAATAAAATGCGTCGTTCGTGAAGGACAAGGAATGAATGGGAAATGAAATGAAAAAAGCTGTCTTGACTGATGTTGTACTTTTTAAATTGAGATGGTCAAAATCATTTAAAAATACTCGCCGTATATTTTTTAAACGGAGGATTATCGAATGAATATATTCCCGATGATCGTTTGAAGCTAACCAGAGCTCAGATAGATTTTCTAGTGACTCTTAGCTGAGAAGGAAATAATATATATATATATATATATATATATATATATATATATATATATATATATATACGGATTAATATTGGTACATCAATCGCAAACTAAGAAATCCATGTTTATAGAGTTAAAAACACGCTACTCACAACACTCGAAACGAATTAAACACCAACAAAATAAGAAATCAAGCTAACTATAAATTAGCTTATACAAGATCGATATTAAAGTTATTTCTAACGCCCCACAATTTTCTTTGTTCAGTACGTAACATTCTTTAAACCATAACTCCATTTACTAACAGCGGACACGTCACCAGCCAAGATTTACATAAAACATTTCTTAATTGTCGCATGACCCGCAGTGCTTTCTCAAGCATCTCTTTGGTGCCCTTTCCCAGATAACGCGGGCAGCTCATCTTGTAAATTGTAGCACATGAGATATACGCGAGATTGTCAAGTACTTACATGTGTAACAGGTTACATTGATATGTACCTACGTATGGCACAGCGGGACGCGTCTTGGCAGGTCTACTGCAATTTCTTCTCATTAGCTCGATCTTTATCTTCTTCATTATCATCTCTATATAAATAAAAGGAGCTTTTGTAACATTCAATGCGCGTCCGACATTGAATAAGACGCAGTTATACATGCGATAAGGGTTTTGAATTAAAGACTAAGTGGTTGGTGTACACTTACGATCATACATATCCATCTGTGGCCGTTCATTTAAAAACGCAGAACCTTGTAATTAGTGCGAGTATCGATTTAAAGATTTAGTTGGCTAGTTTTTCTGAAGTGCAGGATTGATTAAAAACGATCAACGCTGTTAATTTTGTGAATAGAACTACTAGAACGCAATATTAAACCCCATTAGATTTACTTTAAATTGATTGATACGAAGCAATGAATAAGCTATTGAGATAGTGAAATATTCTGTTTACTCAAAACATTTGTTAATACTTTGATGGGCAGTAACATAATGACTAGAAACAAGGATTTTTATCTGCATATAAGATTGACAGCTATTCACATAATGCAATTCATAAGCATGCACATGGAGAGGACGAAACCATATTAAATCCCATACCATACCATATTAAATAATAATCCCCGGCCAAGGGTTTCCTTTTTCTGATTTGTAAATACTTCTACGTGAATCGTTTGCCTTTGGTGCTTACTATTTAACAAACACCAGTATGTTCCAATTTTTCCCCTAAGATCCTTCTTTCTACATCACGCCATCTATTACATGAAATGAGTTTCGATAGAATTAACTCAACTGAAACAGTGCATACCCAAACTAAGTAAAAGGGAGAAGACGTAGAGAAGAGAATTATATCTCACAGAAAAACTGGAACTGGAATTGAAACGAAAACGTTCTTGGAACGGTATAAAATATATTCTGTAAGTTTAAATTAGGTGGAGATAAATAGTGGATATACATACATATGTACAGCACCCAGAACTTCAAAGTTTCCGGTCGGCATACAAAAAAGAACTTTTGAGTGATCAACTCTATTTCCAACGCGTTAAATCTGGTCGTTCGAACGATTCATGTAACGATCATTTTAACACTTGTTTGTTTGATACTTTAATACACATAAACGTAAGTAATAAGTAATAAGTACAGTAATAAGTCGTAAGAACTCTCGCTTCCTGCCACAAAATGTAGTACAGAGATCAAGCAGTGGCAGTTTCAGTGTTAAAGTATGGGGTTGGATGTCTTGCACTAAACCTGTGTAATATGGAAAATAGAAAACGATTCAGACGGTTTACAATACCGCAGTATTGTATCCAACGTAATGCTTTCATCGGTAAGTTTTCTGTAGAGGAGGTTTCGTATTGCAACGACATAATTCTCCCATACACAGCGCAAGAATAGCTAAAGATTGGATAAGAGAAAGTAATTTGGGAATACTTCCATAACCTACGCATAGTCTTGATCCAAAGCAATCAAAAATGTGTGGGGTTTTATTAAAACAAAAATTAAAAAATTTAGATGCAACATTTCCTGGACACGCGAAGATATATGGGGGAAATAGAAACTGGGTATGATCAAATAGCAGAGGTATATTACTAAAAGCTCATCGACTCCATGCAATCTAAATTAAGAAAAGTTATTAACAATAATGGCGGATAACGGCGGATGAACTGTTTGTTCAAAATACTTTTCTCATTAAATTAACAAGAGCAATAGAGTGCAATAAACACATCACATATACTGAGCTTCTTTGAGGATGCTTAATTTTCAATGAGTTGTATGTGCAGAGTTGTAGTAGAAATGTTGAAAAATTGTATCAGCCTACCAATTAATCTGAAAAAATATCATTGCTATTATTATTATTGTTATTATTATTATTATTGTTATTATTATTATTATTATTATTATTATTATTATTATTATTATAACTGCATTGCGTTGAATAATGTTTCTTAGTATGTAGAAAAATGATAATAAATACATCGCACCCAACCTCCAATCATTTTTTACATAATGATAGTAGGACTCCAATCCTTTATGATTTGCCAATTCTAATAGAATTTCTCTCATTGCATTGTTAGTTTGATTGGTTGTTCAATAGACCGATTCAAATTGATCGTTTATTTATGTGATGCAACTGTATATGTAGCAGCAATTTATAGCTCCACACATGAATATCAGCTTTTGTAATAGCAGTAGTAGTAGTACTAGTAGTAGGAGTAGTAGTAGTAGAATATGTTCAGTTGATTCTTGTGTGGATTATTTTGGTTGCGGTCCGTCACCAAATGAAAAATATTAATATGTTGTTATCAGTAAAATACTAGTACTAATACTTCATGGGGAGCCCAAAAATAAGTGTGTGTCCCATGCATTTGTCGAATTTTGTTGTGATCGGGCATGGTATGTTATGATGATCCGAATTGATTGTTAGTTGGATTTATTAATCATTGACTTTAACTTGACAGCGTTGTTCATCTTCGAGCGAAGGATTGCCAGAAAAAAATTTTCTAAACCAATTTGGACACCGGCGCTTTTGAGAGCCTTGTAATCATACATAGCATATTATTTTCTGTTATTTTGTGATATCTGTTTTGTTTTTGCAAAAGTAATAGCAGGAAATGAGATGGAAGTGTTTAGAATCACATTCCTTCCCTGAACGATAATTAAAGTCTCAGGCGACAGTATTGCTTTCGCATTTACAATACACTTAATTCAAGTTATCATGCATTATGTATCAAAGTTATGGAACAATAAGATCACATTAGTAATAGACGTAAAAGCATGAAGGAGGAACTGTGTACGTATTTCCATTTCTCTCTTATTGTGCTGCGACATTTTCAATAAATTTTAGTCCTACCACTATACCTATTGACCTGAAAATACTTTTTAAAGATCGCAATTTATTATTATAGGAAATTGACATGGTATTATTGTTCTTGTTATTTATACAAGGCTAACAGTAGTAGTTAAACACAGCTTAAGTAATTGACTTTGATTGTTCCATTCATAGAATTGTCCCGATGCAAATTACATGTACGTGCATTGTATTTAATAAAAGGATACGAGTGCGTAGATAAGTGTTGACTACTTGCATTAGTCGCTTATTCTAGTACTTAAAAATACAGTTGCAAAATCATTATCGTGAAAGGTTAAATAAGTTGACTTATTGCTTCAGCCGTAACACTTATAAAAAAGTTCAAGTGTTAGCGGCTATTCATGAAATGACATTTATTACATGCGGATTAAAAACCTACATATGTTTGCATTACATTGGTTTCTCTGCAAACATTACGAATGATTAATTACAGAACGTGGTAGGTCGTCTGTTGATGAATTGCAGATCGTTTAACCGTTTATCAACAATAATTATCAATTTACCGGATATAAAGCTTTCTCTAACACTTCAGTTTGCAATCATATGAAAAATTAACGGAAGGTAAATTGATAATCATCTTCTTAAGCACGTTAAGTAGGCATACAAATAAATAAGTAACAATTCCACGAATTTTGATACAAGTTTAAAATTCTGGCACCAATCATTGCTGAGGATATATTATACTAATTCCACTTTAAGCCCATATAATGTATACGTGTTTGTGTACTGTGTCAAACCATGTTTACATGGATGCTTGAATCTTAAACACGAATACGGCGAACGCGTGGGTGTTATTAGACACCTGTGGATCCATTTCAACAAACTCCCGTGCGTTCGCTTCTACAAGCCAAGGCAATTTATCGCCGCAGCATCACCTCGATTTCGTTTTTTATTTCGACGTCTTTGTTCTTCCATCAGCAAGTTTTTCCTTTCCTTAGATTATCGATAGCTATTTTTGTTTCAAGAGTATTGCCATATTGATATGTACAAACGAAAAAGAAACAATTTTCCATTCATTATTATCTTTGAGAGACCTGAAAAAATACATCGTACTTATAGTACGAATTACATCAGCTTTAGTATTCGCACAAGTTGATATTACCTGCGAGAGCTTTTGAAAACGAATGTGTCTACGCCCGAAATACACCATGACTGCTATTTTTGAAATTTTGAATCTACAACAATTTCCTAAATTTATTAATTGACATCTTCATTTAAGGTCACTATTTAAAACTAATTTAGTACTTTCTTTAAAGTTTTGTCAAAATTGTTTTAGAATTCAAATTAAGCCTTTCGACATCGGCTTTTATCGCAATTTACAAGCCTTCACTCAGTAGAAATACATGACATTCGAAAACAAACCTTATAGAAAGAATGCTGATGGTTGGATACAGACTCCGATGAGATGGTAACACCGCGAGGCATCACTTCTCAAAATTTCGAAACTATTCTAAACCATGAATAGTTAGACAACGATGAGGTGACCGTCGCCAAAGTGCGGTGTCATACCAAACATACCTAAACAACCCAGAGGTCGACGGGTGGCGAACAAAGTCCGTAAACAGTTTCGAATTGTCGTCAAGCAATGATAAATGACCTAATTAAATAGGAGTAAAAAGAGAGACAAACGTTAATAACACATTGCGGTTGACACAGATGGGTTTAATGACAGAGTGTAACCAAACTCATACATAAAAATAAGGGAAAGAGAGAACTCCCGTTCAAATCTACTTGTGGTTAAAAATCTAGAATACCACCCAAATTGTAGTGTGTCGTTTTAACAAACTTACCTTACTCTGAAAATGAAATCTAATTTAAAAGAAGAATTCATGTGGGGTAATTCCGGGACATGTGCCCCGTCGGGACATGCGCACTACTTTCTAGATTTACAACATGTTTATGTGATTGGAGAGCCACCTCGAGGAAAGCAGTGCTTTGGTGTGAAATGAAAAATGTGAGTGGAAAAAATTGTATTTTGATGAGTTTTCCGTTCATAATTGACCACTGCTCTGAAAAAGAAAGCGGAAGCAGACCAAAACTTTTCTAGCTGTTCATAAATGATACATTAAAGTCAAAATACCAACAGATCTTGGTTAGAGCAAGATAACCTCATCCTAAAGTTGTTGAACAACAAAACATCAGAAACGCGGTATGTGGATGAAGGTGATGTTTATGTTTTGAATGCGCAAAAAGGTCAAAAAGTGCAAATAAAGTTATTCTGTAATCGAGAAATATTTTTATGTGTTAGTATAGATTATAAAATGGAGTAAAACCAAAGCACTAACTATCTTTCTGCGTATTTTTGTCTTCAAGAAGTTTTAATTCAAATTGAAAAGGTGAGGCGTATCTCCCTGAAGATTTCTCGACCAGCTGATTTGGCACTTTTCACAAATAATTCAATGACACTTTCCTATTGTCAAACATCGATGAAACTAATATTGTCCCAACTTTTACACGATGTGTAACGATTAAAAGGGCTCTCACTAACTTATTCAGAAAGTGTCAGTTTAGATTTTAGAGAATGTAGGGCACATGTTCCGGGATTACCCTATGAAATGTACTTGGGTATCGTTGAAATTTTTTAACAAATCTATGTTCAGTGGGCGTTACATAAATAATGAAATAGCTAAGCACAAAAAGGAATAATGAGGTAGTCAAAAAACAATTTTAACTATGTGTTTGAGAGTTAGTCGCTAGAAAAAGTTGACAAAACTCCTCATTTCAGCGGTCTCTAAGAGTACAGTAAAACCAATCTCCTCTGCGTGTTTACTAGGGGAATTCTACAGCTGCATGTATCCTTGTCAGATTACACGTTAGAATGCGAAGATCAGACAACTCCCGACATCGAACGCAACGTGAAACTGGTTCCAGAATTCCAACAAAGATGATATCGCGGACGTTTCGAAAGTATCAAAACCCAGCACCAAAGTCACTATTGCAACAAAACACAGAGGGAGAAACGTGGGATAAAGCAAAGCTACCTCGAGCAATAAAATTTCTTACCCAAACGGGTTTTGGATGATCTTTAGAGAAAGAGTGGGTTGTGTTATCTATTTTTCCCAAAAGGGCTCGTGGATCGGGGTCACACTTAACTACTTCACACTAAGCGAAAAAGTTACGTGGCAACTACAGCAATCTCACCTCACTAACTTTTTAGGGGTACTAACGTCAACAATCAAAAAGAAATGCCCAAATAAGAAGATCGGAAAATCGAGTTGCAACCAATAACAATATTAAACATCAACTGCGTATTTGAAAGCTAATGGCGTTGGCAGGACGCAATAGGTAGAAGGAAATTTGAACCGTAACATCGTATATAATTAAGGTGCTAGATTTCCAGCTGGGGGCTACTTGTCTTGTCTGTCTGCTTTTGTTTATTTCTTTGTTCTCCTTCTAAAACGTCTTATATAACTATCTGAAGTGTGTTAGCGTAAGTTAATTTACCAGTTTTCAGTTTTCTAAACCCTCTCCTTTCTTACATTCCATTTTGAGCATATGGCTTTTATGTGCTGAATATTTCTCTTTTCATTTCATGTCAACTCCTTATATGACTTTCTAAATTATCTCCGGCTCTCGCTTCGTCCATGATCGATAATAGATATCATTATCCAGAAGAAGTTCTACGCGTGGAAAAATCTCATTTTCAGGATGTTTTCAGCCTTGTTTTAATCTCTCAATACAGTGTATACTATTCTATTATAGTAGAGTCCAACAAACAGAACATATAATCTACATATAAAGCTTTGTTATTATCATCGTCGTGTAGAAGTCTGTCGTTCGCCAATGTCATAAAATTCCAAAAGGTCATTGAAAATGATCGAACGTTAGCTGTTCATCAAAAGCGTACTTTAGATATGTTAATCATCTTGTGTAATGATGCTCAATATCGTAAATAATGCAATTTAAATAAAGGTTGTATGTATCAGCATCTCAACACGAAGACGCAATAAACAACAATAAAATAGCACTCCTTGTTGCGGGAAATTTACACCCAACCTATAATTTGATGTATGATCGTATAAAGCAAAAACTATGCAATTAATCATACCATTACAGTAATATCGTTTAATAGTATTAATGTTTACAGATGTAAAATAAAGTGATTGATAACTAGTGAAAATATAGAATCTCCTTTTACAACAAACATTTGTATCTGCCGCTATACTTACAGATATATACGTGCATAATGCATGTAGGTACATATACACATAAATGCACACATATTTTTTCCAAATTTTCAAAAATTAACCGATAAGTTAATTACCATTTCTATGACTATTCCATCTTAAAATATTTTTGTATTTCATAATAAAATAAGTCGAAAAGTTCCAACTCTCTATTGTGTTAGAAAGCATACATACAATCACAAATATGTAAATGTAATAAATTGATGTACTAATCGTTTTATATTTTCAATACACCAATTCATGATAAAACCATAATACAAGTTCTCAGCGAGTAGAATACACCTCCACACTGAAACTCGTCGTGTAATACTTGTTAGATTTTTATGTCCTGCACCTCCATTAAACCTGTTGATATATCAACGATCTATATGAAAGTAAGAGTAAGTTTAAAAGGACTAGACGTTTTTGCTATTCATATGCCAGTTATCATGGATAAATGACACTGATGTGACTCCTTTAATGATAAAGGTAGTCTTCTTTCTCTACTGACGGTCAGATAACTGTTAGATTACGTGATTACATTGCTCGTTTAGTTATAGTGCAATCTCGATTCATTGTAGCCTAATCTGCAGTATAAATCCTGCTAGGTAATAGCACTTGTTACCGCTAGTGAATGTTTTGTTCTGTATGCAATAATAAATACACTATGGAATCAGATAACATTCTAACGAGGTTTGCTGAATACGTGGTGGAATCTAGAAGTCTAGAAGTGATGCAATAACGGTGCCAAAAGTGTAAAGCAGACTAAGAGATAAAAATATAAAAGTTTACCCTAGAACAAGCACATTAAGATACTTATGTTGTTTTATTTATTACTTCCAGATATTGAGCTTTTGAAGTCACTTTTATATTTCCTTATGTTCTACATGTAACAAGAATCAGAATCTAGAAGTCTAGAAGTTATCATTAGATTTGGAGTTTCATTTCAGTTTGAAATGAGCTGAAGTTTTTACTTTGAATCCCAAACTGTCAAATTGATTCGTAAAATTCATAAACGAAACTAACTTAAAGGGTTTGCCATGTGAAGGATTTTCATCTCATTCAGTGGCCCTATCTGTAAATTACCTCTGATTATGAAATTTTCCGACAAAGAAATTTTGAAGTAAATGCTTTCTTTTCTTATTCTGTCTGCTTTCGTATTTTGGCAATGCGAAAATAGGTCATATTATCAGGACACATATTTTACCTTCGACTGTAGGTATGCATTTTCCAGTCGTACTACAATATAGTACGAGTGATACCAATTGGTTAATAGTTCTTAGCCTTAATGCATGTCATAAATAAATACAGTTAGGTACTTAGTGTTTATAGAACACGCAAGTTAAAGTACAACAGCTTAGCATTAGCACTTCCTTAACCGACTAACCTTTGCGCAGGACATAATAAAAACGATAGAAGAAAAGTTCGTGGATGGAAAGCTTATTTATTCACTTCCATTTGTGCCGTTCCCAAACAGTAAATATTCGTGCATCGTAATATTTGCATGCATGCGAGCATAAAGTGAGAAATTTTATAGAACCATTAAAAGTTTAACGATGCTCACATCGTAAATAATACGGGTTGTACTACATACATATATCTAGTCAATCGTCTATTAGAAGTCATTATGTTGATGGCCAATATTTCATACTGCGGAGGAAGATCGCGCAATTTCAGTCAATTTTACGAATCTCAAGCATTAGAAGAGTTTAATGACGCTATGCGCTCCAGTTCAATCGCTTTGACCATTTCGGTAAACCAGATTGTTCACTGGAATTTCTTGGTAAAACTATTAGTTTTCATCGATTGCAAATCCAGCTTTCGTATCGTTTTATAATTAATGCGTTTCTAGATGAACTTTTGTTGCCTATCCACGGTGTTCTTTGTGGGACAACATTACTTTCGGCAAGATGTAGTGTTTCGTTAGTTGTGGATGTGTATCTCGTCTTTATAATGGAAAGAATTTGCGAAAACTTAACGGTTCGAAAACATAAAATATATGCATTCATTAAAACAGTTCCATCTTCACCAACAAACTTAAAACAAAAAATTGCGAATGCAAAATGTCTACTCAATCACTTTTAACACGATGTTACCTATCTACATACATATCAGATATGCGGTAGTCGCCTTAAATATAGATCCTTCTTGTATAGATAAGTTAATTTAAATATAAAGCGATTAGGAAGATCGCAGGATTTGTTATTGGAAAGCCGTAGAAGTCATTGGACGCCTAATAAAGTAATTATTGCCTCATTAATCATTTGCCGTGCATGTAACCTGAGTCACCGGAATATGTAAGCGTTCCTGCGCTCGGAAACGCTCAGCGTATCATTTTCTTGTTAGATAATTTACGCAACTGATAGATGTTGCGCTACCACCTTCGTGCATGTAAATACAGTTTGAGTTTAACGATACAATACGCCGTAATAGGCATCCGTCGAAGGCTTTGTCGAATAGAAAAGATTAAGCAGTTATGAAATGTGTGTGAACATCCTTCTACTAGTAATAAATTCGTAGTTTATAAGAAGAGCTACTGTTGATTAACATGGTGGCTTTTACGGTGATTATTTATAAATTATTAGTTATCGAACTAGTAGACCGCTTTGTTGGCTGCAGCGAAGAAAGACGAGAATAATAATTTTCAGACAATTCTAATTAGGATGTTAGGGGTTGGAATTTATAGAAAGAAATGTCAGCTTTTTAGGGTGTCAATGAAAACTTCTATCTTCATTACAAGAATGCATTACAGGCTGATATTTCTTTCTGATGATTATAACTCCTAACATACCTTAGAAATATATTGTTACCATTACATCAATAACCGTATTTCTATAAATCAGGGTACTCTCCTATATCCTTTGTCTTAAAGAAAGAAAGGACTACGATTTTATTAAAAGAACGCGGACAGTATTATTATACCTACTATCCGTTCTCACGATATCTTCTTCCATCTGGGGGAATTATATGCATGAAATATAAACAGCAATAATTATAGAGTATCAGTTGTTTAGCTGTCAGCACTCCTCCGCTTATTTTACGTTCACGCCTCGGACTAACTGCTGGGAAAGGCCTTGAGGAGGGAAGGTTTCTATATGGACACACCCCTGACGTGATACAGACAAAGGGAACATTGTAGTATCATTTCATCTTAAAATACAATATATAAAGATTTGTAGGTGATGGAATATATGAGGACAACCGATCGCTCGACAGGAACGTGCATTTGAGAAAGATCTCTAGCGATCCATTGGGAACTATTAAATCGTAAGAAACCAAGTGTGCATGTGTATTCTAATATCACCTTCCCCATTCATTATGCCTTTGTTATAATATATTTAACATAGCAAGCTTATCAATCTGAAGAATTGAAATATCGAAGACGTCAGTGAAATGAATGCAACTAAAGAGTGCAGGATCATCATTAGGGATGAGTTTGTTTTTGGACCTTTTGAGGATTAAATGAAATATGAGGATTAATGAAGAGCAAATTCTATGCATGAAGCAAATAAGTTACGAGGAAAAAGGAACCTGAAAAAGTCATTGCGTAATAACAAACGACTATCGGAATTTAACACAGTTAATTAAGAAAGATAGTAGCAAGAAATCTAAAGCCGTAAGAATCTTTGATAGTTTGAGAGATACATCCTAAGTACTAAAAGCATAAAGATCGCCGACCAGCGGGAGTGACAACGTTTCAACGCAATTATGGTGCACAAGCCATGCTATGCAATACGGAATCGAAAGCTAGAAGGCAGTGCTTTTGCAAATTTATCAATAAAATTGGCAAAACAAGCAGGAAAATGATTAAGTAAATTTAGTAGGATTTGCATAGTTAGAAATAACTGAGAACAGTATCAAGTCATCAAATACGACGTCGATGCATTATAGAACACACAGGAAACTGGGTATTGCGAAGAATACATAAATAAATAATAAATAAATATTATATTACATTGTGAAGAGGACAGATAACTAATATATTTGCCCAGCCTTGAAATAAACACATAAATAGAATGGCGGAAGACCGACTAGTAAAGATAGCAAGAGAAAATAGGCCGCCCGGGAAAAGACATCCCAGGAGACCAAAGGACGGAGGAAATCGTTGGGGTAAACAGGCTATAAGCCTATTAGAAAGCAAAAGGGAAGTCATGGAATTGAAGAAACTCTAATGTGAGCAATAAAAAATGCGCTGGTGTTTAGCAGTCTGGAGGAGCAACGCATGTGCTCCATTTGTCGGCCTTTGTAACCAACATAATTTTATGGCTGGGTAGCCCAACACGTGTATTGTCATCTATTATATTACGTCCTTATGCCAAGAATAAATAAAAATAATTATTTTAAGAATTTATCAAATAATTCTCAGGGACCTAGGCCCGCAGCGCAAGTACGATGGAGAGCTTAGCGATCAAAGGTTTAAACTGGGAAGGAAACATTGTAATCGACATGTAGTGGCAACTAGAAAGCAACGGTTACCATAAATAACCAAGAAAGGTAAGCTAATAGAGAAAGTAACGAGAAGAACATATAGAAAATGATTGGTATTTCTGATCAACAAAATGTGAACATACGTCGAGATAGGACAAGTTCTGTTTAAACAAAGGAAAAACAGCAAGGGAGAATACAAGAAAATGAAGGATTAGGGGCCTCTCAAATAAACGCGACCGGCAATTAAAGAATGATGAATGAATGAAGGTTGTTGTCAGGCCTTGGAGGTCTATGGCCTGATGAGATCTTTCCATTCTTGCTGTGTCTAGCTTTTTGGTTCCAGTTGGTTTCCATCTGTTTTAATGTCTGGCATCACTTTCTCGTGTCTGGTATTGCCCATACTATCTTCTTGGCTATTTGTGTTCCATACGGACAAGTTGCCCTAACCATTGTTGTCTTTCATTCTGTACCATTTCGTATGTGATTAACTGGTTAAACAACAAATTAAAGAATGATATCGAAGCTTAACCTTGTAAACTTCCGATTAAATAAATTAATCCTCAGCATACTTAATTTGAAGGATGTTTCAGGCGTGTTGGTTTCTGCAAGTATGACAATGTACGAGCGTATTCCAGAAAATAGTACATACGCCTACCTAGTAAATAATGATTTTATTTAAATGAAAGTAATATATTTACTCATTTTTCAATGCAGTCGCCGCCGTTGTTGAGATGTTTGTTGTGTCTTGAAACCAGTTCGTTTATGCCTTCCGCGTAAACCTCTATCACCAAAGTAACCAGCTAATGCAATACACCTGCTTTTAAGTCATCACCACTTTGGAAACATTCTCCTGACAAAACATCCTTGAGATTACTGGACAAATGATAATCACTTGGAGCCAAGTCTTGACTATGCGCAGGATGGTCAGAACTTGAACTTCCGAAGAAGATCAGTGGTCTTTAAAGTCATGTGGGGACCAGCACTGTCATGCAGAAAAACAATGCTAGTTGTCAACATTCCGCGCCTCTTATTTTGGATGGCTCTATGCAGCTTCTGCAATGTTTCACAGTATGTAAATGATAATGTGTGTGATGGTCATCTCTTGGGCTATGAACTCAATCAACAACAAACCCTTTCGGTACTAGAACATTGAGGCGACAACCTGTTTCATGAAAAACGACTGCTTAAACTTGCGCGACTTTATTGGGGATCGTGGATGGTGCCATTCCATGGATTTGCATTTTGTCCCAGATGTCAAATGGTACACCTAGGTTTTATCCCTAATAACAATTTGGTCAAAGAATGCATCGCCTTGATGCTCGTGACGAGTCAAAAACGTCAATGCTGCACCCACCCGGTTGGTCTAGTGCGTGCTTGTCGGTACGCATTTTGGGCACTCATCTTGCGCAATTTTTTTATAATTCAGATGCAATGATTGTAAAATGTCAGGAAATAGCTTACGCATTTCGTTCAGTTTTACCCGTCGCTCTGCGCAGATGAAATCATCGACACGTTTCTTCAGATCGTCGTCTTCATCGTGCATATGACCTCTTCCCTCTTTGACATTTCGAACCCAGCGCCTTACAAATGACCCATCCACTGTTCCCATACCATACACTTCAATAATCCTGCAATAAATTTCGCTTGGACGGATTCTTTTGCATTCAAAAAATGGATCACGGATAGCACTTCGCATTTCTCTATTTTATGCGCCATGGAAACAGTCATAAAACTCACCCCACGCACCGGAAGAACTTCATTCTTTTCCAGCAAAGCTACGATGTTGCTGTTGACATCTGTCCCACTTTGCTTTTACTTGGATCTATACCGCGCTGTATATGACTAAACAGACACTATTTTCTGGAATGTCTTCGTAGTTCCCAAGCAAAGTATTCAAAATGGCTTAGAAATGTAAGTAACGCGCTAAATCTGTGCAAAAGCAAAACACATTGTCTAGAGCTTCTCGGCTTACAGGGAAAGACGATTTCTGTATGTAGTGTAAACCTATCGCTCCAAAATAAATATCATATATCATTTTCTGGTCCATTGAAATACAGTCATGTGTCGTATCGTTACGTCCTTTTAATTAAAGGAATTATGAATCGCACTTGGTTGTCGAATCGGTGCCGCAATAAATCTAAGTCGTTGGTTCCATCAATACGATCGATAAATATCGAGATTCGATGCAGCAACAACACCAGCACGATGCAGTTGGTTAGTTAAATGATATCAATTTATCGATAAATCAGAGATATACCCAATGTCTTAGCGCCGCCTACGGACGCGAACGATCATTCGGCCGACGCGAATAGCGCCAATTAATACACACTTACGTGATTGCGTGACTGAGAATCGTGAATTGAAGGCAAAGTGACTACGTTGGACGAACGTTTCCAGTGAAATCGAACGACGAGAAGCGGTATGAATGAAACGCGTTTTGCATGTACGTTTCCAAGTTGCTAATCAATTGTTTGCAACCGTAGATGCTAAATATGCAATTAGCTGAAAGAACGTACGAACAAAATGCAATTGAGTATCTATTAGTTTTTGTTATTTGAATATTTTTTAAAGAAAAACAAGTTTAGAAAGTTTGCGTGAGAAACCGGACAGTTTCATTTCTCCTATGTTACGACGTGATTTCGAAGTGTTAGTTGTTTTCAATATCATTTGGTTGTTATTCTACTTATACCTACTTCCACATTCCTTAGGTTGGATAACAGAAATTTGCACTTATACATAAAATTGGCGGGTATCACAAGCTAAATCCTTTAAATACCTTGAAGCAAAACTAACTAAACATCGACTAGAGTACGAAGAAACAAGGAGCGGAATAGTCTCGGGAAAGACGCTATCAAAATGTGGTTTGGTGAAACAGACGTATACTAGGGACAATGAAATTTCGAATAAGAATTGCTTTCGTAATATTTAGAGTTGTTCCATTTGCGCCAATAGTACTACAACTATCTTAAACGACTGTACTAGAATAGCAGTATGTCGCTATACGAATACAGATGACTTCATCCTATACATTGAAACTATTATGTATTATGCATTCGTATATGCAGCCGATACAAATGTATTGATATTTGGCCGCAATGGGGATGATGTTTCAGTAAAAGTAGACGATGCTTTTGGACTAATACAAAAGTGGACAATACGTAATAAACTTAAGATAAATACCGAAAAAACTAAAATAATTGTATTTGGCAACTCGGAATTGTATCCGAACGGGCTTCTCCTCAAGGAGAGTAACACCACGCTCGCTCTCTGTCAATCGGCTTCGGTTTTGGGCCTTACAATTGATAATAAATTAAAATGGCGTGAGCACATAAATGGCCTCTGCAAAAGGCTAGCAAGCGTTAACTTTGCATTAAGAACATTGTCCCGTTATTGCAACATGGATGTCCTCATGGCTCAATATTTTGCATGTTTTCAGTCCCTTATAAAATACGGAATAATGCATTGGGGTCGATCGACAGACATACAGCGGATTTTT
This sequence comes from Chrysina gloriosa, assembly GCA_038088585.1. Classification (NCBI taxonomy): domain Eukaryota; kingdom Metazoa; phylum Arthropoda; class Insecta; order Coleoptera; family Scarabaeidae; genus Chrysina; species Chrysina gloriosa. Next base: position 65,208,231 of record CM076088.1, read on the forward strand.
GTTCTGCAGAAGCGAGCTATACGGACCATATGTGGTATGTCCTCACGCGACACCTGCAGAGACGCATTTAAGAATTTAAAGGTATTGACATTACCCTCTTTATATATCCATGAGCTATTGTGCTTTGCCTATTCGAATAAAGAAAAATTTAAGAGTGGCGATTATGGTTATAATAATAATACTTCATTTGAATTAAATGGCGTTTGAACTAAATTTACAAAAAGTATTTATACCATAGCGGTTTGTTTTTCGAATCTTTCGAAGTGGCTTCTTTATTATCTCCTGAATTCGATTTGTGTCTATGCCTCTTAACTCCTTTTCAATCTATTTATGTAATTTAACACTCCAAATTTGTAATGGTATATTTCTTACTGCAGACATTGCTTTTCAATTTGGCCCAAAAACTTTCAATCGGTTGTTGTGGAATGTTTATATACTTTCTCATACTATTTTTATCCACTTTATATTTTATTCCTAACTGCCGGTAAGATTGTGCGCTCCAACACACTATAACTGCTTTCAGCCGGGCGTTAACTTTGCTGTCCTGTAGAGCATATTTTCTTCCCGAATCCTTTTTTCTTTTTATGCTCTTCTTATTTCTTAACCGTTGAATTATATTATACGAGGTACGTCCAGAAAGTAAGTTCCGTTTCAATTTAACTCCGCTGCAGCGCTGCGATCGCAGTTCCGCACATGCGCGGTAGACGCTCTGTATCAAGGAGAAGAAACGTGGCCCATTTTGAGATCGCTGTCAGCCACGTACGCTTTGTTGTGCTTGTTTACAATGTTGGTGTTGATTGAAAATCCCGCCGCTTGTGAAATCAGATCTGTGATTCGTTTTCTGAATGCTAGGAAAGTGAAACCAATTGAAATTTATCGACAAATTTGCGAAGTTTACGGACAGAATGCGATGAGTGATTCATTGGTGATAAGATGGGTCCGACAGTTCAATGAAGGACGTAGTGAAGTGCACGATGAAGAACGAAGTGGGCATCCATCTTTGGTTACAGAAGAACTGGTTCACGCGATTGATGACAAGATCCAGGAAAACCGCAAGTTTACAATTAGTGCTCTCGCTACGGAATTTCCCCAAATCTCACGATCACTAATTCATGAAATTGTTAGCGAAAAACTGAAATTTCGTAAACTTTGCTCACATTGGGTACCAAAGATTCTTACTGAGCAACACAAAACAAAACGGATGGGTAGTGCACTTCAGTTTTTGACCCGTTATGATGAAGGCGGCAAAGAATTTCTGACACAGATAGTCACGGGAGATGAAACTTGGGTTTCTTACGACAGCCCTGAAAGTAAGCGGCAATCAATGGAATGGAGGCACACTTCATCCCCAGCAAAGGTTAAGCCGAAACAAATCTTGACACCTCGAGAAATGATGTGCACAGTGTTCTGGGACTGGAAAGGCATCTTACTCATTGATTTCTTACCGCGTGGTCAAACAATCAAAGCAGATGTTTATTGCGAGACACTTAGGAAATTGCGCCGCGCAAGACAGAATAAGCGCCGAGGATTGCTGTCAAAAAGTGTTGTTTTTCTTCACGACAACGCACGACCACACACTGCAAATGTGACGAAAAACCTTCTACAGGGATTTGGCTGGGACGTGTTTGACCATCGTCCGTACAGCCCTGACCTCGCTCCTAGCGACTTTCATCTGTTCTTACATCTCAAGTCTTTCCTTGGCGGTCAACACTTCAACAATGACGAAGAGCTGAAAGAAAATGTTTCCAACTGGTTGAAGACACAGGCGACAAACTTCTATGAAGAAGGTATACAAAAACTTGTGCCACGCTATGACAAATGCCTGCAAAATTTCGGCAGTTATGTAGAAAAGTAGTTTAAGAGTTGTAGAATTTTGTGCAATAAATAATTTTTCTGTATCTGTACACAATTTAATTTTATTACCAAACGGAACTTACTTTCTGGACGTACCTCGTATATAGTCGATTTTTTTTCTATCCCATGTCTTTAAAATGGTGAACAATTTAATTCTTTGTATTAATCAGGACCAATAAAAAAGTTTCATCAAAATTTGTTACAAATTCATTGAGCTACACTGCACGGTCCGCGAAATTTTACATTTCGAGAAAAACGGCTTTAATGTTTTCGCTACAGGGAAGTAGTGTTTAAAGGGTCTTTAGGCACTTTTTCTTCTTGAAATTTGGTAGATTACTTGGCGATCGTCGACGACGAGGACTTTCATTTGCTTTTCGACTCATTTCTGTCAAATATTATAGACAAAAACTGAGATTTCAATTTACATTACTTTTCCCCCTTAAGACAGATTTCAGTAGCAAGTGGATTTGAAATCTGTAGCTGTAGAAAATCATTGAATTTAGCAATTGCTGATTAAAGTTGACGTATAAAGTTCAAGTCGAATTGAAGGTAAACTTTGGTTAGCTCTTTGACATATAACAGTGATATCAGCTTCTACTCCCAAGATTGCCTTGATACTGCTAGATTATTGCATTTTCTACTGAATATTATTTTTCTATGACTGGGTATTCTAATTTCGTCTTAAAAAACTTCTTTTGGTTTCCTCGTTATTGTTATCTTTAAACATGATTAACGAATATTCCATAAACGTAAATCTATTGAATGTCTTCTTTTAGTGCTTCCATGAAGTCCATTTCATTATTGTTTACTAGTTTTCATACAGTTTAATAAGGATGAGTTATTGTATTTGTAAAAGGCATTTAGACCACCATTTTATTTCGTTCATATGATGTATTTCTCTATAATCAATAGGAAAGCAAATAAGCGAATGAAAACAGTTACATATGGAAATTTATGAGCGCATAAATGCAATGATGGCGGTTATATGGAAGACAGAATTTCAATCGATATATCAGTAAGTCCATCTAGACGTAAGTCTATAAGATTGATGTTGGTGCTATGGTAAAAAAATAAATACAATAAATAAATAGCTGTTTTACAGGTTTGCTCGATCGAAACATATTAAGATAACCAAACTCATGTTAATCAACTACACAAACCTCTAAATGCGGTAAAAGTAAAAATATTTTCCATTTTGGAGTTTTTCATTTTACGTATTATGTGAAAATAATATTATTCCCTGTTTAAACGAATCTTATATAGTAAAAACTAAATATCAAGCGCATTGCAATGAAATTATAGTATTTATGGATCTATTTGGCTAAAACGTATAGAAAGTTTTGGTTTCAATTCCCCTCCAAAGTCTTACTCTTTCATCACTGAAATTTGCATAAATCGCGCTCTTAAATTCCAACAAAAATAGCGCTAGCCTTGGTATTCACAAATTCAAGCAGTCGCTGGTACGGAAAACAAATTAAAAGGTAATCTCTTTTGACGTATTTGGACACAAGTCGCATGTTTGTCCTGGCCGAAAACGCAACTGGTTATTTTTAAAACGTATGTCACCACAGAACGGTTTTAAATATTAAGATTAGCATATCGCATCAATTAGAGAGTTGAGATAAGGAGGTTGTGGGTAGTGCTGCAACAATTAACAACAGTCACTCCCGTAATTACCAGCGTAACGACTTCATTAAGGCTTCTTAAGTATATAAATATATGCACGGCTTGATCCTCTCACTGCAGTGTGCTAATCAGAGGCATTTAGCATGATCTGGAATGCGCTCTTGGAATCCACGTCAGGTTGTTTATTGAGCAGGGAATTCGCAGGAGGATAATGTAGGTACGTTCGCGAGTACCTGATTTGCACTGTTGATTCTCAAAATTAAAAGTACCTACATCCGTATTAAACATCGACGCAGCATTATACCAACTCCAGTCTTGTTGAGTGGTTTGATAGTCCATTACATAATCTATCATATGGCGTTTGAACTTGTTTGTCATCTTGGATCATTACTTTCTTGAATTATCGTTAAAAAGTGTTTAAGTAACTTCCAACAAGTTCTTATTATATGATTTTTCCAATTAGTTGAAACGTATCCTTTAGTTACACATTCACTTATAAGTAGCACTACATGTATTATTGTCATTTCCTTCTTTCTCATATGACTTCGAAATGAAGGCAATAATTAACGAACATCAACCCGAAAATCCAAAGCTTAGAATACATTGCAGACCACTTCTTATAGATAACAAAATCATGTCAGTTCCATCCACATATATATACAAACAATTGCTCCTTGCTAAATTGGAGCTACCAACACTAAAACGGAAAGGAGAAGAAATACCATTGCAGTTGAGATCTAAGCAACAAATCTTGGTACCATGTCACACACTATGTATCACGGATGCCAAACATGGACATCTAGGACTGTTAAATAAGCTCCCGCCATCATGGATCGAAAAGCCATTCTTGAGCTCCAAAACCGATCGGAAGAATCTTTTGCTGCAGAACGGCTCCTATGCAATCAACGAGTTTTCGGAACGAATCAAATTAATATGAAACTAGGAGATATATGTACATATGTATCAAATAATAATTTTAACATACATATACCTACAGAAATATGCACACACAAACAATCTTATATAATGTTTTACTTGTAATTAACGTATAATTAATTACCCCTTTGTGTTTGACGTTACCTTATGTACTGTGGATTAACGGTAAAATAGAGTCTAGCTATCTATCTATTTTGTATTGGAGAACTCTTGCAGTTGATGAAATTGGATTAGATATTTTTGTTTCTTTCTTAAGGTATCCATCCCACATCTTATGTAATTGTCTTTTCCACATTTATACCTATTGTCTGATTTTTTGTTTCCTTTTTACGTTTTCGCAAATATTACAATACTATACATAATATAGTTTATAAGAGACATGAATAAAAGTATTTACCAAATATATTACACGTTTTAAAAAAGCTATAGATACGAAAAGATTCATAACTATTGGAACATTGGCAACTTTACAAACATCTGCTACATACAAACTATCAGAATTGACTCTCTCTAGCAAAAACCGATTATTTTCTGGTATGCATACATACGTACCTTTGATATTCTTGCTATAATCAATAACTATATATGTACTAGCAAATGCCAAGCTAATTAAAGTCTCAAGGTATTCGAAAGCACACTTTTCTATGATCTGCTGACACAAATATTACAAGCAAACGTACATTTCTGCACACCAGTAATTTATAAAAAGAAAGAAGTTGTACATATACGGATATATTGCATTGACGATTGCTTTAATGATATGTATCTAAGGAAAAATGTCGTCGTACATGGTGCACTACGTCGAAGATTCGTAATTTTCCTGAATCAAATATGGAAATAAAGGTTAGATGTGGCATTGTATTCCGAAAGGATATGTATTAAAGTTGTAAAAGATGTGATTGCAATTCGTGATAGGCACAGACGCGTCGTAAATTACATGCTCATGTAAGATACCACAATCATTCTGTTCTTATCTTATATGTAATATGTTACCAAAAGTGGAAATGTAAGGATGTAGTGAGATGAACTACAATAGTTACTGTTAAGTAAAAGTTTGTTGCAATTGTCAGAATTTATGCCAAAGTCATATCAACTTTTAGCAACATTTGGTAAATCATGTTTCGTAAATATATACGAGATTGTTTGTTAATTTGCGAAATTTTTTGAAGCAACGTATTTAACGAAAACTATTTATTGACATATTGCATTTAAATTGTTTTAATAGCAACCATAGACTAAATATAGAAGTGTACACAAATTGGTAGATAATCTGCACATAATGTCGCCATATCAGAACTTTATTTGAAAATGCAATAATCGACATAAAAAGGAGTATTACTAGGAAGCCCGCTGGAAATGTTTCTGCAATCGCGCACTTATATCGGCATTAACTTTTTTTAGTTCATCATTTAAACATACGTCACTTTTTCAGAAATCGCGTATATGTTAGTGTTAAGAAATGCTAAGAATTCAACCAAAGCCAAAAAAATTTAATGTACGCTATCGAAACTAGTGACTCAATTCGTACGAGCCAAAAACCAAACAACAATTCACTATTTGGCTGTTCGTGAAGGTGAATTGAAACTGATAAAAGTTTATTCATGCAGTGCTGCAAAGCAAAGCAAGTGATCTGCATCTGTAGCAACCGCAACTTTAGGAAATCCAAGAACAGTAGACGCTGATTGGTACACGATTTGTTTACTGAAGTTTATCGGCGAGGTTAGAACAAGATCTAAATCGTTGCATTATTCTTTACCATAATATTGCAAGCGGCGGTCAAAGCATGTAGACGATTGATTCTTGAAATGCTTGGGATTGGAAAACATTCTTGAAAAAATAGTTTGAGACGATGCAGAAATGTGTTGATGCTAGAGGCGAATATTTACTACATTTTCTTAATCTTACCAGTGCTTTTTAACTGATAGCACAAATTATTTCTGCAGGGCTCGTAAGAAGCAATTAGAACTAGAGTTGGATAACATGGGACAAATACATGAGCGTTACAAATGGAAGGAACTGTGGACTTGCTAAAATTGAATTATGATAACTCTTATACTCCAAGTTGGGAAACCGCACGACAGAATTTTGTAAGTGCACAATAAGTGGGACGTTTTCCCGCGACATTGGTAATTTTACCAAATATAAAATACTCAACACGAATTTTGCAAGTGCTATGTACTAACAGGAAGTGGGATGTACTATTGTTGAATACTCTATTTACAACAAGATATGTACAATATACTTGAATAGGGATATTTTCAGTTCGCATCGTAGATTGCAGATTACAGTTCTATCTTTCTTTAGCACGAATATTACAAATTACAAATATAGTCGGATTTTTGTCATTTTCAATTATTATTGATTCATTCGTTATGTGAGGTGAACAGATCTGTCAGACCAACTATAGTAATAAACGTCTAATTGGTTTCCAATTTCTGCCAACATAGTTCATCTATCTATTTATTACCCCTGGAATAGAACACTATTAAGTTCAAAGTAATTTACGGTTATGTGTTTTAAATTTATTGCCATTTTTCTGTAGCGGTTCTCAGTCGGATTTATCTGACTTATCTGCAGCATTTATTTATGTCTACAGTGCTTCCGTGTATATAATTTATCTTTTATTTTAGACGTATACATGAACATATTTAGATTTTGTGGTAAATCTAAGATCGATATCGCGGCGTTGTCAACATTTTTCAGGGAGCTAATTAAAATTAAACGGTTTTCTTGTTATTATTTTATATTAAATTAATCTTAATCTTAATTACATATGCTAACAGCAATTCTTCTATCAACTAACTGTACAGGTAATATGAATTTTTAGCCTTAGCTTGTTAACATTAGCATTACACAATTTGATGAATTCAGAAGGACCACAATATATTTGTTGTGCAAATATATTTGTTAAATTTTGGATTAATATTAAGTACAAAGAAGCCCATTGAAATTAAATTAAAATAAATTAAATAACGCTATAAAACTTGAAAAGGCAAAGGGAACTGTATTATATCTTTAAATAAGGATATGTTATAAAACTAGCAGTAATGTACTACGTCACGATCATCGTTTTCTTAAAAAAGAGCTCTTAAGCCTTTATTGAACTTAGTCTTGCTTGGTGGGTTGACTGTTCCGTTTCGGTTGACTAACATCGTGAAAGGCTTGCAGAATATATTTCCGGTATCTTATATACTTCTGCGTTTTTAACAGTTTCTATTTACAACCCAAATGTCAAGAGTAGGATACTTAAGATCATAAATTCTTTAGGTCTGCTCTTAAACGCTAACTTGTAAGAAGATTACGTCCACCTACACAATGGCTTATGAATATTCTGAAAATGGAAAGATGACATTGAATAAAACACCCTCAGAACAAAAACAACGTAGGTCACAATTTCATTAATCTGCACAAACGTAATAACTTGTTTCAATTTTCTTTGCATATGCATTAGTTACGTTAGCGGAATAAAAATTTCCATATCAATGCTGTAAATAATTTTCGTTTCATAAGTATCGGAAATAATATCAATAGCACGGCTAATTAGAAGCATCCAGCAATATAATTTATGTTCGCGCCGTTAATTATTAATTGGATATTAAGATTATTAGAATTTTATACGTAATTTGTGTAAACAAACACGATCTCTAATTGATTATGATCTCACGATTTCCTAAGTGATGATTCCATATGCATATATAAATGTTTGCTAATTGGAAACCATTTCGCTAATTTGTTATACAACTATATTTTATACAACGTGATGTATGTTGGACAGAAGATAAAACCCACGCATTTAGATATATTTTAATAAACATGCCTATTAGGATACACGAATATGTTATTAAGGTTAAAGTTAGACATTTTAAAATATAATTTCAAGAGTTCCTGTCATTTTTCTTCCGATGTAATTATTCTCTTAGAGGTTCTCTGCAAATTGACCTTATCCTTTAAAAATTTCTTTTTAGGATTGAGACATTGGGAATTCAGAGAAATTCATAGCAAAAATAATGTTTTCTTTTTAATTGTAAGTTTTAAATAACCAATAGTTTATATATGGTGAGGTGCATGTAACATTATTTTTGGCTTCGATATTTACAACTTGAGAACGCTGAGCCATACTATACTGCCAAAACAGACGACTTAGTGTACTTACATAGAAGGCGTGTAGCTTGCTTCATTTGGAATATTTTCAATAACTTTGGGATGCAAACTATATACTTCGCTTTACTATCAACATAACGATTTACAAAAACTAGAAACCTTCAATTACTAGAGTTTTACGAAGTACTAAATATGTGCTAAATTAGTTAGGAAATATTTTGCTGCTTATGTTGCTGTTTATTTTGCTTCAGTAACTTCTTTATGGAACGAAAATAGCATATAATCAAAACTGCTGGGAGAATAGCTATTGCGCGCGGATTCCCTACATTATGTTTACAAGAATTATCACTTAAAACTTCAATATGTACGTCCGCCGAGGCGAGTTCAACTCTTCGAAAGTCAATTAACTAGGATATCGTTCCGTAATCCTCGACGCTGAAGCTGTGGACGTGGCAGTAAACATGCGCATTATTGAAGTATTTGCAACGTAATCTTATGTTATAACGTTTTATGAGACGCTAATATCCGAGAGAAAATTGCAAAATGCCGGACACCTAGGTACATGCACACGTAAATGTTTCTTACGGCTAAAAGGAACTATTCTGCATTAGTGGGTAAACATGATGCTACATTAGCCCCAAAACACAGTTGTCGAACTTACGCTGGTTTTTCCTTACCTCAAACATTGACGGTATACCAGGGTGCAGGTTACTTTAAACAGAACAGATTGGCGATGGAAACTTGCGAGACATTCTAATCATTACTTGATTTCGAATTCCCATTTTATCCCGGAGCCTGTATTTTTATTCACATATGTACGTAACTGGTGTAGTATGATACCTGGCCTGCGAAAGCGTAGGTCTGGTTCGGATTTCTACATACGCACTAAACTTCGTTCCTACCAATTATAAGTTCCAGTACAATACCCGAATTATCAGAATGCTTTCTTCAGTGCATCCGAATCAGAAGCGTATTATCACATATTAGTACGATAGAAAACTTAAATGCTGTTTCCCTAATCTCTAATCTTCCTTAAATAAAAGGAAGTAACGATTGGAGGCTGAGTGGAGGCAGTACACTAGTGGTAGACTTGGTATGGATATTGATGACAAAACATCCTTAGCAGCTGGAGCAGGAGTAGGTTGTTCAGATCCGGAAATACGAATTCCCGTGGGATAAACGTGGGAAAATATTCTACCACCTTTCAAACAAAGGTACGTACCCCGAGAGCTACAATACTTGGACAACGAAATACAAGAAGAAGTATATTATGTAAATTGTAGATAAACAAAGAACCATCAATGAAAGCATTTTCGCACAAAATCAACGAAGCCCGGTGAACGAACTGTTACTTTTATGCAAGAATAAAGCATGTAATCCAGTAGGCCTAGCTACTAATCACTGTAAGCATTGAAATACTTACATACCATTAGGTCACCAGAAAAAAGTGACATGTATCCAGCCAAAGATAAAACTAGAGCCTATACTCTGTACCGTATCGATTTAAGGGGATTAGTCAAAGATAAGATTCAATAGGCAAGGCCTCCTCTTTTACTTCAATTTCAAATACGTGGGAGAACGAAGAAACACCTTAACATTTTGAATTTTTTAAAATCGAATAACTTTCCAAAGTTGTAAACAAACTTATTCATATAATATCATGTGTAATCGCCATGAACGTTCTTTTTGCGTACCTACACATACGCGTAAATTTACAAACAAGAATAAAATATATACGTGAACTTTACATACGCGCGTTTAGTATGAAGACAGAAGCAACGAAGGAGGAAGGCACGACGGAGGACGGGAGTGAGTCCCATTATCTTTCAGTGGTCATAACTCGCCAACAGATCGACCAATTACACTCGCCGTTCCGAGTCTTACTATGCAAATTCTCCTCTCCACCATAAATTAGTCTCATTACCTGCGTATTTATTACGTTTCACCATTAAAATACTGACTGCCTCTCGCCTATAAATAGTCGTTGCCTTTTTAATCCGTATCACTTCATTTTGTCGAGTACTCGATAAGGACTGTGCACGATTCTAGAATTACTTGACAACTTGTCTATCCGCGATTAGCGGTCATAAATCTGCAAGTGGACGTCTCTGGCTAGTCATTCGATTATCACCAGTACCAGTTTCGCTGATAAATGTATCAACATGTGAGAAATCATGTCGCGTAATATATAACCATTGTTTTCAATTGGCTTCGATGAAAGGCTCATAATTCTCCCGGCATTGGAATGTTGTGTATAGTAGTATTTTCACTTATAGTATTTATTAGATATCTACACTGCGAAGAAGACAAGGGTTAGAAATTTCTTACAAATACATACGTTAATATCCACATTCTATACTGGTAAAAGTTGATTACTCCATCTTAAAATAAACGTACCCTTTTATAAGCATAAAATATATTGTAATTGTAATATTCCTTAAGAATAGTTGAAATAAAATGACTTTGATTATACTTACATTAAAGGTGCAGGCCAAACTTCCACGTTCGAGTAAGAATAATGAGTATTTGTTAGATAGTTTTCGGGGATTAATTCATACATCACCCATGTAATTATCACTTAATTTTTTAAATTTTATTTTCTTATTGATTTCAACAATTAAACCATATTTGTCGTTAGTTGCCAAAAATATTTAAGATAGCTATGTCTTTTGATAATAAATTGCAAACCAGAAAAGCCTAAAAATTATGGGGTAAGAACGGTGTAACCAAATTAGCGAATATTAAATTGAGGTGTGCAGAGACGAACAGTCACAGTCTACAACTTGATGAACTAATTATAAGTTAATTGAGCACCATAAAAAGAATATATTTTTGGAGAGAAGAAACACTGGGCTTTAGTAATTGAATGTATGGTGAAAATACATAAGTAAAGTAGAAGGGTGATAGGATGCCTGAACTCCTTATGGTCGGACAAATCCATACAGAAATGGAATCTTCCTTATGCCGCAGCTATGAGATGTGGATGACAATGTAAACACTAGACGAAGAATAAATACAGTAGAGATGGATTATCTGTATCATAGCGCAAGAGTATCAAGATTAGCACACATAATAAAAGACGAAATCAGAAATTGCATGAAAGCTACAACGATAGTAATGAAAAGTATTGAACTGCGAAGTCTACGATGGTTCAAACATTTACTGAAGATGTCAGAAACACGATGGCCAAGACGGTTATTAAAATGGACCCCGCCAAGAAAGAAAAAGAGGCGAACCGGGACGTTCGTGGATCGAAGGGATTAGACAGGCTATAGGTAAAAGGCATCTGAATAATGAAATGACAAAACCAAGAAATTTGGTGAGGGGGATTTTGGGCGCAACATCTAGCTGTTGTGTAATTATATATACCTGTATTGCAATAAAACCCTAAATAAATGATATACTATATTGACTAGGACATACCTGCAAAATACTTCCAATCAATAAAGAAACAACTATATGGTTTAAAGAAATGGACGACTATCAATAATGTTGATAGACGAGAATTACAGAAAACTAAGGCAGTGGGTTTTGCGAATTGTTACATTTTAAGATCGTAACATGTATTGCAGCCATTATTAGAGTATCTGTTTTATGAGGAATTGCAAAATTGCTCATCAAACACGTTTTTACGAATCATTAGTACGAAGACTTGACAAAATACTAAAAGGTGCAATGATGACTTGAGGAGGAAACAGTGGATATCTGACGATCGTATATTACAAATATGCAATTCTACAAATTCTTCAAGTCTTATTTTCGTAATACTTAACGATACAAGTAAGATGTTACCCCCAGAACTAAAGCTAAATGAAAGTGAACTGAAGACTGTATCTTCAGTGAAAAAAAGAGGAAACAACAACTGAAATAAACAAATACAAAATTGAAATGAAGATGATTACGAAAAGATTCTCATTTTTTGATTAGTCAAGAGTGTTAGTGTTTGTAGAATTGAAGTACTCTTGTATTAAAGCTTACAGGTTTTCAATCTTATGAAATAACACTATTACAAAATCGATTTAAAAGTATGTAAGAACTATAAATCAAGAAATCGTGCCACTGGATTGAAGTCTGCTAGAGATGGACTTCTACATCGGATAAAAGTAAAGCGATTGTGTAGTTTCTGTAGCTCACTTTCTGCCAATTGTTCTAATTTCAAGACAATATAAATGAATAAATTTTGTTTCTATCTAAATTTTAGAATTACTACTATTTCTTATTAAAAAAATGTTTCTTTAAACATATTATTTTTAGTATTGCAGATTTTAAAGTTCAAAAGCACCATTTGCTACATTTTAAGCTACTATTGCTTGGCCAAAGAGAGAATGCAGTCCATGCTACCAAAAATATGTGTTCAAGGCATGATTTTCTATTAATACTAATCAGCTTATAAACTTATCCCAATAGTGATATTAAGCAAGTCACTTTTCAAACAAAATCAACAACCATTAGTACCCGTTCCGTTCTTAAAATATCTACTATACTACTATAACAATCCATGGCTTGTCAAAGCCCTCTTTGGAAAGGGACACTCCTCACATTTTTCGAGTTTTTCTGTAACTGTTGTTCTCCCTTTTGTTAAGTTTCTCAGGATTTGTGCTCGAAAGCTTAGATGTACGCTTGACAATTACGTCAATACCCACTTTTAACACTGTCAAAACATATTTTCCCTTAAAGGATCAATTTTCTAAATTTGATGGTTAACGATGTCCCTCTCAAAACACATAATCCCAATTTATAGTAAACCCTGAATCGTTGAAGCTAAACGGTTTAAGTGTTTGGGGCGAATCGCTCCACACATTTTCGCAGGTTATCTCTAACTTATTTCTCCCTCTGGGTAAGCCTTTCGACTTTCATACTCGACGCTTTAGACATACATAAGCTTTAGAACTACATCAAGCCCCATGTTTAAGATTGTTAAAGCAAATTCGTAGATTTGATCATTAGCGACGTCGACGAGCACCAGCTTCGCTCTGAAAACATACAGTCCTAATTTACAGTAAGCCAAATTTGCGCAACTTTTCTGTCACTTTTTTCGTTTTGGGTAAGTTTCTCAGCCTTTGCCCTCGAGGGCTCAGATATGCGCTTAAGAACTAGATGAACCCTCATATTAAACACTGTTAAGACATATCTTTCCTTACACTGCTGAATTGCCATATCTCTTGCGAATGCTATAAATCTACAGACCCAGATGGTGATGTTGCCATTAAACAACACCGTCCCTTTAACTTTCTCGATGTTCAGCTATATCATGATTGAGGTTTCTGTGTTTTCTTTTCTAATATTTACATTACGCGTAAGCTTGTGACATGTTATGGTCGCCAAGGACAGTACTCAATTGTTCTTTTAGTAACTTCAAACTGATTTCTTTCTTTATTAATACTATTGAAATTTGTGCAAAACTGGTTTCTTTGCATAGTCAAATCAAGTATTTGTTCTATTTAAACAAAGTATGATTCGTAATTCACAAGGAAATATGCACCCAATTGAAAGCTTCTTCTATGCACTTATATTAGCTACTACTGTAAGGACAATAAAAATATGTATCGTTTCTGTAATAGTTTTCTCCGCTAATTTAGAAAGTCGATGTTATTTTATACGCATCCGTACATAATGTTTGTTTAGGTCCATACTCGTATATTTGGACCATATTTCATTAATTTGAAGTAATTAATTAGCGTGCCAATTCAATTAGTGAAGTTGCTGTCGCGTATTAAAAATAATAAGAACGAAAATACACGGTACTGTGTAAAATCAAAACAGGAATTCCATTTTAGTAATTAAAATTGCACTGTTCCAGCTTTATTAACAACCGTGAACATATGAAAAGTAAATGTTAATATATGATTTATTGCTACTTACCTGATAACTGTCTCAACATGATACATATGATTAATTGATCTAATTATCGAACATTTACATTAGAAACATTTTAAATCATTTTTGGCATTTCAATTACCATATCAATTATTAAGCTTAATGGTAATCAATTAGGCACTAGGAGTTTAGGTTATTTCAAAAAAGGAAACTGCATCATCTAACGGTACTTCTTAAGGATTGCATATAAACTACTACACTAATATGCAACAAAAATTCATGTGTTTTCAACAGTTAAGTTATTCCATAGCCAAAGTGTGCAGAAGATAACAGTATTTAGTCGGCTTCAATTCAGATATTGATATATTGCTTAGATAATCCTTCAACGTTTCTAAAATACCGGCAAACCAAATCTTCACGGATTCATCCGCATCTTACAGCGTGGGTTATTAAGAAATATTTACTCAAACGAAATTTATGTTCGTAGGCTGGATACTTCCAACATCGTATAAATACATAAATTAATCAAATTTGCCGGGCGGTCTTTTGATTTGACTCTTCTAAAACGTCGTCTCGTGGATTTTAGTATTTTACCGATGCTATGATCTTAAACGTCAGTTTTATATTGGATGTAATGTCTATAATCTGCTTACGTGTTTATCTCGATCAATACTTAACGCTCTATAAATTCCGATAAATCGATTGATGATATAGAACGAATCTTTATTGAATCCGGGTGGTGAGAATTTAGTTCGGTTTACCTTTGTATAAGCGGCTTAAAACTCTAAATGCATCTGTATATTTATTCTTGATTTACATAACACCTAGTGGGAAAAGTTACACACAGATTGAGTATCTCACGGGTAATATTCGTTTAAAACAATTATTGGATGTATTCATCAAAAGATGGGTTAAGTTTAGAATATAAATATAATGACACTATTTAAAACCATTTCATAAATAGCGTGCGAATATTTTTCTTTGTCTTTAAGTGCAATCTTCTGATACGCTCCTTTCTTCTATCGAAGTATCGAAAATGGCTGTTATTATCCATCCTTCGTACATTCTTTCCAACCTTTCCAGTCTTTTTCCATCTACATATGTCACTTACTCTAATGTGTTGCCCTTTCCTTCACCAACCTCTCATAATATAATTTTTCTTGTTTGGTGTACAGGATTTTTAACAACTTATGTATAAAACAAACATAGTTAAAAGAAATGAGCAAATTGAAGTGTTATTTTGGCTGCAGTGACTTATTTATCGCAACAGTTGTTTGAAGTGTAATTAACGACTCGGCATTGCATTCATAAGGGGTAAAAATCCTATATATGCGGCCAGGATGGTTACCTGCTATATTAGACATATAAATCCTTCTGTTTTGTTCATTGAATTGATCACCATTCTTTTACATTTTCTTAAGAGATTTGCCTTTCCTTTCTTTCCTCCCAAACATCTGACAACTACTGCATTCTTGCCTGAACATCGTTCATTTGGAATCAAAAGGCTCCTTGTTCTTACTGGCATCAAATGTGTATAATCTGTTGTTCAGAAATGTAATGTTCTCTTCCTGAAGGATACTAAGCTTATTATTGTCTCCTAGTTTTATTCCTTTACATAAGAATGTATCTATTTTAAATTCTAATGATTCTCTTGATTAGCTTGCCAATTTTGTGATATAGAAAGTAAGTAATTTTTTGTGTGCAGTAATGTAGATGTTTCTTCCCCAAAGGGGTAGAGCAAAATGGTCTCTGTTCCAGACGCGTTTTAAGAGCATTTTCCTTAATAAAACGACCAATTAAAGAAAACCAAAATTACTTTATATAGCAACGCAAGGTACACCGAATTAGACGAAGCAAACAAATTGCTGCATAACTCGTGGCCCGTTAAAAGGACGAGTGCGGGCCGTTGATGTTAGCTCAGGTGATCTTAGTGAAAGTTCAGGGTTTCTCTTGCGGAAACCGGTCAGCTAATCTATGCCTGCAAGATGTTTGCTTGGAGAGGGGATGCATAATTCAATTTTGTCTGCAAGCTGATAAGCAACCGATCTTAAATATTTACTGGTAGGATCGTATATTCTACTTCCCATGTCGAGTATATGCGTCACCAATTCCTCTTCCGGCTATTTAGTAAAAGCCTGACTTTTGTTTCCTAGTTTCTTAACATCACTAACAGCTAAGTTGTTCATTCCTTTACAGCGTCTCTTCAAACTCATCACCGATTCACTGATGTTTCTTCCCGTTGTTTTGTATGACTACGGCTACGGCAAACAATTTCTATTAAACAAATTGTATTAAAGTACATATGTACTGTATGTAATGCGCGGGCGGCCCAAAACGAGGTTATCCACAAATTTACAATGTGGCAAGGGGATCATAAACCCCTCAGTGGCTGAGTGGTAAAACTCGCGCTTCACAGTGCGAAGGGCCGGCGTTCGAGACCCGGTAGCGGCAGAGCGTAGCAGTTTAAAATCCTGAAAAATGGATCTGGACCTCTAATAAGCTGCGAAAATGAAGGAAATGCCACTGGGTGGGCCAGGAGCGGTACGGTATATGCGTCTACATATACGGCTCGGTGGCTCCGAACCCCTACACCGAAAGGTAGAAAGGGTAAAAGATTAAGAAGAAGAAGGCAAGGGGATCAAGTGATATATTTTTGGAAGTAAGTTTTCGTTTTTATTCAATGGCTAAGAGGAATAAAATCCTATTAAACACATTAGTTCTTCAGTTTAAAATGAGAAAGTTTATTATATCCACTGTGTTCTTAAAGTCATTCCTCTGAAGCACTACCATTGAAATTTGTATGTATTTCATTAGGCTGTTTGTTCCAGAATTTCCCTTCCATTGGACTGTTTCTTCATTTCCTCGAAATACTTTCCTTCTTTACCGCCAACTTTTTCTCTTATCTCATCATTCTGTTGATGGTCCTCTAATTCTCCTTTGAATTTGTGTTGGCTTCATTGCTTTCCCTAATCAAATCGCACTGTTTTACATTTTTGATTTTGCCCAACCACTTCGTTTAATTTTCCTTTATTTGGTAAATTCTATCATTCCAGACAGTTAACAACTGTTGTCTCACATTATTGATAATGATGTCTTAGGCGGGCGATTACAAAGATAGCATTAGGTTGTATATTGTAGTATAGTAATACTCGAATGGTTAATTAGCATTAGAAAATTCATCATTTATTACAATTCAATATATCAAAATTCACAGTTAATGTTGGAGTTATGCTCTTGAATTGTCATAAGGTTTAGTTTTGGGTTCTATTTATACCTTTTCGATACCACGCCCACCACCTTTTGAGCATTTTATCACCCTATGGGTGTCAGCTTCTTATTTTAACACAAGCCAGAGACGTTTAATGAGAGAAACAAATATAAGTAGGAACAAAATTATTAATTATTATAAAAAGCATCGGTTACTAGACAGAAAAGCATTGTTAACATTCAGACACACACATACAACACCTTTACATTACAAGAATTTATAAAAAATTACTAGAAATAACCAAGGATACATTGACATTCAATACAGGTTTCTATAACAGCGATATACCTGGATAAACTGAAATCAAGGTGAATTTAAGTTTTCGTTTCATGGACAACGTATAAATAAAGCAGTGTAGTCCTGGTTTCCAAGAGAAATAGAAAGTTTGTTTGGTTAAGGACGAAGGAAATTACCAAAATAGATAAGTCAACAGATAAGTCAATAAATATATTTGGAATAAAAGGGTTTTAAGAAGAAGTACCAGTCAATAAAAGGACCTCACCATACTGGAGAAGATAGAATCTAAGAAGGGGAAGAATCCATAGAAATTAAAGATGCATCGAGAGTACAAGTTAAGAGAGGAGATATAGGAGGAACCATCGTCGGAAAAGAAATTGCACTCACATACACACCCAACATTAAATAATTGTCTTGATTTTATGTTAAATATTTCTCAAAATTTATAAATATAATTTGTTATAATTTATGCTTCTTATATCATAAATTAAGAGCTAGGCCGGTGCAATTTTGTTCAAGAAATTTAACTAAATCTCAGTACAATATGCTCGTATATCGCTGGCAATTGCATCTTGATAGGGCCGCCGCTATAGAAGTATATATGCACTAATGTTGTCTTTGTGCTTGCTCGTTCAAAACATCATTTCACTGTCTGATATGGTTTTCTTTTATTGTACGAGAAACACTCCGGAAGAAAGAAACAATTCGAATGGTAGTTTCATATATTCTCAGACCTTTCACATACATATACATATATGTATGTATGTATACACAGTTTTAGATGGAATGTATTCTATCGTTCCCCAATGATCGCAAAACTTACGTCACTGATGATTACTTTGATTAAAATTTTATAGTTCTTATATTGGAGTTTGGATAATTGCAAAAAATTATATGAAGTAGACCATTAAAAGGAACTGTCGTATCCTCAACCACGCCGGTTATCTAATTAATTCCATTTTCTGACAACTGCTATTTAAATCAAGCTGTATCATATAGAATATCTTTCAAGAAAGATAATCATCATCACAATATCTAAATCTTATATCATGATGGCAATCATTATATCTACATATTACAGAGGATTTTAAAACGCATCCGTCTTTAATAGCGTACTAACCAGAGTTCTAAGAAAAAGAAGAAGCAACCAAGTAGATAAATAAAACGTCTAAATTACCTAGACGTATACCTCAAGATGAATATTGAATTAAATTAACGTGATTAATACGAACGAAGGTATATAATATTGGTGGTGTCAAGTTTGGGATTATCATGTTATCCTGCTTAATCCTGACGGGTCATAAACTATGGTATTAGCTCGCATAAACAGGTCCCATGAACAGCATGGAACACGTCCCGATCCGTTTTCGGTCGCTTATAAAAACTTGTCATAAAAGCCTTTTGATCGAGGAAAGAAATCGATAGATATAAATAAAGCGAAAATAGGAAACGATACAATAGAAATGGAGAGGAATTTCGAAAGAAAATCGTGTATTCATGTTTATAGCAGCGTGAATCGCTTCTAAATTCTCTAGGAAACTTTGAGCGTTACGGGTGGAGAAAGAAACTCGCACAGATTAGGTGTTCGATAAGCCTACGAATCCAAATAAAAAATATGCCAAGATAATGCCAGTACTTCGCTAGATCTAATAGCTTATTAGTAATTACTTATTACTTAGTTAATTAGTGTTGTACCTTTTGTGTGTCGCATAAAACTTGTTTGTCTTTTATTGTTTAATTTATATTTTTTTACTTTTAAGTAATAGATATCCTTTTATATATACATATACTGACAAATATATACACAGACTACAAGCTGAAAACAATATTTTCGAATGGTTTCATTAGGCATACATTATTATTATGATTATTATTATTATTATTATTAAGTCAAACAGAATTTTTATTGATTGACAGTGCTATTATCGAATTCTTCACCATTACTGCATACTTCGTGCGACTGCTACATTTTTATTTCTTATTATTTGTAATTAACCTTCGGGTAAGACTATGAATTGAGATCCCGTGGACGTTGCTAATACAAGCAAATTTGTGTAGTTTACATTATTCGATCTAACATATACAAAACAGAACTAAAAATGTTGTGATTTATATTATAATTTGTTCTTTTTTCTTCAATTTGTGAAAGTTATGATGTGCGATCGAGTAGTCCCTTACCTTGTGGTAGTACATGGTCACCTATGAAAAGAAAAACTTTACTTTGTTACACTACCACTTTGTTTTTATTTATAAAACGTGACTGCAGTTCCGTAAACACTGTTACATTGTCAAACTAGAAGTAGAATAAGTGAAATTTTGAGGACGTTATTGGGTATAATTGATTAACTATAGTGTCTATGGATTTCAACTAATTATGTGACATTAATTAATATGACATATTTAGAAAAGTCAAACAATGGAGACGTCATTGGGTCTATTTGGTCGTTGAGGAAGGTTATCCCTTTATCCTTGCCTTGTAAATTTCTATTAATTCTAATACATTGCGTTTGCGGAAATCATCTTAACAACCCCCACCCTAAAATTCAATTCGCGTTAGAGAAAGAAGTTGAGGGCAGCATCAACTTTTTGGATATCACTATAAAAGGAATGAACCAGAAATTCATATTTAATGTTTACAGAAAACCTACTTTCACGGATTCCACTATCTCAAACATGAATAATAGATTTTTGAAAACAGAACTAAATACCATGTTGAACATTGCAGCAAATAATGGTTTCAGCCGACGCATTAGATCTCTAATTAACAAAAAAAAAACAACTGCCAATCCCACTAATCTACCCGAAAATAAAAAAGTAGAGAAGAAATAGGCAACCCGCACATACTTTATACCAATTTAAGATAAATTGTCATAGATCTAACCTCTTATTTAATACCAAAGACAATACACCGCCACACCAAAAAGCAGGAATTTCTAAGTTAAAATGTGAAGCAAGCTGTTACGTAGGCCAGACAGGAAGGAGTTTCATTACGCGTTTCAAAGAACACAGATCATCATACCACCTAGAAAAATAAAATTCCAATTTTTCTAATAACTTCCTAGAAACCCCACACAACTTTCTCAAAGTTAATGACAGAACGATACCTCACTGAAAATGCTAAATATGCCTAATAATATCTCCATTGTTTGACTTATTCCAAATATTTTTTTTAATATCATATAATTAGTTGAAATCCATAGAAACTATAATCTTACTTAATGATCAATTATATATAATTACGTCATCAAAGTGACTCTTAATCTAAGTATTCTTGTAAAAAGAGTCTAGCATATAAATAGTTGTTTAAGTATAGTTATAAGATACTTCTAGTTTGACAATGTAACCGTATTTACGAAGCTGTAGTCACGTTTTTTAAATAAAGACAAAGTGGCAGTGTAACAAAGTAGTGTTTTTCTTTTCATAAATTAAAAGTTATAAC
This sequence comes from Chrysina gloriosa, assembly GCA_038088585.1. Taxonomy (NCBI): domain Eukaryota; kingdom Metazoa; phylum Arthropoda; class Insecta; order Coleoptera; family Scarabaeidae; genus Chrysina; species Chrysina gloriosa. The sequence continues at coordinate 65,229,509 of CM076088.1, forward strand.
TCAATTCTGGCAAATGCTTTCAATCTGATCAGAGGCTGCCATACAACCTATTTTTCATCTAAAACCTCCAACATAAAGAAATTTTGTGCAACCCCTAATCTGTGCTCGTAACGTCCGATCTTTCAATATCATTTTTAATGGAATTCCCTTTCATTTTTTTTTAAGATATTTTGTTTCCCCCACAATACGGTACATTATTACAAAGCCCGTAGTTGCAGCTGTGGTTCTTCTAATACGTAATAAATTAGAGTAAAACCTTGTTCCACTAAGCAAAGGAACGAAATAGAAGAGGTACTGAGAAAGACCATTATACCATTATATACCATTATATTATGGAAATGTTATGAAAGTAGAAGTATTTTAATTTGACGCGTAATTAGAACTACTTCTGGAAACGTTTACCACATGAAGTTTAGAAAATACGTCGTCTTCGTAGAAAGAAGAAATCAATTTCGTTAAAAGTTAATAGGAGTAAACGGCGATAATTTATGTTCTATAAGTGGCGACCATTAATTTTCATTAATTTGTGAGAGGAAATGTGGCCTAGAAGAGTACCGCGACGGTCACGCGATTGGTTACTTAGACATTTTAATGGTGAATCTTATGTCTATTATAATATTCTTCTCAAGATTTATGAAGAGTGTATAAACGATAATAGGTATTACATTGAATAGTGTCTAATATCTGTAAAAAATGGGGTAATAGTTTATAGGATCTCACTCATTTATTGTCAAAACTATGTTAGTAATACAGTTTACAGTGCTAAACAAATAGTTTTAGTCCTGTGCAGAAGGTGGCAATCCCCCAAAAGCTTTAAATAACATGAATTGTGAATTGATTGTATTTAAATGGGTTCCTTATTTCTTGCGCAACTGAGATTTATTTCAATCGATCGGTTTGATTTTAAGAAATTGCTTCTCCAAAGGCAAGAGTACCAACAAAGAGATTTCAAACAGTACATCGCCGCACTATACGGTTATGTTCAACATTCTCTTGGAAAGTGAATTGGTAGAAAAAGTGGAATAGCAGTGGTAGCTTTGTAACGATGGATATTTACCCGATGTAACAAAGCACGTGCCCATCGTTGTTTGTATCAAAGGTTCCATTACTGACCACCGCCGCATCTGTTCATACGGTGATAGTGTCGGTTCCTCATCCTATTTACTTTTGCCCTTACCCAGAATCTCAAAGAGCACTATGATTAGGTCCAGGTAAGGTTGTCCATGGAACTCTTGATCAATTGCCCTCAGTCTTATGATCTATTATTTCACCGATCTCCGTGCAAGTCCCTTAACTGCTTTAAGCACGTCTTTGCCATCAAACACACTCACTTTTGCTCCCACCCACGGTTTGCATTCCGCAATAGTCTGCACCACCCAGGTTGGTGTAACCTGATCTGCACAGGGTGCGTGAGAAATACCTCCCCAATACTTAACTTGAAAATTTGGGTGGTTCTTCTAATGAAGTCCGTCTCATCGTTAGTTACAAGGTTTTCTGGATATACTTCCGGCAGAATTGCCTACCTGGTAGTCGTCGTTAGTCTTTTTTCTGGAAGTGTCCGGTTTCTTTTACATCGTCACATTATATGGTTCGAACATTTTCGACAGAAGATTTCCAATATTATGGACAATTCGGCCTTCTTCAGTTGTGAGTGAAAGTGCTATGTGCGTGATATTAAGTGCAGGCAACGTTCACGTTAATACATAGATACTGGTTTCTTCCACTGAAGATGACAGGCTAATTATCGAAATACTTCGCTTGTATCTGAATGACAATGATTATTTTATTTTGAACTAATCTATCCAAACCACGGCCACCTATAACACTGGTCAACATACATTTTGCTGCCGGACTTTTTCTTAACTATTTTTAACTAATTTTGGTACGCTGAATCGAAAAATTCCATCAGATTTTCTCTATCAGCTCGTCTTGAAAAGATGTGAGCACACATTTGTATTTAGTTAGTCTTATTCCTGCAAGTTGGTAACTAATTTAAAGACTTTCTTTTGAGCGCTCTTTTTAGTATGTCTGAAAAGATTTGTCTCATTTAATATTCCAGCAGTAATCAGCCATCATACGTGTGTCCCATGTGCCCTGGAACTATTCTTCCATTATTCTGATATCCTGGTGGAATCGTTCGCTCTGCTTCTCACTAAAATCGCCAAGATTTACAGGAAATGTCTCTAAATGATTGCGAAGGTAATGGACCTTAACACTTATATGGCAGCCCAAAATTTGACAGTTATTCAGCATATCTTCCACTATTTGATTTTAATTTTCAAACTTATAATTACCAAGAAAATTTTGCACAACTTTAACAAAAGAAGACCATGCCTTGGAATCAATTTCAGTCATTGATTCTGTGAAGTGTGGGTCTTTTATAAGTTGCCTTATCTGAGGACCATCAAATATCCCGGCTTTTAGGTTTTTATTACAGATTGCAGGAAACTAGGGAATTTAAAATGATAAATAAATAGTTTCTTACCTAGAAAGACTATGGGAAGTAAAAAAACAGCTGTAATAAACAACTACAATTGAAAAGAAAGTTTCTTCAGAAGGTTTATTTTAGCAATATAAATGAAAATATATGAAATATTTAAAATTTTGTCTATCTCAACAACTAGAGCTGATACAGGAAACAGAATGGTATTTTTGGAATCAGAGTTTTTGAAATATTTAAAATCAGCTTTTTTTTTGATGCAGCAAAAGAAAAATTTTGTCGGGCTGCGTAATTGGTCAACCTTTAGTGTACGATAAGAAATAAATAATCTCTGCAAAACTTAAATTCTTACCTAGTATCGGACTGAAAGCCTTAAATCTTTTGTGATTTAGTTCTTAAAGTACATAATATTAATAGCAATAATAAAGATCTTTATTCTCAAAAACAAAGTGCATATACTGTCACATACATAATTATTTTTGTAATTTATGCTTATTACAAAAATAATGAAAACATCAAGGCGAGGTTCAAGTTTATGTGAATAAAATTGCTCTTCCACATTAGCGGGGAATAAAGAGATACCTTTAAAAAACTTTATTAGAGAAACAGCAATTCTTTATTCAGGAAATGTATGGTCATCGAAACACCTAGGACGTAATTAGGACAATCTTGGGGTCGACGATGAATGCAGGAATTATCATTGGCGTAAGCCCTCTCCCACACTGCTTTCAGAGATTTGTCCAGATGTTCGGGCAGAGTCAGAATGTTTAGATTTCGATGAATTGGTGCAGGATACGAGGTTCTTTAATAACCACCCAAAAATCGGTGCAACAGAATCAGTTGGTAAGTTGGTCACCGTGCTAAACGTTGTATTGAAACTAAGGCATTTCACTATGTATTGATTAAAACTAGGATCGGCCTATGGTCGAAATCGCAATCAGTATTATGCCATACAATTTTTGTCTGTTTCTCGAACGTATTTACTATAATAGTATGTCATTATTTGACGTGGTTGACGTATATCACGTTGCGTGTGTTATTCTGACATTTACAATATGTAATACATGCAATACGTTACAGACACTCATCTGCGTTCCACTGCGCGTATCGCGATGAAACATACATTCGACAAATCTGCATTGTAATACGAAAACAACGATATATGTACCATCGCGATACATGGAGGGAACACTCTAAAATATGTACCAGAAGACGACCCACTGCGTATTAATATATAGATGATTGGGATAGTTACAATTGACATGTGTTTCATTTCCTATCAAAGGCTTTTCTGTGTTTTTCCTAAGCATACGGTTTAAATTTGAAAATATGTAGGTTAACTGTGTGTACAATGACATTCACAACGTACTTCCATTTTCTTTGCATTTCAAACTAAATACCTGATATTCAGACCGCATCGGATGTTCTTTCGTATTCCAACAGGCTTTCGCCTAACAATACCTACAATTCGAAAAGTTGCTTATTTCAATTGGCCTAATGTCAACGTGTTGCTTTATTACCTGAATATTACTAGTCTTCCTCCTTTCATAACTGTGCACATTTATCATAACTTCTTACTTCAATAGAGAGACGTTTAAACGAATTATAGTACATACATAATAAAACACTCCCCTCGCTGTTGAAATGGACGTAGTAAGGTTGTAAATTATTATCATAAGAGGAAGCATCTTTCTCTAATTTATATAATAGGGGATTGTGTTGCAATGTAGTTAATGTACGCAAATAAATTTGATATATTATTACTGTGACTGTTATTTATGCAGATTCGTGTATGTAAATATTGTGAAACGGCTTTTAAAGACAAAAATTGGAATGTATGGCTGCATTTATATGTTGCCTGCGCCGCAATTAACCATAAATAACATCATCGCCATAAATAATTCTAAACGTTCGCTTATGATAAGCGTAGTACCGTTTACTGTTTCTATAATTTTTATTACTGCTAAATTCATAAATTCAACCCTTATGTGACTGACAGGCACTAATGACGGAGAAGATACTCGTGCACATCCACATTTAATTTAAAATTCCGTCAGCATTTTTGTTTTCTATTAGTTCTCCTATAACTAAGGAGACGTTAATTCATATACTTAAGAGGGCGCGTTTTAAGCTCTTACAAAACTAGGAAAGAGGGGTGGTTTGCTTTTAAGATTGGTACACTTTTACATCCGTTGAAGCCAATTTGTTTCTTTTTGTTTGATATTCAAGAAGAGAAAAAATCATTAACCTTCCTATACTCACGTCAAAATGAAGGACGTATACTATACTATATAAATCGGTCTCACAGACCGTATGCGTGAGTATAGGAAGGTTAATCAGGTGAATACGGGCAACATTTATCTGATGTTTCTCTCCTCCAAATAATCCAATTGTATAATGCAGAATGATGCGAAGTTTTCGGTTGTTTTTGCTGATTTTGTCGATGACTTCTGTATGAAACAAGCACATTGTTATATAGTATTCAGCACGAACTGTTCTCTAAAGGAATAGTTGCGAAATGTATAACCGATGAAACAAGCCATTATTTTCTTGGAAGTGCTTTGTGAACGAACAACTTTTGTGAGATTCAGTTCACCTTGGAACACACAAACAGTAGATTGTTGCTTAGTTTCCGGTTCGTACCGAATATATACAATCTATATACATTTATGTAGTGGATGCAGTGAGAAATTGCTGTTTTTGTACTTTTCGATACTTGACGTGACGTGACGTGGATCCTCAGTACGTTAAAGAAGTCGCCAAATTCGTAGATGCTATTGAAGTTTATATGCGGATGTATCTTGCAGACGTAGGACGACGGCTTTTGGTATAAAGTTTCAGGTGCATATTTCTTTTTGTGTAGATATACAATTTCTAGGAGTGTCAAGTCGCGAACAGCGTGTCCGCAATAATTAATGAGATTTGCAAGGTAAGCAAAATAACAATTTGGCTACATGTTTCATTAACTTTGTGCAATGCAGATAACGTGGATTCATAATAAGCTGTTACGAGAATGAAAAGAAATGATTAGAGCTGAGATGTAAAAAAATGTTTACGGGATCTCGAAGTAGGAGAAAATGTGATATATGATGCCGAAAAAATAGAACAAGGAGACGAAGAAGAAATTGAGGAATCCGGTATAGACGCAGAAACTACAGACATAACCTCAAAAGGTCAATTTTTTATGCGCAAAGATAAGATAATCAAATGCTTGAAGCATGCACCACCACAAAATGTAAGATTTAGGTTCGAAAGTATTATTTTCCGTTTGCCTGGACCTAAATCAACACTTAATAATCTCCATGAATATTTGTGCAATAAAGATATAATAGCTGTTATTGCAAAATATACAAACAAATACAACCCATTCAAAATAACTAGCAACAACAAGCAGGAAAGTATTACATAAACTAACAGATATAGAAATTGAAGCATGAATAGGACTGCTTTATTTAGAAGGTGTGTTAAAATATAATCGATTGAATACCGAGGAATTATGGTTTGCTTATGGTACCAGCATGGAATAATTTAATCTAGTCGTGTTGCATGCCAGATTTAAATTTTTAGTACAATATGTAAGATTCGACCATATGAAAGCGCAACAAGAAAGAAGAAATTGATAAACTTGCACCCGTAAGAGAAATATTTGATTCTTTTGTTCTGAACTGCAAAAGCGCTTGCGCACCTTTTAAATACCGTACAGTTGATGAGAGATTGCAGTTATTCCGTGAGAAATGTAGTTCTAGGAAGTACATTCCCAATAGACTGAATCGTTACAGGATCAAAATACTATCTGGAAATATATCATGGATGTCAACTTTAAGATGAATATTTTTCCATTGACTCTGGTGCAAAGGCTTTGTCAACCCACAAAAGTTTTACAATAGATAATTCGTTTACTTATATAAAATTAATAACAAGCTACAAAATTTTGATCTTCTCTTGCCATCCGTAGACGTACGTTTCGCGGTTATACCGCTCGTCAGTACGGCTTTGCAAGAGCTGTAATTTCGTATACAAATTTTATGTATATATCGTCTGAACATTGATATTTGTACATGTGAGAGGGATTCGATATGAATTCTCTCACAATGCTCGTATTACGCATTTTTTACAGTTATTTTTCTACAGAAGTGGACAACTTGCGTTGCCACAGCCTCCTGCAGTAACTGCAGTCGCGCTCTTCGGCTACCCGCCGTGGGAAAATTGCAAACTACAAAATAGACTTGCAAAGCCGTACTGACGAGCGGTATAACCGCGAAACGTACGTCTACGGATGGCAAGAGAAGATCAAAATTTTGTAGTTCACCTTAGTTGTCTTAATGTACTTTTACTTCACCGATAACAAACTTGCGTACAATTCAACTTCTGCCTACTTTCACCTTCCTGATAAATATATCCAATAGCCTATTGGGTAGATTTAACGCCATGTGGAAGGTACAACAAGATCCTTCGAGAAATGGAGAGCAGAAATTTATTTATTTGAGCAACGATTCCTTTTTGTCTCCCTTTGATGTAAGTTGTTGGGTGACTACAATATACAACTAAAGGAAAAGAATTTTTAGGAATTCAGTTTTCTTAGATGGAACAAGAGATGTCTAGGGATGACAGATAAATTGCTATACGTTAAGAAGTAAGGATATTGAGTATACACCCGTACACTATGAAGGGAAGAGAGCAGCGAAAGTTATTATATTTCCAGTTGCCTTATGAATGGAGTAATGAAACGAATATACCATATACATAATTTAATTATCACAAACAAAAACGTTTCTGACAATAATTCACTTCACTTTCTGCAAATTTAATGCGAATCCATGCACATTTGTTATAATTGTTTATTTGCGTTGTAGTATGGATAATATGATAGTTGCCGTAAATCTCTTTGACTTCTCTTTGATTAACAGTAGATAATTGTTTAATTGGCTTTTCAATATGCATAGCTTGTAATATAATGCAAGACCGTTGAATAATTACGATTATGTTTTCCTAAGTAATTATCAAAAGTCATTGCATCTGCAGCGCGAACACATACAAAAGTTGCGGTTAACTTATATGAATGCATGCGTGTGTTTGTCAGCAATGCCTATAATCATTTATGTATAATTATATTACATTGACTCTTCAATTACTTTTGTTATTAGGCGTGAATGATATTGTATTCCAGGTATGCCAATAGTACCGTTGTTCATCATATAGAGCCACTAGTTTGGTGAAATCCATTGATATGATGAACTTTTGAGTATCTAGCTGTGGGGAATGGCTTTACTGATCACAAAATGCTATAGCGAATACTGAAGAGTCCTAATAAAGACGAAACTAATCTACTAGTTGCAGTGTGCGTTTAATAAAGCACGATTCCCTTCCTAATATTTATTGGAATATGTAATTTGTTCTTGCAGTGCAAGTCACTATATAGATTTCTTTGAAAGCTGCCTAAGTAAAGAACCTCAGTATAAGTTCGTTCAATAGAAAGTTATGTAGATTTCTATTTCTTCAGTTTCATTCATTGTTATACGCAACCCTGGTAACGTATTATGAATTACAACTTGCTAGGGAATCATGCGAGAAATCGACCGAAGCCTAGATCAGAGTGTGTATCAGAAAATCTGCTAAGTATTAAAAACCTTGACCTCTTGATCCAGGAGTATCCATGAGTACCCAAAAATGTATCAATTGTGCGTCACTTATCTATTGCGATTGAGTTAAGATCTGTAGAAAATTTACATAAAAATAGGTTGACGTGGGCTTTACAACTAGATTGTTCATAGCAGACATTAAAATCAATTATCGTTCTAAGAATGAATTAGATTTCTTTTCGTATAAACAATTCTACAATCCATATGGTCACTTTTGTTGCGGTAGGTCTAGCTGTTTGTTGCATGTTATTGCACAATAAACACTTGTGAATATAATTAAAGATCTATTAAGATTCGTTTTAGCAGAGAGCACTTTTGCATGGGTAATTAATTATTGGTTTACGACGCACATTAAGATACACATCCGTTTGCCGTTGGAATAAATGAAAAACGCCTTGTTTTGCAATTTGAGAGGTGGGCATGTTTGTACGTATATTCTGTATACATCATTGGTGCGCATCCATTCTACCAATAGAATTTTAATTTGTGGAAAAGTAATGGAGTACCTGTAAACATCTAATCGTAGGAATTTTTCTCCATATTTATTTATGTAAAATACCAAGTGCCTTAAACACCACGTGAGGTAGATATTTTTTAGATAACAGGTGTGATATTACTTTATGCAATAAACACCTGCAAGGAAGTAAGCAAAATTCCAAGATAAAACACCGTGAGAAACTGATTTATGACAAATTATCATTGGCATTGGTGTAATACCAACGCATTAAGAATGGAAAAATCCGACTGTAGGTACCATGAATTTTCTTCATCTACCCGACTATTATACTGTGGTTCATACATACACATGCGGTTCTATTGGAGCATAATGAATGCAGACAGATGAGTTTTGGCAATACTACTTAAAACAATTTAGTTGAATTTAATTATTTTACTCTGGCAAACTTCCTAAGCCTAATCTTATCTAAACCTCATAGATTTGTAACTGTATTTCTCTAATGGAAGATTTTCTGCTCGGTGCCCTTTCTAAAGAAAAATAATCAATATAGAAGGTGCATATTTCAGAAATCATGAACAATAGACAGATACGTGCTCCCTAGATAAATTTCTTTAACGTGCCAATATATTCTACAAAAAATGTCAGATGAGATAATGGCGCATTCAATGCAATTTTTCAAAATTTCAAAACCTACAAATGCTTAATAATAGTACTTAAATTCGGATTCCTCTAGTACTTCGGCACACGAAGAAGTGCAAGTAAAATAATTTATGTACCTGTGTAAAAGTATAAGGCAACTATTTGTCACCAAGAATCAAGGAATTGAACAAACCATAATGGATTTCTTGAACATTCTCATCACCTTGTAATTTGATAACTGTAGCTACTTATATTGTTTTAATTTTCGCAATTATTTTCTGTAAAGAATAGGCAGCGCAACAATAAAGTGGAACACGAGTACTATTAAAAAAGACAGTTTTATAAATCTTATGTCTTAGCATTTGCAGTTCACATCATTCCGAGTTTTCAAGGTAGGCACGCAGAATTTATATTCAGGTCTCGTCATTGTCGTCGTCGGCTCTTTCCTAAAACCAGCACGGAAAAAATCTCCCCGATTCGTCTATTGTTCGCCAATAAGGCATATCGATGCATCAGCCATAAATCTACCGTGCTTAATTAACTAGGACATGCGTAATGTCGCAATCCGTCTGCTATGGCGCCCTTTCTCTACAATTCACTAAAACGCAACCTACGCAAATTAGAGTACCTACCGAGTAACTTTCTTTTTAATTATGTATATTTAATCAAGTAAATCTTATTTTGTAATATGCAGACACAAACGGGCTTTGGCCGTTTTTAATTGATTTCCAACTTGCAATAGTCTTTTTAAAGATTTGTTGCTAATAAATACAGCAAAGTCCGGAAAAGGTGACCACACAAAATGGCGGCTGTCCAAACTATTGCATATATTTGTACTAATGAAGTCAACTTTTGGGATGACTTTATGAGGACATTTACATACTACATGTTTGACACCTATGACAAATAAAATACAAATTAGTGAACCTTAATTCCCAGGAGGTCTATATTTAAAAGATTGTTTACATTACTGGATAGGATAGTAACGTTGTTCACTCTACCGAGTATATAATTTAAACACGTTTAAACTCTATTTACAAAATCGCGACTGTACTATTCGTCTTTTTCGGCATTTTCTAAAACTACTTCCAAAGAAAAATTCGCGCTTCCTAAATAGAATAAAATGTTGTTTGTTACGCTATCTATTTAAGCAATGAAATGATGACCACACATCAACTATTAAAGATCATGGTGCAAATGATTAGCAAAGATAATTAGTGGCTAAATTTGTAATATCTAAGGAAAGGAATGGTACAGAAAGACTGTAATTAACAAGAGCATATTGCGGTTAAGTTATATAGCAGCGATACCATAAAACCAGACAAATAATCGTAAAAATAAACAAACGATTGGCAATAAATATGGTGGTACATATACAGTACATGCACGCCCTTGTGATACGTAGAGGTTGATTACATGTTAGAAAAGCTCAAATAACATTATTTAAGGATCTTCTTTTATATCTTGTGCTGTGAATACGGAAAGTAGAATAACTTTAGATTTAACTAAATGAAGAAATATAAATCTTAAAGCTTGAACTAAATTGCATTTATGAAGCAGAAACCGTCAATGTTTGTACTTATTTTGTAAACCTTAGATACATATAAAGAAGATGTGTAATAGTATAAGACCTTTGTCCTTTGTAGATAACATAATTGTAAATAGAATATGAGAAAATGATATAAAAGTTGAAGACAGTTTTACATAGGTCTCACACAGATGTCAAATTTTGGATTATTCTGCTGTACTTATAAAACCATTTCCCAAGAAGAAGTTTTTAGGGCTGTAAAAAACCTAGATTTCGAAGTAATGTGTTAAAAATCAATAAAACTCAATTAATAGTTGAGGTATTTATTTGTCTGCACAATAGTTACAAAAGGGAATTAGATCAGATTTGTTTTAAAACGAGACAGAAAGTACAATTTAGCGCGAAGTCTGAAATTCAAGAACTTGAAGTAGCAAATAAGAATTCAAAGATCTGAACTAGATAAAAATGGAGAAAGTAAGTAGTTATATATATTTTTCAATTCAACAATTACAAATATGGGAACCTTTATAATACTCGTAGATATTAAAGAGGTGTGTAGTTTCACATAATCAACTTCGCTAAATTCTTCCTCTTCTCTGCCATCTGTTTCGCTTCTCTCACAGATCCTCCAAATTAGATTATCTTTAATTTTACTAATACCTTTTCCTTTATTCCGTTTCGTACCTACAGATATCTTCCACTTCTATTTATCGCAGGTTATAAAAACCAGCACTTCTCTCCCTCCTCTCTCTTCACTTTCTTCTATCCTGTGCTGTTTTTATACTTTTCTACTTTTGTATATGATTTTTACTGCCGTTACATCCCGTGATAGCCTCTTTATGTACTTCTTTATCGTTTGAGATTCGTAACGTTCATACTTCTTAACTCTCGTGTTTATTACTTGTTATAGTTAAACACATTTGTTTCGATTGTTGAAACTGTAATGATAAAGAGTGATAAATGCAATAACGAACCTACAACTTCGTAAGAGGATTAAATAAAAAAGTAATACATGTTTATTGGAGGAGTGTGGATGCGAATGAAGTTGAACTATTAATAACAAAGAACAAAACACGAGAGATATGTGTACATATATGTGATAGTATCAAAGCTTCTTAAGAAAATCTTCCATAATCATCAACCATAATATGAACTCTAAGTTTTGCAGCGTACTCCTGTTTTCATGACGGAACATTCCCTGTTAAAATGAGTATGGGGAGAGTTACAATGTTCAAGTAATGATGACATAAACTAGGTGTGAATTCTGGTTCGATCTTGATCTTGCCAACTTTTCTCAAAGTATTGGAAACGATCTTTAAAGATAAAGTAAAGTTTTTGGAAGTTGCCGGATTGTTGATCAACAGTCACTGCTACTGTAGGTTTTATAGAGCAGATTTTGAAAACTCGTATGGTAACTAGTTGCGGGAAGTTGTGCTATGCAACCTTCTCTGGTATCCAGTTAATACGTCCGTTATAGTGATAGATCGTCGGTCTGAAAACACGAGAAATTACATGAACTTACGGTATAATGTTAATAAAATACATATATGCATACGTATATGTATTTTCATAAAAGCAATCTCATATTTTGATTTCTTATTGTGTCAAGTTTTGCTCTTTCTTATATTTTTGCGAAATATCGCCTCTTGAGACTTTATTTCTTGTGTTTTCTGTTCTCTTGCGTACCACATTTTTGTTTAAGCGCGTGTTTGCTTTGGCTATATTTTGTTCTTTGATTACTATTGCTTTGTTAATTCAATTTCGAGGTGTTACTATCGAAAAACCTAATTTTTGCAGTGTTATTAGACTTAGGAGTTGTAGGCGGGTATTTATTTGGTTACTACTACAATAAAAGTGCTGACTAGCGCAAACTGTGTATACGTTTAGACATGTACAGATATGTCAGAAATTATATTTCGCTATTGGATTTTGTAGAATTATGTTACAATTTTTCACATCATCCATGCTTAAGAATGTAATTGCATGTTGAGAATTTAAAATTTAACTACGCAAATTATGAAAATTATTTTGGAGCTCTAAGATATTCATTAAATTAGAATTCTCCTTCGATTTAGACATTCCTGAGGAAATTGGAAGCATGAGAAAATTAACGTTGTGCCAAAGGTTATACTGCCGTTAAGTTTTATCTATTGGGCAAGATTACTATCATTTGATATTTGTATTTACGACTGTTATACATATTCAAACGGCAATAAAATAATTTTGATGAATATTAAATGTTGAGGAAAATTCTTATTTCAACTATATATAGAAATATGGCTTGAATATAAAATAAATTAAAATATTAATAAATTAATAAAGTAAAATACCAACAAGATCGAAATCTCAAGTGGACTTATCTTTAAATGTCATCTAAAAATAATATTTGTGAGTTGATTGATAAAGATCTCATGGTATCCCAACTACTATAAAATTTATAGCAGATTGTGCGAGAAATAATTTTTTTTTAAATCTTAATCAGCTTTGCAATTAAATATAGTAGCAATTTTTACTTAATTAGGGTGGTAAGTCCAATATACACCCGAACTAACTACACATTTAGATAAAATGTATCATATGATTGTCACCAATTTAAATACATCCTTATTTAATAAGGAGGGCGGGTCATGAATCATTACGCAAAAATGCCTCTACCAACGCGTTGTTAGCCACATTCTTGAGGTGTTCAAACATGTGATAGTCACATGGATTTTAGTCGGAACTATAGAAGGATGTTCAAGTACCACCTAAGAAATTTTCTCTAACTTTCTTAGTATTGTCCTGGAGCAAAATCATATTCCTTATCGATTGATCGTTTGGTTCGATAACCAGGGTTTAAGTTGGCAGTAGTATGTCGAATTAATTCTTCTTTACTGGTTGATCCGATTTCATACTTTGCTTCCTCAGTAACTTAATCATAATTCTTTCCACAACGGATGGATGAACTTCCCTCTCGCTTAGCTTGTTGTAGATTGAAGTGCGAACCTGGTGACACTGTTGCTCTGAAAACCTTCTCCTAACATTTCTAACAACATGGCCTTAATGCCACATTGTCCAACCCCAGTTAGTTTGAGTTCTAGAACGAAAGTTTCGTTTAAATTTGATCCACCCACGTATTGAATGAACAACTTGCAATTCTCAAACTATAGAGAAGACAAAAATCCGTATTAAATTGTGATTGAAATTGGCCAAGAAAATCTTGCGAAAGACTTGGGTAATCTGTATCATATATTGTTCATTGGATTATATATGGCGCGATTCTGGTTTCTTTGAGAGGTACCAAATATATGGGATTTAAATAATTACTACTACTACTACCACATGTGCATGTATATATAAATTCTAGTTCAAAATTAGCGCACCACTCAGTTTTTCAAATTTATTTTTGTTATTGGGCACATTATTGGAGCAATATAACAAATCATGGGTAGCTAACTTCATGATAAGTAAATATTGACAGTTTGGAATTAGTATATATCAGTAAAGAGTAAATAAGAACTTATTAATTCTTTTTGTCGAGATATTTTCTTAAGTTAAAGTTGTACTTAAACATTATTGAATTGAGATTTTATAAAACGATCTATTTCAATATTAAAGATATACGATTTAAGAATAAAGAACATGAATCGACGTCAATTAGCCAATGATGAGTATCTAAGGGCATCAACTTTGTTAGAAGAAGGACGAAGCATGCTTTATGTTGTCAGTGTGCTAGGTGTTAATCATTCCATAGTTAGTCGAATGGTACAAAGATTTAGGGAAACTGCATCACACTCTAGAAAACGTGGACAAGGTTGCAAGAAAGTCACTAGTAGGAGGGATGAGCGTTTCCTTCGACAACAAGTGTTGAGAAAGCGATATGTCACTAGTTTGGCTTTAACTCTCAGAGGAAGACTAAAGGAAACAGGATTGAGTAGTAGGAAGCCTCCAATTGCACCGCTGCTTACTGCAGCACTCGAAGTAGCACGATTAAGATTGGCTTGAAATCATGCAAATTGGACTGTTGACGAATGGAAGAAGTACGGTACGATATCATTCACTTTGATACGACCTTGCCCCGTTCTTCAATATTTCTAAAACAGATTGATTCTTTAGCAAAGCAAGAATCCATAAACTACGCATTTGTCACATATATATATGTATATCTGTAAAACCAACCAAAAATTAAGAAAATCATCTCATAAGGAATTGTAACACCAGAAAATATGATCTGATATGATTATTATGAAGCACGTATCCTGTCGAAATATTGCCCACGACTTCCGGGACACATACACTTTCTCATAGCAGTGCTGTTCGAAACACTTCAGCTCTTACTCGTAACGCATAATACATAATGACTTTAAGTGTCAGAAAAGTGTCTGTAATTACGAGGGCATTAGATGTTACGCAACTTAACGTCTAATGCCTACAGAAAGATCATTTGTTTTCATGCGGACGTTCTTCTGGGCGGAGACGTCGTGGTATAAAGTAGGCGAATTATCGTACGATGCTGAGATCTCAATCTGAACGAAGGTGAACGAATATAGATGGAGTTGTGTCAGATTTTGGTAAGGTGAGTTGTGCACGACTGTCTCACGACGATGATTTATCATAGTTGGAAAAATAATACGACGGTGTAAATTCTCTTCCTTCCTGGTGTTGACACCTATAAGCACGACAACAATTGTTGGGGCTATTCGCTCTTCGAGTAGGATTATATTCAACTTGATATCTTCGTGACAAGATAATTGTAATGCAAAGGATAGACAGCATAACGCTGTAATGAAAATGATATATATCTTGGGAGATATTCACTTAAAATTTATTCATTAACAAGAAGTGTTATAAGAAAAATACGGTATTGGTAATGGTAGGAAATGATTGGCATACAAATTGCCGTAAAATACAAGGGATGCTCTCCTTCTGCTGAATCTCTCTAGCAACCCGTGATACTTTTCAACAAACTTATTGTTTACATGTTTATGACTGTGAGAGTTGACAAATATATGTACTTGAATGGTTTTAGAATACGTACCTTTAAAATGATCTTTTGCCTAAGAAAATGCGGAATTGAACAAAAGGCCATTACCCAGCTCTAATTTTTACCCTTTCAACGATTGCCAAAGCAGCAACCAAAATTTTGAGGAAATCAATCGAAGATTTGGTAACAAGTCATGTACCTTGGGTACCATAAAACGTACAATGAATTTCAACCTAATAGACTTTCTTTAATTGACCGTTTTCGATCTCGTATTCTCTCGTATTCGGTGATGATCTCTAATTGATCATCACCGAAAAGATATTGGTGTTACTCGGAACATAATTTAGGAGGACCAACATGTTGCTGTAAGAATTGCTCTAAAAGTAATTAATAATACAAGCTTTTGGAGGTATTTAAGCTTTGTTCGCATGGGATTCCCCACAATTTGATCCAAAAGGAAAGACTGGATTAAATGGTGCACATCTACATTGAATCGCTTTGGCAATGAGTCGCCTTATCTCGTGTACAGCATCATTACAGGTGATGAAACATGAGTATTTTCAAAAACGTTAAAACTGTTGAAGAGTAGGATTATCGTACATTTCGATAACACTCGGGCTCACACTGCTGCTCGAACGATTGAGTATTTAAATGCAAGGACCATCGAAGTAATTGGTGATGGGCACCTAATGATATCTGTTTGTTTCCACGTGTAATAATAAGTTACAGTGTTTAAGTTTTATATCGACCGTAGAAGCGGTGAACGCGTTTTAAAAATTAAAGGGAACAACCTAACGAGGGACGATTGAAAAATAGAATACATTGGTTTCCACGAATGCAAAAATGCATGGACTGTAAGGGCAAATACTTTGAAACGTTATAAATAAATGTTTTGTCAATATATTATATTATCTACTACTTTATTACTATACTAGGCTCAGTGAAAGAGAACTGCTATTTTACAAGCACCCTTACATTTTTGTTTCCACACAAGTACATGTATGAGTATGTAAAATAGGGAAACAGATGATAGGAATATAAACTGGTATTCCTACTCAGTCAATAACACAAAAGAAAGCAAGCGTTTCTCGTAAACTTTAGTTCATGATGCTCTCACAAAAGCCCACTTTAGTTGCCAACCATTGATAGGTAGTGAATGGTGGATTACTGAAATGTTTAACTTCACTAGAATAATGTCAACTACTTCAAGTAAAAACTTATGCTAAGATCTAGATTGATCCCAGTCTTGGTTCGAGTAAGGCCAACAAATCAATGGCACGTAACCGCACTGTACCTTATCCTGATTACTAAATTCTAATAACTCTGTCCTAATTATCTATTACTTGAAATGTACTTGCTATTAATCTTTGAACAGGCTGGTACAAATAAATCCAGGGTTCATCACTTCTAATGATGTTATAAACCAACACTAGAAGTACCGTGATTGAATTTTCTGAGAATTTCTTTCCTCTCTTCAGCACCAACCACTTTTTAGTTTTGTGCACATAATTCTTGAACAGCTAAATGTTTATACACAATCACTGATATCTATTTTATATCAATAGCGGTCGTTGAGTCTATTTAACGACAAATAAAATATCTAAAATAAATAAAAATACCCTTACCACATTTTTCGGAAATAATTCCGATGCTCATACACATATCTTTGTTTATTTGATTTGTTTATGAGCAATTTCGAAACTAAAAAAATGTAAATTGCGGGACTTCTCGGAGGAATTACACCAATTTAGAGATAGATATTCGTAAAAAGACCAATGTCCACAGGTTTATAACTGAGGATTCTAACCACAGTTTTCACAAGAACATCTTTTAATTTTGTAGTATATCGGCTATTAGATTTCCCCTCACAAAAGAAGAATACTAAAAAGAAGAAACGGCCGAATACAATGGCTTCGAAGCAAAATTTATTGATAACTTAATTAAGAAACAAAAATTCAAAACCTTGAAATCTACCAGTCTAACTTTGGATAAATAAGCCAAATTCGTGAAATTTACATGCCATCATTGCACTAAGGCTCTTCCCAAAGTTTTCAAACAATTCAATTTACAGGTCGCATATAATTCATTCTTCCTCATTCATCTTTTGGGAAACGCCAAGGGAAAGGATAAAATAAATAAAAAGTCAGGTATCTACAAAATCAGTTGTCAGAAATGTGGCATAGTACATTACTACAAAGTGTGGCAGGACATATTTTAGACAAGAAACTCGCTGTACTAACAGAAAATTTAAAATTAAGTAGAAAAAACAGGGACCTAAATAGGGTGGAAAGTATATATACATATTTATACAAATAGAAAGAGCATTATGAATGCAGATGGAAGACTTATTCCAAATTCCAAATTATAGGAACTATTGAATTAAATTCAGATTTAGTGCAGGGTCGTTCAACCGATACGACACGCTCCATAGAGCATGAATTTTAGGTTTAGAATTAGTATAAGTACATTCTCTTTATAATGGGAGTTTCGTGTCCACGATGTTTTAGTATGTTTCGTGCAAGCGCTCAGCACGTGATATTCATTGTGCAGTGCTTTATTGTTGTACAGTGCTCGTTGTGTGGTGTTGGTTTTGGGCGTTTGCCAAATATCGCTAGTGATATTGAATTTCCCCAGTTTTCCACCGAGGATGTGGTAAGGTAAAGGTGTGGTGAAGGTGTTTTCATTTATTTTATATATTATTTTAACCACAGTCTCCTTATTCTCATTTGCGATAAGTGAAATATTGATCAGTTTTCTGGAATAACACGAATTTTATAGGTAAGACTACAATGGCCCAATTTTGAATTCGAAAAGTCAACCATAGGTTGTGGTTTTCGATGGAACGGTGTACACGTTGTTGGGTTAACCCACATTTGAAGAATCATCTCAAAGAAATGTGCGCTATTCAGATCTATTTTATTTGCTGAAAATGTAGAATTTCTTCGTACATACAAATGCTATTAAATATTTTTCGGTCAATGCTACTCCACCCAAGGAATGTTAAATTTGACGATGGCCAAATTTAGGATATTTTAACACTACTATTAGGACTACCAGTTTCAAAACATATACGTAGAAACGTAATTGACATAATTTCCAAGAATAGCAAAGCAGTACTAAATACAAAACCATAACTTCTCTACCCAATTTGGTAAGTATTACTGTACTACATACTTACATATTTGTAAATATGTACGTAGGAATTTATGTCACTAATATGGCTTTCGTCGCAAGATGTGCTTTTAGGTCTTGAACACTCTACCACCATAACGCCAAGAATTTGTCGACTTGTTTCCATGTACATGTTTAAATTAAAGGAATCTGACAAATTGCTGCTGGTGCTGTCCTAGCCTCTTTCTGTATGTGTATAATTTTATTTAATCGTATATACTCTATGAAGCATGTCAATCGTTTTCTACTTCTTTCTTTTCTCAATATTTCATCTTTAATTGCAGTGTGTTTATTGCCCCCTCTCACTATAGGTACATACAATATGTACTGTATTTAGTTACAATGGAAAGTCGGTCAGACACATCGGTTCCGAATGACATTACCCATGTTTGGAACATACTTTTATTTTCATCAAACCCTTTGTTCAGAGGTCAAAACAGAGCCGTCAGCAGTAA
Organism: Chrysina gloriosa; assembly: GCA_038088585.1. Classification (NCBI taxonomy): domain Eukaryota; kingdom Metazoa; phylum Arthropoda; class Insecta; order Coleoptera; family Scarabaeidae; genus Chrysina; species Chrysina gloriosa. The sequence continues at coordinate 65,248,801 of CM076088.1, forward strand.
ATTCATTGGTAGGTTCGATCTATCCGATAGTTGGTAACCCTATACCATTGCATCAATTTGACGCCTTCACAGTTATAGACGCCAATCAGTGAGAGTCAGGATAATTAATCGCCACAAAGTATACACCGGAGTGATTTTTAACTCACGCCGAATGCAAATCGAAAGTGTATATTGTTGTCGAACAAACGGTCTGGGTACACATGTACGAAAAAGTACAATTTCGCGATCTCGACAAGAGATAACCGGAGCTCTAACGTATCGCACGTCGGGAATTGATTGTTGTCATCTGTTGACTTTGATATTATCAGCTAATTTATTGCAATATGTAAATTGTATTGCGTTATGTCTACGCCAGTCATGGTGGTCGTAAAACAATTGTTGGCGGGTAATGGAGAAAGCTCAACATAGTAAACTTAAGAACATTGGAGGAACCGTGTATGAAATATTATTATGGAAATGAATCGTGGGTATGCTGAGTATCTTATCTTCCGTAATAAGAAAACCAAAAGTCTAGTAACAGGGAACTTTCTCTTTTCTTCAACTTTTTGAAGTTATTTAGCTTTGACAATACACATGAATATAGTAAATATCGGCATTTGTCGTCCGCATCAGCTACAACGTTAGTATAAAAGCAGCACATTATCGTTATTATTATCATTGGCGCTGAATTTCTGCTGTTGGAGTATATAACCCCAGTTGGCCCTTTCTGTATTAGTTGCTCAATTCACTTTTAATAAATTTAAATTTAGTTTAAAGTACCTTTGTATTTCGATAATACAAGTAAGTAGTAAGTCAGGTATATATCCGCCAAAAATTCCGATTTTATGTATTACAGTCGTAGCTTACATAATTCGCCATATACACCTGCACCAACGCGAACGTCTTCATTACTCGTTCATAAATTTCACGTGCGACCTGGCATAGAATGGCTACAGATCCGAAAACCTATGCGTGTTGTTGCATTTGGAGAAAAACTATTCGGACTGCGTGGAGGCCTCACGGTAGTCGAGTTATCTGAGATCAGTGATCATGTCGTTAAAATCCCACGCCCACCTAGTGCCGTATAAATTTCCAAACCTTTAAATTTTCATGTAATGACCATTGTAAAAGGTGTAGCTTCCAAGAATGAAGAATTACTCATTCTATCCTTATTTCATCGTTACGAAATAGTCAAAGGATTTTATCTTCAAGACGACTTTTCTTTCTTACGTATCCTCCTTTAATACGAGATTGCTTTGCGTTTCTAGCAAATAGACACCTTCAGACAATTTCCATACGAACATCTTGTTGTCCTATAAGAAGTAATAATTAATTAATACACAAACTTGCTTCGATGTATGTACCTACATGCAAGGGTTGAACAAAGTAACTTGAACACCAACTCAATTTCACAATTTCTTTAATTAATAAGGAGCAGGGCCGCCTTTTGCATAGAATACACACATATAAGAAATAAACAGATATAAATTCTTCTTCTTCTTCATGTGTGCTGTCTGCTGCAAACGCATGCTATCAACATGCCTTTTCTGATGATAATCCGATAATCCGAATCAGTGGCGCGAGTTGTGTAACCCGGATGTCTTCCTGTTGACCATCTATCCCTGGATTGTTAATTGCAGTAGCTGGTATTAGCTGTATCTCATGAGGTGACCAAAATACACCGCTTTCCTCTTCTTAATGATAACTCCGATCTCTCTCTCTTCTTACCAATTCGACGCAGCAAAATACGTCTACAGCCTCACATTTTAAACACCCTTCTTTCTTCCATCGAGTTATGGACTTTTTCGCCTCCCCTCCCTCACTCAGTATACTGGGTTTTATTTAGAAACGAAATCCACCCGGATTGTTTTGAATATGCAACCAACATCACAATCTTTTTAATGTTAAGTATTAAAATCACTATTACTTATTTAAAAAGCTCTACCTTCTATACTTACACTAAGCATTTTCAGTAAGTTTTTCTAAAATAAAGTGAGCACATTTTATTTCGATCTCTTTATTCATTTAAATTTACAGAAGGTACTAAAAGTGGTCTCCATTATTTGCTTATAACCAGACACCGGATTATTGTTTGCATACCGATAACTATTAACGGTACAATTGAAGGCTTTAAGATCTACACGACTTATTGTTAGTGTAAATAAAATCGATTAGCACTAATTTAATTGTACAGATTTAGAATATTTTGACTTTTTTCCACATATTTCGAACGATTTAATATACCTATTTGAAATTATTCGACATATTTTTCCGTTTGAAAATCGCATTATTTTTATAAAAATATGGTAGATGATTTTCGTTAAATATAATAACATAAATATTCCTTAAATAGGGATTAATACTTTTCCAAGGAATTTATGTTTCTACATTTTTCTAAGATGCTGTGTCATAGATGGTGAAAGCTGGTCAACAACTTAAAGTTTTGTATTCCAGTTTAATTCACATGACGTGCTTAGCATGCGGTTTAAACAGAGAGGCGGAAAATATTAGAAATTCATTTTCTATAGTTACCTAATAGTTTAATTAGTAACGTAAACAAGCTATTTTTGAAGGTCTCCTCTGAGAATTCAGTGTTACAGAGAAAAATTACCTAATACTCCTTTGCCACAGGAACCAATAATCACAAGATGGGAACATGGTTAAAAGCTGCCAGTTTTTATGCAACAAATGCTGTCCCTATTAAAAAAACTTATTTTAAGTTTTGAAAAGGGAAACATTTCAAAGTGCAAATTAATTTTCGAAAATAATTCACTGCACTATAAACTTTGCTTCATTAAATCAAATTATGATTTTGTTCATAAAATTATTATTATTCTTGGAACGGAATCACTGCCGTTACAAGAGTCCCATCATTTGTTTTATGAATTTAAGGAAAAACTTCAGAAAGTTCCTGGAAAAATAAAACAATTAATAAATAAAAAATTTAATGATATTTTAAGAAGATAAAGCGATTTAAATTTGTTGCATCAAGCAAACCAAATCCTCCGTGGCGATTTTGATGTTGAAACCAATTGAAATCCGGAAGTTGTTAATGTTTTAAAATAAGCAGCAATCACGTCAGTTTACGTTGAACAAAGTTCTTCAACGTACAAATCGCTACTAACTATCGAAAATATTGAAAAACATTTGATGTTTGTTGATGAATTGTTTTTACAGAAAGGAATGTAAGTGATAGGTATCTGTCTAATAAAACCTATTTAAATTTTCTCAATATTTGTTTCTTTTCCTTGTTACTTCAAAATATATTCGACATTCTGAAAATATTTTTGAAACATATTTTACATATTCTAGACACTTTAGGAATATTTTCAACATATTTTGGTCATATTTAAGTCATATATATCTGCATATTTTACTCAAATCTCGAACATATAATCCGGTCTCTGGTTATAACTTTGCTCGCGCCCAAACGTTCGTGTAGAATCTCATAAATATGTCGCGTACCTATTCTAACACTAACACTAGTTTCACGAATAGTTATTTGCCAATCATTTTTCAATAAATGCCCAACGTCGTATTGTTACTTTAATATGAGAAAAATGTCTTACAACGATGATTGATGCTTGTGATATACTACATATTTCTAAATCGGATCCTATACAATAAATACGCTTTTAATTGAAATCTAGAGATTTCCAAGAAATATTCTATATTTCGTAGGATAGTAGGCACTAAAAAGTATCCCATAACTTCGTAAAGAATGTCATTTGTAACCCTTTCGAAATTGGTTTGCTCGCCTGATGATATTTTTGGTAATATGACAAGAATCCGAATAGGTGTTTATTTTATAGTGTACGGCTAAATTTACGGCGTTGTTAGAAGGTACCTTTACCATATTGAAGATATTTTAATTAAACGGAAACTGCCCGTTAACATTTTGACACCTTAATGAGATTCGTTTGTCTCTTTTTCATACTGCTCGGGTAAAAGTGAAATAGCTATTTAAGTGTTTTTATTAATCTCGTGTTTTTAACAGTGGGCGAATAATGACTACGTACTCAAATGGGTTTTCCGTTTAATCCTACCTGATTAAAATTAAAATTTACTTTTATTTCAGCTATTAAGATGTTTACTCCGTAAGCCGATGATTTACTAAACGATTTAATATCAACTTCGTTCTTAATCCCTTCCTCCTACCTAAATAAACTCCGAATTAATGTCCTAAATTATTTGAATGTAAAATACTGGATAATCCATTGAAATTTCATCCTTTTACTTCTGGTTTATATATTGTGTGTCGTACAAAAGACACTTCAGATGCAAATAAGATTATTGGTCTTTAGTTAATTAATTAAATTAATTTTAAAGGACGAAGTGCGTTGTACTGAGAGTTGAGGTAAAACTCATATGATGATCTTTATATTCTCACCGCTGGAGATGACAACTTAGTTGTCGAAATGCATATTTGGAGACTTTCGATTCATTTTGACAGAGCGGTAAGAATTATTTTATTTGTTTTCATTTAAAACTAGAGCTAGTTTGATCCGATATGTTACAAAGCAATGATTTGTTAATATACTTGGCAATATGACAAGCATTTGTATCTGTTCTAGGAGCTAATCTAACGCTTTTAATTTTGTTACAAAGTAAGTATGTATATAAAACCATTTGTAACAATGTATTGCCTTTTCTTATAATGTAAGTATTACGAATATATCCATTTTTTAAAGAAAACCTACGTGTATATTTCCTTGTTCTGGTATTCTACACCATCTATTTTTGCAAATCTACTCGGCAAATGCAGAAATGCACCAGCAAAAGAATAATTAGATCCGAACGATACACGAACCATGGTTAGTTTGATATTATATTCGTTTAGTATTCAAGAAAGACTAATCAGTTACTTACTTAATCTGGACTCTTATACCTTTTGAGGTCGAGTTATTTTGGAGTTGTACTCTTTGATACTTTCCCATTTCCCTACATTTCTTCCTGTTTTTAGCAATGCTTTCCACATTTTCCCATTTTATTCTTCTTCTTTCTCGGTCTCCCTCTTTTCGTTCTTCCAATTTCCTTCGCTTCAAATATCTCTTATTAGCTCAGCTCCTCATCTTTCCTTATTACGTGTCCGAGCCATCTAAGTTCTGTAGTAATTTCGGCAGGGTCTATCTTTAGTTTGTCTCTGAATACCTGGTTTCTAATTTTATCCCTCCTTGTTTTCCCTCAATTCTTCTAAAAATCTTACTTATTTGCTTGTTATTCTTCTTTGTTGTCTTTGCGATAATGTCCAGGGATCACATGCGTGGGTCAATGTTGGATTTTAGTTTCTTAGATACTTCGTTTTGGCTTAGGAATTCCTTTCTTAGTTATTATTACTCCTAATTATTTGACCTTATCTACTTGTTCTTTTGGTTCGCTTTCTATTTTTAAGTTATGTTTTATATGTTCTTTTCCGATTATGATAGTTTTAAATTTTTCTTTATTTATTGCCATGTTTATAATTTTCAATGAGTAGTTAGTTGTACAGTGTTAACTATAGAAATTGTTCTGGATCTAGAAAATGTCATCTCATTACATATAAACTATCTAAGGTACAAATAATTCTTAATGTCGTAATTGTCTGTAGCATTTCGTTTTACTTGATTTTCTATAGATGGCTAGTATTTAAATTAACATGAATTTCCAATAAAACCACATATTGAAAGATTTTGCTAAAAGAATAATGGTACCCATTTACCCAGAAATGAAAAGCAGACGGATTCTAATTCGAAGAACACATATATTTCACCAACTTACTTATTCCCTGAGTACTGTGAGGTGTGTGGCTATTGGAATCGACTTCTGTTTATTTTATGTGGAGTTTTCCTTTCCAACTTTTTTTAAACTGTGTTCGTTGTTTCATATCGTCCCATTTCTGTCTGTAGTCTCTTCTTTAATATTGTCATTCTATATTCTCCTAGGTCTTCCCCTGTTTTTCTTCCCGGCATACGCGTGCCATGCACTCTCATCGTAAGTCTATCGTCTGACACGGCACGTGATTAATTGACCTTCCACAGTGAAATAGCAACCAATCAATAGGCGGGATTCCGAAAAGATTATAACAATTTTGAACATCTACAAACAAATGCAACAAATACAATCTTCGTTTAATCTCTGCGAACTAAATAAAGCCTTCGATTCAATGGAGCATTGAACAGTTTTCCAAGGTATGAGTAATATAAGGATTGACTTAAGATGCGCCTAAAACGGGTCTACAGGACGATGCAATTATGGGAAATGAAAGTAATAGAAGGTATAGCTAACAGCACAAAAAACAACAAATCTAAAGTAAGGTTAGACAAGGAATCACGTTCTGCACAAAACTGTTCTTCGTTGACATAATATATAATTGGAAACAATTTGACGAGGTACAAGACATTCTGGAAGAAATGGGCAGGATTGAAGATGATGTTAAATAAAACTAGAAGCAGATCAGGATAATGTGATTCGGGCAAGTGGAAGTGAAATCGAGAAAATCGAATATATTATTGGTCCAGAACCTGTAGTTTGTCTCCAACCTGTTAGCAACTGATGTTCAAGAACCAACCCAAGAAAAACTGCTGCCATAACTCCTTTCACAAGAGGAGAGAAATTGAATCTAAAGCTCCTACTTTGAATGTAACTTTCATAGAGTTTTCTGAGTAATCTATAGGTCGCTTCGAAACAGCAACTCAATTGGGAAGCTACAGTGCTAGATGCAGTTTTGAAATCCAAAATAAATCGTATTTTAGCGGGAGTAAATTAGAGGCGCTCACTCTGTTTTATTTATTCAACTGTGTTCTTGTTTTCATTTAGATGGAAAATGCAGATTTGATAGGTAGCGATTGAGAATAGATTTTGACATAAACCATTGAACTACATTCAAGATCCCCAAGAAAGGAAAGCAATTACATATTTCAGTATTAACCAATTTGTGCAATGGATACGTTTGCGGTCAGATATTATTATTAGCATTCAACTCATAAATGGAAAACACGTTCCTATAAGAACATCCACCAAGTGTTTATTCATTGCTATTTGAGGTTTGTGTAGAATTTCTATTGTGCTCAACAATTCCTTTATTAGCACTTGTTGCTATCTTAATAAAAAATATGTGTAAACCGTACAATCACGATTTTTCGTTTTGAAAAATTTGTCTATTGTATGTTAATTCGCACATTTTTTTAAGGAAGCATGTTGATTTTACCAATATTCCGAATTATATTTCTTTTTTATTCTACAACAATGAACCAAGGTTGATTGTAGAAATACAAATCTGATGTACTAATTGAAAATTCTAACAATTTTTTCTGTCTGGCGCAATTGGGACTTATTGTTACACATCCCGGATGCTTCTTTTCAAAATAATATTTATAATCGAAACATTCACTGAATAGCAAAGCTCTTCTTAAAGTTTGAAGGAACAATAAATTATTTTTGGTTTCCCGATGCAAATTTTAGTATTTGCAAACAACAATATTATTCATCATGTACAGTTTGTGCTGAATCTATTATCGCAAAGGAAAATAAATAATTTATTACTTTATGCAAATCATTATTATAAACAAAACTACCGATACACTCTGGCGGGCCGTTTTGCTTTGACAATGGGTTCATTCTGGGCGGTGCACCGGACTAGGCCTTTGTTTTCGAAAGACCGCCAACTGATGCACTTGAAGTATCAGCTACAACACTTTGAGCAACACGTGTGTCCGTATGCATAAATACCATTAATAGTACCGAAGAACTTTAAATCTGGATCGCGTGGCTTGAGGCGCCAGCAACACCAACGCGCTCTTCTAGAAACGTTCCGAATTGTGCCCACGTGCTGCCAACTTTTAATTGAGTCCATCTCAACCATTATTTTAATCAGAAAACCGTTTATCGAATCATTTGAATAATTTAGTTGGAGATTATCGACTAGATTAATGGGGTTTACGTACGAGTATGCGATAGGATGGGATTTTCTGTGGCAATACTATCCATACGTATATGGATTTCTTAACATACTATCGAAAAACAGAATTTGGTTTTAAATACTTGTTTCTATTTAAAATGAAATGGTTAGTTTTCGCTTTTTGATGTTATTCTGTTAGCTTACTTCTGATCTACGAACGGTATTTATGTATGAGAAGCGCCTTTTATATTTTAACTACGCTAATGAGATGTATCATTACTATTTTCGTAATAAATGTAAAAAAATTACATTTGTTACTGTGAAAACGGTGGGAGCTTAGAAATGGACCCGGTAATTTGTTTACAGTAAACGTTTAAAAAAGCAATTTTGTGAAGGGGTGGAAAATTCACGTGAAAGTTTTCATTGGATGATTTTCTACGATTTTAATGAATGAAGCACCATCAGGAAAGACTGATTAAAATGGGTTGTTGTTCCAAAAGACATCGATGTTGTGCGCAACATAATTAGAAAAGATCGTCATGTAACTTACCGTAAGATAGAGATACTCTTTGGCATATCTAAGACTGCAATGCACTCAATTTTGCATGAGCGTTTAGCTGTAAAAGACATCTGTTCCTGATGGATTCGGCATAATTTAACCGAAGGTCAAAAATTGGTTCGTGTTAATTGGTGGAAGGAAATCCTCTAGAAAATCGACTAAGCAACTGCAAAATCCGCATACAATATCCAAAGAAGTGACAAAACAGCAATCCACTGCTTGGATGTTCCAAGATGAACTAAATCTCACAAAAATTGGTCGCTCACTAAACACTTTCAAGAGAATGTTTATTGCAGACTCAGTTAAAAGCTTTATAGTGAACATACCGGACTTAATTCTTGATGGCGGTAAAATTCAATGTCTAGGTTGTAATATCCCTCTAATGCGTTGGTCCAGAAGCCATTGTTAGCGTCACATCGAAAGCAAACAGCATTCTTCTGCAGAAATGGCCTACGAGACCAAAAAGTTAAATGCAAACAAGCATTTATCTTTTCTAGAATAAATATGCGGACTGTAAATTACGTAGTCGGACATCGATACGAAATTTAGTGCCAATTGTTCGTGAACATATTGAAAAACGAATGAAATCCGAATTTAAAGATAAAACAGTGTGATTGTGTGTGGACGAAACAACAGATTCATCAAACACATCAACCGTCATCCTCCACCTCACTTGCTTCCAAAGGGGTTGTAAATTGTACTGGCGATGAGGTTTTAAGAGTAGTGTGGAACTCATTGAACAAATTTGAAGTTTCAAGTAAGCAACTTTTAATGTTTATGACTGGTGGTGCCGCATACATGGTTGCTTTGGGCCGATCTCTTATAGAACATAGTGGTAACTTCTTGCATATAGCATGTAAACTCCATGGTCAAAAACCATGGTTTTGAAATACCAATGTTAGAGTGGAAAAAATGTTTCGAGTATTGGTTTGAATGTGTGCAAAAGTGTATAAATCTTAAAGGCGCATATTTTGAAAAGCAATAAAACAGTTTGTGCCGAAAGAATCTTTTGATTTCTTTGTTTTTATAACAAATTAAAAGCCTCCTCTCGTATTACGTCGTTTCTCAGGGTGGTTATTACCTTTCATTATAGAAATTCATTTGCAGTTCTAACTACTAGAATAGTATATCTAGACAACATAATACTGAAAATAAAACGCAAATTTACAAAATAGTTTGTATAAAAAACTAAGTTATCACAACACTTATGTAGATGATTAAACTTATAGTTATGAATATACTGTAAATGTCCGTGAGACTGATTTTGTAAATCCACATATCCACGACATTTTCCGTTTAGGATTTTCCGATGTTACGCAATCCGAGATAAAAGACCAAAAATAATATATTTCATGCATTTTTCTCATTCAAGCAACATTCGATGTACCTAGAATGTAAGTGTGTTGAAGACATGTACAGACATTTTGCATTCCCTCTAGTTAAATTACAACTTGACTTTTGAAAAGTTAAATAAATGAGGAGTATTTTCACACTTAAAAGAACTAATGTGAGTCTTATTCACTATCACATATCAGCACTCTCACATTCTCTATGTTTAAATCGGAACAAGTAGTCCAAAAGAAACCTTAATTTTATCTGACGAAAGCAGCTGATCTGCTTTTAAAATATGTAACAAATAATAATAAATTTCAGATTACTTAAGTTACTAGAAATTCAAAAACATGGGTATTAATTAAACTACAACAGGGCAAGCAAGTCGTATTATCTGTGAATATCTCCTTCATTGGTCGTGGGACGCTCACGTAGGCAGTATTCCTATAGGAACTTTTACAACTTCCAGGTCAATATCATCACGGACTATTTTTCCACAAATGTAAAAATCGTGTAAATCTAGAAGTGTGGAAGCCATATATTAACTCTCGGAATTTATGGCAATTCCAATTAACGTGTTCTTAAGACAAAAGATTCTCGCTGGAACAGGTAAAATACTCCCCTGCAGTAATAACACAGACTGGGAGGAAAAGGTGAAGATATTAATCAGGCACATCAATTAGTTATAAATATAAAAGAGTCGTAAAAAATCGGAAGAATGGAGTTGTTTATCTCGATGAAGTGTCACGATCTAGTTTACACTTACAACTACGGTTAATATATCACCATAAAATTATATTTAATTCAATCTATTTTGCTTCACTTCAATTGGTTACTACGTAAGTCTCTTCTCCATCTGCTTTCTAGTCAAGAGTCTTGTAAATTGATAACTTTTGCAAACTGTAACTGTGCGAAATGACTCGAAGGTGTGGTAAAGATTGCTACAAAATATCAATTAACCAAGAAAATCTCATTGCCACAACTTCGCCATTTACTTTTACCATCACAGCGTAATTGAACATTAAGGCACGAAACCGGATACATTTGACGGCACAATTGATGCACTTAAATGGATACTGATCATTGTTTTACAGCGCTTTTGTATAAACGATCATATATAAAAGTCAATTCAATCCTTGTAATTAGCGATATAAATTTATATCCTGTACGGATAACAGCGTCAAAACAAACAAAAAATTGTTCCATTACTTGCATGTTTCACCCACGCAGGTGCTTCTAAATAAGTTGCTTAAGATATTTATTATGCCGGTTGTGTGTACACGCAACGAATTTATTTTTAGATATATAAGAAAATGTTAATAAGTAATTTTAAAATTCCGCTGTCCATTTTATCGTGATAGATGGTCTTTCTGAAAAGGAAATTAGAAGGATATAAACGCTAAGTATGTACATATGTACCGAGTTAAATCAATCCATTATCAATACTAAAATGCTGCTTTACGTAGAGGAATAAATTATAACTCAGAAAGATTAATCCACATTTCAAAATATTATGTTACGTATTTTTAAGTCAGTGCGTTAATTTCACGTGTATTTCTTAAACATGAAATAAATGAAGCAATTTCCGCGGACGTTCTCACCTTTTGATTAGAAAACAACGTGACCCCCAAGTTTGGTTTAATTTAAATATTACGTAAAAGTCTTAAATCTTAATGTTCGAGTAAGACTTACAATTGATTAGTTCTCGAATCACTTAGTGTTCTACATAACAAATTTCTATTTGCATCTGAAAGTTGTTTGAGATATTCAGGCCCCTTGTAAGAAACAATAGTTTCCCACATCACAGGGACTGCAAAGACGAGGCGTCCACCTCTGTCAGGGCGCTTTTGAACTGCCTCGAATTCCACTGCATCTCTCTAATTGCAACAAACCAGGGGAAAACCAAGTGAATCCCCTACCTGCCAAAAAGAAAACCTCTGCCGGGGTGCTTCTCTCTCCGCCGATTCCACTTCACCTTCCCCACCAGATCAGAGAAAGCACCAATTTTACTTCTTTTTAATAACGAAAAGTATAGAATATATTTCGATGGCGTAGTGAACAGCGGGGTGATACAGAGGCTGACGTTAAGGCCACGAGCATAAAATCAGTTCTACTATACGGATTCGAGATCTTGAAGGACACGATATCTATTACATTTAAAATACACCCTTTTACAAATTAAATGTCTATTACAAATGCATCCAATATTCTGGCTACAGCGTATATCTAACGAAGTTGTATGGGCGACAACCAATCAATCAATATAGAATATAAGTAATGTGTTATATACTGCACAGACCTACCATAGACGTCACTATGTAGGTCCTGTATTATAACCCTCAGGGATGCTGAAGCAGGAATAGCATTTGGAGGACGACTGTCTTGCGTGAAGCTGCCACTTTGGGGAAATCCTGGAATGAGTTGAAATAGCTTGCGAAGAATTTAGTGGGATGAAAAGATCGTGTGAAGGCCCTATATATATAGAACCCGAAGAAATAATCGGGTATGCGGCCTGTTATGTGCTCAAATTAAATCAAATTCTTTTGTTCAATTCTCAATAATTCATCGTTTATCTGACAACTTCATCAGGAGATAAACCAGAGTTAAGAAAAACTAGCGAACTTCTCCCATACTGAACCATTTAACAATTTGTTTCTTTAAGAAATTAAGAATTATAAAAAGAACTAATTACATTTAACACAAAATTACTTCAAAACAGATAGGTAAGATTCAATTAAAAGTTCAATTGCATCTTACCTTTTGAACATTTGTGAGAGCCAGCTTGAACAGCTTTCTTTTAATTAGTTTACAGTTAGTGTTTTTTTTTACTTTTGAAATATTCAGTTCTTTTAATATTTTATGAGGGGGGACAGATTGGTTTTCGGGCAAAAAGGATTTTTCTTACTTTTGCTAATTTTATAATATATTTTTCGAACGAAACAATCATTTCTTTTAGTAGCTTAAGGGCGAAATTACAGTTACTTGTCACTTGCATATACTCTTGTCTTAATTACGTCCTGCTAAGGCTGCAAAGTGGCTGGAAGGCCGCTGGAGTTCCAACGGTTACCGAGAGCATTAGATAAAAAGCTAGCCTAATTGAATTTAAATTATCGATACACCTCAAGTGACAAATAAAGTGCTGCTCTACGTCATTCTCTCGCCTCAAGTTATTTGTTATTTGTAAATAGAGTTTGCTGATCGCTTCACGACCGACTAAAAGATCCAGAGGGTAGATGGTTCGGATAACCTCGATTCACTTACTAAAGAAGCTGGAGGGTCTCTGTGACTCCAGACACTTAGATGTGATCCAGTTCTTTAATTAGAGACTGGCGCCTTGTTACTAAATTCTCGAACGTTCATTGGGCTAGAACGGCCCGCATCTCTATCTTTATCACCGTATCGGTCTCGTTTCCGTCTTTTCTTTGTAATAGTGTTATTTTCTACCAAAATTTTTCAAGCCAGTAACAAAATAAAGGTAAAGATATGATTTCTCCCAGATAGCGATATTTGGGAGAGAATCAAGTATTCATTGTCAGGATCGCAGTGAGCGGATGCCATTCGGCATTTAATTATCCTTAAGTAAATTAGGTAATTAGATACAACGCGTCCAACATGGACCGACCAACACAATACCGAAAATAAGGCCATCTCAGCCGTAATTATTTTATGACTACTTTTGGCAATTAAAGCAGCAAATGCCTATATTTATGCGTCTCATATAAAAAGACATTCTTTCCTGTACCAATATGATTTATTTTCATAACAATAAAGTAAAATTAAATTGGCAATAAAAGATATTACACTAATCTCATAACGAAATAGAAATTACAGTACTCATTCTTAGTCTGTGAACGTTAATCTTAACATTACCCTTAATGAACAATAATCTCATCATGAAATAGAAATTACAGGGATCCTTGTGCTTAATTAGAAAACTACTTTGACTATTCGCAGACGCGCGTTTCGCGGTCATACCGCTCATCAGTGCGACTGTGTGAAGTAGTTTTCATTTCTATAGAAACTCTGTATAAGCCCGGGTGTTAGATGTTCGTACATATGAGAGTTCAATTACGAAATTCGGTCATAATGTACTAATTACGTCTTTTTGCAGCTATTTGATTCTACAGAAGTAGACAACTTGTTTTGCCACAAACTCCTGTGGTAGCTACAATCGCGCACTAGGCCAGCCCGCCGTGGGAAAACTGTGCTTAGTTAGAAAACTACTTTCACTATTCGCAGACGCGCGTTTCGCGGTCATACCGCTCATCAGTGCGACTGTGTGAAGTAGTTTTTATTTCTATAGAAGCTCTATATAAGCCCGGGTGTTAGATGTTTGTACATATGAGAGTTCAATTACGAAATTCGGCCATAATGTACTAATTGCGCATTTTTGCAGCTATTTGATTCTACAGAAGTAGACAACTTGTTTTGCCACAAACTCCAATCAAATAACTGCAAAAATGCGCAATTAGTACATTATGGCCGAATTTCGTAATTGAACTCTCATATGTACAAACATCTAACACAGAGATCCTTCTTAATCTGTGAATATTAACCTCATAATGGGTAGGTGTCGAGTTGGCTTATCTCTTGGGATATACTTGAAAATTATCTGCTTTCTCCGGTGCTGAGGTGGCTAGAGAAGTTCTCTTTAGCAGTACGGTTGAATACCGAGTGGGCGTACACCGATCGCAATCCCTTAAATTAATTTTCTAATAATTAAATCTTCATGTTTTCGATGAGCTAGGTTTAATTAATCAACTAATTTAATTAACTAGCTAAGTAAGAATGGCGTTAACTATATGAATTTTACAAGTAGCAATCCTGCCGGCAATAAATGTTTGTATTATAGTGTAAATTGTCCATATGAATTCAATTGAAGTGGGTAAAGAGACAATCCTGGTGTATAAAGTGCAAGTTCCCTAATTCAAAGCATTAAGTTTCCCAATCACATTCAAGAAACAGAGAAGATAAAATACTCGGTGTACTACAATAGCATCAACAAAGTAGTGCCGTGTAAGATAAAGTGATACAAAATTGTTGCATATGCTGTGTTACTAAATCAATAATATAATAATAAAAGAAAATAAATATTCTAGGTTTGGTTAACTGATTTTATATAACTAATAGATAGCATTGTTTTGAATTTATCCTTTTGATCGTATACTACACCTGAGACGGTATCGATTTCCATTTGACCTAAATTTCTATCGGGAAAACAAACTTACATATGTATGTACTTACATGTATATGCACATACGCACTCATAGTCATGCATATTATAAACATAGTAGTAAGTATTATTCATTCTTAATACTTTATTAATGTAATGCAAATATAAATATCGAAGGCGTATACTACCCATGTTTCATAGGAACGAAGACTGTCACTATTATAGTTACGTGTAATCAATACAGGACGTTGCATTAGTTGATTATATTTTTATGACGTGACATGCGGCGTTGGAGGGAGAGATTTATGGATAATAAACACGCAGCGTTCCTTTTTATAGGGTTGCAGGGTTCAAATACCTATACACATTGCCCCAATTTATTTAGGTACGAAGTATTTATAGAAATCCAATTGCTAATAATAATGTTTATACGTATTAAATTTGCTTTTAATACTGTGACGCCCACATTATTTCCTTGAGGCTATTGTCGTCATAAGTGTAAAATGTTACTAAAATCTTAAAAAACACAATGGCAGCGAAAAGGTTACGAATAAAGCGTCTTGCAAAGCGAAAACAATTATAATTTTGAATACAAAAGAAATATTCATGTATAGATTTAGGTGTAATGCCTACGCCGTACGTGTATATTGTTCGACGTGATCATGTCATTGTTTTTTATATTTTAATTAATTTCAGAGAACCTAATATTAATCGCCAATGTAAGACACTCACGCGCATTGGTAAAATATTAAGCGTTAGCCTATTGTAATAAGAACTTTATGTATGTATTTATACAATACGTTTAGGTGTACGGTTGTTGCATCAAGGGTAAAGTTTCAGCGATCATTACGAAGTAGCGATTAAATCCATCTAGTCATCCTATGTTGGACATTTACGCAGTTTTGTTTCAAATAGCTATATATTAGTTATTGACGCCATGCGGTCCTATACAGCTTGTTCAGGAGATACTTTTGATAAAATAGCACATTTTTAGTAATCAGACGATTTTCTTGGTTGGCTTTGTTTTAACTTTAAAGTTTCATACAGGTTTCTTCTTGCCACTAGTTCATTCTGGCATTCATGCCAATACTTTCTTTGTAGTTTCTTTCAAATGTTTATAACATTGACGTGATAATATAGCAATCTAAGAAGGGGAACTATGAGATTATACTTCCGAAGCAAGTTTAGCGCAGTTCCATGGGTTAGTCAATTTTTAATAAAAATATTTTTTGCTAAGTTTTCTTTTTGCAATAAATTTCGGTTTGAAATCGTATTTTGGTTGATTAGAAAGAAAACAACTGAATCGCATGGATAGAATACATTTATCAAATAGAAAACAGTGTTTGTGATAAATTCAATGTGTATTTAATAGATAGTAGGTGCCCGATGACAAAGAAACTGGTTTTCCGGATCCTTTCAATATTTTTATTATAACTTGCATTAACCATTTACCACATAATAGCCGATAATAAAGTTATAGGTTCCACATACAGAACGTAATTCATCTTACAACTTAATTAACACTAACTTTAATGTATATTTCTTCTTTTCTATTCTAACCAATGTAATGTTGACCTGAAATAAATTTCAACATAAGTCAGGATTCATATCTACTCTAAACCGTACAAAACAAATTATTTCGCACATTAGCATCCCTTTGCCACCTACATCAAACTGGGCTCTGATTCATAAAACGGTGCCGCCACCAAACGTGTGTAGGAAGATTTTGATATGTAAATGGCGTTCAAAATAATTAACGGACTCTCCTCATTGGCGGCCCGCTCACAAACAAAAGGCTTTCCACACTTATCTCCTTTCCTCCATTTCTCTCCCACTAACGTTCGCACAGACCGGAAAATAAAAGACATTAGATGATTGCAGCTAATTCGTTATTTACTGCATGGGATTCAGAAAATAATTGTGATACGCTAATGAGTTGAGTTTTTCGTTCAGCCTCTTAATAGAGGAAAGCGTGGTTGTTCTGGTAGCGATTAGGAAATCGTTTCCAATTATCTGATTTTAAAAGCTTATTACACGGTAAATACAAGAGCTAACAATTTAATCTATTTCTGTTACAATTGATAAAAGTTCCTATAATTTCATTTGTTTTATTGTTAACTGAATATGTACTTACAATTGAACTTTCCTTTTTCGGAGGTGATATTGGTTGTCCCCATCGTCTTCTACGGGTCGAATTACGAACTTATAGGGATTCCAGCGCTCTCCGGAGACGTTTAAGCTTTTTTAAGGGTCTTAAAGTTTTCGGCTGATTTTTGAATTTTACGTTTCTTGGCAAAATGCTAAAACAATAATCTCTTTTTGGAGGTGAATTTCGTTAGCGCCATCGTCTGCTACGGGTCGAACTACGAACTTATAGGAATTCCAGCGCTCTCCGGAGACGTTTAAGCCTTTTTAGGCGTCTTAACGTTTTCGACTGATTTTTGCATTTTACGTTTCCTGGCAAAATGCTAAAACAATAATCTTTTGTCGGAGGTGAATTTCGTTAGCGCCATAGTCTGTTACGGGTCGAATTACGAACTTATAAGGATTCCAGCGCTCTCCGGAGATGTTTAAGCCTTTTTAGGCGTCTTAAAGTTTTCGGCTGATTTTTGCATTTTGCGTTTCCTGGCAAAATGCTAAAACAATAATCTTTTTCGGAGGTGAATTTCGTTAGCGCCATCGTCTTCTACGGGTCGAATTACGAACTTATAGGGATTCCAGCGCTCTCCGGAGACGTTTAAGGCTCTTTTAGGTGTCTTAAAGTTCTCGGCTGATTTTTGCATTTTGCGTTTCCTGGCAAAATGCTAAAACAATAATCTTTTTCGGAGGTGAATTTCGTTAGCGCCATCGTCTTCTACGGGTCGAATTACGAACTTATAGGGATTCCAGCGCTCTCCGGCGACGTTTAAGGTTTTTTAGGCATCTTAAAGTTTTCGTCTGATTGTTGCATTTTGCGTTTCCTGGCAAAATGCTAAAACAATAATCTTTTTCGGAGGTGAATTTCGTTAGCGCCATCGTCTTCTACGGGTCGAATTACGAACTTATAGGGATTCCAGCGCTCTCCGGAGACGTTTAAGGCTCTTTTAGGTGTCTTAAAGTTCTCGGCTGATTTTTGCATTTTGCGTTTCCTGGCAAAATGCTAAAACAATAATCTTTTTCGGAGGTGAATTTCGTTAGCGCCATCGTCTTCTACGGGTCGAATTACGAACTTATAGGGATTCCAGCGCTCTCCGGCGACGTTTAAGGTTTTTAGGCATCTTAAAGTTTTCGTCTGATTGTTGCATTTTGCGTTTCCTGGCAAAATGCTAAAACAATAATCTTTTTCGGAGGTGAATTTCGTTAGCGCCATCGTCTTCTACGGGTCGAATTACGAACTTATAGGGATTCCAGCGCTCTCCGGAGACGTTTAAGGCTTTTTTAGGCGTCTTAAAGTTCTCGGCTAATTTTTGCATTTTGCGTTTCCTGGCAAAATGCTAAAACAATAATCTTTCTTCGGAGGTGAATTTCGTTAGCGCCATCGTCTTCTACGGGTCGAATTACGAACTTATAGGGATTCCAGCGCTCTCCGGAGACGTTTAAGGGTATTTTAGGCGTCTTAAAGTTTTCGGCTGATTTTTGCATTTTGCGTTTCCTGGCAAAATGCTAAAACAATAATCTTTTTCGGAGGTGAATTTCGTTAGCGCCATCGTCTTCTACGGGTCGAATTACGAACTTATAGGGATTCCAGCGCTCTCCGGAGACGTTTAAGGCTTTTTTAGGCGTCTTAAAGTTTTCGGCTGATTTTTGCATTTTGCGTTTCCTGGCAAAATGCTAAAACAATAATCTTTTTCGGAGGTGAATTTCGTTAGCGCCATCGTCTTCTACGGGTCGAATTACGAACTTATAGGGATTCCAGCGCTCTCCGGAGACGTTTAAGGGTATTTTAGGCGTCTTAAAGTTTTCGGCTGATTTTTGCATTTTGCGTTTCCTGGCAAAATGCTAAAACAATAATCTTTTTTCGGAGGTGAATTTCGTTAGCGCCATCGTCTTCTACGGGTCGAATTACGAACTTATAGGGATTCCAGCGCTCTCCGGAGACGTTTAAGGCTTTTTAGGCGTCTTAAAGTTTTCGGCTGATTTTTGCATTTTGCGTTTCCTGGCAAAATGCTAAAACAATAATCTTTTTCGGAGGTGAATTTCGTTAGCGCCATCGTCTTCTACGGGTCGAATTACGAACTTATAGGGATTCCAGCGCTCTCCGGAGACGTTTAAGGGTATTTTAGGCGTCTTAAAGTTTTCGGCTGATTTTTGCATTTTGCGTTTCCTGGCAAAATGCTAAAACAATAATCTTTTTCGGAGGTGAATTTCGTTAGCGCCATCGTCTTCTACGGGTCGAATTACGAACTTATAGGGATTCCAGCGCTCTCCGGCGACGTTTAAGGCTTTTTAGGCGTCTTAAAGTTTTCGGCTGATTGTTTGCATTTTGCGTTTCCTGGCAAAATGCTAAAACAATAATCTTTTTCGGAGGTGAATTTCGTTAGCGCCATCGTCTTCTACGGGTCGAATTACGAACTTATAGGGATTCCAGCGCTCTCCGGCGACGTTTAAGGCTTTTAGGCGTCTTAAAGTTTTCGGCTGATTTTTGCATTTTGCGTTTCCTGGCAAAATGCTAAAACAATAATCTTTTTCGGAGGTGAATTTCGTTAGCGCCATCGTCTTCTACGGGTCGAATTACGAACTTATAGGGATTCCAGCGCTCTCCGGAGACGTTTAAGGCTCTTTTAGGCGTCTTAAAGTTTTCGGCTGATTTTTGCATTTTGCGTTTCCTGGCAAAATGCTAAAACAATAATCTTTTTCGGAGGTGAATTTCGTTAGCGCCATCGTCTTCTACGGGTCGAATTACGAACTTATAGGGATTCCAGCGCTCTCCGGAGACGTTTAAGGCTTTTTTAGGCGTCTTAAAGTTTTCGGCTGATTTTTGCATTTTGCGTTTCCTGGCAAAATGCTAAAACAATAATCTTTTTCGGAGGTGAATTTCGTTAGCGCCATCGTCTTCTACGGGTCGAATTACGAACTTATAGGGATTCCAGCGCTCTCCGGAGACGTTTAAGGGTATTTTAGGCGTCTTAAAGTTTTCGGCTGATTTTTGCATTTTGCGTTTCCTGGCAAAATGCTAAAACAATAATCTTTTTCGGAGGTGAATTTCGTTAGCGCCATCGTCTTCTACGGGTCGAATTACGAACTTATAGGGATTCCAGCGCTCTCCGGAGACGTTTAAGGCTTTTAGGCGTCTTAAAGTTTTCGGCTGATTTTTGCATTTTGCGTTTCCTGGCAAAATGCTAAAACAATAATCTTTTTCGGAGGTGAATTTCGTTAGCGCCATCGTCTTCTACGGGTCGAATTACGAACTTATAGGGATTCCAGCGCTCTCCGGAGACGTTTAAGGGTATTTTAGGCGTCTTAAAGTTTTCGGCTGATTTTTGCATTTTGCGTTTCCTGGCAAAATGCTAAAACAATAATCTTTTTCGGAGGTGAATTTCGTTAGCGCCATCGTCTTCTACGGGTCGAATTACGAACTTATAGGGATTCCAGCGCTCTCCGGAGACGTTTAAGGGTATTTTAGGCGTCTTAAAGTTTTCGGCTGATTTTTGCATTTTGCGTTTCCTGGCAAAATGCTAAAACAATAATCTTTTTCGGAGGTGAATTTCGTTAGCGCCATCGTCTTCTACGGGTCGAATTACGAACTTATAGGGATTCCAGCGCTCTCCGGAGACGTTTAAGGGTATTTTTTAGGCGTCTTAAAGTTTTCGGCTGATTTTTGCATTTTGCGTTTCCTGGCAAAATGCTAAAACAATAATCTTTTTCGGAGGTGAATTTCGTTAGCGCCATCGTCTTCTACGGGTCGAATTACGAACTTATAGGGATTCCAGCGCTCTCCGGAGACGTTTAAGGCTTTTTTAGGCGTCTTAAAGTTTTCGGCTGATTTTTGCATTTTGCGTTTCCTGGCAAAATGCTAAAACAATAATCTTTTTTCGGAGGTGAATTTCGTTAGCGCCATCGTCTTCTACGGGTCGAATTACGAACTTATAGGGATTCCAGCGCTCTCCGGAGACGTTTAAGGCTTTTTTAGGCGTCTTAAAGTTTTCGGCTGATTTTTGCATTTTGCGTTTCCTGGCAAAATGCTAAAACAATAATCTTTTTCGGAGGTGAATTTCGTTAGCGCCATCGTCTTCTACGGGTCGAATTACGAACTTATAGGGATTCCAGCGCTCTCCGGAGACGTTTAAGGCTTTTTAGGCGTCTTAAAGTTTTCGGCTGATTTTTGCATTTTGCGTTTCCTGGCAAAATGCTAAAACAATAATCATTTTTCGGAGGTGAATTTCGTTAGCGCCATCGTCTTCTACGGGTCGAATTACGAACTTATAGGGATTCCAGCGCTCTCCGGAGACGTTTAAGGGTATTTTAGGCGTCTTAAAGTTTTCGGCTGATTTTTGCATTTTGCGTTTCCTGGCAAAATGCTAAAACAATAATCTTTTTCGGAGGTGAATTTCGTTAGCGCCATCGTCTTCTACGGGTCGAATTACGAACTTATAGGGATTCCAGCGCTCTCCGGAGACGTTTAAGGCTTTCTTAGGCGTCTTAAAGTTTTCGGCTGATTTTTGCATTTTGCGTTTCCTGGCAAAATGCTAAAACAATAATCTTTTTCGGAGGTGAATTTCGTTAGCGCCATCGTCTTCTACGGGTCGAATTACGAACTTATAGGGATTCCAGCGCTCTCCGGAGACGTTTAAGGGTATTTTAGGCGTCTTAAAGTTTTCGGCTGATTTTTGCATTTTGCGTTTCCTGGCAAAATGCTAAAACAATAATCTTTTTCGGAGGTGAATTTCGTTAGCGCCATCGTCTTCTACGGGTCGAATTACGAACTTATAGGGATTCCAGCGCTCTCCGGAGACGTTTAAGGCTTTTTTAGGCGTCTTAAAGTTTTCGGCTGATTTTTGCATTTTGCGTTTCCTGGCAAAATGCTAAAACAATAATCTTTTTCGGAGGTGAATTTCGTTAGCGCCATCGTCTTCTACGGGTCGAATTACGAACTTATAGGGATTCCAGCGCTCTCCGGAGACGTTTAAGGGTATTTTAGGCGTCTTAAAGTTTTCGGCTGATTTTTGCATTTTGCGTTTCCTGGCAAAATGCTAAAACAATAATCATTTTTCGGAGGTGAATTTCGTTAGCGCCATCGTCTTCTACGGGTCGAATTACGAACTTATAGGGATTCCAGCGCTCTCCGGAGACGTTTAAGGGTATTTTTAGGCGTCTTAAAGTTTTCGGCTGATTTTTGCATTTTGCGTTTCCTGGCAAAATGCTAAAACAATAATCTTTTTCGGAGGTGAATTTCGTTAGCGCCATCGTCTTCTACGGGTCGAATTACGAACTTATAGGGATTCCAGCGCTCTCCGGAGACGTTTAAGGCTTTTTTAGGCGTCTTAAAGTTTTCGGCTGATTTTTGCATTTTGCGTTTCCTGGCAAAATGCTAAAACAATAATCTTTTTCGGAGGTGAATTTCGTTAGCGCCATCGTCTTCTACGGGTCGAATTACGAACTTATAGGGATTCCAGCGCTCTCCGGAGACGTTTAAGGCTTTTTAGGCGTCTTAAAGTTTTCGGCTGATTTTTGCATTTTGCGTTTCCTGGCAAAATGCTAAAACAATAATCTTTTTCGGAGGTGAATTTCGTTAGCGCCATCGTCTTCTACGGGTCGAATTACGAACTTATAGGGATTCCAGCGCTCTCCGGAGACGTTTAAGGGTATTTTAGGCGTCTTAAAGTTTTCGGCTGATTTTTGCATTTTGCGTTTCCTGGCAAAATGCTAAAACAATAATCTTTTTCGGAGGTGAATTTCGTTAGCGCCATCGTCTTCTACGGGTCGAATTACGAACTTATAGGGATTCCAGCGCTCTCCGGAGACGTTTAAGGCTTTTTAGGCGTCTTAAAGTTTTCGGCTGATTTTTGCATTTTGCGTTTCCTGGCAAAATGCTAAAACAATAATCTTTTTCGGAGGTGAATTTCGTTAGCGCCATCGTCTTCTACGGGTCGAATTACGAACTTATAGGGATTCCAGCGCTCTCCGGAGACGTTTAAGGGTATTTTAGGCGTCTTAAAGTTTTCGGCTGATTTTTGCATTTTGCGTTTCCTGGCAAAATGCTAAAACAATAATCTTTTTCGGAGGTGAATTTCGTTAGCGCCATCGTCTTCTACGGGTCGAATTACGAACTTATAGGGATTCCAGCGCTCTCCGGAGACGTTTAAGGGTATTTTAGGCGTCTTAAAGTTTTCGGCTGATTTTTGCATTTTGCGTTTCCTGGCAAAATGCTAAAACAATAATCATTTTTCGGAGGTGAATTTCGTTAGCGCCATCGTCTTCTACGGGTCGAATTACGAACTTATAGGGATTCCAGCGCTCTCCGGAGACGTTTAAGGGTATTTTAGGCGTCTTAAAGTTTTCGGCTGATTTTTGCATTTTGCGTTTCCTGGCAAAATGCTAAAACAATAATCATTTTTCGGAGGTGAATTTCGTTAGCGCCATCGTCTTCTACGGGTCGAATTACGAACTTATAGGGATTCCAGCGCTCTCCGGAGACGTTTAAGGCTTTTTAGGCGTCTTAAAGTTTTCGGCTGATTTTTGCATTTTGCGTTTCCTGGCAAAATGCTAAAACAATAATCTTTTTCGGAGGTGAATTTCGTTAGCGCCATCGTCTTCTACGGGTCGAATTACGAACTTATAGGGATTCCAGCGCTCTCCGGAGACGTTTAAGGGTATTTTAGGCGTCTTAAAGTTTTCGGCTGATTTTTGCATTTTGCGTTTCCTGGCAAAATGCTAAAACAATAATCATTTTTCGGAGGTGAATTTCGTTAGCGCCATCGTCTTCTACGGGTCGAATTACGAACTTATAGGGATTCCAGCGCTCTCCGGAGACGTTTAAGGGTATTTTAGGCGTCTTAAAGTTTTCGGCTGATTTTTGCATTTTGCGTTTCCTGGCAAAATGCTAAAACAATAATCTTTTTCGGAGGTGAATTTCGTTAGCGCCATCGTCTTCTACGGGTCGAATTACGAACTTATAGGGATTCCAGCGCTCTCCGGAGACGTTTAAGGCTATTTTAGGCGTCTTAAAGTTTTCGGCTGATTTTTGCATTTTGCGTTTCCTGGCAAAATGCTAAAACAATAATCTTTTTCGGAGGTGAATTTCGTTAGCGCCATCGTCTTCTACGGGTCGAATTACGAACTTATAGGGATTCCAGCGCTCTCCGGAGACGTTTAAGGGTATTTTAGGCGTCTTAAAGTTTTCGGCTGATTTTTGCATTTTGCGTTTCCTGGCAAAATGCTAAAACAATAATCTTTTTCGGAGGTGAATTTCGTTAGCGCCATCGTCTTCTACGGGTCGAATTACGAACTTATAGGGATTCCAGCGCTCTCCGGAGACGTTTAAGGGTATTTTAGGCGTCTTAAAGTTTTCGGCTGATTTTTGCATTTTGCGTTTCCTGGCAAAATGCTAAAACAATAATCATTTTTCGGAGGTGAATTTCGTTAGCGCCATCGTCTTCTACGGGTCGAATTACGAACTTATAGGGATTCCAGCGCTCTCCGGAGACGTTTAAGGCTTTTTAGGCGTCTTAAAGTTTTCGGCTGATTTTTGCATTTTGCGTTTCCTGGCAAAATGCTAAAACAATAATCTTTTTCGGAGGTGAATTTCGTTAGCGCCATCGTCTTCTACGGGTCGAATTACGAACTTATAGGGATTCCAGCGCTCTCCGGAGACGTTTAAGGGTATTTTAGGCGTCTTAAAGTTTTCGGCTGATTTTTGCATTTTGCGTTTCCTGGCAAAATGCTAAAACAATAATCTTTTTCGGAGGTGAATTTCGTTAGCGCCATCGTCTTCTACGGGTCGAATTACGAACTTATAGGGATTCCAGCGCTCTCCGGAGACGTTTAAGGGTATTTTAGGCGTCTTAAAGTTTTCGGCTGATTTTTGCATTTTGCGTTTCCTGGCAAAATGCTAAAACAATAATCTTTTTCGGAGGTGAATTTCGTTAGCGCCATCGTCTTCTACGGGTCGAATTACGAACTTATAGGGATTCCAGCGCTCTCCGGAGACGTTTAAGGCTTTTTAGGCGTCTTAAAGTTTTCGGCTGATTTTTGCATTTTGCGTTTCCTGGCAAAATGCTAAAACAATAATCTTTTTCGGAGGTGAATTTCGTTAGCGCCATCGTCTTCTACGGGTCGAATTACGAACTTATAGGGATTCCAGCGCTCTCCGGAGACGTTTAAGGCTATTTTTAGGCGTCTTAAAGTTTTCGGCTGATTTTTGCATTTTGCGTTTCCTGGCAAAATGCTAAAACAATAATCTTTTTCGGAGGTGAATTTCGTTAGCGCCATCGTCTTCTACGGGTCGAATTACGAACTTATAGGGATTCCAGCGCTCTCCGGAGACGTTTAAGGCTTTTTTAGGCGTCTTAAAGTTTTCGGCTGATTTTTGCATTTTGCGTTTCCTGGCAAAATGCTAAAACAATAATCTTTTCGGAGGTGAATTTCGTTAGCGCCATCGTCTTCTACGGGTCGAATTACGAACTTATAGGGATTCCAGCGCTCTCCGGAGACGTTTAAGGCTTTTTAGGCGTCTTAAAGTTTTCGGCTGATTTTTGCATTTTGCGTTTCCTGGCAAAATGCTAAAACAATAATCTTTTTCGGAGGTGAATTTCGTTAGCGCCATCGTCTTCTACGGGTCGAATTACGAACTTATAGGGATTCCAGCGCTCTCCGGAGACGTTTAAGGCTTTTTTAGGCGTCTTAAAGTTTTCGGCTGATTTTTGCATTTTGCGTTTCCTGGCAAAATGCTAAAACAATAATCTTTTTCGGAGGTGAATTTCGTTAGCGCCATCGTCTTCTACGGGTCGAATTACGAACTTATAGGGATTCCAGCGCTCTCCGGAGACGTTTAAGGCTTTTTTAGGCGTCTTAAAGTTTTCGGCTGATTTTTGCATTTTACGTTTCCTGGCAAAATGCTAAAACAATAATCTTTTTCGGAGGTGAATTTCGTTAGCGCCATCGTCTTCTACGGGTCGAATTACGAACTTATAGGGATTCCAGCGCTCTCCGGAGACGTTTAAGGCTTTTTAGGCGTCTTAAAGTTTTCGGCTGATTTTTGCATTTTGCGTTTCCTGGCAAAATGCTAAAACAATAATCTTTTTCGGAGGTGAATTTCGTTAGCGCCATCGTCTTCTACGGGTCGAATTACGAACTTATAGGGATTCCAGCGCTCTCCGGAGACGTTTAAGGCTTTTTTAGGCGTCTTAAAGTTTTCGGCTGATTTTTGCATTTTGCGTTTCCTGGCAAAATGCTAAAACAATAATCTTTTTCGGAGGTGAATTTCGTTAGCGCCATCGTCTTCTACGGGTCGAATTACGAACTTATAGGGATTCCAGCGCTCTCCGGAGACGTTTAAGGCTTTTAGGCGTCTTAAAGTTTTCGGCTGATTTTTGCATTTTGCGTTTCCTGGCAAAATGCTAAAACAATAATCTTTTTCGGAGGTGAATTTCGTTAGCGCCATCGTCTTCTACGGGTCGAATTACGAACTTATAGGGATTCCAGCGCTCTCCGGAGACGTTTAAGGCTTCTTTAGGCGTCTTAAAGTTTTCGGCTGATTTTTGCATTTTGCGTTTCCTGGCAAAATGCTAAAACAATAATCTTTTTCGGAGGTGAATTTCGTTAGCGCCATCGTCTTCTACGGGTCGAATTACGAACTTATAGGGATTCCAGCGCTCTCCGGAGACGTTTAAGGGTATTTTAGGCGTCTTAAAGTTTTCGGCTGATTTTTGCATTTTGCGTTTCCTGGCAAAATGCTAAAACAATAATCTTTTTCGGAGGTGAATTTCGTTAGCGCCATCGTCTTCTACGGGTCGAATTACGAACTTATAGGGATTCCAGCGCTCTCCGGAGACGTTTAAGGGTATTTTAGGCGTCTTAAAGTTTTCGGCTGATTTTTGCATTTTGCGTTTCCTGGCAAAATGCTAAAACAATAATCTTTTTCGGAGGTGAATTTCGTTAGCGCCATCGTCTTCTACGGGTCGAATTACGAACTTATAGGGATTCCAGCGCTCTCCGGAGACGTTTAAGGCTTTTTAGGCGTCTTAAAGTTTTCGGCTGATTTTTGCATTTTGCGTTTCCTGGCAAAATGCTAAAACAATAATCATTTTTCGGAGGTGAATTTCGTTAGCGCCATCGTCTTCTACGGGTCGAATTACGAACTTATAGGGATTCCAGCGCTCTCCGGAGACGTTTAAGGGTATTTTAGGCGTCTTAAAGTTTTCGGCTGATTTTTGCATTTTGCGTTTCCTGGCAAAATGCTAAAACAATAATCATTTTTCGGAGGTGAATTTCGTTAGCGCCATCGTCTTCTACGGGTCGAATTACGAACTTATAGGGATTCCAGCGCTCTCCGGAGACGTTTAAGGGTATTTTAGGCGTCTTAAAGTTTTCGGCTGATTTTTGCATTTTGCGTTTCCTGGCAAAATGCTAAAACAATAATCTTTTTCGGAGGTGAATTTCGTTAGCGCCATCGTCTTCTACGGGTCGAATTACGAACTTATAGGGATTCCAGCGCTCTCCGGAGACGTTTAAGGCTTTCTTAGGCGTCTTAAAGTTTTCGGCTGATTTTTGCATTTTGCGTTTCCTGGCAAAATGCTAAAACAATAATCTTTTTCGGAGGTGAATTTCGTTAGCGCCATCGTCTTCTACGGGTCGAATTACGAACTTATAGGGATTCCAGCGCTCTCCGGAGACGTTTAAGGGTATTTTAGGCGTCTTAAAGTTTTCGGCTGATTTTTGCATTTTGCGTTTCCTGGCAAAATGCTAAAACAATAATCTTTTTCGGAGGTGAATTTCGTTAGCGCCATCGTCTTCTACGGGTCGAATTACGAACTTATAGGGATTCCAGCGCTCTCCGGAGACGTTTAAGGCTTTTTTAGGCGTCTTAAAGTTTTCGGCTGATTTTTGCATTTTGCGTTTCCTGGCAAAATGCTAAAACAATAATCTTTTTCGGAGGTGAATTTCGTTAGCGCCATCGTCTTCTACGGGTCGAATTACGAACTTATAGGGATTCCAGCGCTCTCCGGAGACGTTTAAGGCTTTTTAGGCGTCTTAAAGTTTTCGGCTGATTTTTGCATTTTGCGTTTCCTGGCAAAATGCTAAAACAATAATCATTTTTCGGAGGTGAATTTCGTTAGCGCCATCGTCTTCTACGGGTCGAATTACGAACTTATAGGGATTCCAGCGCTCTCCGGAGACGTTTAAGGGTATTTTAGGCGTCTTAAAGTTTTCGGCTGATTTTTGCATTTTGCGTTTCCTGGCAAAATGCTAAAACAATAATCTTTTTCGGAGGTGAATTTCGTTAGCGCCATCGTCTTCTACGGGTCGAATTACGAACTTATAGGGATTCCAGCGCTCTCCGGAGACGTTTAAGGCTTTTAGGCGTCTTAAAGTTTTCGGCTGATTTTTGCATTTTGCGTTTCCTGGCAAAATGCTAAAACAATAATCTTTTTCGGAGGTGAATTTCGTTAGCGCCATCGTCTTCTACGGGTCGAATTACGAACTTATAGGGATTCCAGCGCTCTCCGGAGACGTTTATGGGTATTTTAGGCGTCTTAAAGTTTTCGGCTGATTTTTGCATTTTGCGTTTCCTGGCAAAATGCTAAAACAATAATCATTTTTCGGAGGTGAATTTCGTTAGCGCCATCGTCTTCTACGGGTCGAATTACGAACTTATAGGGATTCCAGCGCTCTCCGGAGACGTTTAAGGGTATTTTAGGCGTCTTAAAGTTTTCGGATGATTTTTGCATTTTGCGTTTCCTGGCAAAATGCTAAAACAATAATCATTTTTCGGAGGTGAATTTCGTTAGCGCCATCGTCTTCTACGGGTCGAATTACGAACTTATAGGGATTCCAGCGCTCTCCGGAGACGTTTAAGGCTTTTTAGGCGTCTTAAAGTTCTCGGCTAATTTTTGCATTTTGCGTTTCCTGGCAAAATGCTAAAACAATAATCTTTCTTCGGAGGTGAATTTCGTTAGCGCCATCGTCTTCTACGGGTCGAATTACGAACTTATAGGGATTCCAGCGCTCTCCCAAGACGCTTAAGGCTTCTTTAGGCGTCTTAAAGTTTTCGGCTGATTTTTGCATTTTGCGTTTCCTGGCAAAATGCTAAAACAATAATCTTTTTCGGAGGTGAATTTCGTTAGCGCCATCGTCTTCTACGGGTCGAATTACGAACTTATAGGGATTCCAGCGCTCTCCGGAGACGTTTAAGGCTTTTTCGGCGTCTTAAAGTTTTCGGCTGATTTTTGCATTTTGTGTTTCCTGGCAAAATGCTAAAACAATAATCTTTTGCGGAGGTGAATTTCGTTAGCGCCATCGTCTTCTACGGGTCGAATTACGAACTTATAGGGATTCCAGCGCTCTCCGGAGACGTTTAAGGCTTTTTAGGCGTCTTAAAGTTTTCGGCTGATTTTTGCATTTTGCGTTTCCTGGCAAAATGCTAAAACAATAATCTTTTTCGGAGGTGAATTTCGTTAGCGCCATCGTCTTCTACGGGTCGAATTACGAACTTATAGGGATTCCAGCGCTCTCCGGAGACGTTTAAGGCTTTTTAGGCGTCTTAAAGTTTTCGGCTGATTTTTGCATTTTGTGTTTCCTGGCAAAATGCTAAAACAATAATCTTTTTGCGGAGGTGAATTTCGTTAGCGCCATCGTCTTCTACGGGTCCAATTACGAACTTATAGGGATTCCAGCGCTCTCCGGCGACGTTTAAGGCTTTTTAGGCGTCTTAAAGTTTTCGGCTGATTTTTGCATTTTGCGTTTCCTGGCAAAATGCTAAAACAATAATCTTTTTCGGAGGTGAATTTCGTTAGCGCCATCGTCTTCTACGGGTCGAATTACGAACTTATAGGGATTCCAGCGCTCTCCGGAGACGTTTAAGGCTTTTTCGGCGTCTTAAAGTTTTCGGCTGATTTTTGCATTTTGTGTTTCCTGGCAAAATGCTAAAACAATAATCTTTTTGCGGAGGTTAATTTCGTTAGCGCCATCGTCTTCTACGGGTCGAATTACGAACTTATAGGGATTCCAGCGCTCTCCGGAGACGTTTAAGGCTTTTTTAGGCGTCTTAAAGTTTTCGGCTGATTTTTGCATTTTGCGTTTCCTGGCAAAATGCTAAAACAATAATCATTTTTCGGAGGTGAATTTCGTTAGCGCCATCGTCTTCTACGGGTCGAATTTCGAACTTATAGGGATTCCAGCGCTCTCCCAAGACGCTTAAGGCTTCTTTAGGCGTCTTAAAGTTTTCGGCTGATTTTTGCATTTTGCGTTTCCTGGCAAAATGCTAAAACAATAATCTTTTTCGGAGGTGAATTTCGTTAGCGCCATCGTCTTCTACGGGTCGAATTACGAACTTATAGGGATTCCAGCGTTCTCCGGAGACGTTTAAGGCTTTTTAGGCGTCTTAAAGTTTTCGGCTGATTTTTGCATTTTGCGTTTCCTGGCAAAATGCTAAAACAATAATCATTTTTCGGAGGTGAATTTCGTTAGCGCCATCGTCTTCTACGGGTCGAATTACGAACTTATAGGGATTCCAGCGCTCTCCGGAGACGTTTAAGGGTATTTTAGGCGTCTTAAAGTTTTCGGATGATTTTTGCATTTTGCGTTTCCTGGCAAAATGCTAAAACAATAATCATTTTTCGGAGGTGAATTTCGTTAGCGCCATCGTCTTCTACGGGTCGAATTACGAACTTATAGGGATTTCAGCGCTCTCCGGAGACGTTTAAGGCTTTTTAGGCGTCTTAAAGTTTTCGGCTGATTTTTGCATTTTGCGTTTCCTGGCAAAATGCTAAAACAATAATCATTTTTCGGAGGTGAATTTCGTTAGCGCCATCGTCTTCTACGGGTCGAATTACGAACTTATAGGGATTCCAGCGCTCTCCGGAGACGTTTAAGGGTATTTTAGGCGTCTTAAAGTTTTCGGCTGATTTTTGCATTTTGCGTTTCCTGGCAAAATGCTAAAACAATAATCATTTTTCGGAGGTGAATTTCGTTAGCGCCATCGTCTTCTACGGGTCGAATTACGAACTTATAGGGATTCCAGCGCTCTCCGGAGACGTTTAAGGGTATTTTAGGCGTCTTAAAGTTTTCGGATGATTTTTGCATTTTGCGTTTCCTGGCAAAATGCTAAAACAATAATCATTTTTCGGAGGTGAATTTCGTTAGCGCCATCGTCTTCTACGGGTCGAATTACGAACTTATAGGGATTCCAGCGCTCTCCGGAGACGTTTAAGGCTTTTTAGGCGTCTTAAAGTTCTCGGCTAATTTTTGCATTTTGCGTTTCCTGGCAAAATGCTAAAACAATAATCTTTCTTCGGAGGTGAATTTCGTTAGCGCCATCGTCTTCTACGGGTCGAATTACGAACTTATAGGGATTCCAGCGCTCTCCCAAGACGCTTAAGGCTTCTTTAGGCGTCTTAAAGTTTTCGGCTGATTTTTGCATTTTGCGTTTCCTGGCAAAATGCTAAAACAATAATCTTTTTCGGAGGTGAATTTCGTTAGCGCCATCGTCTTCTACGGGTCGAATTACGAACTTATAGGGATTCCAGCGCTCTCCGGAGACGTTTAAGGCTTTTTCGGCGTCTTAAAGTTTTCGGCTGATTTTTGCATTTTGTGTTTCCTGGCAAAATGCTAAAACAATAATCTTTTGCGGAGGTGAATTTCGTTAGCGCCATCGTCTTCTACGGGTCGAATTACGAACTTATAGGGATTCCAGCGCTCTCCGGAGACGTTTAAGGCTTTTTTAGGCGTCTTAAAGTTTTCGGCTGATTTTTGCATTTTGCGTTTCCTGGCAAAATGCTAAAACAATAATCATTTTCGGAGGTGAATTTCGTTAGCGCCATCGTCTTATACGGGTCGAATTACGAACTTATAGGGATTCCAGCGCTCTCCGGAGACGTTTAAGGCTTTTTAGGCGTCTTAAAGTTTTCGGCTGATTTTTGCATTTTGCGTTTCCTGGCAAAATGCTAAAACAATAATCTTTTTCGGAGGTGAATTTCGTTAGCGCCATCGTCTTCTACGGGTCGAATTACGAACTTATAGGGATTCCAGCGCTCTCCGGAGACGTTTAAGGCTTTTTCGGCGTCTTAAAGTTTTCGGCTGATTTTTGCATTTTGTGTTTCCTGGCAAAATGCTAAAACAATAATCATTTTTCGGAGGTGAATTTCGTTAGCGCCATCGTCTTCTACGGGTCGAATTTCGAACTTATAGGGATTCCAGCGCTCTCCCAAGACGCTTAAGGCTTCTTTAGGCGTCTTAAAGTTTTCGGCTGATTTTTGCATATTGCGTTTCCTGGCAAAATGCTAAAACAATAATCTTTTTCGGAGGTGAATTTCGTTAGCGCCATCGTCTTCTACGGGTCGAATTACGAACTTATAGGGATTCCAGCGCTCTCCGGAGACGTTTAAGGCTTTTTCGGCGTCTTAAAGTTTTCGGCTGATTTTTGCATTTTGTGTTTCCTGGCAAAATGCTAAAACAATAATCTTTTTGCGGAGGTGAATTTCGTTAGCGCCATCGTCTTCTACGGGTCGAATTACGAACTTATAGGGATTCCAGCGCTCTCCGGAGACGTTTAAGGGTATTTTAGGCGTCTTAAAGTTTTCGGCTGATTTTTGCATTTTGCGTTTCCTGGCAAAATGCTAAAACAATAATCTTTTTCGGAGGTGAATTTCGTTAGCGCCATCGTCTTCTACGGGTCGAATTACGAACTTATAGGGATTCCAGCGCTCTCCGGAGACGTTTAAGGCTTTTTAGGCGTCTTAAAGTTTTCGGCTGATTTTTGCATTTTGCGTTTCCTGGCAAAATGCTAAAACAATAATCATTTTCGGAGGTGAATTTCGTTAGCGCCATCGTCTTCTACGGGTCGAATTACGAACTTATAGGGATTCCAGCGCTCTCCGGAGACGTTTAAGGGTATTTTAGGCGTCTTAAAGTTTTCGGCTGATTTTTGCATTTTGCGTTTCCTGGCAAAATGCTAAAACAATAATCATTTTTCGGAGGTGAATTTCGTTAGCGCCATCGTCTTCTACGGGTCGAATTACGAACTTATAGGGATTCCAGCGCTCTCCGGAGACGTTAAAGGGTATTTTAGGCGTCTTAAAGTTTTCGGATGATTTTTGCATTTTGCCAGGAAACGCAAAATGCAAAAATCAGCCGAAAACCTTAAGACGCCTAAAAGCCTTAAACGTCTCCGGAGAGCGCTGGAATCCCTATAAGTTCGTAATTCGACCCGTAGAAGACGATGGCGCTAACGAAATTCACCTCCGAAAAAGATTATTGTTTTAGCATTTTGCCAGGAAACGTCAAATGCAAAAATCAGCCGAAAACTTTAAGACGCCTAAAAAGGCTTAAACGTCTCCGGAGAGCGCTGGAATCCCTATAAGTTCGTAATTCGACCCGTAGAAGACGATGGCGCTAACGAAATTCACCTCCGAAAAACGATTATTGTTTTAGCATTTTGCCAGGAAACGCAAAATGCAAAAATCAGCCGAAAACTTTAAGACGCCTAAAAAGCCTTAAACGTCGCTGGAGAGCGCTGGAATCCCTATAAGTTCGTAATTCGACCCGTAGAAGACGATGGCGCTAACGAAATTCACCTCCGAAAAAGATTATTGTTTTAGCATTTTGCCAGGAAACGCAAAATGCAAAAATCAGCCGAAAACTTTAAGAAGCCTAAAAGCCTTAAACGTCTCCGGAGAGCGCTGGAATCCCTATAAGTTCGTAATTCGACCCGTAGAAGACGATGGCGCTAACGAAATTCGCCTCCGAAAAAGATCATTGTTTTAGCATTTTGCCAGGAAACGCAAAATGCAAAAATCAGCCGAAAACTTTAAGATGCCTAAAAGAGCCTTAAACGTCTCCGGAGAGCGCTGGAATCCCTATAAGTTCGTAATTCGACCCGTAGAAGACGATGGCGCTAACGAAATTCACCTCCGAAAATGATTATTGTTTTAGCATTTTGCCAGGAAACGCAAAATGCAAAAATCAGCCGAAAACTTTAAGACGCCTAAAAAGCCTTAAACGTCTCCGGAGAGCGCTGGAATCCCTATAAGTTCGTAATTCGACCCGTAGAAGACGATGGCGCTAACGAAATTCGCCTCCGAAAAAGATCATTGTTTTAGCATTTTGCCAGGAAACGCAAAATGCAAAAATCAGCCGAAAACTTTAAGATGCCTAAAAGAGCCTTAAACGTCTCCGGAGAGCGCTGGAATCCCTATAAGTTCGTAATTCGACCCGTAGAAGACGATGGCGCTAACGAAATTCACCTCCGAAAATGATTATTGTTTTAGCATTTTGCCAGGAAACGCAAAATGCAAAAATCAGCCGAAAACTTTAAGACGCCTAAAAGCCTTAAACGTCTCCGGAGAGCGCTGGAATCCCTATAAGTTCGTAATTCGACCCGTAGAAGACGATGGCGCTAACGAAATTCACCTCCGAAAAACGATTATTGTTTTAGCATTTTGCCAGGAAACGCAAAATGCAAAAATCAGCCGAAAACTTTAAGACGCCTAAAAAGCCTTAAACGTCTCCGGAGAGCGCTGGAATCCCTATAAGTTCGTAATTCGATCCGTAGAAGACGATGGCGCTAACGAAATTCACCTCCGAAAAAGATTATTGTTTTAGCATTTTGCCAGGAAACGCAAAATGCAAAAATCAGCCGAAAACTTTAAGACGCCTAAAAAGCCTTAAACGTCTCCGGAGAGGGCTGGAATCCCTATAAGTTCGTAATTCGACCCGTAGAAGACGATGGCGCTAACGAAATTCACCTCCGAAAAAGATTATTGTTTTAGCATTTTGCCAGGAAACGTAAAATGCAAAAATCAGCCGAAAACTTTAACACGCCTAAAAAGCCTTAAACGTCGCCGGAGAGCGCTGGAATCCCTATAAGTTCGTAATTCGACCCGTAGAAGACGATGGCGCTAACGAAATTCGCCTCCGAAAAAGATCATTGTTTTAGCATTTTGCCAGGAAACGCAAAATGCAAAAATCAGCCGAAAACTTTAAGATGCCTAAAATACCCTTAAACGTCTCCGGAGAGCGCTGGAATCCCTATAAGTTCGTAATTCGACCCGTAGAAGACGATGGCGCTAACGAAATTCACCTCCGAAAAAGATTATTGTTTTAGCATTTTGCCAGGAAACGTAAAATGCAAAAATCAGCCGAAAACTTTAACACGCCTAAAAAAGCCTTAAACGTCGCCGGAGAGCGCTGGAATCCCTATAAGTTCGTAATTCGACCCGTAGAAGACGATGGCGCTAACGAAATTCACCTCCGAAAAAGATTATTGTTTTAGCATTTTGCCAGGAAACGCAAAATGCAAAAATCAGCCGAAAACTTTAAGACGCCTAAAAGCCTTAAACGTCTCCGGAGAGGGCTGGAATCCCTATAAGTTCGTAATTCGACCCGTAGAAGACGATGGCGCTAACGAAATTCACCTCCGAAAAAGATTATTGTTTTAGCATTTTGCCAGGAAACGTAAAATGCAAAAATCAGCCGAAAACTTTAACACGCCTAAAAAAGCCTTAAACGTCGCCGGAGAGCGCTGGAATCCCTATAAGTTCGTAATTCGACCCGTAGAAGACGATGGCGCTAACGAAATTCACCTCCGAAAAAGATTATTGTTTTAGCATTTTGCCAGGAAACGCAAAATGCAAAAATCAGCCGAAAACTTTAAGACGCCTAAAAAGCCTTAAATGTCTCCGGCGAGGGCTGGAATCCCTATAAGTTCGTAATTCGACCCGTAGAAGACGATGGCGCTAACGAAATTCACCTCCGAAAAAGATTATTGTTTTAGCATTTTGCCAGGAAACGTAAAATGCAAAAATCAGCCGAAAACTTTAACACGCCTAAAAAGCCTTAAACGTCTCCGGAGAGCGCTGGAATCCCTATAAGTTCGTAATTCGACCCGCAGAAGACGATGGCGCTAACGAAATTCACCTCCGAAAAAGATTATTGTTTTAGCATTTTGCCAGGAAACGCAAAATGCAAAAATCAGCCGAAAACTTTAAGACGCCTAAAAGAGCCTTAAACGTCTCCGGAGAGGGCTGAAATCCCTATAAGTTCGTAATTCGACCCGTAGAAGACGATGGCGCTAACGAAATTCACCTCCGAAAAAGATTATTGTTTTAGCATTTTGCCAGGAAACGTAAAATGCAAAAATCAGCCGAAAACTTTAACACGCCTAAAAAAGCCTTAAACGTCGCCGGAGAGCGCTGGAATCCCTATAAGTTCGTAATTCGACCCGTAGAAGACGATGGCGCTAACGAAATTCGCCTCCGAAAAAGATCATTGTTTTAGCATTTTGCCAGGAAACGCAAAATGCAAAAATCAGCCGAAAACTTTAAGATGCCTAAAAGAGCCTTAAACGTCTCCGGAGAGCGCTGGAATCCCTGTAAGTTCGTAATTCGACCCGTAGAAGACGATGGCGCTAACGAAATTCACCTCCGAAAATAGATTATTGTTTTAGCATTTTGCCAGGAAACGTAAAATGCAAAAATCAGCCGAAAACTTTAACACGCCTAAAAAAGCCTTAAACGTCGCCGGAGAGCGCTGGAATCCCTATAAGTTCGTAATTCGACCCGTAGAAGACGATGGCGCTAACGAAATTCACCTCCGAAAAAGATTATTGTTTTAGCATTTTGCCAGGAAACGCAAAATGCAAAAATCAGCCGAAAACTTTAAGACGCCTAAAAGCCTTAAACGTCTCCGGCGAGGGCTGGAATCCCTATAAGTTCGTAATTCGACCCGTAGAAGACGATGGCGCTAACGAAATTCACCTCCGAAAAAGATTATTGTTTTAGCATTTTGCCAGGAAACGTAAAATGCAAAAATCAGCCGAAAACTTTAACACGCCTAAAAAAGCCTTAAACGTCGCCGGAGAGCGCTGGAATCCCTATAAGTTCGTAATTCGACCCGTAGAAGACGATGGCGCTAACGAAATTCACCTCCGAAAAATGATTATTGTTTTAGCATTTTGCCAGGAAACGCAAAATGCAAAAATCAGCCGAAAACTTTAAGACGCCTAAAAAGCCTTAAACGTCTCCGGAGAGCGCTGGAATCCCTATAAGTTCGTAATTCGACCCGTAGAAGACGATGGCGCTAACGAAATTCGCCTCCGAAAAAGATCATTGTTTTAGCATTTTGCCAGGAAACGCAAAATGCAAAAATCAGCCGAAAACTTTAAGATGCCTAAAAGAGCCTTAAACGTCTCCGGAGAGCGCTGGAATCCCTATAAGTTCGTAATTCGACCCGTAGAAGACGATGGCGCTAACGAAATTCACCTCCGAAAAAGATTATTGTTTTAGCATTTTGCCAGGAAACGCAAAATGCAAAAATCAGCCGAAAACTTTAAGACGCCTAAAAAAGCCTTAAACGTCTCCGGAGAGCGCTGGAATCCCTATAAGTTCGTAATTCGATCCGTAGAAGACGATGGCGCTAACGAAATTCACCTCCGAAAAAGATTATTGTTTTAGCATTTTGCCAGGAAACGCAAAATGCAAAAATCAGCCGAAAACTTTAAGACGCCTAAAAAAGCCTTAAACGTCTCCGGAGAGGGCTGGAATCCCTATAAGTTCGTAATTCGACCCGTAGAAGACGATGGCGCTAACGAAATTCACCTCCGAAAAAGATTATTGTTTTAGCATTTTGCCAGGAAACGTAAAATGCAAAAATCAGCCGAAAACTTTAACACGCCTAAAAAAGCCTTAAACGTCGCCGGAGAGCGCTGGAATCCCTATAAGTTCGTAATTCGACCCGTAGAAGACGATGGCGCTAACGAAATTCACCTCCGAAAAAGATTATTGTTTTAGCATTTTGCCAGGAAACGCAAAATGCAAAAATCAGCCGAAAACTTTAAGACCCCTAAAAAGCCTTAACCGTCTCCGGAGAGCGCTGGAATCCCTATAAGTTCGTAGTTCGACCCGTAGAAGACGATGGCGCTAACGAAATTCACCTCCGAAGAAAGATTATTGTTTTAGCATTTTGCCTGGAAACGCAAAATGCAAAAATCAGCCGAAAACTTTAAGACGCCTAAAAAGCCTTAAACGTCTCCGGAGAGCGCTGGAATCCCTATAAGTTCGTAATTCGACCCGCAGAAGACGATGGCGCTAACGAAATTCACCTCCGAAAAAGATTATTGTTTTAGCATTTTGCCAGGAAACGCAAAATGCAAAAATCAGCCGAAAACTTTAAGACGCCTAAAAAAGCCTTAAACGTCTCCGGAGAGGGCTGGAATCCCTATAAGTTCGTAATTCGACCCGTAGAAGACGATGGCGCTAACGAAATTCACCTCCGAAAAAGATTATTGTTTTAGCATTTTGCCAGGAAACGTAAAATGCAAAAATCAGCCGAAGACTTTAACACGCCTAAAAGCCTTAAACGTCGCCGGAGAGCGCTGGAATCCCTATAAGTTCGTAATTCGACCCATAGAAGACGATGGCGCTAACGAAATTCGCCTCCGAAAAAGATCATTGTTTTAGCATTTTGCCAGGAAACGCAAAATGCAAAATCAGCCGAAAACTTTAAGACGCCTAAAAAGCCTTAAACGTCGCCGGAGAGCGCTGGAATCCCTATAAGTTCGTAATTCGACCCGTAGAAGACGATGGCGCTAACGAAATTCACCTCCGAAAATAGATTATTGTTTTAGCATTTTGCCAGGAAACGTAAAATGCAAAAATCAGCCGAAAACTTTAACACGCCTAAAAAAGCCTTAAACGTCGCCGGAGAGCGCTGGAATCCCTATAACTTCGTAATTCGCCCCGTAGAAGACGATGGCGCTAACGAAATTCACCTCCGAAAAAGATTATTGTTTTAGCATTTTGCCTGGAAACGCAAACTGCAAAAATCAGCCGAAAACTTTAAAACGCCTAAAATACCCTTAAACGTCTCCGGAGAGCGCTGGAATCCCTGTAAGTTCGTAATTCGACCCGTAGAAGACGATGGCGCTAACGAAATTCACCTCCGAAAAAGATTATTGTTTTAGCATTTTGCCAGGAAACGCAAAATGCAAAAATCAGCCGAAACTTTAAGACGCCTAAAAAGCCTTAAACGTCTCCGGAGAGCGCTGGAATCCCTATAAGTTCGTAATTCGACCCGTAGAAGACGATGGCGCTAACGAAATTCACCTCCGAAAAATGATTATTGTTTTAGCATTTTGCCAGGAAACGCAAAATGCAAAAATCAGCCGAAAACTTTAAGACGCCTAAAAAAGCCTTAAACGTCGCCGGAGAGCGCTGGAATCCCTATAAGTTCGTAATTCGACCCGTAGAAGACGATGGCGCTAACGAAATTCACCTCCGAAAAAGATTATTGTTTTAGCATTTTGCCAGGAAACATAAAATGCAAAAATCAGCCGAAAACTTTAAGACGCCTAAAAAAGCCTTAAACGTCGCCGGAGAGCGCTGGAATCCCTATAAGTTCGTAATTCGACCCGTAGAAGACGATGGCGCTAACGAAATTCACCTCCGAAAAAGATTATTGTTTTAGCATTTTGCCAGGAAACGCAAAATGCAAAAATCAGCCGAAAACTTTAAGACGCCTAAAAAAGGCTTAAACGTCTCCGGAGAGCGCTGGAATCCCTATAAGTTCGTAATTCGACCCGTAGAAGACGATGGCGCTAACGAAATTCACCTCCGAAAAATGATTATTGTTTTAGCATTTTGCCAGGAAACGCAAAATGCAAAAATCAGCCGAAAACTTTAAGACGCCTAAAAAAGCCTTAAACGTCGCCGGAGAGCGCTGGAATCCCTATAAGTTCGTAATTCGACCCGTAGAAGACGATGGCGCTAACGAAATTCACCTCCGAAAAAGATTATTGTTTTAGCATTTTGCCAGGAAACGCAAAATGCAAAAATCAGCCGAAAACTTTAACACGCCTAAAAAAGCCTTAAACGTCGCCGGAGAGCGCTGGAATCCCTATAAGTTCGTAATTCGACCCGTAGAAGACGATGGCGCTAACGAAATTCGCCTCCGAAAAAGATCATTGTTTTAGCATTTTGCCAGGAAACGCAAAATGCAAAAATCAGCCGAAAACTTTAAGATGCCTAAAAGAGCCTTAAACGTCTCCGGAGAGCGCTGGAATCCCTATAAGTTCGTAATTCGACCCGTAGAAGACGATGGCGCTAACGAAATTCACCTCCGAAAAATGATTATTGTTTTAGCATTTTGCCAGGAAACGCAAAATGCAAAAATCAGCCGAAAACTTTAAGACGCCTAAAAGCCTTAAACGTCTCCGGAGAGCGCTGGAATCCCTATAAGTTCGTAATTCGACCCGTAGAAGACGATGGCGCTAACGAAATTCGCCTCCGAAAAAGATCATTGTTTTAGCATTTTGCCAGGAAACGCAAAATGCAAAAATCAGCCGAAAACTTTAAGATGCCTAAAAGAGCCTTAAACGTCTCCGGAGAGCGCTGGAATCCCTATAAGTTCGTAATTCGACCCGTAGAAGACGATGGCGCTAACGAAATTCACCTCCGAAAAATGATTATTGTTTTAGCATTTTGCCAGGAAACGCAAAATGCAAAAATCAGCCGAAAACTTTAAGACGCCTAAAAAGCCTTAAACGTCTCCGGAGAGCGCTGGAATCCCTATAACTTCGTAATTCGACCCGTAGAAGACGATGGCGCTAACGAAATTCACCTCCGAAAAAGATTATTGTTTTAGCATTTTGCCAGGAAACGCAAAATGCAAAAATCAGCCGAAAACTTTAACACGCCTAAAAAAGCCTTAAACGTCGCCGCAGAGCGCTGGAATCCCTATAACTTCGTAATTCGACCCGTAGAAGACGATGGCGCTAACGAAATTCACCTCCGAAAAAGATTATTGTTTTAGCATTTTGCCAGGAAACGCAAAATGCAAAAATCAGCCGAAAACTTTAAGACGCCTAAAAAGCCTTAAACGTCGCCGGAGAGCGCTATAATCCCTATAGGTTCGTAATTCGACCCGTAGAAGACGATGGCGCTAACGAAATTCACCTCCGAAAAAAGATTATTGTTTTAGCATTTTGCCAGGAAACGCAAAATGCAAAAATCAGCCGAAAACTTTAAGACGCCTAAAAAGCCTTAAACGTCTCCGGAGAGCGCTGGAATCCCTATAAGTTCGTAATTCGACCCGTAGAAGACGATGGCGCTAACGAAATTCACCTCCGAAAAATGATTATTGTTTTAGCATTTTGCCAGGAAACGCAAAATGCAAAAATCAGCCGAAAACTTTAAGACGCCTAAAAAAGCCTTAAACGTCGCCGGAGAGCGCTGGAATCCCTATAAGTTCGTAATTCGCCCCGTAGAAGACGATGGCGCTAACGAAATTCACCTCCGAAAAAGATTATTGTTTTAGCATTTTGCCAGGAAACGCAAAATGCAAAAATCAGCCGAAAACTTTAAGACGCCTAAAAAGCCTTAAACGTCGCCGGAGAGCGCTGGAATCCCTATAAGTTCGTAATTCGACCCGTAGAAGACGATGGCGCTAACGAAATTCACCTCCGAAAAAGATTATTGTTTTAGCATTTTGCCAGGAAACGCAAAATGCAAAAATCAGCCGAAAACTATAAGACGCCTAAAAAAGCCTTAAACGTCTCCGGAGAGCACTGGAATCCCTATAAGTTCGTAATTCGACCCGTAGAAGACGATGGCGCTAACGAAATTCACCTCCGAAAAAGATTATTGTTTTAGCATTTTGCCAGGAAACGCAAAATGCAAAAATCAGCCGAAAACTTTAGGACGCCTAAAAGAGCCTTAAACGTCGCCGGAGAGCGCTGGAATCCCTATAAGTTCGTAATTCGACCCGTAGAAGACGATGGCGCTAACGAAATTCACCTCCGAAAAAGATTATTGTTTTAGCATTTTGCCAG
The DNA here is from genome assembly GCA_038088585.1 of Chrysina gloriosa. Taxonomy (NCBI): domain Eukaryota; kingdom Metazoa; phylum Arthropoda; class Insecta; order Coleoptera; family Scarabaeidae; genus Chrysina; species Chrysina gloriosa. Next base: position 65,290,676 of record CM076088.1, read on the forward strand.
GAAACGCAAAATGCAAAAATCAGCCGAAAACTATAAGACGCCTAAAAGAGTCTTAAACGTCGCCGGAGAGCGCTGGAATCCCTATAACTTCGTAATTCGCCCCGTAGAAGACGATGACGCTAACGAAATTCACCTCCGAAAAAGATTATTGTTTTAGCATTTTGCCAGGAAACGCAAAATGCAAAAATCAGCCGAAAACTTTAAGACGCCTAAAAAGCCTTAAACGTCTCCGGAGAGCGCTGGAATCCTTATAAGTTCGTAATTCGACCCGTAGAAGACGATGGCGCTAACGAAATTCACCTCCGAAAAAGATTATTGTTTTAGCATTTTGCCAGGAAACGTAAAATGCAAAAACCAGCCGAAAACTTTAAGACGCCTAAAAAGCCTTAAACGTCGCCGGAGAGCGCTGGAATCCCTATAACTTCGTAATTCGACCCGTAGAAGACGATGGCGCTAACGAAATTCACCTCCGAAAAAGATTATTGTTTTAGCATTTTGCCAGGAAACGCAAAATGCAAAAATCAGCCGAAAACTTTAAGACGCCTAAAAAAGCCTTAAACGTCTCCGGAGAGCGCTGGAATCCCTATAAGTTCGTAATTCGACCCGTAGAAGACGATGGCGCTAACGAAATTCACCTCCGAAAAAGATTATTGTTTTAGCATTTTGCCAGGAAACGTAAAATGCAAAATCAGCCGAAAACTTTAACACGCCTAAAAAGCCTTAAACGTCGCCGGAGAGCGCTGGAATCCCTATAACTTCGTAATTCGCCCCGTAGAAGACGATGACGCTAACGAAATTCACCTCCGAAAAAAGATTATTGTTTTAGCATTTTGCCAGGAAACGCAAAATGCAAAAATCAGCCGAAAACTTTAAGACGCCTAAAAAGCCTTAAACGTCTCCGGAGAGCGCTGGAATCCTTATAAGTTCGTAATTCGCCCCGTAGAAGACGATGGCGCTAACGAAATTCACCTCCGAAAAAGATTATTGTTTTAGCATTTTGCCAGGAAACGCAAAATGCAAAAATCAGCCGAAAACTATAAGACGCCTAAAAGAGTCTTAAACGTCGCCGGAGAGCGCTGGAATCCCTATAACTTCGTAATTCGCCCCGTAGAAGACGATGACGCTAACGAAATTCACCTCCGAAAAAGATTATTGTTTTAGCATTTTGCCAGGAAACGCAAAATGCAAAAATCAGCCGAAAACTTTAAGACGCCTAAAAAGCCTTAAACGTCTCCGGAGAGCGCTGGAATCCTTATAAGTTCGTAATTCGACCCGTAGAAGACGATGGCGCTAACGAAATTCACCTCCGAAAAAAGATTATTGTTTTAGCATTTTGCCAGGAAACGTAAAAGCAAAAGTCTGCCGAAAACTTTAAGACGCCTAAAAGCCTTAAACGTCGCCGGAGAGCGCTGAAATCCCTATAAGTTCGTAATTCGACCCGTAGAAGACGATGGCGCTAACGAAATTCACCTCCGAAAAAGATTATTGTTTTAGCATTTTGCCAGGAAACGCAAAATGCAAAAATCAGCCGAAAACTTTAAGACGCCTAAAAAAGCCTTAAACGTCGCCGGAGAGCGCTGGAATCCCTATAAGTTCGTAATTCGACCCGTAGAAGACGATGGCGCTAACGAAATTCACTTCCGAAAAAGATTATTGTTTTAGCATTTTGCCAGGAGACGCAAAAAGCAAAAATCTGCCAAAAACTTTAAGACGCCTAAAAGCCTTAAACGTCGCCGGAGAGCGCTGGAATCCCTATAAGTTCGTAATTCGACCCGTAGAAGACGATGGCGCTAACGAAATTCACCTCCGAAAAGTGATTATTGTTTTAGCATTTTGCCAGGAAACGCAAAATGCAGAAATCAGCCGAAAACTTTAAGACGCCTAAAAGCCTTAAACGTCTCCGGAGAGCGCTGGAATCCCTATAAGTTCGTAATTCGACCCGTAGAAGACGATGGTGCTAACGAAATTCACCTCCGAAAAAGATTATTGTTTTAGCATTTTGCCAGGAAACGCAAAATGCAAAAATCAGCCGAAAACTTTAAGACGCCTAAAATACCCTTAAACATCTCCGGAGAGCGCTGGAATCCCTATAAGTTCGTAATTCGACCCGTAGAAGACGATGGCGCTAACGAAATTCACCTCCGAAAAAGATTATTGTTTTAGCATTTTGCCAGGAAACGCAAAATGCAAAAATCAGCCGAAAACTTTAAGACGCCTAAAAATGCCTTAAACGTCTCCGGAGAGCGCTGGAATCCCTATAAGTTCGTAATTCGACCCGTAGAAGACGATGGCGCTAACGAAATTCACCTCCGACAAACGATTATTGTTTTAGCATTTTGCCAGGAAACGCAAAATGCAAAAATCAGCCGAAAACTTTAAGACGCCTAAAATACCCTTAAACATCTCCGGAGAGCGCTGGAATCCCTATAAGTTCGTAATTCGACCCGTAGAAGACGATGGCGCTAACGAAATTCACCTCCGAAAAAGATTATTGTTTTAGCATTTTGCCAGGAAACGGAAAATGCAAAAATCAGCCGAAAACTTTAAGACGCCTAAAATACCCTTAAACATCTCCGGAGACCGCTGGAATCCCTATAAGTTCGTAATTCGACCCGTAGAAGACGATGGCGCTAAAGAAAGTCACCTCCGAAAAAGATTATTGTTTTAGCATTTTGCCAGGAAACGCAAAATGCAATAATCAGCCGAAAACTTTAAGACGCCTAAAAAAGCCTTAAACGTCTCAGGAGAGCGCTGGAATCCCTATAAGTTCGTAATTCGACCCGTAGAAGACGATGGCGCTAACGAAATTCACCTCCGAAAAAGATTATTGTTTTAGCATTTTGCCAGGAAACGCAAAATGCAAAAATCAGCCGAAAACTTTAAGACGCCTAAAAAAGCCTTAAACGTCTCCGCAGAGCGCTGGAATCCCTATAAGTTCGTAATTCGACGCGTAGAAGACGATGGCGCTAACGAAATTCACCTCCGAAAAAGATTATTGTTTTAGCATTTTGCCAGGAAACGCAAAATGCAAAAATCAACCGAAAACTTTAAGACGCCTAAAGGAGCCTTAAGCGTCTCAGGAGAGCGCTGGAATCCCTATAAGTTCGTAATTCGACCCGTAGAAGACGATGGCGCTAACGAAATTCACCTCCGAAAAAGATTATTGTTTTAGCATTTTGCCAGGAAACGTAAAATGCGAAAATCAGCCGAAAACTTTGAGACGCCTAAAAATGGCTTAAACGTGTCCGGACAGCGCTGGAATCCTTATAAGTTCGTATTTAGACCCGTAGAAGACGATGGCGGTAACGAAATTCACCTCCGACAAAGGATTATTGTTTTAGCATTTTGTCAGGAAACGTAAAATGCAGAAATCTGCCGAAAACTTTAAGACGCCTAAAGAAGGCTTAAACGTCTCCGAGGAGCGCTGGAATCCCTATAAGTTCGTAATTCGACCCGTAGAAGACGATGGCGCTAACGAAATTCATCTCCGAAAAAGATTATTGTTTTAGCATTTTGCCAGGAAACGCAAAATGCAAAAATCAGCCGAAAACTTTAAGACGCCTAAAAAGCCTTAAACGTCTCCGGAGAGCGCTGGAATCCCTATAAGTTCGTAATTCGACCCGTAGAAGACGATGGCGCTAACGAAGTTCACCTCCGAAAAAGGATTATTGTTTTAGCATTTTGCCAGGAAACGCAAAATGCAAAAATCAGCCGAAAACTTTAAGACGCCTAAGATACCCTTAAACATCTCCGGAGAGCGCTGGAATCCCTATAAGTTCGTAATTCGACCCGTAGAAGACGATGGCGCTAAAGAAAGTCACCTCCGAAAAATGATTATTGTTTTAGCATTTTGCCAGGAAACGCAAAATGCAATAATCAGCCGAAAACTTTAAGACGCCTAAAAAGCCTTAAACGTCTCAGGAGAGCGCTGGAATCCCTATAAGTTCGTAATTCGACCCGTAGAAGACGATGGCGCTAACGAAATTCACCTCCGAAAAAGATTATTGTTTTAGCATTTTGCCAGGAAACGCAAAATGCAAAAATCAGCCGAAAACTTTAAGACGCCTAAAAGCCTTAAACGTCTCCGCAGAGCGCTGGAATCCCTATAAGTTCGTAATTCGACCCGTAGAAGACGATGGCGCTAACGAAATTCACCTCCGAAAAATGATTATTGTTTTAGCATTTTGCCAGGAAACGCAAAATGCAGAAATCAGCCGAAAACTTTAAGACGCCTAAAAAGCCTTAAACGTCTCCGGAGAGCGCTGGAATCCCTATAAGTTCGTAATTCGACGCGTAGAAGACGATGGCGCTAACGAAATTCACCTCCGAAAAAGATTATTGTTTTAGCATTTTGCCAGGAAACGCAAAATGCAAAAATCAGCCGAAAACTTTAAGACGCCTAAAGAAGCCTTAAGCGTCTCAGGAGAGCGCTGGAATCCCTATAAGTTCGTAATTCGACCCGTAGAAGACGATGGCGCTAACGAAATTCACCTCCGAAAAAGATTATTGTTTTAGCATTTTGCCAGGAAACGTAAAATGCGAAAATCAGCCGAAAACTTTGAGACGCCTAAAAATGGCTTAAACGTGTCCGGACAGCGCTGGAATCCTTATAAGTTCGTATTTAGACCCGTAGAAGACGATGGCGGTAACGAAATTCACCTCCGACAAAGGATTATTGTTTTAGCATTTTGTCAGGAAACGTAAAATGCAGAAATCTGCCGAAAACTTTAAGACGCCTAAAGAAGGCTTAAACGTCTCCGAGGAGCGCTGGAATCCCTATAAGTTCGTAATTCGACCCGTAGAAGACGATGGCGCTAACGAAATTCGTCTCCGAAAAAGATTATTGTTTTAGCATTTTGCCAGGAAACGCAAAATGCAAAAATCAGCCGAAAACTTTAAGACGCCTAAAAGAGCCTTAAACGTCTCCGGAGAGCGCTGGAATCCCTATAAGTTCGTAATTCGACCCATAGAAGACGATGGCGCTAACGAAATTCACCTCCGAAAAAAGATTATTGTTTTAGCATTTTGCCAGGAAACGCAAAATGCAAAAATCAGCCGAAAACTTTAAGACGCCTAAAATACCCTTAAACATCTCCGGAGAGCGCTGGAATCCCTATAAGTTCGTAATTCGACCCGTAGAAGACGATGGCGCTAAAGAAAGTCACCTCCGAAAAAGATTATTGTTTTAGCATTTTGCCAGGAAACGCAAAATGCAATAATCAGCCGAAAACTTTAAGACGCCTAAAAAGCCTTAAACGTCTCAGGAGAGCGCTGGAATCCCTATAAGTTCGTAATTCGACCCGTAGAAGACGATGGTGCTAACGAAATTCACCTCCGAAAAAGATTATTGTTTTAGCATTTTGCCAGGAAACGCAAAATGCAAAAATCAGCCGAAAACTTTAAGACGCCTAAAAAGCCTTAAACGTCTCCGCAGAGCGCTGGAATCCCTATAAGTTCGTAATTCGACCCGTAGAAGACGATGGCGCTAACGAAATTCACCTCCGAAAAATGATTATTGTTTTAGCATTTTGCCAGGAAACGCAAAATGCAGAAATCAGCCGAAAACTTTAAGACGCCTAAAAAAGCCTTAAACGTCTCCGGAGAGCGCTGGAATCCCTATAAGTTCGTAATTCGACGCGTAGAAGACGATGGCGCTAACGAAATTCACCTCCGAAAAAGATTATTGTTTTAGCATTTTGCCAGGAAACGCAAAATGCAAAAATCAGCCGAAAACTTTGAGACGCCTAAAAATGGCTTAAACGTGTCCGGACAGCGCTGGAATCCTTATAAGTTCGTATTTAGACCCGTAGAAGACGATGGCGGTAACGAAATTCACCTCCGACAAAGGATTATTGTTTTAGCATTTTGTCAGGAAACGTAAAATGCAGAAATCTGCCGAAAACTTTAAGACGCCTAAAGAAGGCTTAAACGTCTCCGAGGAGCGCTGGAATCCCTATAAGTTCGTAATTCGACGCGTAGAAGACGATGGCGCTAACGAAATTCATCTCCGAAAAAGATTATTGTTTTAGCATTTTGCCAGGAAACGCAAAATGCAAAAATCAGCCGAAAACTTTAAGACGCCTAAAGAAGCCTTAAACGTCTCCGGAGAGCGCTGGAATCCCTATAAGTTCGTAATTCGACCCGTAGAAGACGATGGCGCTAACGAAATTCACCTCCGAAAAAGATTATTGTTTTAGCATTTTGCCAGGAAACGCAAAATGCAAAAATCAGCCGAAAACTTTAAGACGCCTAAAATACCCTTAAACATCTCCGGAGAGCGCTGGAATCCCTATAAGTTCGTAATTCGACCCGTAGAAGACGATGGCGCTAAAGAAAGTCACCTCCGAAAAAGAATATTGTTTTAGCATTTTGCCAGGAAACGCAAAATGCAATAATCAGCCGAAAACTTTAAGACGCCTAAAAAGCCTTAAACGTCTCCGGAGAGCGCTGGAATCCCTATAAGTTCGTAATTCGACCCGTAGAAGACGATGGCGCTAACGAAATTCACCTCCGAAAAAGATTATTGTTTTAGCATTTTGCCAGGAAACGCAAAATGCAAAAATCAGCCGAAAACTTTGAGACGCCTAAAAATGGCTTAAACGTGTCCGGACAGCGCTGGAATCCTTATAAGTTCGTATTTAGACCCGTAGAAGACGATGGCGGTAACGAAATTCACCTCCGACAAAGGATTATTGTTTTAGCATTTTGTCAGGAAATGTAAAATGCAGAAATCTGCCGAAAACTTTAAGACGCCTAAAGAAGGCTTAAACGTCTCCGAGGAGCTCTGGAATCCCTATAAGTTCGTAATTCGACCCGTAGAAGACGATGGCGCTAACGAAATTCATCTCCGAAAAAGATTATTGTTTTAGCATTTTGCCAGGAAACGCAAAATGCAAAAATCAGCCGAAAACTTTAAGACGCCTAAAAAAGCCTTAAACGTCTCCGGAGAGCGCTGGAATCCCTATAAGTTCGTAATTCGACCCGTAGAAGACGATGGCGCTAACGAAATTCATCTCCGAAAAAGATTATTGTTTTAGCATTTTGCCAGGAAACGCAAAATGCAAAAATCAGCCGAAAACTTTAAGACGCCTAAAATACCCTTAAACGTCTCCGGAGAGCGCTGGAATCCCTATAAGTTCGTAATTCGACCCGTAGAAGACGATGGTGCTAACGAAATTCACCTCCGAAAAAGATTATTGTTTTAGCATTTTGCCAGGAAACGCAAAATGCAATAATCAGCCGAAAACTTTAAGACGCCTAAAAAAGCCTTAAACGTCTCAGGAGAGCGCTGGAATCCCTATAAGTTCGTAATTCGACCCGTAGAAGACGATGGTGCTAACGAAATTCACCTCCGAAAAAGATTATTGTTTTAGCATTTTGCCAGGAAACGCAAAATGCAAAAATCAGCCGAAAACTTTAAGACGCCTAAAAAAGCCTTAAACGTCTTTGGAGAGCGCTGGAATCCCTATAAGTTTGTAATTCGACCCGTAGAAGACGATGGCGCTAACGAAATTCACCTCCGAAAAAGATTATTGTTTTAGCATTTTGCCAGGAAACGTAAAATTTCAAGCAAGATTGGTATCCTATACTTATTAGAACATTGCTATTTTATTGAACACAACTGTATATTAATACGATAAAATCTGGAGGACTCTCTATATAACGACCTAATAAATTAGGTGTGTTAATGGGCAACCAACAAGTAAGTAATAAGTAAGTAATTGTGCAAAAGCTTAGAAAGTAAGCACAGATTGCATATGTTAAAAGCACAATTCTCCAGATGATACGCCGGTGACTTGTAGGGATGGATTTGCCCAAACTCCCGAGCAGGCGAAATATTGGCACAGCCGGTGACAATTCAATCTACGACGAATAAAAATAGTAAACTATTTTCTTTCGAGACCTAAAATATTGATAAAATAAAATGTGAAGGGTTCAGTCTAGACTTTGTAAGCTTTCGAACAGTTACCTGATAACTGCCCATTAACGCATCTAATTTATTAGGTCGTGATATATAGACAGTCTTCCTGCTATAATGGCTACATCATCCGCAAATAAATATTCTGACAACTCTATTCTTTCAAGTTTTCCATATACTATATTTATCAGCTTACTTCTTAATTTTACTTCTTTTACTGTTTCATCCATATACTTATATAATGAACAATCGAGGGCTCAGTGGTCCACCCTCTCTGACCCCTTCTACCGTAGTAAAGCTTTCTGATACCATATTATTCCTTACCACACGATTCACAGTACCCTCCTATACACTTTGTATTTTCTTGTTTACCTTTTTTAGCGCTTCCCAAATTTTCGCTCTAGGTACTCTATCAAAAGCTTCCTCCATATCCATAAATGCTAGGTAAACTGTCTTTTCTGCATTCCACTTCTTATGTATTATTTCTTTAATTGTAAAAATATGGTCCTGTATACTACGGCCTCTGCTGAATCCAGTTTGTGACCTACCTAACTTCTTCTCAACTACTCTCCTTAGTTTTTCTCTATAATTTTTTCATAAATTTTAGTTGCTGTACTTAACAGTGTTATTCCTCTATAGTTGTTGCGTTGTTTACTATCTCCCCTCTTACGTATCGGTAGTATTAGCCCTATTCTCCATTCTTCTGGCGTTTTTCCTTCCCTCCATGCTTGTCTATATAGTTGCAGTAGCAACTCTTATCTTATATTTCTGTGGTGATCATATCTGGTCGAGCTGCTTTACCATTCTTCCAACTATTAATTGCCTAGTCTAATTCTGCTCTTGTTATTTCACTCTCTATTACTTCTTTATCTATTTCTTCTTTTCCTTCATTTCTATCCTCTTCTTCTTGTTCTTGATATACTGTTGTTTCCTTTTCTACAGTTAGCAATTGTTGGTAATATTCGTTCCATCTGTTCATGATATCCTTCTCTTCTGTTAGTATTACTCCGTCTTTGTTTTTAATCACCATTATGTTTATATTTCTGTCTTTCCTACTGTTTTTACTTTGTAAAACAGTTTCCGATTTGCCTTGCTGTCTTTTTCATCCTTTCTCCGAACTTTATCCAGTTCTTTTGCTTTTCTTGTAATACCAATTGTTTAACTTCACTTTTTGTCTTTTACATTTTTCGTAATTTGCTGTATTTCTGCTGCTTAAATGTTTCTTCTATAATTCTTTTTGATTTTAATATCGTCTTTTATTTTCTTTGTCCACCATGCTGTCTGTTTTTGCTTCTATTTTCCTACAAACTCCACACATTGTTCTTGCTGCATTAATTACTATATTTTTAAATTTTTCCCATTTTTCTTCTAAGATGAGGAAACACTGTAACATACATATTTACCTTCTCTGTGTTCTTTTTCTGTAAATTTTGTGTAGCCTTGTCCCCCACCTTCCTCCTCCTCACATAATAGTGCTAGAATGACAGCTCTTAAATGTAAAATCAACGTAGACATTGTAACCACAACTACGACAATTCTGCTCGTAGTGCACGTTGAAACTGAAAGTTGATGTCTGTAGTGTAGTGAGCCGAGCTTTTGTTTTTCAAATTAACCCGGATACATTCTTTTGCATCCTAATTTCTCATGTAAACTGTTATACGTTCGCTCATATATTTCTTAAAAGTTAATCGGTGGTTGTCTGTCACGATTCGATGAGCACAATTAATCATTTCATCTGTTAAAGTCTTGAGTTGTTCGAAGTTTTCTCGAAAGAAACGTTACTTCTCTCGCTTAAACTCAGCACCTGAGGCTTCCAAACTACCATGCGTACATCTTAATTCACCTTTACACAGATGCTTCCACCTCTAAGCAAAAGAATTCCAATTTTTATACTAACACAACAGTTAGGAACAAATTAGTAGCTATGTAGATGGCATTAAACTGCCTATTTTACATGTCTTATAATATCACGTGTATTGAAATCTAACTGAAACTGTAATAATCAAATTAGTTAAAAAGTTCTATTTGAATGTGTTGTATTGTTAGTGTGATTCATTATTTACCAAATTCCGCACCGATCTTTAGAAAATTATTCCAAATCTGAGAGTACATTAATAGAACTATAATATAAATGTTTTTAGTTTAAGAAAATTAATTTGCATATTTTATTGATTGCTCTCAACAAATGAAATAAAATGTAGGAATAATTCGATTTTCTCTAGGCTTATGTGATAGTTAATGGTATTAATTTTTGTTTACGTAACCTAATATCACAACTCTATTTCAGGATCGAGAGAAGCGGCCTTCACTTACGCGATATCGAGCGCCGGCGTGACGTACGCGGTGACGGAGGCCTGTTCACGAGGAAATATCTCAGCGTGCGGCTGTGCGCCTGGTCCTAGACCGCGAGAACCGACTCCGTCCGGATGGAAATGGGCCGGATGCAGCGCGGACGTCAACTACGGTATGAGATTCGCTAGGAAGTTCCTCGACTCGCGCGAATTCGACGGCGACGAGAGGAGCCTCATGAACCTCCACAATAACAAGGCCGGCAGAAAGGTCAGTTCTGTTTATTTTGATATCGTTAGAGTGCGTAGAATTGAAACGTTTTACGGCGAGTTTGCCGTTCTATACGCGCGTGGTACTCACGTATATGTTGTCTTAATATTTTATAAAATAACTGAAATATTAAACCTTTTTGGAAATTGATTCTATTCCATGAGTACACAAACAAATTATAAGTAGGTAAATTGTAATATTTACCTGCAATTAATCTTCTATTTTTATCTAACATAAATATTACCAGTAATGACTAGAGTTTGATAAGAGGTGGTAATAGACAATATTAGTGGAAATAATATTGTTACCTTTTACTGTCGTCTTGATGTCCACTGTGTGTCCACTTACCCCCCTCTGTCCCTCCGGTAAGTTCCGTAAAATTGTGTTTGGGAGATTTGATGAACACTATTTTGGTAGATGCTATTAACTTATCCACCATGGAATACTTCTTTCGAATGATTTCTGCTACGAAGTGACATGCGTGTATGAGGCACGTTATTTGAAGAAGAATCGGAAAGCATATTTTCAACATCCTGCCAACTTTCAGCATTGTTTCGGCACCGTCAGTAACGAACATTGTGACTTGCCGTGAGAGAAAATTCTCTTAACGAATCTTTTATTATCTTGACAACGGTTTCTGCATCAGTTTTCTGAATCCTGATCTGAAACAAGAGTGAAGCTAGTGGACCATCACGTTTTAAAGGGTACGCTACAACATGAACGGCGCTGTGTTTCTGAGCATCAGTTGTTTCACCCACACATAGGCAGATTTTCTTATTTCTCAACTCGCCTTTTATACATTTTTACTGCCCCTTGAACGGGTGGCAAATTGTATCGTAATTGCATAGATGTTGACAACTTCCATGAGGGAACGTACCTAACCCAAAATAGACGAAAGTGTTCATTAGATACTAGATATTGTGGAATGTTGCACACACTTAGCATAAAAATAAAATCATATATAAATTGCCAGTATGGAATACTCTCATCACCACACGCCAGAAACAAAAATGTAATCAAAACAGTGAATTTCACATTCAATACATGACGTTTACTTTTACAATGTTTTCTACATTCAAACCTATCGCGACTTAGCAATTCGGTATTGCATATTGTGCAATAAATTTGCGCACTTCTATATTCTAATCCAGGGAAATACCTGAGATATTTATTCAGATTCGAAGGGAACGTTACAGCCTTTGGGTCGTTCCACCTCCACGTACTTATTTAGCGTGCAGCGTGCAACGTACTGTCGCTTTGAACTCTCTCGCTGTAGTGTCGAGATTGACTACAAGTTTTTTTAACAAACTCTAGTAATAATTTCTCGCCGTTAAGAAATTTAGTATTAACTTTTCTATTTTGTTTATTTTTTTTTATTTTAACAGTGGAGTTAGATAAGATAAATAAGCGTGAATACGCATCATACTCCCAAAAAGCAGTTGTTTTCTCGGCATTTCATTATTAACCATAACAAGTTAGTTTCCTTGGTTTGCAAGCAGAGATACTTCAAGATGTTTTACCTTAGACATTGCATAACGCAGCAGAAATTTCATTTCTAATCGACTTAAATGTGAATTCATGAACACTTCCTTAAGAGAAGCCGCACAAGGAGAAATGTGATGCACCTCTAGGTACGCATAGGTATAATCTAAAATATAAATCCCCTTAATATTATGTGAAAGTACGAAATTACATTTTAAACTATGACTAGGATCTTCAAATTGATTTAGTAAATTGTCGTAGAATACTCAACATATCTTTCAAGTCGGGATATGCCAGTGTCTATTGTTGCAACTTTATCGTTCTTTGATTCTATTTGAATAACAATAACAATAATGCTATTTATTTCGAATCACAAAATAATACACACAAGTACAATATTTTTTATTCAAATCATCTACAATCAAAAGATCTAAAAAGCAGCACAAACATATTAAAATAAATAAATACTAAATGTATAAAACCGGTGTATAAATATGTATATAATAAAATAGTAATACTTGACAACAACCACGACAGCAACCCCAGCAAAATAAAATAAAAATAAAAACAAAAATACCTCTTCACTACTCAAACTAACAAAATAGCCATCAATGACGCTTTCTTTTTTAATTTTTTAATTTTAGATTAAAATGCGCGTATTGGTGAAATATTTCTAGTATTCAGTGTGAGCTATTTGAAAAATTTGCTTGTATTATAATGCATTTGCCTTTGATATTTTGCAGTTACATGTTGATCAATAATTGTGTCTCGCTTGATGTGGATGATCACCACCTCTAAATTTTTCTTTATTGGCAAATGCAAAAAAATAGATCATATATGTATCATATGATCATACATACATATATATATATATATATATACATAACACATATATATACATAAACACAAAACGGTCATTATTTGCAATTGAAACTCGTCTCGGTAAGAGTTACGAGGGTGTAGTTCCAGTATAATGCGAATGGCACGTTTCTGTAAAATGAACACTTAAGAGAGCGACCCCAGTGCATAATCCTGTATTTTGTCAAGGACTAAAAGTACGCAAAGTACTGTGGTCTCAGCGTGTCTCGTCTACAAAACCTTGTAAAAGTCCTCAAAGCATAATTTGCTTTTGCAAGTTTACCACATAAACAATTCAAATGATCATCCCACCGTAATCGGTTATCAATGATTAGACCCAGAACTGGAACTGATATCCAACAATCTCCACTGACCCACCACAATCCTCAAGGGCAGCTCCCCCTCAAACGAGCTTCTATTTCCGAATACCACCGCTTTAGTTTTCGCCCGATTGACATTATTTAGCATATTGACTCTTATATAATCCTGTATTTGTTTAGAAACAAAATTTAATTTTCCTAGAGCTTCTGTTTCGTCACGGTCACATACTAAATTATCAAATTATCATTAATCAATATGGAACTATTCCCCATAGCAATCTCCTCCAATAGCATTTTATTAACTTCTACGCATTGAACTCTGTTTGATAGACAGAATTCGAAACACTTATGTACAACTCCTCTCACCCCATAGTTTGCCAACTTGTTTAATAAAATTCCATGATTGACTAAGTCAAATGCTTTTGTCAAATCTACAAAGAGTCCCAGCGGAATCCTCATTTTGTCAAGCGCAGATGTTATTGCTTTAACAATTCCGTGAGTGGTATTCGTACCCTTATGAAACCACGATGAGAAGATTACAGATTACAGTACATTACGTTTCGCGAAAAAGACAAACAACACCATTCACAATCACTTCAAACAACTTGGAGAAACTAAGGATATGGACCGGTAATTTTCTACGGTTTTCTTTTACATTTCTTTTTTATGCACTAGTATAACTGTTACATATTTTAATGCTGAAGGAAAGGCTGCATCCTGAAAGAATATGTTTATTATATGTGCGAGAGGTAGAGATATGCATTCTTTAATTGCCTTCAATAAACTATTAGATATATTATCAAAACCTGAGGAATGTATATTTTTAGTTGTACTATATGATGCCCTACATTATCAGCAGGTGGCAAAAAGGAGGAATTGCGAATGCCTAATATATGCCCGACACCAGACATTGAATCAACATCAGTGGGTTGATGCATTACTGTATCCTTTACAACAGAAGAAGAAACTGTTAATCATAGAAGAAATTTATTAGATATCTAAATTAATGTAGTATTAAGTAAGTATCTGATTTCTGTCCTTAGAATATGATTACAGAATAAAATAAACATTAATGAAGATTCGTATTTATTAGCAAATAGGCTTAAGTGACTTTTTGGTGATGAGAAAAACGCAAAATTTTGGCACTAAACATTTGCAGCACGTTTTTGCTAAATTTTCTTGATGTTTCCTAGAACACAGATAACACCTTTTGAGCAGCAGTTCCGTTATCTCTGTTGATGCAAATTCCTGTAATTTTCTTCTCAAACATCGTGGTAATTATAACATATTCTTACTGATATCACTTTGATCACTTCCCAGTTTTAGAAGAAAAAATCAACCGAAAGCACATACAACTATAAACTTTCACAAGTCACATGAAGTTTTAAACGTATGTTGGGTTGCATAACATTTTTACATTCGATTATAATTATAAATTAAACGGGAATGCTTCAGCAGGATTGATTATGGTTTATAGAGCCTTATTTTAAAACTTCTTGAGTATTTGTAAGTTATATTGGCCTGTTGTACCGCCTACCCCACAGTACCCATATATCCACAGAGGTGAAAATTGTAATTTATCTCTCAGATTTACAATTGACTTAAATTTCCTTCGCAGAATATTGTGTATATTTATGACAATTTTCCATTTCTCCATTACTTGGTGCGGAGGACTTTTGTTAATAAAAATGTAGCTGTTCAGTCTAATACACCGGTCAAAATGTATCCCCAAATATTTCACATTATTTGCTTGTGGCAGTTGTAAATTCTTTAGGGAAACAGGTGGACATATGTTTTTTCTCAATGTAAAAGGAAAATTTTATCCTTTGTTGTCTTGATCTACCATTTCTTTAGATAACTTATGCAAGCGATCATTAAGCTTCATCTAAATTATCTTAAAATGCAGCGGAAAATATTTATTTAATAAACCTCGTAAGATGAAATAATTTTGCTTAAATTATTTATTAAAGTACAGCTTTAAAAGTCAATGCCAATAATCGATATTGTTCACCTCTAGTAGATATAAATACACACTGTTACTTTGAATAGCACCAAAAGTCATATTTTAACAAATATGTTTCCTGTGCGGTTCCAAGAAACAATTGTGTAACCATTTACTCATGTAATAATTTGCCTAGTCGGTGTGGCAACTGACGGAAGCGTTCAAACTCCAACAACGTAAATGTAACCACCAATCCAATTCCGCCAAGAATATGAAATAAGAATATTGCATGAATTTATTGGCGAGAAACAAATTTATAATGCACGCCTACGTCGAATAGAAGTTATATTGATCTACATTGATTAATAGTGCAATAGTTTCCCGTAATCTATTTACGCCCTAGGTTTACGTTCCGAGATTTATGCGTGCACTCATTATATCCAAAACGGAAACCGCTCTTCGGCATATGAAATACGAACGAAATGCGACAAAAATGGTGCGTCCAACACCGACTGGTTCGTTCTAAGACAGTACGATTTATGTGTTGTATTAATTGTGTTAATTAAAGTGCAAATGAGATAATACGTTCTATTGTGTCACGAGAAAATGCGATGACCGCTTTTGGTTCGTTACGTGGGATCTACCGATGAATAAATAAGCTTCGAAAATTAAACTTTCAATTTGGGAAGCAATTAGATGTTTATTGGGTCTCTTGCCCACTATGTACATTTAGAAAGTAGTGTTAACTTTTGTCTATTATCTTAAGAACATCAAATCTCACCTCAGAAAGATCTAGAAACGATGACTTTTTAGGTGAAATGTTTGTAGCTATTTGGTCATTGAAGATTTGCCTTGCAAAAAATTATGATGCTTCACAAAGTGATAATTAAGTAACGAAGAGTCGATGAGGTGGGACAGACATATGGAATTCAGTGCATCTAATTTTTGGAACGTTGTTATTCAAATATTGTTTGAATCCTTTTACCCTACTTAATTTCAAACAAAGGGATGAAGCTTTGTTTAACACCTGTCCAAAATATTATATTGTATGTTGTTGTTGTCATAAAGGTCTATATCCCACATTAATGTGCACATCGATTGAGAAACAGCTTTGCTAGGCTTCATGAACTTCCCCATTCGGCCCATATATTGCTGATAACTGCCCCCTGAGACCTTTCAACGAAATCAATTATTTCTTAAACTTTATCGTTATTCGTTAAATCTTATGATGTAGTGTATTCTACTGTTATTACGATATACTATGTTATGAGTATTCAGTTCATACACATGTGTATTAGAAATACAACCAATACTTGAAATATCACATCAGAAAACGTATCCACCTTCTATGTATCACCAAATTCGTATAAAAGGGAAAGTAGAAAAAGTAGACGTAGCTTAAAATTCTCTGCACCCGCACTACAGGAAATGGAAATCTTGAGTTGTATATTTACCATCATTAAATTCCATAAATGCAAATTACATGAAGCTATTTCTAGAGAAATTACCATGTGGCAGAGCAAAAGGTGGCAACCTCGATGTATTGCAACAATAACATGTCTATAAATCCGTTGCGAATACTTGCATTACAATTTAAGATTAAGCGAAGAACCGACATAGCAAAACGTCATGTTATGTAAACTCCTTATTTACTCGAATATTGATGTAAATTTCGCGAACTACCGTGGATCGCACATGTAGACAACATAAAATGCAATAAACGAGTAACGTGATCAGCTTTGATATGCAAAACGCTATGAATTTCCTCTCCGTGTGGTAATCACTAGTCGAGGTTTCTATTATTTCAATCTCTGATATCACGCATTACAGATTAAACCAACATTCTATAACAGAATAAAACAAAATAACAGTATCAATGTGTGTGTATACAATTTTTCTATTATTGATGTCAATAATGTGAAATATATGATCGCTGAGACCAAGATACATACATTTAGTTTTTAACTGTAGAGTTACCAAAATACGTATACGGCATTCTGAAAGTTAGTCATAGCAAAGTTGTGATAGTTCATGCATGACTAAGAAAGAGATGATCTCTTGATTCCTGTGAAAGCTCACTCCAAGCAAATTGTAGGGCAACCTGTAACTATTGTAAGTTTATTCGAGGTTCAGAAAGCATACCAACCCTTCCATCCATCACATCCCAAACATGTTATATGGACGATAGAACCGGCAACCAGTTGAGACTATTGATGTTGGCCTCTTGCAGAAATCCCAATGTAACTGCGGTAATATGAGGTCGCGCACTGCCTTGTTGGAATGTGTCATTATTTGGGGCTTGGATATATGGTAAAGCGAATGGTTTTTAAACTTCGGGAATGTACATTTGAGCATTTAAATGGCCTAGAAGGAGTATTAATGGCATCCTACTTCCTACGCTAATTCCACCCCAAACCACCAATCCAGTCTCACGTTCTGAAGAAGGATTCAAAAACAAATTTTCGAAACCATTAACCCACTATAGCGATAAATCAAGTTTCTTGTACGAAAACATTTCGACAACCATGTAAGCCTTAACTCTCTTTTCGGAACGAAACAACAGATTTATTTACATATTTGAAGTAAAAATGTACATTCTGCAATGTTCTCGGTCTGACGATATAATTTATTGAAACGACGTCGCATATAAGGCTACACCAAGGTAAGCCGCGCGTTTGTTGGACATAAGCCTTCTAATAAGACTAGAAAAACTACCACTTTGATTATTATATTTACATTCAAATTCATGTACATACCAGTTATTGACAACGACCACAGGGACAACTTAACCGTTCCGATTTCAATTCAAATGAATCGATTTCGCATTAAACGAGGCGTACGTTGTACGACAAAGTGAACATTTAGAGGCAATTCCCAGGTGAATGGTCGTGGTAACAGCCAACGTCGCGTAAAGGACAATAATTTCGTTTAGGTTAGGTATTGTTATATATTATAGACTGTTTCGTACCTACTACGGAAAATTAGAGTGTAAAGAAGATAGGAAAAATAAAATAAGAAAACTGAGATGTGTAGTGGTGGTAAAATCTTTCGCCATTTAATGTTAACCCCATACCTGTTGGAAATCGATATGATGAGGTCAAAACTACTTTATGACGGCTATTTTACTTCCGCCGAGTGTAGTAAAGTAATACACAGTATATTAATAAAACACATTTATTTATAATGTTCAAAATATTACCCTTTATAGTCAATGCATTTTTGCATCCGGCAAAATGAATATTAATTAATTCCGTCATTCCATATCTTGCTTGGTCCTCCTCTTATGTTCTTACGTTTACCATTTCAAACCCTTCTATTCAAGTATATTTGTCAGCTAGAGATGTAAACATTTTCCTTTGCTACTTCCTTACTGAAAATGATCATTTAGTTGTGGAAGTTAATATTGGAAACTATCCAAATTGATATGAAATGTATAAAAATCACTTTCTTGAAACTCATTCTAAATCATATCTTCCTTATTTGTTTTTATCTAGATATAAGACCCGACAATACTCAACATTCTGAGGCGACCCAATTGCATTTCATATATGCTATTATATTTAACACTTTATTATATTTGTTCCATATTAAATGGCTGAAATATTATGGCAGTGACACTTCAGTCTTCCACGATTTTTTATAGTTAGCAATCTGTTAGTTTTCTTTTGACACTTATGTATGTCACATATGCCTACGTACATATGCTTCTTGTATTTAAGTGCGCTATTAAATCGCCTATCTAAAGCAGAATTCGAATAAACAACACCATTACTTTTCGCTACAGGTTACATATTTCTTAATGTATGTTTTAGTTATCCATTTTATGTGAATGTTTTCTCTGTAGGTACGTCGATGATGTTGGCGATGACAACGTAATTTCAATCCTACACGTGCTCAAATTTATCAACGACCACACAAGATGTACTCTTTAGAAACTCTCTTTCGATTAATGAATTATGGAAAGGAATACCTATATATTGTGAGGTATTTTATCGAAAGCAATAAATTTGACATAACACACCTTTTTAAATACTAAATGAAGCATAAAGAAGTCCAAAGCACGAATGCCACGAAAGTAATTTTATAATCAGCGAGAATGATAGATTAAAAAAGAAGTACTTACTTGCGAGAAGGCAATTCGTAACTCTATGACATTATGAATCACATCAACTCGATGAAACATGTCTGTGGAATATACGTTGACCTATCAAGAGCTACTCATCTGATAGACCATACTATTTTGTTATCAAAATTGGAGCGTTATGTTATTGGAGGGAGTGCTCTAAATTGTAGTGCAAATTATGGTAAATATAAATACACATCTTTTAAACAGTACCTACTGCGACAAATTTATTAATCACATCACCTATCATATCATATAATTGCCAAGTTTTTCATTTCTGTTCTCTAGCGATTTTACTATCGAATTACGAATCAGTTTGTCGTTTTTATTACGGCGCTATATACACTTTTTTCTTCGGAGCCAAATTAACAATAATCTAATTTGTAAGCATAAAATGAAAGAAATCCAAATTTCTTGTTGTGAAAATTTTAAGAATTATCACGACAACGTAAATTTGAAACTACTATCCTGTTCGAAACTAAATACGTTAAATTGCTTTTCATTTTGAAAGCAATATGACAAAATCTTATTCTTTCCGACGACTGTGAAAATTTCAAGGAAGTGTAGGTAAGCATCAACCAGTTATCATACGTGGCGATGTTTCCGTTATTTATTAGACATCCCATACAGAGACAATCGACTGTAAAGTTTCGCTTGAAAGCTTTCAATTCGTACCGTGAAGTGTTGCCCGAGCATTAAATTTTATACTATTATTGTCCTGTTTAGCGAAGGTGAAAATGTTAACGTATTGCAATTGTACTCATATACAAACCATGTTTATGTTTTACATATACATTTACGAAAAGAGACATTTTGATGTTTCTAACGAATCGGTTATGTTTAAATAACGCAGAAATATATTTTAAAATTCCTTCACAAACAATATTGTAATCGCCGGCCATATATTTAATTTTGTGTGGATCATTTCAGATTCCATATTTCTTCTAATGCCTGAACTGTAATTTTCCAGCAGTTTCCACATATAAGTACCAGTCTTTCCTAGGAACCCTACAACTTATGCGTTAACCCTTTGGGGTATTGTCTGGTTCAATGCGAGTCTGGCATTACTAGTGAGAGAATCATTCGGACATTATTTCGTGCTATTTTGGTCGTTTAAAATGGCTGCTGTAATTGAAAATCCTACCGACTGTAATCTGAACATGAAGGTTGCTGAGATACATCGTGAACTTTGTTCTGTTTATGGTGGAAATGTCATGAGTGATAGTGTAGTTAAAAGAGAAGGAAGAAGAAGGTTTAGAGAAGGGCAAACTAATGTCCATCATAAGGAACGGTGTCGAAGACGAACTGTTATGGCGGACAAACTTTTGGGTAATGTCGAAGAGAAAGTTTGTGAAAATCGGCGATTCGCTATTACAGAACTGAGTGCAGGAGGGTGTTACAGCATGATTTAATTCACAGACGGCAGAGTTCTATGAAGAGTGTATTAAGACACTGATCCATCGCTATGACAAATGTCTCAATCTTAATAGCAACTGAGTAGAAAAATAGCTGAAAGTAGTTGCTTTAAGTTGTATATAATAAAAGCCTCTTCATGTACTGCTGTTTTTAATAACCAAACTTACTTTATAAATCGCCCCCGTATTAAAAATCTATTGTCTTAATCTGTATTACGAGTTAGACTCGTCATCTTGCACTTGCGCAAACTAAATGCAAGACAAGTGTCAGTCGTCAAATGTATCCAAGCACTAAACACATAAACAATGTATACAAAACCGAAATCAAAGCTTTAACTTGGAATCCTACTTCGTATATCCTCAACGAGATTTCATCGTAGTTCAATTCATTGACGAACCACCGTACTACTCCAACATACTCACAACGTCCATATTCAGGGTATGTGCGAATATCTCCACTTTGTCCTCGATGATAATCTAATTTTGTAGTTCATGTAAGAGTAGTATTCCTTGAAAGTCCAAATAATGTTTCGGATTGTATTGATAGATTCGGTAGTTTATTGTTTCATTTCGTGTTCCTGAACTCGATTCTGATTATGCTGAAGCTTAAGAGGCAAACTTAAGTATCTGTTGCTAGGTACTAAATCTAATGTAGTTCGTGATAGCTGTTAGGATAGATGTTCTGGAGTTTGGAAAGGAAGTGGTAATGATTAGATGCTTTAGACTAGCCAGTATGTCATGGTTAAGATTCCTTACGGCACCTTTCCAGTTGGTTAATTGTTTTGATCGCTATAACACAATTTCTTAGATCTTCAATGAAACTACCGACAAACTGGTATGAGCTACATATTATCACCAGCCTTTAAGTGGTCATATGCAAGCTGCCCGTTTCTTTTATTCGATAGTGTATAATCCTTCATGCAAGATGGTATGCAATGGGAAACGAAAATTGAACAAATCGATTGATTTTCAAATTCACAGTGAGTTGTAGAAAATCATGTTATTCGTGTTTATGTTGCGCGGGGTGCAAGTATAACATGTACATAGAATCCGATTAGCAGTATGACGCTCTAAAATAAAAATGAATGTTTATTATTTTAACGCCATTACTGTTCCCATTTTTTACTTTTGAAAACAGCAAACGAATCTACCTCGTTCTACAGCTGAGTATCATCCTTGTCCTATTTCTAGCTTTTTTTGTACTGCGTTTTATATTCATTCTAAATCCTCTTAAAGTGTGCAATGTGCATAGAACACCAATCTTTTGTAACCATAACAAGAAGGTAAAAGGAGTTATCTATATACGTTGTATATACTATAAAATAAATGAGAAGGGGAGTGGGCTAGTTAACAATCTTCAGCGATTGCCAGTCCATCACTCAAGTCCTGTCAATTAAGGAGACCGTTTCGCGGTTTCACCGGCACAAAACAAGTCTACCACTTGAAGTAAAAAGAAATCGCGCCACAATCGCATACCTACCGAAAGTATTTCGAAAACCGCAAGAAAAATGCATTTACAAATAGGCATTTACATCTACATGTCTGCAGCTACTTGTATATCATATCATATATATATATATATATATATATATATATATATGTATGATACGAAATAGGTGAATGCTTTTTCGAAATATTTTTATCGTTCCACATTAAGTACGTCTTGTTAGAATTATAATATGTACGGTACTCTCCAAACTCCGCTCTAATAATAAGCCACTCACGAAATATACTTATTAATCACATTTGAAGCATGTTTATTAAAGAGAAGCAACGGATAATATCGTCACTGCGAAAAGCGATATTGAGAAATAAATACTTTTTGCTTCTTTCAAAATTAAGTGCCACTGCTGTACTACTTTAGTAACATAAATGAACACATTTGAAAAGGGTGCTATTTGCGGCTTGTCTTTTCAATAGTTCCACTGTAGGACGTATGACTAATCATAGGAACTTGATTAGTTGTTTAATTCTAAGATTTTATAAGGTAAAACGACTGAAATAATGGTATATCTTGTGACCAACAAAGTAGTGTATAAAAATGTATAAATTTTGTTTTTAATTTATTCATCGGTTACGGATATTTGTTTATACATACATAAACATTTCAATTGATGCTTATTTCTACTTATAATTCCCAAAATCGCGGCAAATACCTGTCCCAACTCGCTCTCACACACATACATAAATGCTATTAAAGATACATGCGTGCTTTAATTAAATGCACGTTACCTTTTTAGAAATTGCAAAAAGTAAAATACCGCAATTATTGAATCAGGGAAACGGAACGGTCAAATATGTTGCTATTACCGTAAGCATAAAGTAATTAATTCATTATTGGTAATATATGAATAGCTTTCGAGATTTATACCATATGTGTAAATACCACTTTCGAAGAAACCGGATTGATATCCAATTTTTTAACAGTATAGGAAAACAATTCATAATAACAAACAGTAATTATTATTAGATATGCACAATTATTTACGCCTTTTTTTAATGTAATTAGATTAGTGGCGAATATGTGGTGGATGAATTTCCAACGTTCGAGTATATACCAGGGCGATTCGTAAAGAAAGTTCGGTTCCCGCCTAGTGAGTAGAAGATCAGTGCGATCTCGGCGCTGTAGGGGTAGTCTGTCAGTGCTAGTGAGAGAATCGTTTGGACATTTTTCGTGCTATTTTGGTCATTTAAAATGGCTGCTGCAAACGGAAATCCCGCCGATTGTGAACTGCGTCCTATTTTGTGTGTTCTGTATACAAAGAACATGATATTCATCGTGAAGTTTGGTCTGTTTATCGTGAAAATGTCATGAGTGACAGTGTGATAAAAGATGGTGCCGTATGTTTCGAGATTGTCGAACTTATGTTCATTATCAAGAACGAAGTGGGAGACGAATTTTTGGGTAATGTCGAACAGAAAATTTGTGGAAATCGGCGATTCGCAATTACAGAACAGAATGCCTTTTTCCGTCAAATTTCACATACAGTTTTGTACGAAATTCTTATTCGCATGCGGCAGAGTTCTATGAAGAAAGCATCAAGGAACTGGTTTATCGCTATGACAAATGTCTCAGTTTCAATGGCAACTATGTAGAAGAATAGCTGAGAATAGTAGCTTTAAGTTGTATATATTGAAAGCCCCTTCATGTGTTGGTGTTTTTTTAGTAGTCTAATGGAACTTACTTTACGAATCGCCCTCATACATACACAGATTTCGATATTCTAAGTACTAAATTCTATGTGGTAAGAAGTTGCATTGAATTGAATAGCCGTAAATGATAGGTAGGAAGTTAGAAATTGGGATTGACGAAAATCTAGCAAGAGAAAATTGAGACCATATTGACCAACTAAGCTGGAAACTTATTATTATCGCAAACTATATGGCCAAAACATTTCATTCTGCCAGTTATGCAGCCGAAATCCAAGTTCAACAACATCAATTCTAAATGTGTATTGTGTTTTGGCCTGCTCGGTACTATTGTGTGATATGATTGTGTGGTATCATGAGGGTAAATGAAGGTAAAATTTTTGCATTGAAAAGATGCAATAAAAAAACTTATTTTTATACTAGGCTTCGCGATATACACTATCGCTTAAAACTGACTGATCAGAAGATAAGTCCTGTAAAAAGTACTGATACTGGTGGAGAAAGAAATATTTGTTTCAGAATAGAATTTTTAGGAAATTTAGGAATTTTACAAAGGAGAAAATGATAGACATCAAATTATCAATTCATCAAAATAGCCACTCCTGTTTGATAATTTCCTTAGGCTTAGGCAATCTTTCCGCACTATATCCGGTGATGTTTTGCAACGTCCTTTTTTATGTCCTGTAACTATGTAAGTACTCTCTCGCTTTTCTACTCAACTCGTCTTATAACAGCTGGACGGGATTCAAACATGGCGATTCCGGGAGCCAGATCACATTCATCAAGCTTAATTTTTCTTCTTCTTGTTTCTGTCCTAGATACTCCTTGCAAAGCTTGAATGTATGCTTGGGATCGCTATCCTGTTGTACAATTAACTAGACTGCCGATAGAATTACGTGATGTTCCAGTTTTCAGTATCTTCTTATAATTTACTCCCTTTTAATTTCATTGATACGGTGAAAACCTAGAAACGCAGTTTGAATGTTCCTTGGATTATGCAACGCATTGTACGACTTTGAGCCCATACCAATGCTAACGGCCAGCAGCTGCCTCACACCTTTACCATACTGACCGACATAGAGTGTCAACGGCTTGTATTGAATTCCGCTGCGTATTGTCGAAGAACAGTAAATCACTGACCAAAATCAGAAGGGATCCATTCCTTGGAGTCTCTCAACCCCTGTGAAGAGAAAGAGATTCCAGATAAGGAAGAAACCACTACTGCACCAAAATGTTGTATTTTTCGATTAGTTCTCAGAGTAATTCTACCTTCACAGCTGCAGTTCTAGTACTTTGACGATCCTTCGGATTTTGATTGAAGAAACCACGCCCTGTCGTCAGATTGAGGTGGAAAAGGTTATAATGTAATCCGATAAGGATGGTATTGTCAAGTTGTACTGGATTTTGTTTTAGTTCTATTAACTGGTATTCGCCGTACAGCTTGCTCAGGCGCGCCTTGCTTTACTGCTAACTTTTTTATATCTTCACTGATAATACGATTTCAGGTGACTACAGGAAGTATACAAAAGTTGATGGTAAGGGAAGATTATCATGTCACTATTAGAAATGCTAAAACTCAATTTTTGCAAAATGTCAGTTACTTTCTTCTCTCACTCCCCCTTTTAATGATGAAGAGATTCCCTTGAAATTTTGACTACGTTGCAAAGTAACACAAAAAATAAATACACTCATCCATATACTAATTGCTAACAAATCTACGTTTGAACAAAACCCACGTATAGTATAACAGCAGTTGAAGTTATTTACAACAAGAATACAAGTGGTACTTGCTGGTATGGCAAATTGATCTGCGCAACTCAATTTCTTTTACTAATACATTATCAATACATTTTTTAATTAAGGAAAGTTTTAAATAATCTCAAGTAACGCCGTAATCACTTTCACTTTTTGAAGAAATCGTAAGGTAAATAGGGTAATACGTCGTTCGTTATTGAAAACCGTTAAATATAATTGGTTCTGTAACAATGTGTCACCAATAACGAATTGATTAAATGCGAAAGTGTAAAATGTTGTACTATATACATACATATGTATGTATGCATGCATATAATTTGCACATGTTATCTGCACGATTAATACGCACATGTAAATTAACATGTTCATTGTGTTTCATGTTTCCGTATTTAGTTTATTAAAATCAAAGTTACGCAAGAAAGTATCAATGACCTAACACTGATACGAATATGGAATGTGACCATAATAAGTGTATGAAATTGGTCTGAACTTATAAAGATTGCTTTAGTTAACCGCTATCGGACTGCACAGACAGGATCTGTATGCAATTCTACAAAAATAATTCGTGATGGTCTTCCAGTTAGGCGAATAATGCTGAGAATGGTTATTGCTATTACAAAGGGAACGTATACGTGTTCGGAATACACATGCATATACTTTACCTTAGAAACTGAAACAAAATGAGACACAAGCATCTACAGGAAAGCACGGCCTCAATCCGTCCAACTAGAAGATGCGACCCACTGCGTTCCAAATGAATATTTCGCATACCAAGTGAACTGCCCGCCATAAATCCAATTTAATTGAATATATAATTTACCCGATACATCTACTCGTGTACTGTGAGATTGCTTATACCAACGGAGCGGACTGAGTTAGTTCATAAATATTTTATGGCGTTTTTGGTAAAACATGTTTTCGACGACTACCCGGTCTAGTTTGGTAATGTATATATCAAAACATACTTAAATATGGATGAGCACAATGTCTTCGAGTCGTCGAATCAGCAAACTTACTACATCCAGATAATTCACTCTGATTGTAATTGAAATTTTTCTTTGCACTTCGATCATTTTTAATGGCTCTAACAATGGGCAAAGTATGAATTAAACATGTATGTATATACCTAATCGCAAAACTCCATTATCTCGTGAAATTCTTGTTCATCATAAACCGCTGCAATTCAAGACGTAGAAGCTACGATATGGCGAGGTGTTACCCCAACGATAAATCTAAAGCAGGACCAATTTAATTAACCTATTTGCCTTTAAACTCCCTTTTGTAGAATAGGTATCATTGTATTGTACCCTTTTATTCTTCCCAACTGGTGTTTTTGTTGTGTAGTCCGGAAGTTTGTGTTTTGTTAATAACTACTTATAACTAGTTATTGGCGCTATTATCGGCGAATGATCTGGGAGAGAGGTTACAGCTTATGAGAGCATCCGTTTATGCCGGAGAAATTCCATCAGTAATAAGTAATACTAAAAGGTCAGGAATTTTATTGCAGCGAGTCCACCAATAAGTTGGAGTACTAGTTGATTGAAAGGAGTGTAACTGTTCCTGTATAAGATTTCACAATTCTCGACCTTTTGTTATTACCAGTCGGAATCCACTTGCAATAAATTTGTGTCCTAATGTCTGGAAAAAATCTTTAAAATTCTCTTTTCTGTGTTTTGTCGTGGTGGGCAGAAAACTGCAGCGACGGTCAGTTCATATAGAGGCATCTTTCCTTTAATAACTTGAATAGTTAAAGTTTAGTTTTAATAGTTAGTAAGCCAGTACGAATTACCTAAGTAAGAACTGCATATAAGTTAATATCACTTGAACTCAAGCTCTTCATGGAACATGGGGCACAGCAAATGTCGATACGATTTTATTCATTAATCTCCCTTATAAAGTCAGTGTGAACAAATTTACCACCTATTGCCGAATATAAGGCAATTTTTTTATCCGGGAATATCTATAATGGATGAGATAAGACCCTCTTAGGGTGTTACCGATAAAACGCTATAGATAAAATTGGAAAGTGTTTTAAAAGAAAATTATCAAAGACAGGGTGATATTGCACTCGGTTAATATAGCTGAAAAAGAGAAATTAGTGTTCACTGACTGTTAAATAGGGCTTTTGAGCATGTCAACCTAGAAAACCTACTAGTGAACTTCAAATCTAATTAGAAGAACTGAATGACCAATATTATAGTAATTGAATGGCTACAACATACAACTATAAAATGGAAATGTAGAAGAGGAAAACTGCTATTTGTTGACAACTATCGTTCTCGTCCAAAAGACATTAATTAAAGAATATTTAACTGGCACATGGGTGTATTAAACGCTAAATCAGGCATACTATAGAAAACAGTGGTAATAACTAATTTTAGCTGAAATGAAATAGGTATCCTTAATGTGACATCATCATGCAAAAAGTCGTCATCAGTAACTCTCTGAAATGACGTCTGAGTTTCGGCCTGAGTTGATATTCCCCTCTCCGTACTAATTGTGTAGAACAAAGTGCAGTTTTAGGCACTGTTTAACGTAATTTGCAATCTTTCTTTGGATATTGATTAACACTTATTGTTAGTAGCAGACGACACTTTTCTATTAGAAAATGGAGACATCAGTGATAAGTCAAGCGACGAAACTGTCAATTCCTGGAAATTTAATCGACACTTACCTGCAGATTTTAGCCATGACATGGAACGTTCTCAACGGTAGAAGGAAAACCAAAAACAAGATGTAAGAGGGGAGTAGAAAGAATATGTAAAACTATTAAATTAACAGGTCGAAGGAAGGAGTTTTAAACAAGAAGAAGGAAAATAATTACCCAAGGCACCCGAGCCTTCTAAACTTATACATTTAATTTATATAAGTGAGATTGAGAAGGTAGAAGAGGTAGCAACCTTAGATACTGAAACGTCTATTTTTGTGTTTATATGTGCATGTAATTTGAATAATTATGTCTGTTTGGTATGATATATAACAGACTACAGGGTTATAATACATATTTGTTTGTATTTTCATGCGAGGCCCTATATTACAATTACAATTGGCATATTGATATGATGTAGTAAGTCTCACTAAAAATGAGAACCAAATATGTAGTATGAAATATGATGGGTCAGTGATTTCCCGCAAAGTTTCTTACTGTTTGGGATTGAAGATTTCAATTTCACAATAAATAAATAAATACATATTTCGTCAATCTGTCAAAAGTAAATTCAAAGTCTCTGCAAATGGAATGAATAAATACAAAAGTATCTAAATTTATCCTTTCCTATAGTAGGCTTTTCTCAGGTAGAAGTCATTATTATTTTCTCGAAAGCAGTGATTACTAATACAATTACATGGTTAAATGAATTTCACTATTTATACTATTAAATCGGTGCACTTAAAGCACTATAAACTTAATCTTAAAGTCACACTTAAAAGTTAAAGTGCAAGGTCTTGTTGCATACATTGTTGCATTCCACTACACCTTTATTACTCCCAAGAGAGTAATAGCTTAAAGTCCTTCCCTTGCGGATTTCAGATCCTACCTTACCTATTTGATTACATATTCTTCGAGCAACAATCTTAATAGTATATATATAACTTAAAATACAAACATTAGACAATGATATGGAATTTAGATAAGAAAATTACCCATGTTGAACGCAATTTATAACCACGTCTAAGAACAAACGGTCGGCATACTACCAACAAATTATTATAAGCGCTATAATTTATAGTTTCATTGTTAATACAGACACGGATACGGATCAGATAAAGCAACTCATAAAGCCGCTAGCTGACACATTAATAACCGTAATTATTTCCCTTTGCAGTCCTTGAAAGGAATACTTCTAATGACTTAATTACCAACATTCAATCCCTCCGCTGCTTATGCATGCACTTAACCACCAAAGATTATCTCTAGACATTATTGTAGAGCTACAGATGAATTTTCGCCTTGCGCGTAAAGGATACTAATAAATCAATGACAGCTCAAACACGATAAATACTACAAACACTGTAGGTAAACGCGTTGGTATATAAATAGAGTAATAGAGATGTTCAGTACACCTGGTACGCATTAATTCGAAAGGAACTAATCTGTTTACGACTAGATGTGAGAATATGAGAAAATTATCATATTCTTTTACACCTTCACATCCCATGAAGTGTCTTTACATTTCTTTTTGATATGCACTCCGCGGAAGATGAATACGAGCAAGTATACATACATATGTATACTTTTGAAGCGGTATAATATAAGATTATGACAGTAAAAGATACGAAACAGGGAAAGGATAATGCAAACAAATAGCGTTATATACTACCTAACACCAAATTTGCAAGCAAATATTTAAACCATCATGACAATAGACACAAAGTTATTGAAACCGATTTTTTTATATAGCTAATAATGCTTATCGTTGCTTATCATTCCAGAGATGGTATCCAATTGCACCACTTCCTTAGTCCATGAGCAATTCACACTAACTAGGTTTTAGTGTCTGCTACAGTTCTAATTCTAGTCTAGTTCTTGACTAGCACACGATGTTTTCTAAAACAAGCTCGAAAGAAGCTAGCCGAATAAATACGGGCATTATCTTGCTAAACCATATACAGGCAGTAAAATCTGGAAGATTCTCTATATAACGACCTAATGAATTAGGTGCGTTAATGAACAGCTATCAAGTAACTGTGGAAAAGCTTACAAAGTAAGCCCAATTTGCATATGCCAATAATCCGTTAAGCCCAACGGTTTATCTTGTTTCATTTCTTTATATTTCCTCATTTACGCCATCTGTATTGCATTCCCTATAATTTCCTTTATTACAGGATTACATTGTACCATATCAGAAGCTTTTCGAAGACAGGTCACTTCTTTCTTTTCCTAACAGTGCCAATAATAAGAGAATTTGACTTACCTATACTGAATTTTCTTTTCGTCACTGAAGATAATATTATGCCAGTCGTTCTCCCAACCTGGTTTCGCTGCGATAAACTGAAAATGGTCCATACCTGTCAAATATAACTTTATTTAAATTTCAGGACTTGAAGACGGGAAAATATTTGGAAAGTGTGTCAGATTCCAGTTGTAGCGAATTTTGTACGCGCGGTTTTAGACGTTTTCAGAATCTTTATCAGAATTTTTATTTATTTTTTGATAATAACTTAGAAAACATATAATTTACTAAATGTGTTCCAGTTGATATCAATTCTATTGTGTTATTCTTTCCGTAATCCAATCAATAGTTATGAGTAATAACATAGAGGACAAGCTACAATTACCCGACACCACTTTCAATTTATATCGGTTTAGTTAGTTTGCATCCGCGTTCAATTTTTACGCTGAGAGTAATTCACTGCACTAGAACTACAATTCTGCACAGAATGCCCTAGTAGGACAGGTAGTTTCTGATCGACAGTAAACGTAGTCAATGTGTTCGGCCCAATTCAAATTTACATAAAAAATATCCTAATATTTTTATTTTGGAGCTCAATTGTTGTAGTATAATTTTCTAACTGGATACAATTCCAGCTTGGAATATTGTTGAATCTGTTGCTCTCCCAAACATTATGGCAGTTCACTTTGATTAATAACAAATCTATGTATTACATTAAAAAATATGTACAAATATTTCAAAATATGGTCTGAAGAATGGAATTTATTTCGAAGATCTGATCGTTTCTTGTAAACAAGATTTGGATTAGCTTTGAATGTAAAATTAACACATTCATCGATACCTTCATTTCTAATTCTTGCATCTGGGTAACTGAATTTGAACAGCATTTAAAATACGCGTTTAGATGACACAAGAAACAATATATAAGCAAGAAAGTTATGCACACCACGAAAGTTATACAAGGACTGCATTTTACAGATAACTTAACTTAGGGATAAATACGTCGTTCAACTCGTGCTGATATACAAGAGCGGTTTGACGGAAGAGTGGCTTTTTAAAGGTTGACTAGACTTTCGTTACGTTATTGTTGACTTCAGCCATATTTCTGATGCCTACTGTCAAAATTTCATACAAATCTGATGGGTCGGTTTAGTTTCATGCGCATTTAAAGAAAACTGTTTAAAAAATATTGCGAATGCGCTTGGTTCCATGGAATGACTTGTAAGCACTTTCCTGCTTTTGAAATTGGCCATATAAGCACGAATGGTGCAGAACATCAAAGAGCGACATGGATGCCGCATTTGCTCAATGCTAATCAAATGCGCGCTCGCGTTAATAGTTCAGAAGAGTGTTGGGGTTAATCCAAGAGAATTTTTCCGTCGATATGTTACAGTAGATGAAGCTCGGGGACACCATTATATTCCAGAAACAAAAATACAGTCAAAACGATGGACTTCTGCCGAGGAGTCATGGCCACAGTCTTTTGGTATTCCAAAGATGCTATCTTTATTGATTATGTACAAAGAGGAAAAACGATAAGTGGCAAACATGCTGATTTGCTGTCATGTTTTGATGTCAAAGTTATGGAACGAAGACCGTATTAGTTGAAGGAAAAGTGTTGTTCCATCAGGATATTGCGCCCTCTCATTCGTTCACTGTTGCTACAACAAGATTAGTCGAATTGCGTTACGATTTGCTGTTTCATCCGCCATATTCACCAGACCTGACTCCCAATGATCTCTTATTTCCAAATTTAAGAAATGGCTCGGTGGAAAGAGATTTCAAACAAATGAAGAGGTGATATCCAAGACAAATGCATATTTTGAAGAGTTTCCGGAAGATTACGTTTTGGATGGTTTGAAAAAGAAATGGAAATTCGCTGGACAAGTGTGTACAGTTAAAAGGGAATTATGTTGAAAAGTAAATATATATATTTGACAATAAAATACCTTTTTTATTGATAAGCGGCTCTCCCATCAAACCGCCCTCGTATATATGCATATGTGTATGTTATAAATACACATAGCGAAACATATGCGGCTCAGTAAGCCCATTTTCCTTCTAACTCGCTTAACAAAGTGTAGCTTTCATTTTTCGAATATTTCGCAATGTTTCGTTGCACACATCTGAAATCATTAATCAACGATTAGATCTCGGACGCCTCGAGAATATTTCTGATGGATTGAAGTGGTTGCTTTTTAATAGGTAGTCGTACTTGTCGCAGGAAATTACGCAGTCGATTATTCGTGTACGTGTCTGGTAATTTGTCAGTTTGAATTAAATATTGTTTATTTAAAAGATTGACATAATGAATAAATAAAATTTCATTGAATAATCAAGATACATATGTACATGCGGACATATATGACTTTGCATTTAGATGTATCTTATAACAGAATCCGATGTTACGGTAAACGTTGTGTAACCAAATAATAATAACAATTCGTAAATAAACAAAATGAACGGATATTCATTAATTTACACTAAATGCCTTTGGCCTGGTGTATGCGAAGCTGCATTAAATTATAGCTGCAATCTATTACTACAGACCTTCGTGGAGCAGTTCTTTAATTCTTGGATTGTACCTATTTACTATACCGCGTGCCTAAGAAGTATGGAATAATGGTTCTATAGAATCAATAGCCTTATCCACACATCCTATTAAAAAAGTTTTAAATGAAAGTTATTTAACACCTTGTGTATATTCTGATGCAGTCTAAAAGTCTTCTGTTGACTGTACTTTAAGCGATGACGTCATGTGTATATTTTTCAAATGAAATGAGATCTTTGAAATGGTACCAGAGCGTAGTGTACAGTTAGTAGTTGTCGAGATATTTCAACCACCTAGTTTACCAGGTTGGTCTAGATAAGGAAGTTACGCCTCAACGAGGCTACTAGACGTAAAGAAAGGACGAAAGTCCAAAAAAACGAGGTCGGAGGGCAGTACTCCCGCGGGTCTTCCGAAAAGCAAGGGGCCAGAAGGTTTTACCTTCAAGGAGGCTGCTTTGAAGAGGATCGCGGTAGTATGCAACGACTATCCAGCCACCCAGATGGAGCCGGCAAAGCTTAAGGCAGACCAGGACTCTATTATGGAGGCATATAACAGCATTACGGAGCAAGGGCTTCAAGTACGCTTTTAAAAATATATCTATATGCGGGAGAACCGCTCTCAAAGCTGTCAAGTCTAATTAAAGGAATAAAGCTAGAGAACGTACTCTAAGGAAGCATGACGGACCACAATAGATCTGGAAAGGTCGCAGTGGAACAGGCATCAGTGCCACCTCAAGTAATCTAACATCTAACATCTACCTAGTTTACCCAGTTCCGTATATTAGTTGTGTATAACGATAATATGTAACAGTCAAAACTTTTAGAAGTAATTGCTACTATAAAATGGTTTATTTATCAAAAAAGGGACCGATTATCCTTTTAACCCATTTGGAAAAGTGAAAAATTGACACATATCACTTTTTTTATATCGTATGAAGGTAGAAATATTTCGAAATACATAAAAACGGAAAACAATATGGCGTACACAAAGAATTCATAATTTTATTAAAGCTAATACATATGTACAGTCTGGGCAAACAGCTGTAAGTTACGACAACATAGCCGACTCTCAACTCTAGTCAGTACACTGTTTGCTAGTAGTTCTGTGTATATGTAGGCTGTCGTAACTTATTTCGTAATTGCAGCCTTTTGCCCTGACTACATACATATGTATACACTTACCTTGAAAATAATTTGAGAAGTTAATAGTATTGCACAGTATGATAGTGCTTGAAATGGTCAATAGGTCTATATATTGTAGGCCTAATTACTTCTTCACTACTATTAGAATCACAACCCTTCATGTCTATGAAATTTGTTTACTTTTACCCGGAGAAGTACTTTCATCTGTTTGCAATCATCACTCTTCACTACCTGTTTCCATACGTACTGTAGCTATGATACACAAAAAATTAGCTCGCATGTCTGCGCTTTGGTGACAATGGCCAGGAAAATTCCGCGCATATATGATGTTATGTCTCAAATGGGTTAATGATGATTGGTTATGGAGATCTCATGAGAACCCAAGAGGACGTGTGTGCCCTATTTAATGAAATCTATTCAAATCGATAACCAATTACTCAGTTGGTTGTCAGTTTTGTGAAGCCCATAAAGAGTTTTAGGAAAACGGATGATGTGAAGATATTCCGAGAAGTGGACGATATCGCAAGAAGATATTAAAGTAGGCACGTTACTGCAGGTAGCTTTCAAATCCGATGTCAGTAAAGGCTCTTTCAAAAAATTTGCAAAACGAAGAACAGCATCCTTATAAGTCCACTTTGGCACATTAGCTATCAGAGGATGATTTTGCCAGACGT
This sequence comes from Chrysina gloriosa, assembly GCA_038088585.1. NCBI lineage: Eukaryota > Metazoa > Arthropoda > Insecta > Coleoptera > Scarabaeidae > Chrysina > Chrysina gloriosa. Next base: position 65,325,457 of record CM076088.1, read on the forward strand.
GCAGTATTTTGCGGACATATGATGGAGCAAATTAACGATTTTCCCAACTTTGTAAATAATAGTTTTTCTGACGAAGCCACCTTCTGTCTAAATTGAAAAGTAAATAGACACAATTGTCGATACTGGGCTGCTAACAACGCCTACGTAGTGATAGAATCCCGTACGTAAATGTAAGAGAAACTGAATGTGTGTACTATCATGACTCTAACTATCTATTTGATCATGCCTGTGACTATGTCTGTGACGACGACTATGACGATGACTATACTTACGACCATGACGATGACTATACTTACGACCATGACTATGACGATGTCTATGATCATGCCTGTGGCCATAACTACATGCCACATGCGCAATGCTTGTCTCGTGCTAGCGAAACATGTGTCACCGAATTGTATTCTTAAACAATTGTGTGGTCAGGAGTTTATCGATGTTATATAGTGTCAGTGAATACTCTACAGTCCTGACAATTACTATCATTAATACAATCTTGTAAATACATTTGACACATTAGGCTACATATTCGATAGAATCCTTTCTATTGTAGTTATGTTAACATGGACTTTAATGCTAAAATGAATACCATAAATTTGTTGCATTCTACTGTCAGAAAACCAATAATTTGCCAGATCTGCTTTATATTTTTTAAATAGTTTATTACTGTTTATCTAACGCAGAACATATGACTATTACTTTATATCTGATGTATCAAACAGCTATAATTTAAGTTTTCCTAGATTACTAATAAACACAAATTACTATCGGAATTAAAATACACTATCTTACAAATTAAATGTAGCAATAAGATAACATTTCGATTATTTAATTTTGTGTGGTACTTTGAAGTCACACTACCATACCATTGTAAAGGATTTAAAATTTGGTACATGGTGGCGTACTTAAATCTATTTATAACATCAACTTACGCTCCTTCATGCAATAAGCAATAACCACGGCGCCTCAAGGTGTGTTTCTGTGTGGTCAATTATTTGCGGCTCATTAAATATACAATAAAATTCAGTATCAGGGCTGTGTTATATTGCAGATAGAATGCTGATGTATAACTAACAAAACATCTAATCATCATAATGCAAAAAGAATAACAATAGGTACTAATAACACTTGAATTAGTAGTAACAACCTCGTATCAATTCGTATTACCTTAATCACATAGTTACTGTAAATGCAGTAGACTTCTAGAAATTCTTACAGCGTAGGCGGGCGTAATTTACAGCGCCGTAGTCTAATCGCAATTTCAATCTTACCGTATTATATTTATTCATTTAAATGTGATCTAAAATAGCTCCATTTCTTTATTGCAGGCCGTTAAATTAAATCTCTTGACTGAATGCAAGTGTCACGGAGTATCGGGCAGTTGCACCATGAAAACGTGTTGGAAAAGTCTTCCGCCATTCCGAACAATAGGTGATAGTTTAATGAAAAAGTACTATAGAGCCAGGCCTGTAACCTCGACGTATACTACATCGAAAACGGATAAAAAGGAGGAAAGAAACTGCAGTTGGTTCTGAAGAAGGGTAAGATGCCCATCAAGAAACCGCCAAAAAGTCTGAACTAGTATTCCTTCAAATGTCGCCGAATTATTGCGAAAAAGATTTAGCGGCAGGATCTCTAGGGACAGTAGGGAGAATTTGTAATAGAACTTCCGAAGGTAAGTTATTAAGGATGCTCAGCAAGTTGTGCGGTTATGTTTAGTTACCTAGCACAACTTGCCGAGCTATTGAAAGAAAATAACGTAAGCAACAGGGAATAAGTTTTTCACATCAAACCTACAGCTCCTAATTTCATAGTTCTTATCTGCTTTAAAATGAAAGCAATATATTAGCAAAATAACTTTGTTTTATGTATCTATATTGTGATTTGTTCTCAAGTGATATTTTTTCCTGTAAATAAAAGGGATTGATGTAGGTATTTAAACTACTCCCCAGTAAATTTTTGGTTAGATACTGACGATATCTACAATTACTTGCAAATCTAGATAACGACATTTCTATCAGCGATGCAACTAAATTGGCAAAACCAATGCTTAGAAATAAATACTTATGTTAGATCCGATAGGTAAAGCTGAAAAAGATTATGTTTCTGATGAGGATCCATAGACTCATCTGACTAAATAGATTTTTTATTTAAATTTGTTCCACTTATTAAAATAAGGTGACATATTCCATTGTATATTCCAGGCGCTTTGTTTTACACAAAAAAATATTCCCTGTTAAGTGCAATCCGTAACAATAAATAAAGCAACCGCCTGAAATAGCCGATACGCATCTTGAACCGATGAAAACTAAATCGAATTCTCTATTTATTATTATTTTTTGTTTTAACGACTTGATTCCTCATATTGAGATCACAAATGCATTCATCATATTAGTATTTACAAGTTGCGTTACATTGATTTACTATGAGTAAGCATATATGCCCTGTTCGCTATATCGTACAACTATTAATGTACTCTGGCCACATATAAATCAGTTTAGGTCGCACAGCATGTACATTGTGTATTTATGTCTTTATTGCTAATGTATGTGTGTGTCAGGAATATATTTCGTATATGCATACATATACACAAATTTTGCATATAATCTCGATGCTTGAATTCGTGTTATACGAAAAGAATGAAATTTAATACATCTCTGGATGAACGAAATGAATATACAAGGGGATAAACCGTATAAGATCAGCATTTTTCACAGAAGAACGAGAAAAAGTAGATCCTTAAAATTCTGAAATGAGTTTAACGACTGACTAGTTATTCCGTTCAGGTAGATACAATTCAGGAAAGAGTATTATGTATGCCATAACAACGCATTATGCACGGAAAACAAGTATTTACAAAATATTCTCATCGATCGGATTGTGTAAAAACTCCGTGTATCTTAGACACTTGTAGATTTCCCAGAGCCTGCGAGGCAATTACTGATTTTGCTAAAGAAAATGCGAAGCTTTATTTGAAACAATTGATTTATAGGTTTGTTACATAAGCAATGGATATTTTCGTTAATGTTATGAGTTAGGTAAAGTATCGTAACTAAAATTACTTTAAAGATAAGAGAGCTCCATGAAGGTTAATTCCAGTTATGATCAATATCGGTATTCGTTTGAAACAGTCTTATTCAGTATTGAACCTTTCTCGCATTTTTCTTCTTCGTCTTAAGGTCCTTCCCTATCAAAAGGTTGGAAACCATTAATGCAATTTGCAGCCGTTGACAACAGTTCAATACTACTGCAACCAAACTAACCTCTTAAGCGGTTCTGTCTGATAGTTTTCTTCGTCCAACGTTCCAGTTTCCTTTTATTTCTCCATGTGTTGTCGGCTAAAGCAGAACATATCTGGGCCCCTCATTACCCTCACCCTAAGTATTCCATATATTTATCTTTTTATCGTAAACAGGACCTCACAGTCTTTACGGATTTCTATAAAGATTTCTTGGTGATCTCATCCGTTTACATCTCGAAGACTTGTAGTTTAACTACATAACTTTTCGCGGGGATGCAGCCACCATTGCATACAGCAACACAGAATAGAATAGGTAGCATGGGAGTATAGGCATCCTTCAATATTCATATTTCGATTAGATAAGATTTTCCTAAGTGATACAAACGACGACCTAGCAATTTCAACTCTCGTCTTTATTTCAAGCGTCTGATCCTCGTATTACATTTCATAAATTTAAAATATTCCAAGTTCGAACATTTCAGCAATAAGCAGAAATGAAAAAGTTGTTTTGTTCAATACTATTTTGAGATTACTCTTGGTTTCTTCTTTGCCGTCCTTTTTATGTGTTGATTTTCAATTTTCTTAGTCTAAGTGTCAGACATATCTGATCATTCTAAAGAACGTTTTGATCATCCAGAAATTAAATAGGGTGTAAAATTATTGTTTTTGCTTCAATACCATTACTTGTACAAGTTCAGTTCTTTATGAAACATACTCTCCTAAAGCAATCATGAGAATGATCTTAAAGGAGGTGGATTTGGAATACTTAGATCACAAGGTGCCATCATATTATTGAATACTTTTTGTTAGTGTTGCAATACGATTTAGTACTATTCTTAATTCAAATTAAAGTTAAGCGATTAATTTATTACCCCATTCTCCGAAAAAACAATAATGGAGAAGCAAATGTATATAGATATGCCAACTTGTGCTGCGGACTATACACGTTCAGTGCAAATGGATGTTATTTACATACATTAAATTTAATAATCATTCCATCCTAATGATTTTAATAATTTATGTTAATGTTTCAGGTAGCGACGGATGTGATTTAATGTGCTGTGGAAGGGGATACAACACCCATCAATATACCAGAAAATGGCAGTGCAACTGCAAATTCTTCTGGTGTTGCAAAGTGGAATGCAAAGAATGCAGTGAACGAACTGAGGAATACACGTGTAAATAATAATTTTAAAGTGAAAATTTAATGCGCGTGTGACGTAGGACATTAAGTGCTTTATACTGTAATGCTTGTTATGGGAGAGGCACCGATCGAATTCGAAAAATAATAAATCGAATATGTATATCATACAATGATTACGTAACTCTATTTTTAATTTCGAATTGTCGACTACATATATCTAATAACACAGTATAATGACTGCGTGAATATCTGCGAATCCAAAATGTTAAAACTAAAGAGATCGATTAATACTAAATTCAGTTATCTACTATATAATGCTTCTTATCCTAAATAATGAATTGTATCACACAATGAGACAGCATTTCTGTTAAGAATGTTTACACTATTAAATATTTGAACCAAAAACCACCTTGACATTCGAAAATATACTTATATTTTTTATTCTTCAAATATGGAAATGAAATTTTCTACTTTCTTCTACCTTCAGATTCTCACTTGGCGTTTGTTATAGAAGTAAAGCAATTTTAGACCTACCGGCGTCTCTTAAAAAAACTGAAGATTTCTTGTGACTAACCAAGAAAACATACTCAACCCCGAAATTTGAAACTTTATCCACAAATAAAGACTATTTATTGATAAAGTTTCAATTTTTTTAATTTTCGGGTTAGTGATGCTCCCTTGTTAGTATTTCTGTTTCCATGAGTATTTGCTCTGAAGATCACCTAACAAATGCGTCATAATTTTGGCGGTTTTTCAATTAATTTCTACTTCACATGTTGCAAATGTATTGGGTTTCCCATCGACAATAAACTTGTACCTCACTTTAATTTATTACTTGTTTGTACATTTTTACCTTAACTTTCACTATTTCTTCATCAATTTTCACGAATATAAAAAGGAAAAATGATGATTCGTATATGTACATGCATAATGTCGTAATACTGTCTTATATATCAAGCATTACAAGAATAAAGCACTAAATATCGTAAACTAGATAGATACCGCCAAGTATTAATTAGACAATTTTCTACTGTTTATATCAACGCACATAACGGATACCTATGCGACGATCGCTTAACTATATAATAAGAAAATTAATTAACAGGATGCTACCTCTGTAGTCTCATCGAAATAACTGACATTTACATGATAATTAGATCTTTCTTTTAATAAGAAGCATACTTCGCATTGCATAAGTTTATGTACAAAGTATATTTGAGTAAAGAAATGTAAAATTATTCGTTGATAATGAACGTGGTGCTTTTTACCGGCGAAACAGTACTTTGTAAGTTTCGATATGAAGGTGAAGAATATCACATAAGAAATGATACTTTTCATAAGCTCTACTTAATAATCTGTAAGGAATGCAAGAGTGTATTATAAAATCCAACATCTGTACTTCGAGATTAGAAGTAGTAATGCTACAACTTATAATAATCGCCGGGCATTTTTAGCTTTCGTTGAAGGAAATCTCAAAAATTTCAGTATATAAACTTATGTCATCGCTATATCTTATACGCAACAACTTGTTTTAACGTTAACTACGATACATAGCCTCGATCTGCGTGAATTCTAACTAATTTCAGTATTCAATAATTGTAAAAAGATTTTATTCTGTAAAACAGTTTTATGTGTACTTAAATTATTTATTTTTTGTAATATTTCTTTACCGATTTGTATGTTGCTTTGTACATTGCGAATAAATTATGAACTAATACAATAAATGTTTTGATTAAAGCCGTGTTTCTGTTATAAATCCTCATCATCTGTGATGGCAAGTTGATTTTGATACTCCACACCAAAAATTTAGTAAGTCATATCCCAATCCAATTTGAATCAGATAAAATTTTTGTAAAAGTGTGTCACTGGAATACCTAAACTTCTATATTTATGCGATGTTGTATATGAATACGCAGTGTATCAAAGATCACAAACGAAACATAGTCGTATGCATATAACATGAATACGTAAGTGTCATTTAATAAATTAATCATGGTTTAAAGTATGAGAAAATGAATTTCGAAGTATGAAACGTTATTAGAAGGGAAATATGACAGGTAGTGAAGACTAAAAGACGAACATGCATAACAAATGCAGAATTACACAAGAAAGCAGATACGAACACCAAACATAAGTAAAAAGTAGCCGATTTTGTATTTTAGAGCCCTATCTTGCAGATTGAATAGACTCCGCGAATCGCACGCTGGCATGGGATTAAAAACCTAAAACACTAACAATCTAAAAAAATGTTGATCACCCTCGTTTTGAATTCATTAATAGCATAACTTCCCATTTTAAAGAAGAATCCAATAAAACGTGAGCAAGTGTTTCGTAAGATAGCTTTTATTAATTGCAACGAATTATACATAGAGTACTGGGCACCGTCTACTATGGCACATATCGCCATTACTAGCCACAGAGAAATGTATGTAAATATATGAGCAATGTTTCATTTTGTCCAGCGCTGAAGATACATAATTTTAATTTTTTAATTGTTTAAAAACTATGCAAGAACGACTTGAATTGAAATTGATAAAAGTACAAAATCTGTGCATTGTAAATTCTCAAACTCAGAAAAAAATATAAAAAAGGTCAAGATAATTAATTACAGTAGAACCCCTCTAAGTCAAATTTTCTACTGCCACTCCATGTTTTCGACTTAAGAAGAATTCAAATTAGAGAAAGTCATTAAAAAATATTTGATATATAATGTGTGTGTTATAATAATAATGAGAGAAATGGTTATTCTGAACTACATTTCAACCAAAACTGCCTTGACACGCTCGTGATTTGTGCCAGTACCAGTACCCGAAGCGTTTCATGACCCATGCGTAAAAATTGGAACGAATCAGGAGCCCCACAATTTAGTCTTAAAGATAATATTCAGGCTCTTAACAGGGGTTGTTGTACAGGTTACCATATCATATATCACGTTGCAATGGCTGCCATCTGTTTCCTGAAGGACGTGTTTCAGCTTTTCCGAGATCTTCCGGTTTCTCTAGCCCTCTTTTCGTTCTTTTAGGCATTGCTGTCGGGTAGAACACACAGTTGATAAAGAAACACGTAGCATGTTAAGGAAGCACGAAGTAAATGGTCTTACAATAGTATCATCTACATCGCTAAAGCTCGAGTTCATTGTCGAAGTTGATTTTATACAGAAGGTAGATGACCACTTAATATCCGGTACTTGTTATGGCCCTAAACTGACTTCTCTTCTGTTTTAGAACGTTCTTGGTCTCGTTACAACTCAAACCTACTTCTAGAAAGGTCTTTAATTCCTCGGGTCTTCTCTGCTGTTGTTGTTCGTACCAGAATGGTTTATTAGACCAATTTTGTGTCCTCACCTCTACGCTGACTATGGAATTTCCTAAAGCAGGTTCAGATCTTGAGTACAGTGTTACTTCTCCCCCTCCCTCTTCTTCTCTTCCTCCTACCTCCTTTCTCTTGTTATACAGACATTTTTGCTGATTATTTTACCGCATCGCGGTTTCGTCAAAAGATATCAATAGAAGTTGCCTTGGAGTTCGGATGCAGGCATTCACAGTTATCGTCAATCGCAAAGTTATTGGAATTTTCATGTTTGTGTAAAAACGCCAACCGTCAAATATTTCTACATATTGTTGTGTAATAAGCAAATTTTCATCATTCCTTTGCTTACTCACATAGCCATTGAGCCAGAAATAAGCTTCAACGCTGAATAAAATTTTGTGATAGAAAGGACCAACAGTTGCATCAAACACACAAGACCTGTATTGAAGTATTACATATGCCTTGGAAGTTTTTAACAACGGCAAAGCCTATTAGTGTCAATTTTGAAGTTAGCTCAGTTGTTGTCTTTAGTCCGTCATTGTTAAGGAAACGATCATACAGAACTTTATTCTTTGCAATTCAGAAAACGTAGTGCAATAGCGAGCAAATTTGTTAGGCCAATTTCGCAAAACTATCTAATTTCCAAGGTTTATATATTTCTTCAGTTACACTAACGCTTGAGTCGAGCCCAAGTCAATGTTTAAGTTGTCTCAATTATCCTTAATTTTGTATGGTCAGAACTAGCCGCACTCACCAAACTTTGCTCCTAGAAAGTAATTTCATAAATCAGCTTCACGCGTACGTCAGTAAGTCTAAGGTCTCATTCTCGAAAGCAAATTTCATAAAAAGAATTTTGAGTTTGTTTCTCTTGTAATGGTCTGTAAACAACGTTAATAAAATACGTGGCTCGAATAAAATTTAAACGAGAACTTTTTAACTCTACGTCGATTGCAGTTCTGAAGCAAATTATCTATTGAAGTAGTTTCTTTCGTTCGGTATAAGCACTCCTTTGATGAAAGGATTGGTACTACGTTGAATTAACTTTTGCTGTTCATGGAAAAAAGTACAGTACAAGTAGATTGTTTAAGTCGCAAAAGATTGTGATTTATTCTGGAGCACCGACCAATGATTCTTTTGAAAAAGAAAATTTTTGGACAAAATAAAACACACCAGACTGTGAGAACGTTGATTCCTTGAACTGTTCACATAATTTTCATCCAAGCATTGTTGCGGCACCGTCAGTAACGGACATTGTGACTTGGGCTGCTGTGATAAAAATTCTGTTAACGAATCTTTTATTATCTTGACAACGGTTTCTGCATCAGTTTTTTGAATCCTTTTACTGGATAGCAACAATGAAGTTGGTGGACCATCACGTATTAAAGGGCACGCTACAACATGAATGACGCTGTGTTTTTGAGCACAAATCGTTTTATCCACACATGGGCAGATTTTCTTATTTCTCAACTCGTCTTTTATACGTTCCTTTACTGTACCTTGAACACGTGGCAAATTGTATCGTAATTGCATAGGTGTTGGCAACTTCCATGAGGGAACGTACTTAGCCCAAAATAGACGGAAGTGTTCATTAGATACTAGATATTGTGGAATGTTGCACACACTTATAAAAATAAAATCATATATAAATTGCCAGTATGGAATACTGTTACTTAAATTCAACACATGACGTCTACTTTTACAATGATTCCTACATTCAAACCTATCGCGACTTAGCAATCCGCTATTGCAAATTGTGCAATTATGCAATACCAAACAATTTAAAAAACTTATATAATATAAATAACTATTTCGTAAATACTTCTTCAGGGTCTTTTCTCCACCGTATTGACCTGTTCAGTTTCTATTCATCAAATACGTTGATGACGAGTTCTTTTTCCTTTTCTTTAGTTACAGAAATTACCATTTTCGAAATAATTAGCACGATCTCTACTAAGGCTAATGATTGTGATGGTTTAAACATTGTAATGGTTAGATTAGCGTGCCCTCATCTAGTGCCCTACATTACTCATACTATCAATACATGCTTATTGAAAAATGTATTTCCATCTTACTGGAAACGAGCAGTGGTTAGGCCACTTCCTAAAAATAATAATCCACTGAATCTCTCTGATCTACGTCGAATTAGTATCCTGCCGGTTTAGTCGAAAGTTTTCGAGAGGATAATAGCTGATCACCTTTTTATCCATTTGAATAAACACCACATTTTGCCATCCACGCAAGGCGGTTTCAGGACAGGCTTCAGTTGTACCACTGCTCTTTTGAAAATAATAGACGATATAATTCGCGAAACCGATCGTGGTAATTTGACAATTTTGTGTCTACTTGATTACCCTAAGGTCTTTGATACTATTAATCATGAATTGTTACAAGTGATACTGCACTATATAGGCTTGAAGGATGACGCTTTTTTCCTCTTATCTCGTTATGTAACTGATAGACAACAACTGGTTGGCTTAGATGGGCGGGAGTTCGAGTTGCTGATCTTGTCTTCTGATGTCCCGCAGGGTTCTGTTATTGGTCCGTTGCTGTACGTCATATATACGTCTCAACTTTATAAGGCATTGCAATATTGTCAGTACCATTTTTACACTGATGACACGCAGCTCTATTATTCTTTTCCAGTCGATGGTATGGTGGATGCTTTTAAAAACATAAATTCTGATCTAGAAAGTTTAGTGTACACCTCACGTGATCATGCGCTGTTCATCAATACCTCAAAAACGGAATTAATTTTCTTTAGACCACAGAACAAAAAGCAGCGGGTTCTTTCGTCGGGTTTGAGTGTATGCGTTGACCAAGATTCAATTTAAGTCTACGGTGAGAAATCTGGGTGTCATTATAGACGAAAATTTAACGATTATATAAATAAATGTATGCAAAGAGCTTACGCTTCATTGAAGTTAATCTACAATAACAGATGTTACTTAAATAAGAATTTGAAAACTTTGTTATGTGAATCGTTGGTTTTGTCTTTGTTTAGGTATTGCGATGTCTTGTACAGCACCTGCATTGGTTCTTTTTGTTGTCGTAAGGTTCAAAAGGTTCAGAATTCATGCCTGAGACTCATATTTGGTATACGTAAGTATTGTCATGTAAGTCATAAGTTGGAGGACATCAAATGGTTAAATATGCGCAATCGAAGGTTGCTGCATTCTGCATGTCTACTTCATAAAATTTTAACAACCGACAAACCTGAATATTTATTTAGTAAAATAACTTTCAGAACGGATGTGCACAACCGTAATAGGTTTAGGGGCACTCTTACACCTCCAAAGCACAAGACCGAGTTCTTTAATCTGATGCTGGGCGAGCGCGGTCCTTGGGGGTTTTCAGGCGAAAATATTTTTGTGTATTGTTTGAGTTGCAGGTGAGGCGGTAATTATATCATAGGTTATTTAATTTGTCTACTTGAAGTTGGGGATTATAGGTATGAGCTTTTGTCAGAGTGAGTCTATGTATGTTTGTTTGTGTACAGGTCGCATAGAAGATCGATTTTTAATCGAATGCGATCCTTTTTCTTCCATTGTAATTTATGTATATGCATAATTTTAGGGGAAATAAACGTATATATATATAAATATGCAAACTTTTATATTCTAATTCAGGGAAATGCTTGAGATATTCATTCAGATTCAGAGGGAACGTTACACCCTTTGGCCGTCCCATCTCCACCTACTTATCGCTTTGAACTCTCTCGCAGTACTATCGAGATCGACTATTACTTGAAAATTACCTCTACCCACTCCCGTACCGCTACGATACTGCCATTCAGTACCTCCTTTTTAAAAAACTCTAGTTATAAATTAAGACAGAAAAAGAAATTAATAAAAACCACTTTTATTCCAAATTATAGTAAAAACTCTCTTTTTACTAAATGTGAACTAAATGTAAAATAGATAAGAAAATTAAAGCAATATAGTTTATAAAATAAAATATAATGATTGTAATGGGTGTTAAACCAGTTTTACATTATCATATTAAATTGTGCGTAAAAATGGAATACTATCTTATAGTACAATATAAAACGCTGTACTAATTTTCTGTGCAAAATCATTGTATGAAATTAGAACCTGTCCTATTTTCATACTAAATGTTTTGACTTGCGCCTGCTCACTAGTCTGCATTGCACGTATTCCAATCTAACCACATTTTCTTATGTTTACGTCTTGTCCAGTCGTATTACAGTACAAAATAAACGTGGGTTTATACATTATACTGTGGTCGTGTGAGCAAATATTTTTATTGAGCGTTTTACTAAAAGTAAATTTCCTATTCTGATTAATCTTTTTGGAGGTTATGAGAAATATTTGTAAATACTGTGTGATATTGGTGTACAATTTGAAACCAGGATGAGAATTATAAACAGAATTTTTGTACAATTTCATAATCCATATGTAATAGCCCTGATGAATGATGGAGTCTAAATTCATACAATAATTTTGTAGAAAAGACTGGTAAAGCGCCCCTTTTACATTGTACTATTAAATGGCATTCAATTGTTTGGTACAATTTAATATGATAATGTAGAACGGGCTTTACATCCGACAGATAAAACAATATTTAAAGACAAGATTGTAGGTATAATCATAAATATTCTTTTACAGTGATTTTGATGCAATGGCAGCTGTAACAAAACATTATAGAGATTTGGGACATGCTTTGACTTTGAAAATATAAGTATCTTAAAAACAGGGAAAATAATTAGTATACGAAATGCTAAATACACAAAAAGATATTAAAACATTTAATTTCAGAACGGATATTGAAAATGTATGGATATATATTTACATTTACTTGTAATTTATAATACAGAACATAGGAACGTATATATTTCAGTTTACTCGTCGAAACAAATGCGTGGCGACATCTTAAATTTGGTAACCATAACGTTCACAAGCAGCGCATAGGAATCTCTTCGCGGAGCCGTGCTTCGCAAATCAACCGGATTCGTCGCTCAGGAATCTTTGTTCCCGTCTGGGGGCCCAAATGATTCTCTCCTTCCACCTACACAATGACCTATATACGTAGAAAAGAGGTTTCTGCGCCGCTGTAAGGACGAAAATCGCACGAAACCCGTCGATTATTCTCAGAATTTCCTTGGCTTTCATTGATCGAAATCCTTCAGATTTGGCGGATAAGCTGTTCAGGTCGCGGCACGTCCAAATACGTCGAATATCCCTACTTCAAGCGTGATTCACGCAATAAACCCCTTATAGTAAGATAAAGTGCGGGGGTGTGTATGCGTAAAATGAATCCGGTGTTCGGTGCGCGCGCACTTTTACAATACACCCGTTCATTGATCAACTGTGGCCAGTGCAACGAGTGCGACCGACATCTTCAGCGCGCTAGTGATATGTCATGAGATGTCCCGAGACGTGTATGTGGGGGGCAGCCGGTCTCCGAGGGGCGTGAGATTGCCCACCGTGGACCGGTCCCCCAGTAGGGTATATCCCGGTGGTAGTCCGATCGGTAGGAAGCCTCTAAGACAGACCCGTTCCGGAAACAATTCGCCCGATCACGGCTACGGCGGTTACCATTATTATCGCGACGAAGAATTGGCCAGTCCAATGCTGGAGGAACGCGGTAGACCGTTGGCCGTCGGTACAGGCCATCATAGATCGCGTAGTGCCACCAGGCCATCGAATCCAATGTCCGTAAGATATCAATCACTCGATAGGGGCCCCACGGTAGATCACGAACGCGAATTCTTACCTATAAGGGACAGACGTGATCGTTCGCTGGACAGGAGTCTGTATTTCGACGAGGAACCGTACAGCACTAGGTCCGCGCGTCAATCGCCAACCTCTCATCAACCGTTCTTAGGCGAGTTGCAGCACCAGAACAACGACTTGCAGCGGGAACTGGGTAATCTTAAGAAAGAACTAGAGCTAACGAACCAGAAATTAGGTTCCTCCATGCACTCCATTAAGACCTTCTGGAGTCCCGAATTGAAGAAAGAGCGGGCTCTGCGCAAAGAAGAGTCCGCCAAGTATAGCCTCATCAATGATCAGCTCAAACTCCTCAGCAGTGAGAATCAGGTCAATAGTTTTCTTCTTTGCATTTTACGTAGACTTTCCGTTCCTGCTAGCTTTTAACTTGAACGATACAAAAGTTATCGGTCGCTGCTTGTTGCACTTTCACACAGATCTTTCGAAGCATTATTCTAATTATGATTTTCGCCAAGTATAATTCTTGAAATTTTGTATATTATCTTGAATACCACGTGAAAGCATAAATAAACTTGAAAAAAAAACTTTTGCAATGCTTTTGTAGAAATATATCCTTCCTCTAGTACAGTTTAGTATAATTTAATATCTAAATCGCTTTTCATTTATACCACCCTTATCCCAACAATTTGGATAACACTAAATACGTATTTCAGCAACTATCTCGCCAACCTAAATTAAAAAATACGAAGAAATAAATCGTCAGACGCGAAACTTAACGGTGTTAACTGGAAAATGGTGAAGTATATTTTGTTGAGCAAATAACCGCAAAAATTCGAGCTTTGTACCTATAGTTATCAAAATTCGTATTCTATGTTATCCAATTTTTCCCCTTTTCTTATCCATTTCAGCTCATTACTTCTTCCACGAAACATATCTTCATAACCACTACCTGCGCATGATCCTAAAATAATGCATAATAGCGCCAAAACGACTTAAGCTGAAATGGCTGTTTCAAATCCCATCTTTAATCCCGACGCATTTGATTCAAAGCACGATTAAAGTTTTAACATGTGCAACTAAAAAATTAATAAATATTGTCAAATTTATTTATATCAAACGAATGTTACATAGATATACGTCTAGGGAAAAGATACAAAAATAGTTCTATCGTAACCGCATAATTACTAGACGAACGGATTTCATTCTGGGCTATTTTTGACCTACACTGCAAAGATGCCCACGACAGATGTACGCAGATGTAAAGATATTGAGTCTAACAATCCATCTTCAAAATCAGTTCAAGGATACCGATATAGGCTAGATACGAGTGAACTGAAATAATCACTGCAATTTACTTCTTATAGCACATATCAGCAGAAAATTGAGTCCTACGTGCTTTTTGAAACGCTATTCCATTAGCTTCGCTCAATAGATTATTTAACTAGTTGGGAACTCAAATATTTAAATGAAAGTACGATAAATTTACACAGGTTTCAGAATTCCCTTGAAATCCTATTAATTTTGAAAAACCTCGGTTATTATTTTCGGGCAAATTAACTTTAAAAAAAGCTCGAACATTTAGACGTAAGTTTTGCCTATAAAACACATGTTTAAACATTAAGGGTGCTTCCCTTTTCTATCCTTTTAATAAAACTATCACAGTTTTAGTTTTCTGTTTTCTTATCGGATTCTATAAAAGTTTAATTTACGTTTCTTTACGATTTAATAAATAAATTCAAACAACCTCAAAACTGAAATTAATACAATTGTTTGATATTGCAACAAAATTTAAAGCAGTAGCTTTGAATGTATTTGTATTTCACACAACAATGCTATTTTATTCCTTATATCCTAAATCTGTTGCATCTACATACGCGATTATTTGATTTTGCAAGCATGAATTACACATTTAGGCAAATATTAACTGTAGCATTGGCGCTTATTTACTATATAACGATGATTAATGATCCCTAATTGGCCTACATTTATTTATCTTTAAATGGCTTTATAGATCAATCAGAGTTCATCCTGTACTGATTCTGATTAGCATATACGCAAGTTTCAATTAGCAGCAATAGCACAACAACTATTTGTTATAACAGTTGAACCTTTAATTCAGTGAGTTATGCAAATAGATATGTTGACTAGTCTATGACATTGATATACAATGTGGTCACTAAAATATTGTATGTCATGAGAAAACCTATTTTTGAAGTTTCTGTTTTCTCGAATTCAAATCCGTAGGTTAATTTATTCTTTAGTTGTTAAGTAAACAAAAATACTAATTCAGATTTTACTATAGACTTAGATTCTATTATTTACAAACCAAAGTTAAAAATTTATGTGATCATTGAAGTAGGTACAAGTGACTTATTAATATTGTTAAATAGATAA
This sequence comes from Chrysina gloriosa, assembly GCA_038088585.1. NCBI lineage: Eukaryota > Metazoa > Arthropoda > Insecta > Coleoptera > Scarabaeidae > Chrysina > Chrysina gloriosa. The sequence continues at coordinate 65,341,232 of CM076088.1, forward strand.
AAGTAAAATAATGTTTAAAAAAGTGAAATACGTATTTTATATAACTAATATCCACTACATGGATGTTTTGGATGACATTTTCTATTCTATTAGGCATGGAAGTAATTAGGTTGCGACAAATCTCAATTGGAAAATCATAGGAATTCTTTTGTATGGTTTTCCATAATTCGGCATTACTGTGGTACTGTGGCCTTACACAGGTTTCTTTCCAATTGTTGTCCCAAGATGTTCCGAAAAGAATTCAATTGGGTTAAGATCAGGTGATTGATTTGGTCATTCAACTTTGAGAAGTGTTTGTGGTCGTTATCTTGCTGGAAAAGCCACTGAAGTGGCGTATTATCTACAGCATAGGGTAACGTGACATCTTGTAGTATACATACATAGTGTTACTAATCAAATGGATTGGTCCAACTCCATTCCAGTGGAAAGAATCCCACACCATTATATATCCTACTACTATATTTAAAGTTTTTCTTGTGCAGCGGGAGATAAATTCTTGGTCTTTTGCACATCTAACATCCCTTCCAGCATCATTTCCAAATAAATCGGTCTTAGTCTCATCACTCCACAGGCATTACGCCACTGCACCCTCTTGTCCACTCCACGTTCTTTGCGCAAGTGCAACAGCTTTCCTCTTCTGCAAGTTCGCTTTCCTAAGTAACTGAGGCTTACGAACTATTCAACCAGGTAGTTCCACATTGTAAAGTCACCATTGTACACTTCTAACTGATATTTCGCTATTAATTGCCTCTGTAATCGCTTTAGACCAGGGGTCTCCAAACTACGGCTCGCGTGCCAAATCCGGCCCGCCAGTATCATCAATCCGGCCCGCCAGTATCATCAATCCGGCCCGCCAGTATCATCAATCCGGCCTGCCAGTGTCATCAATCCGGCCCGCAACAGCTAATAGCTATTTAATACAACAATTAACAATTAATTAATATAACAAAATTTTTTGATCGCCTCAATGATATAGCAATGAAATTGTGGTATTTATTTGGATTTTTAAGATTTAGAATAGGTGTCCTCTCCTCCACTGTGCAATGCTCTCCACGACTCATCTAACGATCATATTCATATTAATATTGATTTTATATGAAATCTACAATACTAGAACATACCTTTTAAGGAGTTACGTTTGTAAAATTTATAGAAATGTAACAGACATTCACAAAGTACCTACTTTAGTTGCCACTGAAAATTGTTACTAAATACTTTTCGTGAAACTGCGATTACGGTTCTAGCAAATTGAACAAGCATACAGCCTTGCCAATTGAGATAAATTGATTTTATTCAGAATTATCTTACAATAAAAATTTTGCACATGAAAGTTCAACGCCAGAGACTTGCATACCTATTTTATTGACTACATGTGTGTGTGTATATAAACTAAATAAACTAGCTCTTAACCTTATCGTACCGATTTTGGGAAAGTCCAAATACCTATTCTGGTAATCAATTTACCATCTTCAGTCGAAAAAGACAAAGAAAAATAAACAAAAGCTTACGAGCAAAAGAGTGTTTTTCTCTGTGTGCTTTTCCACTTTCAATGCCAATTTAGTTATTGAAATACGTATTTGGGATTTTCCAGATCGATCTAACCTAATTCGGAAATGAGAGAAGTATTAGAAGCTGAAGGCATTTCATTTGGAACCGTATTCATTCTAACCCACAGGCACAGTACACTTCATCGATTTTATATTTTATTGATAAACTTAACATCTTTAATACATTAACGCAGTAGTAATTATGTCAATTATTTAGACGAAAAGTAAGTTATTAGGTAACTAAACAAGCTATTTCCGTTTTAGATGACTAAATTAGAAGTTTAAAAACTAGATATTTTTATTTAAAACAATTTATATGACAATACTTTCGCAAGAACATAGATATTTATAAACCGCATTCCGATAACATCCAACTTTTTGCTTAACAATAAATCCAAGATTTTAATTATTAGATGGTTTTCACTAGCACATTAGATAAATTTTCCATTCCTGTCCAAATAAATGATAATCCGACCGAGAAAGATTCAGACGATATGTGGCGCAATTTTTCGTTCTAATTCCATAATTTGATTCTGTACGATTTTTCTACATATAGCCACCATTTATTACACATGAAAGAAACTCAGCTAAAGCTGGCTGTTTTATAAACAATTCGTCTTAAGGGCGGGATACCGTAGGCCGATAAACTCGAGGATAACGTTATTATGCTATTAAGTCTACTTTTAGCGTATTACAGTAAATTCGCGTTTTGTTAGTGTTAGTACCCCGTAATTTATCGGGTACCACATGGCAAGGATAAGTTACTTGTTCGTTAGATACATACATATATCGGGCGAAAGGGTGAGATCGTACAATATGGGGCATGACCATCTATATAAAATATATTTTTAGATAATATATAAATGTATAATTGCAAAATATTTATTTAGAGCATCAAAATAATTTATTGCATATAGATATACATATAAAATATTGATGTGCATTTATTACCTAATCAATGGTTATTCAAGGAAATAGAAATCTATTTCCAAACAGCGATAGTCCATTTAGTAACTCTAAAGGAAAATAGAAATAACTCTCCCCGATGACCTATTTATACAATTTACCTATTTTTATAAATAAGTACATAGCGAGAGACATTTATTTACATTTTCGTTTACTATCACTGGATTATCGTATTTGCTAATGTTGTTTCCCAATCATCATCGTTTACGGCCTTCCCAGTCATCCTTCGAAAAGTAATTACAAAACCGTATCGATAACTGCGCACCATATAATCATGAATTTAATCGGTACATGTGTTTCGTGAGCAACGAGACTGGCATCGTTAACCGTATCTTACTGAATAAGTAAGATGAAGTTGTGTATTATAAATAGAGTTCAGTGTTCACCTCAGACTTTGCAAGCAAAGTAAATTTTCTGAAGATTCCTTAATGCCATTGCTTCTCCGATATCTGTTTTTCAACTCCTCTTTCTTCTAGTTTTCCATTTCATATCTTTTGCGGTGAACCATCATCATTTATGCTTTCTAAATGATCGTATCATAGTATCAATCTCTTCTTCGATTCCCTTAGCTTTTCTAATTTCTTCGTCTTTTATGTGATCCAATTCTGAGACTTAAGTGCTTCGTCCCCGATAACCTATTTCCGGAGATAGCAACTAATCTCCTTCTTTTTCCTTATTTACCAGACTTTTGATTCAATCGTACGTAGGTATATTTCTTGCTGTTGCTTGATGTGAATATAGTTTTCTTGATTTTGTTCGTGGATATGCTACTCCAAAGAACCGAATTTAATTACCGGATGACGCATTTCTCTTCTCCTTTATTGTTTCTAGTATCATCTGGATTTTCCTGGCTTGCATATAACCACTAACGTACTATTTACTACTAAAGTACTTAACATTTACAATGTGATAATTGTTGATGCCAACTGTCACATATTTCTTCTTCTTTTCTTCTATTTCTTTCATATTAGTTAGGGTCGTTACTGTTTTCGGTGATTAACGCTTGATCAGCGAATGGAACACCACTTGCCATTACTTATGGACACATGGGACTACATTTGCTTCTCCATGAGTTCCAAGGATATTTAAAGCTAACGAATAGAGGAGCCATTAGCCCTCTAGACACCCTTTTGCTACTTTAAAAATTTTCCCTGACAATATTCTATCCACTGTCACTGAACTGGCACGTTCATGCAAGGATCTAATCGAATTTATATATGCATGTCATGCTATTACTTTTCATATTCAACATATGTAACTTATTTAGTAGCATAGTCTAGAGTGGACCGTATTTCCTAGATCCACGAAAGTTAGATCCGTAATTCTTTTCATTGTCATAATGTAATGCATGTAATGCTTTTTATTCGTTCTCGCTCATATTCCCGCACTCCAGTCCCAAGTTAAGCACTGACCGACATGGTAAAATAAGCTGGACTTATGCATAGTGAAAGAGAAAGCATAGATGGGTTACGTTACGTAGATAACCGTTGGAATGTATCCGGATAGGCGGAAACTACGGCGCAGATATGTACCTCTTTGATGCAAACCCCAGTAAGACGCGGAAAGATAAGTAGATGCGCAGAACTCGTTTTGTCCGCTTATTTCCTAATGGTTGAAGACATATACGGTATCTATTCGTAATGTTGAAATTAAATAAAGTTTTATTCGCATCAATTGCAAATTATATGTGTGTTCAAAGGATTTTACCCTCCTATACTCACGCATACGGTCTGTGAGACCGACTTATATAGTATAGTATACGTCTTTCATTTTGACGTGAATATAGGAAGGTTAAACTACTTTTTGATATGAATCCGTAGAACTCCCTGATGATGAACGATTACTTTTCGTTAAAGATTACAACTATATGTGTGTTAACCTCATTATCAACTTCTAATATTCCACCATTTTCAATATCATCGTCAAAAGAAGCTATTGAAGTGGTTTCAGGGCTCAAATAGCATAAATGATTCATCATTTTTTAAACGCCTTGTCAGACTCATGGAAAAATCAATATTTTTGTATTCGTAAAGTGTTACTAAAAATCGATTTTTTTATATTTTAGCAAAACTAGCACATATTGTCTTAAAAGCAAGCAGTAGACTAATAATAGATATCGAACGAATTTGCAGTTATATATATGCTCTTTTTCAGTTTACTATGTATTACGAGCGTATTGGTTGATTCATTATTATTCTAGCTGAAAAAGGCTGATATCTTACACTCACATCAAAATAAATTATGGTAAATTTTTTGTAAAATGCTCTCGACACCGAAATTTATACATTTTAACAGAACATTTTCCTAATAGATGCTACATACATTCATCTACATATTTCATTGGCCTGTGATCAGAAAATATGATAATTCATTTCAATTTCATCAGATAACCAGGGATGGTTCTTTGATATGGGTAAATATCGAATTTAATGCAGATGAATGACTTTCTAACTATTACAGTGTATAAGAGAATAAAATGTCTCAGAAACTTACCCAGATCAAATAGCAATATCGAATGAGGAAAACCTTTATACAAAGATGCTTCCAAATTACGGCCTTGTCTTGTATAAAAGAAGCCCCATTGACAACAAGTCTTCATCAGTGTTTAGACTGGAGGCAGCCAAACGTTCAAATGAATGTTTCAGAGCGGATCTTCCACACTAAACAAAAAGTGTTCGATATTTCGACGTGGTTGTGCATGTTAAAAGTTCTCTTCATGAAAGTTCAGATCAGTGATAGTCTGATGAAGGACCAGACCAGGCTTAGCTTAGAAAACCACGTCTTCTTCTTTTTAGTATTCATACTAGCAGCAGTTAGATCCACCAATGAAGGTTTCAGAACAGGTTGTCAGAAAAATTTTCCTCTCGGAGATGTTTCAGTTTGTATTAAGACATCCTCTTGGCGTAATTTATTTCTTGTATTCCAAGTCTTTATAGTGACAATATAATAGCGCCATTTGGTATGCTCCTTCGTCTACTTTCTTCCAAAATCTTTAAGGTTTCCGCTAAGAGAAGTGCAGATATCTATTATTATACAAAGTAAAAATGTATATATATATGTAGGTATACGTATATTATATTGCAACCTATGTATTTTAAGACGTTATCAGAACGTTTTCGTATAAAGCTCGAGGAAATAATTTTTCCAATTTCTAAGTTATCACTGTTAGCTGTTAAAATACGAAAAAATGACCCGGTTATATACGATATTTAGTTTTTTAAAATGGCGTATTTACGATAAACTTCTGAAGATTACCAAATGAAATTTAATATTCAGATGAAAATGGAGATTATAGAACACAAGCATTATTGACATTTTACGCCGTACACATTCGATGGTTGTCCATAAGAACCCAAGAACAAAATTATACCTTCCATACTTCATTTTACTACTTTTATGATATATTCAGTATGAATTTTTGTGTTATTAAGTTCCAACAGTTCTGAATATTAAGGTAAAATTTAGCTTAATAATTTTATATTTTATAGACTCACGTTTTGTTAATTTATCTCCATAAAATATTATAAAAGTAGAACAACCAAGTTCCATAACTATAAAATGCGCTGAGATTAAAAAGCTAACCCGTTTGAATTGTCCCGAGGAGGTGTTTATTGTTCCACATATTTCCTCCACATTTTACCAGGAAATAGCTACTTATAGTAGAAATTCGCTAATCCGACCCCTCGCTAGTCCGATCCTTCGGTTAATCCGACCATGCCGCTGGCGACCAAAACAGCGGACAGACAAGTTTGTACTTGTCATTGCACTGTCGTCATATACCAATCTTAGAGGCGTCAGGGGAAACAAAAGAATCGACGAAAGTCTTGGCGCAACAGTTTCGTCACCATGATTGAAAGGGATCAAAATTAGGATGAGCATAAAGTCGCAATGATGAAAGACCTACAAGTTTTACAGCCTAATTCTACATCCATGGAAGCTATAGAATGGGTCCAAATGCACATGTTGATTATGAGAGGGAAGAGCCATTGAATGACGATCAGATAATTGCAGCTTTTCAGAGTATAGATGACAGTAGCACGAAGGATGAAGGAGAAGACGACAACGACAGTAGCAGCAAAGTTTTTCATGCAGACGTCAACGAGGTATTCGACACAGCACTGCAATACATTGAGTACAACGGTCCTTTTACGCCCATAGATATCTTGTGGATCAGCAAATGGAGAGACATTGCTACAAAATCTAGACTGCCTTCAGTGAAGCAAATGAATGGAATGTAAAACTTAAGAATGGAAAAAATTAGTAAAAACAGTTGCCGTTCTTAAGTTTTACGGTAGGCCTACTGTACTTTGCTGTACAGCACTGTATGTGCATCAGTTTTGAAAGTCTTCCTTTTAAATCGAAGTACCCACTGTACCATTGTTTTGTATACTTTAGGCTTGCAGAAATTATTATTAAATAGCTTTAAAATAGTGCTTTGTTTTAAACTTGGACTATAGCTAATGTTCTCTGTGATACAAATTATGTTCTATTTTCGACTTTAGTATGTATTACCGTAAGCTCACATGTAAATGAACGAGTCTCGTGGTAATCTGCCCTTTTTGAGTTCCAGCCGCACCTCAAATCCCTACGTGGTCGGATTAGCGGAGTTCTACTGTATATTTAAAAGGAGATATGTATATATCTACATAAACATACTTGCTCTATTGTCCTAAATTAAAGTATAAGTTAGAATAATATGCTCTAATAATATACACTCTATACGCGAAACATTCTATAATTAGTACTCTCAGTGCACATCACACAGCCTCTCCATCCCACAAATTGAAAACTAAAGAAGGTTATTCGTTTCAACCTTTACTTTAAATAATTCTTCGCCTTATTTACCGTTAGGTGTTAGACTTTATTCTTTTTAACTTTGAAAATCTGATATAGATTGATATAAAGAGATGGTAATAATATAATAAAATAATAGTTTTAGGAATATGGAAACAATGTTTCATATAGCGAAGAAAAATATGATGATTGTGAGGTACGGAAATTGAAATTACTCCAACTGAAAGCTAGCTGTATATTCTTACCTTGTGACGAGTAACAAAAGTTCGAACATTAAAACATCCCGCAAGCTATTTTGTTTCACATCATTAAATTACACCGCCTACGTTGTTTCGGTAAAGGCATATTTACTTTAAATTAACGTTTAAACTCGCAATTTGTGCTTGTATTTATTTATGCTCAAAATTCCCTGTGTTTAATTTCGTATGTCTAATGTAATCATCCCACGCCGGTACAAATGGGGCGCAAGGAAAAGATACGAGCTAGTTAAACATCCACTTTCCAAAACCGCTTCGATTGCTACTAAAAATGTATTTTCCTTGCATTTTCAAACTTGTCCTTCTTTATTCTTCAATTGTCAACCCTTAACGGCCGAAAAAAACCGCTTCGAGGACATAACACTTATGCCATAGGAAACGAAAGGTCGCAATACGGGAAAATGTAAAGAATTTACTTTCCATTTCGGTTATTTATCGTTGCTGTAGTTTTTTTGTGTCGGATATTACAACTTATTATATTAGATACTTAGCTGAACATGTACTGACAAGAAATATTTACAGTTATATAACATTTTAAGACCCGAAAATCCTGGCATTTGCACAACAGTTTCGTCGCAACCATCTTCAGTGTAGTTTTTATATTTAGTATGTTACAACCTATAAATATAATATTTTTTGTGATTTTCAAGTTTCGGGTGTTTTCTATATTACAAGTGTGTATTTTTATAAACTTAATACACAATTAGGTTTTCCAATTATAAATTATGGAGGAAATACCTAAAGAAAATGATTATTAATTACAAATCAAACAAAAACCTCGAGTTCATATGTAAATGAACCAGTTTGAACGTGCTACTTAAGTTTTCATTGTTATCAACGTTTTATAAGCATTCACCTAATTTTCTGTCGTTTTATAGGCGAGTATTACAAAAACAGCCCTCGATCACTAAGGATTAAATTATATGTCACTTAAACGTTGCTTCATACTGTAGAGCACTATAGATTATTTAACAAGGAATCGGATCTGTGTTGTTATATCGTCATATTTAAGGGTTTATTTATATAGGCAGTATAATCTTCGAATTGAGATATAGCAACAAAATGAAGGTGAAAAAAGATAATTTTATGTAATTTGTACCGTCTAAAGTGGGATGTTAACAGCCTATAAGAGCGTATACTAACGACTCTGAATGAAATAAGCTATAATAGAGTACGATACACTTTACAGTAGAAACTTAAACATAGATGTCACACCACGTCACGAAAATGAAATGCACCTTAATAGAAGCAGAAACCACTACAACGTATAAAATCATCTTTAATAAAAAGATACGAACATTGAAAATATGTCAACCTAAAAGATTCCAGACAAATCAAAAATGGAATCCAATGTCTATAAAGAAACCAACGGGCAGCGCAAGCATTATTAAATTTAATGATTCTGATCTCTTCGTATCGTCTATATATAGATTCTGCGAAGTTCAAAGGAATGTTTTGTCACGCTGGATGCAGCGAGAATTGTGTTAATGATCTCTAAAAACTTATACTCTACCTCGGCTTTCCTTATTTACATGTCTATCATCGATGAGAGATGCACAAGTAAACTGAATTAAATCAGATACTTACTATTATATATCATTGTTATCGAGTTTGAAAATAAATCGTTTCAAAGTTGTAGAATAACAAGGATTTGGTAGTGATCACCCGCGTTAAATACAGTCTATTCACTAACGATCGAATTATTCTCTCGATTTTATAGAAAATCGATCGTGAAGATGTTTGATTTAAGAAGGTGTGAGTAAAAGTAAAGCTTTGTATGAAGAGAAGTATTCGTCTATTGCCACAAGAAAACCGCTCATTCATACCAGGTATTGAGCGTTATCTAAGAATCTCGCAAATTATAGAAAACGCTGAAAAATTAAAATGTGCGCCTGAAGTAGGCAAAATTTATATTGAAACACACATTTTGAACAAACGATCTCAAATTTGCCTAAACCACGATAAGATGACATTATAAAACAAATGAAAACGTCATTTTTAGCGATGAAATACAAATTTGCTTTAAATGAATAGAATTGGCGTTATTGAATTTGAGGCTGTTATAACATGCAAAACAATATCCTAGTAGTAATGGAAGTCAAGCAAAATTAAAAAAGCATAGTTCGTCCAGTATGAGAGATAAACTTACAATTAGTAGTGTAATCTTGTCCTATGACCAAGCAACTAATCATAATTACTAAAAATTAACACATCCTCAATTCATATTGCAACATGAATTCAACCTGAGGCATAGAAATCCCAAGCTACTCTTCGTATAGCTACGCTATCTAGAATTTCCAAGGCTAAAGTGCAAAAGCTTGTGAAACAGGGCCAAGATTTCATACAGGCTAAAAGAGCCATAATCAAGGCCAACTTCACTAGGCGTGCAGAAAGGGCCAGGTTAGTCTAGATAAGGAAGTTAGGCCTCAACAGGCGGCGGAGGCTACTAAACGTAAAGAAAGGACGGATGTCCAAAAAATGAGATCGGAGGGCAGTTCTTCCGCAGGTCTTCCGAAAAGCAAGGGGCCACAAGGTTGAACCTTCAAGGAGGCTGCTTTGGAGAGGATTGTGGTAGTATGCAACGACTATCCAGTCACCCAGATGGCGCCGGCAAAGCTTAAAGCAGACCAGGACTCTATTATGGAGGCATATAACAGCATTACGGGGCAAGGACTTCAAGTCCGCTTTTAAAAATATATGTATATGCGGAAGAACCGCTCTCAAAGCTGTCAAGTCTAACTAAAGGAGTAAAGCTAGAGAACGTACACTAAGGAGGCATGAGGACCACAATAGACCTGGAAAGGTCGCAGTGGAACAGGCATCAGTGCCACATCAAGTAATCTAATCTAATCTAATCTAGTGGTAAATTAATATATGTATATACATTTAGCTAGACGCAGCTTATGCACTTTTCCAGTTTCTACTCCGTTCCTTTGGCGTTGTTTTTGAGAACGGTTTCACACAATGCACACACAATTCCGCCATTCATAAGTTCATTCATGAGCGGCGAAATAAAACGAAACTTGTCTTTAAGAATTATATAATTTTAATTTAAAGAACAAATCGCTCGACAAATAATCAATTGACACAGTTACTCTCGAAAATGTACAAGGCATTGGAGAATGCTGGCGTCTTATATACGATCAGAAAAGCATTGACCATATGATTTAAAACCATTTGAGCGCCAAGAAAACGATAAGGGCCCAAAGTCAGGGCATGACCAGTATGTAACGACCATTATTTCTCCTAATGAAAGATATTCTCGTTACTTTTAAGATTAGCTTAGTATACAAGAAAAACTTAAATTTCTACCGGAAAATCGAAGTAAACTCACACGTGCTTCAGGTCATACAAGAATCAAAACCTCATACACAACAAGCTAGTTGTATTTTAGCCTTAACGAAAATGCTAATCAATGCCAAACTGTAATCAAATTATTGCGGAAGAGTGTCTTGTTATGGAGATTCTGCAGGATAAAGTAGTTCCAAAGAAACTATTACCAGAACAGGAAGAAAGTGAAATTTCCCAATGCGAAGCGATAGGTGACATGTGTATAGTGTGTTTCATTATTAGCTCATGGGAAATAATATCTTTCTTGCCGCACCATTATTTGTAGGGATATCTGAAAATCGACGTTATGATCAAATTGCAGAAAATGGATAATAAAGCATTGGTTAGAAGAGAATAATTTTAACCAATTTGTACGGACTAAAGTGAGAGGTCAACAGCCAATAAGAGCGTATACTATCACCTCGGTCTGGGGCAGAATACATAGGGAGCTGAAGATGATAATAATGAGGAAAACAAATCGGCAAGATTGTCCTCAACAGATTCAAAAACTTTTCCGCCATAGGAAAGATAAATCTGTTACATAGCAGTTTGTACCCCTGCCAATAAATCCAAATGGAATATTCAAATCAAAGCACTGAAATGAATACGGTTATATTATGAAAGATCTGACTAAATTACATGCAAAATGTACCTATAATAATCTCCGAACTTTCCGGTAACTCGATGTTAAATTAAGAAGAGAAAGAAAGGGAGGCACAAAATTTGTAGGGCGGATTTGACTTAGAAATACTGATGCGAAGTATTTGGGAAACATATTTAGGAAAATGCACGGGTCTGTAATACATCTGCATCTAACTGTTCCATCATCCTTACTAACGTCACCAGCGCCAGTGAATATAAACTTATCAACAATATTTACAACATACATTTAATTTCAGACAATAAAAACGGAGTGTAGTTGATTAGGATGTCAATTGATAGCAATTGCTTGTCATTAGCTATATGCTGATCCACCTAAATGAAACGATTCTTGTGATATTACATTTGCATGCAGTCGTTTAATTCTGTTTCGCAAAGTTCTAAAATAAAAAGTGAATAGAAGTGCATGTGTACCAGGCTCATAAATATGTATGTTGATTTGCAAAAAGATAACATTTTTACCATTATATTTCAGTAAGTTATTTACTGAATTTTGAAACTGCACGTCTAAATCATTTATGGCATTCATCAACAAATAAAAAACGACCGCAATTATTGTAGTTTATTGCGATTGGAAGTGTGTTATATATCTTACTAATTGTAAGAGGTCGGTTTCTTTCACACTAAACACAATAGTATTCTTACTACTTATACATACGCACTAAGCAAAATAGGAAAATCTGTGGTATAAAATAATATCCAATCGAAGTTTTTGTACCTCTCTACTATTAACAAGTAAGTACGTATTCCAGCCACCAAAATGACCTCTTCAGTCCAGAAACACAGGAATAAAGAAGCACATCACTCCTGAACTTTGGCTGACACTTGCTCCAAAGAGCACACCATCTTACAGTTGGCACTTCTCTTGTGTTTCCTCTACTGGTGATAAAGATTTTGTTATCGAAATAAGTATTTGGAAGTATACAAATCTGTGTGATAATCGGTTTATTTGCGTTATGGTAATCCTTTGCATTTACTTGGGTGCCTTTACTATGGTAGCTATAGAGTAAGCCAAAGTTTCCCTATGTTTATTTCTCTCGCACACCCCTTGATTGAGTACTGCTTCTCTTTCACATAAGTTCCGCTTTGTAAACCAAAATGAAGATGTGATTTGTGTTAATTCTTTTGTATGATTTTTAACTCCAGTACCAATATTGTTTTCACGTACCTCTATGAGTCCGCCGCGTGCTCCTAAAGGTATGCGTGTCGCAGCTTGGGACCAAGATAAGAAGGAGATAATCAAGAGTATATTATAATTTCATTTGAGAATCATGGAAAAATATCTACCTTAATTTTATAAAAGAGGTAAACAAAGCTAACTTTAGAAAGCGTTCCTTAGCGTGATATATGGACTTGTAATCGAATATGTTAATCTGAGGTTTCTAACATCAATAGAGGTAGTTCAAGTAAGCTTAATAAATCACAATTCAGAATTTCGTTTACAAACCTCGTGACTAACTAACTTTTTCTCACAAAGTATATATGAAGTAGATATATTTAAAGATTTTCGAAACGCAACATTAATATTTATGACCCAGATACGACAATTCCTAGCACACAAAAATAGACGTTCACTACAAGCGGATATTTTATTTTCGGCAATATATAGTTGCGGTCCCTACCTAATGGTAGGGTTAAACACGATTCGACTACCGCGAGGGTTAAAAATTCACCAGTTCGTAAAATACGACGTCGAGCGCTATAATTATGAGTTCTTTTTCTCGCTTACCGTAAATAGGTTTCCTCGTCTCAAATAAAAGAAGCAGTTGGCCTAAATGGTAATGCATACTTGAATATAATCTGAGGCGTTTCGTTTGAATGAAGGTTAAATGGTAGATTTAAAAGTGACTCCATGCATTTACACGGAACGCTGGTCTTTGACAACGATGTCTTAAATATGTCTTTAATCACAAAAGCTTTCTTAACCTTTCCCGATTAAGGTTTTTTATCCGAAAAATGATTCAGCAATGGCTTCGAGAATAATCCTTTGATGTAATATAACAGACTCCTACGGAACTAAGGTGCAGAGATTTGAAGGAATGTGAGCTTACTTATTGGAAACATAACATGCCGTGCAATCTAATATGATTTGTAAAATAAGTTTCGCATAAAGATTTCGAAATATTTTGTAATAAACAACAACCTATTCGAATGTTCCTTTTAGTCCCTTTTAGTAAGTTGATTGAATAAAGATAAAGTATCTTTGAAGTTTAATAATTGGGTATGCCACCAAATCCAATAATTAATTTCAATATTGACATTAAGAGTATAAGAAGATTAAATAAGAAACAAGAAAAGTAAGCAAAAATAAGAAAGAAATTAAGTTGGTATCAGATTGAAAAGTGTAGATTTGAGTTACGAGAAAAAGGGTCAACTACGACATAATTGCTCGAAGACTTTAAATTCGAAATTATATCTTATATACGAAGCGCTTGAGTAAATATCATCTACAGAAATTGTGCAACGAAAAACCCAATTTTCTAAGATCGTACTTCTTCGAAATTCTTACTGATAATGTGATGTAGGTGCAGAAGGATTAGTTCGTTGGCAGAGGAAAGTCATGCAAATAAGGACATTTGCAAATGTGACTTGTGTGTTTTAAACAGGATCCTTAAATATGCTTTTAGAAGTTATTGTAAATATATTTTAATTTAGAAGGTACTAATCATGTAATAAATATATTTATTTTCAATAACGAGCTACGGAAAGGCAACATTTTCGTATTCAGGGTATTTATTTCGTTATCTGCTACGCATATGTTCAGGACAGACTGTGTCCTATTTTTTAATCGGTTGAACTTTTAACACTATGTGGCACTATATTTCATGATCTAAAAATAATGATCGTGGCGCCGTTCTGGATCAAAGAGGGGATGTAGTACGAATGTAAATAAAACTGTTGACCACTCAGACCGTTATAATTCCGTAATAAACAGTAAATAAATCAATCGAAGATATTTCATGTTAACATTTATTATAGTAAGACGCAATTGAATCTGTAAACAAGTAACATCACATTCGTTTCTATATTAACAACGAAACCAAAAGGTTTTTCTCTTTAATAAATTTATTCATTCGCAATACTTGACCAGTGCAAATTTGTAAGGCAACAAGTACTATGTATTTATATAAAAAGTGTGTTCCGACAAATGTTGGCGACAAAAGGGGAGAGAAAAATTAAACTTTTACATCGAACATTTCAGAAGGCTTACAGAATTCACTGCAATTAAGCAAGGATGTAGGAAAATACTGCAAGAAATCATCAAATTCGCGGGTACATTCTCCGTCTGATGGACTCAAAACCCTACTTAAATTGAACGTTCATAATGCGTATGTACAGTGAGTGTCAGTTAAAATCGTACAACGATCGATAAGGGAAACAATACTAATGCATTTAGGGTAATATACATTTATTGAAAATGTTATAGTATATTTAAATAGATACCAGTATATACCGCACCTATATGCATTCTATTTAATAAAATTCCAATTCTAAGAAAGTCAATATAAAAGAAAGCGTTTTTGTTGTAAAAATTACGTTTCACTTAAAATCGTACATTCAAATTTTAAATAAAAAAATAAAATACAATGAATAGTCAGTACTTTGTAGCATATCCTTGTGCTTGTAAAATGTATACATATGTATATGCATACATCACCATATTTATACTGCGTGGACTGTATGGACAACAATATTTTTAAGCAAATTACATAAAATCAGTTTCACTTCCTTTTTTAGAATGAAAACATTAATAATATTATTTTGCCACAACATTACCTGTTTAATTCATTGTCAAATAAGAATAATGATTTGCGTTAACATTAAACTTGCAAAAGTTTTCATCAATACTGGGGATTTTTTCAAGTTATCAGTGTTTCAACTCATTATATTTTGCAGAAGACAAAATCTGACGAATGGTAAAGAGGCTATACAAGGAATTACGTGGAGTAGCGCGCGAAGTTCAAGCAAAGCAAAATATTTCATGGTTAATTTGGAATGACATTGTGAACTCTTAATGGATGATGAGGTAACAAGTGAGACAAGTAGAGAATTTCAAGTACCTTTGAGTTACGAATAACCGAAATGGTTGAAGAATAAGCAGACAGAACGTCATCAGAAATCCAAATTTTAATTCCACACGCTTACCTCCTATCACTTTTACTATAAGAAATAGCAAAAACGTATTTCATATTTTTCTGACAACTACAATTTATATTTATCCATACTTCTAGAATCATAAATGCACTTATCTGAAAATTAAAATCTTGACAACGTCAGATATTTCTATTTTGTCTCTATAAACTTATTTCCCATTACTGTTACTATAACGAACAGGACAAAACATATCAAACCGCAATCACGACTAATTTTCTTGAAAGCCGAAATTTACCTACAATTTTATTTAGAAGATTATATGAGGCAAAAGTAAGTCAACGAGTGTGAAAGAAGGAAAATTATTTAAAAAAAAATTGGGCAAATAGGAGTATTATAAATTATGTATCGCCGAAATATAATTAAAAACCTCACAATCGTCGAACTATCTTTTAGATACAGGCATACGATCCGCCCATTAAAATAAATAAAACACGTTCTATCAAAACAAGCACTTTACCGTGCTTGATACTAGAACGAAGGTAACGAATTTGCTAAGCTTGTCCGGACTGGCCATTGCACAACCAACAGTTAACAGAAGAGGGCAGTTTCTGCAAGTGGGCAAAAGAAATTGAAAAAGTAGTGCATTTTATCAAGGACGACTAGTGGCACAATAAGCCATAGCAGTGGGCCAGGAATTACCCCTTAACCTTCCTATACTCACGCATACGGTTTGTGAGACCGATTTATATAGTATAGTATACGTCTTTCATTTTGACGTGAGTATAGGAAGGTTAAGAAAAAAATTACATCACGATGGGCAATATTTTCCATCAAGTCTGTCCACATTTGTCATACATATGTATGTAAAGGCATTTATTTCATCTCTTTTATTTGGATGCCTTACTTGACATTTTGTTTTTAAATGATTGCCTTCAAAGACAATTACCTCCAAATTCCATACTTAAAAGAATCTCAAACCAAACAGCGATTAACAATACCACTGATAGGTATAAGAAAGATGAAAATGAGGAAGAATAAGAATAATTTTCTAACAGAAGTGGATCATATAATGCTCTGAGGGCAGAAAAGAACTATTAGCAATAACGGTGTCATAAATATTTTTGCCACTCGGTCAATGGTAAACGTGATGCTGGCAAGTGGCAAAGTGTAAAAAAGCAAATGTAATTTTTGACTTAGTGAGAATTTCACCTTTTTCTTGGATGTTACTTGCCGGAATATTGCTAGAAATCCGTCAAAGCCACCATATCTACTAAAGTGGGAACTGAAACTGTCATTATATTAAATTAAACACTGCAGGATCGGTTTTAGATCAACGAAATATTTCTAAGAAGTAACGTTTCTAGTTCTATATTTATTTGACCAATACTAAAATTACTATCAACCGAATTAAATCCTCTAAATTCGCCTGAAAATTTTGAAATGCCCTCGGATTATAAATAGTACCGTAAAACCAAATTTTCTAAACGAAAAGGTAATCCAGTATGTTATTTTATTATATAATTTCATTCGGTTTGCCGCCAAGTATTATATAAAAGAAAATAGATACGAAAATTGGTATTTTAGTGAAATCGAATCAAAACAGAGTGCAGGTGAAAACATTTCGACCTCGTTGCTTTGTATTTATAAGCATTTCCTTTGCGTAGCGTAAGATTTATTTTTCAGCACGTTCGGTTTCTGGCAAGGCTTTTGGCCGATTGCCCAGTCAGCTGATTGTTCTATAACAAAGTACTGAGGCGGCGTTGTTCAAACAAACAGATTGCATTCTCTTGTCACAGTACGTCAATATTATCTTAACAACAAGTTTCTCTTCGAAAGGATTATTTGAACCACTTGCAGACTCCTTATTCCTCTCTTCGAGTATTATTCTTTTTATTCCCTGTATGTGTATTTCCTTTTCGTATGGTGTTCGATCTTTTGTAACAAGTTTCATGCCTATTTGAAACCGAAGACTTGCGTATTGCTTCGGTGAAGTATAACTACGAACATAATATGTATACCGAATATACAAATCGAAAATCTGCTTTTAATAACGAAACCAAGGATTTGTTTTCTGCAAACGTAAACAGAGTGGGCTTAAGTGTGCGATCTGTTGATATCATAATGTTTATAGAGTTCTGTTATTTATAACCAGACTGAATATACGTAGAAGTTCCAATATAAATTTGCAACTTGACATTTTTCTATTCCACGAAGGAATAATTTTGAGGAAAAAGCGATACATATAATTAATTTTAAAGAATGTAATCCGTCAGTGGTAGCTGCATAAGCAATTTGCCCACACTTTTCTTTGAAATACAGTTACTCTTAAAACTGAATGGTTTCGTTACTTTTTAAGATTGTACTAATTAAATTATAGATAAGATGAAACATATTGCAATTCTAAAAATTACTTTAAAAGATTCTACCTTGATACCAGGTATGCTCGGGTTTATTAGCTTCGATAAAACAATAATCTGAAGCATACCTCTTGTTTGTTGTTCAATAATGGCTCTTGTATAATGTGCATAAGTTATTATGCATTCTCTTGCATCACCAAAATTCATTCAAATTGAGCACAAGGGCGATACTAGAAAAGGGTGTTAGCAAACAAACCTGCTCCGACAAAAGTTCCAGAGATAATGTTATGGAAATGACCAAAAACCATCAGTAACAAAAAACTTGCATTATTTATCTATAATGCCTACAAGCCGTAAAAGACACGAACGGAGAAAATAGCAAACATTAAGTTACTAAAAAGGATGGTATGCGCACAATTTTGTAATGCTGTTTTGAACATTCCGTCGCGGTAACGTTGCTATTATTATGATCCAGTTTGTTTTATTCAAATTGTTATATTTAATCTCTGTGTGTATTAGAAGATTATTTGTTTTTCGTATTACACAAATTTTTTTTTTAAATAATCGGCACTTTTTTATATTTTTGTTGGTGTACGCTAAATTTTGGGCAAGTGTACAAATAATCAAGTTAGTTAGCGACCACTGTTTTGGTAACCGCTAATACAGAGTAGAATATTAAACTTAATGAACTTGATTAAAATAAAATACACACAACCATACTGATATTACGGACAATTAAATGTGTATATATTTCCTGACCTATTTTAATACTTATCTTTCCGGTTGTCTCTACCATTCTTAAAAATAATATCAAAAGGTTTAAAAAAAAAAGACAAAGTACAAACTGCACCAAAAACTAGTTATGGAAGGATCAATACAGCTATAATGTAATATGAAAAACAGCAAATAAAGAAACTTCAGATATAGTATTGTCATAAATAAAATCCCTTGATAAGGCGTCAAAGAGGGAAATAATTCAGACTCAAAAATGAAGTGTCGGAAAATTTGAAATGCTTGAAAGATTCTAAATAAATGGCTCAAACGCAAAAACAAAAAACAATCTAGTTATCAGTATGGATTCAAATATAATGGGTGCTCCATGTATCAGAAACCAGATAGCAAAATAGCAGAATATGGCAGCCTGTTTATTAACTGTTCGCGCGCAAAATAAACAAGCAATTTCTAAATTAGGAAGAGTTATACGATACTGCGTAATACTAATTGATTGGTTTTAGGCGTTTCACCGCTAACATACAAATTAGGATAATCCCATATCAAATTCACCAGCAGACTGCTGCCATTTGTCTGCATACTTACAATTGATCCGTAATTCGATAATTCAACGATCCAATTAACGAACCTACGCTTAGCTCAGTTCAAACATTTAAAAAGCTTTATTTGATTTCGGACGAGAGAAAATAAAACCAAATCTATATTCACGCAACAAACCAAGCGAGAAAAACAATTTCCTGAAAACTTAGTCCATTCAACCAATCGATGACAGTGTACAGGCGTATAAAGGATTCGCAGATAAATTGCGCTCTACTCGCTGATTATGAATGAAATAACAATGTATTGTTTTACTGAAACCAAAATAGTAACAAGCGCTCTTCACTACGTCCACGAGGGCGATTTGATGGAAGAGTGACATTTCAATAAAAAGATGTTTTACATTAAAAAATGCATTTTATTTTTCAACATAATCCCTTTTTAACTTTACACACTCTTTCGGAAAATCTCTAAAATATGCGTTTGTCTCTGATATCACCTCCTCATTTGTCTGAAATCTTTTTGTACCGTGCAATTTTTAAATTTGGAAACACGAAGAAACTACTGGGAGCCAGATCTGGTGACAATTGCGGATAAAGCAGCAAATCGTAAAGCACTTCGACTAATTTTGTTATAACATCAGTGGACGAATGAGACGGCGCATTATCGTGATAGAACAACACTTTCTCCTTCAACAAATGCCGTCTCCTTTTCTTAAAATTTAACCTCAAAACATATTACCAAAGCTGCACAATATATCCTAGTTATCATTTTTTCCTTTTTCTTCCGCTTCTTTAATTGTTTTTTCACATAAAAATGTTTAATATTCGACAGTAGACATCAGAAACATGGCGAAACCCTACAGTATTATCACCGTAGGATGTGTTACCAACCCTCGAAAAGTCTACTTCTTCGCATGTTTAATGACAGTTATACACTTGAATATTTTCAAAATGCGCAAGTTTCAAGTGATCTTTTGCATAAGAAATTATGAAATTGAACAAAGCAATATCGAGCTAATTTTTATAATTTAAAACATGGCTCAAGTCGTAAACAATGTTTTGAGGAAGTTAATCGAATATTTGATGACAATTCGTAGTCCTGAGCTATCAAGCAAGAATGGAATGAACTTCAATGTGGTCGACGTTCCTTAAGTGGCAATCTTTTGAACTTAGTCAACACCGTTTTAGACAAGCGTTTGAAGATACGTAAATTTTATTCCAGTTGGATTTTCTTTGACAACGGATCATATCATTTGGTGTACGTTATTACAGATGCTGAAGCTGGATATGCTGCTATGACCTCGAAGAAAACATACCGTCTTTGAGAATTTACAAAGGAGGATTGTCTTACTGTGGTACTGATGCTGAATAGTTCATTACAGTGCATTTGTCCCAGCTACTCCAGAAACTTCCCGGAAACCGCCCAAGAGATAGGATCATCTTGCAATTTGATAACGCTCGTGCTCACACTGCTGTTAGAACCATATGCTATTTAAATGCCCAAAACATTGAACTAATGTGTTATTCTTCGTATACTCCAGAACAAGCACATAATTATTTATTTTTGTTCCCCCATTAAAAGGATACGGCACGGGGTTACATTTCAAATTAGTCGAAGAAGCGACGAACGCATTTAAAAACGAAATAAACAACCTAGCACGGGAAGATTAGAGAAAACTATTTTGGAAATTGGTTTTCACAAATACCAAAACTTATTGCAATAAAACTGAAAATATAATAATAAGAAGAATAAATAAAAGTGGTTTGTCAATATATTGTATATGGTATTATGTTACGAGAGTCAACAGAAAGGGAACCGCTCGTAGGGTTTAATGGCTACATATAGGAATTGCATTTCTAAAAACGTAACATTTTCTGTAAAGTATATTAAAATAAATCACACTAGCCTCCTTTCTAATAGTTTGGACATCAGCCAAAATAGCATCTATAATCACGCACATGCAATTAATCTTGCAAGTAAACTATTTATTTCAATTTGTTGTATGTTTGTATTCTATCCTCTAATTTTAGACAAATAGAGGATCTTTCAAAGTTTATGTTGTATAAAATTTGTTAAAAGTAAAAATCCTTAACCAACGCTTTACGTGTAATAAGTGTTCAGGTTAAAATGAACCTACGTAATGAAAGGAATTGTTACCGAGAGTAGTTGCAATACGTTGTAGGTCATATTCTGTAAAGGAGCATTGCCATTCAATGATGCAGGTCGTCTTCTTACTAGCCATATCTCTTTCAAATTCACTCATTAATTTAGCTCCGTGAATTCCGTACGTTTTATGAAGTTAAGAGCCTTAGAATTCTTTTTAACCTTATTGAATTGCAAGGTTATTTAGAACGTATCTCTGGCAAGGACAGCTTACAATTTAGAAAGAAGTAAAAAATTATAGGCCACAGAACATTTTTAAGAAATACATAAATATTTCCAACTTACTCAGAACCTTTGTGTGAAATGTAGTCAACATACGAGTTATTTGATGTTTTCTTCTCAAGCAAAGACATTCTATACAAATTCGAAGGCAAAAAACAGTTTCTTTTCAATCTGAAATCGCCTATTTAGTAAAAGGAAATAAAGCTCATCTCCTTTAATTCATTATATTAAAACCAACACCGTCGTCCGGGAATTTGTTTACCAGTTACTACTGAATTCATAGAACCTTGGTGCTTTGTTTTGACCGACTACGAACTTGACTCACTTTGATGAAGTGTTAGGATAGAGAACCAGAAAGAACAGGGCACGCAACACGTGTTACAAGATATTCCTTGGCCGGATTCCAATGAACTCTTGTAGTACAAAGAAACTAGATGACTGGATCGGCGCAATTATTTCAATTAATTTCGTCAAACCAATTTATTATGGTAGACGAGAAACGGAGTTGGTTGAGTCATATATAAGCGCAGCTTTCGGTGTAAAATTTATGTCTGTTAATATGTTCAATTACAAAACTTCTAGAAGTTTAATCTGTCTACGACTAAATTTATATAACAAAAGTCCTATAAGTAGAGGCACCTATATTTTAGTTGTTCACTATCACCTTCTTCACGATTGCTAGAGATCTGGGTGTACATCAAATTTAATAATTCATATGAAACTAACCGTTATTTATAAACTATAGAAACAGACTTTTCGCTACAAACGAACACATATTTACCAGCTTTAATCCTTGAAGATAAAAATAGCTTAAATTAACGCGTCAATAGTAGTGTGATAAATTGTGCTGCTAATGTTTAAGTACTTTCAAGTTAAATATATGTACACCTGTAAAGTTATGCTATATTAAAAGTTACAATCAACCAAGTGGGGACTTTTAAAACAAATGAACGTATATTTCCGTTACGGTATAAAGCAACTTTCCTCTTTCAATTCGCATTCCTTCAGGTGCATTAAATTACAGTTAACTAAATACGGCCTCTAATTTTTGCCGTTATAAACTTATTTTTAAAGAGATGTGACCGACACACACTAACAAGAAAACACCGGCAGCCCTAAAATTCAGTTTTCGATTAAATTGTACAGACTGAAAGAGCACCTTAGTATAAGAACAACACATTTTCTAGCTGAATCCTCCGATTTCTCGGAACAGCCCCTGTTTATTTTACGTGGAAAACGGTGCTGTATAGTAAATGTAGACAGTTAAAAGGAAATACATTAAAAAGCAATAATAAAGCTTTACTTGTCATCACACAACTAGGGACACGTGTTTCACTGGGAACAATGCCATCACTACCATTTCAAATTTACTAAACACCGTGGAAGTTTTCGTTCCAATTTTATCTCCCTGGAACTCCATAAACAATGAAAAATCGTATAATAATATTCCTTATTATACGATTTTCAATATATTTCATTAGCACTAATAGAAAGCTAGGAACACAAACAACAGTTGTAGTTATACCAATCAATATTGGTGCTATTATCAATAATAGTATTACTTAATTCAAACGAGAGTTATATGCAGAGATTTGTCCATTGGTTTGTGGTAACCACATGATAATGTTAACAAACAAATTAAAGTCGATGGTGATATCAAGGTTGTAAACTAGAAGATAAGAATGATTAAGCAAGGCGTGATCCTTAAATATTTAAGGATTGACGTCTTGAGAGATCCTAATACATATAAACGAGTAGAAACTGCATAACGAGAAGAGCTCATATATAAAGATAGTATTCTTGAGTTTGGAAGTAAAATTAGATTCACAAGACGACATTGACCGGTCTTCGCAGCAGTACAATGAAACAGTTGCTTAACACAACAGAAATAAATACACTGGGAGTTATTTCTGGAACGTGTGTTTTTAAAAATAGATGCAGATTTACCTATAACGGAAGTAGAAAAGCGATCCTTGTGATAGGACACGATCATAGAGGTTACAAAAATAATATTAAAAACAATACCTATTGGAGGGAAATGGGTACAGCACAGGGTACATTTAGGAGTAGCTCGATGAAAAAATTGAGTTTCTACGATATTATCTGTCCTACGTATACTGTGTTTCTTCTGCTACATATCATATACATATTTGGCTTTAGATTCATTTATTATTAGCTCTCTGCTATATTTTCCAAGTCAAGTTGTTTTGTTGTTAAACTTTCCTTGGTACCTAGCTCCCAATGTTATATCATCCACGTATGCTGTAATCTGTGATTTCTTCGTTATTACGTTGCCTGTATTTAATTCTTTGATGGCTCCATCGAGGGCTGTGTTAAATACCATAGTAGACAGTGCCTTTTCTTGCTCACTCAGGTGTTTATTCCGGTAGGGTTGCTAACGTCATCGTGTGTTGTAACAATTGCAACTATTAAGTCCATTGTCATTTTTATTAATCTTATTAGTTTATTATTTGTTTGGGATGTTAATTTTCTGCATTTCTCTAGTTAGCGAATTTCTGTTAACTTGGTCGAAGGCTTGTTTAAAGTCAATGAAGAGTATGTGCAGTTCTGTGTTGTGTTCATGAAATTTTTCGATTAATTGTGTTACTATATGGACACTGTCTTTCGTGAATCTATCTTTCCTGAAGCCCTGCTGATAGTAACCCAATTCTTTTTCCGTATACACTTCTAAACGCTTGCGGATGATAGATGGTAGTAATTCATGGCTAGTAGTTAGCAATCTCATACACTTGTAGTTTTCACATTTAAGTGGGCCTTCCTTTACAGGCACTGGTATTAGTAATCCTCTCTTTCAGTCTGTTGGCATGCTTTCTTCTTTTCATATTGCAAAAATTACGTGACATATTCTTTCCAGTACTTTCTCCTCCATATTTTATTAGCTCGTTTCTAATATCATCCACTTCCAGAGCTTTTTCTAACTGAGTTTTATTGTGTTAATGTATTCTTCAAACATTGTAATTGATAAGTCCTTTTCTTTAATTTCTGAGTCTGAGCATGGTATTTGAATATTCCAAGATAAAATTCAATTTAATTCGCAAACGTACAGAAGGCAATTTGTTGCGAAATTTGGATATATGTATATATTTAAACCAAAATGTATGGCATATCACAATTCAAGAAATAAACGGTAATACCGTATTTATTATTAACGCTATATTGCAAGAAGCCCAATGATCCATTAACCTAGAAAAATACAACACGAAGACCGGTAAAAAGTTTGATTTCTTACCATAATGTCAATTATTTCTCTATCTTTTGTTTCTAAGATGACTTCTATGTTCCATTTCTAAGAGGAACTAGAAGAAAATGTGTTGATATAAGTTTGAACAATTATAACTTGATAATCCAAGCGAAATAAAGTTGAGACAATATTTTGCTAACCTTTTAAAAAGCATTTTGGTGCAGCTATTTGAAATGAACGCATATACATAAGTGTCATCGCTTATACATTTACCAGATGTTGAGTCTGGAGTATAAAATTACTGTATACATAAATGTATTTTATACATTTTATCTTTTGTAGTCAATAGCGAGTCTAAGTTAAACGATAATAACGTTTTCTCCCCCATTTTTTTTTGTGGATAATAATTTGACGGCAAAAATAAAATATGTAATTATAGGTATATCAGGTTATATGCAACATTCCACGTACTATCCTTCTCAACATAGTATAGTACACGACATTGGCAATCCCGAAAAAACTGATGATTCGAACTCTTCTAAAAATATACCACATTCCTTTATCTGAAAATATTTTTATGTTTGTATATGTATCTTCCTTGGCGTACGAGATGCGTTAAACTACATACACATGTATACATCTGATGTGTGGAATAAACGTCTCTTGTAAATATATGTATGTATATACATATAAATAGAGATTTTATAAACATAGAGTAAAGTGTTAACGTATTTAAGTTTACAGAATATAAGCTTTCACATATAGACCTTCCGAATGCAAGATGGGAGTAAACATTGTAAAGCCGGAAGCCACTTACTAGGTGGCGACTTAATATGGAACTTCTTCTGCAATTTGTTCTATTTAATGCATCATAGCAACAAATTAAATAATCACAATTATCACTTATTTGCCTGTAGATGTAAATTCCAACGCTCTAAAGTCTAAATAATGAAAGCCGTCGTATGTTTCAAGTGAATAGCGCAAGAATTAAAATCGTAGTTTAACAGTACGATTGGCCTGTGATGCTAAACGATAAAATAGGCGTGCACACCTAATTTACCTATTTTTGCATAAACACACTTACACCGGAGGCACACTTACGTATTGGCGCGTATTGAACACGATTTTCCAATGGAAAATCCAAATAAAATATTCCTTGCCGTTCTATAATAATAGATTTTACTTATCTACTGCTTCTTAGATACGATCATAATACAAAGCAAGTTCTAGAACGTACATGACTACCAAAAGATCACCAAAGATTCTGGTGGTTGATATAAACGATGATCTACCGTTGGATGCACAAATTGCATCAGACGGTAGATGCGTATTTAAAAATATTAATGGCGGAAGTAAAAGTAATAGCGTTCTTAGAAAGAGATGTGATCAGATAACAAATCACACAACTAATGTGTTTAGCAGTTGAACAACTTTCAGTTGTTAGACTGATCACCTTACACAAAAATGTATGTAGGTAGAGAGAATACTAAATAAGAAAGCATAAGAAATACAAGCATGAAACTTTCAAGTCGTTGAAATCAGCCCTACGTAGATACGTATGTATATGTTTGTACGAGGTAGGCGCTATAAATTCTTGGCCTGATATAGAAAAAATAAACTTAGTAAAATATAACAATTTCTATTTTTCAGTATAATGTCCCCCAACTTCAATACATTTCCTATAACGCTCAATTAATAATTCTATACCCTTGTAAAAATAATCTAAAATATGCCCTTCAAAATGTTCTATTACAGCTGCTTGCAACTTACCATCGTCCTTAAGACGAGTTCACCTAAGGTCTGTTTTTATGAAACAGAACCATTGTTTCATCTCTTTTGACAATTGACTCCATAATCGGTGAAAGTAGTCCAATATTTTTGAAATTCTGCACATAGTCATTGTTTTGTATTCTCAATAACATTTTGCCGTATTTTTGACCCAAATGGTGCTTTACTTTAACAGAAAACGACTTTTTCTCAATTGTCAGGCTTTGAATTTTAAACAGTAAAAATATGCTTGAAATTCTTTTCAGACCAAGCAGGGCGGTATCCCAAAACACTAAAACTAGCCTTCTGTTATTAGTTTCTAGACATTGAGAATGAGAAGAACATAGCCTGGAAACGTTAGTCACATGTTTTATCCCTGGACTTTTAAATAAAAAAATATATTGACTGTTCACTCAGAGAATTTTTATTGCATATATATGTATACGTGTGTGTGGGTTTGTGTTAAGGAAACTCGGCCGCTAGCATGAAGTAGGGGAGATAAGATATAGATTAGCTAAGTGAGATTCCTAAGATCAATAATGAGTCTATCCAACGGAAGGAATGTAGAAATACGAGAAGATTTAAACGTACACAGCATCAAAAAGGATGGAGAACGACATGGAAATGCTTTGTGTTGCGATGTGCAAACGTATTGTTTAGAACCTTCAAAGTAAATATTAAAATCAAAAGAGAGTGGCTGCAAATATAAGTAAAATCTAGTGAAGAAGAAAATAGTGCAGAATTGAGTAAAGGAAATGAAAGCCAATTGAGTGAATAAGTTTAAAACACATATCAATTTATCCAAAAGTCGCGGTATCAATTGTACTACACGGCAAACCCTGGAATGATTGTGAAGTGAATCAGAATCGTTTTAGAAACCGAAAATGATAATGTTAAATTATATTATTTTAAACTTAAAATTTCATATTTTTCTCATAGCAACGACCTTCTTTAAAAAGTAATATTGAATGTACTTTAATCAGACCGGAGCACCTAACATAAAATATAGTGTATGTTGAATCTCTTCCATAAATCCACGTGTATCCCATAAAATGTCATATTTACTGCTATTCAGTCAATTATGTTAGGGATTGTATGGATTATAATAAATGTCGCCTTCCAACAGATTCCAGCCAAAGTTGTATTTAAGATAGTATGTGTATGTTTGAATTTCCACTAAAATCTAACAGATATTTAAAGATATAATAAAGGCTTAATAACAAACAAAACGTGTTCATATGTTTCAGGAATATCCTCGTGTACATTATTTAAAATAGTCAATGAGCGTTATTTTTGCCTTGTATTTGCGAACATACTGGCAGGCCTTCAAGTATGTTACAAACTAACCATTGAAGTTGAAATTTAGAATTCTAAATACTTGGCAATGATAGGTACAATATAATAGTCGCGATTCCATAGCAAAAAAGCCAAATGTTATTACCGACTGAACTTTAAAAAAGTTACCATTTGTATTGTCATACCCGTCATTGCTACATACGGTTGATTATATATACCTATCTATAGTAACAACAAAGTTTAGGATGTATAAGGATGAAAGAATAGTTTTACGTAATTTCCACGATCAAAGTGAGAAGTAAATAGCTCATAAGAACGTATTGCAACAACTCCCGATCCTCCTCCTATCCTAGTTGAGTACTTTCCAATTCTCTCTATCAAAACAAGAGTTTTCCAATATAGTTTATTAAAACTATCTGAAGCAAACATAACATGGAGACTAAAACAACAGAAGCTCTGGCTAACAGTACCTGTATAGTGCAGATATGACACGATCGTCAGAATAACAGTACTACAAATAACATTTACCATTTTTTGGACCATCTCTAATAATGATTAAGGATAATCGATTATGGATAGGTTGACATCAACTATATTCTTCTCTGTTCATTACTTTTTCATTGTCTGCAGCTCCAATCTTAATTTTCGAAGATTTATCTAATTGGTAGTTGACACATGCCAACCTGGCAACATTCTCTTAAGTAAGCACCCAGTCCACTTCAACGTCCATAATCGTTTATATTTTTTATGTCGCGACGATGTAATAAAACTGTAATAGATTTAGTTCCTTCCTTTCCCTCGCCGATGCTTTCCTGTCTTCCAATGTTGAGTCTTTGTTTCTTCCAATTTCCTCTATCTGCCTGTGTCATTTTCTTCCCTATTCTTTGGCTCTCTGGATTCATTCTTGCTGTATGTCCATACCAATTTAGTTAATGTTTTCTGATTTCATTCATTATTGTTAGTTGTTTCGTCTCTGTTTTTCATGTTTTCATTTCTAGCTTTTATTTCTACAATTTCTCACCGGTGTTTTATTTCCATTGTATTTACTTTGTTTTTTTTTTTTCATTGTCCACTTTTAGGTAATATGTATGTATATGTCATTACATCTTGCATTTTCATTTTTACTCCCCTCCTGTATGTTTATGTTCTAGAAAGGCCTTGCTTATTGAATGGTATAATCTTGATGATTTATTTGTTCTGTTTGTTATTTCAATATTCTTATTGATTGGAATTATTAGAGTTTTTATTTTATTATCTTTTTTGTAGATATCCTCGGTATTCTTATCGAATTTCTTCCAGCTTTTTGTCTTGGCCTTTGTTACTGTTTCTTTTGCTATACTTCTTTTCATTGTGCTTTTTATCCCTAGACGTTAAATTGATAATGTGTGTGAAGTACAGGAAGCGGTCGATTATATTGGTTAGTTGCTGTCTATAATATTGTGATGCATGTTGTACTCTTCACATACAACGTTATCGATTTAATGTCCAGTATGCTTCCCTATGTGTGTTTATGTTTACGATTTATTATTTCGTTATTTCACTGTGTTATTTTCACAACGTTTATAATGTTTTGTTCTTCCACATACTTCTGCTTTTTAAGCGTTCTCGTCTAGCTTCCATTCCCACTTTTCATTTTCTTGTTTTGTGAAAAGTTTATTCAATTCTTATTCGTATCTTCCCCATGTTTTTTTACTTCTTTGGTTCATGTATTGCTATCGTACTACTTTCTCTACTTCCTCCCTTTCAGTCTTTATCTCGCAGTAGCCAACTACCAATTTACGATTAGATCGTGTTTCTGTTTCCTTTTTTGTTTCTATTTTCTAAAATGTATATCTGACATGTTTTCTGTGTGCTACATATGTAATCTGTATAGAATTTTAAAATTTATTGAACTTGATAACAAATTACAATCTCCATATCTTGTAATACGGCAAGAATATTTAAAGCTTCCAATTCCGAAGCTCTTTGTCTTCTAGAACAAAACCCGTGTACGAACAAAAACAATCGCTTTGATGTCTGATACCATTAAACATCGCAGCAAGCTAAGCTTATTACGAACCCACAGCTAGCATCCTCTATTTCAAGACAAATATTTCTCGGTTGCTCAAAAGTAAGCTTGGATAATGGAACCAAATAAGAAGCGTAAAGCATTACATGGTCTGTTGTGGCTTGCAGCGATTTGCTGCCTCGTATCTCAGTTTATTTATAAATGATGACTTATTTTCAGATTACTGCGACTTCTTGACTTGTAATAGTGTAATGTTAAACCTTGAGAGTATTACTTTTGATCTCGATCATGTTGAAATCTCCAAACATACAAGGTTAAAAATACGATCGACACTTCGTAATATTAGTAATAACGCACTGAAACTCGACACGTGCGACTTGAATGTATGTATATGTATGTATGTATATTTCGTATGCCTATCAGATACACAAATAAATCAAACAAGATCAAAGAAGTAGTGGAAAACGTCTCTTTACAGCTTAAAGTAGTGTCATTGCTAATGCAAGGATATGATTATTGTAAATATACGCCTTATTTAGAATAATCTACGTTTGAAACAGTAGAAAAGTAACTTAACTGTAATATCAAAATTATTTTTTAATCAAAGACAGACTAACGGTTCTATTTATTTTTGCTTCATTCATAAATCTAGAATGTATGTAGGTATGAATTTATGATCATATGGAGCAAGTATATTAAATTAATTGAATTATTCATGGCAAGTGTTGTAATGTTGCATACCAGGAGTGAAACACATGTTTTTATTTTTAGATTTTATGATACACCTTCAAGGTGGTACATCATAATTACAGATTACATGACTGGTACAATAATACTTATTATAACGTGTGTTCCGAAATGAACGCACATTTTAATTTATACATAAAATAGATCAAGTTTATCAAGATACTGATAGTCTACCAGTTAGTAGTACAAAGTGGATACTTACAGCTCGGTTGAGTGGGAATATCAATATCAGACATATACGTAGTGGTGCTTTACCTCTACTATCATAACAATATTTTCAGTATTGGATACAGTTCTAGACAGAAGAAATCTTAGCATAAATTGTTGAAGGCAGAGCCAAATAGGAATTGACTAAGATGTTAGACGACACCTCGTACGGATTTAGGAAAGGAAAAAGTACGCAACATTCTATCTCCATTAGATAGCAAGGGAAGAAAAGACGTTTGAGAGGGGCTGCAAAAGAAGAGCATAAATATAACGTCAATAGATTTGATTAAAGTAAAATGCGAGACATTGTAAGATCACAAAACCGAGAGTTAAGGAAGTTTGAAACAAGGATGCGTACTGAATCCACCGTTCTCAGCGGATGAAGTGATAAAAACAACTAAAGATAAAAGAACGAGCTAATATAACTTGTTAATAGTTTATAGACAACATGGTCGAATCAGAAAAAAATCGACAACATAACATTGATAACCTAAACAAAAAGCTCAAGAAGAAAAAGTTGGAAATAAACATCAAGAAAACAAAATCGATAGTTATAAGTCTAAAAAAAAAAAGATAACATTGTAATTGACGGAAAAAAGACTAGTAAACAATTTAAATATTTGAGAGTCATTGTGGAAACTAGGGGAAAATTAAAGAGCGATATAAAAGAAAGTACAAGTGTCACAGCGTAAATCTTTAACAGCTCAAAGAACACTTTGTAAATACGGAAATTCCAATCAAGAACGGGTAGAAGTGGTAAAGAAGATAGTATATATATGAAAGCAATAACAATGGAACGAGATATTAGCACGATAAACGCTATATAGATAAGACTACTGAGAAAAATAAATGGGGAAAGAAGAAAAAATAATAGAGATATATAGGGAAAAAGGTAATGATAAAACGTGTAGGGAGAAAAATGCAGGAAGGCAATAAATTGGCTGGCACACATAAATAGAATGTCAAAAGACAAATTAACAAGGAAATGATTCGAAGCAGTAAAACGAGGAAGGAACAGCAGATACAGGCCAACGAAAGCTGGAAAGAAAAAGTAAAAGAAACGGGAGAGGAGAGAGAAATGAAGTGGGAAGAAATGAATAAGGTTGACTAGAAATGCATGGAAGTCAAGAATAATATCAAATCTTTAGTTATACACTTAATGCTAAAACTGGTGCACCTTACATTTGCTTCACCTGTCTATCAAGACTAAAATTTAACCATGCTCAATTTCAAGGTCACCTACACAAATAGAAAATTACAGATAGGCGTATGTGATAATGAAATATCAAACGTAAATTCCAGCGTCCAACATATCTAAACAATCTGAAATACTAATAGAGGAATTCATCACAGCAACAGTTGCCATACCAACAGATATTACAAGCACACTGAACCGAAACCATAAAGATCTACACGACGCACTCGTAGAAAATGTTATAAGGACAAAGATTAGAATTTAGGTGTTGCAAGGATGGGACTGACTGGTTGTTTTCGGTATAAATTATGTAATTAGAAGTATTGCGAATGTGCCGAATGTTATAAATTCTATTGTTTTCATCTTGTACATTTCAATGAGACAATACGGACTTGACTCCGAATGCCAAAAGGACAAAAGAAAATGTTTTCGCATAATTTCGGTAAAGCTTTGTCGTCAACGATTCGTTGAAGTTCATTTTGCAAATAAAAAGTTGTTGCTGAATGGTTGACCTCAATACATTACAAGGTCTGAATGCCAATATTAACGCTTTGCACTCCGCTGTCCCCTCTCATGGGACATCGTAATTCTAGCATATCACTCGGATTAAAGTTTATGAGTGATTACGGGGAATTAAGTTATTTCAGCCCAAGTTTTGAAGTCTTCACTTGCAAATGGCACAAGAAATCATATATATGTGTTCTGACAGGAAAACACCTGATGGCAAGCGTCAAACAGCTTATTATTGTCAAACGTGCACAAATCAGCCTGCAATGCATATTGGGGAGTGTTTTATGGTTTATCACACTGTACAAAATTATAAAAATAAAATATTGATTTTTTGAAAATATACATTTCTCGATGTTAACCAATTCATATAAGGCCAATATCATTATAATACGTTGCTTGGTTCCAAAACTATACTAAATAATACGAGGATCTGTAAATGCACGTTTCTGCCATAAAGTAGCGCTGAGTAGCTGATAGCCAACATCCAGAATTGTTCGGAGTGCAAAGGGTTAATCTCCATTAGGGGATATGACTCGACTTAAAGTACAGTACATGACATGACGCGTCATTTTGTTGGAATCATATGTCACATGTTATCCACATTGGGAAAAACTAGTTCAAATTACAAAGCCTCCATTGATGTTACATGTGTGCTATTCATTCTTACTGCATGTATGACTTCGTCCTCAAAGAAGTAACTCCCAATTATACTACCAATTCAAGCCGCTTACTAAACATTGACCTTTAACCGTTTAATTCGCTTTCATAAATGATTCGAGGAGTTTCTTCGTCTAAAATTTGGCAATTCTGTTCACCGCTTAGTTTTGCAAGATCAGATTGACAAATTCAAAATGCAGTCATGATTTGCCGGTTTTAGTTCTTACAACAATTGAACTCGTACGCTTCGAAATATATTTTTTGCAAGAATTCGCTACATATCAGCCGATACAACGCGCTGATGATTTTATGTTTCCAACTGAACAATTTTGCTCAAGTTTCGTGAAAAATCTTTTAAGCTAAGAATGATGTTGCGCTTGTAAGCACGCCCAAATAAGGCCTTTTTATTTTAGAAGCAATAAAGTTCGAAGGCAACTGAAGATTAAATTGAATAATGTAAACTTTAAACACTCTATGTACTCTTCCTATCTAAGAGTAAATTTGGACAGGACTTTGAAAGTTTGAAAAGACATGTTGCAACATCAAAACTTTACACACAACTTGTTAGAACAGGAGCTATGTGTGAAAATGTTGATTCTACGATAGAAACTTTCATATAGTTAGAATACAGTTCATTCCTTTTACATACATATACAGTAACATCGCTGCTGCCTCTAATAATCATTTCTGTTTAACAGCCAACTCTAAAATTCCCGAATTTTATGTGAGAGATCTAGGCAAACTGATTAATCCCCAAAAATAACCATAAATTACAATAGTATTCAGAAAGCAATTATGAAGCTAATTTTCCAACTGCAAAGCGAAACTAATTCACTTTGACTTCTGTCTACTTTTTATTTTATTCACCTAATTACTACAACAATATTGATTTTCACATAACATCTAAATAGCTGGAAATAAACCTCAGCATCTATCACTCAAAAATAATTCTTATTGAATGTAAAAATGGTTAGCGTACTAAAAAGCCTACCGAAAATTTTGGAATGGGCAATAAAAGTCGGTTGGAATTACTTACGAAAGATGTGATAAAAAGAGAGGATTCCCCATAATAGATGGATTTCTGGTTAGTGAAATTCTGTTTAACGGGTTGCATGAATGTCGTAACAAAAAACGGAAGCGTCGCTGAAGTTATATAAAATGTCATCAATCAAAAACAATCTGTGGTGATTCCACCAACGTTAGTATTATAGATGTGAAAGCCTGAAGAACAAAGTCGTCACTAATTTGGACGACATAGACTCCCGCAACATTAACAACTTTCGCGTTGAAAGTTGAAAAATAATAAATGGGCTGATGAAAAATCTACCAAAGAACGACTCATAATTTTACTTTCTACACACTTAAATCATTTGCAAAGATACTAATCCTCAGGGTTTCAAAGGTGCAGATTAACTATCCCTCCGTTGGAATGGCGCTCCGCCAATATTTAATTTATATGACGGCCATAGCATGGATATACAAATTTCAGAACAATGTGAAACAACAGAATATAAAAATACTAAAAGTACTATTTTTGGATAATACAACTTTTCTCAACAAGATCGCATTGACAAGCAATGGCCTTACATTGCCAATTTTCGGA
Organism: Chrysina gloriosa; assembly: GCA_038088585.1. NCBI lineage: Eukaryota > Metazoa > Arthropoda > Insecta > Coleoptera > Scarabaeidae > Chrysina > Chrysina gloriosa. Next base: position 65,376,087 of record CM076088.1, read on the forward strand.
TCAAGGCATACTTTCTCCTTCTGTGATTTTAAAATGTTCCTTGATGGAAAGGAACAAATCGTTGCTCAGTTTAAGGATTCCTTTAAAAATTTGTATCATTGCGCTGCTAATGAAACTCACTACTCTATTCGGGGATATAACTGCAACCTGAAACTTGCATTCAAGTAGGTGAGGTGCAGTATCATAAGTAATAATTAAACTGTTACGTAGATAATACTAGTAACATTAGCAGCTAGCGCAGCAGATCAAGAATAGACCATGCTTATGGATCAGAAGATTTTTCCTCCATATCAAACATGGTCCGCCAAGAATAGCATGGTATCTGAAATACGTAAATAACTTTGACTATGGCTCACACAAAAAGCTGTACTTGAGACCTTCCCATGATTTAAAAGATAACACAATTTTCTATTTTAACCTTCCTATACTCACGCATACGGTCTGTGAGACCGAGTTATATAGTACAGTATACGTGTTTCATATTTTGACGTGAGTATAGGAAGGTTAAGAAAATTCAGAAAAGTTTGTAGTATTATAAGGCAACGTAAGTACACATCCTCAACAGCACGTAAACCAGCTGCCAGGTATGCTATACATGTACCATTTTTCCATTCTAATTCACTTGCTTAGTATATAGTAGGCAACTCATTGGACAAATCCCGCATGTAAGAGTATTTTATTTTTGCGTTTTCTATTTCTGAAAACTAAAATAAATAATGATAGCAACATTTCCCAAAGATAAATATTTTTACAGATTATCCTCACATACTTAATCTTCGGTTCATTTTGATTTCACCCATCTTCATAATACGTACAGTAAATCTTCCAGTCAGTTTATTGTTTTAAATTGATTGGAATAAATCCACCTTAATCTCGTCGGAACGATGTTTGGCGTAATTTCCCTTACTGGCCGTTTTCCGGACATAATTCCAGCACGAAATCTATTTCTATCCTTTCCTATCATCCGGTGGCAAGTTTGTGACGCGGCAATTCGGTAAGACGTTTATTGCTGTTTTATCGTCTAATCCAATTTGAGTTATGTCAATGTTCAAATTAAAAGCGTTTGCCGTCCGTTCGCTGGTTCCTAGTACTACACGCAATATAAAGTCGAACGAGGAATCCGTCTAGCCGGTATGTGGTCGTAATTATTTCGTAAAGCAAAACGATGAAGCCTATTAGAGGGTGATAGACTCGTGTGAGTGGAGAGAGAATGCGAAGTTACAGAGAAGCTGTGCATGTAGCGACCGTTAGTGATTAAATACTTGGAATATATGCTACGTGCCTGGCATAAAACGTCGAACTTACGAACGGATCAACCTATCATTCGTGCTTTTGGCTTGACCTGACGGTCAATATGAAACAATCAGAGGTACTGTTGGAACTGCCTTAGATTCCTACTAGTACACTAGTTAAAGTAGCATTTATTAATACAAACGAATAATTTGGATTCTGTTAATTGGGTTTGTTATTTTATAAAATTGTATGCAACGTTAGGTAATCAAAAGATTTTCCAATCTCTCTTTCTTTCTTCTTCATAGTTTTATGGCATTCAGTGCTATCTAAGAAGAAAAGTATTAACTATACATATCAGGGATATCCACAACACAACATCCAATTTCACAAAAGACTTTTTCCTCTATACAAATTATTTCTATCATATGTACATATATAATTCCTAAATAGCAAACCTTTAACACGTTATTGAACAAACATTTTCTTCTTCAGGTACGTCCAATTCCTCATTGAATCGATTTACTTGATTATTGACTTGCCGCCTGCCAAAAACCGTAAGTAGTAAAATAAATAATGATTTAGTAGTCACGGTATTGTTACGAAAATTCGGTCAGTAGGTCCCTTTGGGATTAACTTTTAAAACGTACAGAACAAAAATAGGATGCGCAACGTACTATTGATTTCCTATTTTAGACCTTGAATGATACCGCCTATTTCCACTTCATAAATGTAGAACATGTGTATTCATAAGTAGATTCCTAGAATATTACTACCAAATGTTGTTGTCCATTGTTAAACCTCCTTCGATAAAAATTAAACACAAATAAAGAACTTTGAATGTTCTACATTTGCTGGCAGAATTACTTTACCATGCAGCTAGTACTGTCATAAATCCAGATTCTGTAATTGTTTGGATAAACAGATATTATTGTATAAGTCATACTCCTCCACCAAAATCATATCTGGATAATGACGCCAGAAGTCTCCTTTTACGATATTCTTGGTGAATTAGAACAATAAGGAATATAGCGAGAAGATTTCTACAATCATTGCAAGATGATTAGAGCACCTGGTACATAAAGAAGAAAATTTACCGCGGTGACTGACGTCGAAAGCTGTTCATCCTCAAGGTACAACTTTTCTACTGATCATTATGAATCCGCGCTATATCTTTAAAGAAGGTGCTCCGTGTGATTGCGCAATAATCAGACGATCTCCAACAAAAAAGAACCATGCAGTTTCTATTTGAGGAGTTATGATATACTGTGCTACTAAGCAGGAAACTAAAAATTCGCTGGTAATTATTTCAGATCTTGTCGAATAAGTATTATGTGCCATATCTTCAGCAACTGGAAGATTTTCAAACTGATTACAAGGCATTAGGAGGATCTTCCGCCAAAAGAAAAAGTTTATAGTTGCTTTTGAGGGGTGACTGTGTGGTGAACTGTTTGCCACGGAAATAGATAAACGGTTCTGAAAATGTGGGTTGTGACTTACCGAAACGTATAAAATATTCCAAAAGTATGCGGCGATGAATATTTATCGACTTTAAGCGAATTCAAAACCATAGGAAATTGAGAATTCTGACAGTAAGAACAATACAACAACGAATTCATGCAATGCCCTATATAATGTGTTTACCGTAGGCTTCATTAAATGAAGTACATTTTATAGTTTAGAAGTTTCAGTGGTAAGAATATTTAACCAACCGAAACATCAGCATAATGCTTTTTCCAAAAGTTATTTCTATTTTTAACTATTCCCTAAGCAATTAACTAAGCAAAAAGTGATCTTTGTACTGACATCTATATCAAATACACTAAAGCCATCTATTTCAATAATATAAAGGAAAGATATGGACATTCATAATAATAATAATACAATAAGCCCCTTCCCCTACAGTAACGAGCAAGAGTCCACTAAGAAAACTTTTTGTATTAAGCATCTTTAAGACGTACATATTCACTTCGATTAATATGATCTGCAATATTTAAATTTCAAGCAGACGTAAGAAAAATAGGGTATTTACTCAAACAAAACCGAAATATAGGCACGCAAAGGGAAGTAAATGATGTACCTATGTACATACCTACTATTTGCAAGAACAATATTTAATCGCTGGCAACAGTATGACCCCTTAATGGTAGAAAGAGTTTTATAAAATCAGGACACAGCTTCAAATCTCTAATTGAACAGTATTGCTACAAAATATACATAGTATACGTACACTTCTGCAGCAGTTGGATGATGCCATGGAAGAATTTCTAGTAGTAGAAGTCAGGAAATATCTGCGGTTCAGAACTGAAATATGTAAATTAGTTCTTACCCTTACCACGCCGTTTCCGTATGGCGCAATTTGTAGTAAAAGTAAAATGCAGGAGACTTGCGGTCGTTGCTTAGTTGAAATATTTATTTCTTTTGAAAGTCACAGTGAGGTGATGTATTCCTAGTAGTTTTGCATATCAACAAAATTAGAATCAATAACAAAAAATAAAACTTGACTTATAGCGATCTGCAATTTGGGTTATGATTTGTTTGTTATTCGTTGTGTGAAGATGGTTAACTAGACTACGACTTGACCTAGCTGCTTTATCACCTCTGGTGTACACGGACAACGGGGTGCACACAGAAACAGAGGATGCTCTAAACTGATACCTCGTGGCACGAAGAGGCGAACGAAATTTGCTAGTGATCTACGATCTGTTTATTATTAATTTTGTGGGCACATTTTTTAAGGAATCCGTGTGGTAAAGATATCAGCTAATTTATGCAAGTTTTGCCCGCTCTCTGCAATATACGTTAACGTTAGGTCTTCGTTGTTATATTTTTCTGGCTACTACAAAATAATAATAATAATAATAATAATAAGAAGAAGAAGAATATAATGTATTCTTTATATTACAATAAAGCGTAAAAAACGTCATGGTCGCAAAACATAGATAAAGAATACGAATTAGTTGCCTGATTTCAAAGCATACAAAGCCATAGATACCATAAAAAATATTTTCAAGGATTTTAAATCTCTTTTAAAACTATCTAATGGTAGATTTTGCAAACTATCAGGAAGATAATTAAATATTTTGATATACTAATGGGTAACCTGCTTTCGGACTTGAGCATGTTGTGCTTGTAGTGAAAGTAAATAATGAATGATCTCGTTTAAAACACGTGTTATGTTCAGGTGTTATTTCGAAATTCTTAAAGAAATTGTAATTTGATTTGACAAATATCGAACACCGGCAGCACTTGAGAGAGATAGTTATATGAATAGATTGTCGTTACTCGTACTGCAAAACAATTACGTAGCTAAAAACTTAAAATAGACATAGTATATATATATAAAGTGATGGTAATGTAAGTATATGACGGTTCTTAAATCGTTCTTATTGACATGAGTCTCTAGATCTTAAGTTAAAAACTGTTCTTACATAAGCCTTCTGGGTCAAGAAAATTCTGTGATGATTGATTAAATTTGACCAAAAAATAAGTCCATACTGAAATTTATACAGACTTAACACACCATAAGATGCTTCGTCGACAGTAACAAAAACCACCCAAGATAACAGAGAGTCGATTTTAACTTCTAGAAAACATAATGCACTTACACAATTAGGTACTTTCGATTTGTAACAAATTCTGGTATCCTCAGCGCTATTCAATATGAGGGGTTGTGTTTTGTGAGCGTGTAATTGAAAATTGGTAAGCTGAAAGCATAAGTCGTTTCTTCAACACTATTCGCACGCGCAATACTGTCTCGTTCTTAATCACATTCGGTAAGTCATTGATAAACAGGAAGAACAACCATGATCCAAGTAGTACCCCGAAAGATATAATCTTCCAACCTAACCTTATGTAATTTTGCTTAAAGGAACTTCGTGATGGACATTGTAAAATGTTTGCAATGACGTCTTTATCCTTTAGGCCGCCAATGACATCTTGTGGTAGGTGGAAAATTGCGGAAATTGTTGATCTCAATTTTACATAGCATACAAGTACCTTTTGGCCGAGTTTCAAAGTTCTACGATTTCTGATTCTCTTATTTAAAAAGAAAAACACCACAATCATTATCTTACCTTTGCTCTTCATTGTGACGGACCTTTCCCTTCAATTTAACAAATACCATACAAAATTCGTTTTTTTACCTGTTCCCTACTCCCTTCTTTTCTATATGCTACACTTCCCGAGTTTGAATTGATGGCACAGGTTTGTTTACACTGTGTATCATCACGATATGCAATGATTTGTTATCAGATGAACATCTTTGAAGCCCTAAATGCACGTCTTAAAGTTATTAATACGTCGTTTACCATATAAACTACAATTGAGACTTAAATCATGCACAGATCTGTACAAAGGAAAACTAAATCAGTGCTGTAGGCTTAAAGCTGCAATTGCTCCAAATACAATAGTAACCAACAGCAAAATTATCCCGAGTTATTGACTACGTAATTCCAAGTAAAGAATCGTTGTTTGCAATGAGACAAGACAATGTTGCGGTATTAAAGATAACAATCCAAATTAAAACGTCCCGAACCCCTTAATGTTTGCAACATTAACTCACTGTGCCGTGAAATTATCAGATATCAAGGAACCTATCTTCGGGATAAAACCGTAAGTACAGGAAGTTGTTAAAATGATTACTTGGGATCGGTGCATTCATTGCGTGAACTAAGTTCCGAAGTACGCCATTAAATAAACGTAGAACATATGTAGCGTAAACTAAGATAATTAAAGTGTGTGATGAGATTGTCTTAAATGAATACACAATATTAATTAACTGTGTACTAATATTGCACATGCTCATTGTGAACAAGAAGAATATTCCTACTTTCCTACTTAGAGTGCGACTCAAGCCCAAATATTAGTTTGCAATTAATTTTAATTTACTGTGCTACTTTAGCAGTGGAAAATCAGGTAAAAATAGCTCCGTGCATATGTGTGTATGTATACTTTATATTGAAATCGAAGGATTTTCTTTATTTTTGGCAAGAAAGACTATTAAACAAATTGCTCATGACACAACATAAACAAAAGAACCCCTAAATATAATTAATTTCTGAAGATCTTACAGTGCCTAAAGCTCACTTATCCAATCATTAACAGAGCTTAGGTACAGCTTGTTTTATTTTCAATTTATTCGTTATATTATTAGGTTTTTGGACCATTGCGCGGAAAAAATTCTATCTGCTTTGAACTATTTAATCTATGCTAAACGAAAGTTCGTTTCGAAATTATTCTTAATTTTACAAGAAGCTACAGGACAGAGGTTCTATCATATCGCGATCTACATATGTACATAAAAACTTGTCGGAAGCTTTGATCGACTCCTCTAAAGGAGCGTATAAATCCAGAAAAAAGGAATAATGAAAGACTGGAAAAAGAACAACCACCGTTGCTGAAGGCCACTTCATTATAACAGCCACCAGAAATCACTCCACCAGTGTGTAGGCTTACTGAATCTAACCATTTTCGTTTCATATTATAACAGTCTCTTTGTTTTTGAATACCCATGTCCATGTAACAAACGAAGGGAAAGAGACAAAGATTCTCACAGAAAATGAAGTTTCGTTTGCAGCAACAACCAATTATTTTGATCAACTAAGTAGACTTGAAGTAAATTTATTAAACCATTCAAGAAATAAGCCATTAAACAATAAAGGATTGAATTGCAAAGTATCCACACAGTTACAAGACATTTATGTCTCATATGCCAATGAAGGGTTTAGTAATTGAAAATGTAAAACCAATCAACTCAAACAGATGAAATTAAGGAAGTTCTATGGTTTAAGTGTAGATTTCAATTTATTCCTGGCATAAATACGTACAGCAATTCGCATTTTCCGTCGGAACCACCTAATTAAAATTATCTATTAAAGTTGGTAACGTTAATAAATTAGTTATCGTGTCAAAAGGAGCTTTTATGTTTTGAAGCTCAAATCAAAGCTGATCTAAGCTATAGCATCAAATACGCAGTTTGCTCTTTTATGGAATTGCCCACTGGCGTTATTGCTAATACAAGGGTATAATTTTTTTAGTTTGCAACTACCGAAGGTGTACCTGTTCATAGGCTATTCGGGCGTAAGCCCAACAACTCCTTCATTGCGAATCGTAAGCTTTGAAGTAAACATTAATTTCTGTAACCAGTCCAGTAGTATAAGCTTCTATCTTCCGCCCAACCTAATGTAATCTATTTGGCTACATAACTACGTCAGTGAGTGGCCTCGGTCCTGTAAACTTATTAACAGTGACTCTTTTGCCAAATGGTCTGCTAATTTACTGCCGATTATACTCTTTTGTCTTCGAATTATATTGAAAACATCAAGAAATCTCAATAGTTGGAAATTAACTTGGACTCAACTCAATACGAATCAAGTACCATAATTGCCGCCTGGTTATCCCTCGTATCATGCCCTGTATTTCTTTTGTTTAAAGATTTTTTTAGATTTTTTCGTACGTATTTAATGGTATGTACATGAAACATTGAAATACTTCCTAATTGCATCTAACTATAGCTTCACAAAACTATGTACGAGATAGGCGGAATTCAGTAAGACATCAGTGCCATTTGTTCAAGTGGATGATACTGCAATCATTATGGCAAAACAGGCGTGCCGCTTACGTTTATTCGGCACTAAGCTAAAGCAATATTATATTGTGGCTATGTATTTAACTTACTATAAAAAAAAATACAGCCTCATAACTAATGGATTGCTTAAACTAAACATATTGATAATGAAGACAGATCTAATGAAACATGAAGGCGTTGACTTGTAAAGTAGCTGCTATGTTTTGCAGAATAATCACAATAGATTTTAATTTATTCCTAACTAGGGCAGAAGGAATTTTAGATACGAGGCTACAAGTGATGAACCTGCTGTATACTTACTACGCTGTGGAAACTTTTAGTACTGTTTTGATGACAAACAATTATATACAAAAATTAATTAATCTTACCAGACATTTTGGTCTACACTCTAGAGCGAACAACATCAGACAATACTAAGGTAGCATCTGCGTCATACGTTGATGATGTGTTAATTAATTATGTCAAATAGTGGCATATGTGAATCACACCTTTCTGTACTCTCTCCATCTGTACTTGGAAACAAATTAAAAGCATCAACTGTTATAAGTTTCTCAATATATTATTAAGCAAACTATGAAACGACGTTGTATAAAGAAAACTGGGACTCTGTTTTTGTAGTTAGTGCTTCAGAAGACAAATTTAATTACTTCCTATATATTGTTAGTATATCTTGGCGAAATGAAGAAATTTCACGAAGGCTCGATTAAATGACGTTAGTGTTTAAGGACTCTCTTCTTTGAAAGACATTATGGTAGGAGAATTGTCAGAAAGCTAGATTTCGATCTTTATCTTTAAAAGTGATTCCAAACTGACAAGGAGATTTGCGTCCAACAGTCGAAGGTTGGCTATTTCTTTCAGAAGTAACTTATATTCAAAGAGTCTTTATATATAGTTTTTCTAAATTTGATTAAAAAAATGTTACACATGTTGCAATAAAAGTAACTATTTCGTCACTACAATCGGTTAGAATTTCAAAACGAGGAAGCCTAAGAGGAAAGTATTCAGAGATTGATTGAAATTCCATGAACAAATATATACTAGTAGATGTCTTAAGGAAGATTAGCAGAAAACAGTCTCTTGTGACTAACTGTGTAGAAATCTTTATTTTTAATGTATTGATATACCTAACCAAAAGAGAGAAGCGAGACAGGAATATTTTCCACGGCCTTTCAAAAACGAACAAGTACAGCATTTTCATTCAAATTTATATCAGTATTTTGCATACAAATGTAAAACATATCCGTTCGTCAATACATACATATATATATATATCTGCATTATAATGCTAAAAGCACATTTCCATTCGATAAAAATGTTGTGCTCGGTCTGATACAGAAAGCCTCCAAGTCGATAGTCAGTACTGGAGGTTGTAGGACTTTCGTCAATGAAATCGTCCTTTTATAATCACGTATGGGCTCCCAGATTACATCGACGCGATAAAGTACACAAAGGCTTGCTCTCCGAGAGCTCTTTTATGAGGAATCGTAAAAACGCCCATTCTCGTGAAATTTGGGACAATGTAAGTTGTGCATACCAGCATTTCGGCTTCGGCAGAAAGTTATTATACAACACATAACATACAATACGGAACATGCTAAATAACTAATATTATGTACTTTCCTTTAGGTTTCGTAAAATTTTCGTAAGTATGGATAAAAACATAATCAGGTAGAATTGAGTTTTGAAAATCGAAAGAAATTGGATTTTAGTTAAATAATATTATATGTTCTTCTACATCAAGGAATTCTAAGAAGGAAATTAGTATACTTTAGGTTTTATATTGCATTTACAACAAATGCAACTCTTTCCACCGTGACTTTTGAGTGTCTACAACCGAATCAGAGGTATTTGTATTTAAATCAGGAAAGCGTATCCAATAGGTCGTCAATTCGACGTTCCGCCATCTTAAATAATCGATAGTTTATAATGCTGTGTAATGGTACATTGTTATTGGGACGGTTGATTAATCAATTCTCTAAAATACCGATAGAAATATGACCAGTATTAATAGCAAAAGTGGGCATTATTTGCCTCGAAATACTTCATGAACGAAGGACCCTCATCCGATTCGATCCACTTTGGAGTACCCAAACATTCGATTGTTGCTTTGTTTCGGGCTCATACAAATAAATTCAAGTTTCGTGACGTCTAACAATATTAGAAACGAAGATTTGACGCATCGTTATTGACAGTTTTCGAATATTCCCTCCCACTATTTAACAAGAATCATTTCTTTCTACTTCGGTCATATTATGTTGAATCCATCGTCCACATAAATTTTTGAAGAGTTAAATATTTATGCAAAGCCGATGATGTATTTTATCTCAATCCCAAAGGTCTGCTTTATATCACGCTGTCACGCACGAGAATATTTCTGGTTCAATTCCATTTATTTTCAGAAGTTGAGTTTACCGTTGGGCACAAGCATAACTAAATTATTTTCCAAAATACGAGGTAGGCGCCATAAATTCTCGACTTAACAAGCGTATACAGGTTCAAGCGTGTTTCAAACTTCATTGCGTTATAGTTACACATACATGAGGCCTACATTATTTGTATTGCGGCTGACAGAGTAGTAGTTTCTAGGAGCCAGCCAGATAACGTGATGAAAATGCCGCAACTAACGAAAACACTGCGCGATCATTAAATTGTGAGCAAAAGAAGAGTATACACCTAATCACATTAAACAACGTTTAGACGGCGTTTATGGTGATGTATCTCCTTCATATTTCACTGTAAAACAGTGGGAAAAATGTTACCGTTTGGGAGAAGAATGCCTTGAAGGCAATAAGCCTTCCGGTCGGCTAACGCCTCTAAAGATTGCTATGATTAAAGATGTGGTATTAGAGGATCGCCGTTTAAAAGTAAAGGAATTAACAGTAATGTCTAGCATTTCTGAATAAGACTAGTGCAAGATGGGTACCGCGTGCTCTTTTCGCTCTCCAACGTCGAGTTGAATGTGTGTGTTCATTTTTAAACATGTGTGGATTTTGGAGTCATTTTGTCACAGGAGATAAAACACCTTTTTTTTTGGTCCTCTATCCAAAAGGAAATCGATGAAATGATAGCCAAACCCTCAACGGAAACATCAGTGACTATTAAATATGTTAGCCATGGTAGTCAATATGTTAAGGACGATAGTGAGTTGCCAGCAGCTGTAATAGACCATTTCGAGAGGAAAACTTTTGAGTATTTTCAGAAGGGTATACAATTATTAATTGTTCGTTATAGGAAATATTACTTAGGGGAGATGGCATTGAAAAATGAAATTTGTCATATTTCAGCAAGTTTATTTTTCCATAATTTATGGTGCCTACCACGTATATGCAGTATCCTACGTATTAGTGTTTTGCTTAAAAACAAATTCCTTGGTACAACTAATTCTCCCTTACCATGACTTGTTTTTCAGTCAAATTTCTTGTTTTAGTACTGTCAACTTAGTTTTACTTAATATAATAGATAACCCCACAAATTTGCATGTTATACTATCTACACTCTAGATACCCCACAAAGCTCTCTCTATTTACATATTAAGATTATCATGCAACCAAACCATACGTTGTATTTTTACATAATCAAGTACCACAGAGTATCAGTTCACACACGAGCTAAGAAAAGAACGCAATACATGTAATATTACCAAGCATTTGCAGTTTGCAGACATGATACTTTTCCATGCAATTTAATATCCAGAGCGTTCGCGTATCGTACTGAAAATATCTCTAACGCAAAACGACCTCAACAAGAAAACAAGGGAGAAATAGAATTAAAGCGCTATCTGCACGAATGGAAATATTCTATCGCTATACGCCAATCCAAGCCGTGAATAACATTATATTCCTCTACGTGCCTGTAATGGCAAAAATCGATATTCCGGTTTTTAGCCTCCAACACTCGCATCTGTTGAACTCGCTGTGCAGTTTTTGAACGGTCACTTTACATCCATACATATGTACACACAAGCACATATCTATACAATACATTTATACGTACATATATACATATCTGTGCACACATGTACGTATAGTAACAAAATTGCTATTATCAAAATCTGTTTAATAAATATTTTTTGATCTGCATAATATATTATCCGAAGAGGGAGCCCCGTTTCAAAAGTCGAAAAATGCGTAATCATCAGGTTGAGTTTCAAGTTTTATAGTTATGATAGAGTTGTAGAGATGACAGTTGTAATACGGTTGGCGCATATTGAGCCACTCTAGTTATGTTACCTATAGTATGGAGTACACACAATAAATTCTTTAGGACCTACTCATATTTTATTAGAAAATTATGGCGCCGCTAATGTCTGTTGTGCAAAGAAAGCGGTCGCTCTATTTAGCTGAAAACAAAGAGCAATACCTTTCTTTAATTCATGTATTTTTCTCCTTAGTAAACTAAAACAAGATAAATGCTATGAAGATACGACCCCAAAGGTTGTAAATAACCCAAACTCGGTTGAACTACAAGCAAACGTGAAGTGCGTAATTTTTATTAGACCAAATGTCGTGGAAACAATCATTATAAATATTCAAGTTTGATTTCCACTAGTTATGCTACCAACTTCCCAATAATACACAAAAAGGAATATAAATAATTTCACCAATTTCCTTGGTGTCTTATATTTTACAATGTACAGCTAGCAGCATTAACATTTTTCTAATAGAGGATGCAAAAAGCAAAATAAGGTAAACGTTGAGAATATGCATAAGATATTTATGATGAAGTGTAAAGACCACTGGCATATTCTACTCTTCATTATTATTTCAGAAAAGTTTAGTAACGAATGTATGTACACTTTAACACAAAATATCCAAAATTATTGGTTTTCCACTAAACTACCTTGAACACGATAACAACTAAACATAGAGATCAAAGTTTAATATATATTAAATTATAATAGAGTTATTGTTCAGCAAATTATAGGAGAAATACTAATAAAGAAATGAATTACGTTTCATTCCTTGATAAAAATATATGATTTATATCATGTTTATTCAAGAGAAAACTAAATAAAACGACGGGGAATGAGCAGTTCTATATACGCGATAGCAAAAAATACACACGAAATATGACTATTTCGCGTATATTTTTAATTCCAGCAAAAAAGTCACGAAATAATTAATAGCTTCACATTCCCACAGACCATGTCATTTGAAAATTATAATGAAGTCGTCCCTTTCACGAGCTCCACATATTCTCATATCGTGACCTCTCCGCCCGGTCATTAATATGTTTATATGCCCCCAAGCAGTTATTTTCTAATTGCTTTCATTATAATTATAGCTGAGCTCTTAACTCCAAAGCGCGTGGAAGTTTAAAAAAACAGTGACAAAACGGTCAAAAAGGTGTGAAAAAAGATTATAAAATTTGTCATCCATGTAATGTAACGTAAATTTCTTTCCACTACTTAGTGGATAAATATATATATATATACACCAAAATACCGTAGTTGGTAATTTTCTGTTATATAAATACCAATTGGAGTAAAAATGTTTGATTTTAATAAGAAACGATTAGTTGAAAATTAGTTATGTTAAAGAATTTCCAATTTACTAACTTTGCGCATATGTGAAGCCGTTAATAATCTGAAACAAAACATGTAATATATACTTACTATAAAAAACTAGGAAAAGCATCGGAAAAAGATAGCATTACCCCTGAAATGATAAAGTTTATGAGAAGAAGAGGAACACACCAAATGGTAGAATTAATGAGCGACATACTGAAAAAAAAAGCAAAGATGCCAAAAGACTGGTGCAGCATTCTACTAGCAAGCACCCGTTTGCTAACTGAACCCATATTGAACCATAAATATTGTGAACCAGAAACGTGCTAATATGCAACCCAAAATACGTTCAACTAACTTACTGTGAAAATAAGATTTAAAGCATAGTATACAGGAACAAAAGGCAATTTTCCTCATTAACGTCTGCAAGTTTGTTGTGTACATCAATGAGTAAGCCACAAATTGCTTAGTGTGCTGCACTTCTTTTTTAATCAATTTAAATCAAACAACACTTATCGATTAAATATGGATTTATAGAGGGATTTACTGTAAGAACATTGGCCATATTTTTCAAAATGACTCGACATCGTAGATGCAAAATTTAACCTAATTTTGGATTTCTTTCAAAACACCAATAAAGTGGGTGTGTTCGTCGTTACAAATTTTCATTAAGGCGTCGTGCACAAATTTTTATATGACGGTAAGTGTGCATATTTAGTACCAAAAGTTTGTGTAGAAATAACTGAACTTCTTCTTTAATCATCTTCATACATACACAAATACTTTCCAAAGGAAAGCTGCGATAGTGCTAGTCATTTATTGCAGAATAAATATGTACGAAGCCATTATCGACGAGCACGCTCAAAACCCCTTTATCTTGAATCCGTACGACGTTACTACATTTCAGAGTGGGTTAATTTTCCTGCGATAATGCTGCGCAATAGATATCTTATCTTTCTCACCCTCATCCCTCTTCGAATATCGGGTACATAGGCAATGGATTGCTTCGTATTAGGGAAAATGCACGTGTACGCTAAACTGTATCGGTAACGTTTTCCATTAGAGCAATTAGAAGGATTGCATGATTTATACAATTAGATCACGGGCAACGTTTGTGTAATAAACGTTATAAATTAAACAGAACAGCATTTACGCCGTGCCCCATATATAATATATTTCATTAACGAAAAGTTAATTATCGTAATTAATCTTTCAGCGTCTTCAAAATGTTATGATGATAACTTTATGCAATTATTTTCAGTTTGTTGTTTAAAGGAAATATATATTTTTTGTTTAATTTTGTAATTTTACTCTTTTACGTATTTTGGACCAATCTAAGCTAATACCTCTATCTATCTATATTAATAATCTATTTTCAACAGTTCTTGAGAACCCTACAATTTTATGAAGAAACAAAATATTTCAAATGACATTGGGGTATCAATAATGACAATAATGAGAATATTGGTGAATGTTTATTGTTAACACTTTAACCATTATTAAAAACGTCGCCTACATTACATTCGTTTACTATGTGCATAATTATTATCGAAATTCATTTTAGTTCCTGCATCACCGCTTTTCCTCAACACATTTTTAAAAAAAATCGCATTAGTCATTTACCTTTCCTAGTTATTTGATATTATTGCAAATAATGACATTATGGCGTTATGCTACTATTATCATTATTATTATTATTATTAATTTATTCCATTTTTCTAAATGTGACAGTAGTCGAAGATTTTGCGAACTGAAATATTCTTATAGAATATTGGATACACAGACAGATATCTGATACAGATCAAAGTTGTGACAAAATACTGAAATTTACCACCTACATACATACTTCACAAGGAATTGTGTTTGAAATTGAAGTATACTCGAGGGAATATAGAAACAAAAAGAACGTACCAAGGTATTTGAAATTTGTTAGGACAATTAAAAAGCTAACATCCTTGCAAGTATTGAAGGAAATCCTACAACTTTCACACGTCGAATCGTAGTTGTCCAATCATGTCGAAATTCTGAAGAAAGAAACATTATATCCACATCAATTTCAATATAGTTACGTGTTAGCAGGTGACTATTGATAGACTTATTTGGTTAACATTCCCACGGCAATCATACCCAATATCCAAAAAGAATCCATTTTTAGTCAGGCATAATTAATGACCGCGACAGTTGTACAATACAAGTTTCTCTTAAAGCGTTAACCGTGCAAAAGGTATTATTACGTTTACCAGAAGAACAGGACATAATAATACGTCCAGACACGTAATATAACATACGTAGTACATACCAAACTTCTTAAATTCCACACACATATTCATTACCCACAGTAATAAGTAATTGAAAAACAATTTGTTTAAACAATACTTATAGCAGAGAAAAGATATTCTATCGTCTATGTTAGTTATACCAAATTTCTCATATAGAAAGTAATCGCGCCTAAAATTTGTAAGAAACTGCATAGTACCTATATGTATCAAGAAACCAGCGACTAACGGTGCTAAGTCACAGATAAATGCTTATGCAGATATATCTTTAACCCTGATATTTTAAAATTTAAATAATTTAAAAACTAGTTGCAATGAGTTACTTTAACGAGGCAATATTACCAATTAACTCCCTATTGAACAAATTTAAACAGAGATTCGTTACTTCGACTTCTTCTTTCAAGGAAAACTACTTTTTTACTTTTCTTCATTTTTAAAATTTGCTTAAGGAAAATAATTGCTCCATTATAATCCTTTTTATAATTAATCTTCACCTATTGAACACTCCAATTAGTGTGTTAGGTGTAAAAATTATTAGATTGAAGTTTACACTGAAGTTACAAAAATCACTACACTTTCCATGTAATAATAAACCATTCACAGACTGCTGAAGGCTCTTATCAGCCTCACTGAAAGTCAACTAAAAATCATGTCCCGTCCGGGCATTCTAAACTGATTGGATACCTACACAGAATACGTATAGTGAATAGCAACAGCAAGGATGCAGTTGAGACTCGACAACACATTCTAAAAGAATGCTGCAATTTCTATCACCTTAAGATCCGACAGCCGATATATTTCCAGATTTGAGAATTAGAATTTACTACCTACTCAATTACCACTATTTGCGGGCATCCGAACTTGAGAAGGAACTGGGGTTTCAGATAACCTCAACACGACGGTACACAATACATAGACCAACCGAACTGCCTCAGTCATTACGTCAAATACCAACTAAAAAATAGTTCTGATTTTAAGTGACAACACATACCTCGCAGTTATCAAGTAGCACAATTACCAGAACAAGTAATTTCCTTCTTGATACGTTCTCCTAATTTGTAGGAAAATAAAAATATCATCTTACGTTACAGTGTAAACTTCCTATCCACATAATCGCACACTTACATTTTTCTCGAAATTATACGGAATGATATTTCCTATAAGAAAGAAAAATCCCGTATAAAAAGAGTGGTAATTTACGTACCTTGCATCTATCGGTAATGATGATATGCCTGTACCAAACCTTTAATAATATGTACATATAATATATGTATATGTATTACATACATACGTTTCCTTGTGGTTCATTTGGGGTTTACCAGATTTGATCGCTCATAACGTTTTTACTACACTTTTACTCGATGAAAGAGGCAAAATACAGACAAACAGCACTGTTGCTGAAAGTTACGGCCGCCAGTTTACGCCCTCCTTTTTATAACTCAAACATGGTTTCGTGTTATGTAGCAATTCCTATTTCCATGTTTCGCAGATCTTGTATAAACAAACTTCCTTCATTAAATCGCAATTTAAACGGATATACCTTCATAAGAACGGAAATACCATTATAAGTTCAAAAGTCTGAGCAAAAGTGATCTTGATTTATTCTTACCAAAACAATATGTACCTACTGTTATATCCACATTTGTGATCAGGACTAGTGAATAAAATACATCTCGCTTCAGATGGTAACTTTCCCATTGTGGGCCTAGAGCTTTCTAATTGTAAATTCCATCCGCTTCTTGCATTTTGATGTATATTTGAACAGTAATTAGTGAATACTAAACCCTTCAATTCGTCTGTTGTACTACTTATAAATAACTTCACGGTATCTAGTTACAAAGAATATCTAACTGACATTAGATCCAAGTTATAATCTGTTATCCTCAGGACTAAATAAATAAATTAAATCCTATATGTTAACAACGTAAAGATAATACAATATTCATAGCTTTCAAAGATAATACAAGGACCGCCTTTTAAGTTGTTACGAAAACTAGAAAGAAGAAAAAAATTTGGAACATACCAATTGTCGATTAATCTTTCCACTCTGAAATTGGTATTTCAATGGTTTTTAAAGGCTTCAACAGCTTCTTGAGGTGCTGAAGATCGCTGTAATTCTTCATTTAACATTTGGGAATAGACACAAAACGTTAGGCCATAGATTAGATGAATACGGGCAATGAGACATTAATTCCATATTATTTCCTCCAAATAATCAATTGTTTGACGTGCTGTTGAGAGCTGGCATTGTCATGATGCAAAATGATACGACGTTTTTGGTTCTTTTTCCTCATTTCGTCGACGACTTCTGCCAAAGAAATTGTTATATACCATCTAAACGAAGTGCTTCATGAACGAATAACGACCAGAACAAAATTTTAGAAACAAATTGTGACCAATCTTTTTCAATCATGCTGTGTTGCCAAAAGTGGAACGAAGCGCTTCTATGTATTGTTCTTGAGTTAGGCCTTTACTAACTTCGTAAAAAGTCATCCAACTAGAAGCCTCACGTGAAATTTCCATTCTTTTACACAATTGCTTGTTTTAGTTGTTCACTGTAAACAAACTACGTGGTCACGTTCAAAGCTATCACTCTTTCTACAATGTCAAATTTTACGAAAATGGTAATGACACATCTCAACAACGTCACTAAGTGGTTGTTTGTAAAAATATAAAATGCGCCCTCAAGTTGAGCTTCGCGTTATAACTATAACAGTTATATTTAAAAGCTAAGGTTGTAAGCTCTGATCCTCCAAGAAGTCTCGAATAACCAAGTAATTAGAATTACGTACTTAAAAATTCGATTCGAGTTGGTATCATTTACGTCAGCAGTTTATTCTATACAAAAGTCATTAACCGCTCTTTTTCACCTGTCACAACTAATTAGAATTATTAAGCTTTTGTACTCTGCAGAACGAGGCTCTCAAAAATCAGGCGCAAAGCAGAATCGTTAATTGTGAGAAAATGTTCCTTTCACGTATAATAAAACAGACCTAATTCTTTTGTTCACTTAATTTATTGCAATTGGTTTGCCTTTTTTATTATATTCAGCCTTAGGTCTTAGAATTCTACCAAAGTATCTATCATACATAATTAAATTGTAGAATTAGAATTATGTTCCATCTAAGCAGCAAGCCCAGAATAAAAGCAAATCTGGTGATGGATATAACTTGGATAAAATCTCAAGTGCGTGCCCACAATTTACAAAGTGCTTGAGGAGTTTTTTATTAAATTTGAATAAGTACAAAATATATGATGAATTTTGAAATTCGCCATACAAGCCCTTTGCTTATAGTCAATCAATATCAACAAAAAATCTTATTTACACTAGCAACCCAAATTGGGGCTAGCGATGCTAATTGGAATAAGTAATATGTTTTCAACGAGCAAGACCGTGGTTGCAGTAAATAAGAAGTACAGGTTTTAAGCAAATGGTATACACGGGTGATGTATATGAAAACGTTAAGAATAGAAATAATAAAAATTCTAATTTAATCCATAGACAGAAAGGTTACCCATGAAATTATCACTTTCAAAGGTGAGTGGGCTTAATAAACAGTTAAAGAGGAATGTTTTCGTTGGTACAGTAAAAGGGGCAAAGGTGCAATTAATGCGGTTTATAAGTTTAAAGGTGAGCAATCAATGATATGAAACTTTGGGAGTGATTGATTTTATTTGAGTCAATCACCAAGACTAGTCTATAGCAAGAAAGATCGCTCACCAGAGATTGCCAGAGAAAACCTAAGATTTGAGAAACCAACGCCGCGATCCATTCTGAATAGATGTACTCGCTTACCTACTTGATCTTAGATTTCTTTTATCATTAGGTGTATGACTGTGAAGTTGAGATTCGCTTTTCTTATTCTCCTCTGTTCTTACCAAGTATTCCGATTCCCTCCCAGCTTATATTTCTTCTTTGGATTACCCTTCTTACTTTGTCCTTCCTTATTTTTCTTGCTTTTCCTTTTCTGTTCACACCCAACAATTTTGCTGTACACTTAGTTAGTTAGTATATCATCCAGCATTCTATAGATATGGCTCATTCAGGCCAACTGTCTTTCCTCTCTCTTTCGCATTACTAACTTAATTGCTAATTTTATCTCTTCTCGTCTTGTCTTAAATTTCTCTAACAAATCGTATTTCTGCTAGGTTGACTTTGCTCTTTCTTCGCTAGTTTCCAGCAATTGATGTGATTATCACTCCCTTCATTACTCCTCCTTTAATTTCTTTTGTGACCTCTTCTTTTCCCAAATAATTTGATTGAACATGCCGAAGGTTCCTATTGTTGTTTTTACTTCTATCCCATTTTTTTCTATTACTGTCCCTAAATATTTTTGACTCGCAACTTGTTCCTCAATTGTGTTTTTTCATCGTTTAATATCACCACGATGGTCTTTGTCTTTTGGGTGTTTATGTTCACATGTATTTTCTTCATTTCTTCATTTGTTGTGTTCGAGTTATATTGTAAAGGTGGCTCAGTATCAGGTATTATTGTCATATCGGCGACGATTCTTTTCATATGTTTAAAGTAGATTCTTTTAAGACTCTCCTACCCTCTACCTTCCACCCTTACCCTTTCTTCTTTCGTTCAGTCATTTTTTGATATTTTAACCCGCCATTTTCACTTTGTAGCTTTTTAGTTCTCTATCTTCTTTTCTCTGTCTTTTCCTCTTCTGTATGCCTCATTTCTGTTTTCACTATGCAATGGTTGCTGCCAATCTCTACTTACCTGGAGGCTATTAGATGTTTAATATATTTCCACTCTTGCGTGCCTATCAGGAAGGAACCAGTAAGTTACCACTCTCCTCTATTGTATACCTACCTGGTAAATGTATGTATTTCTTTATGTTTAAACCTGGTATTTGAGAGTCTAGATCATTGGCAATCCAGATAAGTTTATATGAAATTATGCAAATTGTTTTCTTCTTAAACGAACATGAAAACTAAATTCAGAGATTCTTTCCAATCTGGAAACCTCAATTCCCTACAATTCTTCAATCAGTGATATAGTCCGAAAGTCTCAGTCTCAGGTTCTAAAATATGATGGCCTACTCTTAAATCATTGCAGCACATCCACGATATTTTGAACACGTTTTAACCCAGCAATCACTTGTCACAAATATCAGTGACTAGTTAAAATCCATATTTTGGAAGTCTCTATTAATATTTTGCAGTCTACACACCAGATTTTAATCCAAAACAGCATTCATGGGAAGACCTCAACTGCGGGTTTGAAATTATTTAGATGTAAATCAGGCTGAATTTCATGTATTATTGATCGCCAGGTGCAGAAATGCTACAAGATTTTTTTCTTTTGGTAATCACTATCCTGAAAAGGTTTTCAATTTTGTAATAACTAAATCCTAATAAGAACGTACTGTAACTAGTTTTCAATGGCATGAAATATGTTGGTTTTCATACAATTTCTTATAAACATGTGCTTGTGTGTACGCCGTGTACGGGTATTTTAATCAAATCGCAATACAATTTATTATTTACACTGCTATTCATGGAAAGTCGGACACAAACAATTTTAGTATATATACCGGTCCGCTTTCCATGAACAGCAGTGTACTTGAACAATATTAGAAGCTACATCAACTGCAGGTGATCTTCCAGCATATCGAACTAATTTTACGAACAATCATATTTCAGTTACTAGTTAATACGACAACCAATACGTCCACAATTCAGAAGTCATGAGATATTAGCATTCTCAATAATAATAATCGCATGCATGGATAAAATCTCTTAGTTCCTTATCTACCCACACGTTTCCCAAATGAGTAACTTCAGTACAATGACGTTTCAGGAGTTGATGTTACATATAAATAGCACATAATTACACGTTAGTGCAAAGTAGGTGGTTCCAATAATAAACGTAAGGAAATTCTCTATTATTATTTACATGTTTTTTAAGAGGTTTCCCTATGTAAAAATAAAATTACTTCCCTAAATCCCGTTCTAATATTAACCTTCCAAAATATGCAGATACATTACATTTTGCGGTTATATGTATTACTTTACACCAATAGACAGTTTAATTTATAATATAAGACGCAAATGGATGTATTTTAACAATATCACACGGCAACAATAACTTCTGCCCCAATCCTGTTACTATCTTTTCGCACCCTCGTCAGATAAAACGTGACCTAAATTCCACATTACCCCGTAATATCCGATAAGAGTGCCACATGTTGTAACGTCGCAAGCTTGATAGATTGATGTTGCTCCAATAATGATTTCATTGACGTTAGCTCAGTAACCTGACACATAAAGGTGCCAAAAAACGTCGATAAAGAAAGGTGATACTGTCGAGCGAGGAAAAAAGTACGAAATGAAATTGCTTTTAATTCAAGCCTGTCTTTATTTCAGTTACTGTATTGAATTGCAACGTGAAATTTCGTCGCTGTATTTATCATACCGTTTTAATACAAATTTTAATACTTCGTTCCATTTAATGTGCTTTTTATAGTTATCTAAATACTCTTCCCAATTAAGAAAACATGCCGACATTATTTTGTTAAAGCATTGGATCATCTTGATGAGACGGGAGGTTTCTGCTGCATGTAATAAAATACAATAAAAGTGTAATTTTGGAATATTACTTTTTATTTCTATAAAAATCAATAATCTAAAACTAATATTATCACAGACGGTGCTAAGCTTTTCCTTTAACCCAACCAACTTTGTTTTCCGATACAATACTGAACTATAGCTAATTCCACAAAAAGTCCTAAATATACGGCTTATGAGATCTGTTGCCATATCATCATTGTTAGGAGTTTATTTACATAAGCATTGCTTGTTGTTTCGCGAATTTATGTCTTACAACGCATCAATTAACTTTATACTGACTAATTAACTAATTAATTTAATGCAATGTAATTTCTTTCCACTAGCGGATAGGGAATAAATTTATTAAAAATTCAGAGATCAACTTTTGCGAAAAATGGCCGAACTCGTCGATTTTTATCTTTATTTGCGTATTGTCTGAAATAGAATGAATACATACACCTTGTCTATTTAGTACCTACGTTATCAATTCTTGTCCATAGATCTTTGTCTGTGAGACAAACGTAAATCGTGCTTCTTTTTCACCGAACGCGCTTGAGAAAGAGAGTCAAATTAATAGATTGTTTTTACTCTTACGACGAAACAATGACGTAGGTAAAAACTTAAAATAGACAAATTTTACGTGGTGATTCATACAAGGGATATGGCGTCATCCATATTTTTCTAATAACAACCCCCATTTTTATTAGGGAATAGTAAAAGAACACTTTTTGTGCGTAAAGCGAGGTAATTATGGATACGGGTCACATAAGTGGGCAAAATATGTTGAATGGTGAACATACGAAATTTCCATATTGTAAAAATGGAAAATGTATGTAGTTAAGAAAGGAAGCCATAGTAAAAGAACTGTAACTAGATACATCGCTATGTCAACTGATACTTTAGTTTTGACATAAAAAATCGTACTTCACTTGACAGTTGTTTAATTTTTGTGTTTTGTTTTGTACGTAGTTCCTTTTTTGACAAAAGCAGCGTATTTGGAGTGTTTATTGAATAGTTACTGTATCGTTTTGTGAACTGCTGAACAATTGATCGAACGCGAAAGAATTGCCATTCTTTGCATGATTGATTTTGGACATAGTACGCGCACCCTGAATGATGTAGTTGACTTATTCAACGCAGCTCGTTCTAACCGGCAACCCATTAACCAGAGCATAGTAAGCAGAGTTGAATCAAACTTGAGACAATTTGGGCCTTTGGGTGTTATCTCCCAGGCCTGCACATTCGAAGATGATCAGCTTTATCCCCTTGCTTCTAGTTTCAATATGGTGGCGTTTTCCATCCACAAAATTTTGAAGAAAACCAAACACCATTCTTTGTACACGTAATTCATCAGCTGACCGAAAATGATTTCGGTCGGGGAGATCAGTTGTAGGAGCAAACGCAAGAGCTATGTAGTAATGTAATGTAATTTATTAAATGGATATTTTTCTAACGAAACTACCTTTTTCTAAACGGCCATGTCAACAGACTAAACTATCAGCAGTATGGCACTCAATATTCTTAAAAGGTGAATGTGTGGTGCAGCATAGTCAACGAACAAATTTTGAGCTTCTTTTTCTTTGATAGTATTCTAACTAGTGCCAGCCAGATCGCCAGATTTGACACCTGTAGATTAGTTTTTGTAGGAATAATAAAGATAATAAACACAATCAACACAAAGAATAAATTTGTACGTTTTTCTAAGCGAAGCAATAATGAAATAATCTAATTATTTCTTATATTATTATTAAGGCTAACCTTGCAAAACTTTGATTGATTAAAAATAGGATTTCATAAATTTCCGATGTATTGTAGTAATACCTATAAACAAGATTTTGTGGGGTGCGTACGTACATATGTAATGCAAAATTCTGTAAGTGAGTACATCGTATACTAATATTTAAATAATTTACCAATACCAATTGCAAACCAGTTTAGATGTTGCGACATTGTCTAGTATCCTTAAGTATGCTTCGAAGAACTATAGGGAACAAATGGATTACACGAGGATGGGTTAATAAACGCCTATGTTTGACGACAAATGGCGCGTCTTAGCTTACGCCCGTCATTTGAAAAATTCCTGTCAAAATCTCAGACGAAGCATCAGTTAGTCTTGTTGAACATCAAAGGAAAAGGGTGCCCTTTTACTACGACAATGAACCGATACGTTAATTCAAAACGGGGTTCACAACGAATGTGGAAATGCAGCAATAGAAACTTATCTTCCAATACTCGATGAATTGTATTTCTTGGAAGCACCAAAAATATTGCGAGGACCGAGGACAAGGTATATCAAGTTAAAAGCAGCTGCGTTCAAAACGTAGTAAAAAGAATAAATTAGACCAACGTTTTTTGACTTATTACACTAATTCCTAACCGTTACTTAAAGCCTATGTGCGTTCTACTATCGAATTTCCATGCACTTAAATTTACAAATTCTTCGCTACGTTAATTTTCAGAAGTTGTTTTCGTTCTGTCATACCTAATTGATACTTCTCCGAAGTATGAAACTTTCAGAAAATTATGAGAAGTTTCGAGGCAAACATGAAATTCTTATTACAACTTGTATGCATGCAACGCAATAACACGGCAACGTTCGCCGTTAAACCACAAATCGATATCGGAACGGAAAAAATATGTAGATATGTCGACTATCATGAATACTCATTTTCCCTCATATATGAATCACGTATGTATATGGGCGGTCATAAAAAATAGGGGTTGGAAAATTGTGCAGCTCACGTGACTGACGTTTTTATGATATTAATGAGTGCGGGCGCCCCAGCTACTACGGTTGACTACCGACGATAACATCATTGCCTCGAAACCGGACATGCATTCTGATTTACCTATGGACGTAATTTCGTGCTTGATGTATAGATCTCCGTTTTTGTGTGTTTGTATTACCATCGCCGCGGATCTAGGTCGGAATATAGAAAACATAAATAATATAAACAAAACCCTTGAAAAAGAAAATTTATAATGCTGTACGAAGAGAGCATAATACGAATTGATAATGCGAGGCATAAATGATTATTAAAAATAAATAACAAAAGCTATGAAATAGATACTCTAAGTTTAAATAATGGACTTGCATATTTTCCGTTTTTCACCCAAGCAAAATGTTATGGTTGTACCTCAGTTCGTCTCCATTTTGTGTAAATTTTTTCGAAGTATATGTTTACATTACCTGTATAGTAATAATAATATATGGCAAATAAGGTACAAATAGGTGAACATTTATTCCCTAGAAGTCTATATCTAAAAGATTGTTCAAATTGCTGCATAGTACTGCTGTTCACACTATTTAGTACATAACCCAAAAACGTGTTCACAACGTCTTCTTCACATTAACATCTTCACAATCTCGGATATACATACGTATAAACCACAGTTTTCTAAAATTGCTCTGCAACACAGTTGAAAGACAATAAACTAAAATGAAAACAAATTGCTTGTTGGACTTAGACTGGAATCTGCAAGTATTTTTGTAAAAGTAATTGCAAACTAGTATTTTTGCGATAAAATTCTTAAATTTTAGTCCATAACCATGACTTGTTGTTAGTACTTATCTAGCGCAATCTACAAATAGCAACATAACTTTCAAAACTTACATAAAACCTTCACAAATTTGTCAGTTTTATGTTTCATTTCAAGTTTAGAGTAGATTTTATAGTCGTTCGTGTTTTTCTAGCATGCAATGAAATCATATTATTAAAAATGCATTGCGTATAAAATCAGCACGGATAGTTTAAAATTGCAACGTGTACATGCATATATACACGCATATGTCAAGTTATCTGATAAAACGTGCGAATAGAATTTATCGTTGGTACAGCGTCACGTGGTAATTATAAAATCTAATTTTCCCTGCAATGTTTTACCCCACATACCCACGCGGAAGCTACTGCCTACGCTCTATAATTTTCTGGTCTGGAAATGTCAATTACGGTGATATTTATGAATGACGTAGTATTCAATTTCATCATCTAGTGTTTGCAATGGTTATAATTAAACGCTTGTAAATTACAGTGGTAGAGTCTTATTTACTGAGTCGCACTTGCGATTTACACATGATAGAGGTCATATTGATCTGTTTATTTTTGACACAATCAATTGTAATATGTTTATACAAAGCGTTTCAAAATGTTTGTACTATATTGCAACAAATTTATCAAAAAAATTTAGTCTTGACTAAAATTCCTGTATCCCACAAAACAGATTTTATCATTAAAAATTCTACAAACATCTGATGGTATACAGAGCATTTGAACTTGAATTAACTACACAAAATATTATTTGAAATTACTCATAAATAATAATAGTAATAATAATAACTTTATTACCCAACAGATTATCCAATAAGAGGGCAATTTCCAAAAAAAAACGACAATGCAGTGTTACAAATCAAAAACTTAAACGTAAACTTAAACTAAAGCTAAACTTAAAAGGAACAATTTGAACAAAAAAAAAAGATTGAAGAAGCTGATCGCTACAATATGTTAAACATAAAAGAAGCTTCCAAATAATAGTTTTCACCAAAAGAGAGAAAAAAAAAAAGAAATACTAATGTGCGGCAGAAAGATTGAAAGGGTCAGGATACGCACCATTCGCATTCCTACTCATATGATTCAGTGGCGCTTTAAGTAAAACATTAGTATGTGCTCGTGAAATGCAAAATGTATCCAGAGATCTGCAATTGTATTGAGAAACAACAAAAGATACTTGGGAAAGTAAAGATGGCGAATCGATTTCATGGTTGATCAACTTTAAGAGAAACCTACCACTAGCTACTTCCCTGCGGCGAGATAAAGATTCAAGATTGTGCCTCTGAAGTAGGCTGCCATAATCAATGCCACGAGGAGGATAGACACCATCTGATTTATAAGAGAGGTACTTCAAAAATCTTTTTGAACCGCTTCAAGCTGCAGTTGATGATGATGGTAGTGAGGATACCATACAATAGAGGCATACTCCATCTTGGAGCGAACAAGCGAGTAGTAAACAGCCTTTAACGCTGCATCATCGGAAAAGTGTCTGCAAGTTCGAAATAAAAACCCAAGTGATTTACAAGCTGAGGAACCGATAGCTTGTATGTGTAAAGAGAATGACAACTGTGTATCAAACAGAGACCAACCAAGATCTCTGAATTGGTTCACTCTAGGAACTATAGCATTAGAGACTGTGTAGTTATATATCTCTGGCTGAGAAGAGCGAGTGAAGGTAAGTGTTGCACATTTATCAACATTCAATTGAATGTTATTGAGAGAGCACCAATCATTAATTGCTGTGAGGTTTTTTGTAGAATCAAGGAATCAGACGTTGAAGTAATCTTGTTGTAAATTTTGAGATCGCCTGCATAAGCAAGGAAGTCACAATCCAAAGAGAGCAAACGATCATTCACGTATATATTAAAAAGAAGTGGACCTAAATTTGAGCCTTGAGGGACTCCACTGGACGCAATGAAAGAGCGAGATAGAAAATCATTATAGTGCACGTAATATGTACGATCATGAAGATAAGATTGCATTAGCGCAACAGCACCAGGACAGAATCCAATTGAAGAGAGTTTGGATACTAACTAAATACAAAATAATAGCGATAACTTTTTACATTATTATAAAGAACAGATTAACCGATACATATCATTTTGTTAAATAACTAGTTGATGTATTTAGTGCACAAAATTAGCAATTGCAAGTTTTTAAATTTCAACGCTTTCCCTTCTCCACCATGCATTGGGTGTTTCGGTTTAAGAATTCTTTGGTAATATTTCTTAAAAGGTCTACTGGAACGTTAGTACAATATTCTTATACAATACTTTCTAAATGGTAAATATTTGGAACGCTGATATACCTTACATGTGCCATGACTAAGGATATGCTGAATACCAGCCAATTCGTTTCTTCCTCTAACGTTAACTCATCAAAAACTTCTTCAAGATCGAACATTAAAAGCGTATAAAAACATTTCAAGTTCAAGGTTTCACGAAAGAAATATGAACCAAATAATTATCATTATTATTGAAAATTACGCACCGTACGTTTGTCTTTGATGATGATTCTTACATCGTACACTAAAGTTAGAATTCTTATCGGCCCACCATCTACAGTTTTGTGATCTAACAATTCCATTCGATGCGAGAATCGCCTCAGCTGAGAACATTATAAACGTGCTGAAATGCCGGTTCCCCTCTAATTCATCCGGTACTCAAGCGCAAATTCGGCTATAATTTTCTTTATTTCGTCGATTTTCATAAAAATTACAATGTAGTTTTTCATTATAATCTCCCTTCATTTGAATACACTTACCCCAAAAGTGAAACTAATTTTTTGGAACCGTCCTCAAAGAACTTTTTCGGGGTCTATTTGTAACAGGATTTACCTCATGTTAGATCTCAAATCGAACAGCCCGTAGTGGTTCTTCCAAATTTGCCAAAAGATAAAAATTGCTACGAGCCACATTTTGGCCAATGGATGTTGAAGTAATTCCCAGCGCACTTCGTTTAAAACATCTTTCGTTCTTCGTGCGATACCGGGTGTTATACTTAGGCAACTTTCCAAACCGTTTCTTGTAAAGCGCCTGCCGCAATGCGCTGGATAAAAGATTAGAATAATATTCTGCCTTAATTGTAGTACTTTTCAGTAAATAATCGATAAAAAAGCCCGTCGCAATATCAGAAGTAAGGATAACTTTTCCAACCGACGGAACTACATGTACTTTTAGTGGATGCACCACCCTTGCCATTAATGTTTCGTCACAGGATTAAAGTCAACGTATCAATGTTTCATCAGTAGTTCTTCCGCTTTGGAAAAATTGGTCGCTGTAACGTCCTAAAAGCTCTTGAAGCTGGCTGCATGTGTCCAACATCTCGAATATTTATTTCGATAGCAACAGCCTTGGTATACCGCAGCCAAAAACCTTGTTCTCGTTTAAACTTTTGTCTAAAATCTCATGAAATTGTCGTCTACCTATTCCTACAATAACACTAATTCCACGATTAGTTATTCGGATATCATCTTTCAGTAAATTATCCAGAACAGCAACGTTTCTTAGATTTACAGATATAGTTGGCCGTCCACTGCACGTATCGTCTTGTAGTGACGTTTTACCAGCCCCAAGCAGATTGACACGCCGATAGACTGTAGTTTTAGACTCTGCAGACTCTCCAAATACACATTGCAGACCTTGAAAGGTTTGTTAAGGTTTCACGCCCTCTTTAAATGAAAAGAAAATGATAACTCTTTGTCATTTAATCGCGTTTTGCAGGGTTGCTAAATCAGGGGTACGGAAATACGTTTGTATCAGTGAAGTG
Source organism: Chrysina gloriosa (assembly GCA_038088585.1). Lineage (NCBI taxonomy): Eukaryota > Metazoa > Arthropoda > Insecta > Coleoptera > Scarabaeidae > Chrysina > Chrysina gloriosa. The sequence goes on from CM076088.1 coordinate 65,405,564, forward strand.
GCTGAAGTATACTAAACAATATTGCACGGGATGGCTGCATAAAGATGTCAAGACTTGTCTCTGATCAACAGCATGACCTATAAGATTTACACAATTGAGCTAAAGCCAAATACCTAGAACACGTGGAACACCCCTCGTAATTTGAAATGTCAAAAACTTGCAAAAGTTAGTACAATTTGAGTTTTGGGTGAAGCAATAAATTTCTATCCGGAATAAATATTTTTCACAAATTGATAATAATCAAACTCATAATAAAAAAAATTGTCGTATAATAAAACTTTTAAAACCCATTGTACATATTTCAATTGAAATTACTTATTTATATAAGATATGGGTTTTATTTTTACTGTCATAAAATAAACATTTATCAATAGTAAAGCAGTTTTTACATTTATAATATGCAGGGTATGTCTGAAGCATAAAAGCACCATTTGAAGCTACATGCAATACTAACATTAAAAGACACATTAACATATCGATAGAGTTCCCCATCGCAATATTTCTAACTGTGGTACAATTCCAAGTCCATTAGCCTTTTGACATCAAAATAGAAGATGGAAGGTGCCTGATGAATTGGTAACTACTTTTACGAACATAATAAAGCAAATAAGTCAAGATTGTAATAAAAACATTATTGTATGTTTACTAAACAAGCTGAATTCTGAGCTATTAATCAATCTATTTGTTTTTTACTTTATTACACATTGATATATAATGAATGCTTTCTAAAGTAGCAATAATGGCCATTACAAAATGGGATTACTGTGATACACCAACTTTAGTCTAATCCCGTAACTACAATTAGTCAATGCGAACCTATTTTCTGCCAACTTAATAAAAGTAATAAAAAATAAACGCGATAAGTACGACATTATCGATAGAAGTTCTCTAAAACAAAACGGAAACAAAATTTTAAGTTGCTATTTTGTCCGGGAAACCATAACCACTGTAGTTTCAACGATGGTACCTCGTATAGCTACTCTTAACTAAACTAAATCACGCTATCCGATTCAACCGTCTGGTTTCAAGTTTCACGTAAGAAACTGCCCTTTTATTTATGTTTTACACTGCAGGAAGCGGTAAAATACAAGATCTCCGCCGTAAAATGTTCGATCTACAGAACTATTAGCTCGTATAATAGACGTGAGTTTAGAATGGAAGCTTACACGTTAGATCGAGTACAATTTCATCATCTAATGTTCAATATGAAGGGTCGTTGTAAAGTCCTATCATTTTTATTATTTATTTTATCACTGCATTTATCACGAAAACGCTGGTAAAACCAGAATCAACCTATTACTTAAAAGATTAAAAATAATTTCAGCATTTATAACAAAAAGTTTGCTTTACTAGGAAAGTCTATACAAATAATAAGTGGAATGAGGGACGTCGGAGTTTTCAGTAATTGCAACTAAAAACTTGATTTATCCCCTTTAACAATACCATCATCCACTTCATATTCATTTCAATTTCGTAATAGTTTATTAGATGGGGATAATGCCAATGTAAACCAGTACATGTGACCTACATACATAGAACCTTTGCCAAATAGAACAAGAGCCTTTACAACGGCCGCATAGGGTACAGGAAACTTTAATTAAAGTTGGATAACGTCCTCTCTTCCAGAGAACTATAATGTTTTTAAAAAAACATCTATAAAGTTACTACAGATGAATGTATAGAAACAACAAACGACCTGCAAACAAAAGTGAAAAAGAACGATAGCACTGGAAAATACAAGTCAAAATTTAAAAGTAGATATTAAGAACATTATATCTTAATCCTCGGTATGAAGTAGGATTTGTACGTTCCTTAATGAGCGGACAATATTTATAATAATAATAAAAAAAAATGTCATGATGATATTTATCTATGGCTTTGGCAATCAGGTAACTGCGAATTTCACTGATTGACAATTCTAATTGATCTTGTAAGGCGAGTTCTCATGGATCAATAGCAATAAGTCATTTTTGTTGAATCACTATTAATGAAAATGAAACTGAAACGTGATTTGTTCACATGTTTGCATATATGTAATTATTTTATCATTCATGTAATAACTGATTGAGTTTAATGTTTTGTCAAGCCAATTTTTAAATGCTTTCTAGAAAGTTATTGCGATTTACTGTTTATGAAGTATGTATATAATAATTGAGGAATTGAATTTATGTACTTATGATGATGGTGACAAGTGAAAATCTTCTTTCTGTAGCACTTGTACTTAGGTATTTTCTTAAGACTGCGTATCAATTAACTTTATTGTTGGTGGTGGTATCAAGAAAGGTTGGTGGTAAAGTACGACTTCCACGTACCGTCATAAATCAGACAGTAGATAAAATGATTCACAGATAATAACACAATCGGTCTGACGATTCAGTGTGTACTCAATGTACAATAATGACCCGCCAAAATGAACAAAAGTAGAACCGTTAATCAATTAAAATCTGGAGCACGCCCTAATAATGACAAGTAGAACTGGTTTGGTTGATATTACTGATTTTGCTGAACTAGTATTCTGACGTTCATAATACATGCATAAGTATATTCTTGTCTACTGAATTAGTCATGCTTCAGCGCAATTAACCTGTTAGAACCTGCTTTAAGTATCTTTGCGAATATTCGACATGTCAAAACCATATTGTTGTAATTTAAAGAAGAAAATTGAATCGATGGAGTGTGTAATATCGAAATAAGTTTTGTGTAAACATGAGGATCGACATATCTCCCAGGAATTACCTAATTTCGTAATTGGAAAGTGGAAAATTATAGCCTGAAAGAGAATTAGTATTTGTACAGAAGCATGGTCGATTATTGAACTACAATCAGGACGAGAATTAGGTGACGACTTACTACGTAGTAAGTATTCACCACCTAATGACAAAATTAAGTAACTATTGGAAATAAGTCGAAGTCCGTGTTTACATATATAATACTCCAGACCGGAATTTCCCGAAAGAATTATCTACTTTGACATTTTATTACGCAACTAAACACCATGAACCTATACATATTCAGGAACTAACGAAACTGGAAATACAGTTCAAGAAAAGTAAGGTTAACAATTCGTAAAAGCATCGTGTTGCGCCATAGCAATGTGAACTACATATATATACCTTTCATCGCTCAACAGAAACTTTTACGGCTTGATTGACAGCATAAGGTTCTGATCACCATCAGCCCAGTACTTCCTTCATTGTTTTACAAAACTTGCTAAATGATAAAAAATTAAATAGTAGTTTATATAATGATGCTACACCACACTCGCTTCGGCCTTTTGCTGATAACAACCATAAGTGTTCTGACCGTAAAATTACGGTGTTACTTGAAGGATGACGAAATGCTATTGATAAAGATAATGAATCAGCACCTTTATTTTCTTAGAAAGATTCACTATTATTTAGTTTCCAAACCAACAAAAGAAAGAACGTAATGTTTTACACTAAACAGTAATTTTATATATTTTGTTCTGAATCGCAAATTGCTTGGAACTGTAAACGACCTCCTAGGCAACAAGGTAACCTTGATGTGAGTACCACAGCATGAGTGAACAAAAGATAACGAAATTACCGACATTCTAGCTAAAATCGATCTACGCCTCCGTTTTTCCGACCAGCCCCCATTAATACCATTACTTACGCCCACATTATGAGGAGGAAACGAGAAAGAAAAGAAGGAGCAAAGTCCTTTTACAAAAAAAGAACTAATATTAGTCACCGTCACTTGGGATACCATCTCAATATCAAAGAACAAACCACAGATGATGCACTAACTATAGGTTTTGCAATAGACACAGCCGAATATATGGAGGTTCAAGAATTCATGGCTAACTATAAATTAAAATGTGAAGATTTTGCCATTTACAGTTACATATATCATTTAAGTAGCGTTAATGCAGATTAGACAAAAGGTAGACCTCACACGTGTAAGGAATCATTTCATTAAGCGCTCATCACCATTTTCTTCTTTTGCGCAGTGTTGGTTTGCGCTCTTACATCACGCAAGTACATAGTTAATGGTGCTCAGTTATGAATTTTAACGTATTTTATGTGCTTCTTATATTTCTCATTTCAGCGGGCGCAATTCGACAAGAAATTTTATGTACTTGCATGCGTTATCAAATTTGTCTTTCCCTCTTTGCTTGTTAATAAGTTCACATCTCCATGTCGCTGTATTTTTCAATTTTACGAAAGTCACTTTACGGTAATAGTTTTGATCTGATAAGGATACTAATACGTCCTTATACTCGTAGACATTGCTTTAATTAAACTTGTGCATTTTTAATTGGGTATTTCAACTTTTCGACTGCCTGTAATCGTCATGAATTTCCTTGTTTTGCCTGAGCAGCCATACCTATGGGCGTAGTTTACTGTCCATTTCTGTTAGAGGTCTACTTCGCATATCTGTACCCATCTTGGATCCGTATGTTTACAAAATCCCATTTTTGTAGTAACAAAGTTAGTGCAATTTTAGTTTCACACCTTTCTTAGGAATAATTAGCACTAAGTCATCTGATATGAGTACTTGAACTACGTTTCTAAAATCCCATCTCTTTTGCTAGAAATATCTACCACGTCTTTACTAAGTAGGTAATACCTTTTTAGATTTAACTTTACATGGTGCCGATTTACTTGAAAATTCAAGTAATACGTGTAGCTTGGAGGACAGGTAGCAATCTGAAAACTATCAGGGATTGATTGTTAGCCAACGTACGAGTTAATTTCAAGTACACGAACCCCCATACCTTTTCAACTGCTAAACGGCAGAGAAGAGAGTGCCTCTAGTGACGACTGCTACCCTACCATTAAATTTTTCGACTAATTAAGGAAAATGCCTTTTCTAAATTAATGTATCATATTTCCTTCAGTGTTTGAAAATGGAGAGCAAATCTCATAGGCGCATTCTAGACATTTACACGTGTATACAATTTATTTTTATAATATCGTCTATCGTTTCATTTTATAAAAGTAAGAAAACTAAATACCAATTAGTAAGACCATTGATAGCGCAGGTTTTGTTAAACGCCGAAGCCGGAAATCTGTGCATTTAGTTGTTTGCGCCTGGGTTCATTCCAATATATTACTGCCTTGAATATCCTATGAGTTTTAGTCTGAGAGAGACGCCAGACTGTCTGAATGGCTCGGAAAATCCATTTGCTGGCACATCGTGCTTACAATGTATGAAAATACCGCATGAACAGATATTGTCTGATATAATTTTACGTATTTATCATTAGCCTTCATTCTATATCTTTGATAATCCCAAAGAATACGTTTCTTTTGTTAAGACGTCTACAAATCAGAAAAATTAATTAATGCAGAGCACCAGATGAAGGTTTTTTGCAGCAAATAATCTAATATTATAGATATACCAGTAATCTGTACTTTAACACAATCATGCTTCTACTTCTAATGCTACAAAGATTCAAAAGATATAATTGTATTTCTCCTTTTAATGACACGAGAAATTTTAAAGAAAATGCTGTTATCCATTATCGACCGATGCGACGTGCATCGACAAATGAAATCCATCGTTTTCAAGATGAACGAACTATCTCTAAACCATATGATTCTAGCATTTTTTTACTTTGACGGTTTAAGTCGTGATTATCCTTTTGAATAGTAATTTTCAAGTTGTTTAAGTTCGACTTGGTTTGTACGACCTTTAATTGGTAACAATTTTTAGACCTTGCTTGTCACCTGATAGTATCATGTATATTATCTGCATATTATCTGGATCCCAGCCCCCGTGCCATATGCCACGTGCGTTGAGTTGAGAATGTCAGAATGAATGTCACAAGGTGAGCATGTTTCTATAATTCTTATTATTGTGGATGATACCACTTTGGGCATATGTTACAAATAGAAACAAGCTATACGGATACATTAAAGTTATAGACCTATTTGGTATGGATTGGTAAGTTATGGTTTTCTAAATTATTGGATTTGCTAATTTTCGAGTAGACTTAGTCTTACTGATAGTAATTGCAAAAACTGTGGTGTAGTTACTGACTCTATATCGCATTAGTAAACTCCTCATCACATAACTACTACTACTAAAATTAAAAATTAATTAAAGCAGGTGACACGTGTTTCGCTAGCAACGAGGCAAGCACCTTCAAACCGTCTCTTACCGAATGAACCCTCCTTACTACGACGTACGTATCTCTGTTCCGAACAAACTTTCTATTTACTATATACACATGCAAAGGACAAACAACCTCCTCATCGAAAAGTTGAGAGTGATTAATAGGACCGACATCTTTATTTAGAAGATTCGTGGTTTTACGTATGTGTATGTCCTTTCCATGGCGAAAATGCAATAATTTTTTAGCTTTGTAGTGTAGTAATTCTTATTTTTGATTTGTTCTTCCACTCAAGAGTCCCATAGTGAAGCATTTTTTGTTTAATTTTGGTGATACATTTATTTTTCTCTTTGTAATTTGAGTTTAGTATTTACTCATTTAGTTACTTACTAACCTATAGTTTATCTTTAAGGAACATATACAATGTTTCATACCATGCCCATCGCTACTTTCAATAGGATAATTTACAAATATTTTAATAAACTCGTAACGTATTTTTCTGCTTTTGGCTTATGCGTGCATTCTCTTGTTACTTTTCCTAGTTTTCCTCCTTTCTGGTTGAACCTATTATTTAAGAATCAGATAGCGCCCATAAAATCAGTAAGTTATTAGCCCCCAAGTATCTCTACTCCGAACACCACACCACAGATGCTCACCGACGTACATATGCTGCAGCCAATGATACTTTAAATAACGCTCCCAGTAAATTTTGGGTTATATGAATTTATACAAATCCCATCCCAGAACCTACACTCCATACACCCGCAGTTATAAGTGACGTACTTTCCTCTTCAAATTCAACAGAGTATTTGCAAGCGATGCACAAATTGAGACATTGTTCATTCAACTAGAAGCGAGCAATTTCAACGGCATGGAAATAATTTAGAATCACTGGTAATTTATGCCTGCGGGATCGTAGACGGCAAAATATTCTGACAAATCTTCACTACAATGGGAACGCTCATATTTGGATGAATAAAGCAGTTCTAGGTAACAAATACAGTTGCTTTTCCTTCTTTTTGCAAACACTAAAGTAAGACCGAGGAAGTATTATTTATACAACGCAAACTAGCATTTCATAAATGCAAATGAAAAAAACACCTAAACACCATCAAGTTTACTTACGCTGTTTATAATTTTTTCAGTAAAATAATATCCATTTTATCAGTGACCATTCCATAGTTCCACGATCTGAGATCTGATTTTTATCGAAAAAAGGGCAAAAATACTTTTGAAACACATACAGTACGACACGTTAATAGAACACCTTTTCCCATATACCCCTAAGAGAACATTTTTTTAAATTCAGGTTGTGCATCTCAACTGTTCCTAGCGAAATAGTATCAATAGTATTTAGTCCATGAAGCTCGTTTTATTATTTTATGCAAAATCAAATTTTAAATAAGATAGAAATAAAAACGGTTCCTTTCCCTCGTCATCTTCGGAGATTAAAACAGAAAAACCTCATCCTAGAAATATATTTGTCAACAGTGTTTAACACAATTGCCTAAAAGCAGAAATATCTTCTAAAGATCGTTAGTGTCCAAAATTTAATTCAAAATAACAATAAGTCTACTAAGTAGGCATATTTTAGTAGAGGTAGAATGGAACTAACCGTATTTGACTATTCAAACAATGGACAATACTTTGAAAAGGTATATACTGAGTGACATAGAAATTGCAACACCAAGAAGGGGTAGGATATTTTTGTTGAAACTTGGTAGATTTGTTGGGCTACCATTAAATAATAGTTGATTAACCTTTTGAGATCAAGTGGGAATGTAATAACGTCACATTTGACAGTTGTTATTAATTTTTTGCTAGCTTTTCCGATCTGTATTTATCGTTCGATTTGTTGTTTTTTTCATTGTTACTTAACATTATTTCAATTGTTATTCAGTTGTTTACGTGTTTTGTTTGTTTGATCATGCCTAGAGTACGGCAACGAGTCAATTACCATCAATTAAGCGAATTCGATAGAGGTCGAATTATTGGTGTGGCCGAAGCTGGTTTCTCATTTGGGGAGAATGCAATGCAGGTGTGCCGTGCATGGTTTGAAGATGATCAGGAACGTCGTAAAAGGGGAACCGGTGCTTCAAGAAAAACGAATGAGCGTCAAGATCGTCGCTTAAGACAACTGTCATGTAGAGATCGATTTTCTTGTACTCGGGCAATTAGTAATTACTTACGGTAGCAGGTTTCCCTTGGTGTTCATTCGAGGCAATATGACAGCACAACGATATATTGCGGAGCTTGAAGATCGATTATTCCAGCAGGATAATGCACATCATCATGTAGCAAGGATTTCCTTGAACTTCTTTGAACAGGCCCAGATTAATCTTTTGCCCTGGCCTCCAAGATCTTCAGATCTTTCACCCATTGAATATGTTTGGGACATAACGGGTAGAGAATTGCAAAAAATTTGCAGCGCCCTCCTTTGACTTTGGAGGTTTTGAGACATAAGGTGCAACTTGCATGGGATGCAATACACCAACACGAAATAAACCACCTTATTCAATCAATGCCACGACGTGTAAATGAATGTATAAATCAGAGAAGCTGCTCCACACATTATTAATAATAATTATTAAATTTTGTTTAACTAATAAAGATTTTCCTCCCAAACTTTGATCATGTATTACTATAACATAGGTGAATATTCCAACCAAATTTCATTCAGAAATTTCAACCCTTTTTGGTGTTGCAATTTCTATATCACTCAATATATTACTATAAGTACCAAAAGTAAAAAAGAATAGATACTAACAAATACCGGCTATAAGCAAAGGTTTCGCTTAATTTGATGAACATTGAATCAATTTAGGAATTCCAACATCCCTCTGCGTTATATTTTATATATCTTGTGGTACATATATGTATGTACATTGGCATGTTTTCCAAGAAGAACTTCTGTACCTCTTCACGCAGATAAATGTCCCGACCATAAATTACTTAAATAAAAGACTGAATTTAATAAGATATTGAAATGATACTCTCACACTCCAACAATATTTCTCGAGACTAAAGCTTACCCCGTGATAATAAAATACAGTGACCAACTTTGAGAAAATTGTATTTATGAGTACTCGACGCAAATTCTCTAAATATAAACTTTGTTTCGAAAGTCCTTGCAAAGTTTGTTTCATCAGTCTTCTATCTAAAATTCTTACGATTCGCTATATTTAACACCTACACGTTTTCGCTTTAATATCCATTCCTCTAACTTTTGGAATAAAGGTACGAGGACTCCCTTATTGTCAAATTTATAAGAGTGGTTTTCCTTTTTTAAGAAAATAACAATAATATTAAAATGAAATTTCGACTGTACTAAAAATTTATCCTTAAATACAAAAAAAAAATTATTATCTTTAATAAATTGTAACTGGCATTATCTGCTTCTATTTATTCTAATGGATCGTATTTGCTGAAAGTATCAATAAAATGATTTTTATTACTTTCTTAAAGCTTTTACTTTTTCCTAGGGAAATTAAATTCTATGAAGCTGTAAGAAATTTCTATCAACGAGCAGAAGTTTTTAATCCAGCATGAAACTCTAGAAGCAATTTACATTTGCAACAGATTTTGTAGAAACTCTAATTACTTTTCCAACGCAATTTTAATATTCATTAACTTTGGATTTGGTAATCGAGATATCTGCCTGGTTTACCCCCAGAAAGGTAAGTTTCAAAATTAATTCAATACCGCCTAATCTTGACAGTTAATTAGGATAGGTAATTTTCATACGTCATGTAAGAGGATTATATGTTGATCTAAAAGTCGTAGATGTGTTCGTAAGGATTTCTATAAATTGAAGTAAAATATTCGCAACCTTACTGGGTGTATCAGAACTTACTGATATCCTAAATATTCAAACCTACAAAATAACCCAGTAGTAGTAGTAAAATTATATAGATATAGATGTATACAGTGAGTTCACGATGAAAGCAACAACTATGGGCAACTAAAATTTTTTAATTGTCATTTTTTGACATATACAGCAATTTGATATTACTTCGGGATTTGCCGGAAATGACAATTTAATCCAAGTACATAAAATATACAGAATGTTCTACTTAAAATAAAACAGTTAATGTCATTTCCGGAAAAATCGAACGTAATATCGAATTGATGTGTGTGTCAAAATACGACAATTAAAAAGTGTCAGTTGACCTATTCGAAGAGTAAACGTTTTTCAACGATTTTGTTCCCTTCATCTTGACCTTAGCATATACAGCTCTGTCGGTAAGGTCTCGAAAACACATTAATTTTAACAATACGATTTGAGAAATAATAAGTTTATGCATTGTCGACAAGGGTCGTTTCACACGATTTTATAAGTATTTGTACACTGCTAGTCCCACGAGGAAATCAGCTTGATTTCTAGATATACAAAGGAATGTAGCAAAAGTAATAAATGTTAATCATAGCAACTGGGGGTACTACACGAATTATACCATATATGAAATTTGATATAAATAAATCAGCAAGACGTCACATCATTCGAATAGTAGATTGATACGTGAAAATGCAAAGAAAAAGGTAATACAGAAGCGATGGGTAATTCTAGATACAAGGAAGTTTAAACAGCAAAGCAAATGTGGTTAGTGCGTCCAATCTCATTCACTCAAGGAAGTCATATTGTGCAAATTCAGTAAGGTGGTGCATTTTTGACAAAACATTGAGAAATTGACGCTGGATTCTTTTTACTGGAGGTTTTAAGCAAGTTACGGCGGAAGCTTGAGAGCAATACTCACGTTTACGACCAACAAAGTTAAAACAAAAAAACTTTAGAAGGCCAATATTATTAAAAACTTTATAACAACTCACAAAAATTCCTCTTCGAGAGATGCGGAGATATAAACCGTACCAACATCGCCGACGCTGCCCATCCAAACCAAACTCTCGTCAAGGGGATATCTGAAAGAAATGTAACATAATGTGGAATTAGATACATAATTTTTATCAGTTCAACCCCAATAGTGTATGATACGGAGGAAAACAATTACGATAGAAATATTTAACAGAACGCAATGAATATTTAGATACAGGTACAGAAACCAAAAAGAAAGAGAATCGAAATCGTTGGCCTGTGAAATTACTTTAAAATGGCCCATCCCCAGTTATTCCATTAGCGAACATTACATCATACCACTCTGATGAGTTGTACTTTTCTAAGACCAATGATTAAATTCTCATGCTTCGTCATATGATGATGTGAACTTTTAGAGAAAATGTTACAGCGGCGAGGCCAACAGAACTAGCATTTGCTAACTTACCAACAAACTGTTCGATTCGTAATTTCTTAAAATATCGGCGGTATCAATTTACTCTCTTCCTTCTGATACCTACTTCACCGTTTCCCGCAAATATAAATAACATAGGTATTAACATTCAAAATGAAATGTGGCTAAACTGGCACATACTAATCACTAATCAGACAGTTCTCCTTGTCTAATTGCATTTTCCCTTGTCGTTCTAATGTCTGTATTAGAAGAATGTACGCCGATTTGTAAATACCATACAGTGGACCAAGAATATGTCAATATTTATTTGAGAAACTTCCAATAGACTACTATGCCTGAGCTTAATACTGTGTGAAGTCTTTTGTTTAATATAGCTTGATAGCGGTCTAATAGATTTACAACCAATGTTTTTCGAAGAACAATGAATGTCATATTTTGCTAATATTTCGAACTCGTTTCAAATAAAGTATAGTCCTTCCATGTTACTTCTTTTTGTCAAAACGTATAAATTTTTAATATAGTTGGCGTCCAGGAAGCTTAACACTTTCATGTCATAGTTTTTACATGTTGCTATACATTTTCTCTCAATTTTTTGGTCAATTGTAATTTACAGTGTATATAATGCTTCATATATTCTAATATACTTCGGACTCGTTTCTAAAGTGGTGTGATAGCCGGACGAAAATCTCAATCGACAAACTACACCTGAAATTCTTAGGAAAAGTCTACAAACTGTATATACTTCGTTAAACTTCGCTTTCAAAAGATGTAATTTAAAGCTAATAGTAAGTTATAAATTCTCAAAACGTTAATACCCGCAGACAGATGCGTACTAATAGTACAAATTACGTCGTCCATAATCTGTGATTAAATATTGCTCTCGTCTATAATTACCAATATTTCCTCAATTTATATTAATTGATGTCCTATTCGTTATATTCTAGTATGACTAAATGAAGACCCTACCTTCAGTAAATAAGTTAAATGAAGCCATCCATAAAAAAATAATTCAGGTTTAAAGTTTAGCCGTCGCTCTCTAATTATCTGAAAATGAGCAATTTATTTCGTCTTTCAGTTCTGCGTAGTCCTAAACACATGTTCCAGTAAAATCAATGTAGAAGGTAGGAGTTGTAGATATAACCCAGCAGGTAATTTGAGCCTGCAGATACAACTGCAATTATACAGACATCTGGTCACTTCTGATTTTTTTCCCGTAATTTTCTAGTGATCGTCATATAAACACTTGTATACATTATTTTACTGAACAGAGTATAACATGTAATAAATTGCTCATAAACTCAATTTATTTTCTTGCTGGAGGTAATAAATTTTCTGAAAAACTGCAATTTGGAAAATACTCAAGTATGTGAATAAAACCGGATACCAAAATAGCATATTTATAATCTTATTTATGTATTATATGCATAAGCTTCATTCTCTAAACATAAAATACAAATAACAACGTTCTTCCCAAAAATCGCATACCCATAATAAAGGATATTGAATGCACGAAACCATCGTACAACTCGACGCTCAGAATCCGTAACGACTCGTCAAAATAGGCGCACAAGAGCCCATCAATAATACATAAGCTTAGTGCAATAAAGCGAAGAAATGGCACCTTGAAAGGCTTGAATATTTCAAAGTACACCTTTCAACACGTCTTATATTCTCTCTAAGATATGGACGGATATGTACGATAAATGCTTCAAACGTGCTCGATATGCATGAAACGTCTGCTTCCAGAGTATCAAATACTTCTTATCAAGTTTCAGGAGTTGACGTGCAAGACCAGAAAGTTTCCCGTCTTTGTTAGACTTACTACCCTCCACCTTACACAAGAAATTAACTTCAAAAGTCTTAAATCAAAATAGAATTGCAATGTTTAAATTTGCATGTTTTACGTTGATATATGAACATTTTACAACAGAGGTTTTTTAATTTCTTACGTTTACTGCATTAATTGTCATCGTACTTGAAACATAGCACATGCAAATATACCCAGTCTAAGCTAAATTAAATAATTTCATTTCAATTTTATGAACCAAAAAGAAAACTATAGATTGCCACAACCACACTATCGAAACAAATATATGAAAAACATCCAAACAAATTGTCCAAGGGAGTAAACAGAATCACATAAAATATGATATATCTTCGGATCGAACAAATTCAACTAAAGCATTGAAGCCTTGAAGGTCTTTCTAAGTAACGACGTTATCAATTTGATAATATTAGATCCAGAACCTTCATAGAATTACCCTCGGGTTGCAATAAGACCATACACTTTCTAGAACTGAAGGAACGTCAACTAAGGATTCATAACTGGTATGCTTACGGGACATTGGATGGTTACCTATCTTCTCCTTAAAATCAAGCTCAGCTATGAACTCTCAAAGTAAATTTTAGTCAAAAAGTAAATGAAACTACTGAGCACTTAGTATGCTGCTGTTACGCTTTACTTAGCCATGGGCTCTACAGAGGCCGAAGTGCTGCCTTTTCTTATTTTCCTTTCTAACTAAACTAACTAATTTAATAATACTAGAAGTAACTGAACATCAGGTTATGAAAAGCTCACTGACATGTATGAGAATCAGATGGTAAAAAAGTTGCAAATGTTATAGAAGCATATTGATCATTAACTTTCTCTTGTAGAACAGAACATAAGTGAAATGTCCACTTTTAGAAGCATCTATTGATAGAGACGTCAGACAGTTACTATAAAGATAAACACAAAAGACTTATATTTAGATATTTGTCTGTAGCCCAAACCGGGAGAAACTGATAATCTATATCACACCACATCAGTTGACGTTCAAGAACAAGAAATATAGCGCAAAACTTTCCATACCCGAATTTCCATCCAAAATGCGCTATATCCGAAAGAGCTGTCGGCGAATTTTTCTTTTACAATTGTATTTCTGACCAAACAATTCACCGCCCCAAGTGACAAGTCGCTCACTTCCTTATCCAACAAACAGCATAAAGTTGAATTTCTGTATAAGTTGCTTCTTTTACATATTGTATTCATTACTCTACTTCTTTCAATCTTCGGTTCTTTAAAATGAAGCAAAACTGACTTTATTTCGCATATGGAAGGTTTTACTCTTTGTTCAATTTTAAGGCAGAGGAATCATAAATAACAACATATAGCTTTTATAACGCCAGAACGTCTAGTAGCATAAGACAGTATTGATGAAAATTAATCAAAGAGTTAACAAACGTTCAGAACAACAATAATGTACCCTTAAATGCAAACAATATAGGATTTAACTCCAAATTCTGCGCAAACATGTATTATGAATGAGAATACTTCAGTAATAGACGTGAAAGAGGTTTCTACAATTAACGAGGAATATGAAGGACTATAAACGATATCAATGTTGTTAAAACAATTGGTAAGTGTAGTAAAGGTGTTTCGTCAAGTGGGAAACAGTGTTAAACTGTTCTAGGAAACACATGTTTATAGGGATTCCTGAAACTGAAATGGATCCCTCAGCAGGGGACTAAACTACTTGATTCAATGACAGAATTTTGCTAAATATATACAAAGTGCAATATACAGTATTTTTGCTATATAAGCCTTAATATGCTATCTCTTTTTTTACCATCTTATAATTGGTTTTTGGTAATAATTATTTATATTTCCTTTGTGGTGTCCAAAAATGTACACCGGCCTGTAGCAGAGAGAGCTACCACTGGCCAGGTGTAACATTTTTACCTACATTACCTACATTAGCAACAAATAACCATCGTCCTTTTTGTCTCAGGTGATAACCTGTAACAATGAATAATAGTATCTTATTTGCCTAATTTTGTTACTTTCTCTTATTGAAATAATTCTTTTCGGATGTTTTATATCGTATTTTAGTACTTGTGTCAATGAAAAGGAAGGTTGCTTTACCAAGTTTTGATTTGATTTTTGTTACTGACTTTTCCATGTTTTATAGACTACAATAAAGCAATATTAGTAATTTCTTTACTCTGTCATTAGTAATAACTGGTAGTAAAATTAGTAAAATGTACATTATTATTATACCATGCGTTTATTCCGCTAAAAACGCCACAGGCCAAAGTTCCATATAACGTCAGGTAGTTCCAGGCCAGTAGTGTATACTCCCAATAAAAAATGTACGTGAGGTGTAATATTTATGATACACCGTAGTTTTACTGAAACTATGTTGTTGTACATTAATGTTACACTTCTGTAATAGCAATGGTGTACAATAATGTAACATCGAGTGCGGGAGTATTAACAAAGGCACTTTTCAGTTTCGAAAAATATAGCCGTCCAGCGGGGTACGTAAATTTCAGGTCTTTACTTGTTAATCTCCTATACTCACGTCAAAATGAAAGACGTATACTATACTATATAAGTCGGTCTCACAGACCGTATGCGTGAGTATAGGAAGGTTTTAAGGGAGTGTGTCTATTACATTTGCGTTTGCTAAAAGTTGCTGCTATTACTGATTTGATAATGACGAATCTCCTTGTCTTACAAGATATTTAATGGGAAACAATATTCCAATCAGATTGGATTAATTTTGGGAACGATTCCAGACTCTTCCTTAAAAATACAATTAGGTAATTCGTGTAAATGCGCACGTCCATTAATTTACGTGTTATCAACTCTTCACATACTATCTTTAATAATTAATCAATCGGTAATTCATGAACACCCAACAGAAGCATTTCTCTTAAACGCACCCTCCTCGCAATAGTTTAATTAAGCTGAAAGAAGACAAATAATCAGTGCCGCAAATGATACATCCTGATTGAATGATGAAGTAGGAAATAAGAGAAAAACTCTATTAAGACCGGAGGATGTGTACGGTCGACGACCCTGGCCGCTATCGATCGAAATTCAGACTGAGCATATACGAGGGTTGTTTAAATATTAAATCTACGGGAGCACGGAAAATAATTACAAGGGAACACCTGCATTATTCGCAGTTATATTTGATCGCGGTTACACGACGTGGAACTTAATAAACCATTATAATTTAGGTACCCCGGCGTTGAAGCTATATAGAGGCCTAAGGAGTGATTTACATAAATATTAGACGCAATTCTCTAATGCTAATTATTGTTAGAAATTTACGTCATACTCAACTTATCTGTTGGGTATCTATATAAGTAATTTACAGGCATGAATGTTTTGAGTATGTACAGGAAATTCCCTCAATGTGGACACCCAAGCAAGAAATGAATATAAGTTTGAATCTGAAAATCTATTTAGCCACCATTCAATGTATTAACTCTTAATAACCAGGTCTGAAAACCATCAAAGCTTAGGACAACTTTAATCAGTTGTTATATTGGCTGCCTACTTTAGAAGTCTCCGAAGAATCCCCTAAAAATGCGAAGCATGCTTCTTTACGATTGTACACTACATAGAAGACATTACGCTTCAAAGTTAACCGTAATATTTAATTATCTGCAACCATAGTTTTATCCAACCATGGCAAGGCATAGTGAATTTATCAAACTAACAAGTCGCCTAAGAAAGTGGAATTGAGTCGAAAAATATTTGTTCTCAACTTTCAGAGAGTTCTATCTTAACAATGATATCTCGGCGAACTGATTTCACCACATCACTCGACAATTTCAAAAAAACAAAGTTGTTATTGTGGATTCCAACATGGACGTATTAGTCTTATCAATGATCCCAACCTAGGACAAGAGTCAATCAAAGAAGCATGGAAGTTGTTTATCAGCTGATCGGGGAGGGTCGACATGTGACATACCTCGAGATTAAGGTATTCCTGCGGAGTTTATAGACCACAAACCGAAAGTTCCTGCACGATAGATTGGTTGCGAGAAAATTTTACTTTGTGTCCTTGTCATATGTAGTACTAAGACATATATGTTTTTAGTTAACTGTTTACAAACTACGATGCCTATGGATACTTACATGTGTATCAGCTAGCATCTACAGGACAACTTTCTTTTTCTGTTGCCCATTTAACTAGTGTTACATCTCTTTTACATTTCTTTTATTTTTAATACAATATAAAATCATTAAATCTATTTGGTCACCCAATTACTCTTTTGCTACTAACATTTACTTCTTCGTTACTTCCTTCCACAATCCCTTCTCCCTGACTTGTTCACTATCTTCCTCCCCTTCCTTTATTTTTTCTCCACGGAAATTTACAGATTCTCTAAAATGTACTCTGTTTGTTCTAAAACTTTTACCATTCTCTTTTTTTTTACTATGTAAGACTTTGGATCCTCATGACATAACTATTACTATTTTTCCTCTCTCCCATTTATTATCCTCATGGCTCCCCTCGTTGATTATTACACTTTGATTTTCTTCTAATTCTTTGTAAATCTTGCATTCCTGTTAAAATAATATTTATATCTTTCTTGCTTCTGCATTAATTTTCTTTGTGTGTCTTCATTATCTTGACTTTCCTATTGTAAGTACGTTTTTGTGATTGATAGTTTTCTCTTCTATTGAATAATATTTGTGCCGGTGATCAATTCAATGTCGGGAATGGTGTTGGATTTACATGTATGACCTAAATATTTAACAGTAATTACAGTTAAATTGTATTTTGTCTTTATTGAATTTAATATCTATCTTTCTATTACTTTCTGTGAAATTTCATCTTGTTCATCTTCATTGGATACATATATTACTAAATCATCAAAATATATTATTACACCATTTATGTCACCAAAAGTATCTACAATTATTTTCAGCAATAAATCTGTTGCATAATTTCACCCAAATGGTAATCTTAAAAATGCACTTAATTTACTAGCTTCTGAGAGTAACTGCAATTGATGATACCCATCCTTAAAACAAGTACTGTCAAAGCTTTTCTTTTAGTTTTGCACTTATTTTACTTCATTTTGATATTAAATAGTATTCCCTCTCTAATGCTTTATTTAGATCGAATAAGTCTACACATATACTTATGGTTTTATCAGGTTTTTCTACGAAACTGCTTACCCATTCACTGACTCTATCTGCTTTCTTAATTATTCCTTTCTTCCCTAACTCTTTTAATTTATTTTTTAATGGCCCTTGTAAAGATAATACTACTCTGCGCGGTGGTCTTGCTACCGGTTCTGCATTTTTCTTATCATGAGACCTACTTCTACATTTATTTCGTCTAACCCTTCAAATAATTCTACATTACTACTTATAAAGTTATGCTTATCTAATACATCTCGTTTTAAATGTCTTACTGTTCTAATTTTAGGGGATAATGAAATAATTCCGCAACAATTAAGAAATGATATCCTAAAAGGATTATATGAAAGACATTTTGAAACAAACTGGATGAATGATAAAGCTAAAGAATGTGTTTATTGGCCGGGAATGATTAAAGACATTTTGATTTGACCTTATCCGCTGCTTCCACACGGTATATCAGCAGAACACCCAACTTTGCATTTTTGGTTGCATAAATATAGAAATCATTTGGATGTTGATGATTTACTACTATGGGATATAAATTAGTTGTATAAATGACAACAATATGAATGTAATTCTAATTAATTTTAATACAAGCATACTGCTTCGCCTTCCTCCAAAAAAATAATCACTGAAAAACTACAACTTTGTTAAATATTGACATCTATAGAGTAACTAGTAGGGGAATAATAAAAGAAATAAAAAATACTTGCCGTAGCTGCTGCAACGAAAAATAATAACCCCTAAAACGACATGCTTAACAACCAAAAACAACATACAAGTAACGGCTAATTTCGGTATACAGTTACTAACTCTTAATATTCGTTTTTTTAATTTCACATTTTACTGTATACTACCTTGGACTTATCTTTTTAGATATTTTCTCTACCACTAACAGGTCAATCAAACAACAAATCTGAAGCTGATAGCTATATTTTCAGACCCTTGAAGGTTATCCCAAAGCGTTACTTTAATATTCTGATAATATAGCTATTAAATCCAATATTGTTGTTTAAGTGACCTATTAGTGGTAGAGAGAATATCTAAAATTAACATACAGACGATTTGTGTATAATAGACAAAGAGTTGATACATTAGTCAAAGTTTTATTGGAATTTACAATTGGTCCCACTTAAAAATATGAAATCCGTAGGCAACAAAGATTTAATGTTTTTTTTCGGATCTACTTTAATATTCGGTTTTTAACTATATCTATTTTATTCCAGTTACACCTTTCAGCGTATATCACATTTCAGTTACAATCAGTTCTGTAAATAATAAACGCAGTTGAGAATAGTTCTAAGAAATAATGAGACGTAAAGAAAGAAATTCTTCTTTGGGACTAAGACATATGATGATTTAATGTTTTCTCGATTTTAGTAAATATATTATTGAAATTATTGAGCGACATTATAAAAATAAGGATAGAATCAAATAAGAAAGCAGAACGGTGAACCGAAAAAACTAACTGAAAATGAAGAACGTTCCTTAATAAGGAACATTAAGAATGGGCCTCACAAAAATACCCCGAAAATTGCGACAAAAGTTCTAGACGCTGCGTATGCACAAACAAGAGTTTTTAAAAGGCAAATAAGATATAACGGCCGAATAACAAGAATGAAACCATTGATTAGCGAACGGAATAGAAAGGAAAAATGTTCAATTATGCCGACGAAAACAAATTTAACGTTTTTAATTTAAATGGAAGAAAAATGGCTTGGCGGAAAGTGAATGCAGAGCTTAATCGTCAGACTTTAAGACCTACAGTCAAACGTGGAGGCGAACCTAGTTTGCAGTTATATTTCAGTGATGACTGGCGTTTAGAAAAACGGTTTTTATTGAGAGAAATATGAATAAGAATGTGTATTTGGTTATATTAGGAGATAAATTGAGGCAATCTGTAGGAAAGCTTGGCATATTACCAACATTTTAATTTTATGAAAATAATGACTACGAGCGTATATTACATGTGAGTGATTACGTACAATTCCCCTAGAGTTATTAAAACTCCACCTTAGTCGCCGGACTTAAACTTCATAGAATCTATGTGAGCAATTAGATCGCAGCGTTCGTTATTCTACTATTTTCTCAGTAACTGAATTAAAAGAAAATTTACTAAAAGAATAGAGGGAAATGAAACCATGATTTTATAGGAAAAATTATATTATCAGTAACATGCTAAATCATTTACTGGAGGTAATTATGTAAAAGGGCCATCCTACAAAATAGTACAGATGTGTTTTCATTAATATATGACAATATTATTATTACATCGTTTAAGATATTCCTCCTCATTTAAAACTACTAAACTACTTTCATCGATAAGCCTTTATCAACTGAAAGCTGCAAAATTTAGGAATAAAATAAAAGTTATATCTAAAGATTTAAAGATGATATAGATTTACTTACCTATTATTATTATTCTTATTATTAGCATTAATTTGGCGTTCTAAATTTTATAAAACTTATTCGCACTCATAAGACAATAAACATTTATTACAAAATACAAAAACCGTTTGGTCTCTAATTCTTCTAAATGTTATTTTTGACATTAACCGAATACTAACGTTGTCCACTGCACACACATATAATTTATTTGTCGTACAGTACAGCTAATAATTTATTGAATTAAAAGTTTAATACAATAAAACCTGTATTTGCGCTCACCTTTTAAAAGCAGTCTGCTCTAAAAACGGCCATTATTAAAATTCACGGAAAAATATAGGGAAATGTTCATATTACTCATCCTCCTAATACCTCCTAGTACCTCTATAAACCGATCAAAGCCAAATAAATCAAAATATTTTGAGAAAGTCCAATGTAATTTTACATCTTATTACCAATCACACATTGTTTTGCAAATCTCATTATAACTATACTACCTGTTAATCCAATCTTATGATTACGCTATGGTAAATAGGTAATATATTAATAGAGTTAGATCTTTTATGATTTTAAGGTAGGAGCTCATTTTTTGTATTTATTCCAAATTACTTTTCGGTTACAAGCTTTACTTTGATTTTGTTTGTGTTACTGTTATCATGTTGCCCAAAAGGAAACATTTGTGTTTTAAAGACATTATGAATACAAAAATTAAAAAGAAAAACGAAGTTTTCTATAGTGCTTTGAATAGCAATCACCTCCCTATCGCGGTGAATATTGCTGCAAAAACTTATGGCCGTTATTGAGAAATTTTAGTGTAGTATGATTTCTGGCTGGTATTTAGGACATACGGCATCTTTAGATATTTGTGCAGGACAGGTGACCAAAAGGTTTCTGCCACCAAAATTACACTGCTGCCTATATTGTTCTGGCAAAACTACCTACACCTATCACTTATTTTGTGCATTTTATGGATCTATAACGAAAAACTAGTGCGGTTAAACATCATACCAAATATTTTGGCATGTCAAAGCAGTAAACAAACAATACAACGGCAAAATATAAACTATTCAGTGACTCCAAACCATTGCCTGTACAGCCAATTTTACACACGACACGCGACTTGTAAGCAATTTGAAAGTCAGCATACAGTAAGCAGCAAAAGTATGGAATAACTTCTTTGACATCAAGTACCACTTTGCACCTACTGCAGGGATTACGAAAGAGAAAGCGGTACAATTTTTTTAATGTAAAAATGAGTCAAGTTATACAAATTTTGAAAAGGCTTTTCATCATGTATTCAATAAAAAAAGAAATAAAACATTGTCTCTCGAAATTCTACTTACATTTCATGCTATCTCTGTAAATTTTGTTTCGAGAAAAATGTTTACTTTACTCTTTCTATCTATTTGATACAAAAAATAAAAGTGAAAATGCTCAGATTACCTTTTTTATGTAGAAATATTCAATTTCACTTCATAAATCATTCATTTACAGTAAAATGGATGTAAATTTTTTGATTAAGAGATATTGGAAAAAATTCTTGATAAATATTTCGGTTGTAGTTAGCCCATTTTTGCCATTGAATGGAGAACAAAGTCGCATTGCAAAAAATATCGCTAGACCCGCATTTAATTAAAAAGTTGGGCCCTTCCCTCGTGCGCGCCCTATGGATTAAAATTAAAAAAGTATTAAAATTAACTATATCAATCATATTCTAGTCATTACCTTCACAAAGCAAATCAGTCTTTCTATCAGAACCTACTTTCCCTGAAATGCTGAATATTGCTTCAGTTTTTCTAATATGCAAGGAATATGAATATGAAATTTTCGTCCAGTGCGCTCCATTTGCACCTTAGGAAATAGCACAGACTTTACTTGATCAAATTCTCTCGCTGCGTATGTCAAAATATACTGTTTAAAACATTAAATCCATAATATTATCATAGACAGTATCGGCATTTTTCTGATTCGATTTAAAACATATAAGTACAATAATTTATGTGGAATGGACTTAAATGAGTGAATTCTTATGTAGTGAGTTTTAGGAAAGCATCAAACAAGTATTTCTATTAGTAAATTGTCATAGTCAGTAGAGAGAAAAACATAAAAGAATAAAGCCTTGCTTGTAGAGTTAGCTATATTTAGAATTTTAGAAAATTAGTGTGCTAAGGGTAAGAGCAAATTTACTCGAATAACAACGATTTACCCCTAATTTATTTAGGAAATTCTTTGAGCAACCAAGTTAGCAAGAGTGTTATTAATAAAAAAATTATAACAACGTTTGTTTACTACAAAATATGATCAAAATATTGTCTCTAAACTGACACTCCTAATCTTATAAATTTCTCCTGAGTTCTATGACAGTGCGCTCCTTTAGATCATCTAAATCCCTAGACATCGTTTTGTAAATTTTATTTTCTAAATAATCGTAGATGATGTAGTTGATCTTTGTCATCAAGTTCATGCATTACATTGAAATTGATCTGCCGCTGGGAAGTTATATGATCATCTAAAAGATTGGTCCCACTATTCCAATATTTATTATGCCTGCCCAAAAGATGTCCCTTTTCTGGATGTACATAATTCTCGTACATCCAAAAGCAAATTTTGTGAAGACAACATCCACAGTTTTCGCGGTTGGCTTCTCCATTTACAGTAGGTGTAGTTTTATCAGAAAGAATGTCATCAATTATATCCATCACGTTCAAAGTTTGAAGTTCAAAGTTACAAACAAATTTAAAATTCTTCAACTTAAATAGTCAAACTGCATACCATATACATATATATGTATGTAAGTGTTGATAATGAGCAAGGCGATCTTCAAATTCGTTTATTATATTATTTAATACTTGTGTCGCTATTAAACTGATTGCGTCGGTTATTCTAATCTTCAATATCATTAGGTCCGGCCAGATACACTTTAGATTTGACATTATCCAACAAGAAGAAATCGAGTGGAGTTAGATCGGGAGATTTTGCTGGCCATTCAATTGGTCCTCGGTTACCGATCGATATATTTGGGAAAATCATACTAAGATAATTACGAACAGTTAGATAATAATGTGGCTGTGCACCCTCCTGCTGCGGCCATCAGGCGCTTTCCGGCAAGAGAGGACGTTCTGCATTTGGATGAAGAGCAACAATTGCGGGTATTATGTTTCGCTGCAATAATAGCAAATAATTTTCATCATTTAATGCATCCTCAATCAAAAGCGGCTGAATTACCGACGATTCTTGCCCATACGTTGACTTTTCTCGGAAATTATGTGTATCCTTCCATCATGCAGTGTAGATTTTTAGGTGCCCAGTATCTATAGTTTTACCTATTGACAGACCCGTCTAAGCAGAAGATAGCTTCGTCGGAAAAAGAAATATACGCTCGAAAAGTCCAG
The DNA here is from genome assembly GCA_038088585.1 of Chrysina gloriosa. Taxonomy (NCBI): domain Eukaryota; kingdom Metazoa; phylum Arthropoda; class Insecta; order Coleoptera; family Scarabaeidae; genus Chrysina; species Chrysina gloriosa. The sequence continues at coordinate 65,429,597 of CM076088.1, forward strand.
TTTTTTATTAAATCGGTTCATCATTATGTCACAAAATTCAACTCTTCTGTCAAAATCATCCTCGTGAAGTTCCGAGAACCAATTTTATGTTGTGCCATTTGTTCTTTTTCTAGATATTTTAAAACGGTAGAGTGAGTAATTGACTGCGGCAATGAGACTTCGTGGCTTGTGACGGTTATCTTGAAACGTTAATATATCCAACATCTAGTTGTTTTTCTTCTGAAATTGCCGAACGATCTTTTGTAAGGTTATATCTTCCGTGACCCAAGTCCCTGAATTTGCGTTCTATCTTACTGTTGATTGCATAATAAGCCGATCAGAGTATTTATTATTGAATAATTCACAAACTTCTTGTGTCCAGAACTTGTCTCCAAAATTAATCATCATTAAAATTGCTTTGGATTTTATTTAAGCGTGCTATTTTTAGTTTTATGCCAATTAATCAAAAGACAAATATGGTCTGTCAAATGTGTGCGTTGAGATTTATTATCTATTACCTTTTTAATTGACGTCACAAAGTACGTTTTCTTTTTAAAAAATTTAGGCATTTAGAAATTAAGATTGACGTGTCGGATGGTTTCTTTTTCACTGTCTACAGATTTTATTGATTTTGTTCCAAGCTATAGGTCCAATATGTAACTTCCCACAACTGTTTGACGTGAAGAATATTCTTCAATAGAAATCTCGCAAACTTCTTGTAAATTTTTATTCAATTAGGTGATGTTATATGGCATCACAAATTTACTTGGATAAAACTTTAAGATGGCACTGCTAGTTCTGGGATGGAAATGGATAGTCTAACACATTATTTACTATTGAAATACCATAACTCTATCTAGTAAATAAAATACGTTTTAAATTGTAATTATTTCGTCAACTTTTCTCAAAGTATCAATATAACTGATATCAATATAAACTGATACAGTTCAATTGCTATACTTTGCTAATGCAATAATATTGTCTGCAGCCGTTGCAAGTGTATAAAACATCCAACATCGATGACAGTACCAATTCAGAAGTAATAACTGCATAAGCAGATGGGCCCACCACTGGGAAAAAACTAATATACATACACATAAAAGTAATCCGGATAATCCTATCATGGTAACGATGTTTTCGCGAGCTTTACAATTGAATTGAACTAAATTGCTCCACTACAGCAAATTTGCAATAAATAGCTCATAAAACCAGTGTCGAATGCAAACAGGTTACCCCTATACACGCCTCGAATATAAATTTTCTGAACGCTTTCAACCACTATTTGTATGTTAAAATAGCACTTGAATTTCCGAAAGAACCTAGCGTGCATTACCTGTTCACCTATAAAATATCAACGGAAACCAATACCCGCTCTGGTATAGCTGTAAATACTCCATTGCTTACGGAAAGACGAACAAGAACGGAACAAAAGATATCGGTAGTTACTAGAACAGTCGCGTTAAGCTAAGGAAATTTAATTTAGAAAATTGTGTTTCAGTGCAGACGTTGAACGAGTAGTAGTAGCGATACTACCATTAGCACTTCCTGAAATGGTAGTTGTCTAGAGACGACTCTAGACGACGCATAATATAGAAGGTACTTATTGATTTAGTCACAAAAGGGGCTGATTGAAGAAAATGCGGTCCAATCTTGCGGTGGAATAGGAAAACTCGTCTATTGTTCAACTGCCAACATCGGAAATTAGAATAAACAAGATTGTACGAATAAAATATGCTAGTATTGATCCAAGCGTCGCTTGCAGATGCTTTAAGCGTAAATTTTCTTGCAGTAAGACCATTTTTATATGCCGGATCCAATTTACGTGGGAATGAAATATCATATTAACCTACTGCTGCTTTAAATATAGAAATTCAAGTAATATTTGATCGAATAAAAATCAGTCTAACTAATTATTAAAATTGCAGAAGTAGCAGAGACATGTAAGATACTGTTTGAAGAAATAACTTATATTCTATAAACCCTCAGCGTAGAAAGCCGATGTTCTATATTTTTCAGCTACGTAAGAAATTACATCCATATATAGCATCTGCACAATAAATATTTTTCCAACTTCTAAAAGTTACCAGTAACACAGTTTTTTTCCTGGTGTTATTTAGAAGATTACTCGCTCCTGAAAAATATCAATATATAGGTACCCAAGAATTTCATCTGTAACTTTTATATCAACCAGTTTCATATATACGAGACGACGAAACTTGGCAACGATTCAACTGTGGACAAAACTTATTCACCCCAGATTTTTCTTGCGGTATGATTTGATATTAAGCGAAACTGTTACTCGATTTATTTATTCTGCTTTTCATAGTTTGATATAAATTGTATAAATCGTATTAACCTTATTCTTAGTTATCTATAGGACAGAGACGAGGATTTATAATTCCGAGAATGTTCAATTGTTAACAGCACAAAATAAAGTCGGCTAGGATTATAATATTATTGTTAACCATTATGAACTTTTGCAGTTTACTATATCATTATTTAACAAAAAATTATAGTGGTACGCAATACAGAATATTCGAAATTCACTTGGGATGAAATCAACAGTGTATGGATAATTAAGTACATGACCACTTCTCGTATGTTATTCACCTTTAGCACCGAATATATAGGAAGTACATGGCGTATAACATTGTGGCAATGTAATGGTTTATCAATAATTTTAACATTCTACTTCAGTTATACGGTATTCATTGTCAGTACTTATTCAGGTTAACGATGTATTTAATGATAATGACTGAAGACTCATTTCGGCCAGGACATTGCGACAGTGATAACACGCGAATAGATATTTAGTGGAAATGGAAAATAAATTATTCACGCAGCAAATACAAGCACAGACTTGCTTCGAACAACTCTAAATAATTCAAAAATAATTCAAGGGGGAAATGATAGATTCGACTAGTCAGGGTCATAATATACTGTGATATAGGATATGATGGTAATACACAAGTATTGCCTATTACCGGCAATAAATAAATAAATTTATCTTTGTTATGATTTTGTAGTAATGATATACAATAGAAAAAAATAGGTCGACTACATTTAACGTAAGTCTGTCTAATCGGATTTGCATAGATAAAGATAATGTATAGTTCCTGTTTACCTCATCGAAGATATCGTAGCTTCTTTAATACCCAGTATCTCTATGGAAACCAGTACAACATTATTAGAATTTTAACTATAAGAAGTAACACAGTTGTATTAAATTCATGTTACGATCACAATTACACTTCATAAATGCATGATTATTTGCTCGCTAATTTGATATCTTAGAAAAACTATTCTAATATAACCAATATCTCACCAATTTTCGATGAAACAAATGATTACGAGGGCCATTTATTTCTAATCCCCCGATAACTGATACAAAAACCAAATTAGGACGCAATGGAGGAAATCTTATACTACGTAACTAACAATGAGTCATCCGCCATTACTTTTACCTTAACACGTTGAATGCCCACGAAATATAGTAGGTCACTCACATGTACACCTTACTCCGATACAGTGTTAGCATGAATAGCAAACGTGTTAATGGCGAGTTTTGATATTTCTAGATCAACAACTGTTTACAACATTGTGATTGAAAATTCCACTACCGGCTAGGCGAATGAGTTCCGCTTTGACGTTTCCTTCTTGTTAAGACGAACAAAGACTGGAATTTGTGGGGAAAATCCTGACAGGGGATGTGAAACGTGGGCTCGCGTTGACAATTCGGAAACGAAACAGCAGTTCAGAAATGTTGCACATCCGCTCGCTAGACTAGCTGAAACAGTTTCAACAAATCTCAGCATCAAAAAGCTCATGACAATGAAAACAACGCTTCTTGGGATCAGAAGAGAGTACTACTTGTTCAATTCATGGAACCACAATAACTGACACAACTTTCTAAATCTTCCCCTTTTCCTTCCATCTCTTTCTTTGATATCGAAAAATTGTTTTACCAGTTTTCCTACTCCCATTCTCAACGCAGGCTCCAGCCAAGGAAGTTATGGCTGTTCTATTGTTGTGTCAAGAGGTACGACATTCAGTTTTTTCGTAAATGTTTGATTTCGACTTCGACTAATTCGTTTACCATTCTATTTTCCGTAAGACTCTTGTTTCAATGCTAAATAGCTTAGTTCTTGTCTTGTATCCATGGTACACGATTCGAAGCCACACGTCAATATTGGTTTCATAACTTTACGAACAATAACAGTTTTTATATTTATGGAGTTCTTTCTTGCCAAGCAAACTTGCTTTGATACTGTTGGTTTACTCACTTTTACAGCTCTTTTGTTTATTTCGTCTTCTACATTGCCTTTATTATTAATCATTACACTCAGATATTTATCTCTTTGAACTTTGTTCTAATTGTTCGCCTTCAAGTATCATGTTTTACCACGGTGTTAATCTTCGTTATATTGATGTTATTATTTTAACAAGCTAGTCCTGCCTTAACACGTGACTACAATTACCGACATTGCATTCTATTCTATTGTAGATACCTTCTTTTCCTGCAGCTAGAATCAACCACTCTATGCCGATAGTTTCAGTTATTTCTTAACATGTAAACATGAATTGGATTAAATTGGATCAAAAAGGTGCTCGTATATCTTCAAGAATGGCAATTGAAACATCTCAGTTGACATATTCTAACATTTTTTAAAAGACCTTGTAAATGTTTCTTTTATCGTGAACTCACTGTATAGACAAACAAAACATGAATATACGGGATAGCGAGAAGTCTCAGGACTTTGTGAAAACCTCAGTAATTTTTATGATTTTAACATATACCACATGTGACATATGTAAGTCAGTGCAATGCTTAGATGATCATTAACATTCATGACACTGCTGTTATTCGCCTTCTTCTCGTCTTATTTCCGCTAATCGGATTAGATGAACAAAAGATATCCATTTATACTTTATTTCAAATTCTAATTATACACAGCTCTCTCACTGACTCATCATCCCTTTTATATCCAACTACTTGCCTCAAAACTATTTCAACCGAACGCAATAGACATGGATTTGTCGACGCGTTCAAAACTTATTGGACCATCTTAGACTGACTTTTCTTGTATATCCATTCTCCGTTTTTTTTTTTGAGAAGCTTCGCGCGCGGTTCAGCACCATGGAAGCGATTTTTGTACTCGTTTTCTTGATGTTTACGAAACGCTTTTTCCCCGCACAAGCACGTCGGCAATAAAAAGGCTAGTTATTTTACATTGAAATTGGCTACCTCAAATAAAAAGGGATCTCCGGGGTTGGGAGTGTCAAATAAATTGCGATATGAATGAGGAGTTACTGTTATTACGTGCCTGTTATCACTAGAGCGTTCAAATAATGTTACCGTTGTAATTTTGAATTCTGTTTCGGGCGTACTGTTTTCAATTCTTCATTAGAATATTGTCTTTTCTTAAAGTTGGTAGTGGATACAAAATTTACTTACAAAAGACCAAAAAACCAGAGGCAAAATTAATTGACAATTAATATTTTAGAAACGTAATAAAGACGAAATTTTGCTAATTATATTTATTTCTGGAACAATACGAAACAGTTAATCATATGTTTGATCTTGAACTAATAAGAACAATATAATCTTGTTTCTTTTAGAACGCTAACGTTATTACAAATGGCACCTTTCATGTTTTTACAAACGACCACTAAGGTTGGGTATTGAGAAATACCATTAGCAATGATACATCTCAATAATGATTCATTACTATTTTCGTAAAATTCGACATTTGTTATTGTGAAAACAGTGGCAGCTTAGCAATTGGCTAAGTAGATTGTTTAGAGTAAACGTTAAAAAAACAATTTTTGAAAGAATGGAAATTTCACGAAAAGTTCTTCGTTGGATGATTTTTACCATTTGAGTAAAGACCTAACTCAAGAACTGTGAATAGAATCATTTCGTTCGGCTTTCAGTAATAAAACGCCATCAGGATAGACTGTTTACAATTTGTTTGCAGTATTTCGCCGTGGTCCTGCATTCGCCAGTGATGAGTTGCGTGAAAGTCAGTCAAAATCGATTGTTCTAAGAAGGCATCGATATTGTGCCCATGTGCAATATGACAAGAAGATGAACTTGATGAATATGAAGATGAACAAGAATATGACTTCCAGTGATATAAAGGCATTCTTATGCATATGGAAGACTGCAATACTCGATTTCTCATGAGCATTTAGTTGTAATGGACTTCGCATAATTTGGCCGAAGCTCAAAGAAAAGGCTTGGTTTAATTGGCGTAAACAATTGCTCAGAAAACTTCGACTGACGAACTGCAAAATCTATGGACAACATCGTAACAGGTGACGAACCTTGGATATATTCGTATGAACCGAAAATGAAGCAACAAACCGCTCTTTGAATGTTCCAAGATGAACTGAATCACCATCTGTTTACAATCCGTTTCCAGAATTTCTTTGTGGCTGTGCGTCTGCCAGTGATGAATTAAATCGGCTGCTATTCCAAAAACATCGATGTTCTGCGCAACATGATCGAAGAAGATAGGCATGTAACCTATAGCAAGATAAAGGAACATCGAAGAATACAATACATTAAATTTTTCATGAACATTTAGCTGCGAAAAATTTCTTTTGCCAATAGATTCCCCATAATTTGACCAAAGCTCAAAGAAAAGGCATGGGTTAATTGGTATAAGGTAATGCTCAATAAATTCGACCTAGAAACAGAAAAATTCGCACAGAACATAGTAAAAGGTGACGAAATTTGGATATACTCGTACGAACCGGCGACTAAACAACAGTCCACTGTTTGAGTGTTCCAAGGCCCAAAGCACTTCCACGAAAATACTCGCTTGAATGGTATACAACACTTCGTTTGCCAGAAATCAGAACCAACAATCTAAAACTAAACATCATTCTGCATAATGACAGTATCTGCTCTAACAGAGCACGTAAAATAAGTATTTGGAGTACAAAAGCATCGCCCGTATTAACCTGATTTATCGCCCTACGATTTTTTTCTGTTCTTGAATGTCAAATAAAAAATGCGTGCACAACGATTTTCAGTACCTCAGGAAGCTGTCGAAGTCTTCAAAAACCATGTTTTTGAGACACCAACTTCAGAATGAAAAACAATGTTTCGAGAAGGCGACTAATTTTAAAAGTAATGAAACAGCATGTTCCAAAATGTTTGTTTCCTAGTTTTTGTAACAACTGAAAAGGCGTCACTCGTATTAAGTAATATGTCGAACATGTTTGACTATGATTGTAGTGATCGGATCAATACCAACATTACATTAAAAAAATGGGAAAACGCGCCACTGATTAGATTTAATATAAAATATAGAAGAAATTGGAATCGGTTTTTAAAGCGAAGCAACATTCAGTTCTCCCTAAAGATTTCTAGGGAGTTTTTCTTAATTAATGCATTGGAGTTGCTTTTTAAAGTGTTATCAAATCAGTACCGAATTCTCCATAAAACTCATGTCACTGTTAAAATTAGGTGGTACCAAAATAATCTTCTTAAAAGAGCCAACTTGTACATAACTTTCTATAACACTAATATTTAAGTGGTAATATAATTCAGGTTCAGTAGTATAGAATCAGTCGATAAACTAAAGAGACTCAAAGCATAATTTTCCACGGCACTGGATGGAAAATATATAGGGGTCATATGAACCCACCATGACCTACTTCACAACATAGGGAAATATCGATTAGTTTTTACGTGATTCACGTTCGAATCGTACACAATTCGAAATGGATCTCTTGTTTTATTGACAATCGTATAAAGTTTATGCGCCATGTTATTACAATGTGAAACGGACGAGCGTTTTGTGTACGCTTTCGTCCGAGATTTGAAGTTACATCAATAGCATACGATGTAACGAGTTAACTCAATGAAGTACATCCTACTTTGTAATACATTTGACGCAGCATCATTAAACATCTTATCTTTTACGAAGATCAAATAGATTCCTATTAATTAAAAGTATACTTCTCTTACATGACAGTTTTCTATCACAATTAGGTCAATTGAACAAGAGTGATTGAAACAATAGTTATATTCTCAGAACATTTACAAACGTTTTCGGAACAATTTCATCGGCGAAAAATATAACTATAAAATATAACTAGAACTAAAATAACTAAGGACTATGGATTCACAATGCAAAGAAGTCCTTAATGAACTGGCACGGGGCAACATTGTGTTGTTGGTCTAGGTGCCAGAACGTGGGGACAATTTAATTGTAGATGAACTAGTCTTCTTAGAACTAGAACCTGCATTTGGGATATGAAAGGATTCGGCCAGACAGAAAATCTAATTATGGCCAGAAAAAAAAACATTCAAAGAAATGCAAATTGGCTGAAGATCAATTCCAAACTAAGACACTATTAGGTGGGCTAGATACGAAATTCTCAGCCAATCAGAAGAAGCAAGATCATTACCAATCTAATAACCGTACACTGTCCCTTAGAAAAGCATCTATGCATGGGAATCGTGAGCTAACCGTAGTGTAGGAGCATATTATCTGCGCCTGTGAGGAACTGAAGGATTCAGGGGAAAACATTTTGGTAAGGATCTACCGGAGCCCATGACAATACTCAGACTTTACTTGAGCAAAAAAGTAGTCTTTGTGGAAGACACGCGATTGGTTGAACGATACAAAGAGCATAAGACTCAAGTGGCTGGTCTATGGGTGATCAACCTGAAGGGGTGAATAAATGAATCAATGAATTAAGTTTAATAATTCGGAGCTGGCAGTATACTAGGGTTATACTACAAAAAGTCTATATGTTGATGTAATTGGAAAGCACACGCTGCCAAACGATGTACTTCAATATACAAAACGAACCATAAGTACACAAATAGATGGTAGCAATTATTACAATATGTATGTTATATGAGGAAATAATAGCGAAAGATAAGCGGAGATGGAAAGATAAACAACTAAGTCAAGGGTCCAAAATCTGATGCGCAATACACTATGTATCCCATTAACACCACCGTGGACATTTGACCTTACCATTTTTATGTCTTAACTTGTTCATAACGGTATATTTCCTAATTTATATGTTTGACAACTTCAATGTTTTTTACAAAAATTAGAAATAATTCACAAGATTTTCAGTACCCAACTTTTAAAACCTTAACACCTAATTATGATCAGCCAGGGATGTCGAAATTTGTAGTACATTTTTTCGTAAATGTTTACTTACTTTCGTAACATTTATACACGTACTCCGGCAATATTTTCTAGCAAATGAATTATGGAACAGAAAATTAAGAAAAACCACATTGACAGCACAAGCTGCTGGTCTAGTGTATGTGAATGCCGGAAACTCCACTTGTTGACATGAACAACCGTTAACGTTACCAGGTTAAATTTTTGAGTTCATGTTATGATCCCCTACCACGCTTCCATTTCCTTGCGCTAAATTTAAAAAATAAAGAAATTTTATCGTCGCACATAGGAATCTGTTCCTCTTTCTCGTGTACTAAATGAATATGCAAATCAGTTGGTTGACCAAACAATTTATTCAGATTGCTTATAATCAGTTCATCCCTAGTACCGAGTTCTGACAAGTTATACGCCAACGAGGCGAGTATCATATTCAGTTTATTATAGTGGGAGACAATATACGACCCGACAGAAATTGCGAGGAGTGTAGAAATATATTTTTCGTACTTTGCCCCACGTGATATAATTATTTTACGTAGTATCAGTATTCAGCAAGATAATTAATTAAAAACTAGCGTCAAATGTTTGGATAACTCATTTCTCGAACGTTTATGAGTAAAGAATTTAACAACCAATTTATAAGCGCTAAAATTGATTGATAAATTATTTGCTTATCTGCTTCTAAACTGCAATAGCTTCTATATAATAATATCGAACCGACCATAAATTAATATTTAACAAACTAAATCTGATAAAGGTAATAAAAACCGCCTGGATTTATTATGGTCCAACTTATCTGGATGAAAAAATGTTTCATATCTGATAGTTCTAGTACGTGCATGACTTCCACTGATATTGAGTTTAGATGCACAATCTAAGATGTAAGCATTAGCAATGCTCTAAATAAGCATTACAGTGTGAGAATAATCGAATATGGCATAGGTTATTACTAGAGTTAGTTAACTCGGAACGAATACATGAGCGTTACAAAGGAATCACCTGCACTGCAGTAAAAGGCGCACATTTTTCACACGAGATCGGTAAGTTTACGAAGTGCGAAATAGACAATAAAGCGATATGCCGACAGCATATAGCATGTATGTATCACGGTGCCAGTCTAATGCAAGCCTGTGGATGAGTCACAGATGGGATTGAACCGTTTTTGGCCAACTTTATTTATTACCTAAAATAGAAAAAATCCGAATTGCTTCGATTGTATTATTCAAAAGCAACATCTAAGAAACATATAGATTTAAGCGATTACTGTAATGATACTTTTACTATTTATACCAGGTAAAATATCTTAATATATTTATATACTTTTATATTCTTCTTCTTGTTGACCAATATATAATACCATTCTAAACTGTTTTAATTTATCCATATTCCTAACCGATATAAATTATAACAATTGGGACTGTTGCGAACACAAAAAAGAACAAAAAACCGAGTGAAAATAAAAATGTACATTTTAGCTAGATTTAACTTTAAAAGATGATTTAATTTTATGGTACTAATTCCTATTTTATACTTTCAGAAACAAGCAATGCTAGTCAGACAACTTGAAGAAGAATTAAGAATGAGAATGCGTGGGCCCAGTATGGAAATGCAACAACAAATGGAAGTTTTATATCAAGAAAACGAGCACCTTACAAGAGAAATAGCAATACTAAGGGATACCATCAAGGTACAATTCGTAATTGCAATCACCAAATTCAAAGCCGAAGTTAAATATCAAGTGATAAGACTGCGTTTCATTATATTAAATAATTTCCTGTATATCTGAAAATTACATTATAGAATTAAGAAATTATATATGTAAAAGGAATCGATCGGTACCTAACTAGCAAAATCTGATTTAGAATCGTATTCAAATATGATAACTAAAATTGCCTAATTTTGTAAATTAGATAGAAATTTATGGATATTAACGAGTTCTTGTTAAGTCAATGGGGTTTTTCATTTAATTTAAATTTTAGTACATAGCGTCCAGATAGAAATTTGCTATGCCCGCCATTAAATGTCTTATATTTAATTACTTGACTTATGTATAGTATGAGTATCCTCGACGGCCTATCTTCAGCAAAATCACCAAACGAAGTTTAAAAAAGGTCAAATCTTGATTAAAATTTATTGGGTTGCCACAGATAACAGAAACTTGCACATCCTATGCGAATACGTAGACGTGCTTCGCCCGAGTGTAAAGCATTTAAGAAGGGCTGCAATGTAGCTGGTCAAACTGGACAAAACCCCTCCACGAAAACTTGGCAGAAGAGCTAGGACTTCAAAGGTAGATATAGATTAGGGTACAATACAAAGAATCTTGCAAAGGTCGATGTAATCGAGAGAGAGTCGGGAGATACACGTTACCGGGAGACTCAACCTAGTCTATAATTTGCAATTTAAGATGTGAATCATATCTAAAATCACAGTGGCTGGTGTAAACTGGTAATGCTGTTTATGTAGTGTAAAAATCATTTTGCCTGAACCAGCTCTTTTCAAATAAAATATATCACTGGCAATCAAGGAATATTGGAAAAGCTTCTACGATTTAAAATACTGAAATGGGAAAGAGACGTTCAATGCATATCAATACTAAAAATAAAAATGAGAAAAATCGTACTGTTGTCGCACTCGCTTCGAAAATCAAATGAGGAAAGTATCACGAGCATCGACGCTATACTAGAAAGTACAAAATTAAATTGCTTATGTTCTGACGTAAGTGAAAGAGCTTTAGGTACGTAAAAGCATTCGAAACTTCTCTCGGTACGATACAGGAAAAATCTATTCCATGATGCATTAGCGCTCGATCGGATTTTCCGAGGGTATTTCTCACTTTCGAAGTTCTACGCTGAAACGTGTTTTTTCGATATCATTTTATACTTGGAAATACCCGGTAATATGTAGAAGAACTAGATAAATTTCGAAACCATCAAAGTACTTCGTGCTTAGTTGTAGTGATCTTATCCAGAGCACAACATTTGAGAAAATAATTTCTATAACTGATTAGGTACTGTTTTATAGTATTTACGGCCAGTTTCATAAAGAAATAAAAGTAACTTTAAATCTTAAAGTCAACTAAAACCTTTCAAATTGGTTGCATAATACTACTTTAAATTAAAAGTAACTTTAAACCATCCTTTAAGTTAAAATCCCGATTTTGGCACTTTAACGCTTAAAGTTGCCTTTAATCTATGTTTCAAACTCCGGACAAACGTGTTATTTGTCACTCAACAATATAGTGCTCCTTCTGGATGTCTTCATCGAGCAATAATTTCTTTTACTTTCTAAACCTTTTCTCTCTTCTTTTTTTTTGCTATTATTTGCCATATTTAAAATTAATCAGTTATAAAGCAATACAACATACAAAGAAATCGGCTTTAGTTAAAGATGACTCCACCGTGTGACTATTATTACGTTTATAAAAAGTGTTGACCTTAAATCAGCTTTAAAGTTAACTTTCAAGTAGATTTTAGTTAAAGGCACTTTAAGGTACACATTATGAGACCGACCGTTATTTAGATATAATTAGGTCACATTTCAAATATAGGGAAACCGTTCCTAAGGATTCTGGATTGTCTACTGCTAAGTAGTTAATTGTGGAAATAAAGTTTATTTTCCATAAAATCTGGATTCAATGCATAATAAAAAATGGAATCATCACGGAAAGATAACTGTCAACCCCCTTATGCTACACGCTGTTCGTGGTTGTTATGCAAATGAGAATATGTCAATCTCAAACTTTGATTGTTATTAGATGTGTTGGCTTAATAAGGGACAAGCAAATGCTAAGCACACACGTGCATCCATAGTCCATACCATTAACTTTTCCCTGACGTAAATATGCGTCCATAATCTCCATGGAACGCATAAATGCGTTCATAGTCTACACCGATAACATATACTGGATGCAGATATGCGTAAAGTCAAACGGTTAATATAACCTAATCTTGATGTACCCGACTCAATCATTTTTTTGTTCATCAATCTAGTCCGGTCCTTTTCCAATGTATGTCAAACAAGTTACCAATTAAAATCAGTTTAACGTTAAATTTTCTACATCTATCGAATTAGTTCTAACTTTACCTGTGAACACGCATCATAGTAAATCATGCTGTTCCTATAATTCACTCATAAAATTGAGGAAGCCGGATGTCTTTCTCAAATTGAGCCTCCTTGAAGATAATATTTTGCTAATAATAAGACATTTTTTGGAAAACTTCCGAATACACAACTTACTGTATGGATTTTTAGAATATTTTATTAATTCAGTATGATTCCTTGGTGAAATAAATTTCTTAAATGGATTTCCTTCGTTTCAACTAGGCTCTGCCTTCTCTGACTTGAGCATCAGCATTTCTGTTACCTGTAACCCTTGAGTGAATAAGCATCAATATTGAGCTTTTAGTGCTTCAAATCCAACCTTGTTGTTATAGATCAAGGTCCTCCTTAAATTGTCGTGAATTCCAATTGAAACGACCTATTAATCGGCTTGAGAACCCTATTCGATGTTTGTTCGCTCTATGTAGAAGACCAACCATACAATCATATAATTCAACATCGGGCTCTGAGCTATCCCAATTAGGTTTCACAGACGATACTGTTGGAGTGGTAACCAACTCTTCTAGAAGTAATTATTTAAGGTATACCTGGCGTTGTAATGTATTACAGCTTCCTATCTTACCCTGAGCAAACGCTGAGAAACCTACATGCATTCTTACATTTAGGATTCTTCTTAGGATTTTTCCTTCTACCATCCTCATCACGTGGACTACCCTCCTGAAGGGTTGCATTTTTACATATTCCGTTAAGGGCAACTTTTTGTATAGTTGGTGTACTTGTGTGTACTTTCCTTTAAAAGATGTCAGTTACATTGGCCTACTTCTGATTCATAATCAATCGCTACCATAGGTTATTATGGGCCTAATTATAATCTTATACACTTGAATTTTAGTGTTTTGATAAGCATTTCTTGATTTAAAAATACCTGTCGTTGCAATGTATGCCCTGTTTACTACATTCGTCTCTGGTAGATTTTTAAGTCCTCTATGTTATTTTTGCCTAAATCACACCCGAAATAAACGCAATTATTTACTGTTTCTAAATTATTTATGACTCCCAGGATCGAATTCTCTCATCTGTATTGTACTAGTTTATCTGCCGATGTTTATATCCAGACTTCCGGTTTTTGCTTCCTCTTTCAGAATATCATACGTTTCTTTGACCATGGCTTTTGTTTGACTCATAATGCTAATATCAAACAGCTATTTGTAGTATGTTATTAGTCATTATGTTGTGTTTGTCTGTTGGCATCATGTAACTATAGATTCCCGTACGAAATTGAAAAGGGTTGGTGCCAGCTCATATCTTTATTCAAGTATCTGCGTTATTTCAGAAGAGTCTATCGTTATTGCAATCTATTCTATGTTTTTCAGGGTGGCATTAATCAGCTTTGCTAATTTACCAAGGAACAAGATCAACCCATCAGAACGAAATTTATCCGCCTTTAAAATTTGGATTCATGAATACTTCACACTCCTCTATTTCCTATAGTCAAGAAGAAACCTAATACATTTCTCCAGATTTTCTCGTGTCCTAAATCGGATCGTAAATCTTAATAAGAAAAGATAGTGATACATACATATTGATCATACATATCCTTCACGTGACTAAATAGTAGATACATGCAACTAAGATTGCACTGTTGCCTTTAGTGAAAATTGCATTCATTTTATTTCAATTTCGTTTATAATCTCTAAAGATAGTATTCTTTATTAAGTTTTAAAGTATACCAACCAACGGGTTATACAACCAAAGTTACAGAAATCACGTGGGCTTTCCAACAATCTTGAATTTACTATATATAAGTATCTCGTTGCCATAGAAAAAGAATGCATATCTGAAATGTTATTCGTTCAACTACACGTATGTATGTATGAAGTGAAACTAACTAAATGCTAAACATGTACGTTTAGAATAAATCAATTTGTAAGTGTAGCACAACAGGATTTAAGATGATATACCTAATCCATGACCTCAAACTAATACGAACAACAATAACTAATACAACAACAAAAGGACTAATAAAACTTTCCTACTGAACTAATGCGCAAGTTGTGGTTGTACATCCGTAAATAAATACTTTGACGCACGATTACAGTATTATGTACAATATTAATAATATACACGTGCATGCACGTCACACATGATATATAGATATTCTATAGTTTTCAGAAACTGAAAATAACACAAATCCAGAATATTGCAATCATAATACGCAATATTTAAAAAAGTGTTCATATTTATATGCTTCCTTTCTACTGGAGAAATAACACGTAAACGTAAAGAGAGTATCCAATGTCAGCATTTATGAGATATATGTCGCACAAGTATTGCATTTTACATTATTAGCTTTGCCTCCTACAAGAATATCAGCGAAAGTCTATAAAACTTCAATTGTCAATTATAAATAATTTTAGTACAACGAATTTGGCCTAAAATAACAAACACAGCAAATAAATTGTAATGACTTAGATATCAGAATCCAATTAGTACATCAACCATTAACTAAAGAAGAGTTAAATAAACAAAGTCATTAACGTTGGAAAATGTTAGAATTCACAATTTATTATAAATATGATCAATCAAAATTATTTTGTATATATGGATAAAAATAATAAAGAAAGAAATATTCTATAATGTAAAATAGTCATCTGTAAGAAATTTACATACACTTACGACACAGATGTGTTGTTATCTCAGTGATGAATAGCAATTTTATCACTAAACAACGTAAACGTGATTGCACACATTTTTCGAAAAACTTCTATCACGTTTAGTTTTTTAAATTATACATACATATGTACCTAATATAACGTTATATGCATATTATCAGTATGTAATTCATTACTTCTGGAAAAGATATCTATGGAAACTAAAACTGGCACATACATGCTTCGGTGTCCGGAAAATTCATCGTGGAAAATTCGTCGTGGGAAAATTCATCGTGGAAAATTCGTCGTGGGAAAATTCATCGTGGAAAATTCATCGTGGAAAATTCATCGTGGGAAAATTCATCGTGGGGTAAAATTTATCGTGAGAAATTTCATACTGTAGGTAAAGTGTGCCAAAAATTCAGGAGCAAACTATTTATAGCTCACACGGCGATTCCGAGGCGCCATCCACTTTTACAGGCGGGGTCGAGATATTGATCAAAAAAATTTTTGAAAAAATTAAAGCGACTTCCAATTAAAGGCCACAACCGACAAAGCAGCATACAATAATTTTGCTCTAAAAAGAAAAAAATAATCTATTATTTATTTTATTTCATTATTTCTTACATAGAACTGATCATATTTAACTTTTGGGAGTCGGCGCCAAATTTGAAGTAGGCGCTTAAACAATCGGACCGAAATCGCTCGGATTAGCCCATAATTTTAATTTCTAGCCATTTTCAAGATTCTTTCCTGACCTGTAGCTTTTCATTTTTTGTTGTGTGTGCTCCGTGTCTTTTTCATCACGCTTTCATCCTGCTTTTTCTTTGACGTGTCCATTACTCAATGATTGCAAAATAAAACGCGTTTTTCAGCAGTCTTAAATTGTCGTCTCTGAGTATTATAAGCATATGTATTTACTTATGAAAGTAGGAGGCTGGTTGGCAGAAAAATTTCAAGGAATTAATGGAAGTGTGAACCATGAATTTTTTACGATAATTTTATCCCATGATGAATTTTCCACGATGAATTTTATCTCACGATGAATTTTCCGCGATGAATTTTCCGTAAAACACATGCTTCCTTTGTAAATGGGAATATATTCAGCACACATAAATGTAGGAATCCTTGTTGGTCGTACAACCAGAAAACTTACTAAAACCAGCATTTCACCATTCAGTTGGGTCCATCTGGAACAACTACATGGAGGTTTCCAAAGGTATTTGCTGCAACTTTCTAGGATATCACTGAGCAAACAATTACAAAGCCATTATGAATGATTTATTACCGTCTTATAAAGGCGTAGGATATAACACCCGAAGGTCTTCTCATAAAATCTCAGAGTCGTAAGTCTTCACAAAAACACATGTGAAATGAAGAAGCCCTACCACAAGAAAACAGTTCATCAATCTTCAACAGAGGCGTTCCTCCAACAATTCTTGGATTCTACATTTTAGGCACTAAGTGTCTCAACATAAACCTCGAACTGGCACTTCATGGGTGTAAAGAATCCTGGCATTACTTTATATCGACTATTACAGCGTACAAGTAACTGTATAATCAACAAAATATTTTTGGTTAAGACACAAATCAAAATCATCCCAAATTCTATCAAATTTGATGGAGATATGAACTAGTTGGGCCCGATTTATTGTGGTTTGTTACTTTCTAAGTTGTTCAACGGTTTCATAATCATTAATTTGAAACTATGTAATCTTTTTCCTTTTTCTCCTCTTGTTTCGTATTCCTCACACATCTACTCGTCGTGTTTTAACGTAAACGCACCTTCAAAGAATTCCTAAATCTGCATAGGTTGCTGAAGACTACGTGTAACCAATTGATAAATTTCAAAAAGACATGTATGACATACATTCATATATGTATTTGCTATCTTGCTATTTTGTATTAAACCTAACTAGAAAAAGTCGTTTTTCAGTGGCTTAGTTTGCCGCTAAGATAAAATTACAGGACACAAAATGTAATTGACAATAATGGAAAAATGAAGTTTGGTATCAGAAGTTGCCGATCGATTTCTTTTATAAATTTTTTTGCCTGATATTCGTTTATTAGAAAAAAGAAAATATGTAATTGCTGAAAATAAGATTTGCATCAATACCTCGAAATTGTTAATTGTTAAATTAGTAAAAGAGTACTACAACCTTGATCTCTTTAAAACAGAATTCTATCACTCATTAAGTATAAATATTCCGACCCAAGTTAAACGACTCCAGTAACTACTAATATTTCCACTCCATGTAAAGATATGAAATTTATACTTTCATTGATAAAACTATTGAAAGGTATTCGGAAAATATTTCTTATTTCGATTATGTTCTAGCGCAGATGAACAATTAAATGTATGCATTAGTGAAATGTGGTTGACTATGATACCCTCATTGCCAACCAAACATATCTGCATATATCGACACACTTTAGTGATTCAGATTTACTATAATTCTACAATTTTTGTTATTAAGGGAATGTTTGAAAATTGTAAATTGTATCATGTTCGGACATTGTACGTACGCAACTATAGATTTCAATTTTTTTATCATACATATATCTCATTCCTCCAATCCACAACATTTCATATTTTTCTTTCTGTGTAATCATCTATTTTTTTTTAATAATAATTGTGCTGTGCTATGTTTACTTGTGCTTTACATAATATTTTACTTCCTTTGCTTTTAGGAATTAGAACTACGAATAGAGACACAAAAGCAGACACTTCAAGCACGCGACGAAAGCATTAAAAACTACTTGAGATGTTACAGAACAAGGGCATGGGTGAGTGCTATCTTTCCGTCTACCCTTTCAGCTTTTCCCCGCACAAATCTTTTCTCTACTGTACTATTGTTACTATTCACGATGATCTACTATTTACGACTACGTAATTTTCGATATAAATAAGCACATATATGATTATTGAATATTTCAATGAAAGAAATATAAATGTCAAAATCGTGGAAGAGCGGTTATACGGCGCAGAGTCTTACATACAGTTACAGTGGTATTTATTTATTGTGCTCCAAACGAGATTGAGAATTGTCAGAGCTAGATGTCACTAGATCTAACCTACCCAACAAGGACTAATGCCAGGGTTGTTGGCTCTGTTCCAGGTAAAGAGGAGGAGCGGCAGATGTTCCAACAGATGCAGGCTATGGCGCAGAAACAGGTGCATAAACCACAATCCCATATAGCACGATACTAACTTGATGAATGTATATGAATCTGCTCGATTGAAAACGGCATTCATTTATTAATCGATACACGGGATAGAAATATCTGATATTAATAAAAGTATTAAAATTAGAAACTTGTCATCCACTGAACACAGGAACACGTAAAATTCTTTATCTAGAATCCCTAATAACAGCTGTAAATTCTATTTCATTTTACAATTTACTTCCTTCAATTCATTGCGTAATAATTCATAGGGGCACTGAATAATTTCGTTTTGACCCTCCCTAAAACCTCAGCATCAAAAATTCATGAACCTATAAATGAAGACTAACCATATAGTGAACTAACATATAGAATGTACGTATCTCCATCAGTAAGTTCAATAAATAAGGGAATATTAAAACACATCTTTTGATCTACAAATATGTAATTGAAGAAGAGTGAAAAGATATTTTTCACTTCCCTATATACTTCACATATATATATACTGCGCACAGTATGAATACGACTAACAATAAGTATATGATTTGGTGTTCAATACACTAAGACGATAAAAAGTATGAGGAAGAACAAGAAGGATGGAAATAAATGTGGTTATTTATCCAACACATGTATTTGAAAATAAAAGTTTTAACCTAGTAAATTTGATGCGTAGGGCATCTATTGGATACCACCAAAACACAAAATACAAAGTTCTTTAACTTGTATAAACATATTTTGGACAACTAACACTGCGTACATTTTTCGTTGTTCTTTATCGGATCAAAAGATGACATAGCATCCAGTCTCATGGCTTCTTTTACTAGACAAGAGAAATTTTGCACCAATAATATTTGAATGTTTGCTGTAATCCTTTCGTTATCGTTATATTTGGCACATCTTTGATACATCTTTTATTATGTTTTGATGGTGGCAAAGTGATCGTTAGTCGAAAACAACTGGAAGTCAACCCGCAAGCAAAAAATTCAATTCAATTACTTATCATCTTAAGTTGAATGTATCTATCGGACTTCTACATACGCTTTATTGTTACCAAATGCAGTACATGGTAGGATAACAGCAGAGCAACATCGTTCCAGTACCAAAAAGTACTCATCCAACCCATTTAAAATGATTAGTTTCTTTAATTACTCAAATATACATTATCCCAGTCATTTTCTCTACCATGTTTTGGAAGAGGATGGACCTTGTAATGAGTCTAACGTTAATACGGTCAGCCTTTGATTTCCAGGCATGTTAAGGCGGACACATATATGGACTATGTGGCGTACGTTTAAAATAAAATGTGATGCTCCTCGAAATGTTAGCCTACGTTAATTGTGATTACGTACACCTTCTAAAATGATTTGTACAATTTTCTGGATTCTTAATAAAAATTTCTCGCAATTAACTGTAAGCGACAGTAGGTCTAGAAAAACAGATGCGAAACTTGTGGATCAAAATCGATCGTTCAGCAAGGTATGCCTCTCAGTTCTCTAGCATATATCTTCTGTAATATAACCTCGCATTTTAAACCCAAAAGTCATATGTGTTCGGGGAGAGATGTTAGAATTTGGAATTCCGTCCAGATGTTTGTTCTTCTGGCTAAGCTACTTAATCTTTATCCTGGATGGCATCGAGGTATCCCACACCTTTACCAAAGACTATCTATTTTTGGGGAGCTTCACTACCCACATTACCCCTGTTTTCTGGAGTCTGGTCCTCCTTTTGTCTAGGGTCCTCAACCTTGGACGTACCCTTGAGGCCTACTTTCGATCTCCTATTTAATACTATTAGGGCACATGCTTTTTTAAAACAGTATGTACCTCAATGTGAAAGCCATCAGGTCTTCGGAGATATGGACTGGTGTTATGGTGTGTCAAGCCCTCAACCTGGTCTAACCATCTTGCTCCAATGCGAAGCTTTTCTCCACTTCGTCTTACGTTAAACACCTTTCACGAATAATTTTCTGTATAAGAAAATGACATTTACTCGTGCACTGATGACTGAGCTTTATTAAATGCAAGGTTTCATCAGAAACTAACACTGCATTTAAGGTGCGGTTTTCTTATAAGTGCAACTACACTCGTCCTATACTCTTTTATAATTGTTCCGTATTGCACAAGAGTGTGTAAACTTTAATATGCAATGTATTACAATACAAGAAGGATTAATAGTCTTGAAACTCACAGGAAATTAGAAAGCAACCTATTGGTCGTAATCATACTGCGTGCAGTACATGCATGAAAATCAATAAAACTAAAACACAATTATGGCCAACACATTGATACACTTTACGACAAAGCAAAATATCCATTTGAATCTTAAGCTTTAGCTAATCAATTCTCCACATCACATATACTTTAAATCTATTAACACTTTTGCATTTTACATCATAACGCATGCAGCTATTCCGAAGCTTGAAAACTATTTCAGGCTAAATATACTATACATTATATTATTTTTAATTTCGTTAATAGTCAGGTTTTTCGAGTTTTCTTTCATGGTTTCCACTAGTTCGCGTTTTCGAATTATTTAATCAAATACACCGTATCTCCCTTTTGTACTTGCAATTTATATTATATGGGTACTACGCTGTGAAAAATACTCACCAGATAGACATTTCTCGTTACAATACACCAATTAATACAGATTACAGCCATAGGATTGTCGTTGTCACTAGGGTACTGTCAAGATTAGCATATTTACACCATACTTTTATCAATAACTCAATCCTTGGAAGATTTTTTAATCTAGCCTTCTATCTCCATAAAATAGGCAATTGAAAATAACGAGGAAACATCTCAAGGCCAGAAATTTGAAATTTTTTGAAGGTATTTGAAGCCGTTTTCTTTATCTGTTCAATTTTACCTTGGAATGGTGAAAATACCAATTCAAATATCGTCTTTTGCATTTTATACAGTTCTTCCATCGGCATAAAAGATGCATTTGATTTCATAAAATCGTTAAAAATAGAAATAAGAAAGTTGAACAAAGATTTGATGTCATTGTCAAATTTCGTGTCTATGAGTGAACGTAACATCAATCTTGAAGATATTTTTCTACATTGGTAGCTTTTACTAACAATAAGAAGAAGTATAAATGTAAACTTATTAGAATTCAAAATTGAGTCCCAAAAATGTTTATTGGCGTGATTTTTAGTTTTCCTATGATTAGAGACCGGCATATTTAGGTTTTCGTCTCCCCAATTCCTACTGAGCCATTGGTGGAAAACTATACGGTGTAGTATATTATATCTCCGTCATCCGCCCTTAAGTAGCCAAGACATAGCAAGAACATAGATCACTACCTGTTGAAACACTTGATCGCAGCAAAAAGAAATCCTCCACTATCAATGTTTAGTTATGAGTTATGATATCCAATGCATCTCCGTTTACATTTGATAAAAATCAGACTGTACAAATACAGGGTGCGGAAGAATTGATTAGACGATGTAAAATTGGAAAATATATAATTTACCAGTAATATTGACTTTATCGTTCAGCAAACAAGTATCTGCACCTCTCATGAGAGATTTCCTCAGCATTTGTAATGGAATCTGTTAAATCGCAGTGGTGGTTGATTCTTTTAAATCATCTGTGCCGTGGCGTTTATTCCTCGTAGACTTATGTTTTAAATACACAAGAAGTAATGGCATGCTGATAAATCAGATGGGCGAAAATGTCAAATGAGTCCACAACAAACTGTTGTCTTCTCCATTCTGGATGATTTTCTTCTTTTACCAACGCTGATCTACGCTCGTTATGGTTTCAACAAGATGGTGCGACATCTCACACGACAAGACTTTCAACGCAAACAACTAATTCCAGAAGAAGTCATCTCTCACAATGATGACGTAACCAGACCTTCAAACTCACCTGATTTATGAACATGCAATTACTTCTTATGAAACTATTTGAAATATAAAGTTCAGGAAAGTGTATCTCACAGCATAGATGATTTAAAAGAATCAATCACGATTCGTTCAACATTCTCCACTACAAATGCTGAGGAAGAACTTGCTCATGCGATGTACAAAATCTTGGCTGCTGATAGATAAAGCCAGTTAAAAGTAATGTTATTCTCTAAAACGCAGTAATAACATGAAATGCTGTTATATGAAATTTCTAATTTCATTATTATTTAAATGTAACAATAATTAGATAATTAAGTCGTCTAAACAAATCTGGCGGAACCTGCACGTTCCCAAAGCGTTCCCAAGCAGTTGAACAACTTCATTGGTAAATAGTAGACTGGGAAAATATGCGATATGATGAGTCATATCAGCCCTTTTACAATGTAGTATTATATTACAGAGGACAAAAGGCAGATGACTCATCATACCGCATATGTGCCCGTTCTAGTAAAGAGGTAATAAAGGGCATAGATGAAATTTTAAACAAAAGAACAGAACAAAGAACTAGTCTCAAGAAACCTGAAAATAAAATAAACTTTCGAGAATTAAATCATCATTTCAAAACAAAATAGGACGAACAAAGAAAATCACTTCAGACAGTTTGGATGAAGACCACTTGTCCACACATTTTCAAATTATCTCTTTTACTTGCAAATTGGATCCATTTCCTTGTGATGCCAGAGCTGATTTAATACCTGCGTACAGTCTACCCTTAAACTCACAATCATTTTGCAATTTTCGGATGCGTTTCTTGTATCGATTAAGATAGATACTGCTATGTGGGATTCTTTTGTAGATTACTGTGTTGATGTAGATGTCGTTGTGTTGTGTCGGTAATGATAGTGGCATAAATGTATCCATGAGAGAATGAGGCACCCGCTTGGTATGTTAGTACTGTTTGTTGATGTGCGCACTTGATGATGATGTTGATATTGGAGATGCGAGGGCGCTGCAGAGGCGTGAGTGAGTGTGGTGGTAAACACCAGCGGCCGGTAGGGCGAGCAAGTACCCTAGTGACCGCTCATATTTTCCCCGTGCAGGAGCTGCGCGCTGCGAACGAGACTTTGCGCACGCTGCAGACTCAACTGGAGCTGGTGCCCTCGCCCTCCAGCAGCACAATCAAGGTGCTCATGGACACCAAGGACGCTAGAATAGCGACCCTCGAGCGCGAGGTTAATTTGCTGGAGCGCGAGGTTGAACGGTTGGGCGGTGGTGTTCAGACGCCGGCTCCAGCGGAAACGCCTCAGGCGCCCTTTAAACGACAAGTAAGTTTTCTGTTGAACGATGTGCAGATCGGAAAGGATGGAACCGTCCTTGGTAGACTGTAACTAGCTGTAAAGACTCTCCGGCCGCTTAGTGCTGAGCGTTTTACCACCTCACTGTCTCTTGGCACGCATGTGTCCCGCATGGGTAGTGCATGCCTACGCTCTCGTGTGCAGCTCGACGAGTTCCGGATGGAGATCCAGAGGCGGGACCAGGAGATCATGGCGATGAGCGCCAAAATGAAGACGCTCGAGGAACAGCACCAGGACTATCAGAGACACATCGCCGTCCTCAAGGAGTCCTTGTGCGCCAAAGAGGAGCATTACAACATGCTCCAAGCCGACGTGGAAGAGTTACGCCAGAGGTTGGACGAGAAAAACAGACACATCGAAAAGAAGACCCAACAGCATCAACAGGAGAGGGCGAGGGCCGCTGCAGAACTAGCGGAATTGCGCGAACACATGGACATTAAAGATAGAAAAATTAACGTGCTACAACGAAAGGTAACGATTTCGAATTAAAACTACCATTTCCCTATCCTACTCAACTATTTTAAAGATAGCATAGATTTACCAAACTAACGTTCTATCACACTTTCAGTACACCTGTCTCTATAATCCAACTAACTTCTTCTGCTATGCTCTATTCAAACTTTTTAGTTTAGCTTAGTACTATAAAATTTAATTATTTCACAGTTCACAACTGTGAGACGAAGTATGTTCCGCGGAAAAAGTTAAGATATTTTATTTTTTCCTATGTTTTTCCAGTTACGATGACAATTTGCTTCATGAATTACGTGTTTGGATACGCAGATGGCGCGCATTAAAAAATTTCGTCTGGAAACAAATATTTATCTTAATACTTCGTTGTTTTTGAGATTCTAAATCGAAACTGTTTCAAAAGCTCTTATAAAAGTTAATAGCTATATCTAATGAAGTAAAAAAATGGTATAAAAAATCAATTGGCAAAAAGTTCTATTTTTTGATTACTTTAATTGAAAAAATGTAATCAAATATGAATAAGGATGAATAAAATAAATTACAACACACTTGTCTCTGGAAAAACCTTGGTCATAGCGAAATTGTTAGTTACTCAATACTATTAATAAAACAGGACAGAGTTTTTTTTATTGCATTTATAAGAATAACATTCACTTTATTTTAAAGAGTCATGAATTAAGCAATAACTTCCTCACAGTTGAAAACGGGCCTGTAGTTTCAATTTAATGTGTTCTCTTACGCCTCAGCCGGGAAAGTTAAATCACGAGGAATGTTTCCAAAGTTTTAGGAATTTAGCGATAATTTTCATCAAAATTACAATGTAGTTTCTTAATATAATCTCGATTTAATTAAATACACTTATCCCAACGCGAAGCTATTATTTTAAACCGTCCTCAAAACATTTTCCGGGGTCTATTCATAGTAAGTTATACATCATTTAACGTCTCTAATAGAATACACCTCGTAGTGGTTTTCTCGAATTTGAGAACAGACCAAAGTCACTTGGAGTCAGATGTGATGAATAGGATGAATATAAAACTAATTTTCAGCGCGATTCGTTGAAAACATCCTTCGTTCTTCGTGCGGCATGGTCCTGTTGCGATAGCGGGCGCTAATTCAACGCTCCAGGTCATTTCTTACAAAGCGCCTGTCGCAGTCGGTCATAAAAAAGATATACAGAAAAATATTTTGTGTTGATTATAATACCTCTCGATAGATAATCCATAAGAATAATTTCCTCGCAATTCCAGAATACAGTAAGCATTGCTTCTTTTATCGACGGAACTACCCGTGCTTTAAGCGGACACCCTTCTTTTGGGTTTGCGCCATTCTTTCGGCTCATTTTTGATCTCAGGATTGAAATAAGGTGTGCATGTTTCCGTTGCCAAAATTGGACCCCGTAACGTGCTAGAAGCTCTTGAAGTTGGCGGTATATGTGTCGAACCTGTTGAGTTTCTATTGCGGTCCCTACAGCCTTAATTTCTAGCCTTCCTTTTTCTTCACACATGTTAAGGCAGTTATTCTTTATATTTCATTGTAGAGCTTACTTGATAATTGTAACAACTTTTTAAAGACAGAGGTCATAAAAAAAACAGACACTGTTCAAAATTGAATCATGTCCTAGTCTTTACTTTGAATTTGTTAGAACTACGAGTACATTGCTATAGTGCAAATATATCACAATGTGGAAAACCTTGAATATACTGACACATGATGTCACAAATACACACGAAATTTCAATAATACTTGTCTAAATAAAGGAAGGAATAAAGGACAGGGTTCAATTTTCTCATAATCCAGATTTAAAAGATTCATTCTTTACTAATCGCGCAAGTGGAATGTATAAAAAGTAAGAGTAATGGTTGAGAATGGTCTTGCGCCAGAATAATCTGATCATCAGCAACTAAAAGTGTAAACATTGTTCTTTCCCAATGCTAACCTCTATGTGACATGATGATATTCTTGTCTATCATTTTAATATAGCATAACAGCTTTACGGGCCAATGAGGCCCATTGCTTCATTGCATATCTTTCTCCATTCCCCTCTATTTTTCGCCCGTTGTTTCCCATTCCTAATCTGGAGTTGGCAGAGGTCCTTTTCAGCTGCTTCACTCCACTTGAACCTCGGTCTGCCCCTTCTTCGTCTTCCAGTGATCCCTCCTGTTAGCACTTGTTTTGTTATCCTCTGTCTGGCAGTATTTGGACATGTCCTAGCCACCGCAGTCTCTGCACTCTTATGACGGTTGTTATTGAGGGTTCACCATACAACTGCATCAGTTCAACGTTGGTCCTCCTTATCCAATTTTCCCCTTCCCTCCTTCCTCCGTATATCTTCCTAAGCACTTTCCTCTCCCAAACCTCAAGACTTCTTTTTCTTTTTGGTTCATTTTCCAAAGTTCTCCTCCATAGAGGACTACTGGTCTTATAATTGTTTTGTAAATGTTCAGTTTTGTTTTCCTTGACATATATTGGCTGTCAGTACATGCGTCAGTGCACCCATGCAATGTGTGCCCTTTGTTATTCTTTCTAAAATCTCAGTTTCTTCCTTGTTGCTCCCTGTCAGTGTCACCCCTAGGTAATTAAACTTTCCCACCCTCTGGAGGTTATATTGATTACCATTCTCCTCAATAAGCGCCAAGTCTGCGTCTTGATCTCTTTGTTGCTCGTTCAGTACCACATATTTCGTCTTACTGTCGTTTATTTCTGGACCTTGTTCCTTTGCTATGCTTGCCAATTTCTTGATTGCTCTTATGAGATTTCTTCTATCCCTAGTCAGGATTACAATATCATCTGCGTATGCCATAATTTGTGTCTGCCGGTTGTATAGCGTTCCGTTTGTTAATATTCCAGTGTTTTTAATTGCTCTGTGTAGGACTATGTCGAAGAGGGTTGTTGACAGCAGATCTCCTTGACTTGGGCCTCTAGTGACCCCGAATTTCTTTGATATGTTTCCGTTCACTTGCACTTTGTAATTTGTCTGTTTCGGAGTCATCTTCACTAGGTTAATAAATTTGGTAGGTATTTCTATGTATGTGTATATTTCTAATGTAATTCGCATTGCTTCATACACTTTCCCTCGTTTCACTTTGTCATATGCTTGTTTAAATTCTATAAAAACCATATGCATTGGCAAATTTTGATCCATGCTGTTACCCATTATTTACTTCAGCATAAAAATCTGGTGTGTTACCAATCTGTTTTTGCGGAACCTGCATTGATACTGTCCCAGTTTCTCTTCCGTTATCTCCTCTAGTCGGTTTCTGATTAGTATTGCCAGAGTTTTATAAACAACGTCCAGTAGTGCTATGGGTCTATAATTTTCGCAGTTTGTGGCATCTCTCTTCTTGTACATTAGGCAGATTATGGCATCTCTCCATCTAGTTGGCATGTCTTCTCCTTTCCATACTTCTATCATGATCTGATAAAGTACTTCTTCAATTTGGTTTCCCCCTCTGGGTATCATTTCTGCTGTTATCTGGTTTTCGCCCGGTGCTTTATTCTTTTTCACGTGTTTTATAATATCTTTAACCTCTTGTCTTGTCTGTATTTCCATACTCTGTTGTATGATACCCCCATTGTCATTGTCTGGATTGTTCTCTTCTTCTTCATTCTTAAAAGTTTCTTGATAATATTCAATCCACCTGTCCAGACTTTCGGTGGTGCTTCCGACTAACTGTCCCTTCTTATCCTTGTAGAACAGAGTTTTGTTTTGACATCCTTTCTTCTCTCCTTTTGTTTCTTTACAGAACTGTCTTGCTTGTTTTCTCATGTAATGGTTTTCCATACTTTCCATTTTTTGGTTGAGATATTCTCTTTTCTTTCTTCGGCACGTTTTCTTCGTTTTCTTCCTACATCGTTCGTACTCCGCTCTATTTTCCATTGTATTGTGCTCTAGCTTTCGCATTCTGACTTTTTTCCGCCTTGCTATGCTCTCATTACATTCGTCATCATATCATTATTTCCTCGATTATTTTTATCTCCTTTCAGGACTTGTGCTGCCTTCTCCATTGTTTGGTTTGATATTATGGACTTGCTAATTAATCTTTGAAACTAAATAAATAGAAACCAATAATTTCAGATATAAGGCCAATATAATCCCGTCTTTTTTATATAAATATTCCATCGAAAAATACAATACAGCCCGTATATTTTGCAATCCTAGTGGTCTTTCTTTGTTGCAATCAATATATCCCTGCCGAAATAACACATTTCAATATTACTACTGCTACAATATTTTATTGCATTTTGCTATAAATAAAAGACATCGACAGTATACCAGTTTTTTTATTTATTTTTATTGTCGGCAAGAACGACGTGTTAAGGTTAATAACAAGGAGAGCAATAAGAAGTATTAGAATTTCATCTACTAGCACGAATGTAGATCATCAGATAATTCAGGTAATTGAAGAATATAGTAGATTGACGGAACACAGTTCTTGCACAATCTTTCAATTTTTTTTATGTTGTTTTTCTTTGTTTTTTATTTTAAAAATACCTGTACAAGATTTCTCCTTCATTTGCTCTTAATTATCATTATATTAGATTTTCTATGCTATCTTTAGAAAAGGTACTTGGTGTTGTGGTTTATTATTTTGTTCTTCCGTCGATAATTTTGTAAAGAATATAGTTATCGGTGAACATCCTAAAGTAGTGTAGTGAAAAATTGTAAGTGTTTGTAGAATGTCCACTTAGTAAACATCTACTGAGACATAGCCGTTCAACAGATAGAAAATCTAGAAGACTTGCTGAAAGAGAAAGATAATCAAGTCGACATGGCGAGAGCACGTTTAAATGCTATGCAAGCACATCACTGTTCCTCAGAGGGAGCCCTGTCATCACTGGAGGAGGCGATCGGTGACAAAGAAAAGCAAATGAACCAATTGCGAGAGCAGAGGGACCGCGCCGAACAGGAAAAGATCGAAGAGCGTGACCTACACGAGAGAGAATTAGCTGAATATAAGATGAAATTGCACGCTTTGAACAGTGAGGTGGAAAAACTCACAGTTCGTTTGGAAAGGGCGCAAAACGATAGAGATAGATTAGAGGCTAAACTAGAGAGTTCCCAATCGGAATTAGGTAAATCCAAAGCAGAATTAGATAAAGCTACCATAGAAGTAGGAAGAAGCGGTGCCGATTGGGAGCAAGCGAGACAAAAACTGGCCAGATTAGAACTGGAAAACGAGAGACTAAAACAGGAAGTCGAACGATCCCAATCGGCCTTTAGTAGAAGCGCAATCAGCAGATCGCAGGAATTCGATTTCCACGACAGATCGGATTCCAAAACTTCCGCTGACTTACGACGTTGTCAAGCAGAACTACGAGTTACTCAAGCAGATAACGAAAGAGCCAAGGCCGAAGCAACGACCTTGCAAGAAAAATTGGAGAAGTCGCAGGGGGAAGTATACCGCCTCAAGGCTCGCTTAGAAAACTCCCACCAAGAACAGAACAGCCTCAGGGAGGAATTGGAAAGGGCACAATCGAATACGGCCCGATTACACGCGGACAAGGACCGTTCCGGCATGGAATTGGAGAAAGCACGCGAAGAACTAGAGCGTTCACAAGCGACCTTGGGAAAGGCTCAATTACAACAGGACAAATTACAGAACGCTCTGGACAAGGCACAGACGGAAGTGGACAAGTTACAGGAAAAATTGGACAAATCAGTGGCAGAGATACGCAGGGTATGTATACGAAATAAATTGCTTTTCAAGAGAAATATTTTACTTCCAATAGATCCTGTCATTAATACTTTCAAAATGTCACACACTAACAGTTGCTTCGTTTCCACTGTAAATGAGATAAATCCAGTATGCATTACATTGTGGGGAATTTTTGTATAAACATCACGAAAATAGATTCTTTATATTTGTAATCAACCCATAATTTGTAATTTGGTTAGACTACCCCATCAACTAAGATTGGTGCCTGTTTGCATTTCACAAGAAACATTTTAACAATCACATACTTCCAAATACTGAATATTTTTCTAATCTTAATTAGGAATAATAGAAAAGCAAGGTAAAGATGAAATTAGAGCAAATGAATTAAATTACGATTACCAGTTACGTCTATACAGAAATAGTGCAGTAAATTGGCATTTTTAGCAGAGGTAGCAATACAAGATAAGCCAAAACACTTTTTTAAAGGCGTGAAATTTTAACGGACTACAACCATGACTCACACACATGCGTCGCGTTCCATCATGTAAATTGTATCGCTTAAATGTAATTATTTTGCATACAACAAAAAATTGCACAATCAAAAAGAACCGATTGTGCAAATTTTGGAGTAACATCAACTTACAGTTACTTAAACGACTCCAATTTAAAAGGCTTTCTAATTTTTAACACGGTTATTTTTAATTGGTTAATTTAATTACAAGAAATTGCCTCCCGAGGTTGAAAAATAGTAAAATCAGCAAAACTAATAAAAACAAAAAACGAAGTTAGTTCCAGGAACATAATAAATGTAATGTGTAGAAAACAGAAAGCTTATATACAAGCTGTGGGAAGGTTACTAGCTTGACCACAGACTTACCACGAGAGTTAATTTCTGCATAATACTTGATCAGTTTCTTTGTAAATCTTGTTTCGAGGGTCAAAATTTCCGTTAGACAACCATTCCCAGTGCTGTACTTCAAAGTTTCGCAATCATCTTATTCAACTAAAAAGAATAAATTACCACTCCATTTCCTTAGAAATTTTGATAATTAGTTCATTCAAATATGAAATATCAAATTAATATACCCAAATTATCTTTTAGTTCGCTTCCATTACGTTACATTATCGCACATATTTCATATCAAATAACAAATACCTATACCTCTACACTTTGTCTTAATTTCTCGGTGTCAATTGCAGGTACAATTAGAAAAAGAAAAACAAGGGTACGATTTCGAGAATGTCCAGTCGCAATTGGACAAGGCATTAGGGCAATCTGCTCGTATACAGAAGGAAAAGGATACTGTCCAGTTAGAAGCAGATCGGCTTAGAGACAAATACGAAAAATCGCAGGTATGACTATGAACAATGATCTATAACTAGAGTTATTCAATTTTGTGTGCAGATTCATTTTTTCATCGTTAATTGCAATTCCTCGGAAGATACGGCAAACAGTAAACAATTCATTGAAAAAGTACATACGCTGTTTTCTCTGTTTCTTCGGTCAAATCTTAGGGTATTTCTCTAGATCACCAATTTAGTTTCCCCTTACTTGTGAAATTGACTGTTTGCCAAGCTCTCGTAATAATTGTCATGTACAGGTGGTCGAAGTTGTCATTGAAGGTCTTCTGGAATGATACTGATTTCAAAGATTGGTTTGACCATTTCTAAATTGTTATATCAGTTTTATGCCATACGATCCAATATAATTTTCTGGTCTACCTGCTTTCAAATTCCAGTATTATGAACACGTTAAATAGGCAAACATTTAATATTTTACTAAAGTTGCTTGCTGTGGAATGTTGTGTCTGTAGTCTATGCCAATCTGTCGGTTTCTCCCCGTTCCATAAAGATGGAAATCACTCGCACATGATCTAACAAAAATTTTGTTTGTATAGACCTCCTAATATAATATCAAATTCAAAATTCGCAATGCAACTTACAGCCCTTATCCACTCTTCCCTGTCTATTGCATTGTTTTCTTCACTTCTACTATTTTCTTCAAATGTTTTTAAATTATTGTCAGAAACAATTTGGTTATCTGGATCTGTAATGCTCGATCTGAACACTGAAGTAAAATATACTTCTTTAAACAATTTCACCAAATTCACTCTAAAGACGTCGTTATGGAAATCCTGACTAAGGACAATTTTGTTTGTTTATAGATCTATATGCCGCTTGTGCTATCATTCAAAATGTGAACATGTTTATGTTTCCACAAAACCAAATTCGGAACAACACTTAAACTCTATTCCCAAATAAATTAATAAGCCGAAAAGGTTCTAAATGATATAATCGGTCTTTGTAATACAACTTCTTTTCCTCAGAGTGTCACTAGATATCTATGCTATTAAGCACCTTATTTATTTAAATTTTAATACATTCAATTGGCGAAAATAGGTATTTTACTTATATTATATTTTTTACACACAGATTGCTATAACAAGACTGCAAAAGGAAAAGGACACTATCCACGAAGAAATCGATAAACTAAAAGAAAGACTAGATATCCAACTGAACCAATTATCTAAGGTACAACGTGAAAAGGCGGATCTAGAAACAGAACTTGACCTAATGAAAGAGCGATGGGACAAAACGCATATGCATCAGCAAAAACTACAAATAGAAAGGGATGATGCGATGTCCGAAATCGATTTATTGAAAGATAAACTGGAAAAAGCCATTTACGCATCTCAGAAAGCCATTGATGATCGGGAAAGTGTAAATATGGAGTTCGAAAAGATTCTAGAAAAATATGATAGGTAAATTTCTATTTTCACATGTACTCTATTGAATAACAAATATAACAATCTAACACATCAAATCTCACAGATTAATAAATGTTTTGGGATTTATTTTCAGATCACAGAGCGACGTGTATCGTCTTCAAAACAAATTGGACGCCTTGCAGGCTGAGAAGGACCGCTGTGAGCTGGAAATCGAAAAACAACAGCTCCTAGCTACGAAATCTCGCGAAGACCAACGCAAAATCCAAGACGAACTGCAACGTGTCCAGGAAATGTACGATAGGGCTAGTATGCAATTAGGTAGAGCCAAAGAAATAGAAGAAAAGTCCAAAGAAGAAGTCGACCGGTTAGGCTTGGACATCGAAATGGTAAGAGAACGTTACGAGAAAGCGCAAATCGAGCTAAGACGTATCCAAACAGAAAAAGATAAGATTCAATCAGATAACGAAAGATTGCAATACGAAGTAGAACGAACACACGCACAAACCACTAAAGCACAAAGTAGTTACGAGAAAGCCCAAGAAGAGCTTGCCCGAGTACAAGTTGAATTAGAAAAAGCCAGGGATAAACACGATTCGTTGCAGAACGAATTTAGAAAAGTCGTTGGGGAATACGACGCACTAAGGGAAACTACCGGAACCAGTAGATTCTCTAAATATGACAGAGATGATCGTACGAAGGACGAAAATGAACGTTTACGTTCAGAAGTTGAAAGATTGCGAGAAAGATTAGAAAAAACCTTAACGGATCTAGATAGATCAAGAAAAGATTTAGCGTTAGCAGAAACTGTCAGAGGTAAATTCCAATACGAACAAGAGAAAGAAAGGAGTGCTGAGAACGATAGGTTAAGAGATGAACTACAAAGAACCGTTAGTAACAACCAGCAATTGGAAACGAAATTGCATGAAGTTAGCATGCAACTTGATCTAGCCAGAGCGGAAGTTACGAAACTGTCCGGAAATCAAGATAAACAGCGACACGAACTTGAGAGGGCAGTGATAGAATGTGAAAAGTTAAGGGATCGTTATGAAAAACTTAAAGCGCAAACGGAGAAATTAGAGAAGGATAATGAAAAACTCAGATTGGAATTGGCTCAAGCTGAGAGACGACAAACATTAGCAGCTGACAAAGTAAGATCTGAAGAAAGATTAGAAATGGAGAAAATGAAGGAAAAACTGGAAAAAGCAATACAGGCGAGGGATGCAACTGAACTTGAAGCAGGAAGATTAGCTCAAGAACTAGAAAAATCTCAATTACATCTAGCGAAAGCGTTGGAAACTAACGAAGCGACAAAGATAGAATTCGAAAGAATGGCGAATGAGTTGTCGCGCATGCACGAGAGGATAGAGAGGGAAAAGATCGAATGGAAGACATTGGAACAAGAAAGAGACGTTTTGCGAGCAGAAGTGCAACAAGTAAAGAGTGGGTTAGATAATCAAAGAAGAACGATGGATCATAGAGCTCAAGAAACCATCGTTAAACTTCAACAGGAATTAGCACAAGCGTCACGAGAAAGGGAAAAGATGGCAGCCATGTTAGACAAACAGGGTAGACAAGGTGATTCGGTAGAAAAACAAATTATAAAGTACGAAGCAGATATAAAACAACTAACGATAGAGAGAGATCAATTAGTCAATCAGTTAGAGAAATCGCAAGATATGTTAATGAATTTCCAACAAGAGCTTAATCAAAGTGAGGCAGAGCTTGAGAGGCAGCGTGTTGAAGTAAATAGACTTAAGAACGAACAGAAACGAATGACGCAAGATGTAGAAAGGGGTACTAAAGAAATCCTTGACAATAGAGACAGAGAAATCGCCAAATTACAACAACAATTGGCGAACGTCCAAAAAGAAAGAGATAATCACAGGCAAAGAGCGGATAAAGCAGAGAAGCGATTACAAGAGACAGGAGCTCGAGGTGATAGCGAATTGGAACAATGGAGGAAAGTTGTTGAAAACGAAACTCAAAGAGCTGATCAAGCAGAGAAGACTGCGCAAGACCTGCAAAAACGAATACAGGTTATGGAGAAACAGTTACAACAACAATTGCAGCAAATGGCTCAATACCAAAAGGCATCAGGAATTCATCCACCTGGACCAGATGACAAAGAATTTAGTAAAGTTAAAAAGATCTAGAAAAGGCGCAAGGAGAGTTAAAGAATTGTAGCACTGAGAAAGAACGTTTGCAGTCCCAGTTAGAGATGTTAGTGCAAGAACTCGAACGAAATCAGGTTAGTTTTGCAAAAGTAGTTAGAGCAACATATTTCGTTCTAGTCATAAGTCGTTGAATATTGGAATGATTTAGTTTGTATTGTAAATGTACTGTATTTATTTTATTTATTTTAATAGTGAATAATTTAATTATTTATAGCTCTATTATTTTTTATTTTAACTTTCATTTCCTACTAACTTACCTGTCGTCTCCTTTCGCACATGTAAAGACGAAAACAAATTGAATGTACCTCGCATGGATAGTAAATACGTTATAGATATGATGTTCATATGATTAAGCCGGTATACAAAATAAATAATTAAATGAAGAATGCACTCGCGAATCAAGTTATGATATTGATTTTATTTGCTTGAAATTGTATTTTTAGTAGGTACCGATCTTTGTAGTCTCCTTAAATATACTTCAGCTTTCCAAACCAAATCAGATTCATGAAAAATATATTATAGCTGGAATTGCACGAAGCGACGAAGAAACTTCAAACATCTGGCACTCCGCAGAAGGCCACGGAAGATTTATCTGTGCAACGTAAGCAAATTGAAGAACAAATGAGACAAGTGGACGAATACCGAAAACAACTGGAGGAACAAAAGAGGAACACGGATAAGAAGCAGAGGGAAGTACAAGAGAAGGAAAAAGAATTGACCGCGTTGGATAAGCAGCTAAAGAAGCGCAAGGAACAAATGGACCAATTAGAAGCTTCCTTACAAAAGGTAATTGCATGGACTCGACCATAATTCAAATAATTGCACGATACAAATTACGTTTCAAAATTCAGATGGGAGGTGGGGCTGCCGCAGCTGGTGAACTGAATAAGAAACTAGTCGAAGCGGAGAAGAATTACGAGAAAGCTCAAGAAGAGGTCACCAGATTGACGGGTGAAATGGAAAGACTCCTTCAATTGGTGCAAATGAGTCAAGAAGAGCAAAATGCCAAAGAAAGGACTATAATGGAATTACAACAGTAAGTTACAATCTTCTTAATAATCATTCTCGTATAAATATTGTAAGTTTTGATAATATACGTAAATTTTTAATTTGGAAATGCGACTTACGTACGAGGGATGCCTTTTTAGTGTTAGATACAGGACACTACGTAACATTTACTTCTTCTAAGCTCACGATCTTATCAAGCTATAGCAAGTAACTCGGCTTAACCGAATTTTTTGAATTAACACATTCCCCGAAAAATTTAAATGATTTGGGAAATGTATCATGTAATAATCTTTTACAACTTCCGGAGATTATCTCAATATCCTTTCGGCGAGAATTGTGAGTCCTTCCGTACAATCTCGATCTAAGTGCCAACGTTTTTTTACGTACGTCCTCAAGAATCAAGAATTGACTCCGTGGTAAACGATTTCAGTCATCGAAAGCACCAGTTGGTATCTTTAATATGGCAATTTTTACTGTTCCAACTGAAAATTGAAATTACTGTTTTGACAGCGGGTTTAAATAAATGCAAAAGTGTATCAATTGTTGAGGATACTTCGGAAAATAATTGGACACTTTCAATCAATCGATGGCTTGCTTTTATGGCTCTGTGTAACACTAAAGAGACAACCTTTGTACACATAAAAGCTTAACTTTTTATAACGCAGCTATATCTAAATTGGCGAATGGAGCAAAACTTTAGGGAAAGAAACATTGGCCTTCATTGTTAGATTTGTTGGTATAAAGAGCCATTTAATTTTAAAGTTTTTAAGCTCTATAATGTCGTCATTTACCTGAGATTATAACTCAGTTCTGCTCCAACCACTAGTAAATCATAGCAGTTCATCCATATCTCGGATATTCATGTAATGTCTACATTGCGGAAATGCCTGTAGTAAAATTTTGATTAATTTATGTTGAAAGTGATAGTAAATCAGAATAAAATGTATTTCTGGTATTCATGTTGCGCGGTGTAGGTACCTACATATGTAGTTATTGCCGAACAAATAAGAAAGTAGGCGCCATATCATATGTTTGGATGGAAACTTAAGAATTTTGATTAAAATAATTATTTTTAGAGCACTGAAAAATGCACAGGCGAAATTAAAATCCCAACAACAAGTACAAGCACAATTAGAGGAACAAAGGAAAAAAGAAGAGGTAACGCAAAAACCATATTCACATAATTTGGAACTAAAAATATTAACAAACTTATTTCTTATTATTATTATTTCCGCTTCCACTCTAATGGTAACACGTACGTATGTATTAACAACCTGTGTCCGTCAAAAGGCTGGTCCTGCTGGCTTCTTGAAAAGCTTTTTCTAAAACCTCCGCCACTCCGCCACATATATATACAAAGAAAAATAAAACTCAAAACAAACAATATTGCCTCATTCTTCAAAAATTCATATATACCTATTACACATAATATATACCTTAGCATAATTAACTGAAAAATATTAATATTAATGCAAAACCAAAGGAATAATAACACGATAAAAACCATTTGCTTTTCGTGCGTTCATTTGATTTGTGTCTTTTCCCAACCTCTGCTAAATATTTAGGTAATTTCCCAAGGAAATCAAGATGAGATGCGTTCCTCGTCTATTCTGGAACGTGACCTGAACAAATGTAAAGACGAACTGGCGAAGAAATCTAACTATATAATCGATTTGGAAAGCAAAGTTGAATCTTACGAACAGATTACGAAAGATGACAAGAACGAAATTGAAATTTTAGAAGCGAAACTACGCGCGAAGAACGATATGCTAATCGAGTTAGAAAATAATTACGTTAATATAGAAGGCGTGCGTCAGCTTCAAAGCGACGTAGACGAAAAGAATGCCATAATAAACGAATTAGAGAATAGGTTGCGGAAGATGTCGCACAACAAAACAAACTGTGATAAAGATGATTTGCAAGAACTAAACGATTTGTTGGACATAATCGGTACCAAAGAAAGTAGGATTGGCGAATTGGAAAATGCACTTAGAGAAAGTGTTCAAATTTGCACTGAGAGGGAAGTCGTATTACAGCAAGAAGAACATAAACGAAAGAAAATTATGGAAAAGGTACGTACTAATTCTTCTATTTCACTCAAAAAGATGAATAATCAATATCGTCACATAAAGTAGACTAATAATAATACTTAACTTAATCCTTGAGCCATGTACCTTTCCCACTTTACTCCTCTCTGTTCCGCTCCCTTTCTTACTCTCTCATTACATGTTTCTCTTGGGTTTCCTCTTCGTCGTTTACCAGTATCTCGTTGCGTCGTAAACTTTTTTCACTAGCCTGTCTTGTCTCATTCCTCGTACTTATTCCATCCATCTTGGTTGTCCCTGTTATATCGTATCTTCTACTAGTACTACACGTAGTTGTTCTCTAAATTCTACATTTGTTATGTTATTTCTTCTTGTTTTTCCTTGTATCTTCCTCAAAAATCTCATCTCCGTTGTTGTTAGTTTGCTTCTATGTGTGGCTTCACTACTGACCTTCTTGCAAAGAAATTTTGTCATCATTGCATTGAAGAGTCTTCCTCTTATTAATTTTGTTCTCCATGGTTTCTTCTTCATTGATGATCTTTTCCAGGTAGGTGAATTTTTCAACTTGTTCTATATTCTCTCCTGCAATGCTAATTCGATGTTTCTCTCTATTTGTTCCTATTATCATTGACTTTGTCTTCTTTATATTCACCCTCATGTAACGTCTTGCCGTTCTGTTTCATTTTTTCCACAATAACTAGATCATCAGCGTAGTTCATTGTTCAATCATTCATACTTTCCATTATCCAATTTCCAATATTATTAATTTTTTAATCTAATTCTACATCTCTTCAATATTTCATCTAAGACGACGTTAAAGAGTAATACACTTAGTGTACGTCCCTGTTTCAATCCTGTTCTACTTATAAATTTGTCTGAGCTTTCATTTCTTACTCGTACATAGCTGTTTGTATCTCCATGTAAACTATTTATATTTTCTATAATTTCACATCATATTCTTTTTCCTTCTAGGGTCGCCCACGCGTTCTGTGTTCTTATTCTATCAAACGCTCTTTTGCAGGTCTACGAAACAGACGTGAACTTGTCTGTTTGTTCGAATTGCTTTCTCAGTTGTCTTAGTATAAAGATTGGGTCTTGTATTCCTCTAACTTTTCCGTCGACTTTCCCCAATCTTATATATCGGTGTTATGATGCCATGCCTATTCTCTAATCTTCCGGTGTTTTCTTCTATCTTCTTACTTGGTTTAGTAAGCCTAGTAATTTTCATTTAGCTTTCTTTGTTAAGAAATTAATTATTTTCCCCAGTTGTCTCATCGTGTCCTGGAGCTTTTCCGAGTTCAAGTTTTGGTATTGCTTTTTCTAGTTCGTCTTCTATTTTATTTTGCTCATTTTTCTGTTGTTCTATTACTCGTCGGTCTTATGTATCTACATATCTATAGCTCATGTTGATTTTCTTGACGTTTCTGTTCCTCCAATAAATCTTCGAAATATTCTTTCCATCTATTGAATATTCTTTCTTCTTTTGTTATATCTTCATTTTTGTCTTTCATATTCTCTAGCGTGTGTAGTTTTTTGTTTCTCATTTGTGTTAGCATTCCATAAAATAATTTTTGATTCTCTCCGGTCGCCTTTGCCATTTTTCGTCCAAACTCTTCCCGTGCATTTGATTTTACTTATTCTTCTTATATTTTTATGTCTCATAATGTTCAGTTTTCCTTTAGCTTCCTGTTTCCTATCCTAGGTGTCCCATATATTCTTTCTACTACTTCTTTTATTTCCTCTTTAAAATTATTCAATCTTGTTCTTATGTCTATGTATGTACTCTTCGCTCCGTTCAATCTTATTTAAATCATTTCGGTATTTTTCTTTTATGTTCATGTCTCTTAATTTGTATGTCCCTATCTGTTTCTATTTTTCTCTAGGTTTGGTTGTTTTTCGTTTATAAGTTCTAATCCAACCAAATAATGACTACTGCCTATCTCTGGCCCTCTCTATACTTTTACATCTTTTACTCATTCTCATACTCTGGCGTTCATTATGAAATAATCTATTATTATTAATTTGTTTTTTGTTTGGTCCTTCTCTTGTAATTTTATATATTTTCTTGTGCTTGAATTTCATATTTACAATTTCTTGCTTCCTCGCTTTCTTTTCCCAACCATTTTTCCCGCCCCTTACAATTATCTATCATATTATTTAGTAAAATCACCAGTGTTAATCGATTTCTGAAATAGATAAGGAGCTATAAACAGAAAAACGGAAAACAATTGGCATATCACCTCAAAATTGGCTATAGTTATCTTAGATTAAATGTTATTCTATTTCTATGTCAATTAAAACCCAAGTTACTATAATTAACAGACATCAACACATGATATTAATTTCGCATTCGCATACACTTTTTCAATTTCACAAAGTCGTAGGTGGCATGAGATCCAACTTAAGATAAATCAAAGAGACTATTAATATATTAGTTTAATTACAAGGAATGTTGCCCAAGTTACATTTCCATAAAACGAAGTATTTTTACCTAAATTGTTAATTCCAAAACTGGATTACATTTAATATTACTATAGGTATCTAAACTGGAACAAAGACTTCTCTCGCTACAAGCAGCGCATGCTATGCGCTGTCATTCCTGTAGGCCAATGGTGTCACGTATGAATAATATGGAGATGAAGCTGACACGTCTAGTAGCTGAAAGGAAGGAAAATTTACAAGAACTAGCGAATATGAAGTAAGTCTTTGGAAAATCTAACTCTTGACCATTTCATTTCACTATCTAGCTTGTTCCAGGAGAGAAGCACTAGAAGCTGCAATTAGTGAAAAGGATGCACATCTGGCACTGCTGGAAATGACTGGAATTAGGAATGCAAGGCAAGCGGATGAAGTGGATCGATTGAAGATGGATAAGCGTCGACTTGTTGAACGACTACAACAAGAGGTAGGCACATAGGTATAATATGCATATTAATATTATAGTAACGAGCACTATAATTTCCAATAGGAATCGATGTAGCTTTGCCCTACAAAATTTACTGGTCACATCTAGTGTATAAACATTATCCCAGAATAGTTAGCATATTTGTGAGAGATTCTTATTCAATCAACAATTTTAAAACCAATTACACGTTAGAATAGAAATTTTTCAGTTAACATCTCCAATTTAGACTTTAATGAGTTCAACAACACTTTTAAAATCTCATCGACAGTACAATTTGCAACTCTTTTGGAAGGAAGTGAGATGGATGATTACGGTTGATGTGGTTCCATTGTGTAAACCATTACATTAACCACAGAATGTTTTTACGATCTGTTTCGTCAACGCACAACCACAATTTTTTATCTTTCAATTCCAATTTCATTCTTTTTTCAATCTGTTCAGAAGCAAATGGCACCAAATTTCGTATTGATGACTAGGTCGGTCTACTTATTTATTCCAGAAGGAGACAAATGATTCTTCTTCTAGTAAACGAAACAATAGATTATATAAAATAAGAGTAGCACATAAATCAAATTAAAATTGTTCCTAGTCTCCTATGCCACTTTTTGCAAACGAATACTGTTTGCTTTCGATGTTTGACATTGAATTTCTTCTGCCATTCGTCGTTTTTGCGACGTACCTAAGTGTCACATTTTGAA
Source organism: Chrysina gloriosa (assembly GCA_038088585.1). Taxonomy (NCBI): domain Eukaryota; kingdom Metazoa; phylum Arthropoda; class Insecta; order Coleoptera; family Scarabaeidae; genus Chrysina; species Chrysina gloriosa. Next base: position 65,471,507 of record CM076088.1, read on the forward strand.
AGCAACCTTAAGCGTACAATTACGAAATAAGATATATACACAAAACTACTCGCATACAGCATCGATTTAGTACTGACGCTGTGAACGCGTGAAATAAATAATCGCCGACTCCCCATCCTCTTATCTAGTACACTGACTATTATCGCTGTTTGCCCACATTAATTATATAACATCACAGCTCTAATTGTTGTTAATTTTGTAAAATTTAGTCTAAAGTCATGTTGTTCTTCTAAGGCTTTGCGAGTTAGATACTCTGCAAAACCCTGTGATTTCGATTGTGCAATTTTCGAGGCACCGAATGTAGTTAAACATTTACAGAGTAAATAATTGCCGCAGCTAGATAACTACATGTTCCTGCAATACCCTCTTTGAGTATTTCTGAAGTTTAAATATACCAAATTAACATTTCACACAAAGTAATCCACCTTACTTGATTATGGAGTATGGTTACAGTTACCAATCATTTCAATACTATATTTATACATGTATTCTTTTTGTTTTAGAATGAACTAAGTGTATCACTTATCGAAGGAAGTGATGATGATATTTCTTTGGAGGACGTACATAATCACGATATAGATCAACCATACAACGGGAAACCGATCACATAGCGACACATGCTGGATGCAAACATCCACAAGTGAATGAAAATATATGTCTCTAGACCAATTTAGTTTCTCTTTCTGATCTCAGCAATAATATAGAACCAATAAGTCATCGAAACGGAGAGTGGAAAACCGAAGAACTTGGCAAAAACACTGCCCGCAAAGACAGATATTTAATTATTAAAATAATGAACTTTATATAACATCCAATTATTTAGTTTTGAGTGTTTGTAACTGTTGGAATTAAATTGGAAGAACGAACGTCCAAGGTCGAGTTAAACATGACAATAAAATCGAGAATGAGGCAGAATTGTGAAAATTTGATCGTTTGTAAAGAATAACGAAGAAGCAATCCGCCGTCACGCGAAAATGAAGAACAGGACGACGGTTTGCTTCCTAACCGGCGTATAGATATAATAAATAAAATAATTTTTCTCGTATCTTCTCAGTTGTGTGGCCATATTGATCAGTGCAGTGCTATATGATAATTTTATAATATGTATATTCGTCACTACTAATTTTAGCGTGTATATTAAAAGTATTAATGAAGCAACAAAAATAAAAAATGAGAATTTAAGAAAAAATTGTCGATATGGTCGCCACGGGTAAATAATAAGTTAGCCTCCTATTTTGTATAAAGCTGATATAAACTTAATTTTAAGTACAAATAACGCATTGTATTTATTGACGCAAACGATGTTTAAAGTGAAACTGACTTCGGATGGGGGAGCAACCGGGCCAAATATTTATTTATTTCGAACCTGTTTTATCCACGAAAGCAATAGTATGATTAACTTTATAAGCAAAATCATTAAATTAAATGTTAAAAATGATGTAGAAATCCATTTTTGAATTTAAATTTTGGCCTAGAAAAAGACCATATGGTGCTCGTTTCAACTTAGACATCGTAACTTGAGAAAAGAATACGTGTCCATGTATAAGTCAGTCATCCTTAAAGACGTATTTCGAGAAACACATAATTTCAAATGCCTTGTATATCAAACTGTACATTCATTATCATATCATAGGCCGAGCAACACTGCCATCTCGTGCCATTACCATCGGATATTCGCGCCTGGATACGAACGCCGCGTCCAGCCAGCGCTGTTTTCGATGTATCGTAAATTCTCTAGTTAGCCAAGAGACCAAGTGCGCACACGCACATTTTTTCCTTTCGAATATATAAAAAAATGAAGTATTTACTCTTCCGTACGCTTGTAGGCTAGCTGGTTGGGTGAGTCGTGTGGAGTTCCTGTCGGAAGCAAATAAAAGCGGAACGTTTTTAATTTGCAATGATCCCCACAACAATAAATTTGCTGAAAATGTATTTAACGCGAGTTCTCATCAAAAATTTAATTCATACATTTTGGTCGACCAGACGTAATTGCCTAATTATACCTTCAAGTTTGGATTCCATCAAATAGGCTGCTTAATTCAATACTACAATAACGGTCATAAGCCCTTAACGTACACTTTTCTTGAAGACAAGTATCGTCCACTTGAGTTCATTCAAGCGTACAAGTTAAGGGATTATAGATGATTATCGATTTTCAGCAACTTTATTTTATAACCAACCTAAAAATTTCACTTAAATAATTAAGAGAAAAGACACCACACCTCCGTTCAACTTGTTACGCAACTTTCTACCTAATTAATAAAGAAAAATTTCATCCCTCAGTGTTATATAATTACGGCAAATATTAAAATAAGCACAATAAACTATGTAATGAAAAAGTTGTAATGATGTATAGATAGGTCATAGTCATGAAATCCAATTAATATATATTTGCATTATTATTATGCGCATCCACGAAACGGCAACGAAATCATCTGAGATCAATCAATAGTAAGATAACTGCTTTTCTGATTTTCTCAATGCTTAAGTTTAAAACAATTAATTACCAAAATTCTAGCAGATGCAAATCATACTTAAAACAGACCACACCACCTACACCTAAGCTTATAGTATTTAATCCGAAAATAGAATGGTCACTGTTAAGTTTCCAATGGTTCAATTATTATTAACTCGGTGACTTCTAAGTTGCTCTCATAGAATCGAAAATAAACAAAAGAAAAGTTGTATATGTATGTTAAACATGTAACCATTTATGAAAAGCGATTAACTTGTAGCCTGATAAAGTAAAATAATGCACTTAATTCTGGAATAAAATGTAACAGTTGGAACAAGAGAGTGTTAGTCAACCCCTGGAGAAAGAACAAAATGTTTCCAAAGCACTTACAAAAACTGTTTTAGTAATTCGTCTCCACTGCCAATAAAATCGAAGATAAACAATTCTAGAAAGACCTGGAAGGTCTGTGTTGACTGGACATATTCAATATTAAAATTACGATTAGTGAAGTCGAGGACACAATTAGGAAAAAAATTAAAATCATTCAAAATCTGATTTCGAACTAAGAACTGGGAAGGTTCTTCACGAATTATTAGAAATTTATAAAATGGTTAGATATATCTCTTTAATGTACTTCGAAAAAGGGGCTTTTGCAACTTATGAAAAATAGAGCAGATTACAATCGTTACTAAATAGAACGCCAACTCGAATTTAGAAGAAAGCACAGAACTATCTAGCAGATGCACAGAATCATCAACAAAAGAAATAATTATCGTGAGTTAAGTATTTGATACGGTCTGACATACTAGTTTATTCAAAATGATAAAATGCTAGTCCTATTTATACTATCACTTACTAAGGCCCTTGCCGAAATAGCTGCGAGTTGAATTTATATCCTTTAAAATTTGGAATGCTCTAGGACAGTGCTTTGGGACCAATGTTGTATTTATCTTACATCAGTGATTTGTCAACTGTCAGATCAAAAACAACAACCATTTTCGCAAATGACACGGCAATCCTATCGTCACATACAAATCCGATAGCCGCCTCTAAAGTTTTGCAATATCATCCTAACAAAACTGAAGCATGGTTTCCAAGATGGCGTATAAAGGTCAACGAGGCAAAGTCAGTACATCGCCGCTCACCATGCAAAAAGAAATATGTCCATTTACTCAAATAAATACTCACAGGCTAGTGAACCAAATATCTTAGATACATATAAACAGTAGGTTTACATATAGTAAACATATAATAACTAAACGTAAGAAGTTGGGTCTAAAGTGAAGTAATATTTACTGGAAAATGCTAGCTCTCTGTAAAATAACATCTTTATAATTCAACAAACAAAAATATTGGGAAGGGTTCGGTAGAAAGTGGAAGTGAACTGTAAAGAGAATCGCAAAATGTTTTAGAGAGTACTGAGGGCATTTAGAGAGAAACCAGACCCCAAATAGTGAAAGCAAAAGATAGGTAAATAATCACAAACGAAGACAGTATCATAAAGAGATGAAAGGAATACTTTGACCAGCTATTAAATGACGAGATAAGTAATGAACAACAAATAAATGATGCCATAAGAGGGAAAGCTGGTACATATAATACAAAAACTAGAACAAAATAAGAATGCCGTCAGCCACATTTAGACCGCAAAAGCGTAAGGAGTGGACGAAATTGGACCTGAAATGATTAAATATATGGAAGAAAAGGGAGAGGAAGAATTGTTGAATATCCTGAATATGTGTGAATATGGAACAAAAAGACGTACCAGAGGAATGAAGAACAGGTATCATATTACCGGTTTACAAAAAGGGCAACTCTGTACTGGACTGTTCGAGCTACAAAGGAATTAGACCGACGCGTGCGGCATTTAAAATGTATGAAAGGATAATTGAAATAAAACTGAGATTATTAGTAGAAAGTAAATTGACAAATAAAATACAAAGTGGATTCAGATCCGGACGCAATCTTCAAGACCACATCTCTACTGTACAACAAGTTATAGAAAAACAGTTGGCTAAGAACCAGAGTTTATATATATGGTTTATTGACATTAAAATGCCATTTGATAGTATTAGTAAGGAGATAATATGGGAAAGCCTAAGAACAAAGAATGTAGAAGATGAGCTCATTGAAGTCATACGAAGTATTTACAAGGAAACATGGAGCCAGGTGACAACAGGAAATAGAGTGTACGAAAAATTTTAAAACAACAGAGCGATTCGCCAGGGAGGTGTACTTAGCCCATTCCTATTCCTTAGCACAACAGATGAAGCTATAGAAGAGTACATAGGTAAAATGGGAAGATTTGTGGTAGGATATTGGAGGCCTGAGCCTATTTTCCTGGAGAGTTGTGCTTTTGCAGATAATATTGTGCTGTTTGCAAAATCTGAGTAAAAATTACAAACGAACCTAAGAATCGGGAATGATGCGCTTTTGAAACCTAAGCTGACAATAAAGATCGAGAAAATAAAGGTCATGACAATAGGCAAACCTGCATCGGAAATAACAATAAAGGTTGGTAAAGACGAAATTGGACACATAGAAAACTATAAGTATCTACGAACCACTATCAACAGAAGGGGAGATTTAGACGATCGGCTAAATGGAAGAAACAGCAAATCGTGTATACCATGCAATACAGAGAAAATTCCTGAAACACAGCGAAATAATGACTAAGACCAAAATATCAATATGCAAGACACTGCATGTGCCGGTATTATTATATGAAGGAGAAAATGGGGTCCTGATGGAAAGGCAACAAAAGCGAGTACAAGTCACTGGGAGTGAGAAAAGTGGATAAAGAAAGAAACGATTTTATTAGAAAACAATTAAATGTTGAACCAATTGGAAAACTGTTGGAACAGAAGAAACTGATGTGGTTCGGCCATCTTCAAAAAATGCAGGAAGATACACAAGTTAAACAAACATGAGAGGCAAGACAGATGGGGGAAAGTAAAACAGGTAGACCAAGTAAAACCTGGAACAGCAAGGTAAAAACGATCATAAGGTAGAGAGGAAGCAGTTGAAACTCAGCTAGAGAAATGGTAGAAGACAGAAAGAAATTCAGACGACTGGTATACGATACCTCTACACCCCAGGCTAGAAAGAGGACAGGATTATGTATGTGTGTAATTCTTATAAATATAGACTTACGAAGTGAAGCTATGCGAAACAGCACCAAATTCAATATAAATAATCCAGAAATTTCAAAAGTAAGTGATACCTCATAGATTCCTCTGCGTTTTAAAACATACATTACTCGACCTCGGAATTCTCTTAATTAAAGAAGCGTACAACCTAGAAAGGTTCAAAACTTCAGATTTACCACACATTCTTCAATAAATTTTCATTTCATCGTAGCTCATTGGAATATCCTGTGTATATCTTGTGTAGAGATATAATAAGAGCGTATTTTCAATTTCATCATTTCATGTAATTGTGGACAGACTACTGAAGAAAATTCCCCTAGCTAAAATTGGGCAAAAAATTCTGGACCACTATTATTCCTTCAGGTGTTTAAGATCTTTCGTCTAATCGTAGAGAATACATTTTGTTATACTTAATAAGTTACTTTACGGTGTACTATAAAATGTCAGATCCAACAGTCACTTTGTTCTAACTCAAAATAACAAGTTGATACCCCAAATCAGATGTAATATTTTTTTGCTTCTGTTTATAACACCACCAAAAAGAATCCTCGGACATTACTTTGACAAAAGCTATGGTATATTAATTCCATCTGGTTGCTGAAGTGTTAAAATATCGAATTCGGACATTTCTTCGTTTCTAGAGAGAGAGTGTTTGCAGAACTAATTACATAACAATTATAAATGCTAACAATATAATAGCTCCCACTATGGCTTCCTGCTTCGTACGTCTAAATAATTTTTATCCCTTCCTTTCCCTTTTTGATTAAATTTGACAGTAAAATGTGATGCCCATAATAATAAGAATAAAAGTAATTTTTCAACACTAACACATAACAACGGCGTTTTTCTCTTTTTGCAACTCACTGGATTAACTGATTGTGCGGTGCGGTTTCAAGGAAATTGAAAAATGTAGTAATTGCGTTTAACCCGAACGCAATTGATTTCTATGTGCTTTAATTTAACTGTGTTACTTTTGGTCAAAAATAAACTCGTAAAATATATAAATACGTGAGTCTATGTTTGTGATTAAAGAAGAATGAGTTTCAAAAATTTATAATACTTTCCAGCTATTTGTTATCCTTAGTCACGCTTGTTGACAGATATTAAGGTTTACGAGAAAAATATCACTTTGGCATCAAAATATTCAGTGCTGCATATCATGTCATAATTTACGTACGCCTTCTTAATCTTAATAAAAGTTGTTTTTACACTTTAAAGTATTTCTCAAAACAATTAGTTGCTGGTCGTTATAGGTCTGAGTTGAGCACTTTCTGCCACCCTTTCTTATCGTTTACTTTGCTGTCCCAATCCTTTCTTTTATATCCTCTAACACAAGCTGTCTACACCTAATTCTCGGCCTACCCTTCTTCTTTCTCCCTTCCATTTCTTTACAAGACATTTTCGTCGCTATCCTATCGTCCAACATTCTTTTCAAATGACCCAACCTTTGTAGTCTTCTCCTCTTTCCTTTCCTTTTCACAATATTATTATCCCTGTAAATCTGATATAATTCTTGATTTGTTCTTCTTTTATAGTTATCTCCTATTTTTTCCTTCCATAAACCCTTCGTAGTATCTTCTTCTCCCATTTGCGTAATTTCTCTTGCAACTTTCCTACTTAACACCCACGTCTAACAGCTGTACAATACAGTCGGTCTTCATATTGTCTCGTATATTATTTCTTTAATTGTTTCCTCCTTTGCCAGCTGTGCATTTATTTCCCTATAGCATTCTCCAGTCACTTTTTCTTCGTCTCACTTATTACAGATTCGTTTACTTTTTCGAAATCGCCTTTGTCCGATTATACGTTACTTCCATTATCTTCCTTTCTAATTTCCTTCCTATTCTTAGTACATGACCTCAGTTTCCATCATTCCATCGATTACCTTCCTCGAAAATTAATTCGTATTGTAGTATTTTGGTTTCTTTTCCCGAACGTTTCCATCACTTTAAGTAACTTACTCCGTTTTACTTTTTTATCATAAATCCGCTTGAAATCGACAAAATACCAACAAGGGTGGTGCATTTGCAACAATGCAATAGCCTTTCTTCTATTGTAGAAATTTGGTCTGTTGTAGCTTTTCTTTTTGGAAATTGGCTTGGTACTCGCCTATCTAGTGGTCAATCACTTTTTTAATTTCCGATTCTAAATACGAAGCGAAAACTTTTTATACTGTATGAAGCCGGGATATACTTCTATAATAATAATATAAGAAGGGTACAATCACTGCCCAACTCACCTCCATATTTCTCTCATCAATGTGTATACTTCAATGCTTCCCCTCCATATTGTATATTTTTGGTTGTTATTCCGCTTTGTCTAGCTTCTTCTAGCAGTTCTACTATTTTCCATTTTTCCTATAAGCACGTAAATTTCTTTTGTTATATTGTTCCTTAGACTTCCTCATTTGTATGTTTTCCCCTATTACCTTGCCGTTTTTATCTTTTATATAGTGCGCCTGCACCGGGTATCCTTTCCTGTCAGTTCTTACTTCATTGTAAAACTTCTGTACTTTTTTTCTGAAAATATTCTGCCAATGTGTTTAACTTCTGTTCACTAAACCTTCCTTTCTTTCTAATATGGCTTCAAGTTTCTCATTTTGTTCTCTATATGCTATTCGAAGCTTTTCGTCATTTTGTGTCTGTATATATATACATATATATGTATATACAATATATATATATATATACATTCCTTTCGTTTAGTTCTTTTTGGACTCCGTCCTTTTTCTTGCACAACAAAAGCTGTTTTAAAGATACTCACCCATGATCACTATGCTTTATATCTAAATGGTTTAATAGAAACCATAAAGAAATACTCTTGCAATAGCTGGATCTACGAAAAATTTAGGCAACACATGCACGTGCTTTGAAATACTAAATGTAGAATTCAAATGCATATAATAACCACGAAACTAATTTTCGTAGTAAATGACTATTAGTGATACGCAAATTTCCAGTTTATAAATTGCTTAGAATGTCAATAACTACATACTATATTGATTTAGTGGAAGTATCACTAAATTGTTTCAGTGGTTGTATTGAAGTATTCAATTTAGTTGATACAAATAAGTTATTACTCACTTCGAAGAATTTCTTTTATTTGAGTAGTATTAATAAAAATTATTGACTACTGCTTACGGGACTTATTTGTCAATTAATATTGAAATTTGTATAATTTTTAAAGCGAACTATGCATGAAAACTCATTCAATGGGTATCGTTGTCGTTTCGTGGAAATCAGTCATGATCACCGTCATAATCATTATGATCACCACCTAAACATAGAGATCACTTTGTCATGACGAATCTACATTAAACGGTCACATATCTCATCTTATAATTGAATTATCATTATTATTCTGATTATCATTATTATAAATATATAAATATTATATCGAGTTGCTTTTTATATTAATAATAAATTTTGGATTCGAATAGGATGGATAACTTGTTAGAGAATTACAATAATAAATGTTAATTGTTGAGTAAATTTAAGAACGTCTGTGAACTTGAACAAAAACAATATTTGCGGATATAACTGCGCGGTTTTTCAACCCCAATATTCAAAGCAACGACCGTCGACTGTATTTAACCGTTATGTGGAGGTACATCAATTAGTACCAACCACCTGTTGAACATCTGTTGCTAATCATGCCAGCTGATGCGTATGAATGAAACGGTGGCATGTCGAACGGAAAAATATGGTTTGTAACGGAATTGGGTCGAACAGTTGAAGGGGTTGCTTGAATTGTTGAGGTTCATAGAGACTATCTAGAGTGTAAGTAGTTCATGTTATTTTCCTAAGTTGACACTGATTTGTTTATGTCATGCTGTTGTAAAAACATGTTAAGAACGATGTAAGAAAAGTGTGAAAAGAAAGTGATACCAAAACTAATATTTTCTTTAGTTTCCTTCCTAATTTAGCATCCACAAAGCAGATGGACAGCAACATTTCACACAGGTAAGCCAAATTTATGCAGTAACGCATTATAACAACTAGACTGAAAATTTTACCTTATTGTTAACTTGCAAACTTCAGGAGTAACAACGTATTAGACTCTCGGGCAGGTCAAACTGAAGAGACCTAGATTTTTCTAATATCTTTTATTGCAGCTACATAGATATTAGCAAAATCTAGGTCTTTTCACCTTGACCTGCCCGAGAGTCTAATACGTTGTTACTTCTGATATTTGCAAGATACTTAGTACTCGTTACTTCTTCCTAACTTATTGTTAACAAACAAATTCTTGTAACAAAATGTCGTTTTGTTAACGTTTAGAGGAAAATCATTGGTACAACAGAACTTACGAGGATGCAAATCTACCACTTGAACAAGGAAATTAGCTATAACATATTGGCTTGAAAACTAAGTATTTGTAGATTCCTTATGAATATAAAAAACAATTTCTTCGTGAAACGCAATAATTTAACTACAATAATATGTCTAGTTTTATCCATAACTTTCCGCCATCCTTCAAGTTGTATCATAATGATGTTTTTCTAGAAATTCTGCTGCTTTATCGGCAAAAAATCGAAGCAAGTGCGATTTCATATCATGATCATTATTGTACTCTTTATTATTCAAGAAGTTTTGCAAAGAACGAAATAAATTTTTGCTGTCGGACGACAAATATGGGTGGTTCGCTTTATCATGGTGAATACCTTTACAATTTTCCAATTCTCGTCGCTTTCCTTCATTTACATTGTTTATCTTGGTTAATTGTTGTATGTACATATCTAAAATGATCGTTTGGTGGTAAAGTTTGAAAGCAGACGAATATCAGTTTTGGACAACTGGATGGTCTCACCCTTATGTGTATGAGTAATACATCGCCAAAATGAAATATGGCAAACCAGTTTTGATAGTGCAGTTCTTTTTACGGTAAAGCAACTTGTTGCAAACTTAGGAAGTAAAATCATTTTCCAAATAAAACTTACAATTCGATAGATTCACCTTTTTCAGGACGATATTTGCAGTACCAATTGTCCCACAAATAAATGGATTTGTTATTTTAAATACGTAAACGCATCTATAAATTCAATTAAAGCCCTCTCTCAGTGTTATCTGCGATTACTTATGTACCGACCAATAATTTTCGGAAATTTCAATAGGTGCATCCTAAAAAGTCTATAAAACCTTTACGAAACGTTCCAACTATGCCCTGTTTACTATTAGAAGAAAAGTATGATATAAATATAATTAGTCTGTTTGGAACTGTCTCAGATGTCCAATTGCAAACACTACCAAGAAGCACCTTATTTAACGTATATCACAATTATAACGCGAAAGTTTTAGAAATGCGGTATGTGGAAAGACAGATAATCTTTTCGGCATAACAATGATTGCGGTGAGTAATTTCAACAGTAGCCATTTATGCAAGCTGTCACGAATTTAGAATTACGTGATTTTAATTACAAACACTAACGGCGCGTAAGTACAGTATAAAAATTCTTTACTAACTTACGTACTATGCAAATAATATTAAAACTAAGTGGTGTGGAGTGTGAATAATTGTGTGTCGAGTAAACAGCGGACATCGTCAATATTGAATGACAAGAAGAAGAGTACACAATACATATTTCCAGAGTTAATTTCTACCTTGCGCTAAATTTCAAAAAAGATACTTGGATATTTAAAAGTATTTTTATCCATGAACTATAGTGATATGATTATTGTTACGGTTTATGAAAGATAGAAGTTATTTTATCTGGAAGACTGATGAGGTACTGATATTGAGGTTGTCATGATAAAGGAACCAGTAGATATGGTGATATCATTCTCCTCCGACCTAAATCTGAGAGAAGATCTTTAGGGATGGTAGATACACAAGATTATATGAAGAGCAAATAATTCAATAATTCGAAGACTACAACTAAAGCATGGTCGATGTGAACCATCCCTTCGTAGAAGGAAACTGCACTTGAATGATATTTGGTCTTCTTTTAGTGATAATGAAAAATGAGAAAGTAGCCACTATTCACTATAGAGAGTTTAGTCAAGTCTAAGAATTTTGTTTTTTCTTTGTCGTCTTCATGGGATGCAGATGTAATTGCATTGTATCGTATTGATTGTATTGGTGATATTTAATCAAAACGATTTTAAAAAATAAAAATAACGGTAGCTACCAAACTGAAGATGAAATAGCTTTTTTGAAAGATCCAAAAATCAACATGAATAATTATGTTTTCGTAAATGCAAAGTTACACGATGATTAGAACAATAATGTTTACCTACTTTAATGTATACGTACACAGATATATATGTATGTAGGTCGTAATAACGCTGTATACAGATTAATGTTTGGATACCGATTAAATAATACGTACATAAGTAAAACGCATATTTTCATCTAACAATTAGTTACAAACAATGAGTCACAATTGTATTAAATTTTAAAAAATGTCATTATTATGACTAATGCAGTTAAAACAAATCATCATTTCGAAAACCATTAAAACAAAGAGTTCGATGTACTCATTACTATTCTATCATCACTTGCATTAATAATATGACCGCAACGTATTGAGAAAATGCGGCGGTGGTAAAATCCGGGTGAAACTTTTTTGTTATTCCAAGCAAACGTCTAAGTATTTATTTCGTATACTATCATCCGTCGATGCAAACATTTTAACTATTTACATTTTTTGCAATAATTCATTACATAATTAGAAACATTCAAAATCGCATGAGAATTTATAAGGAAGCAAAAAGAATTAATCTCCTTCAATAGAAGGATCTAAAAATATCTAAGCACGTATTCAAATTCTATAAAGAATAACTTGAAAACGGAAGGATCAGAGTCAGAGCATACCAACGAATGCTGTTATTAATTTCCTAAGGTAGCAGCACAAATACCAAATTTACCGACCAAACTTTTTTACTTTATTACTTCAAATCTGGAAAGATGGAAATTTTAGTGTATAACCGGCGATGAATGTCTTACGGATTCGTTCCAGTTTGAGACACAATAATTACAACATTAAGAAGAATAGATAACTTAATAATGTTATAACTAATTATAAATAATGCGAGCCAATATGAACAGGCATTATCGTCGATAAAAACGAACCGTTCTTCTATTGTTCCACCATAAGGAAGAACAATTGGCTACAGGATTTCATTGTGGTACGTTCGGGGATTAAGACGACCATCTGGAATGATATGAAGATTCTTGTGATCTTCATCTATTACTCCTACCGGTGGTGTGACCCCCACTACTATCTCCATCAAACAACTTGTGGGTTATTACTGGTTCCTGTCTCCCGGCATATCAAAACCCTTAAAAATCTGACCGAAAAGTGTATCGCGATTCATCGCTGAACAAATCCTGGCTCCAATGATCACGTTTCCAATTACTCTGTGACTCTGCCTATATTCTGCGGATCCTTTTGTGGTCTGCGCTAACTGGACATAGTGTGTGCGGTATCACGTCATGTAGTTGATTTATTATACCCTGTGTTCACATCCAGGATTTCGGTAGCTACAGCAAACATATCTCGGGACTCAGTTGCGCTTCAATAACGATTTCTAGGGGTCAATTTTACAATAAAACGGTCGTCTCGAGGCATTGTTGATGACGACCAACCTTGACCACGCCTTTGTTTTTCCAAAAGCGATGTTATAGTCCTGAAATCAAACTATTTCTAGAACTAAACTGAGCGACTTCTCCAAACCTTTGATTTAAATCAATTCTGATATGGCTCCCATGGTTAAAGCGACAATGAGTATGTAACGAAGCGGTTTTTAACACCTAACAGCGAGTAGCGTGTGTTTCTTCATTACAAGTGTTCCAATGGCATGAGTAAATATGTCATATCTGAAACTCATTTAGTTTGGTTTTCTGTTACCAGCACTTTCTAAAACCACCAATTAATTGGTTAAGCAGCATATTTACCTAACAAAGGTTTCAAGGCGGAAAGACCAAAATTGTTTGTAAATGTAGAATGGAACAGGAACCGAAGAATTCACTAATAGCTGCCTAGAAATTCAAAAATTGCAATATTAATAAATGAAGGGCATAGCACTAAAAATTCAAAGATTGGATCTGGTTTTTCGGAGTTTTCTCTTTTTCCTTCATTCTCATCGAAAAAATGTATATTATCAAACTTGTAGAGGATATTAATTATTTTCAGTAGTTTCAGTATTTTCAGTGGTGTCAGTATTTGCAGCGGTTTCAGCCTTTTAAACTACCTCATCGACCTTTTTACTTTACATTTTTGTCGTTCAGCCATGTTTTCCAAATATATTCTTTCATCAACCTCCATCTTAATATTATCACCCCATCATCCGATGCGCTTGTTGTTACTGCTTCTCGCTGCTCCACATGGCTCCACAGCAACCAAACAGAGTTCAGCATCACATCCAATACGCTTTAATATTAGGTTTCATATATCTCCCTTCTTTCACTTCCTTTCTGTATTTCAATATGCACCAACCAATGATCTGCCCTTGGCCCGTACCCTCTTCTCACATAAACATCGTACAACAAGCAGTAAACAATTGTATAAACTCTCCAATCTGGTACAACTTCTTGTACTGTATGATTTAACTTCATTAGAATGTCAAATGTCTGTAAGAAATCGTATTCAACATTCAACTTTCAACATTTAAACCTAAACACTTTCTCTTCATATAACTGAAAAAAGAATTCCTTTATAATCAGTCATAATTTTTAGAATTTCTAATGTGCATACATTACTCCATTTTACGCATATGTGCAACAGACAACAATGCTGTTCATTTAGAAAGTTATCTTTCGGTTGGTGTACATACTTTCGGTAATATCTTTTGACACCTTAACATGGTGTGTTTCAGATAAGATAAGACGGAAGCAGTCATTAACAGAACTGCGTTAAATTGGTTTAAGGATTTTGTATGGTGTGGCGGCGAAGGCCAAGACTTTGCCACAACGTAAGTGACGAGACTATTAAATTGAACGGTTACAGGTAAAGGTAACAGTTACGAGAAAATGACAAATAAGTTGGTGAATACCGTACGATTTGCGCAGTTCTTTTTTTCAGATAGAACCGTAACGTGTATTTCAATTTGGAGAGATTTAGCTGTTAAATTTTATATTAAATGCATTTTCAACGCTTTAAAAACTATTACAGTGCGCTTTTAGTAGTGGCTACTACCTCAATTATTCATCATAAACATTTGTAGTATTAATGTAACTATAATAACTTTCACTGCAATCAATTTAAAACAATTAAAGTCGAAATGCAAATCTATCAATTTGAACCTTTTACATGTCTGAGGATTTCTGAAGAATTATTTTTGTTAGTAGTTGAAGACTAAGAGCGTTTTAATGTTAATTTATTTCATAACCGTATTCTTAATTTTATTAATGTTAATGTTGATGTTAACTACCTCCAGTTGGCATAGACGTTTCAGATATTCTGAATTTTCATACCTTTGATATCCGTTGCGTTTTTTTTTTTCTCATTTTTTTGGTCCAACCCTCTGCCGTTATCATTGCTTTATTTGTCTAGTGGGCTGTATTATTTTATTACTTTCCGTAAAGCATAAGTTGAAATTGTTTTCTTCAAGGAATTCTGCTGTGTTTTTACCCTTTGGCCTTCTTTCGGTTTCTTTCGTTCCCTTCTAATCTTTCTATTATTCACTGAGTCCTTAACTTTCTTTTTTCCATAATCTTTTTACTAAACACAATATATCTTCTTTACTGTTTGTTTCGCTTAAATGTTATAAATTAAGACTAAGTTCTGATCTGAATATCTCTCATTTGTTCCTTTGCAGTTTCTTTTTCTATTTCCCTATTTGTTTTATGTGTTACATGGAAACCCATATTTTTTCCAACTTTTCCTTGAATAAATCCCAATTTGTTCTTTTTGTAACATAAAAGCTATCATGGTTATTCATGATAATAAATGTAAACATAAATTTCACGTTACACACTCTTAAATCTACGAGGCATGTCCTCTCCATGTTGTATATACCCTCAGAGAGTGCACCACGAAGCCAATTTCAAGCGTAAAAATTACCCACAATATTTAGCTAATCTATAGCCACAACTTTCGCCTCGGCGAATTGGGTATTATTTTGGGTGATTAAGCAATCCACAATTTCCCACTGATACTGTGAACTGCAACGTAGACGCACCAGTATCAGCGACGATCCTAGGACATAAATACCGAAGAAAGCACTCACTCCGTAAAACATAAGATCTCTGCACAAGCTGTTTAAGGGCATTAGAGGTATGGCACATTGTGGGAGTGAAGTATTCCTGGACGTTTCAAAGACTAAGAGATCCTGCATTATGCATTAGGTGTGAGAAAATTGCTTGCTTGTTGAATTCGGCATCTTCTAAGTGAAGGGCAAAATGCGACTTAGGTTTGGATATTGCAAGACAAGAGCAATCCAACAACTCTCATCCAGTCCCGCTGTGTCGAGGAAGATAGGCGCAGCGTTTCTCTTAAATACAAGTCGTGTAGTTACAATTTCTTTAAAAGATCAAAGGACGGTTAATGTCAAATCGTACAGGGTAATTTGTCAGAAATAATCGCCGAGTTCAGAGAAAAACAGCCGAGAGTAACAGGGCACGAGTTTACATACAACTTGCAAATTAATTGTTTTTTTTGAGCAGCAGAACATCGAATTATTAGATCATTATCCATACAGAGACCCAACCTAAGTCTCAACAATTTCTTACGTACCCGCAAGTTAAATATGAACTGTGTGATCAATGATTTGAATCGATGCCTTCAAAATAATTTTGACTAGGTCAACTTAAAAGTTCGAATAACTGCTTTAACATTTGGTTTGAGCGACTGAAAAGTGTATCGCTCTTTGTGAAATATACTTTGAAAAACAATCAAGTACTTTCACTTGTCATACTATTTCTTTTTGCATGGCTATTTAAGACTATCGTCGTATTTCTTTGGTGACACCGAAATCCAGTGGATCTGGAAGCTTGTTTGTATCTAAAGGCGAATAGATTGGTCTTTCTATATTCATAAACTTCATATCGTTGGCTTCTATTGTCTGAAAAGATCGAGAGTTACTAATCTTGGCTTTTCCACGTCACTATTCAAGACCCCGAAATTGTGGGTTTAGTACTAAAGCCAAAGCAGTCATGAACTTATTTCTTACCAGTTTGGAAAGTTTTTCAATGTGTTTTTTTTTGTTGACCTGGGTGGGTACTACATTACTGTTGATAAACTTGCTTCATTTACTATTATAACACTAATGGCTCGAGAATACTTCCTTATAATTAATAAGCCAGTTTCTCCATTATGGATTTTTCTTGGTTATGAATGTTAAATTGAAATATTTTTTAATGGTGTTCCTCAATGTAGCGAGTTACACTAGGTCAATATTATTATTTATGCTTATTTACTTACGACACTAGTCTGGGAAGTAAGCATGCTCGTAGAAATACAATCTGTATAACTATTTGATATTTGATGAACCTATGACGTATTTTAATAAACAGGAATGAAAAAGCATATTAGAAACTGATTTATAGTGCATTGTTCTATTACAGGAGTGGTGAAGTTCTAATGATACTTAGTGTGATATAATAGTATTATATTTATATACTTCACGTAATGGTTATTATGAATGTATCCAGAAATTCGTATCAACATTGCGGTAAGCAGATATACTCATATCTGATTGTGGGTTCTGTATTTTCGATAAACGTACATCTAGGAGAAAGATTCTCGTTTAGTATACAATTTTTAATTTCGTTCGCTGGTCTGAAACCCTCACCATTGAATAAGGAACGTTGTGGCCAAAAATCTTGATAAGATATGTTAATATCATGTAAATATGAATGAGTAACTCCAGTGGCGTCAGATGAGAAACAGAAACAATAATCCCATACTTTAAACAATTGAATACGTATAAAATACAAAACTCCGACATATATAATTCATATCAAAGCCTACGTTCGGCAGCACTACACCGCATTCCTTTATCGCATACTTCTACCTCTCGACTGCATACAATAAGTACTGTAATTTGGAGAGGAGACAATTGAATTAATACAGGAGGGGTTATCCGGCAACTAGTAAGAGTAAATTCGTTCTTAGAGTGTTCTTAAATACGGTAGAAGCGGTCTAGTGAATCATTTAAACAAGTTACCATTCAGAGATTTTACCTGAAGGCAACGCGCGTGCATACCTATGGTGTAGAAGGTAACTGTGAAGGTAACCAAACCAGTGAGCAGCAACTCACCATACTTTGCGGTAGTTGTTTGAAGTGATTTTTCAAATATTTACTATTGCCGAGGTTCTATATACTCTAACAGGTGGTGTCCCGTAACTGTAACTTTTAAAGTTTGTGAAACTGGAGAACTTCAATCCCGAAATGTATAACAACCATCGAGGTGGAATTTATACTATAAGAGGCGATATGTGTTATGTAAGTTTTCTTCTTTATGCTAAATATAATGTGCGAAATAGACTGATTGGAGTATGTAACTTCATTATTACTACAAAAGGATATCGATTCAATTTTTGTGTTTGCTAGCTATACGAATCTAAGAAACGATTTCTATTACGTCAAACTTCGTATTAATTATGGATTGTGTGCTTACAATAGCGTTGTAAACGAAAGTAATTAACAATCAAAAGAAGTTAATGTACTTTTAAATTATTTAGAGCATCTAAATGAATTATGCACTTTTGATTGACTGCTTAATACACACAAAAATGTATTTCATAAATTTTTTCCTTTTATGTATTGTATATTTGCAGTTTATTTGTTTATTTACTAATGAATGCATAAAGATTATTGTAAATTGCGTTAAGTTCAGCACATAATCGGTGTAGTCCTCGTCCTTTTAGATACTGTGTTTTTTCTTGTTTTCTCTCATAAAATACATTCACACGTTAAGAAATTCTTTCTTCTCATAAATCCTTATATGTGCCCATTTAAGTGTCGAATTATTCTGTATTGTTTATAGTCTACTCTTTACTCTCATACGTTCTTGTCTCTTGCCATCATTTTCAGTTCAACGACATAATGTCTCCCCCAGTTTCAGCAGTTGTACTTATTTCATCCATTGATATCTTTCTAATTGTAAGTCTTCCTCGTTTGCAATTCTTTATTCACTTTGTGTGTTAGTCTATAGTATTTTTCTCGGTAGCTCGTTTTGTTCTATTATGAAATGACGTATATTTTGCTTCTTCTAATAAATTGTTACCCATTTAAGTGTCGAATTATTCTGTACTATTTATAATCTAGTCTCTATTCTCATATATTCTTGTCTCTTGTCATCACTTTCAGTTCTTCGACATAACGTCCCCTCTAGCTTCAGCAGTTATACTTATGTCATCCATCCTTATTTTTAATCTTAAGTCTGTCCCGTTTACGTTTCTTGATTAACCCTGCGTATGTACACTGGGTCTTTGAAGAAACAGTCGAAATTTGAAACTCAAACTTTTTCCGCGTTTTCGACTATTCTTCAATTTCTATTAACAACGATTTTAAACTATGGACTTTGGCAACGTCTGGACCATATAATAGACACTTCAAGAAGTGACCCAGAAATTGATCAGATTTTTTAAAAGGCTAGAAAACTTTGAAAACACGACTGTTTTCTAAAAGAGCCTACACACCGTACAAACGCAGAGCTAAGTAGTAATTTCGCAAAAACTCGTACATTAATTGGCTTATAATAATTTTGGTAAAAGGAATTGAGATTGCGAAATTATTAAAGCTAAAGCGCGGAATAGTTGATTACAGGAGAAGAATAATAGTCAAAGCAACATATAAAATATATGTTTGTTGCTATTCGAAGAGCACGGTTCCCTGAAACTTTTAAAAGCTGCTGGAAGGGCAACCGCATATGATCAATGAAATCAAATAATACGAGCTTTGCCGAAACTCTATAGCAAGTTTCAGTTGCATTTGTGCACGATTTATGTTCAAATTAAGTCTTACATGCATATGTAATTATCTACCATTGTCATAGAACGTTCAGTTTCACTTTCTACACTTTCTTACAATTACTGCGCCTTTGGTCTGAAATAGTTCTTATATTTACCATGCCGATTTGAATAGCTACACAACCAAATCCTATCTTTTAGTAGAAAGAATGCACATGGTAATAAATTTAGAATATTACAGTTCTGCATCACGCAATTTAAACCACATTAATGCGCTTCAATCGTTCAGGCTTTTTATACAACACCGCAAATTTTATAATAGTGTGCGTTTTCCAGAAGCATCCTATTGTAGGTGTTTAATTCGATCTTACCTGATTCCATAGTAGATCTATGAACCGTGATATACGGAATTTTGTTTTCTTCTCATAATTGCTGCATAACATATGTATTTCTATACCGACTAATTAGAATCACTTTCTATAATCAATTCTATAATCTTTCAGGTGAAACTCATTATGTAGTCGAACTAACAGAAACTTGCACGCATAAACACCAAAAACTAACTTTTTTACAGTTGCAGATTATTTGTTAGGAGAGTAGAAAAATCATTTTGGCCAACGCTACAACTTTTGTAGCGGCCATCATAAAAGTAGTTTCGTGTACAGCTGCGGGTTAATAAGTTAGTGTCTTTTATTATTGTTAACGTTATTTAATAAAATTTCAATTTATGTAGTCTCAAACAGTCGTATTATTATATATAATCGCTCTTAAATATTAAATAATTATATTTTTGTGGCCTATATTTTACTTATTTTTGAAAAGGTGGATTCTAGTACTTTCATGTCAAAATAGAACAAAAACATTACAACAGAGCACCATTACTGGATTTTTCACAATATATGCATCAAATTAAAACAGAAGAAAATTTATAATAAATAAAACAACATTTTTGAAAGAAAAGTTTTTCTTATTATCGTAGGAAAACCAAAATTAATTTTGAAAATTTCGAAGGGAACTGATTGAGAACTGCAGAAAATAAGAAGTTAACGCAAACGTTTCTTACTTAGACGAAGAAATGCAAACCTTATTAAAATTCAACCTATATGTTAAGCAAGGTAAAGTGGATACGATAATAATTTTCTTTTCAGTGAAACTCGTAGGGTTACTTTTACCTCATATAATCTTATAAACAGCTTTGACACCTAAGTTGTAAAAATCCTGTATATTCAAAAAACTAAATAACGTTTTCCCACTATAACACCTTAGAGAATGTTACATACATATGTATGTATACAAATTCCATTTGACCTAGGAAGAATCCCCAATTCCAAGATAAATTGCTCTTAAGGCGAATGTAAATAACCAGCGTTCACAAAATTGAACTGTTTAATGAATTAAATATACTGTACATTTCAAAAAACATCCTATATAAAAGATGTGGCACTAATTATCGATGGTAAATAAATACAGGAGGAATGTACTGATAAATAGAAGTGCGACACTTAAATGCGATCAACAAACACTTTGTAATAGTAGGTGATAAGGTGGATTAAATCAAAATCGTTTGTCGAAGATAAAATGAGTCATTTTATTACATATATAGAAAATGGGTCATAAAAATGTTTAACGTTAGAAGACATAAGCAAACAGCTGTGCATAAGTTAATGCATAAGTGTTTGCTCACAATAGACAATGGTCGCTAA
Source organism: Chrysina gloriosa (assembly GCA_038088585.1). NCBI lineage: Eukaryota > Metazoa > Arthropoda > Insecta > Coleoptera > Scarabaeidae > Chrysina > Chrysina gloriosa. The sequence goes on from CM076088.1 coordinate 65,492,669, forward strand.
AAACACATAAATTTATGCGTAACCCATAAAGTTGAACAATAGAAAATCAATGGACACCTTCAGTGACCCTAACAAATCTTGTTTTATGTGCGAATTATGTGTGAACATTAGAAATATGTAAAGTTGATATTAGTGCAACTTTATGTATTTCTTATGCACCCGCTATGTAAAAATACAGTGAAATTTTAATATTACTGGTACTGTTCAGTTGATAACAGTAGACAGAAATGATAAGCAAAGCTAACCTCATAACTTGCTAAAAGTTTAGCGCACTTTTTTGGTTTAGATATTTAGCAAATTATCGAATAATGTTGGAGTCGTTATCGTTATATATAAAAGAAAAACCATTCCTGATGTTATCTCAATTCCAGCATTATTCGCCTAAATTCACCCTAGCCTCTGTGTACGTTGGCAGCTCTAACCCAATAAAGACGGGGTGTACCTTCTTTACAATTTTTATTTTGGGCTACACGTCCTCTTAAGAGTAAAAGCATTGATAATAGTTTTGTCATTGATGATATAATGCACTTTAATTGCGCTTTGTATAAATCTCTGTATAAGTATTTTCATACTATTTGTTTATTGTGCACGTTAAAACTATAACCTTATAGCGCTTATAACCTATAGTTACATACAGAGTGAGCAACTGCAAGTATTCGAAGTTGACAGTACTAAAGACCCTAAATATGAACATTTTTGAGCATTGTTTCCTTGTTTCATCACGAATTATTTATCTCTTATCCACATCTCTTATCGTAATGTAAGAATTGCGAATACAGGTCAGTTAGTCAGTTAACCTCCGAAACATTTAGTCCCCAGGTACATTTATGTATATATTCCCCTGCACAAGGAACTCAAGCCTGATCTAAAAGTTATTTGATACTCAAGCTTGATCTAAAAGTTGTTTGATACTCAAGCCTGATCTAAAAGTTGTTTGATACTCAAGCCTTATATGAAGCAGTGAAGAAGTGTCTACTGTTTGCGTGCGCAATATATCAGTAGGAGCCAGATAGTAGTATAAAATCAACCTAGTACTGTAAATATTTAAAACTGCACTTAAATTTCATGTGGAAGATTCTGTAATTTTTGCAATTCTACAACAATATTTAAGCCAGTGTTTCACAAATGGTGGTGCTTGGCTATTTTACTAGAAGTCCACGGGCCAATTTTATAATTATGAAAAATACAAAAGATAAGTTCAAAAATAATCAAAAGATTATTCAAATAAAGTGCTTTAAAATAAACGTCTATATCATGGGTAGACAATATATTATTTACGTGTCAAATTCCTTTCATTTAGTTGTTCAAAACGATTGCTTGACTACAGCATGGGAGTCAATGGTTCAAACCACGATATCCGTGGATCCATGACAGAAAGTATTTGGAAACAGCTGATCTAAACAATAAAGTTGATCCAACCACAAATTTTCTATTAAATTCCTGTTTACAGTTTATATTATAAAGAATATGTTTACACTAAAGTACACCAGAAATTCGACAATTATGTAAGTAGTAATGAAACATGGGGAAGTCTAATAATAACAAAGATGTTCTTGATACTCTATATATAGAAACAAATGACTATTTTCAAATTGAACTTTGAGTCATTTTGTTTATTACCATGTACATATACAAAAGTTGGTAAAACGCAGTATTAACCTATGTACGTCCTCTCCACATGATTCACTGGACATGTTGGGTTGAGTACGAAGAACAATTATCATGCAAATGACACACGTTGTGTATGTGTGCACTTACTTTCTACTACAAATTTCGTTAAAATATTCAAACAAAAGCGCGTGCATGCTTAAAAATGGTAATTGGACAAAAATACCCGAGATATTTAAGTAAACGAGAATTGTGGTTTACGACAACAAGAACCTTGAATTCATAATTATTCTATTTATAACACTTTGGAAAACACCTAAAGTTATATTTAAATTGTTGTTCCTATTATGGTTTTAGAAATTCTAATGAGAGCTCCAAGTTAGGAAAATTTCAATTGAAATGGAATATTATTGGATACTAATGGTAAGGAAAGGTTTAATTCTATTACATTTAGATTTATCATCGTGCAATGTTTCGCACCAACGAACTGAAGAATTACTTCCATATGCGTGTAGGAAGTGAAGTCATCAAATGAATCATGATGTCTTTGTGAGTATCTTTGCGACCTAGTCTTGCGAAGATGAATCGATATAATTAGAGAATGTGCATTACATACGTCCCAGTTACGTAAGGTTGGGCGCAATGCTATTAAAGTGTGGCATTTCTAACTCGAGCGTCAACTAAATATTACCTATCACTCATTAATAATATGGCTCGATATACAATAGATAGCGTGGATATAAAATTCTCTGGGATGAATTTTTGGTCGAAAACCTCGTAAAGATGTATTTACGTGCCGTGGTATTAACATTGGTATTTGAACACCACCTACAGCGAAAAGAATAACTGCCAATTTTATCAGAAACTGCGTGGGGTAAAACAGAAAAATAGTTTTAAGTTTTTAAGTAAATAAAAGTAAATCAAGTTTAATAGAAATACAGAATGCTCGAATTACAAAGACATTAGAATAAGTAGTGTACAATAGCTACTTTTCTACCAGTTATATTCGGAAGACATAATAGTTACTTAGAACAACTAACAGAACCGTTAATTATACATAGAAAATTAATAAAGCGGCATTGAAAGATTAAAAATTATTGATACTTAAAGGATTTTTTCAGTAATTTTGCATAAGAAAAGTTACAATACCTGCGGTGAAAAATGAACTCAAAATAAAATACTGATTTCACTTGCTAAACCGATTTGAATCCCTTCCTTCGAATAAGTAGATAACTTTAACGCAAAAAAAAAGGAAAGAAAACATTATTCTTGAAGTCCAGTCAACAAAGTCGTTAAATGGGATCCTGCCTTTATGAAATGGTGAAGTGCATCATTGGAAGAACTAGCTTCCTTTATATTGATTTGGCGACTAAGTAGTTTTGCACAGAGAAAAAACGATTTTCTATTAGTAGAAGGAAATGGATGCATGTAGCAACGCACTGATCCTTAGGCATAACCAAAGTACCACAAATACCATAACTCTACGTTCATAAAATTTCTAGTTCTTATTGGGAAAATAACGAACCAAATACAATTTGTGATCATCAACAGCATCCATGATTATTGATGTTTTTAATACCTGCGAATTTTCATTAAAAAAGAAATTAAATCTGACGATGCAAGGTCACAACCAAGCTCCAACAAATTTTGTCGCGTGACCTCGCATTATCATAGTGGAACACAATACAACCTTTACAATTTATCAATTCCAACGTGTAATGCTTGACGATTTCGAGTCTATTGAGGGACACATTCTCAGGGACCAAGTTTAGTTAATCGATTATAGTTGATGAATAAAACTTGAATTAGTTTTGGTACCACATTTCAGCACAAATTGATCAATAGGGTGAGTTTCAGTAAATTTTATTTAATATCAGTAAGAATGGTCGTAAGATGTGTTCAAAGTTCCGACACTCAGTCTTCGCCGCTTCGACTCTTTTCGGGACCACTCCGGAGTTTGGCACGGCTGATTGGAATTTCGGCGTAGTAGCAACTGTTTAAGGAATTAGCATTCGAGGATAATACAACTTTAAACATTTTCCCTTGCACTTATATGTTTATATACATATACGTATTCATCCTCTGGGGCAACAAAACAAACATGCATGGTGCGTTATCAGATTCAAACCAACTTGACCCTGGCTTGCGGTTCACACATTCCAACTTCCCACGTAATTTAAGGTTTGAGCTATAAAATTTGACCGAATGAAACTTTCCTTGTTTAACTAAAAACTGGTCAACTTAGTTTAAAGAAAAGATATTAACGCTAGCTTGTGCTAAACTTTGATTAATTAACTTTAATCGATGAACTAAATTGTCTTTATTGCTTTAATTTGGACTTCAACTTCTTCTTTGTAATTCAAGCCTTGTGCTAAAATCGATTACTGCTTTCATTTGGTCGTTATGAACTTCAGTTCGATGACTTGAACGTTGTTCATCTTTGAGTGAGAAATCACCATCACGAAATTTAGTGAACAAATTCCTACACTTCCACTGTTCCTGTATAGTATATAACTTTCTATAAACTTGCTATGCGTTCTTCCTTTGCAGGAATAATAAAGTAGAACATATCGAAATACCCGCTTTGATTTTTTCAACTGACCTAAAGCTGAAACTGTACAACTAATTGACGTAATGTTTTTACAGTTTGTAAATATCACGTAAACATCGAAACATCTAAAAATTCTGTTAGGGCTGTCCACGTATGAATGAAATCTGTAACAATATTTCAATAGTTTGATCGTTATCTCATTATATTCTTGAAATTAGTTGTAAAGTATTTGAGACGAAAATCTCCAAAACCGTTTTGTACAATATTCAATATTCAATAACTCAAATGAGTAGCTTCACTTCTCGTCACAGTTTCTTCTAAATTATTTCGCTGTTTTATTTATTCAAATAAAGCAAGGTTAGAATTAACGATTAAGTACAAAAGTAAACTTAATCTTCGAATATACTTTTGCTAGAAATCACTGAAGTACTAATCTGAATTGTATCAGTATAGGTAGTTCGTTCAAATATCTCCAATTCAAGTTACCTAATCCAAGAAATAATTATAGATACTAAGATGTAATTAAAAAATAATAATAGTTTGAGAAATACTATTTTTAAAATTTTATTTAAGAAATAGAGTGATGGAAAAAAGAAACTATATATAATGGAATCTTATCAAGGCAATAAACTTTGTAATTGCAAGTTAGCTAAGTTAGAGTAAAAGGTACGTGATCTTGCCAATAACATGTACATTTTTGCCTTAGTTATATTTTATTTATGGGAATATTAGAAGGCACACTTTGATATCAAATACCCACAGTTCTTTTCATAAGTAATAGACAGAAAAGAATTTGAACATCACAACTCAAAAATCGTATAGTTTTTGAAGTGTGAAAATTGTACTAAGAACTTATTGTAGAGTGCTTTGTGTGTATAGCATTTTTATACCACAATTCTTCAATGGTAAAGTTTAAAAGGCATCTCAACGTCTCTCCAGAATTTTACATTTTGTTTAACAATTATTATACACTTATTGTGGGGATAGATCAGTTATTTTCCGATTAACACCACATCCTAAAAGACTACAACTATTTTTCCTTTAAACTATTATTTCCATCATGAAGGCTGGTAAAATTAATGTAGAAACAAAGAAATTCTTATTGTTCTGTATAGTAAAAAAATGTGGATATAATAACTAGTAGAACTTAACTCATACTAATTTAACTTATTGCGCATTTTATTATAATAAACTTAAAAAATAGTATCGCATTGCTTGGTAGCTATATCTTATTTCTTGATAGCTTTCAGTTTTTGGTTAAACCAGAGAGAAATTTATATTGGGGGTTCCTACATTGATGTACATATGTAAGGCTGCTCTCAACTTCTTTCTTGAATTATAGCTTTAAATTTAATCTCCTTAAATGATGAATCCTATCCACAAGTGTTAAATTTTAAGAGCAATTTCTATTCGGGAGTCAACCTACTGACCTACACAAAAACTGTTTTGAATCAGAAGCGGTTGGATATGAAAAATATAATTTCCCAACTCCTTTAACTTTCGGAAAAGCTTTTGTGTTCGTATCCATATTTCTCTGGTAGTAATTTTTATTACGCCGAGCCATAAAAAAGGAAGAAATCTTTGTTCATAACTTTAACTATTCGTGGATGATAAATAATCAAATATACTAGTCAAGCACATCTTCAAAAATACGCACTCGTACAAAAATGAAATTGTATCCTGACAACTGGCTGATTTAATTTGTAGTAACAATCAATAATTATTAATAATAATTATATTTTTCTCTCGACTAAAAGGCAATTAACTAATATCTAACTATCTAACTAATATTAAGTAATAAACAAATTTATTTAGACTTTGGGTTCAGCAACCCTCCTTACTACACTACTATCTCCGTCAAGTTTATTCACCAGGAAGCGATATGGAAACATTATTTACGTAAGAGTGCTACTGTACGCACATGTGTAGATACTTTATCGATTTGAATTTGTCAACAGATATAAAACACGGAAATTACATAGTTAATGCTATAGCATTTATTATTCATAGAAATAAAAAAAAATCCCCGTGCAGACGTAAACACATTTGTATAGTACAATTATTACCAAATGCAGGGAAAACACCGCTGCACGATAGATAGATTATACATTAATTAAAAATCAAGTATTTTTCAGATACGCCGACGTTTAGAATTCGATACATTTTGATATGGCTGGTATGTTTCTAATATGAACTAGTTTTATTACAAATTTTCTTGTAATAATAAGTAAATAATAAAGGATTACCAGTTTCAAGAAAAATTTTTAAAGTAATTCAACGATTAGGTATTCAAGTACGGATTTTCTTAAAATAAAGGCACCATCTTATGATCACATTGCCCCCAGTGCCCATTTACTTTAAGTTTTAACCAAAGAAAGGACGATGTTAGAAATTATGCAATTTCTAAAAAAGAAATCTATTCTTGTTTAGTGTAATATACCGGCTCGGCCAGTCCTTAACTTAGGTCTAGAATCACGAGAGTAGGAGCGAAAACGTACTGTATCAATAAGTTGAAATAAGATAGATCATGGGTAGTGTTGATACGCCTGTCTACATACCTCGCGCTTTATTTTATGCGATTTTATTATAGCAGAAATGTTCTGTATTCGTTCTCGCTCGCACCCCCTTATTCCAGACCCAAGTTGAGTACCACCCCAACCGGTATGTAGAAACATATTTTATAATATGGCAGTAGGTGGAATTTCAAATAACAAAATAAACAAGCCTACAGTTATACAGAATAGATACGTAAAACAGTTACAGTGATCTAGGTGGGTGTAGACCGGATACAAAGAGCATAATGCGCAGGTCTATTGGTCACCAACCCTGAAAAGAAAATTGAATAGTAATATGAATAATCATACGAAAAACGAAGACTTTCGAAATACAAATTGGGCGGAGGGATGAAGAAGAGAGTATATGTTAATGTAGCTTGTAAAAGCAATGGAGAATGAACGCGCTGTTTGTTTAGACATTTTTTGTATGTACCACATTATTTCTTCTTGAAATACGCTTTGCATAAATTCATACCCAGTAATGACGGATAAGTAGAAATCCAAGGTATGTGTATAATATCCTCTTGACGTCTGGTTATGAATGAAATAGAAAGGAGACATTCGAGGTCAATAATGTAGCTAGAAATAGTAGACGTTACGATCGTAAATTGACAATGATTCATTTCGTTCATTAGTATTTGACCTGTACTAAATTGTTGAGTAGATGGATCTCAACGTTAACTGTGGTTATTCTATTTATTGTGTAATTTGAAGCGGAAATGCTAATTAGGTAAACCAAAGTAAACGCATAGTACTGTAAGTAAAGCAAAAATATGTATGATCAGCAGTTCAACAAAATTCACTAAAAAGTTACCTATTTTTCTATTACATGCATACTAGACTAATGTTGTCAGTAATATAGTCTTATTTTCTATAGATCATCTAGCAAAACGTAAATCTAAATACATCTATGTACATATACAGTGTGGACGTATATGTTGGAACAAAATCAATAAAACCTGTAAATAGTGAAAAAAAATGATTGGACACGTCAACTTTAATTATAAATTGCGCAAAATTAAAAAAAAAACTATTTTGTGACGTCACTATTTGGGCAGATATGACATGATATACACTTCGTCTGCTGAATCTTTTTACACACATCACTGTTGAATGACACAAGCAAAGATCGCCGGTTAATCTAACTATACTTATTTATCGGTATCGAATATTCAAGTACGTACATATGTCTGACACAGAAGTTATATGTCAACTACTACTTTAATCAATTGACTGTCAGAGAAGTGCAGATTATTACAATACATTATGTATATAGTGGTTAACTTGAACTACGAGTACCGATTTGATTCGTACCGATAAAAATAGATGACGTGTGTAAAAAGAATCATTAGACGAACTGTATATACATATATCCTTTTCTTTTAAATGGCAACCCCAATTTTCGATAGCGCCTATTGTGGGAGAAGGTTTTTCTGCCTGATGATGCTTTCTGAGATAGGTTGTATAAATAAAGTTTTTATTTCTATTATTTGAGAATTACCCCGATACAATTTAGATAAATCCAACGAAAAGGGTAGTCATCGCCTGCAGTGCACAAAATAATTATTTGTGAACATCTAATTCTAAAATAGTAGTGAATGATGATATTGTCAATAGATTTAAGGCAACAGTAGGTACACTTTATTACTACAAAATTAAAAAATTTAGTATAAATCCATGAATTTGCACTAAAAGATTCTAACAAAAAGAAAGAAAATGATTAACACTGGAAACAAGTGGTGAGACAATGTAAATGATGTGAAGTTATAAGTTATATTAACCGCATAGCTAGAAAACAAAGTGAAGAATAGAAAAATAGAGTTTACAAAAATAGCAAGCACTTTTAATTTTCTTATTCTAACTATTAGTAGTAGTACGTTGCAGTACCTATTATAATGATACAATGTATCATATCTATTTTCTAAAATAAATGGAACGAGGTTAATGTATGTCACGTATAATCTACATATTTAATGTTTTTATTCATCGCGTTGCAATCAGCATATTAATTCGCAAAGGAACAGCTGACAACAACTAAAAGTACCGCTACTCTGACAAATTTACAAATTACATACTCATATCAAATCAATAGAAAAGTTTGTGAATCCAAGGAAACAGATTCATGTATCATAGGCAAACAACATTTGAATGTACTATCTAATCTGTGTGCATACATAGTGAGGCACAAACATGTGAGCTTTCAGTTTTAAACAAATTCCACAAACGTGCGGTGACAGTTGTGATGTTGACATTTATCTTTGGCTTATGCTAGACGATGAACACAGGTCAGTGACATGTTTTACCTAAGCATCTGTTTTTATATCAAAATTTATTTTACAATACAAATTTCATCAAGTTATCCAAGTTATATAATACAGTTACATACATATGTATATCAGTACATTGGGTGTTCGATGATGATCTCTAATACATAGGTACATACAGAAGAAAATTGTCGCCAATATCCAAAAATTCTATCTTTAGTGTAAATTTCGCAAAAGTGCTATAATTTAACCATTTCTTAAATATACGTTCATAAAATAATACCACTTAACGCAAACGTGTTCGAAATAGAATCACGATTACAATCTATAGATGGGTAGATATCAGATAAATTAATCCAATACTATAAGAACACGAAATTTCGGGAAAATTCCGACTGTTGTTTTGTCAATGGAATTGGTTTTCCATTTTTGAGTAAAAGTCACCAGAACAAGACTTAGTATGTCTCTCTTTTAAAGCTTAACCATTACGAATAGAATAAAACTTTCCCTAATTTTTGTTTCTTCACCTCTGCTGCAGGTTGTGATGAAAATACTGATATACCGTTTTCATCCAGGACCAAACAATTAATGAATACACTTTTTTATTCTGAACGACAATGAAGGTATCAACTATTAGACAACAATACATGTCGAATGCGTAAATACACGTAAATATTCCATAAAAATAATCCACTATTGAATCCGCAATTACTTTGTTACCAAAGCTATAAAATCGACTCGCGAACAGATTACTGATATAACTTATATACAAATGAAAAGAGCTGCTAGATATCACAAAAGAAATACTCACTCCAAATAAGTGACATAACAGAGGAAAAACTTGAAGGGTGACAACTTTCGCAATAAATCAATGAGACCTTGCGGTGGTAAGTAACCACTACATCTGTAAATGACCACAACAAAAATTTTACTTGAATCCCACTTGTACGTCATACATTTCAGGTGTTCGTATGTGGCTATTAAAAATTTCTTTTTCTATACGTAACGCGGAACTGTATCAATTGAATCTAGAAATTGTTGTTGCGAGTGAGTCAAAAAGAAAATTCGTACTTCAACTTGTATAATGAGATATGAAGTGATAAAATAAGTGGATTACTGAGCCTTGAAAATTAACGAAAACTAGAAGATAATTAGTGCCTTGGTCTGTTGTGATAATCAAGGTATTGAAAATACTTACTTGAATAGATATTATTTCTCTTCTTCTTATAACCCCTTAAGGCTGTTTGGTTTACCAGAAGATGCATATCCAAATAAAAAATAAAAAGACAAATATTGTTATCTTGCAAGCAAGTCATTGGTAGCATCTTATCAAAACCCACACGTGCTAAATATACATAGATCAATATATAAACTATCTTATTTGAAATCACAGAGTTAATGATAATTTTCGATACAAACACCAATATATATTATGAAATATAGAAAAGGAAGATTTCACGTTTCATTAAGCACTATCTCGTTATATGATTAATTCCAGATTATTATTATTCTAATAATAATTGTCTTTGACATAACTTAGTGTCAGTGTTAGGTTACAGTCTGTAAATTCAAAATGAAATAATACATTAGGATGCCTTTTTTGTAAGCCCGACATCTCCAATTATTATCTCCAGGATTTTTGAATTCATCTGTTTTTTAACAACTATATTTACATTAAATCTTTATTGTATCAGGCAAACAGTGATGAATTTCGTCACAATATGAATGAATATGTTATGTAGAGTGATACTAACTAAATTAAATTGTACATACATATAAGGTTATACATTCAAGTCTTGTATATTTGAGAAAATATACAAAACACTAATCACGCAGACATGTTTTTAAATGTCGTTGACTAATATTACATTTTCTGTGGATTCAGATGGTGTAACTCTTTAAAGATAGATACATATTGTACAAGTGTATCAACTGATTAAATTTTATTTGAAATGCATGATGCCTAATGGAATAACAATGTAAGAAAATGGAATTATTTTATCATTCTCAATCTTATTGCATAAAATAAATATTACTCGTTAAATACTACGACGAGAAAATTTTCCAGGGAATAAAATGTGCAAATTTATTTTACGCGAAATTCTATTGCGTTCGTTTTAGAATTTTCAAGAAAAGATTAGAATTTGGTAGCCATTTTCGAAACAATGTTGCTTTATCGAATAATTGGTATAGGTAGCTGTAATTACCTAACAGCGAATAATTCCACATTCAGATTACATGCACTTTGGTTAATTCGTAATAGTGGTTAACATAAGAATGTCCAAGGTTAATACTGCATTCCAATAAGCTGTTTCACTTTGCAATCGATATATTCGTAAAATAGAAACTTCTGGCGATAAACCACAGAAAACCAACTTAGATTTTCCAGACGTATTCTGCAAAAATGTAACAAATTAAATATAAATACTTTTAAGTAACTTCAAGAGAAAAACAGATTGTACGTAAAGAAGCTACACCAAAGGCTACAGTTTGTTTGAAATATACAAAAAAACAGAAACTAGTTTCTAGTTTCAGTTCAGGTAGTTATGATTCTAAATAGTATATAAGGCAACCACTAGTTATTTCTCGAAAGGATTAGTAATAAAGGAAAACCGGTGGTGAAAGATTAAATCGGTCGATCTTAATTTAATTTACACTGCGAATCTATTCGAATATCAATTTACGTAAATTTAGTTTTCATAATAAGTGTATTCTACAATAAACGATGATCTCGGAAAAGAATACCAAAAGGCATTCTGAGTAGGATACAAACATTTGTAGCAACTTGTTAGGATAATGTAATAAATATAACGGAGTTGCTCTGCAAACTATAAAGTATTCGAATACAGGCTTGAAGTTGCTACAAAAACTGCAACTTAAACTGTAGTAAGTGTAAAACTGGAATAATTAGATTAGATAACGCAATCGTTTAAGACAATTCCAATTGCAAAATGAATTTATTGCATTAAAATAGAATAACGAATTGTTAGTTAATCAAACCAGACAACTCCAGAAGCAAGGTGACTTGATGCCGCAGATGCACTTGCAATTTCCTTGCCACGTACCCGGAGGAGAACATTCTCCTGAAACTACAAAAGAATTTAATAAGCTTAAATTCAACATAAATCCAGTTCATTAATTTGGCTTTAACAAAAACAGCTAGGATATATGCGTTTGCCAACTTTTCGTAATTGCTGCTTCTGACCTACATAGGCTTTATAGATGAATATCTAAATTACTTCGCATTATTCAGACTAACACTTCAAATTCAAAATTGAATGTGTGTTTCTAAACGTTTAAAGAATTTGCAAATACACATGGACAAAATTAATAAAGGTAATCGATTCGTAATTGATAAACACCACCTTAATCTGATCGCTTCAACCCCTATTAGAGTAACCGTAAGATTATGCGTTCGTATCCTCAAGCATAAAGAAGACGTCTTTTATTAGAGATACCTCCGTTTCTTGCTTCTTGCTTGCTTCTTATTGGCTTCTGGTAGTAACCATTCCAGCCAGTCACTAGGGTAAAAAATTTGTCAAAACTCTTAAATTCTCTTAGATTTACAATGTGTTCTACAAAAAGCTTGGAACATGCATTTCGAGGTTGCCTACGAGAGCTCTGTTGATACTAGCATCTATTAACCAAGGATTTAGGAGAAAGCAGACTACCTCCGTTCCAATTGGAGTATCATGTTGCGGCAATAAGAAATTCTCGCAAGAGAACTCATGTAGTGCTGTAGATATACACTGAATTTGGTTCGTTACAAACATGCTATCGTTCAAACCTAAACAAAACAAATTCATTAATTATCTGAAACTGGATTAAATTGGGCCAAACCCCATGCACCCTAGGATGTTTGCCTCATGAAGCACATATACCAATTCGAAATACATTTATCGAAGACAATTACTAAATTAAAGAAAACAATAAAAACCTAGAGCTAGTCTATAATTTAAAATTTTAACGTGATATGTAGAGTTGTTATTATTTGAATTATCAAAAAGGATGGAGTAAATAACGCGAAAAAGAGGGCATTTGTAATTTTAGCTCTCGAATCCGTCTACCTTTATTCCAGCTGCGTTAGACTGATAAGAATCAACCAGTTTGACACAACTGTTCACAGAACTCTAACTCCTTCTCCGAATCTACCCATTAATCCTTTCTGCTTTGATCTTCACAGTTTCGCGTTATTCATTTTATCCTCTAATTACATTGGTAAACAATGTTTTTGTTTCTTGAACGCCGAGTACTGTTTTTAAGTATTTTTCGATGCTGATTTTGAATTTGGCAGAATTCACCCATCATGCACCAATTTTCCGTAATCGCATTTTTCACGATTGCGCGTTAGCCTTTGCTCCTCGTTTAGTATAAAAGACCTTTGCGGAGATTTGAAAGTTATTACCATTGTACTTGGTCTTCAACTAGGATATAATAAGGACAGAAAGCGTTAGTACAAAACGAGCACAACTCAGTATCTCTCAATCAACTAAGTTGATCCCTTTTATACATGGTCCATAATATTCTATGATCTACAAAAAGAAACTCAAAACTAGTAGAAAATTAGAAAATAAACCTATTGGTTGTATGTTGCACATGTAGAGAATAAGTGCGCTAGAACTTCTGTTGGAAATATTTTTATATACATCAATCCATCTTCACAGCTCATTGTTTCAATAGCATTTTCTTATCGAATACATCTATTCGTCTAGGCCAATTACTACGAAACACTTACTTACTGTTAACAATTTTTAGCAACAATGCGAGTTATATGTGATAAGCGTGCATTTACTTTTATAAATTTATCATCTATATGCATTAACACTATGAATAAATTTTCCTTTCCTCGCTCCCCTTATAAGAATGCAATTAATACTGTGATTAAATCCTTTATAGTGGTAATTTATTATAAATATTTTTGATCTTCAGCTGGATAAGTAATATATAAACAGGATATCGCATCGAATAATTTCAGATAAAACTGATTCATTCTCATTAAATTTCGAGAAAAGCAAAACAATAAAAAGTCGAGTCACTATTTCCAAGTACATAAATTTTTTACATTTATCCTTCGGTGGCAAGATTCATTGCTGTAAAGTAACTGCTTAGAGATAGAAATTACGCAAAGTATCTTCAACGTGAAGAATAAGTACTAACAAGCTATTTAAAATTGGCACTGAGGATCTAATCATAGTTTCCATTGAAAGCATTCTCTATGCAAATACTTCTTAGCTTCTATAAATAATTATATACCAGCATTCTTATTGTCTGGCAGACTAATTAAATCTTCAATCTCCTATTCGTTAACCGCAACCTTGATGCAATTCAGGGGATAGCGGTAGGGTTATTCTACATGCGGGTAGTATTATTTAACGACTGTTTATTAAATTCCAATGTTTTATTTATGATGTTGGTATGTACACCCACGGACTTTGGTTATGTCCGGTCTTTTGAGGTACAGCCTGTGCAGCCTGTGTCCAAAGTCCGTGGGTGTACCTATGTATAACGTTAAAGTTATCCAATTCAAATTGATATTTTTATTACTTACCTATTATACATATACTATACATATATATGTACTTATCTTGCGCGCTTGACTTACCATTCAGAACGTAACTAGCGCAACTAATATACCGGTAATTGCAAATAGCAATAATGTATTGGATATATGTATTGTGTATTTACAAAACAATATTGCAATTGATCTCATACATATTCAAGACAAACAATTTGTTGCGCAAGTTGACACAAATTACTATTTACAAGGACTGCGATATTAGAGAAGTGCATTGCATATGCATTCTAATCAATATTTGGGAATAGGATGATTTATATTGTATGTCATAACCACTTCCCTCTAGAATGAAAATCTTAATTTAATAAAACCGCTCCCGTATAAGGTTTACTTGTACGTAAACAATTCATCTACTATATGAACTTTATCGGAAGTTCTCCTATTATCAATGAAGATAGCAGTTTCTTTTATAAGTCGCGTACTACAATTATCGCTTCCTTACAATAACCGCAACACCACAAACCTATCTTCAACTGCTGCGAAGTAAACAAAAAAAAAGTTGATCAACAAGAGTCAAGATTATTTTGTAGGATAAACAATTAATTAAATGAAAAATACATTCGGCAATAGTTTCGAAGAAATAAGGTATGAATTTGAAAACCAGCTGAAAACAAATAATAATGGAAGCAGTATACTGATAAATGAACAAGTGCTATCATCAAGTCATTTATTTTCACCTCCACGAACGATATTTATCATTGTTTACTAACTTTGCCATGTTATTTCTTTATAGTTTTTCTGGACTTCGGCCTCGTTTTACCTATAATTGCCATATAGATGGGATATTAGTGTCATTGTTTTACAAAAATCAGATATCAATTTGTTTTAGTTATCACTGTAACTAGAACCACTTTTTATGATCTAACGCTATCCCTCAGACAACTTATTAATGCCATATACAAAATAGTCGTCCCTTACTTTTAACAATTTTGTCGTCTGAAATGTTTTGTTGTCACCGGAACAAATCGAAGTCGGACGGCGCAATGTTCATTGAATATGGTGGATAACTTTTATCGTTTTTTTGCTAGGTGTTGAGAAACAGCTTTCCTGCTAGCCAACAGGGAATTTTTCTTCTTCCTTAAACGACAATCTTTGGGCGTTAAAACTATTCATAATAAAGACTACTTGTTATTGTTTCTGCTTGTAGAAAGAACTCATCTTGAATGGACTCCAAGTTTTGCTTTTGTATTGGCGTTGTTAAGGTGGATGGGGCTTATTCACCTTATACGGAATAAGTTTTTGTTCATACGAAATTTTTCATAGATATCCTACTTTTCATCACTGATTATTAGGCGATCCAGAAATAGACTAGTAACATTGCATTCGTTCGCGGTCTGCCAATTTGTGTCTCTAAATTTATGATAAACTCATCGGCATTACTTTAGCACAATTTTCAACGAGTGCAAATGTTCCAGTACAGTAGATTGTGCCAATCAAAGTTTACAAGTTGACAACAAGTGGTTTTGAATCGAATTGTTTAGAGTTATGTTTATAAAAGAGTTACTCGATCCATTACATCTTCCTGGCCGAAATCACAAATGTCTAAATGCCACATACGTGGTGTTGCCCATTTAGAACTTGTGTAACTTGTTGCTACCTTTATGCAGCTGATACAAACGTAGAAACAAACGGGTGCTGGTTATACTGTTTAGGAACCAATTCAGATACTCACAGCTTCCAGGAAGCGAGTCTGAAAGAAAGAAACTTTCAACCTACTCACTAACTCATAAGAATTTGATATGAGTAACAAATCCAATGTGAACTTCTAATCAACTCAATATACATAGGTACTCCATAGGGATTTATATTTACGAGTCAGTTTCTTCTTTTAATTGTAGCTACCTGAATTATGTTATCTAAAGGAAATAAACGTATCGACTATTTATGTTGTGTTTTAAATTTTCGATCATAAAACAACTGCTATCCATACAGAAGATATATAGATTATTTAATTACGTACATGAGAAACCGAATCCTGCAATATATATTGAATTACTTGCTATACTTTTGTACTCTTAGTAGTTATTTTATACATAAATGAAATCGCACAGATAAGACATTTTTAAACAGATCAGGAAGAGTCAACGTGCTTATTACAGCTCGTAGATTAATTAAATGTAACTTTCACAATAATTGAATTTGGCTCTCACTTGATTATAATATTCAAACAGAAACCTTTTTACTCTCACGGTTTTTTATACATAGCAGTCAGAAAAGCTTCATAAATTTACAACGAAAACATAACAAATTATTCTGTCGTAAAGCCATAAAGAAGACCGCACCTACTGATCACTTTCGTCGATTTCTATCTACCGCTAATTTCTATAAATCACTCAAGATAAACTTTTATCAATAATCGTGAGTCATTTTGCACAGCAGCATTCGGGACAGTATGCTCTCACATATTAATTGAGCGATTCTTGAAATCTCGTAGTAGTCATACAGGTATTGTGGAATGCCAAAATGATGCGTCACTAACAAGGCCAACAAGTTCAAGAACAAGAGACGATACCTTGAAGAAAATATTTTTCTAGGTATTAAAGCCCGGAATTTCTAGATAATTTAAGGGTAAGATGAATGCAAATTTAAAGCAACCATGCATTCGTGCTTCTCATACATAATTTAAAATTCAACAAATTTGCGTGTTCGCGTATTGTGAACGATTTACATTTAAATAACTTGAAATTATAGCGCCTTTACATAGTTTCCAAGAAAATGATTGGAAATATCTAAGATTCATACATAAATATTTCTTAAAAGTTAAACTATTCTATTGATAAAAAGCAGTTAGTAATCAGTTAGTTAGAATAACTACAGTAACAGGCACCACAAAAAAGTGCATAACTTTTATAATTTACCTACATAACTAATTGTACATTTCAATATGGAACTACGAATTACCTATATAAGTTATATTATAAATTATAACCAAAAGATTAAACGGTAGTCCCATTGAAGTTTAAATGCGGTTTATGCAACTTAAACCACACTTTGAATAATTACTTGCCTATTAATCAAAAATAAAAACATTGAATGTGTATAGAAGAAATAATTATTTTATGGTAAAGAAATTAATTACAGGCACTTGACATCAAGGTGTGTAATAAAAAAAAATCATCCATATATGTTTTACAATGACATATCCAATATAGTTAACGATATTAAAAGATTAAAGCATCAATGAACACTACAATAAATTCTATTGCGCATACACGTGGTATGGAATCTAGTTAGTGAGTAGTGACCAGTAGTCACTATCGTTAACCAATACAGCTTGGCAGTGCTGTGATATACTTGCCAAAAGTTGTTCGGCATGTGACATCTAAAAAACGGTCATTGCTTCAAAGTTAGCACAAGCTTTTGTTTGTGCCTGTGCTTTAAGAAACTCCAGACATACTTCATTAGATTTGCGTCAAAGGAATAGCCTGGCCAATCCAGTACCTACACAATCGACCACATTTACAGTCGTTATTTTCTTTCTATACTTACGATTCATTATTACAGCTATACCACTTGGTAACAGATACTTTTAATATATATTTATCAGTTTTTATGCGTTGAAAGTACCTTTGAATGAAAGTTCATAGGTTTCCATAGGAGTAGTGCCAGATACGCACCTCAACTGACTTGGTCATAGTTTTTTCAGCTAATCCTCAGCTGTCCCTCAAATACGCCTCGAGGATGTCTCGTCAGTAAAAATAACTTTACTCCAATCTCGACGCAAATCTTCCAAGTAATGTCAGTTTTTGACATCCTTTTAATCGTAAAGTCATCATCATCATCTACACTTATCGCGATATCACAGCACCCATTATACTTTTACCCATATTAACTTGTTCAAGACGGCGGCTTCTTCTTAAAACCACCCTTTCTTCAGAAGATCCATCTATATAATATATCTTGACAATTGGTCCTACATTTGGTCTAAAGGAGTGTTTACGTGTGGCTTAACCCGCTGACAGCTCCCTTCCCCAGTCCCATGGATATTATGTATAGTCTGTGAACCAAACCTTTAAGAGGTCACGCAAAACAATAGACTAAGATAAGATTATTCTACTAACAAGAAGTAGATTTTTGATAAGAATGTAGATTAGATTGATTATATCTTTAAATGTAGTGTAAAGGTAGTATATATATAATAGTCGTATTTTTAATTTTGATTATTTGGAAACTGTATCAACTTTTTACACTGAATTGCTGATCCACTTACAATTGATCAAATACAAATAGGTTACAACGGTTAAAAACTCAGATAATGAAATATAGTACAGTTCCAATAATGTGAACACAAAAAATAGCGGTTTTTCAAATTATCGTACTTTTTAAAAGGAATGGTATGTATAACAGAAAAGTCAATTATTAATTTACGTGTTTGAAACGTCGAGTTAGTAGTAATAGTTCACTTTGACACCGATTTACTCACGCTACTGTACTGTATACGACTATACATATATACCTATATTTAATAATCATGATATAAAATGTACCCAAAAGATAAGTACAAAATTACCGTGCGATACATAAAGCATCCGGTTTCTGGTTTCTGGGTAATTTATCTCTCGCGTTTGTGCTGGTTTCCAATTCGAATGGAATCTTTGCGTCCACATGTTATCGAAGCTGTGGTTTGCCATTTTCATTATCAGTCATTTTTATTCCAACTTTTATCAATAATAAATATAGTAGTAAATATCTTCTTTCTAACCTTATACTTATCTTTACACACATCAACATAATACTCGAGCTGTTTTAACAGCTCGAAGATACGAGTACCTATATTCTATATACATAAGTGGAGGACATGAAATATGGGTATTTCGTTGAAATAAATTGTTTCTATTGTCGGCGTGAATTCCTCCAATTACGAGAAATGTACCATAGATACCCAATCTCAAAACTTTTTCTCGGTTTGCGTCAATCAACACACATCTCTAGTTCGGGCAAACAGCATTATTGCTGATGCTTGGAGAGATAAATTTTCACCTAAATATCCCGCTACCACTGTTCAGATTCAATTACTTTTTAATGGACGTTTACACGAGCAATCGATTGGTCTAATAAAACAAAAAACTTGCTCAACAACAAATCGCAATTATCGAATCGAATTACCATAACTTATTGTCAAATGTAGGCTATAATATTTGAAATATTAACCTAGGATCCAGATTTCACTCGTAACGTTGTGTAGGTTCCTAATTATCGTGAACTCTTATAATACTTACTTACTTAATTATTTATCATTCAATGAAAAGAATGGAAACGGACAGAAATATATGGAAGCTCAAGTGCTGAACCTCAAGTAATCTACAACCACCTACCAACTAATCAGTCTTGGGGACTGAAGAAAAAGAATTTCACATTTTAGCAATTGTCGTACTTCTTCTGGTACCTTGCTCTATTCTTTCCTGCCGCTGTATATCTTTTCTACAATTTATGAGTTCCATTTTCCGTATGTACTACAGGAGCTATCCTTCCCACCTTACTGTTCTTTTGGCTTGCCTCTACCAATTTTAGATCAACAAAAGAATGAAATTTCAATTCAACAGATTATATTTCAGAACGATATTTGAGATCGTTTTCATAAAACTTTGTCACCGAATTATATTCCAAGATTTAAAACGTCTTTATGAAATATAATTGTTAAATTGTCTTTTATTGACCTAAATGTGGTAAAGGTAACACGAAACATAGTTAATCTAAACACATGGGTCACGAAATATATATACTTATTGTTAATCCACCTTTTGGTCCGTTTTCCATAACGTTGCTTATCAGTTCGTCTAAGAATCTTTTGGCATATGCTCGTACCCAATCTACCACATAGGTCCTTTTCCTTTGATAAATTTTAATGAACCCCCTTTTAATAGTCTTTTTCTATCTCAGTGCATAAGTAGTCTATATTTTTCTTGTTTTATGTTCACTGGGCCATGTATTTTTTATTGATTGAATTATTAAATGGAAATTGACGAAAATAATATATAATAAATAAAATATCTTCAAAACAAATCAATCGATTTCCAGAGAAAAAGAAATCAAAGTTGTGTACATAATAAGAGAGGAGTACCTAAGCGCAAATAAAGGGCGATTTTACACACGCTCTATGTAAAATCTTTGGATACAAAGTCGCATATATAAAATATTAGAACCGTAGGAATGATTTCTGCACAAAAATTGGTAGGAATCCAAAATTAACGGTTCACTATTGCTCCAAGCAGTTTAATAATTACTCGGGAAACACATTACGATAGTAACAAGACGCAAACCACATTTTTACCAAATTCGGTAGTGTGTCCAAACTATTTGTGTGGTAAAAAATACGGATGTACTTTACTGTTATTTGAAGTACACCGCAAACGAATTAATAACCGGACTCAAAAAAGGAAACTCATAATTTTTTTAATTATCGTAACCTTACATTTTGTTTATATATCATGTTTATTGCAGAAACTTCTTGTTCCAAACGAATTCATTTATTATTGTATAAAGTTTTATTAGTTTCTGCAAGAGAAGTAACAAAGCATACAAATCCTAAATCTTAAGATACATTACGCCATACATGCGAGAAATAAATTTTGCAAGCACGTTGTTGTTATTGTGATAGTTAAATAACAAATACTAGGTCAAGTCATTTCTTGCATTATAGCCATATATTCTTCACGCCTATTGATGACGTGTATTTTATGGAAATCAATTATATCACCTATAGGGTGGTTCGTTACTACAATTTCTGTTCCAAATTAATTCCGTAAGAGTATGCACAGGTAGATTAGACCTTCAAATCCCTACCGTTTCTTATGACTCTTCGAAAGTATATATTTTCTTCCAGTTTTTGAATTTAAGATGATCATGGTACATTTCCATTGAAATTGGCACAGTAGAAAGAAATTTTTCAGCCAAACCGTGACTAGTATGACTTGTCAAATTATTTTCCATGTTTCAACTGACACCAAAGAAGAACCAGGCAATTAATCGAGATAATTTTTTTCTAAACAAAAGATTATGATATAATTATATGAAGAAAATGTATTTGCATTAGAAATAGGTCACAAATCCCAAAAATTATTGAACAAACAGTAGAAAACGATGGAGTCGGATCAAAGAATTTAATAATAAATGTTGGTAAAGTACTAGAATGAGAGCAAATGAGTTGTAACAGGTGGTCTAGTACAGACGATAAGGAATATATCAGTTATCTGCTTTAACATACAGAGGTGTCATATTTTACTACTAATTCCACTAGTCCAAATTCCCCAACAGATATTTTACAACTTCCGCTGTTCCTTTTTCCGTTTTGTAATATTGCATCGTTCAACTCCCACATTTCAACGAAATCTGCGGTAATATTGACCTGGTAAGCAATTTGCGCATATACTTTCATCATTGCTCTGAAAACTTAGTAATCGTTATGCAATTAGGGAGCTACGGGAGATTTACAATGCAGTGTATAGCTATATATATTGGTAAGTCACGTAGAAACACTTGTATAAAATATTTTTTATGACAAATTCATTTTCCAATTCTTCATTTACGCATGTTTGCGTTTGAGCGAGTCGGAAGTTTGTGGTAAACCACCACATACCAAATGAAAATGTCAAATAAAAGTATTGGCATTTTAGTTCTGCGTTCAAATACCATTTGTTAGTGTAGCAATTGTTATAATCTAGTGATTCCCATATAGATTGAATGGAAAAGAAATCCTGTACTGGTTACGTCTTGCTGAGCTTATTAGATTTGGTGGTTCAAAATGCTGTAAGTAACACTTTTTGTTAGTCCAATTTTGCACTTAGCTTTTTAGCGGTTTATTATAATTGAAAATAATTAGCAATCGTCGGGAAAAGATCAAGGGCCAATATTGACCGCATTGCAATTTCTAATATGTACCTATACTACTTTAAAAAATGTGTTCTTCTCTTTGATTAATTCTTGCCTAGTAAATAGTAAATATCATAAAACGCTACGTCTGATAATGTTTGTTGACTTATCTTCATTTAGAAGATAAATTGTTCTTCTCAAAATTACTTTTCAATTTTGTTTTATTGATTGTAGATTGTAGTCGCCACTACAAATTAGAACAGCATGAATTCCTAAAAATTGTGTAATACATGACCAAAAAATAAGATTAATTTCGTTCTAATAATTACATTCCCCTAATAAATAACAGGTATACGTGTAACTATTGATTTTCTGAAATGGTTCGATTTAAAACGCCACGTACTATATAAAATATACAATTAAGTATAGTCCTTCGTTGTAACATATGTTTACAAGCCTTAATTCGTCACCACGACAGTTTTTACTGCTATCAAATAACAAGACATAGATTTAATAGTCATGTATCAATTACGTAACACTCAAATATCTTATTTTGAGTGACCACCTACACACTGTAGAATTAATTGAGTTAATGATCAGTTAAAGTTAATGCTTAATCATACATCGATAACAGTTACACTAATGAATAAACCAACTAATGTTCCTAGTAACGCAAATTCAAAAATACCTAATCAAAGAAATAGAATGGTAATCATGAAATATTGTTGGTATAATTATTAACTTTCTATTACTGATAGTATCCTTACTATGGACTGGAAAAATATGACGTTTTTACATCCATAAAGATGGAGTGGTGTAAAACTCCATCAAAATTGAGATCCAAGAAATGCTGAAATAACTTTTATACTGGTTACATAAGTGATATTTTCTTACGTGGTATCTAAACGGATGTGCAATATTTAATAAATGTAAAAGGGTTCTATCATCCATGAAAATGTAAGAAACACCTTACAGGTATAAGACTTAAATGAGGAATCGTGTACTCCACCTACCCTCTTTGGATAATATCTACATACTTTTAAGTTTATATGTTTCTTTGCTTAAAATATTTCAGTAGGAATTGAATAAAGAATTTAAAAATCGTTTCCTGAAATCAGACTTCCGATTCTCGAATTATTTTAAATGCAGTTACAACGGCTTAGAAAAATATTTATTATGCATATAGTGATTTAATGAGGATAATCCAAGTCCGCATTTATTTTTAAAGCCATTATTACTGTTCTTTTAATCTATATCAAAATTACTCATGTTTGCGCCAATGGAATTCAGTAATCAAGTTATACCTTAATTCTAAATAAATCTATATCGGCTATCAACACAGCAAAACTTTCAGCAAGTTATAAATACGTGCATATATATATATACCCATCGTATGTATATTTGCACATCAAACATGTTTATTTCGATATGCTTTACTTTTATCAAAATGTACAGAACTTTACCATGGCGCTGGCGATAGTGATATTTAACTTATATAACAGAGTTTTGATCAAAGAAAGAAAAAAGAACACTACTACATACCTTCGGAGCTGTTGTTAATGACACCCTTGAATTAAGTATACCTATCTACAAGGTTAAACGATTAGCATCTACAGAGTTGCACAAAATCATTATTTCTGCAAAGACCACGAGAACCATAGGAAATAAATAAGAAACAGAAAACATGTCTATATGTTTAAGATGTATCGTATCATCATTAAAATTAAATCTTATGAAGAATGTTTCTTAATTCTCGTGAATGAAAATCGTTAGAGTTTCTCAAAAACTTTAATTTTCAACCAAACCAACAGATTTAAGTGGACCAAAATCTATATAAAAAGTATAGTTGTTTCCAAAGAATCTTTAATCAGTAACATTACGTACGAGTTACGAGTTACTAAATGTAGGGAAATTGGCTACGAATGATCTTCAAAGAAATAGTGCCTTGCTCGTTGATACCAATTTGGCTAGTTCCAATTACATATTCTGTTTTCATAGAACAAATTTGAAGAAAACGGCATCAAATGAAATTTTTATCTAGCACTGTTTTATAATTGGCAGTTGAATAAATTGAATAGTAGCAAGAACTGCTTTATTCGAATCACGCGAAGAAATTCAACATTCGCTAATAATTAATATTGTTTAGATCTCTTATACTTTACAATTCTTAAAGCTTTTCTTTAACCTCTATAAGTCACTAGGTACTCAATTTGATGCCCCTCTTTCTAATATCAATTGTGATGTTGCTATGAAGGGGAATTTTACAGTTACTTTATTTCGTACAGCCTCAATTTTTGATATCATAAATAATGCAGTGTATCGGAAAAATTTTACTAAACCAATAGAACGGTGTCTGATAATGTCTTAAACCACAATTTATCGGGGAATTTCTTAAATCGACACATTTTCTGCATACTAACTGTGTTTATCTTGCTCATATGTGAAGTTTCTACAGATAAATGGTACGAATGCAAAGAATGCAGAAACGATTTATCTGGAAATAATAAAAACCAAATTTTATTTAGAAAAACCAAATTTTATTTAGAAAAACCAAATGAAAACATTTTATGCCGCGACGATTTATAAGCTCTTTATATAAACAATTCCTAAAAATAATATTAAACCACAAGAAAATATACAATAAAACCAGAACATCATCAATGCGATTAAAAATATTGTAGCGCGGTGTACCCGAATAGCACGTTACACTAACTTTAGTAGTACAAACGTTGCAATGATTAGGAATGCCCACTATACAAAGTTTGAACTTTCTTCGCGCTATCATTTAGTTCAGTGGAAATGAATTGTTCAATACCGTTGTTAATTTCTGGGATTTGTCGTGTTTTACTTATATTCGCTTCCCATTTTTATCTAAACATTCTCTTTCGCGATTTGAAGCATTGATCGTTTTCATTTTGGATTTCAATGTCAAATTTGGATAGAAGAAAACTAATGCGACAACTCCAGGGGCCAAATATTATAAGTGATTGTTCAATTTTTATAAAATCGAACAATCGAAGAAGCCCGAAATCCAGATACGGTGCTTTGAATCAAAAATGAAAATGACCACTGCTTCAAATCGTGAAGAAAAAAGCTCACCAAGCCACAAATGAAAAGCGAATGCAAGTACAACTTGTTTGAATCCCGGATAGTAGTAACAAACGAAGTTGAACAATTCGTTTTCACCGAAACCGGAAAATGTCTATGTGTGTCTATGGCAGAACCAATAACGTGGCATAAAAATAAAAGTTTTGAAAAATAGTTGGAAATTACTTACTAAAAACGAATAACAGATATAACAAATGTCTTAGATTTAATGTAATCATCGTCAATCGTTTCCATGTTTTAACAAAATGACTAAATCTCAATGTTATGACTTGTAGCAAAAAAGGGTTTATTTTCAAAAATCGTTAGTCGTGCGAAAAAAGTGCTAAAAGATAAAATGTCTACTTATAATAAATACACCAGTTTTGGATAATACCCTTTTGCGTAAATTAATTTTTTGCAAGCTAAACTCACGATTTTCTGTGCTCTATTGATTTCCAAGGCTAAAAAGCTAAAACTTTACACAAATTATTTGTTTCATAAAATGGAACCAAACGGGGACAATAGGACAATACGAAAAATAGTAGTAGTAGTAGTAGTAGTAGTTAACCAAAATGGAAAACCACATTAATATGCACTTTGCCAGTACTTACTTCAAAAGATGAAGACTGGTATAATGTAAACAGTTTAAAGTTGAAGCTCGGGAAAAAAACAAACTGGTCAGTTTTAGTATAAAACCTTAATAAAGACTATTCAGCAAACAAAATAAAGTATTTGAGAGTAAAGATTGACATAACGGTTGATAGCTGGGAAACTAGCATTAATAATTTAAGAAAACTGATTAATTTTTTCTGTTATATGTGGGATCAGAAACTTTGCCGTAATGTTGATGTTTCCAAAGGCATGATACTCGAAAAATCTGTCTATACCATAACATAATCTCGTTTGTTATTTTATAAATCAATCATCAATTTTAATGCCCTTCCAAATAATATAAAAACGGTTGATGGTGGGAATAAGATCACAAAAACGGTACCTCGTTCTTGGTTGAGGGCAAATTTTACACCTTGGAAGAATATATTAGCCGGAAGTAGTTGGTTTTCAATAAGTTGTAATTTCACATGGTGAAACAAGGCAAATAAACTAATTAACTATCATTGTAATCTGAGATTGTACATTTTTATATAAATATATGATGATTTTTAACAATTTTATTTGTATAAATATATCTGTATAAATTGACAGTTATCTGTGTATTGTATGATCCTATAACAAGTTTATTATTATTCATATTATTACATTTTGTAAAAACATTGTAGGTACATAAGCATCTATAGACACAATTACCGCATTTGGAACTAAATGAACTGTACCATGTGTGGAACATACAACTCAACACGCCTAGAAATTCTAAGGTACACACTACATACAACACACGAATATGTTTATTTAAAAATATTGTTTGTATATGTTCGTACTTGGCGTTAATTCTAAAATTGGAATTAAAACGGGGAAACTCTATGGCATGGTGAAGCAAGACTAACGAGGTAAAACCTTCTATTTTTAATTAACTTCTTGAAATTGTCCTGGAAGTGATTTTTATTACTTAACAGCAAAATACACTTTGAAATAAATCTACTTTCATTTAAACATAAATAAATAGATGAGAGAAATAACTAGGAAATAAATGCAAGTGCTTGAAACAACTACGAATTCATCAATAGTAGATATTAATAGTAATAGACACCTAAAGCTCAAGATTATTAGTTGCGCGAAATTGGTCTCCTTGAAATTAAAATTTTATATACAAATTGTATACGTACACGGTGTACGTACCCCCAATTAGCATCCAACTTCTTGGACGCATATTAAAGTAAAAGAAATTCAGATTCTTAGCTTGTATGTATAAGCACAATAGGGATATATGCGATTTATATGCATCTTACAAGACGTGTACAACATGTACTTTTTTGAGGTAAAAAACATTTTTCAAAATATATTGCAGTCTACGTACTGTAAGTCGACTAAATATTAAATATAATATGCTTTTATCGTTATTTACACCATTCTTAACATATTGTGATTGCTTGGAAAGCATAATACTTTGATTTAATATAATTTAGTTGGAGATACGTGAACTTTTTTGTACACTTATCCATATAGAAAACTTACCCTATCGAACAAGCCTTGAAGTATTTTTTGCAGACACTCACTATGCTCATGTTTATACGATTCACCAATTACAATTTAATAGCACAACAAAATCTATGCGCGCATAATTAACTTATTGTTAGTATACGGAAACATATCGGGCACTTTCCTACAACAATCGTTGCAATAGAAACAATTTACAATAGCTCTAATGAAGACCACAATCGGCAGACGAGAAAGTTTAAATAACACAACAGGGATTACACTCCATACACCTTCATGATCAAATTCACTCTACTTGAATTATTTTCTAAAGAATACTGCCTGTCCGAAATAGCAAACAACTTTTTTCTTTGGTTTTTATACGATGCATTGGAGTTGCTTTTTGTTTGATACGTCCAAGTGCGGCCGCAATAGTTACTTCTAAATATTAACGCACATACACAGATGTATGTAGTATGCAAAAAAACAAAATAGTAGGTATGTAATTAATTTTTAATACAATAATCCTATATTACGTTAACTACTTTATTATAATTTCAAAATAAACAAGTTACATGGTTACAGGCGTCGATAATAACAATAGGTACCTAATACATTTTGATTTTTTAGACATCATTCCGTATATTTTCCATGTTAAACACTCGCAGTTGTAGTTCTCTTTAAATTCCGACAATAACCAATTAAAATATAAATTAATAAGTAATACTAACAGTTGCAATGCAGAGAAATAAATTAAAAATAGAAAAATCCGGCTTAAAATGAAGTCGAAGTGGCTTTTGCTCTTACCTGACATCGCTTATTAACTTATTATTAGTTGTCTTTCTTGATGTAGCAAATTACAAAGAAAGAAAGTGGTACTAGTGATCTTTGGCTAACAGTTGGTCTGAAAAGCATACTTCACAACAGTTTACTTTATAGTTGGTTTTCTCTCCTTTGTTTTTGTAAATTGGAATAAGAACTGAGTTGGTGAAGCACGTGTTCGAAGATATACAAATCAATGTGGCAACACTGGCACATTTTATTTGAATTGATTGATTGCAAAATAGCAATTGTGGAACGTTATGGTTTAAGGAATTGCAAAATACAATAATTTGTGAAGCTGTAGATTTAAATGATCGCCTTTATTGACAAAATAAAGTGTGATACTTGTTGAAAAACTAATTAGAGATATCATTTAAAGTTGACAAGTGTTTCCTATAGTTTAGTAACATTTGGAAGAATATATGGAAATATCATAATTACAACGATTTTATATAAACTCTAACAATGCTAAAACTCCTATATTAATGTTTTCATACTTTCATATTGCCAACATGATTTGCACTACATTTTCCAACAAAGACATTTCTAAACAAATTCCATTTATTAAAATTCAGCGTCGAGTAGATTAAAAGTGATAAGAATTTGAGATTAAAAACAAAATAATAAATTATAGAAACAAAACTGCTGGATAAACAATGAGTGCACCAAACACAGAGACAAATCTGTGAATAAGATGAGATATTGAAGATATAATGTATGTTTCTGTTTAATTAGAGAAAAATAATTCATAATTCTAGTAATAATTTTTACTTGTCCTAACACTTCCTACTCTTCTCAACATACCACATAGAAAAATATCGGTATAAGCAGAACATAATGGGAGTTAAGTTGATAACGTTGTATATGAAGAGTAAGGAGCAGTCAGTTTCTGTCAATAATTTAACGTCTAATCAGCCTAATGAGGTCCCACTACCTGTGAAGCGGTATTTTCCTACACGGCATAGGTGTGCGTAACAGTCATGCACAAAGCGATACACACAGTCGTATTATTATAAAGATCAACAAAAACACTAAATGAAATAATAAACATATGCAATTCTAAAAATAAATAGATTAAATTATCTTTATCCTAGAAAATGAAGAAAAATACGATTAACTATAACCCACTAATCAAAAGAAGCTATATGCTATCAAATGACAATAATCAACCATAGTAGAAACCGCCGCATCAAAGATCACACTTTTGCCAAGGAAGTGCAGCAAAAGCTGCATGGAATTGGAAAACAAAAGCGTATAACCGAACGCTGCCATTAGCCGATCTAACAATTAATGAGAACTTTTATGGATAGTAAACATTTAAACCACTGCACATATCACATTTAAACAAATATCACAAATACTAAAGCTAATACTGATACCCACAAAAATAGCAAAGCATTCGGTATGAAACAAAAAATTAGTTTAAATTTAAGCAAAGATAAGTAATAGTCATATATGACCAACATTCACTTTTCAGTTGAATTTGTGTATCCTCAGATCCGATTCTTAACGCCAGTACTTACCTACAAACCGTTGATTACAAATAGAAATTAGTAACTGATTATATATTTTAGAGGAAAGTGCAGAAGGTATTATTTATATATTTATTTTTAAAACTGCATCCACCTAGGTCAAACATTTCGCGGCTACGAGTATTATGTTCATGATATATGTACTTTTAGAAACCCACCCCAAAAGTGTCTGTAATTTAGCATTAAACGTATAATAAAAGGTTTATTCAATGGTAATATGCGCAAATGTCTATAAAGCTACAGTTTGTACATACCCTCTTGTTCACATAGCATATCGGTTTTAATATTTATGAATTTAATTTTAATAGTATGATAAATAGACACGCATCCACAGATTGTTGAACCATAACCAATTACCAGGAGCATGTTAATTCAAAACCAGAATATCTATAGATAGCATTAGATTAGTTTAGATTAGTTGAGGTGGCACTGATGCCTGTTTCACTGCGACCTTTCCAGATCTATTGTGGTCCTCATGCCAGTACGTTCTCGAGCTTTATTCCTTTTATTAGACTTAACAGCTTTGAGAGCGGTTCTTCCACATATACATGTATTTTTAAAGCGGACTTGAAGCCCTGGCTCCGGAATGCTGTTATATGCCTCCATAATAGAGTCCTGGCCTGCCTTAAGCTTTGCCGGCTCCAAATATATAGATAGGATAAACTTGGGCCAATTAACACGTCTACTAATTCGTTTTATTCGCACAACCAAATTGTCGATGTGAGAGTTCCAAAGAACATCCTTGTCAACAGAAAGTCCCACCTAATTATGTGAATCCACATTCACCAATTCCATGTGACAACCACAATCAGTGCACTTCCAGCATATAGATAATCACAATAATATTCCCATTATGATCAAATTTTATGTGCAGATTAAATATGCTGATGCGAAACATCTGTACCGCATAAATAATCAACTGTATATAATTTATTGGACATTGAGTCCTAAATAGACGTTTTATGGACAATCAGTTCAGTCGTGCCGCCATTGTTAGGGATTTATTTATATAGGCAGTATTACCTTCGGATTAAATCCTGGCAATAAAGTTTAGAAGAAAGAAGGTTAGTTTTATATCATTTATATGGATTAAAGTGGGAAGTTAATAGGCCATAAAAGCGTATTCTTAGGTCTCTATGTGGGATACACTATAGTAAGAACTCCAATATCGTTACTCGCGATATCTCATGCTTTGAATGAAACCAATGTTTCAAATTCCAGCAGCTTTGTATTGTAGAATTTTTGACTTGCTGAAACTGAGAGTAGAAACACAAAAACGCTGGTACCCAATAGTAACACACCGCCAAAACCATCGAATACTATCAATTGATGCAAAGACAACAATGGCCTCCATACTGTTTCCAGTGTTGTTGATAAAACACAGATTCAAGCAACCAACATTAGATAACAGTTACTACTAGCGCATTTAGTAACAACTTCTTTAGATTTATGTTAAGCTATATTCATAAAAAGTGAGTCTAATTTTACAAAAGCAATTCAATGTGGTTTGTATATTTGACTTCGAACGAAAAATGCGCTCCAAACATAAAAACAAATTATTTTTAGTTGAGTTAATTAGGTATTCACAAAAATTGGGATGACAAACATACTAGACAACGAAAGTCCCCAGAACGAGTCGGTAATGTATATTATTTAAGAACTATTTGGCCCTGAAAGAACTATTTAAATACATTTTCGGTTAGGAAATAAAATTCTTTGATGGACGAAATTGTCGCACTAAACAAAACTACAATAAAGGCATTCATTCATAGTAACTTAAGCGCATCCAGTTTATAATAAACAATAATAGAGCAACGAACCAAAACTATAATTTCAGGAAAAAGTAGAGCACATCAACCGCCAGAAAAAAAAAATCGGTAAATCGTAAAACATGAAGTTCATCTCTCTTCGGTTTTGTTTTGTTAAGACCCCGACCAAATGGATGCACCGAGTAGTATATGTATGTTCGTTCAGTATTCAGAACCGTGGTACTAACGTATCTTCACCCTCCAACAGTGGTTTACGTTAATTCATTCTTCCGTGGTCGTTAATTGACCCTAGGCCGTTGTTAAGTTAAATATACTTCATTATGTACCGTACCACCATTGACGATATTTTTTTCTTAAATAACGTTTCTTCTGTTATGCTTTGTTAAAGTTTAATACATGTTAGTTCGGCGATTTAAAAAAGTGACGTTTTATAATTAGTGCGAATGGACTTTAACGCTTTTGTGACTTGATGCCCTCAATTAAAAAGGTAAATGCAAGATAATTTTTGAAATACAATTTCTTGTCGCCGTTTGGGGGAAAAGAATAGAAATATCAAAATAGTTGTCACAGAACTTAGGTGCATATTGCCGAAATTTTTGAAATCAGGCATACGCGTGTATGTAGATGTTCATTCAACTAGTTCCGATAAGGTTTATACGTACAAACATCTCGTAAATATCATTTATATGCCGGTAATATAGTTGTAAGCTTATAATAGGTTCGTTCGTAACATATGGGAAGCAATACAAGCGTGACCTGGGTAAACATTAACTTTTTGTCATTTATGTGTTGACAAGCTCGTAACATAAATATTGCCTGAATGTCTTTATTAGTTGTTAAGATTATGTTCCTACTTTTAATCGATGGATAATATTTAATAATTGATTATTAACTATTAATTCTTTACCCAATATTCCACATTATAGTTGCCCAAAATTTTAAATAAAGCTCTCAATTGAAGCAAAAGAATTGCTATAGGAAAGTCTGTTCGTATTGTCAAAATATTAATAGTGAAACTGGCTTAAAATAAAATAGATCCATGTGCATACATAGATTGTAATTATTGTTTGTTCTAATTTAATCAAATCCGACTACTTCCTATTTCTTTTACCGCATCAAGTTATTAAGTTACTCGAAAACCAAAAATCGAATAAAGCCCTATTTTATAGTAAGGAATACTTAATCATTAAACTCTCAAGCCTTTTTTCGTTTACAAACATATTAGCGCCTGTGTATAACAATCAAGTTTTTTATCATCTTGGGTTAAGAATTCTAAACTGTGCTGCATACAGAAAAATACTTTAAATACACTAAATGTATGCTGCTCAACTATGATCCCATTAAATTATTCAATATGGGATGAAAACTGGAGAAAATTCTCTTTTAGCTATTTCGAAGGACACCAAGTTATTTTGGATTTTATTGTGTGCATCCGACATCTTTTAGTTAAAAACTACAACTAGAAAAGTATTAAACACGTGCTTAGATCAGCAAATGTTTAGTTAATGTTAGTTAAATAATTTTTAATTGTTTTTTTAATCATTGATTCTAGTCCTCTGTATAAGAAATTGAAATTTGTTTTAAGAAGCGGAAATTGTCCTTACCCGGGCTCTGCTTACACTAATAGTTTAATCCTAGCCTTTTTTACAAAATAGTAGGTGAAATTAGAAAATAGGACTTTTCTGATTTAGTGCAGTCGAACGGATGAGATAGAATTCGCAACAGTTGACCAACGAATTGCCTCGATAGAGAGAAGGGCGTCTCGTGTTTGTAGTCATGGCAAACTGGATAATTTTAACTTCTTACCAGGTGACTGTCTCAAATAACTTTTGGATACAGACTTGAATTTCTTGTGCAGAAGTCTAAAAGTCCCTGGGAACTAACTAAACCGTATTTATTCTAACCATTTCGTTTGCTTTCTTAATTGTGTAGTCCCCTGGCGTATTGCTTCGAAACTTCAAAGCTTATTATGCCCTTCCATCCCAGAAGTCGCGCAATATGTAAATTTCGTACTTACACTTGACTTGACCCGTCAGTAGCCGCTTTGGTCGCTTGTTTGTATGTATTTCAAAACGAAGTGTGAGCAAATTACTCATATAGCGACCACTAGCGAATCAATAAGCACATGATATGTCTTCTAAGCAGTTGGTGTTAGTGTGTACTACTCTGATAAAGCAAAAATATTTATTAAGACAGTAGAGATTTTGCTCTCCGGATTTTATTGGCGGTCCCCAAATACAGTTTGTAAGCATCTTCTATTGGTATAAATACGGAAATGTCACCAACGCACATTAAAGTATTTTTTATAAATGTACTACTCACAACCAGGAACAATTATTTCGAGTTGGTGGTTGTCACTGTAGTACGTACTTGAAGGTATGCTTTACTTCGTTAGATTTATATTCACCACAATTTTTTAAATTATTTGCTTGCAATTGGCAAATCCTCTCTCGATATTCAACACTTTTCGTTTAAATTAAAATACCCACTAGAAGTTTAAAATGAAACTCACCGAAACTCACACCGATAGTGTAAAATGCTAAATTAACGGGATCAGTTATGTGTTTCTGCAATACCGTAGATTGAATTTCCATAGTTTTAATTATATTAAAAGCAGAGTAACATTGGTATTCTTGCTACTGTCCTATTATGTTTATCTCAAATTAAGTGTGTATGAGGTGTTGGTAATCCGAAAGATTTACCTCAAATGTGTCTAATTATTGCTACTGGCCAAAATACACTTACAACTTATTTGTTAGGTTATAATATAACAATAATGATAAGAATGTTTGTTGCGTCAACAATTTACTGCATTTTTGTTTATGGCACACCTAAACAAGCGTCCCTCAAGAAAGATTTTATTACTGTAAGACCAAATACTATTAGTAGTTGATCGCAGCAAATTAGTCCTTGCTTATGCACGATAAAAAGTTTTAAATATTTGTTATTTGGCCTAGAGATGACTACATTAAATTTTGTCATAAGCCAAGGACACCAACAAAATTATAAATCAAACCAAATAATAGTCAAAGACTATTTATATTCACAATTGCAACAGAATGCATACCTTCCTTATACCAACACCCAGTACTGCATTTCAAAGCCGTTAATGGTTGAACAAGGAAGTACTTGTATTCTCTTTTGATTTAGCGAATACGTAATCTATAATCAAATAATTTCCAGGCATCAAGAGAACCCTAAGATTCGTATTATATATTCGTGGTATTTGTAAAGAAGCTCGCTTATAATGTACGAAGTACACTCCCAATTTATCACTAAATTTTGCGATTATCGTGTAGGCATACGGAAAATGTATAAATAATCTACTATATAAATACTGTATAAATAATTTTGTCCTTCTAATATGTATAGATACACTTATCAAAATATTGATTAGCTATCAGATGTAGGTATGTGTATAATTATTTGACTTAAAATATTCAGTTTTTAAATTCGTGTCTCAGCGCTATGTTGAATAATAGCCTTTCAATCATATATGCATCAGACGCACCTAATGCTGCCTATAGGGTACGTAAAAGATCAGTTTCAATTACAATTTAGAGAAATAACAATATACATTACTATATTATAATAACGATAGTCCAAGTGTTCTTTGAATAGACTTAAATAAGCTTTCCTGCAATTATTCAACGTCCGTCAATGGTTCAGTGGCATTACATTCGATTTACACCGATCCTCCCTGCTCATAAATCGTGTATAAGGAAGCTAAAACTGATATAAGTATATATGTATGTATATAATGTAGTATGTACTTTCAAATCATCGCTTTTGTTTACACCATTGTTCGACGCGTATCACTACTTTCGGAAACCTAGTGCTTCTCTCGTATTTACTTGTTTAAATAAGAATCTGAAGAGTTTGGTCTAGAAATTTAGGAAAATAAACACAATTTTCCCATTCGTAAGGTTGTCTGTTCTATTGTTAAAACTACAGCTAAACTTTTAGGATTTTAGTAAGTCACTCCCGGTTTATCATTATCGTATATTTAGATCAAATTTAAGAATCACTATTATATAAAAATGTTCCTCACAGCTAATCAGTGCCATCGTAAAATATTAGCATTAAACTCTTGAATCGTTCTTTAAGTGAAGTAATATTTCTTTAGTAAACTGCGTCAGATGTCGATTAGGGAGAATTTAGAAGGGTTAGACAGAGAAGCATCTCAATAGAGAACAGACTTTCTTGTATCTGCAATCTCGAAGAGCTGGGTAATTTTTCCTTCATTTCAACGAATACCCAAAAGGATAATCTATCTTTGGCTTTTGGGGTGCAATTTCATTATTGAACTATGAAGGTGTTTTGATTAATCTGTTGTAATCAACTTCATTTCAATCAAGTATTTGTGAATATTACAGAGTATCTTTAACTAATATCCCATAAACACAAAAAGTTCATTTTCTGTAATGATTTGGTTAATATTAAAACCAAACTCATTCATTTCCTAAAATGCGAAGGTGCAACTGCCTATAAAGTAAATAACCTCGTTAAATTTTGTAATATGAATATAAAATAAAACTTTCTCCGTGCGTTGAGTAGATAAGCTTCTTAGGAAAACAAAACATTGTTTCCCGGAAAATACGTTATGCAAAATAAGCGTCTCCTCCTGGCGTCTTGTCCAGATAGCGAATCGGTGTTAAATTTCGTTACAATTAATTTACAACCGATGTATTCCACCGAAATCGCGCTTGACACGTACTGTAAACGATATTCTATTACCGGTATCAGCTTGGGCTAACAAGATATTAAAAGGAAACGTGTAACTTCACTTAGCAGTGTTTGCTTAGACCTATTTACATAATCATGTTTACAGTTGGTGTAATTCAATTCTACAATCGGAAAACTGTGTAGAGTATTATTTTAATGAAATTAAAATCCTAGGATCAAATATAAATTAAAGGAAATCACACAAATTTTTCATGAAAATAGCATCCATGTACCGGTTCCAACATACAACTGTGTTGTTTTCCTTAACACACTGTGCGTTCAAGTTCAAAGGAATTCAATAACGATTCGCAATATGCGTATTTTATCTCTGCAATTAATTCAAACGAACAACGCCTCAATGAATTTACTCTTCATTTCACTTCGAAATATGAGCAAAGCTTCAATATTTATTGACCGCTTCATTAGTCTTAATAGAGAGACCCGACTACTTCTTGCAGTAATATAATTTAATTATGAACATCCGGCACCATAAATTCGTCATTGTCCCATTTAAATCTACTCCATAGTTGCTAATATGAAACCCAGCTACATACATACATACACATGTAACTGCACTTAAATCCCTGAACACGATTACTGATATTTTATTACTTTTGTGTACATTTATAATAATTGAAAAGGGTAACATGAACAATTCAAATCTACACGAGAAGATGTAATTAGCAATTTCAAGCGGAAATTTAAACAACGACTATGTAGTAGATATATAGCATTCAGCTT
Source organism: Chrysina gloriosa (assembly GCA_038088585.1). NCBI lineage: Eukaryota > Metazoa > Arthropoda > Insecta > Coleoptera > Scarabaeidae > Chrysina > Chrysina gloriosa. The sequence continues at coordinate 65,529,798 of CM076088.1, forward strand.
TTTCTTAAAACATCCTGAAAAATTACCTTCCCTCGGTATGAGTACACACTTTAATCTTGAAGTTAGTTCCAGATCAAAATTTGTTTGCGACTAACAACCCTATATTCAGAATTTTAAATTGGATATAGTAGTAAAAGTTTCAGTATCTTTTATAGCAAAATTATTTACAACACACACACATTCGTACTTCCATTATAAATATTGTGGAGCAATCATTATTAACTTGCTAAAACCGCAATCACATTTGTCTCATGTTAGCGTAGAACAAAGTTTACAATATTGCATTCGCATTTTCGAACAGAACCACTCAACTTAAAACGGAATCCTAGAAAGTACGACCAAGAATTTATTATTTAAAATTCCGCCAATATTATTTTGACAATTTATTCACTTTAGCCAATTTTATCTTGCTAATATTGAATGCATTTTTACCGTATATCTCCGTTACCTTTATTATATAACACAAACATTATTTTCACCTAATTAGACCACTCTTGGTAAGGGCGGAAGTCTGGCATTTCTCTTGTCTTCTTAAACTTATATTTAGTACACGAAGATAGAACCGGCATTTTGCATAAATATTTAAATTGGGCGATAAACTATATAAATAGATAGGGCAACACCTTTATAGACGCACACGCAACTGAAATCTTTAATCTTAAAATATTTTAGTGTAAAAATAAATAAAAATGATCTTAAATAAACAGATGGGATGTAGTAAATACACAATGACTTATATTTATTCTATCTTTGTAGCTCATATCCTTTACATATCAAGTAGGATAATAATAAGGTAATTTAAATTAAATAAATAATACTTAATATTTTAAAGAAAAATGAGAGGGCCTGTATTTAGGATGGATTCAAACTGGACGATTTCCCATCTTGGCCATACTACTGTTGACGTAATACGTTACCACTTCATAGTTACTATGCTTTGATTGCTATTGATTGCTATGATTGTATTTATTCATTTAGTATTTCGTCCCAAATGTTAATTAATTAATTTATTTCGGTATATATAATTTTAGTAAAATATCGTAGATCTTCAAAATTGGGGTCACCAGAAATTCTATACAAAATTTCATATACACATGTACCTACGCAATCCAATCATTTTGTACTCTAAAGTGTACCCTAAAGTTTCTTCCTCAGCGCTGTCTTTGTTCCTCTTCCTCACAAAACTTTTCCATTTTATCGTATCTTTTGCCAGTTTTCTGGCTAAGTTCCAAGTTGGATCTTTCTCGCTTAGGATATTTTCAACTGTATCGATCTAAGTTCCCATTGGCCTTCTTCTATTCCTTCCTATAGATCTAATTTGCCACATTTCCTTGAGCTGTTTTACCTTTGTCATTTCCACCACATGTCCAAATTAATTCAGTCCTTTGCCTTCATTTCTTTCCTTTTCAATCCTTCTTACTTACACTATTTTTTCTTTTTTACTATAGATATCCATTCATAATTTATAAATCAATTAAAACCAAATTTAACAAAGTATATGTCATAGCGTCATAAGTTACTTATACAATAATGGAGTTTATAATAAAGCAATTGCCCCATCAGATCGTTGAGATAAAGCTTATTTTACATTCGTTCGTGTATAAGTTTATTATAGACGTCTAGTGTAGCCTCTCCACCGAAAATTCAAACCCCTGCCGGTTGAAGCGCGAAGATACTTATTAAGTTAAATTGTAATTACACCTTACATCCACACTTTGAACGCTGCGCGCCAACCAAAGTATTATTTACTGTAGTATATGAAGGTTAACTAAAACGTTCCATTCTTACAGCTGCGACATAATAATATCTACTTAATAGGCCCTTAAGTATAATTTAAAAATTCTAATACTGGTGGTTTAACAGACAGGTTCCAAAATACCTAGGGATGCAACAGTCGATATTAAGTCATGTGCTCTTTTTGTGAAAGCATAGAATTGTACAAGATTTATGGGATAGGATTTCTAAATTTCTTTCCAACAGACCCTCATAATTATACATAAAAGTAACTGAAACTAAAATTTATGTTAGATTGTTTAATAGTATCGGTGGGAATGATGCATTACTCATAAAAATACCTAAATAGATAGCATTCACTTTGATACCAAGAGAGCTGATTAATATATGTACATATATAGCAGAAGATCACAAATATTTCTATTCATTGTTGAAATAACACACATAGTTTGCACTAAAGTTTGAAATTTGAGTGATTCGTATCTGTGCTTAAGATGGGTGAAATATGTTCAATATTAGTGTTTGGTGTGGTACGTAATAATTATTAATCAGTAAAACGTTTGTTTTTAACTTTGTTTTAACATTTAGAAAAAATATTTACAATGACTGATATACAACATTATGAGGTGGAAATAATAGGCGACATCCCGCGTGTCTTTTATGACTTGCAAGATAATAATTTTTTCACCGAATTGTCACCTAGTTCCTATTAAAAGTGAATCACTTGACAAATAATACCTTACTCTTTTTCATCATTGCGCGAATTTTTGTCAAATGTAGCTTATTATCAGGTACAGTTGTAATTATAATAGGCCCGGTTCATTTTTGGAGTTGTAATTTGCAGTCATTCAATGAAAATCTTGCTTATAATAGTTACATGCAAAACTGACTGTATGAAGATTGCAAGCACGTTTGCTTCTTATAAATTCAGTAAAAGTATATATCTCTTGAAGAATTTTACTTGATTCGTTAGTAAGTATACATTTATTTCTTATAATTCGTTATTCAGACGTTTAACTTTTTCTAATTTATTTATCTCCAACAGAAAGATACACCCAGTTGCAGAAAAGAACCTAACAGTAAAACTCAGTCAATCTATTAAAATCATTGCGCCTAGTAGAACCAGAGTTCTAGTAAATATGTACATATATAATTGTTTGAAATGAAATAAATAGTACGTGGTAGAAGAGCTAGGACTACCACGAAAGATATAGATATGAAATTAATCCCAAAACTAAAAGTAATCAACAAAATTATGCAAGAATTTTAAAAACATTCGTCGTAAAAGCTTTTATCAAAGTAATATGACTAGGCTGGTTGGAAACAAAGCAGTAACAGCATGCTTCTCACTAATAACAAGAAAAGTGTACTAAGGGTAAGAGGATTGTTCAAATCTATATAATTACAAAATGTGAAGCCTGACACCCTATTTACTAACAACGTCCCTTCACGTGGTCGGGTAAACATATTTAGTTTAGAATCGAAAAACACTTATAAGTCTTGGAAGGGCCACAAAGTCTCTAGAAAGGACCTGTGTAGACGTTTTATATGACTACAGCCATGAATAGGATCCTTTTAATATCGGACATGAATTGAAATTCATCAGAGCAAATTTAAGAGATGATTGATTGTGTGTGAGTCACGTAGTACGTACTAAAACTTATCAGTATATGCCTATCGCGAACTGTCTGTGAATCTGTGAAAGCTGGCTATTAGAACAAATATAGAAATTCCCGGTAACTGTTGAAAATTCAGTTAAGTAATGCTAGTCTGAAATGCGAGAAATTGGCAGAAAAATACTACAATGAACTTATTTTGTTCAAATATCTATTTACTAAAAATATACGTTCAAGTACCCTATATTGAAGGTCCACAGCTCACAGCGTGTGTAGGTCAATATTCTATCTGGTCTATATCATGAACAAGGCTTCATCTCTTAATATTCTGCATTTGACATTGACAAACAGTCTGTTTTGATGTTTCTTAGTGTCCACAATCAACACTGCAATGCAGCACCAAATAACAATTTCGTCAAGAGGTTTTGAAAGCACCTAAATGTAAAGGAGATAGAAACTGAAAATTCTGTTACAAGGAACTGAGGTTTTTGTCTGGACATAGATTTGCCAAATCTTCATTTTGTTGTTGGGTATCGTAGTATCTATCTGTTTATTATTTTACATATTTTGCTATTTTAATCAGCGCTCATTTAGTGAGGATTACATTTCGTACGTAAATGATAATAATAATCTTTATTAAAAATGACAATTGAGCGAGAAATTTCACTGTCACGTAAAACATACTCCTTCAGATTAAAGATATCCGCACGTATTATTTCTTCTTTTTTGATGTTCCCTGCTAAACCCATGATGAAAAATAGGAAATTGAGTCTCAATCCGTAACTTCCATTCGTTCCTATTTCTTAACAGGGGTTTCATATCTATTAAGTTTCTTTTCTTTGCCAATTCCTGGATTATATTTTCCATTGTTTAGGTGGTGTATCAGCTTTTCCATACCTCCTTATTTCGACTCAGATACTGTTTTATTTTCTTTTGTGTGCTCGCCTTTGTTATGTAGCTCAACCATAATAGCCGCTTCCTCTTTATTGTATTGCTTACTTGGATCTCTTTTTACTTCTTTGTATACTTTATCGTTTCTTCGTTTGTGCAATTTTATTTCTTACATTGTTCTTAAGAATGTTATGTCAGCAGCTGTTATTTCGTTCACTTGTTCTAATGTTATAAATATTGTATTGTACACATTCTTTTTATGGCATCTTTTTCCTCAGGATGGTTGGTTTTGATGACTTCATATATGTAATTTCTTTATTTTATTTGCTGTATTTCTGTACCTATAATACCATTATTTGTAACTATTACTAGATATTCTAATGTTGCTACCTCATCTATTTGTTGACCATCGCATTCTACATGTACTACTTTACTTCTATTTTTATCACTTTACTTTAGACGTTATTTCATACATCCATATTATATGTAAAAAATTTTATTGAATTGTCATTCTCCATATTTCAAATATATATATATATATATATATATATATATATATATATATATTGATATTTATTTATATTTAGATTAGATTAGATTAGATTACTTGAGGTGGCACTGATGCCTGTTCCACTGCGACCTTTCCAGGTCTATTGTGGTCCTCATGCCTCCTTAGAGTACGTTCTCTAGCTTTATTCCTTTAATTAGACTTGACAGCTTTGAGAGCGGTTCTTCCGCATATACATATATTTTTAAAAGCGGACTTAAAGCCCTTGCTCCGTAATGCTGTTATATGCCTCCATAATAGGGTCCTGCTCTGCCTTAAGCTTTGCCGACTCCATCTGGGCGGCTGGATAGTCGTTGCATACTACCACGATCCTCTCCAAAGCAGCCTCCTTGAAGGTTAAACCTTGTGGCCTCTTGCTTTTGGGAAGACCTGCGGAAGTACTGCCCTCCGACCTCGTTTTTTGGACTTCCGCCCTTTCTTTACGTTTAGTAGCCTCCGCCGTCTGTTGAGGGCTAACTTCCTTATCTAGACTAACCTGGCCCTTTGTGCATACCTAGTGAAGTTGGCCTTGATTATGGCTCTTTTAGGCTGTATGAAATCTTGGCCCTGTTTCACAAGCTTTTGCACTTTAGCCTTGGAAATTCTAGCTAGCGTAGCTATACGAGGAGTAGCCAGGAAAGCATCTGTCCGCCCGATCAGAGCCCCGCTTGATCGGGTAAGGCTAATTACAAGGGGGTTTCGCCTGGTGCCCCCAGGGGAACGTTAAATACCGCACAACCCTGCGGCCATGCAACTCTCGGCACGTTACCTTACACCTTAGTTTGCGTTTTAGCTCGAGTACCTCGGGAGCGCTAAATTCCCAAACTTACTTGTTAAACTTGTTAACAGTGAGCCCCTGAGGGGTATTTATATTTAACAAGAACTTGAATCGTGCAGTAATTGAAAAATTGTGAAATTTAAAAATGACAATTTATATGCTTATTTGAACACGTACGATCGATATTTTTTCTTGAGTTCTATTCAGTGGCATAACTACCTACTCCCCAGGACCGAAAAATAAATAATTGTACAAATAAAATTTACAAAAGGTTACTAAAGAACAAATTACTAACAAAAAACTACAAAATGAAGATCTATAAAACAATAATTCGATCAACATTGATGTATGCAGCCGAAACATTCAGCAGGAAGAAATACGAAGTAGACCTGAAAATAACAGAGAGAAAACTTATGAGAATGATATTTGGACGAAAGAAAATTAATGATAAATAATACAGAAGAAAAACTAATCGTAAGCTTTTACAATAAATGGAGGATGACGTAGTGAAAAGATCAAACAACAGAGGGCAAAATGGCTGGGTCACGTATGGAAAGCTGGGCCAGGATCAGTTATATCGTTCTGGAATGGAATCTGGAGGAAGGAGGCTTGGACGACCGAGAAGTACGTGTCTGCAAGAAGTGGGGCAAGATTTGAAAAGGACGGGAGTCAACAACTGGAAAACAAAGACAAACGACCGAAAATTATGAAAAGGAATCTGTGAGGAAATATGCTCAGGAGGAAGAACTTTATCTCACCAACACAAAACTGATCTAGAGAGCCTTAGGGTGACTTAACCTCTAGAGGAGTCTCTTGTCATAATAATAATAATAATAATAATAATAATAGTAATAATAATAGAAATAAAGTCTACTAACAAGTATTATAAAAACTGATTAAGCGTCACATGGAATGAAGTACTTACTTTCATAATTAATCCCACCCGAACTGTTTCCCAGTTACGCCACTGGTTGTATTTATTAACTAATAATTATTTCTTCGGAATGCTGGCCAATATCTAGATGTGCATATTAAATTTTATATTTTTTCAACCAAGGTTAACCGTTAGGAATTAATTTTCACTTTCCGAAGTTCATCACGGAGGAATTAAAAAATATTATTCTTTTAAGATATTTTATTTAAAGTTTAAGTTTCAATTTTAGCCTGATAGTGCTATTTAATAATAATAATTAATAGCAGTTAATCGCGAACGTCACTAATATGTACTGTTGTTTTAATTAACACACATCTACATATTTTTAACATTCCAAAGAAATAATATTAATTAATTATACTCTGCTTATATTTATACCTTTTGATTCTTTGTGTTAGATGTTCTTCAATATTTTGTTTCCTTTTCTATTTGAACATAATATGTAATAGATAATTTTTGCTTTGTTTCGATTTTGTATATTATGACGAACTTCCATTGTTGGATTGTTTGGATCTAAATTAGTTTAAAATTACGCTAGCGTCGAAGTACATAAATAGATCAAAATCCATGTTGTTAGTAGGTAATATCGATATTCTAATAAGCTGTAGGCCATTGTTATCATTTAGGATTTAGTTTTATAGAGAAAAGAAAACGCAAAATAAAGCTTTTTTACTCGAAGCATTAAAAACCCTGGGGAAATCCCAGAAATCCTATGAATAAGTTTCGAAAAGAACCCTTAATTTTTGTAGAATTTAATTTCCCGAAAAATGTGTAGTTGGATTATCAGTCAAATTAGATAAAATTATTATATTTATCTACATCCAGATAGGTATTTATTTATCATTAATTTTGTTACAGGAAAACAAAGTTATGTCGAACTCAGCGCTGTCTGTTGCCGGAGCACAGGAAACCGTGAGGTTATCAGTGCCGGAGCAGACGACCACAGACTCTAGTCAGAAGAAGGTGCAGAAACCAAGACTGTATAAAATTCGTGCTGCATATATTATAAATGTGTTAATAATCGTTATAGGTAAGTTTATTTTCTTTATAATTATTTATTATTTCACTTATTGTATTTCTGTTACTCTATGTTTGCATCAAAATCATTATTAATTTTATAAACGCCTCTCTCTGCTTCTATTCACTTCGCTGACCCTGGCCATATATTAGCTTTAACACTAAAAGTAGTCTCAGAAATAAAATGTTTAAGCCTTTGAAAGTATGCATATATTTTCTACGGCTACGTTAAATTGGTTGTAAGTCGAGGCGTTTTAGGAGCGATGATTAGATATAATTTATTATTAAACTCGCATAAATAGTTACGAAGGTGAATTAGCAACTTGAAAAACTACAATGTCATTCCGATACTGTTAGTTACATATGTAGGCGACAGAATTTTTTTTTTGTATATGTATATGAATGAACAAATTGGATTTCTACTTATCAGCACAAAGATTAAAATATAAATCGCGGGAATTATTTTCGTACGAATTGGAGCAACTAATAATTTTTTGTGCCACCTTTTTATTGATATAGTACAAAGTTGATACATGCATATCGTACACGTGTATCGATTTTCTGCACTGAACTCCAGAGTCGTCCCTTTGAGTTGGTCGTTATATTGCGCATATTAGTCTATTAATGTAAGAACGTAACAAGCATCTAAATATTATGCAATACGCTTAAAATGAAAACACTTTTGATAGGATGAGAAACCCATAACTTAGTATTGACATTAATTGCAGTCAGTAGCACTAATCGTTCAATTAACTACAATAATTACTCAATATTACATATACCGCAACGAATTTCCAGCGTTAATATCCAATTATAACTAAAAGAAGAGCCTAACATGTAGTTAGGAGAAAGAAATGAATTTGTTTGATCTCAGTTATTTTCAAAAATTTATTAATCCGCTCGTTACCATCAAATAATTAATTTGGGAAAATCATCGAGGAAACGATTCTGTTTTCCTCTTTATCAAACAGGAACATCAGTTACACCAAATTAATAAATAATGTACAATGTGAAACCCATTTTCACAATTTAGTTCCTATCATTTAATCATATATTTCACCACTTGTATCTGAAATTTGAATGCAATTTGTATGTGTATGTAGTGTGACTTTTGTAGTTAAATTGCTTTATAGAAACTAATTACTAGTGTGGATTCAAATTATTTCAATCCATTTTTCATTATGGAAATAATTTTAGCAACTGGCGTTAATCTAAAATGGGACGCACTAGAAAAATAATTTAAATAAATGTGTATATATATTGTGACCTACAACATTTTTTAGGTCAATAGAATACAAAAATTCCAAATTTACAAAAAACAATATAAAAGAGCACATAACATTTACAAACGATAAGCAATTTCGAGCTAACGCTATTTAAACAAATGTTCTATTGTTTCATGACAAACGAAATTGGAAGCTATGATTGCAAAATAAGTATAGGTTTATAGTTTCTACCTTGGAACAAAGTCCAATTATAACTACCCACGATCTTACAATACCAATTAAATATATATTTGTAACTAAACAGCACTCAAAAGATAAGAAATTATGAAGATTAGAGTAAATTAGAGTATAACAAACCTTATTGTCAAGAGTCAGTATTTTAGGTTACATCCGAATTGCGGTTCAAATTTTATCGGATAGTTAGTTACCAATCATCCTCTGTTAATCCGTACATGAATTGTGGTTTAAAGTTAATCAAACACAAAAGTAATGAGAAAGAATATTTACATAAAAAAAACCACCCTTCCTTTCTGTCGCGATACTTCTCCCTCCATTCTTCTTATTCTACCTCATTCCTCCAACTACAAGAAATTGGAAAAACCTGAGTGAATGTCATATTAAAAAACCGCCTGTGCTGAGGCACTTCTCTGTTCAGGAATACCACCACATCTCTTATCAACTTCACTCCTAAGTGTATTTCGTTCTTATGTCACTTAGTACTTTCTCATACCGTATAGATAAAAAAAACTATTTGTGTTTCAGCAACTAAGTAATATGATGCATACATTAATTTAGCTGAACGCTGCATTCCAAACACTGCATTCCCATGAACACCACGCTCTAGACATAATGCCCCTTACGAAACCATACTTCATATATATTATGACTGGCTTATACAACGATGTAAAGGGAAAGTAACGTCGCTGTATAAACCAGCCCTTAACGATAAACACAATTTAGTTGTCAAAATACGTATTTTCACTTTTATTTCGGATCAGATCTGATTAAAACTCTTACATCTCACACTCAATGCAATGAAGAATGGATCTATACCATCTTATGTTAGCTTGATTATATGATCCATTTAAATATAGTAATGTAGGAACAACATCGAATTTACATTTCAGCAACATATGGAATTAGGATTCTAAGAAATCAACTCTTCACACTTAACATAAAATAAATACAATAGAAAATACTACAACGTGTTTTAATGGACTTTTCTATTAATAACAAAAAGAAATAGTTTTACAATGTATTTTCTAATTCCTTCATTTCCAAACTTCATAAAAATTCTAAGGCAATTTTATTTTAGCTTCAGTTTTAAATTAGTCAGCTATCGAGCATAATTCCCATAATTGTGTATTGCCAATCATGAATAACGTCAAATAAACTCAAGTGTGGATATGTGATTCTATGTAAAAATTAATGACACATTTCCGCCACAAGCGGGACTAGTCTATTACAAATTGATTAGCAATGTACATACAATCTATAGATTAGTAGTGAAATATATGGATATTAATAATACATTAAATCATTGTATTTTGTATTTAAAAGCATAGAAAAACGAAGCTTCAAAGTTATTAATTATTCATTCTTGAAACAAAACACAATTGATTGTTTATTATTAGAAAACGTTAACGTCTGGGTTACCCCCAGTTTATGATGTATATATAAATGTATCACGGGTATTCGCGTTGAAAAATTGAGAAAAGTGGATAGTAGTAGTAGATAGTAGTAGTTGTATAGCCTTCCTTGTGAAAACTTACTAAAATGGACAAATCCCTAAAAACCCCCAAAATCTCGTTAAAGTAATTTAACTAGAAATTGCAACTTTTAGAGAAATTTCTAGAAATTATTAATAATTATGAGAATTTTCAAGTACACATCATTCTATCCATAACTTCTTTAAACGCTTTTGGTACTTTAGACGCAAACAAGAAATACTGCAAAAATACATAACCGTTTTTTTCTAGAAAACTATAGCTGATATATAATCTTGACCGTTAACGCTTAAATTACGTGGTAATCGAAAACGTTATTGTGAACGTTTCCCATTACATACGATATGAAAAAGAACATTCTTGAGGCGAGTCTTGATTCCCAAACCATACCAATTGGGACCTTTAGCTTAATCCCTATTCCAAACCCATATCCCTGATGAGTTAAAATTCAAGTGAAGGCGTATACCCAAAAGTGGATGCAAATAGGCTGTTAAAAGAAGATTGGAGATACTGGAAAAAACCGTTCGTTTATACATATACAGAAAATTTTGTTTAGATTTACAAAAGAGGCGTACCACAATTGATCAAAACAAATTAGAACTTTAATTATGGCAACGAATGGAAGTAAAGGAGTTCATAGGGGTTACTAAATTTTAATATTATCAATTCCATAGAATTATTTTATTTTCTATAAATTTGATGTCATTCTAACTTTTCTATAAAAATGACGACAAAAAACGTATCACCTTGAAATATAATTACTTTCTATTTGATTGATGATTAATTAGTAATTAATTTCAATTCTTTCAACATATTATGATGTGCATTTCACAACACAAATGATAATTTACCTCGTAATTACCTTAAATATCGATAACACAATAACAAGGAAGATACCTTAACAACGTACGTATATTTTATTTACAAGCAAACATAGTGAAACATTAATCATTGTGCTAATTGCTTGTCGTTTAATTCTACTTTATGTTGTCCACCCCATATAATCAAAAAAGCGAAAAGGAGTTAACAATCAAAAGGTGTTTAACACACACAATTTGTGATTATAACCAATCTTGCCATTGCTTCAGTACTTTATTATGCGTACACATTGATTAGCCAAAACATTATACTCATGCTCCTAATATTGTGGTGTCCCATCGTAAAATGCTGCAACTTGTCACGGTATAGATTCTAGAAGTCCTTGATAAGTGTCTCGAAGAAGATTCAAGTCTTAGGATTAATGTCCGACAAATTAGGAAGCCAATTTATGACAAAATATCGTTTCCCCGGTAAAGTCATTTCCCGCAGAACATAATAGAAATCATGAACGAATGTAACTTTTCAGCAGTTATATTCATACAATTCACATCTGCTACGGCATCTTCTACAAAAACCACATATCCCAGGAACACCCATGACCGCGTCCTCTAGAACATGATAGCCCTGCGACCAGTCTATTTACGTGAAAGATGACGTAGCCACGACCATTCGATATTGGGGTGCAAGATGTCTTAATTTTTGATGAAGCAACTCTTCCAGTATTCCATGATCCAATTAGCATATTCACAAGTCCACGTTAGTCGTTGACTATAGATTAATATAGACGTTTGTTACAAAGCCCCATATCCAACAAAGCCTGATAAAGCGCGTGCTCAGAAACACGTACTTACACCCTTATTTGCTTTCATCAAGGGAGGCAATCCCCGACATCCGCGTTGGTTGATCAGGTTTTAGTATCTGTTACCGGTTTTCCTGTTCTTCCATTTTAAAGGTACTAACAACGTCAGCACTCATTTTGAACCACTCAAATCTGGCCTCTATAAAAGTCGCTTAAAGCAGTAGCTTTCCCCATTATACGCACATATAGGCCACAAAGCAGCATTCCCAACAACCACTAAATAGCATTCCCAGTGTACTAGATTCATGTGATTCCAAGGAACGCACTCTTACAGTGTAGGAATGATCATAATGCTTTAGCTAATCGCATATAAAAATAGTATGTATATGTATATTTAACCAATCCCGTCACTTTTAACCAGTGGTCCAGATTTCCGCGATAATTACTTGCAGTTCATAATGTTAACTACACTGATTCAATTATTTAACCGGGGTAGGGTTGATATGGTAATTGGAGTGTTCTAAATGTAGTCATCAATAGTAGATACACGTTTTCATTTTTTCATTGTGAGAATTCAATTAAAATACCTCTATTGCCAATATAGTGACTACGCAGTTTAATAAATAGATTTGACCTTTTCTAAAGAATTGTTTTCTCGTAGCACTTTTTAAAATGATTACTTTTGTCTACCTCTCATACCTTCAAAGAGAACGATTATACTAAATTTCGCAATAAATGTTGAAGCAGTTCCCAATAGAACACATGATTAACTTTTGCACATATGACTCGTCCCATTTAATTTGCCATCATATTCATTTGTATTTCAAAGTTAACCAATCAATAATCAACAAGAGTATTAAAATTTATTTATTTAATTGCACGTAAGAGGGGATAGAATTGACCGCCGGAAATTCATCAACTTAAAAAACAAAAAGTCTGAATTACCTCCGCGCCCACGTCCACATCTCTTACTAACATGAATAGGCGTTACCGCTATCCACTCTGTAAGTTTAAGCCGTTGGTTTCCTCACACCTAAATGATTATTCTCTTTTTGTTTCAGTTGGAGTAACGGTAGCTTTTATCGAATTTAACGTAATTCCATCACCAAGGATCGGATACTACTGTCGCGATCCGTCGATATCTCATCCTTTTGCCGGTGACACCATCACAGCGACCACGTTGGTCGTAGGATCCATAGTAGCTCCTTTAATTCTGATAGTGCTTCTAGAATTTCGCAAAAAGGACCAGAAAGAATCTATAAGATTAATATGGACGTGGTACAAAGAGATGCTGGTGGGCTTAGTGGGGACTTTAATGATCACAGAAGTGATGAAACTGATTGTCGGTGAACACAGACCGCATTTCATTAGCACTTGTGCACCGGACACGGAAGCTACTTGTACTACAGGAGAATTTGTAAAAGAATACAGCTGTACGAGTACACGTTATAGTTTTTACATAGTTGGCGACTCATCGAGATCATTCCCTTCAGGACATACATCGATCTCCGTATTTGTATCCATATTCTGCGCTGTAAGTACATTTTTGCATTTCCATTATGTTTCAAAGAAGAAAAAGAAAAAGATAATTGCATTGATGCGGTAATCTTGTTGATTACGTCAATATAAATTAACAGTTAAAACATGAAGAGTATGTTCCAAACATCAATACGGAATTAGCAAATTAATAAGAATTAGTCGGCACTTTTAGTTTCTTCAAAATAATCCTTTTAGTCGTACAGAACTTGAAATGATTTAAAGTAAATCGTCAATAGACAATATTAGATTAGATCTTATAAACCCTAAAAGCTAAATGTCTTATATAACGGTGTTATCTTTGTTTCAGTCTCTTCTTCATTACCGATATAAAACAAGGACGTTAGGAGAGTTTGCGAAGCCGTTTTTATTCTACTTGCCTTGACTTGGGGTCCATTATGCGGTCTTACGAGGATAACTGATAGAAGACATCACTGGTGGGATGTCTTAGCTGGTGCCATCGTAGGTATCGCTGGTGCTATCTACACGATCCTGGCCTTAGTTAGGAAATTTCAGATTGCCACAAAAGACATTCGAACTCAGTCGACGACAACGTTAATTGACAAAAAGAATAGAGACAGCGGAAGTGTGATAATATAGTTAAGTAAATCAAATTTGTAAATATTGTAAACTTATTTATTTATTACTGTAAGTATTATTATCCAGTAGTATTGTTTATTGCGCACATTTTTTTGCGTTTATTTATGTACATAGAAGGATCGACAGTACAAAAGATAATAAATATTTTTGTATAAATCATTGCCTTTTTATTTACTCAAATGTGTATTGTACTAAAATTAAAATGCTGAAGAACTAACCATTGTTGCAAACTGTACAGAATTCTTGAGGGGAGAATTAAATATATTAAGAATAGTGAAATTTCAAGAGCTATACAAAATGTCATTAAACGGGACACTAATTATCTAATATACGTATACAACGTATAATTTCTTTTCCTCAAAACTAAAATCAACACCGTTACAATTCAATATGGAGGATGATCCCGTTTGCTTGCCCAACATGGGTACGTCAACAAACATCGATACGAACTTCGTAATTTTGTAGGACGTAGCGAATCATGATGGTGATTTCAATGGTCTCTCAAGGATGGAATGGTTTCTGATTTATTAGCGTGAATTTGACCTTAAACAATTCCATTAGGAGAAATTTAATTGACCTTGGTCTTGGTGACTAATTCACACCTGCAAATTGAAAGATATCACATCGTGCGTAAAACCATCAATAACGCTATAGTTTCCCGTATTGTACGGTTGGCCACACTATCTCATTGGAAATAAACATCAATAATGTCAATTGTATCAGATTGAAGCAAAATAAATTATAGGTTTCTACGAATGGACCGATTATTCCACAAACCACGCAAAGTTTGTCAGTCTAGAGATTGCTTGTGAGTAAGTCGCGTATTTCCGTTCCATCAAGTGCGATCGTTCTATTTATTGAGATAAAGATGGTTGATGGGAAAAAATGAAATTCGTAGGTCATTGTTCTAACATCCAAACTACAAAATTTCCGCGTTGTGAATAATCTCTATCCTTTCATTTCTGGCTTAACTACAGGTAGCACATACGAGAGATGTTCTCTTTCCGCTAAGCCCCTTTAGCAGGACATGGTATTTTTCAATAAATTTTGTTTGACATTTTAATCTCGTTGTTTAATAAGCGTGACTCGAATATTTTTAAAGTCCATAAGATTAAAGTAACCCTTCTTCTTCTTAATAATGTGCCTTTTACCGTTAGGTATTAAAGTGATCCTTTGCATAAGAAATCATTGAGTTGCGCAAGCCATAAATGTTTTGAGAAAATCAATAGGTGGTGACAAATCGCGTTTGTTAGAAATCATAGAGCGATGATGCAATGAATTTAAACTAAGCTGATTTTCCTTGAATAAGCTCCTAAACCAACAGCAACCTTTGAAGGAAAAAAATTGGTTTTATTCGGAACACGTTTGTAGAGGATCCACACGTTACTCCAAGCAGTATGCATGCAGCTCTAGAAATGGATATGAAAGCAATGAACAGCATTTTACAAATATTTGAGGGTACGTAAACTTTGTTTTCGTTGAGTTTTCCACAATTTGAGTCTAATTCAAAATCAAGGGCGTATTAAATAGTGTAAATCGCTGACAACGACGAATGAATCTTGGAGCCGATAGAGCCAAAGATTAGTCGTGGAAAAATTTCAAACAAAATTATAATCGCCATTTTTTTTTAATTACTGGACATGCTTCCACTATAGCACAGGAGGATCGTCATACTGTTAATATTGAATAACTCACTACATTTTGTTTGCCTCAAGTTTTCCAAGATGTGTGGGCTCAAGAAGTAGGATCATCTTGCCTTTTGATAACGCTTGGATTCACATTGCTGTTCAGGCAATTGGGTATTTAAATGCTGGAAACATTTAGTCATTCGCCATATGATCCAAACCTGACAACTAACGATTTATCTTGTTTAAGTTACAGGGGTTTATGTTTTACATTGTCTGTAAAAACAGTGGACGCGTTTAAAAATGAAATGAACAACCTAACACAGAAAGATTGGAAGGAATGTTTTGAACATTGGCTTTCAACGATGCAAAAACGCATTGATTGCAAAGGAGAATACTAAAATTTATAGATAAATGTGTTTTTTCAATATATTGCATATTACTTTACTAGATTAAAGTAAAAGTGCCGTCGTATATGTTTATTTAACATATTTCGGGATGTTTTTCAAGAACAACCGTTTTGTAAATTTATGCCATGAATTTCTTGCCGATTTTTTAATTAAAATGTTAGACCTAAATCTAACAACATTCACACAATTTATTTTTCCATTAGTCTGTACAAACTCGATATCTGCAGAGAAAACTTAATCTGATATGTTACATTCATCATTGTGACGAAAGAAACAGTTTCATTTTACGTAGTAATAGATCTTCGACGGCGATATTTTATATCAGCAACAGGACGGCATACACACACTAGATCTTAATGAAAAAATGTCAATCATAAAAGGGCAGGGGATATTACATATAAGTCTATGCGATACGCATTGCTATTCGTCGATAAATGAGATTCAAAACGCAATGACGTGCAATATTTTTGGTTTCTTTACTACGTTTACAAAGAACTAATACACCTTTTCTCTCATCAGTATCACACAAAATCTTTAAAAGATGTAATAATGGAAATAATGATTTTTCAAAAATTCAACTGGAATAGATACGTTCAATCGAAGTCAAACAAGAAAATTCATTCTACCAAATAACTCAGATGCTAAGTTTTACGATGAAACATAGTTTAAGTACAATTCCGAGATAACGAATTATGAATTTACTATTATACCGGAATTCACTTACAGTCCGGTCACCACTTACGTGAAAACTAAATAATAAAAGACTAGATTACTAAAAGGTGTCGCAATAGTTAACCGTGCACTAACACCAAAGTTCTCTACTGGTTATAATTGCTACTATTGTATGTGAGAGATGGTTCAATAATTTTTACTGTTGCATCAATCAATTAATTATTGCGTTCATCCTACATCAATATGACTTTCAATACCTAAATGTTGCATGTTGTCATGCATGTAATTTGAAATCAATACAGTACAAAACGCAGCGACATACATCTGAATAGAGAGAATTTGAATAGATATTAATTGAAAATTACATGAAGCTTCCTGCTATGTGTACATGTGCACACGTACAATATCGTTCAAAATGCACAGCTTCATTAATTTTACCCATAACACACGTATTTGCATATGAATATACCATATCGGGAATATAGATTCATTGAAACTAGAAAGTTGCCCTTTTACATGTTGTAATTTCAGTTCCAACGTTCATACATGCATACTGTCATAGATCTTTTGTTATCCTGTTCTAATACTAATCCACAGAAAAAGTTAAATATGCTGATAGATATGTACGACCCGCTTGCAAATAATTATTATACTACTTACAGAATACAGTTGTTGTCGCTACATATTAGTTCATATTAGGAGAAAAGGAATAAAAAATAATAGTAAATTGATGATGTTCCATCTAAAACTGCTACATTTGCTTAAAATTTTCACTCAAGAGAGGAAACTATTTCAGCACAATTTTGAAGGGAATCATCAAAGTTTGTTCTATCAATTACAGAATTCTTATTGGTCTCCTAAATGGTGGTTGTAGCTCTACTAACCCCGTGCATACTTTATGTAGTCTGTAGTGTCAAATTTCTTCTTCAATCCCAGTTCAGAAATGCATTCGTTTGGAAAATTGTTCTTCTTGCGTTATTTAATATCTAACAATTGATTTTCTCTAAAATTTTATTTACTAATCTTCTGAAGGTAGATTAAATTAAACTTATGTTTTCCTTCATTTTCACAGTTCGATTTCCAAAAATTTCATTTCTCTAGTTGAATGCTATATATTGCTACACTATGCTACGTTACTTTAACCCATTAAGATTTGATTTAAATTTGAACCCAGTGTCATCTGAAGACTTTTAAACCTACTACTTTTCAGACAGAAATCTGCTCCTTCCGGCGTAGGCTTCAGTGGAAGTGCACTCCTAGATACTTAATATCATGATTTCAAGACAGCTCCACGTTACCCACTAGGACTTTTTCGCTGGAACGCTTCCTTTGTCGCTTGAATCTAACTGCTACTCACTTACCTCCAGTCTCCATCGAGACGTCCAGCTTAAAAAATCACGAGTAAACAATGACGCCTGACTGCATTCTTTCTGGTGTTCAATTTCACGGATTTGTGTTTGGTGCAGAAGGATCTGCCAAGCAAATACGACTTAACAAGTCTTATTATTGACGGGTGTACTCCAAATGCGATCATTGTGTTGATTAATCTGTTATGACAGACTGTGTCAAAAGTGCTTACAAGGTCGAAGACGGGTTCCCGCCTCCCGAGAACGTTTCGAATATGTTTCGAGAAGCGGAGTAATTGAAATATTGTGGAAGATCCGACTCTAAATCCGAACTGATTACTCTGTATGAAACTTCGAAGTCGTCGCTGAGTTGGTCAAGTTAGGCAAATCTTTCCCGGGGTTGGGAATGTTGATAACCTCAGCATGCTTCCAGCAGAAAGGAAAATGCCAGGACCGGAGTATCGCGCTGATGATTTCTCGAAGATACTCTGTCGCTTCTGGAGGGAATCTTTTCAGAGCCAGGATGGTGATATAATCCGACTCTCGAATTTTTCAAATGCAAGTACACATTTACGAATTGGTTTAACAACAATTAGACTGTCCGAGTTCGTTAGCAGTGCGTGTGTGCTATATAATTTTTGGACCACTGTTGTCGTACAACGTAGCTGAAGTCATTCTATGCAATGCAAAAATAAAATTACCGAATATTTACCTATTAAACGCAAAAGTGTCCAACAATAGGTGCAATTAAGTATTATACAGCAAAGGTAATCATAACATGATACTTACGAAGCAATTGTGAACAATTACAATAATTCAGAAATTATTTTCTAAAAAGTTAAGTATCAAATTTCATTAAATAACCATTACCTTGAAAGTGCAATTACATTCACTTGATACTGGTTGATAATACATATGTATGAGATTGTTATATGTATACGAGAAAAGCAGACTTTATAGATAACGTATCATTCTTATCGCAATTTTCCCTGTCCGTCTTGATTGACTCAAATATCCTTCCTATACTCACGTCAAAATGAAAGACGTATACTATACTATATAAGTCGGTCTTACAGACGGTATGCGTGAGTATAGGAAGGATATAGAACTGGTTTGAGTATGAATGTCCTGAATTGATCTATATAACGTAAAAAGTCGGATCTGGTAAAATTGGAACTCAATAAAAATAAATGTACCTGCACAATATTGAGTTTATTGATTAAATTTACCTCAGAAAATAATAATACAAATGAGATGGTGCTTTTGTACACATAGTATGCCGATCGAATTCGGAATGTATAAAGAATGTAATCAAAATAATAAAGCAAATGTAAAAATCAATACTAATCATTTATATATATATATACCTATCTATGAGGTCACCGCAATATAGAAAATCTTGTTATTATATAAAATTGAGATATATAGAAGTAATGACACAAAGCACTATGGTTAGTTTCATGAATGCACTGGGAGTATAATTTTGCTTTCCATACACACACACAGTGGAATAAATAAAGTTAAACGATTTGAAGTTGATGGTAGCTGTTATAACCGCATAAGCTTAAATATTGCTTCCGTTTGTACGTAGTGCAGCAAAACATATGGTAAGATAGCGTAGACGAGTTTATAGGTCAAGTGCTGTATTTGGTGTTAAATTCTTAATAGATTTCGACATAGTACGTCAAGCAACATCGTAGACATTTAGCTATCTTTAAGAACATTCTGTCGTACTTTCTGATCAATTTAATCAATGTAAATGCAATTCTACAAAATAGTGTTATTTCAGGAATAATTATGATAGTGAGTTCGAGCAAGAGGACTAGAAGAAAAGATTACAATTGGCCACTGAATGTGTTAACAGAGAAAAAACAAGATAATGTTCATAGTACATGTGATCAGAATCAAAAGTTCACGTTAGCAGAAGTTAAAAACGCCATCAGTAAAGACATTAATCCTAAAATTGCCCCTGGATAAGACTTCATCATTGGGAAAGTATTACATAGAGCAACAAATGAATACTTCAAAACCATCTTGTTCGTTTTCAATGTAATTATCCTACTGAATCACTATTGTAACTACTGGAAAGTTACTGAAATAGTAATGATAGCTGAATCGAGGAAGAAGACTGACAGTTTAAAGTCTTGTCAACCTATCAGCCTACTGTCTATACTACTAATGCCCGTTTGCACCGTATAATTTAAGTAATGCTTAAAGTTAAGAATGACTTAAAATGTGAATTTCGCTTGCACCGCATTTTAAGTAATACTTAACGCCCTTAAGTTACGCTTAAATTTACGTCGTCGAAAATGGCGGCTTAAGCATTGCTTAGCCTAGCTTTAAAAACAACTGATGTAGTTTCGACGAATAGCGTTCAATTGCAAATTGTGTTTACAATCGTTTAGATAAAAAGAATGGCTTTTCGGTAGAATGATATTAATGTAATTAATGTATAAAAGTAAATGGTAATTAGTTCTATTTGTAAAACAAACTTATTTTCAAGAATAAACAAATATACAGATTATGCATATGTTTTCTTTTTCGAATACTCAAGCTTTCTTTTCTCGGACTACACACATGATCATTATTTCAAAGGGCCGCAACATAAGAATTAATTAACACAATATAAATAACTTCAAGTACTTATTTATCAAAGAATAAATATCACTTCACTAAATAACAATACAATATCGAATGTAGGTTAACATATACGCTTGGGTAATATTCGAGATAAATCAACATAAAATATCCAAATCTCCCTAGAAGTTACCAACTTTTAACATTGTTGTCAAATCAAGTGTTACTTTGTTAAGCAACATCGTTCACTTCTACGGTGCAACGCAGATCGTTTTTAAGTCATGCTTAACTTTAAGAAAGACTTTGTTAAGTAATGCTTATTTTATATACGGTGCAAACGGGCATAAGAGTATGCGAAAAATCTGCCTTAAAAGAGATAAAATTCAATTATCGAGAAATCCTTAACAGATCATCAATTTGGATTTAGGAAAAGACAGGACAATTCAGCGAGTACATCTTCTGATTGACAAAATAAATAAAGGTCTAAAACAGAGGTATTGTGGCCTCGTCTTTTTAGACATTAGCCAGGTCTTAGGCGAGGTGTGGCACATTGGCCTGTCGTATACGTTGAAAACGTTCTTGCTCCATACTTTCTAATCCAACAGTCATAATTAGCAAACACATAACTTTATGTTAAGCAACAGAGCGAACACATTTAACCTTCCTATACTCACGCATACGATCTGTGACACCGATTTATATACAATAGTATACGTCTTTCATTTTGACGTGAGTATAGGAAGGTTAAGTATATCCCATCAATGCTGTAGTGCCATGGCAGTGTCCTAGAACCAACCCTTTATTTACTATTTCTAGCGGACCTGTCAACAACTGGAACTACGTTAGTGGCAACATTTGATTTGTTATGGTTTTTGCTCCACATGTTGAACCTAGCGTTACATTCAGAAACTTTCAAGCAAACAAAGATCGATTGAATCTAAAAATGTTAACGAAATAAAATCAAATGAAATCACATTGAATCGTAAGAGGAAAACCTGCCCATCAATAAAAGTTAACAATCACATATTACCACGCTTTGGAAGCATCAAATACCGTGGAATGCATTTAAACAGACACACACATAAAACATATTTTTACCAAGATAAAACAACTGGGTATAAAATTCAGTCAAATATTTATTTATTTCTTTTGATATGTACAACAGTTAACACAAACAAGAGGACAAAAACCTGCATAAAACTAATTAAATTGTAAATAATTACCTAAAATCCACAAATTAAAACATAAATATAGACAATACCAAGAATAAAGAAAAAAGCAAACGAACAACAACGGCCACTAACCATAAAACTTGAAATGTTGAAATGTTCCAACAAAACAAAATATTCGATGTGCGCGCACACCGTTACAGCTGCACCTAAAATTCACCTCTTCGAGGTATTTAGTTCCATTCCTGCACATGGTGTATTGATATACATATAATGAATGATGGGAAACAGATCCTAGATGTCCATCGAAAATAGGACAAAAGATCTATACTGAAACCTCTAGACGGAATACAACTATAGGTATCAGCAATCAATGCTAATATTGAAATCGTGCAAAAATTTCAGGACAAAGTGATACATGCCATTTGTTGACTCATATGTGCTAATTAAGTCAATCAATGTGATATCCCACTCCCTAATATCAAAAAAGAAATCCAAATATATATAGGCTCTAAATATCGAAAGAGAATAGCTACCCACCCAAAGCAGTGTACACATCTTTGTGATCAAGGCTGTCAAGTGCAAGAGTAAAGCAGATTTAGTGAATAGAATTTAAGAAATAACCATATTTACATATATCTCAAAATTGTCTAGCAGTTTGTTCACTGAAGCACTCTGTACAAGACATTGGTTCAAGTGATTTCAGAAACACATTGTTTTGAAAACAGATTACCGGATTCTTGCAGTAAAACAAGAAAAGAAACAATCTGTATTGGATAATTTCCACAGAAAATAATATACCAATATCTGATACCTTGACACAATAAACCAGAAGTATAAAGCGGATAACTGATTATACTATAATGAAGAAACAATCAAAATTAAAAGTCAAAGATGTACTCCTCTAAACATTCATGTTTAGCCTGAACTTGAATATCGGTAGTAATGTTTGGAGTTATTATTTGTATTTTTAGCAAAATAAAGTGCAGCACCTGGGTATAAGCTTATCGAACAAAAACCGATCACGCTAATAATATACACAGATTGTAATCTCATTAAATGTTATGTCTGCTTAAAGTTCAGTGCACCATTACACTTTAACTTCAATAAAAGGGTTGATACTTTATACGATTTACTGTTTCCTTAATGACCAAAGTATAATTTATTCGTATGAAATTTTCCCAGCCTTTTCGTACATTGCTGAAATCTGTATAAATTTATACCACCGTGGAAAGTACAAATGAAAATCTTATCTGAGCACATCCAGACGTGATATAATTTCATATTCCTGAATAGACTTCCGCCATAAAAGTGAGATAAAATTATTATTCTACTACTGTTGAACGGCTCCATTAAAATACAAACTTCGAACTGCGCCCTCTTGTTTCCGGCGTTCACGCAGATACGAATTACGACTGACAGTAAAACGGAGATATTCGAATTAATTAAAAGAAGCGATAAGGCATCGGTGTGCCTCCATTATCCGAATGTTTCCTCGCAACTTTATGTTATGTCATAAATGTCATCCTTTAAACGAGAAGATATTGCTTATGGATACATTTTCCTTGAAGATGGTGGATTTGAAAATTTACAGCTAGTAATAATTAAGAATTGACTTTTTTAATAAAATCGAAATGTTTGGACCTGGTTTAGGTATCCTCTGTGTACAGTTTTGCATTTGGAAACATAAAATTATAAATATCAATTTTACACATCCATCTCTAATACAAATCTCAAATTCAATTCCAGTTCTACCATGCTTTTAAAGTTAAAACTTAAATAGGAATAGGAATCAAAATAGAACTAATGTACAAACGTACGAGTAGCGTGATAGAACACCTTATACAATAATTTCTTATCGTTTTATCCAATGTGCAGACTTAAATTCTATAAGAATCGTTCCACATAGACTCTAAATAATATACTCTGCTAAAGAGGCCAATGCATTCGTTCTTTCTTTGATAACTTAATAATAGTTGTCTCTATGGCTGGAAATATCAATGTCATTACATAGATCGTTCTCTTTTCGTCGAATGTGTATACAATTATTTAAATGTTGGTCGTGAGTGCATTTGAAGCAAATTTGTGCAAGCTCACTTAAACTCATCATTTTAACAATTTTATTCAGGCTGGAGTTGTTATAAACTATTAATTTGGTAAGGAATTTGACTAACTTCCTGGACATAGGAAAAACTTTTGATCAAGTTGAAAGAAAGAAGATATAAGTAAGCATAGGAAGAGGTGAGGTAAATAAAAATATTATTAATGCAGTAAAAAGTTTATATGATAATTACTGCTATAAAATTAAAATTAATAACAAAGTATCGAACAGGTGAAGATAGTGAAAGATGTAGTCTTAGTCTTTCATCGTACTTGGTAATTGGGGATGAAGATACATCGGCTACAATTACCTAAGTAAGCTCTGAAAAAGGTACGAACAATTTTACAGAAAAATTTTATGAAATCGTATTCGTTAAAGGGGATTGAGAAGAAAGGTTGAAGGGTAACGCAAGAAAACATAAACAATTAGTATGACAAAAGAACAGAAGACAAGCTAATTAAACATAGGAGAAGAGAAACTAGAACTGGACTTAACAGCCGAATTTAATCAACATTGAAACGTCGAGGAAGATACAAATCAGAGAATGGAAATTTGCAGAAAAACTATTCGGAAAATAAAGTCCGCTTATGAAAGAGGATATCCCACGAAGATGCACAAAGTAGTAGTCTTATAGAACTCAAAATAGAAGAACTGAGATTTGATTTTTGATGAAGGTAGTAAAGTGGAGTAAGCAGATTAAAAAGTGAAATAAGAATTCAAATAAAGCCAAAACACGTAAATGAAAAGGTCCAAGAAAAATATTTCGAGTGGCTAGAACTACCTTTAGAGTTGTAGAGAAGAGATGAGAGGACTGGTAAGGGTGAGTACTAATAGAATACAATTACACAAAATCTACAAACATCCTTAAGGCTAAGAGAAAATATATAGACTCATTGTTTACTAACAATAAGTAAATTGCCCGAAAATAATCCTCCATTATTCACTACCTCATTTATAAATGTTTCGGACTATTTTTAAAGGTATGCAAGTTGTAATTAAAATATTATTATTATATTAAATAAGTTGTAATTCATATTTCGAAAATAAAGAAGCAAATCTCTCACTATTTTTTGGATCTCCTCGGATTCCCTTCAGGATCTCTTACAATATCTTCTGCTTTGAGCAACCAACAAAATCTGCCATCAATAATGCAGTTTATCGCCTTTGGTCTCCTACTTTTTCCTCTCGGATATCTTGATGGAAACGCTCCCCAAAATTTCTCATATTTCCCATCATATTGTCCACATGTTTTGCATTATTTGGATCTTTTTTAGCAAGAACTTTTCAACCACATTGTCAGATGCACGCCAAGCTTCTCTCTCATTTAAAGTCATGGTATTTTCTAACTCCATATGTTTTATTACAGTTCTGATTCTGAAAATTCCTTCGTTCATTTTCGTATCTGATAGAGTAGAAAATGTTCTGCAAAGATATATAAAACAATCCCCTTCTTTATTCAAATCTCTAACGAACTGTTTCATTACAACAAACTGAATGTAAATAGGTGTAAAAGTCTAGAGTTTAGAGGCTGATGCTAGAAGGAGTTGGTTAGGTCATTCTTCTAGTGTTCTAGTGTGGACTACCTCATGGACAAAAATAAATAGAAATGTTGTATATCTCTGTTGCAATCCTAACAAAATATTCCAACATTTTACGGTATAATCTAGTAAAAGTTGAAAAATGAAATTTTTAATAAATGATATGTGATACGACTATCATAATTTTTATAGTCAGGACATTAAAAATCACTTTAAAACAGGTATGGGCAACCTCCGGCCCGCGGGCTACATGCGGCCCTCGAGTAAGGTTTGTCCGGCCCGCTACTGAATTCTTTCGTTGCATATTAGCGCGGCCCGTCTAAACTTAATTCATAATGAATCATAAGGATACCACAAAAATGTATATTTTTCAAGATTACTCACAGCATAAAACTTCTACAAAAAAGGTTGCCCATGCCTACTTTAACCTTCCTATACTCACGCATACGGTCTGTGAGACCGACTTATATAGTATAGTATACGTCTTTCATTTTGACGTGAGTATAGGTAGGTTAAAACATAAAACGGCAAGACCATTGTAGACCTCTAAAATGGAAAATTAGGTGACAATTAACTGGGTACCTATGAGAATAAAGAATAGATATAAAATAATGAATTATATCAACTAATAATTTTTATAGAAAATGTTCAAAATTCAAAAAACTGCTTCAATAAGGAAATAGTCAAAAATTAAAAGGGGAGGTAAATAATTTAAAAATGTGAAATTGGAAACTTACAACTTGTTAGTGTGTAAAAGCTACCAACCTGGGGATTTTAAAAGTAATGCTAGCGCATAAAATAAAGACAACTTTAGTGCTAAAAAATAATGTCAATACGACAGATTAATAATAAAGTTTATACAAAAGGAAGAAGTAATAACGTACGGGTTGTACTATAACTTTTGTCGTGAAATTTCGAGTTAACCTGAAAACAAATTAATGAACTCTTACAAAAAGGAAAAAAGCATTAAATTGATATTCATATTTTGAATCCCAGAGAAACTTACTAACATTGTATCTAAAGTTTGTAAGAAAATTCCTAATCAAATGTTTTGCTGTAGTTCTAGAACAAAACTGTTAGAGTTCTAATTAGGTATTCTTTTATCATCCATCCTGCACGCCAACAAATTTGTGTTGCCTAATTTTTTTAACAAATATGTATAATATGTTTACATGAAATTCGGCCTAGTTTCAGTACTCCTTCAATCTGATATTAGGCACTAAGGAGTAATTCTCGTCTGTAAAACGACTATCATACATACGTATAAACGCACCGCAGCTCGCCGACTAGACAAACGAGAAAATACAACGTTTTAAAACATATTTCATCCAAAACTTACAGTTCCAAAAAGGAAATTATAAATTAAACCTCTAGGATTGTACGACAACAATTGACGAAAAATATTTAATTTAATTTCATAGTAGGGATTTGTATTCGAAAGCTATATCACAACAGTGCAATATACATATACTGCATCATAGATTTCAGAAATGTAATCAAGACAATTGAGCTTGATGGACAAAATACATAACAGCATGTTTGACAATAGATAAATGTATATCCATGTTTGTATGTATAATTACTTATACATAAGTATTCTAGATGAAGCTTTTGTGTACTTAATTTTGGTTGCCTCAGGATAGATAAATATTAAACCCCTCACTGGAAATTATACCTAATAGCCTTTCAATCGGTAATTATAATATCTCTCGTATAATTTGCCAAACCACTGACAAATAGGACACGTATAGAATCTCCGGGAGGGTTGTTGAAGTACCGATCGTGTCGATCCCGCATTTACCGAGCACAACAATTTGTTATCCCTTTCCCGGAAGCTTATCCCAAATCTCTCATCCATTTTCAAATCAATAAATAACGAAGGTTTGGCGGTAAAATCCAATATGGCCCACCAGAAACCTGAATACATTTGCATCCTGACCAATTTTAGTCCATTTTCCACGAATTGACAATACGCAAATTAATTTTAATGTAATAATATTAATGGGTACACAACTCTATTTACGCTATACTGAAATGCATTATTGAGTATCAATCATAAACCAAATCTACTGTATAACCTGAGAAAGCTCTCGATGAATGAGTTACAAGTGAAGAACTGAATCCATAAACATTAGAACCACTTATAACTGTACGGTCTTTGTTTTGATTACTGCATATTATTAACTTAGAGGTTCTCGCTCGAAATGAACATGCTAATAAAGAACATTTAGCAAGGATATGATGAACAATAGAAGAATTTTATGAAATACATATTGATTGACGTTCGAAAGTGAGTAATCAAAAGGACAAATCGAGAAACATTTAAACTCCGTCTACATAAACAGAGGGAAATGAAACATTAATCAAAGGTGTTTCACTATATAACGCCGATGAAATACATTGTACAGTCATTAACATAAAAGTATGGGGTTAATTTTGGATACAATGATAAAAATCTTAAAAGAAAGGAAATTTATTGTACACATATTTTTGAAATAACTTAAAACATAGTACAATCTTCATTGTTAGTAATTGCGGATTAATATCGCGTCTGCATGTTGTCTATTAGTTTTTTAGCAAGGAATGTTGGCAATGATATCCGTGTTTCCAGAATGCGTGAAGTTAGTTGCTTCAAAGTTCGCACACGTTTCCGTACAGACCAAACATTTTTATGTATTGAGACTGAGGGGGCTAATCTAGAACTCAAATGTTTTTCGAGTTTAAGCACGACCGACTCCAATAGATTAGATCGTTGTCCTCTTGAATTACCCATTCAATGGTATTGTTACCAAACCATCTTTTAGCTGACCTCAGCAATGCTCTTCGGTAAATGTTTACAATTGTCTGAGCGCTGAAATTGCAGAAACTCATACAATCCCAAAGATGAATTTCAGCCAGGTGTTTAACAACTCGTCGCCATCTAGATATCGATGCGGAAAAGAAACGCGTCATCGGAGAAAATTACATTAGTCAATCGCGGCCGATAATATCCTGAGCCCAACGCAACGCAAACGTGATTTTTAGACAGCAACATTTCTTATATAGTGCTGAAATGGTGAATGTTATGTTCTCGTAATCGACATTTTATCGTCATTATCTATTCCTTTTTTACCATTCATGAATGCAGAGCAAAGGTTGATCTCTCTACAAGAAGCTTGGCATTAGCTTTATCTTGTGTTTTTGTTGGCACCCGTGGTTTACCACGAAATACCACCCACCTTCGGAAAAATTCGAATGACTTAAAAAACGGACTACCGCTGTGTAGCCCATTTGGCGCTATTGCGACTTACAATAATTAATCCCCTATTAGGTTTTCCCTTTTCCAGAAGCGTATATGTTTACAAGCATTTTTAAGCCCACACTTTTGTATTAACGACTGCAGTTGGTGAAATATGATAAATAAGTAATTTGAACCAAAATATCTTTGAAAATTCTCGTATTTTTGATAAAATTCGATTGAATTTTTATAACTATTGCTCAACTCTACTACCTATCACTACAGATAAGTGTAATGCATTTACGTAAAATCTTGAGGGTTACCTACATCATAACTATTTTTCCTCTTATAATCGGTGATCTAACAGAAAAACCCTCTCCAAATCATTTCCATTTGAAGCTGATTGCCGTTGTCAATTCTCACCTAACAATGGACTATCTGTATGACTCATCTGTGTTATAATTTGGAACCTAATCTTTATGAATTGAATTCCTTCGTTTTATAACTTATTGATAGCATCCATCGATACGTAATGAAGAGACTTTTAGATCATTTTAATATACAACTCAATTCAATTTCATAAGCCGTTATTGTCTAACTATTGTATAACTTATATAGCTAGGATGTTGTTAAAACAATCTTGTTCAATTTAGCGATTTCGGTTTCATTCATTTTGTTGGACTAAATTTATTTGTTTCATTATTGTTACTAATTGTAAGTTCTATCTTTTTCATAAATTTTTGTTAAATTCTTATCCAATACGATATATTTAAAGAAGACATTAAATTAAGCGGGGTATGCATCAAGATGCCAGATTATCTATTCATGAATTCTGGTTTAGCAAGTCATCTTATTAGATCGTAAAGAAATTGATCCATATCCAACCAGAGTTTGAAGTTATATGTACACAAATTGGTCTACATCAGCGGAAAATTTAGAACGGGCGCGACCGATATTTTCACGGCATCTGGTACCACTGCCGTCGTCCGGCAATTAAAAGTATTGATGAAAGTTACACAATTGATCCAGGCCAATCTAAAGGGAATTAGTTAATAGCTTCGTATTCGCCATTGGTCGTAAAAATCTCGCTCCATTTCAGCCAGGATTACGGAAAGGTACGAAAATCGAAATAACGTTCCAAAATTAATGAAATGCTTTAAATTATAAGGGATATATTCTGACATTTATGGGTTTGTAAGCGTAATACAAAAGTACGATTATCCTCAGGAAATTCAATTAACTCGCCTTAAGGTATACAATGGTACAATATCTATAACTAAATTAAAAGCAAATATTTCTGGGTAATTAATCTTTCAGTTCATTTACGCCAATAGTGGAATAAATATGAGGCCACACTACTTACATACTTGATAATTTTGTTATGCATTTTTGAAGACACCAAGGTAGTTGGATTTTAAAATTTGATAGCATCTTAATCTTATATGATAGAGATCTACCACTAATAGGTCAATAAAACAAGGCTGGTTTGAGCGATAGTTATATTTTCATATAAAATATAACTATCGAATGATAGAGATCTATCGAATAAGTATAAAAAGTATAAGTATAAAAAGGTCACGAAATATATATATATATATACATTTAATAGCATCTTAATGACATTTTAGGTTTCATTCATTTCTTATTATATATTATTTTTAGAAAATAAAAAGTAAAAAAGTTTTGAAGTCTTTATGTGGTTTGATAGAAACAATAGAATAATCTTTGCAGTTCGAGTATTTGGAAAGGAAAACAGCGATACACTTGATGCAATAAATTATTGTCCTAATTCATAGTATTTCTGCTTAATTAGGTTTAGAAACTGATCGACTAATGGATTCAAAGGAACCTCACATATCAAAAAGGATTTCACCTTTTATTTACTTTTATACTCAAAAATTATTAATCATAAAAGTGAAATATGTCTATGTATAGAAAAGCAATGGGCAACAGCAATTTATTCGGAAAATTACCATGGCGAAAAATATTATTTTTAATTATTTTGCAATAAAATGAAATATATTTGTTGATATTGTGCAGGAAGAGATTGAAAAAAAGTACACGAGCAGGACTTGAACACACATTCCCAGCGGTGTAAAACCTAGATCCTATCCACCACGCATCTTTTCGTTGAACAGCAGTTAAAATTAACGATATAAAAGACAAATAGGAAACTTCAATTTCTTTTTCAACGAATTTCTCAAAAAGTAGAGCGCAATTTTTATTTTATTTTACTCGAAAATACAATAAAGATTCAATGTAAATCAGGTGTGATTGTTTGTATTTGACTGCGTATTAATATATAGATGTTATGGTCGAATTTCGACCATCGGACGATGCTAGTTTGAATAAATTTGAAGCAGAACTATGAAAGTGGTACCTACAATATTCTACTATACGCTTGTTTATGTTTCAGTTCCTATAGCAAAAATTACACACTTTCAATAACTTCACATAAACAAAGCTTCTTTTGTATGTATATACGAAAGAGGTGGGTCATGTATAGATTATCTTTTATGTAATCAAACTTTCTGTGGAACCTTGCGATGAATAACGTTGACAAATTTTGTTTTAATAACGCAACTTCAGCAACTTCAACCGCAAACTAATTAAATCGCCCTGAAACTTTCTGACAAATGCGACGCTATTTTTTCCATTCAATACGGTCTCTTGAATGTGTGCTCTCAGTGAATATGATGAATTACAGAGTTTTATTCACCGGAACATCATTGTGTTCGTATAACAATGCACTGAACCGTAATACAGAACAAAATATCTTAATGAAAATTTTAATTAAGCCGTTGATGTTCAAAAGTTTGTAATCTACCGACCTCCGAGATAATGTCATTTGTAATGTTCGGAACCTTCATTTTACCCTGTCTAGATTCTATCTCAAAATTACTGAACCGATATTTTACAACTATGTTAATACTAGCGTCGTCGGTTGGTGAATACCCTTCGATTTTAACTGCTTTAGCAATAGTAATTATAAAAATCTGACAGAAATTAATAATATAATAAACATAATACTATTGCATAGATATACTATTAAAAAAGTACATATGTACACTGAAAAACTGTCAATGGAAATCACAGAAAAGTCACGAATACGACAAGTACAGACAAAGGGGAGAGTTTTATTTACGGTCGCTCTTTCATATAAGAGAAGATAATGATTTATACAAAAAGAACTGGAATATGAAAATGACACGCGCCATAGATTAAAATGTGAACCGCTTTTTCCGATCTAAAAATATAGAGAGAAGAGAGCGGTGGATTTATCCGTCCTCTTTGTATAATTGCAGACATTTTCTCTTGAGAGCGGCGAAGGCCAGGCCACCGCTATCCGCGCGTGAAGAAATTGTCAATTTTCAGGTGCAAAATCCTTGGAAAGGAAATCTTTCGGGTAGATAAACAAAGAGGTGAAGAAAATGAAAACGACACAAAAGCCATTTTACTTCATTTTCAGGTTTCAGACAACACAATCTTACGTCAAGATTAAGGGACTTGAAATAAAAGAAATGTATTGTAAAATATTAGTTTATTAATAATTGTTTCGTTAGATTAAAACTTCGAGTGATGAAATATTTTGGAAAACTTTTTGACCTAGAAATCGTACCACCCGGACGGCGTTGAAATTTATTAAGTTTGTTAGAAAGACTCGAGACGTTCGATCAAATAGCTATAATCTAAGTGATATTTAACCTAGATTTCGATATTGTAATAATAATAATAATAATAATAATACTGTTTATTCACTTCGTAATACATAAAATGTGTGGAACATGTCAAAAAATAAATATAGTAAGATAATACAATATTGTGATCTGTTAGATTAAATTAACGTGCTTTTGCTTTGTTTACAATGCACTGAAAACTATGGTGAAGGGTTCGATTTCGAAAGAGATCGAATTAGTGTTTTGTGCCTTTTAAGTCTATGTAATCGCAAACCATTTAAACATCCAACATTAATGTATGGCTGTAATTCAGTGACATTGAGATAAATGGTTTCTAAAAACAATAGCGAAGATACAAGATCATAAAGATGTATTCAGGATACATGTAAGTACTTAAGACGAAGGCGTAATTAGGATCCACACATAGGATGTAAGAGGATGCAACCTAATATTTTCCCTATAACAAATATGCAGAGTGCATTACATCCCCCCGACCCAATGTGAGAATGGACAGCTAAGAAAGTTACCGTTGTTTTCACACTACATCGGTCTATAAAGTTTCATTTAAATCAGTGAGATACACCTACCAGTGTTTCGTTGTTAGATAATTCGATAATTTGAATCTAATCCAATTGAATTCTATTTGATTTAGAAAAGTATTGATTACAGCTCTAATTATGAGGTGTCTTTCTTAATATCTTTAGTGTCCGGTAAACTTACTTCCAGCTGTACAACAAGAACAAATTCGACACTAACTTTTCTTCGTTCTTTGAGTCACAAACATTTTCGCAAATTACAACTCCATTTTACTTCTGACAAATGATTTGAATTTTTAACAAACTAGTTTAGTACTATAAATATTCAGCGATCGTACAGTCAACACAATTCCATTATACTTTTAATGTTAACTAAAAATAGTTTAGTTGTTGAAACCGATCCCCACTGGAAAATCCAGCGAAAATGTCTTTTTGATTTGAGAAGTTTTCGCGTCCACTTGTACAGGCACGAAACAAGCATCGTCGCGGATGTAAGAGAAACGGCATAGTTGAGATAACACCAAGTATTCAAACTTCGAAGATACGAACATTCGAGACGGTCGTCGCCAAGATCGTGCGTCCATCGAAAATTCCCAGAGCGTCCCATCTCATAATCCAAGTATATTGATAACAAAGGGCTCCATTGCATACAAAATCCGACTAGCGTAACAACAGTTATTTGTACACAAAGTGTAGATACAAGTTACATAGCTGCATAAGAAAAAAAAAAGGAAAAAAAGAAAAATATGCGGTAACAATTTATAAGATCTGGTGTAGGATTTTATTTTCTATTAGGTAAATTCCTTTCTGAATCCAGGTAAGACATAAACATTATGTTCTACTCAGTAATTTTTGAACGGAATTATCCAGTTTTATTATTTTTGTTTTAATTTCTACTAAACATATTGATATGTACAAAGTAGTCCTTTATATAGTTCAAAAAGAAATGTAAGCGTACTCATATTTCAATCAAATGGATATTTCCCATGAATCAAAATTCTGAAGCAACTGACACCCAGTATCCACTATTATATAAAAAGGAACACATTTTATTCTAGCTATGTCAAAAGGAGTTATCTAAAGAACAAAGCTAACGCAATATTTTTTAATCTCCGTCTAATCGTTGTGAACCATGAATTCTTACATTTTAATGCTCGAGTTTCCGTGCTAAAACGAATGTAATAGGCGACTGAAGCGTAGTTGCTGATCACACTACCTTTAATCTCCTGTCCCTTGGCTAAAAATCAGTAATTCATATATAGTCTAATCTAAAATGGCCCTTGGGCTGTAAAAGTAGGTGGCAATTATTAATAACAGTGGACAATATGAATACGTATCATTAAAATCATGCTTTCTCCAGGGTTAGTGGCAATTATTGCCAACGAAATAGATCCCACAAACTAGGTTCTTAGCAGTTTTATTACCAAACTTAAGAAACGTTTACAAAAACATACAAGTTTTCCAACAACTAAGGGAAAATCTAGAGCAATATTTTGAAAAGTTTTACTCGCCAAATCACCCACAATGTTATCACTATGGCGTTTCTATGTACTGTACAATACTATTGAAAAATTTGCTAGTCTTAAAAGGCCCAGAAATTAAAAAAAATGGAAATTCTTTAGTATTTTTACGAAAAGTCTTTGTGTAACTTGGAAGTCATTATAAGAACCTTTACATTTAGGAACAAGTTTTTTTTTATACCACTAGAGATATCAACGTTGTTTTACCATAACATAATCTTCAACATTATATTCTTGTATAACTCTATGCATTTTGTCATAATAAACCTTGTTTGAAAGTTGGGTTTGAACTACTTTATTTGATGCTCCATCTCCTATATCCTCTAAGTTCCTAGTGCATTCCTTAACCTTTTGTTTTAAATTAGGAAACCAAGAATTTCTGGATACGACTTCAACAGCTTTATCGACACCTTATATTAGACTGCATTGATTTTGGGTTTACATAATTATTACGAAACAGATTGTACATTTCTGACTTGTGGGTGAGATCTGTATTCTTGTTTATGTTAATTTCAGGAAGGACATTATTACCTAAGAAGTTATATTTAAAATCTCATTCGGTAATAATATTTTTTACATTATCGGATTCCTCTCTAATTACTTAGTATGCGGATTTAATTACAATTTTACCCTTAACAAAGGAGGTGCACAAGTGATAATCGTTAATAAAGTTGCGGCCTAACAAACAATTATATGACATCGTTCTCTCAGGAAAACCATGAACTCATGAAAATCTATAGTAACACTTTGATCCGAAACGATTAAATTAACATTAATACTTTGATAATTGCCAAATTCTACAGGTTTAACATCGGCGTTTTTAACTAGATGTTGAGAAATTGAACTTACACTGCTACCTGAGTCAATAATGGCTTCTGTACATAGATGAAATTGATTTGTTTCTAAATAAATAGGTAACATATATGCTGCTGGATTACGTCCATCTTGCTCTTCCCCTGTTTTTTTTTCTCTGGACATCTACTTCTCTGGAGGTCTTGGCTTACACATATGTAACATGATCCTCGTAGCCGAGCTCATTTTGGGCATTCACTAACAATATGTCCAAACTCCTGGCAATCAAAATACTTCACAGGCTTAACTCTGTTCCAAAGCCGTTGCACCTTCCTTATTATTAGACAAGTCATTCCTGAAGTGGTCATCTCCGCCGCTTTAATCTTTGATTGAATTTGCTCATTCACTACACCTCTTTTGGCACCTTCCACTCTTTCATATAGGATTAGATCCTTGTAAAGCTCATCCACATCTGTATGTGGTCTTACCATAAAATAATTGTTTAAATGCCTTGACCATACAGCTATTGAGACCTGTTCCTTTATTTTACAAAAAGGCAGCTCTACTTCTTTACATAGTTATACCTTTTCATGGAAATAGGTACTTATATTTTCTCTTCTTTGCTGTCTTCATGATTGCACAGACTTCCAAAGTTCGATCTTGCTCTTTTCTTTAAACGCAGTTCTAAAATCATTCCAATTTTCTATTTCCTTACTTCGTTCTCGATACCAAAATCTAGCTGCTCCCATAAAATGAGCTCTTGCTGTCTTCAACATTATAGCTTCTGGCCACGAGTGTAGTAATCCCGTCGTTTCTAATTGTAACCAATCTACTGCATATTTGGGTCCTTTCGCGGCATTAAACATTCCAATTGATTTATTTAAATTAATGTGGAAATTTTGAACGTTGTCAATGTCAGTACCTCGCGCTTGCTGTTTATTTTGACTTTTGTTAATTTGAAAATTACTTTGTGCACCGCTATCTATCTTCTGTTGTGTCTGCCGAAGGCCTATGAATTCATCAGGACTGTCGTTGTTATTCATCTTGCATGCAATTCACCTAAATATTGCAAAAATTTACCACAAGAAAATCATCAAAAAGCAGAGCAACACAAATCATTTATTCTCGCTACACCGCATATGCGGCAAGTTACCCTCTCCTTTCCTTATAGTTTTTACTGCCCGAATCTTCAAATTCTTAAACATTCAGAACATATATTTTCGTTCGGTAAAGTGCATATTCCATACATTTAGTGCCTCCTATACTCATTCCAGCTTATCCTGCTGAAGTGCTATAAGCGATTAGTAACTATTCGCCCGCATCCTTCGGAAAGAATGTAAACATTCTGAATTTCGGCGTTTCCCAGTTCTATATTGATGTTTGTCTTTCATTCCCAATATTTACTTCTGAATTCCAAAATCCAAGCAACTTTGAAAATGCGCTCTTCGCGCCGCGATAGATCTACACATTAAACTCCAACCGCGTCCTTGCAGATCTAGCTGATGGGACCGAAACAACGTGGGAACATTTGGGAACAATCTAACTGCATCGACCTATAGATACATATGTATGTCCATATTAGTTATACATATGCACACATACAAACGACAACAACACACAATAATGAATTTGTTGGCACGGTCCGGACCGCATAGGTTATGGGTCGATACAAAACCCTTTCCCTTCGACCCGCACGCGCACTCTACCTCTCTTTTTCTATTACACGCGCTTCGGATCTTCACCACTTCTGATAGAATCCCATCCCTCGCGGGTATAGCAGTTGGAAAGCGGCACGAGCTTCGATATCCGTACACACCGCACCAAAGCATGGCAACGGGCCGAACGTGCAGTGCGAATCTTGTGAGTCCCGCATTACCCTGGACATGAACTGATGAGAGAAGTGCGGCGGTGTCATGCCGAAAGTCATGTAGCAGTTATGACACGCGAAGACTACACGCACACGGTAAGATAACTACGCATGTGTTTTTTATTTCGAATTGTTTACTTCTTAAGTTTCTGTGGTTTTGCTAATCTGTAATTTTTTTGTCCAAAATAGCTTTACAAGCTTCGAATGCGAATTAACTGAAATGGTTAATTCTATTTTCAGTATACTTCAAAAGTTATCCAAGTTCACATTTGTTTGTATTTTGCTTTACATGCATAGGGAATGTCATGTTCGTTGTTATCATATTTCAAAAGTTTAATCATATTTCTCAAACTTGCTTACACTAAAGAAATGAGAAGAAATATATTGTTAATAGATTTGAACATATTGTAATAACTTCTCAAAGAGTTGTATGAAATCTTTCCATTTTCTAATTTTTCAACTCCAACTCAAATTAGAAATTTTGAACTTTCGGATGGGATGTCAAATTTTTAATTCTGGTTCTTTTAAACAATAGTTTTGGATAACTTACTGGTGGAGATTGACTCTATAAAATTAGTAATGTTGAATAGAAATTACATTCGGTATCGCATTTTTATGAAAATATAACTTTTTACTGCTATTTACTACATCAGTAGAACAAATAACGAAATCTTACGTTCTGTAGATTCATATCGCCACGTATCTTTTATCATTTTTAATCTTCTCTCCAAGTTGGGAGATGAACTTAATACTCCAACTTTCCACTTCTATTTTCCTATCGTCTTCCTTAACTTCCTTCAACTACTTCTGTTTCGGTCTATTTCACATTATACTCTTCTCACCCATTTGGAGATTCGTTTCCTACTCACTTTGATCTTTGTCTTTAACTTTTTTTGTTGATTTTGACATACTTCTCGAAATATGCTTGCTTAAATGGGTTACTAGATAGGAAACTTATTAACTATGTAACAATATATTTGAAAATGAAAAGGTGCTAGTACTATTAATACCTAAAAGAAGTCGGAAAAGTAGTATCTTTATAGATTAATCCTTTCCATGCGTGATTACGTTGGTCAATAATACACTCTTGCATTTGTTGCATTTTAAATTTCTGACTATATCAGAAATGATTGTAAGTTATGATAACAAATAAAATTAAGAATTCATAAAAATTAAAACTAACAGCCCATATATCAGCGAAAGTCTATGTGTATACCTAAAGTATGTTAAAAGAAATCTGGGCAAATGTGTTGTAGAAAAATTAAATAACACTCCTAATATTTTATTTCAATTATATAACATTTAAACTAAATTTACAAAAAGTGTTTACACCATAGCCGTTTCCTTTTCGTATCTTTTGAAGCAGTTTCTTCATTAACTCCTGAATTCCATTTGTGTCATGTTCTTTTTAGCTTTTTAATTAGACGGTCGACATTTTTACCGGTATACCACCCTTACTGTAGACATTTTTGGCCCAAAAAGTTTCAATCATTCGTAGTTGTGGAGTATTTGGGGGTTATACTGCTTTAGTCTAAATTCACTACCACACTTTTTCAAATTTTCCAAGGTTGCCTTGTCGTAGTGAGACAATGCTAAATCTGGACAGAAAGGGATTTTATTATGTTGATGAAATTCTTCGATAAAGTGCAGGACTGCATTTTTCTATATAAGTTTGGGCAGAGACTGCTAAACCACCATTGAAAAAGATCGGTTCACCAATACCACGCTCGCTGATTACCATAACAAAATTTTCCCGAGAACTTTGTTTTCTGAATATACTTGACTTTGTCCGGTACTTCGTGATTGACAGACTCAAATTAATGTCTTGGTTGCCATTCATTACCTTCCACAGTGAAATAGCTCTCGTCGTCCATCACATAAATATATGAAGAGTTTGTTGAGTTTCCAGAAAGCGCTCGCAACATATATTTGATCATTTTTTCTTGTTTCTCTGTAGTATCTGGCTTTAGGATTCTGGTCTTAAGTTGTACATCCATGGATGTCAAATACTTTTTTATTGTATTTTTCTCCACTTTATATTTTATTCCTAACTGCCGGTAAGATTTTGCATTACAACATACTGCATCTACTTTCATCCCGGTGCGAACTTTTCTGTCCTTTAGAGCGCATTTTTACCAGAACCGTTTCTGCTTTCTATGCTCTTTCTATTTCTAAACAGTTAAATTATATTATGTAGTCTATTTTTTATATTTTAAAGCGGTGAAATACTTCATTTTTGCTTTTATTGGCATTGTCTTCACGTAATTATCAAATGACTTCTTGACGCTGCAACTCGTTCAAAGATATTTTTACGACTAAATGTAAAAAAATTGCATAGATCTTATGTCATGTGAACAACGATGTAACCCGTTCTTTTCCACCAAAGTTTTTGCTACGTTAAACCAAGTTGAAGAAAATACTATTCCTTAACTTCAAAAAATAATATCGATATCAAAAGCAAATTGGCAGATCATATGAAGAGATGGATAAAACCTTGTCTCGTGCTACTTGACCTAGAACTAACAATAAGTTGATTTAAAAGATAACTATATAGAGCATCAAATGCGACAAAATTTCTTACTCAACCAAATTTTCAAAAGAACACATTGAGCGTAGGAAGGTTCAATTTTAATTACTAAAAATAGCACAAGTTCCTTACGGTTTTTGAAATGTTTCTTATTTGCATCTCCTTCTCGGCCTTAAGAAACGAACTCATCTCTTGCATGAAAAGAAAACTGTCTCACTGCATCGTCCTGTTTAATGGATGAAACTCCCGATCAATGGCAAATGTTACTGGAAATAGAACTGATTGGAAAATGCAATTAAGTGTTCTAAAATGGAGAGCGATGAAAGTTGTGGAACTTTGGAAAACTTTGTATCTAAGTACTACCTATTGTACCACAAAACTTGAAAGAACTGAAATCGATTAAAAGTATTAATTAGCATTGTATCTCTTTTCATCTTAGTTTAATCCAATTTTATGAAACACATTGTACGTCTATCTGAAAAGCGATCGATTCCTGAGTTTCGGTAATGCTGACCCAATTTAACTATGTATCTCCATTAAACTTTTTTGCCAATTTGAATTACATTTTGTTGGGTTAGTTATTTTTACTTTAGTTTTTAAATTACCGGTCCAACTTTTCGTTCCATGTTGTCAATGAGGCATCAGCAAATTAAGTCCACGTTTATATAAATTTGAATAGCCGATTAATTGGCGATTTCTAAAAAGAGGTTACTTGCATTCTGCGTTAATCAGAAAATGCAGTGGCCCTAATATAATATTTACTAATTAACAATAGTGAAGCCAAAGGCGAGACGGCTTCGATTTCAAAATATGAGTTATTTAAATTGTTAATGTTTTATTTTACGTCTTTCGCTATTTTCTGTTCCTTTATTTACATTTCTATTTGTCATTTTATTCTTTTGTTTGCTAACTTTTGTATAATATAAAGAAGTGATATAGTGGCATAAATTCTAACAAATTTTAACAGCAGCACAGGCTGTACCTCAAAAGTCCGGACATAACCAAAGTCCGTGAGAGTACAATGTCGCTTAAAATTCACTTTTTACATTCACACCTTGACCTATTTCAGGGAATTTGGGTGTCATAATGGGCGACCACTGTTAGTGTTTTGTTAGGCTCTTTGTTAGGGAATAAAGATTAAAATGAAAACTATATTGTGATACTATTACGTCAGTTCCAAGGGTAATTGTTTTGATACACTTGAAATCATTCACGTACACCGACATTGTGTTTCATAGGTGTGTGTTAGTATTGTATATCTAGGAATTATGATGTGATAGAGAAAAACGGTTTTTCTCACTGAGTTCAACACCCCAAATAGATCTAGAACCATTATATTTCAAACCAGAATCCAGAAAAGTTTATAATATGTAGGAATAATGTTATTGCTATTATTATTTACATTGCCTGTTCCCATTAATACTGTTGTTTAGTGTACTATTCTCCTTATTATTATTATTATTACTTTGCCACGGTTTTATCTACTCACAGAAAATATCGATAGGATTACGTATCATCCACCATTAAAGACTCCCATCAGCAGAAGTACCCTCTTACTTATTTGTAGAATACTCAACTTGCACACTTCTCTCGTGATCGTCGTAGCAGAATTTTAGCCTCTCTTTTTCTTCGTCTCGTTTAATAATTCCTCTCTTCATTATCCGCATTACCTTTGTTATATGTTCATTATCTTTTTGTTACTTCATTCCTTTGCTATAATTGAAATTCCTTTCCCTTCACATTTCGCTCTTGCGGCAATTTAGAATTTTACTGTATCGTCGAGATTCTTCAAATGCGTACCGTTTATAATGAAGACTGCATAAGTATGCTAACAAAGTGGATTATTTTTGTTAATAAAGGCTAACGATATTGTGAGCAGTACTACCGATAATAACATCGTATTAGTTTGTTTAATTACTT
The DNA here is from genome assembly GCA_038088585.1 of Chrysina gloriosa. Classification (NCBI taxonomy): domain Eukaryota; kingdom Metazoa; phylum Arthropoda; class Insecta; order Coleoptera; family Scarabaeidae; genus Chrysina; species Chrysina gloriosa. Next base: position 65,571,516 of record CM076088.1, read on the forward strand.
CAGATTGTTTCTACAGAATATAATAGTAATTTCGTTACGTACATATCCTCATCATCATCAACGAATATCAATATTTATAAAATTTCACGTAAGAATAATTTGGAGTTGAAACTTGCGTTCATATTGAAAAGAGCAGCTTGTGCTTCCATAACATATTTTACATAAAGCTTTCGAACATTTCTAACAGGATACAATTTCGACTGCATATTTTTGCGGCAAAGTATTTAGGGACGGAAATGAGAGGAAACCGTACCGCAGAGAGTGACAGCACTTATACAGGAACGTAGACCGTTACTTTTTCAATTAAAATTTTAATCAAAACAACTTTGGCGAGAAGGAATATTTAAAACTTTCAAAAGGAGGGCACCTCGAATGTCTACGTCTGTTTCGTTTATTAAATTAAGTAGAGAAAATTCGAAATATCCATGAAGTATATTCATTTACAAGCTTAAAATTCGCTATAAAATTGACCGTTTACTTTTAGTTTATTTCAATGTAAGGTTTGACCATTTTCCAGTTTATATTAAAAATTCCTGAGTACACGTTAGTACAGAAATACATACTTACATTATGAATTATATATGTTAATGATGAATAAATTTGGTTATGCACTGAAGCGTTAAACCCAAATCATAAACCTTTAGATCAAAACCAGGTTAACTAGAGTATTACCAAAGAGCTTTTACCATTACACCAAGGAAATATGTGCGTACAGTAATAAGTACCTTCGTCCCTCCTTGTTAAAGTATTATCACATTACACTTAACACATCCAGACACGATGCGATGTTTAAACCAATTTGTAACCAAGAGATAACGTACTAATTGCTACTTGCACACAAACAATTTAGCTAAAATAAGGATATACCGTTGGAGATAAGCGAATAGCACTGGACAATTTTGCACTACAACCTTCCTGTGAACTCATTTCCACTAATGTATAAAGAAATGACTTCTGCACTACAAGAATACTAAAGTTATTTTAAACATATCTTACATATAGGATAACTCATGGTTAAATTGGCGTATCACATAAGCACATAAAGTGGCAGAAAATTTGATTTAACCGTGTGTTAGACACATCATGAAGTGTGTGGAAGAGAATAAAATTGAATTATTTCATGATCCAACTGGACGAGACTGATATAGCATTATTTCTTTTCTATATTAGACAAGGCGACTGGAAAAGTAATTTTCGAGATGATCAATGGTTATTTTGAAAAGGGAAAATAAAGGAAACTGATTTTCTTGCTCGGATGTGTGTACAAATGGTTCAAAATTAATAAAAGAAAGTGTTTTAAGTCCAACGAGAGTACCATTTTACTCCATTTGTCGTTAGATGCGGTACGTAGGACATAAGTGTTCGGCGATTAGTTAGGCAAGTCAAGATAAGTGTACGTGATTTATAGGAATTGCGTCGGTCTAGGTTCTAGGTGATCGTTTCCGGTTTATTTCCATCGTTTATAGATATAAATGACCCTAAGTAGAGTAGGGGATACTTTTAATCTGCTTGTTAGGTTTAAGAATTTGCAACTGATTTGAAGATGCTTGCCTCGTGCTAGCAGAACATGTATCACCGATGTGATTAGTGTCAGTAACAACATGAGCGTCCGTGGTGCAATCACTATCATTCGTTGTGAACTATTATTCAAAAGGGGAAATGACTTTTAATAACAACCCAATTTTATATAATAATTTTATTGTTTTATTTACTATATCGGTATATTGTAGACATCCGTTCGTCAATTTATTCTGGTTTTTTAAAGGGTTTGCAAGAAGAAAAGGGTTGTGAATCGCCGCTCTAGGCATTATAACTACGCAAAATAGTGTTAAATTAAGTTAAGAATGTGTTTTAAGTCCAAAATAATTCACGGAGGGCGATGCTATGTTAGTTTGAACATTACTTAGAATACGGCTACTTGATCGAACGCCTCTAAATTGTATTCATTAATTATTTTTAATACTTAAAGATTTCTGCTAAATTTATTAAAAAGAAAAACAGAAACATCTAAACCACTTGTAAATAAGCCTTTTTAAATAATTTTACACATAAGTAAGGGTCTAATAGACGTTGACGTGTATACACGCACTGAGCGTATAATTATCACCCAATGACAAACAACGTTTACGCACGTCATACAATTTCTTAATTTTTTTGCAGTGAAATGTACATTATACATTATATTTCAGAAAAAAGACAATATTAATTTGAAAAACAGAATTATGGTGATACAATTATATGCTTTTGTGAAATTTCCCGAAACATGGAGTAACGCACATAACGAGTTGATTTTCGCATGGTAAAGCAGTTTCCTTCCTAATTTTTTCTTGCAACAAACATTGTATCTGCGACAAAGAATTAGCCCGGATGGCAATGGCATGTTTTTCGCCGGCTTTTCTCACTCTTAATTCCAGAAGGGCCTGTCACTTCAGTGTCACTCATACTTTAATGATTCTAAAAATTATGCGGTCTCCCAGATGCACAAAGCAACTGGACGTGTATATACGTCATCCGCACCGGCAGTTGAGGGCGCATGACGTGCTTACACGTCATGAGCATTGAACGCGTTAAATTATCAACTGGAAGATAATTATAATATATATAAATATATATATATATATATAAATGTTATTAAATGTTAGTGCATGAAAGAAAAAAAAATTACTGGCAGGTAAAACAGTTCTAAATGACCAGTTGATCAACTTAAGTGACGAATAAAACAAATAACTATCTTGTTATAAAGCATTTCAAACCGTTCCTTTAGTATCAGTTACTAATTAAATGCACCTATGTATGTACATATGTATTTCATGAATAATAATAAAAAATAATAGACGAATGTATAAATACACTATAGATCCTACATACCTAAATACCTACCTAAAGAGAGAAATAATATTTTGTTTATACAGTACTATATTTCATTAACCAAGTTTTCACGAAAACGAAGTTTTATATACATTCTTTCAATGAAAATGTACTAAATACTTCACCTGATCAAGAAAGATGTAGCAATGATGGCAAATTTTCTGTAGTGTATGAACTTTCGTGAAGGACCTTCTTACAGTAATTTTCATAACCTAGTAAGACCACAAATGAACAAAAGATCAAAGAAGAAATGCATTCGAAAATCTTCAGTACATCAACTCAAGACCTATATTTAAAAGCATTACGTCCATGTCGGTAATATAATAGGCGATTCCGATATATTAGTTTACTAATAAAAGTATTAATTTTAGAAGTTTTACGTAAATTCTTTCAATGAAAATGTACTGAATATTTCAGCCGACCAATTAAGATGTAGCAATGACGGCAAATTTTCTGTAGTGTATGAACTTTGGAGGAGGACCACCTTAAAGTAATTTTTATAACCTAGCAAGACCACAAATGAAGAAAAGATCGAAGAAGAATGCATTCAAAAGTCTTCAGTACATCAACTTAAGACATATCCAAAAGCATTATTCCCATGTCAGCGATGTAACAGAAGATAGAGCGGTTGTCAACTAACGCATCGACGTGTCTGCTGGATCACCGGAGCGAAATAATTCATCTAATTACATGAAAGCCTATGAGATTTATTATTGGAACGTGATGTAGTCACGTTTATGGCATTATTGGTGACGCGGGTGTTTAACCACTGACGGGCACATCTGGGCACATTATTTATCCAATACGCTGTTATTCTGTAAGATAAATTAAATGAAATAATTGACTTTGACGTAATTATCATCCATGTTGATAAAATTAATCACAGTGCTAAAGGTTAAAATGCTACTTCATTTCCTGGAGTAATTAGTCAGATCTAATTAGGTAAAATACATGTTTAGTATGCAATGATAAACAACAGATAATTCGATAGCATCTTTGTAATTATATCATTACTGTGTGGGCCAATTTTAAGCGAAATATTTGTTTCCTTTTTAAAAAACAGACACAGACACTTCAATACCTTCTGTTTCTTCTTAGCCGTAGTTTACTGGCTATTCTGGTTTTCATTGAGTTTTATCTACATTTAATCATTTAAAATACATACCTATTCTTCGCCCTGACCATAAATTTTTTAATAGTTTCACACTTTTATACACTACGGTATTTCGTCCTGCCAAATCATTTTTCATATTTTTCCTAGAATGGAAATCGCTTAGTAATAATTATAAAGACTGTACAATAGTGTCAATATTAGAACACATCGGTAAACTCCTCACCACATAATTATTTATTAATTTTGGGACACATTTTTCGCTAACAACTCTACTAGCAACTTTAAGCCGCACCATACCGTATAAAAAATTATTTCTAATTCTGCTTCTGCAATTCTTTCCCTTCTATCTCTGCCCTCCATTACGTCATCAGAATTCCTAAAATTCAAATATGATAACTGCAACAGAAAATACCGATGGGCTAACTGAACTTATGAATATGGTAAAGTGCAGCACACTTTACCAATTCTCTCTCCTCTTTGTTTTCTTTCTAGCCTACTATGGATCACTCTTGCTAAGGTTATTACATTTGTTTTATATCTTATTCTCATTGAAATGATTACCATCACTTTCTATTTTATATTTCTTCTTAACTTCTGTAACTTTCCATTAATTCACCCATCCATTATAATAAGTACAAATATCTTTTTATATTCTTATTTTTCTTTTCCTAGGTTGCTGCGCCAGGAGGTCGTCTTTTGGTTACCGAGAGGCCAGAATATCTGGGGCAAGTTTTGGCAGCATTGGCAGTCTCCCTAGGCCCATTCGCAGCTGGTCTAGGCAAGGGCTACAGTTCGCCTGCCATTGCTTCCCTTCAACAAAGAGACGCTAACGAATTTCTGGTGAACGGACAGCAAGCTTCGTGGTTAGCTAGTCTATCACTTTTAGGAGCACTTTTTGGAGCACCTTTAGGAGGTGCTGCGGTGCGATGGGGAAGACGTCGAACACTTATCATTGCAAGTGCTCCGCTGTCAGCCTGTTGGTTAGTAACCGTTTTCGCATACAACGTAGAAATCATGTGTTTGACTGCATTTCTTAGCGGATTTCTCGTGGCAATCATACAATTATCAGCTCAAGTATACGTAAGCGAAATATCGGCACCTAGCGTACGTGGAGGCCTTAGCGCTTTATTAAAAATTGCCGGTCATATTGGTGTTCTGATAGCATTTGCAGCCGGAGCGTTCTTAGATTGGAGACAGCTGGCTGCCTTAATGTCTATAGCTCCTGCCGCAATGTGCGTAGCTATGTGGAAAGTACCGGAAAGTCCTGGCTGGTTGATCCTAAGAGGTCGCGACGAAGAAGCTGAACAATCATTACGTTGGTTACGAGGAAATCGTGTCGATTTGCGTATTGAATTAGGAGCGTTACATGCTCACGTTTTATCTGGAACTGTTCCGACTAATCCTTACGTTCTGCTACGTTCGTTACGTAGTCCGGCTATTATAGCATGTGGGTTAATGTTCTTCCAACGCTTTTCTGGTGCTAACGCGTTTCATTTTTATGTAGTTAGTGTCTTTAGGCAGACTTTTGGCGCTACGAATCCACACAGTGCCGCTGTTGCAGTCGCTGTTGTTCAATTACTGTCTTCACTATTGTCAGGTCTTTTGGTGGACAGAGCAGGAAGATTGCCTTTATTGGTAGCATCCAGCGTCCTTATGATTATGGCTTTAGCATCCTTTGGCTCCTTCGCCTATTACGAAGACGCGCATCCCAAAGCCATGCCGCAACTGGACTGGATTCCATTACTTTGCGTTCTTATATTTACTGTGGCCTTCTCTTTGGGAATAAGTCCTATATCGTGGCTGTTGGTAACCGAACTTTTTCCATTAGAGCACAGAGGTCTAGGCACCGCTCTAGCCACAGCTTTTAGCTATCTGTGTGCTTTTGTTGGTGTGAAGACATTCATCGATTTCCAGGAATTGCTCGGGCTGTATGGTGCTTTCTGGTTGTACGCCGCCATATCTATCTGTGGTCTATGTTTTGTGGTTTGTTGTGTACCTGAGACTAAAGGTCGGGATCTAACCGACATTCATACGAATCTGAGGTAAGTTTTTGATGAATAACCCTTATCGATAACACCATTTTATATTACACAGTGATGTACCCAAATCAAATCTCTGTACTACCTTTAATCTTTATAGTCTAAATTATACATACATATATAAATCTACTAACTGGCAACGTGATTATGTTGCTTTAAATGTTTAAAATTATTAAAGGATAACAAATCAAACTTTTATCAAAATTCCATTTAAATTAATGGGATAAAAACAGAAGAAATATAATTTCTATAAAAGTTAAAAAATCAAAATGGGTAGGAGTGCAATAACAATTGTATGAGATTGAAACTCCAGATTTGTGCTTGTGCAGATGAAAACGCACCATTTTTCATATACTTTTTGACAAAATCAGAACATCTGGAGAACGGAGCGCTTATAAAAGACAAATGTTTCTCAATCCTCGGATATTTCAATTTATATAGCGAAATCCAATATCCTCGCGAAAAGTGTTATATCTCCTGTTATCCGACTTACGTTCGGTAGTGTAAACTGTTGTTCCTACAATATAAAATATTTTTACAGCACTATGAAAACAAATTTACCAATATTTTAAACTGTAAATCAAGGTCAATTAAAAATAAATTTCTCTATAAATATGCATAATACGTATATACAAATAAATTCTATATCGATTAAATGTGATACTGATAAGATTTAGATAATAAAATTGAATTGAAAAAGAAATTAATTTAAAAAATGAAGAGTTGATCAGAATCGATCGAAGACACTACCTTTTACGCTTTTATATAAATTTGCGAAGGTTAATAATATTCAGGTGCACACGATGAAAAGAATAAATCCAGTAACTTCATAATTTTTGTCTTTTCATGAAAAAGTCGGACACGTAAATTTATGTATAAGTCGATATTACTTCCGAATTTCACGGAAAATTACGTCAACTTTTAAATTTGTAGATATTTCACACTTTTACGTTACCTTTTGTATATAATGCACTAGTCAAATTGTTGCAATGCTTACTAAAACTTTATTTCCAATTTATTGCAGGTCCTAATTTACCCCATTTTATTTGCAAGACATCTGTCTGCACACAAACCATTGCATTTAACCAGGCTATATTACGCAGCACAACCAAATTTAGAAGCCTATTTCTATCAACGAAAAGACTCAATTTTGTTGTATCATCACACTTTTGAGTCTATTGTTATTATCAATTTTAATATCAACTTTTATCACTTTATTTTGTGCAATTTGAAATAAGTGCTTAAAAAACATGCGTTTAGTTGCAAATCCAGATTGACTCAAGGAAAATTCTTATGTTATATTGTGTTATTGTAGTGTTCTGATTATTGTTCTTTCTATCCTTCTTAAATCTTCATTCTTTTCTATTCATTGTAGTTGTCTCCATTGTCATTGCGTATATGATCACTAGTTTCATACATCCTTATTTTTGTCTTTCTACTTAAGTTTTGGGCTCTTTAAGATTATGTCTTCCAAATTCGCGGTTGTGCTCAAGTACTTGAACGCTTTCAGTCTTGGTTTCGGCGACAGAGGCGAGAGCCAAATAATTGAAGACGGTTATATTCTCAGTCATAGTTTCGTTTTATTAAATCTTTCCTCCGATTCGTTTTTTCTCTTCCTTATTCTAATATGTTTTATTGTCTTTTTGTTTATCCGAATTCCATGTGTTTTCATTGTTTTTTAGTATTTCTCTTTGTATTGGATTATATAGAGTCGGAAGAGAGAAGTCGGATCTCCTTAGTTTCCTGTTCTACATTCTTATTTGTATCAGTATTCCTGTCTTCCCACTACTTCTCACTCTTTCTACAATTTCTGGTATGTTTATTGTATCGAAGACACTTTTAACAATAAAAAGCTTGAATGGATCAGTGGTCAATATTTTAACCTATAATCCATAACGTATGGTTCATGGAACCTTTCAGCGATGCAGGTTTATTCGTCTTTGCTAAAGCGACCTCCACACGATTCTTATTATTATGCACTTGTATTCTACAATATTATTCCCAGTCAGCCTACACAACATAATACATTGCACAATTAATTTTTATAATAATCCACTTATTTTTCAAACTTGTGTCGCTATTGCTTTACCTTTTGCATTAAAAGAGTGAAAAGAAAATAAGATGAATGAAGGCATAATATATTCAAATACAAAAATTCATCCATCAAAGTTTTTAACAGAACTATCTAAAAAGTTATCAAAATTGTTTGGACGGGATTATATTTAATAACTTTAATAACTTATCTATTTCTGTAAAATTCTACGCATACAACAATAAATGTCTTCTCCTTCGTTTCATTACATTTTAAGGCATTCATTGCAACATAATTTTAAATCTACAGACGCTTTTTTGATTAACTCGATATCTTGCACAACCCCTCAATATAGTCCCTACACTATCAGTAATATCATGCAACATCAAATATTATATAATAGTTTGAGCGCCTAGGAGCTACTTTAAAGACATAAAGCTGCACCACTGAATCACGGCTTAATAAAAATTGAAAGATGAATAGAGAATAATCGTGCATTTATACTTCCAAAATTGTAATTTATAACGTAGTAATTACGTAAGTTATTATCTATTTCGATGGACCTTAATTTTCATCAAAGCTAAGAGGTAGGACTTACTTTCGGAGAACCGATGAATGGAACCCGCAAAACGTTGGAAACGTAGAATCAATATTTCGCCGCTCGACCCGAACAAACAAGACTATTGGTTTTGGATATCATCGTTATTTTCGTGTGAATATCCTCTTTTAAAGCATAAATTTTACTCAATCGACTAGTCACAAAAGATTCTAATTCAAATATTAAATGCTTAATTAGTATTTAATTTTTGACTAGCTAGAAGTGTATTCTTCGAACGGAAATGAATTGAAATTCCTACATGTACATCGTTACAAAATTCATTCCGGGAATCCAAATCCATTTAAACTATGTAAGTATTCAGAACAGGGGTCTTCTATCAGACATAAAACGATTAAATCCTTTATCTGCGGAACTTGGTATATATACAGAAACCTTTCAACCGCAATCCTGTAACCAGCGTTCCGAATTGCGAATATAATGGAAAACGGCTACGATATTGGATTGTATGGAAAACGTCCAACTCACAGTATTATATCTACAATATGCCATAGTAGTAATTAATTAAAAAGGAAAATACTGAATAAAAAATATTCTTTTCGAAGGTTGTGAGAGAAAAAGAAAATGAAAGAAGTGATTTTAGTAAAGTGAAATGCGAAACTTCTGATTAATTAATTAATAATTCTACAAAATTGAATTGAAAATATGTATCTGAAATCTGGATGGAATTTATATCGTCTCTTTGTCCTTTTATTTGAGAAAATTCGAAAGAACTAATACAATTAGAATAATAATAATAATAATAATGATAATAATACGTATTGTTCAACAGGATTAATTCCCGTTTATTGAACAAATAAAATAAATTGTTAAGACAAAATATTGAAATGAACTAAAAATGTATAGTAATAAAAAATTAATTAGATTAAAATTCTAACATAATATAAAACTAAAATGAATTAAGAGTTACAAAATTATTTCAACTGAAACCTAAAGAACAAAACATATAAACAATGACTTTCTGGGAAAACCTTGGAATCTAGGTATAAATGTAGTAAAATTGAAGTTTGTAGGACTAATATGAAAACCAACCAGATAAAGAGGATAAACAACAGTATAATAACGCTCAGAACTAAACTCATCGAACGAATGACTCAACTTATCTATCAATCCTTCTTGCCAATAGGTCAAAGTACCGCTTGAATACAAGGGTGTTCATCTAGAATCCATTTTTAAAAATACAATATGAAAGACCCCAATTGCTACAGGGATTTAAGTGACATCTACACTTTTTGGTAGATTAGTTGGAAAAATGATCCAATATAGGAGAGAAGCCCAAAGTAACTTAACGCCAGGAAGAACACGTCTGGATAATTCGTTTACTCTACAACTTGTTGAAAAGAAATTTCAATCGGCTTACCAGGCGTTCGTAGGCCTAGAATAGGCCGAACACTTTTTTAAAAAATATATATATCATACGTTTTTCACTTTATAAAACCTCAAAAGATTATCCTAGAGCAATGAGTGGTTTTGAAAAATTTTCAGTTAAAGGATTCTTTATTTAAAAATCACATCAAATTTCACTCACAATCAGTGTCATACATAAAAGAACGACCGGCTCTAAAAATAAACAATCGCTGTCGTACAGAAACGTACGACGTGGCGCCCTACGATGGGATGGGTGTCGTACGAAAACGTACAACGTGGCACTCAATGTGTTAATAAAAAAAATTAACGCAAGTCTATTTATTAGTGTAGTACGTCTTTATAGAACTAGCAGTGCAGTCTTTCAGGATTCATCAAAGTCACGAAACGGTTAAAGCTGCCGTTTGTCCCTTGTTTTATTTAATCTATATGTGGAAGCGGCATTATAGAAATGACACTACAGTAGCATGGCCATCCTCATAGAAGAGGAAATATTTTTCTTCCTCATTTTTGCATTTGATTTGGACTTACAATACGAGAAATCTACCGAGAGTATGATGAATGAGGACTTAGTGTAGTACCCCAATTAATCAGGTAAAGCCTTTTGAATACCTGGAAGAACTGATATATAAGAATGGATAAGGAGAAACAAAAATTAGAAATAGAATTCAACAAAGTCGTTAAATCATTGATTGGTTAAATTCTATCTGCTGGGATAGATACATATACATAAGCAGTGCTAACTTATGGGCTGAAAGTTTGGACTATAAATCAAGAACTAAAGGCGAAACTACTAACAATTACGCTGTATTAATTGAGAAAATAGCAGTATTTCACAACTAGAAAGGAGAAGGAACCTATAAAGAGATCAGAAATTTAATGAACGTTCGAACTGTCATTGCAGACTGTACCAAGACAGGAGGGCTGAATTGATTCGGTGTTGTGCCTGATACTAAATAGCCCAGAAAACATTTTCTATAGGAACCACCGAATCTCAGCTAAGAAAGCGAATCACGTAAATCTTGGTACCAGGACATTTGAAACGCATAGCACTCAATAAATTTAAAAGAGGAACAAAATCGTGAGGTTTGGAGAAGAAGAACGTGATTGCAGCAATAAGTACCTTTTATGTATTATCGTATCAATATAGTTAACCCGCAATATACCTGTGTATATACATACATAGATATATTTGAATAAACTCTGGAATAATATTTTCGTTGCAGAGAGCCGATTCTTTGCCATTGAATAGAGAATGAAAGGACTTTAAATATTATGAGCCGCCCATGTATTAGAAAAACGTTACACTTGATGTCAGAAAGAAAGCATTTTAAAATAAAAGCGATCTGCCCTGAGAATCTTTGACATAATTCAATCCTATAACTTTATTTAATTTTACCTTATCCTTTACCTATCACGTCTAGATTTAACAGAAATAGTGGACTGCATGACTTTAGATATGAATTTAACCTGAAACCTTCTGTTCGAGCAACCACCGGCGTTTCAGTTGTACAATTTTTTTCTTTGGTTAGTGATACTAAAAACAACCAAAATAAAAATACTGCATAAAAAATTGACAATAAAAAACCACATGACAAATTTCCAATAGCACATGTAGGGCTTGGGTGTTCCCGAAAAAATTAAAAGGGAGACACAAAGAAATTGAAGAAAAGGAGCCAATTTTGCCTAATTTTAAGAAAAGAGGAAAAATGACTAATTATGACAAGAGATTTTAAGGTTAGCCAGGTCTTGAAATAAATACAATGAGTGCAGGCAATTTTTGCACACAAGTTAAATACTTCTTCTCTTTCACTGTTTACCCTTATATACCGGTAAGTGTCTTTGGACTTTAAACATATCAAAACTATAATTTGTTTGAGTTTCACCTTAGTTCTTTAATGATAATAATAATGATAGTATTTCGGCCCTTGGTTAGAGGTTATCAATCTCAGTAAAATCTCAACTCAAACAAGCGTAGTACAGGAACACTAAACACAGCGGATTAAACACTAGACAACGAACGTTTCGTATTGCATACCATGTACACCTCGCTAAACATAAATTTTCAATTTAATCACTAATTGGTAATCCAATTTTGATTTTCACATACATAGCTCACAAAACTACGATCACCTACAATTGTTATTAAGTTTTACATATGTAACAGGATTCGTTTAATGCTAACTTGTCAACGTACTCCAAGTTGCCTATTCCGGGATAATGCAAAATGATAAACGTTGAAAGCGACATAATCACTAGACCTCGACCTGTAGCACATTTCTAAATGCACCAAGTACTTTTAAGATCGTATTGCTCAATTATAGATCAATAGAATCAAGTACATATATATTGACCTTTTTAATGACAATTTACTAAATTGCTAAAAGCAAAACAACCTAAAGTTTAAAAAGTAATGGCAACTTTATATGTGAACACAAGAGTGAAACTGTCCACAGTATTATCAACATATAGCTTTACTACATACACTTGTGGTTATTTAGTAGTTACTACAAACAGAGCTTAAGATAAAATATATATATATATAAAGTCCCGAAAAATCTTATGTGTAAATATTGAATATAAAATATACTTAATGTTAATAATCGATAAGTAATCAACATACATTACAATCATGCAAAAGAATTCTCGTGGAATGTGTCAAAATTGTTAAGAAAATATAAATATTTGTATTTATATTTTTATAAAAATTACGAGGCAATCTTATAAATTTCTTTCCTTGCTTGCATTGTATGAATTTATGGATATAATAACTTCTTCCGCGAGAATAATTTTTAGTTGTGAAAAGTGTAGATGGGAAGTTTTATATAATGGTATAAATAAAAATCGGTCAATCGTAGATCTAGTTCCTATTATATAGATTGTATTATGAATTTTTACATATCTAATATTTTTTAGATAGCGTGCTATCATACAAAACCAAAAAGTTAATTAACGTGTCTCATGTTCAACGTAAGATAATTAGTTTCGCGATCTCTGTACTATTATGTATAAATAGTATGAGGCAATTAGTATTAATATATTTACTGAATGTTACTTTATGTATCTCATTATATCCATATGCGTATAGCGAATCAATATCTAAGAGAGGGGAATAGACAGAAAATTGTTGGAAGTTTCACATTCCAACACCAAAAAGAGGATCCTGTGATAGATACAGTTCTTTCCAGCAAATTTCCCTAATTTTCGAAATTATAAGGAGAAGCTGGGCGAACTATGTACATAAATTACCAAATTGTTAAATCTACCATGTAGCGATTACGTAAATAAGTAAATTTAGATTCCTTGCCAAAACGATTATAATGTGATCCTACTGCTTCGTTTCTTCAGCTGTTTACTTTCGTGGGTAATAATTAAAGTTTAAAACAAGACATAGTTTGTGATATGGTCTTAAAAAATATATAATATGGGGTCGTAAAATTATACGATTGTATTCGATACAACAAAGAAAATCATTAACTGAACAATCAGAACATTTTCTGCTATTATAATTTATTTTATTTTATTTCACATAAAATAAGACAATATTCCATGTAATACTATTGCTAATTAATTACTTTACAATGTACTCGCAGACACAATTGTAGGTATGAACTAAATTTACACGAAATCCACATATGGACTTTGTCCGGACATTAGTTTATATACCAATACATGTTTGTAATTTTTTATAGTTAGTCAAAAGTAATAATGGGGTTAATGAAACTCAAACAATCCGACTCTGACCTCACTCCAAGGTTCACATCTTGGCAGTAACTCGATTGTTTGCTTTTTAGTGCCAATAAATAAATTTCCACGATTTTGCCCCGCATACCACAATATAACTAAAACGTGCCATTAATAGGAAGAACCATCCAGCCCATCTCGACTAAACTTGCTTCATAACAACAAAGACATTATGGTATTACTTTCTCTTTTTGGCCGAAGTGAAAATGGTAATGAATATCTTTCAAAGTAATTTGATTTGCAGTCGCTTTAAGACTAAGAAGTTTTGCGCAAGTTATTGTACAGTTCCTATAAATGTCGTAATCTCTACATTGTGGGTTATTTGATGAGTTGTTAGAGTTGAGTCTGATGCTTCTCGCAATATTGCAAAACGTTCTCGTATGTCTATGAACATATTCCGCAATGTGTTATGTTTATTATTTTCTTGTAATTTTCTTTCGGTTATTACATAGTTCAGGGTTCAAATTTTAGTGTACATACATATGTATGTGTTCCACACCAAATGGACATGATCTCTTTTTTATAAAGTTGTCTGTCTTATGCAAGGTAAATCAGCAAAGCATTTACGGTGCATGTCAATTAGTTCAACGTGCTTTCTAGGAACGTCATAATCTAGCACATTGAAGTAAAAAGTAATGACGTCACACACGTAAGTTCTGTTTTATGTTCGACGATAAAAAGTGCGAATGGCTTCATATATTACACCTACATCGTCACAAAAAAGCGATATAACGTCATTTTCATCAGACGAACGCCCTTCAGCGGTCGTATGAACACCGAATGACTTCATAAAATTGAAATAAAAACTCGTGGAAGATTAAACAAGGAAAAAATGTCTGATATTGATTCGCCAAAAACTATGGAGGTTGTCCGTTCATGTCTAAAATTTATTTGAATATAATATTCTCCGTACACACAAACATATCGTTGATGTAGGAAAAAACAAATTGTACTTAATTTAAAATATTTCGAGATGATGCAGGCAACTCTCCATGCGTGTATATGTACCGAGAATGTTCGTATCTGAATCGAATCTTTCTTAACTACGACAATAAATCGACAATAAATTTTCTTTTCCTGTTGTGTGATGTAATGTCCTTTGTACCGTCAAAAGTAATGTAAACACATAGATGCTGACTAGAAGCTTTAGCAATGATAATCAATTTATTAAACATTATACCTGGAAACGGCTCAAAAATACTTAGCTTATCTCCAATAATGTCTCTCGACAATATCTCTAGGTGACCTAGTGTTTAAGTAACTATAAAGATATTAGAAGACGCTGTAAATGTACTACTTCATCTCATAGCTGGTCTATGGCACTAATTTGTGATGTCCTTTATATGATTGTAACTATTATTTATAATTATTTTATATATAATAAAGATAATGAAAATGTTTTAGAAACGCTTGACAATAATTTTTTATCGATGCTCCCTTTTTATAATAGCTGACTTTTTACTTAATAAAAGAAAATGTTTGTTATTACGAAAAGAAAGTAAAGAATTATATGATACATTTGCTGTGCCTTATTTAATCCAATTATCCATTATGCATATATGTACATATCCTCACGAGATGCGGAAAAGCATCATATTTTAAAAAAGCTAATCCAGCGCCGTAATCCAATTCATAAGGATGTCTCTGAATATATTAGTAATTATCGTTAGTGGATTTATTTAATACTCCATGATGCCTTTATCTTAGCAATCTTCCTGCATACGTATCACTTTAAAAAAATTAATGTATTATATTCCAGTGGTTAATTTATAATGAATTGTGTATTATACATACCTCACTTTGAGCTGCGATCGACCGCTAATAATGCGACATCAAGGATACACCCGCAGGTAAAAGAGAAGTAAGTAGATTACTAGCAATCTAAAGAAGATTACCGAGGTAGTTCTGCATTACTTACTTACGCAGCCCCGAATTAAAAGAAGAGTCATAGTTGAAGGCAAAATTGATCATTAGATACGTTTCTTATAGTACATAGAAATCATTGCTAATTTGATTTTTATCAAATTAAAGTGCTAACCATTAATCGATTGAAATCTTAAAACAAAAATAATCTAATAATTCATTGCAAACAATCCTAAAAAAACCATCTCGCGTATATACTGCACAATTCCCAAGATTCAGAATATATAATTAATAATAAACTTTTTTGTTTTCTTTTTTGGTTTAGAAAGTAGACGTTAAAAGTCTGACAGAAAATACAATGGAAAACAATATAACTATAATAGAAGTCTTATCGATTTTACCAGTTAATAAAATCATTTAGCGCATACTTGTGGAATGTATGACAACTCAACTCCATGGGCAATACAATAAGTTGCGTTCCATGAAATTTAAGTTTTCTGATACATGGTTATCAGTTCTTCTTGTGTTATAGACATGAGACATGCCGAAATCAAAAATCAAAAAATTGCTGCGGCACTTTACATAGCAGAGTATCCCAGAACGTAAAGATCATAAAATGTTAGTATACCCGCACTCTTGAATACCTATCTACCCGAATCAAAACTCCTTGAAACAAAAATAGTTCTAACGGCGCTCTTTTGCAGTATAAAAATTAGATTTACATCCACGCTCATGCCCCAATGGATTATCCCATAACGCATTGTACTATAGAAAACCGAATAATAAAACGCTTTAATTGTATCAAAATTACATGACTTCCCAAGCTGGTACAGGGCATAGCGAGCTTTAACAAGCACAACTGATCAATATGATTCGGCTTTTTGAGGATCTCATCAACATTAACATCCAATAACCTACAATTATTGATTGATTGAACCCTTGAAATACCAAGATCAGAACCATTCTATTTTTCTTTTTATTCCAAAATATACATTGTGCTTTATCGCTATGAATTACAAGTTTGTTAATTTTCATCCAGTTATTAACTTTACAAAAACTGACTCTGCAGTGACAAGTAACTCATTAACGCTATTACATGACACTATTAATATGATATCATCTGCATATAAAGACATCCGTGACACAGTTAATACAACCGAAAAGAAGAGTGACTCCATCTCTTTATCCGGTTGCGTTCGAAATACACCTATCGAATACACCTCGATGAGTAGAATCTAAATATGGTATTATTAACGCAAAGTTTTACAATATAAACCTGTAGTAATTGTTGTCCCAGGTTGCATAAACTCCACAAGCAACACATATTTTTGGTCCCAAAAAACAGTTGCAATAACCTTACGGTTTTTTAAAGTTCGTTTGAATTTTGTAGGTTTCTTTGTAGAATCTGTGTGCATCCATTGTTGTGATTGTCGTTTCGTTTCGCACGTGTCGTATTGAACCGATTTCTCATCACCGTTGTTAGTTTTGTGGTTGTCAGTCAACATCTTTGGGGACCCAGTGAGCACAAAGTGTTTTGTAGCGCAACTGTTCAGTAGTTCAACATGCAACAAGGGAAGATCTTGAAACTTCCAGCAATTTCATCGATAATTCACTTATGGTGAAACTTCGATTTTTCTTAACCACTTGGTGAACATGTTGAACAAGATCGTCTGTAGCGACAGACTCGCGGCCTTGACCCCCTTCATCATGCACATCAGTTAGACCATCTTTAAACTTTCAACACCATTCACGAACAACACCATCACTCATAAAGCTGGCTCCATACACTCGACTTATTTTTCGATGAATATCCGCTGCACTATTCCCTTCTGCCTGCAAGAAACAAATAACACTTCGTAATTCACGCTTCGCGGGAGAATCAATACAGACAGTCATGTTTATATGAGTGCAGCTCAACAAGAAATGGCATGTTGGACAGTTGGACTCGGCAGTGACAGAGTGTGTGAAGGGCGAGATGCACAGCATCTACCTGCCGATTAGCCTCATATATGTATAACATTCAATCTTGCGTTAGTATTGTTCCAATATTGAGTTGTCAGATTCGCCAAATTCCTAGCATTTTAGACTTGATGAAGCTGGAATATTTTGCGGTCTCCAAATACAGTAATGCACAAATGATACTATTTTCGTATATTTAATGGGGCTTCATTTGTGTTTGTTGTCAGATACGTTTTGGGCAATCACAGCGCTCATTATGTTGAGCTATTAAAAGTAACAATACTGTTCTTTTGCCATAAGCATGGTGAACAAAATATAATTACGTTGTTTTTTAGTCTCTCATGTTTTCTATCCTGAACCATATTGCCAATTTAGAATGAAGTAACGTAAATGGCGTTATTGTCGCAAAGTTAGAAAATTGGAACTATTAGGTGAAAAATGCTGTCATGCTTGAATTCAGTACATCAAATATACATAGATAATATCAGCTCGAAAAGTCCACCACCGAAGCATATGTTGAGCTGTGTAATCAATGAGCTCTAATATTCTCTTCTCGAGTTTATTCATTTTAGCGGCAATAATACAATAAAATACACATATTTTATCTACCATTCTCCATACAATCCAAACCGTATAAATACAAGTACACAAATTTTCATTGAAAACAGTGTCCATGTAGGAAAATAATTCATTGTTACATATATATAAATACAAACTTTTAGATTTAGATAATACATACGTGCATATATAGCACACATTTCGCTGATTGTTTTGAAACTAGATACTAGATAATACAGAGTATTCCCTACAGAATTTTTTCATAAAATTTGGGATATGGTGTTAGCAATAAAATGCACTTCGTAGTGAAGTTACTTCGATTAAATTATAACTCTCTGTGCTACCAAAATCCATGTCTCTTTTTGTACAAATATGTTAAATAGCGTTCTACATTTTCACAATATCATTCTACGCAAAATTGTCTGTTCACTAATGCAAAATATATTACATTGACTTGGGAATAAATGGTCGTTCAGGTGATTCAAAGCGGGATCTAGTTTTCAAAGAAACCATGAAATCATAAAAGTGCTACCTATTTTTACCATTCTTACGCAAACGTGTCGTGATTGTTGGTATCAAACAGAATTATGTATTTGTTGTTTTCACTGATCTAGACGTGACCCCGCAATTTGAAAATTTTTAATGCTAGCTCCAATTATCTTTTATATTTACATAGATATGTACTAAATATATGTATGTATATTTCGTGACCTATTTAGGTATTTATCTTTCAGGTTACCTCCACCTCTTTTTAAAAAGTTTTGGAGGTAATCCGAAAGATAGACATATACTGCGGTGATATGTGAGTTTAAATTACAGAAACACTTGATTATATATATGACCTTACTATTTGATAATTTCTTTTCTTTATCTTAGTTGCTTATGCAAAAGGAAAGTAGTATTGCGTTAAATATTCCAAAAAAATTATATGTGTATGTAAAGATAAAGTGTTAAAACTTAAACTAAAATAAAATTTACCAGTCAGAAATAAAAACTTTTGTATTTATTTTTGTAAACCTTACGTATGTATAAACAAAATATGTATTATAAAAAATATTATCTTTGCCTTGTTTAGATAGAATGATTGTAATTACAATGTAAAAAGAATGACATAAAAGCTCGACTAGATTGCAAGGTCCATTGGAGTTTTGAAAAGCGTAGATTTCAAATTGTGCTTTGAAAAATTTTTCCAAATTGGCTTTACTATCTCAAAATTAGATGTACGTTCAATTTCTTTTCCATGTGGCGCAAAAAAAAATAAGGAAAAGGTGCGAAAATTCAGCTTTTGCACCAATAGTGTGGCTGTACCCAAGTATACAAAAAAGAGTCAGCGTCTAAATTTTGTAACCGCTAGACTGCTCTAGTCAAAGCGGAGAGCCTAATTGTGGCCCGATGTTAACCCATCTTCGAGCTTGATGATACTATTGATACATCTAGCAACTGCATCTTCGGATATGAAGTCAATGTGCACCACTCTCGAACCGTTGTGATAAAAGAACTCGTCCGTACTCAAATGCAGAGTCGAATTGCTAGGAATACAAACAGAAGAAAAATATTCATTGAAGGAATCCACAATGCACGAAGGGCTATCTGAACGTAAATTGTTGAAAGTCATATTCTCAGAAATTCTAGAAGTACAATTTTCTGAAGGGCCAAAATTCTTTTGGATTTTCACTGAAGCAGTTAAAACTAGATATAAACATCGAATAAGCAAAAAGGGTTGAGAAATTGGAATGTTCATACGTTTTGAAATATCTCTCACTTAACTTAGTATTGTGAATTATTTGAGGAGCAAACCAAGTCGGGTATTTGCTATGGGATTGAATATCTAAAGACAGGTAGGTATGAAAGTTCTTCATAAAACAAATGGTCGCTGCATCGCCAAAAAACAAATAATTAAGACAAACTTCACACAGAAATGACGTAGACACCATAAAATCGCATCTATTAAAGTATGTACACATTGCCATTCAATGCGTTTACACTAGGTAAAGTATTTTTGGAGATGGTGTTTCGAATTAACCTTGACAACGTAAAGTTAAATATTACATATTGCCACGGATAGAACCAAAACAGCATTAGCATAACTTCAAACATTTTTACCGCTTTTTAAATAATTAGTATTACACCTCAGAGCCAATGTAGGTAGACTACCGTTCACGGAAGTACAAGGTAACAAATTAAATTAAATGTTAAATGAAAATTAATGGAGATATATTTCTCAGAAGTAATAGAATTACTTCCTAAAAATCCTTTTTAGAGGTTATTGATAAATCTCTAATAAATATTTGCTTACTATTAAGTATGTATGTATAAAAACATGTACCGATTTTTCACAACTTATGCATCAAATTAATACAGGGGAAAATTCTTAATAAAGAAAAGCTACTATCGCAAGAAAGGCGTGATTTAATTTTTGAAGTTTCGGAAGAAAACAATGGGAGACTGCAGACAGCTACAAGTAAAAATGAATGTTTATTATTTAGACAGGAAAGTTCAAACGCTAGTGAAATTCCACCCATAGATTAAGCAAGGTCAACTGAATGTTAAGATACGTCGTTTAGGCTTAATTTTGTGGCGTTGACCTGCACAAACGCCGAGCAATTTATGCGGTAAATCATTGTTACATCAGGTACAAGTATGTATCAACACAGTAGAATAACTTTGAACATCTATTGCGATATATATGTAAGTCAGTGCTCTTTGCCATTTTTTATACACTCATTGATTTACCTTGTCAGTAGGTTAATCGTCCTAATTTAAAGTGTAATTTCGTATTAAAAGAAATAACATGTTCTTCAAGCTGAAGACAATTACTTGCAAAACGAGATTCGAGTTGATGTGCTAACAGAAGATTTGGTTATCACAACTAATGATACTGAAACTTCTAGTGATACTTCGAAAATCTTTCAAATTAGGGACTGTAATAGTTTACCCAAATGAATGTTTGTTTATTCCTATTTTATTTTTGTTTTGTACCAGCAGCCTGTATATTTTTGTATTGTAGTTTCTCAAATATTCACCACAAAGGAAATAACAACGAAATTTTAAGGCACGGCACTACTTGCAGACCTTTGCGTCGAGCGCGGTTTATTCCAAAAAATGACGTAGCTGCCTTAGGTCTAGGAATTCTGGCTCAACAAATATCGTACCGGTTTTAATCTTATAAATAAATTAACGCATAAATTGTGAAAAATAATCATCTATAATTACATTGCTAATTCAACATAATTGCCCCGATATAAGTTCTATGAAGTTTCTTAGTAGCCATCGATTACAAAAATAATAAACGCATCAGTTGACTCTGCGAGAACATCTCTATCAAAAATCTCTGAAGGCTACGTAGGGAAGATCCACAGAACACCCTAAGATCCCACGTCAGTAACACCCTTACGCTTAGATAGTCGCTGATCTCCAAGATCGACGCCCACCTCGAGCGAAGAGCCGTCGACCAGCAGATTTCTTCAACATTGACTAAGGTAATGTCCTAGGTCCCTCGCTGACCATCAACTTCCGAAATAGGGAACTGTTCTTTGTTAATGAGGTTTTTCAGACAGATGCCATTTATTCTCCATTTAGTTTACTTACAATCAGTAATCTACATTCTCACTCATCACGCTTTGAAATGTAAGCAGTTGCCTTTTATTTTGATTTCGCAAGTCGTAAAATGCCTCGTGAAAAGTCTGTAAATGTTTCAAAGCGATCTTCTATTATAACATTACCTGAGGAAGAGTACGCAGAAAAAGAATTGTTATCAAATTACAAATATTCAAATTAACGGTGCATTACACTCTTCACCAGCTGGACACACCTGACAGCGTACAAGATCAATATTGCCTTTTACCATCTAGGAAAACAACCAAGGTTGAAGATTTAAGAAAAACATTAATTAGGAAATGTAATAAAAGTCTAACAGTACCAGAAATTACAGCAGAATTTAATAGATAATGAAACGCAAAAGTGTTCTTGATCACAGTGAAATGTCGTCGAATAAAAGAATTGGGTTTACACGGGTAAGTGGCTCTCCGAGAATCGTTACTACGGAGAGGAAATAAACAGCTAGAACTGAAATGGACACAATCTCATGAAAATTGAACGCAAAGTAATTTAGGGAATATATTGCGGACAGACATATTCATACTCGAGGTCGAAGACGAATTTTTGTACGAAGAACAGCCGGTGAGAAAAATGCCATTTTTTAATATTCATCGATGATAATTTTTTTAAATATTTAAATATATGCTTAATAACTTCCTTGAATTTTATTGGCATATTGCCTTTTCTTCCATCCAAAATAGGCTGTTACATTGGTGTTACCCCTTAAGCGGATGATTAGCGCATCGCAATTCTGTCTAGCTTTAACAGAAGCATAATTTTACTTCTGTTTCGGACTGTATTTAATGAGATTTGGGAAGGAGTTTGTGACATTCCTTCGTTTATGAATAGGATAGAAGCTATTCGCTTTACGTACAAAATGACACTTTTAAAAAAAATTATAATTTTCAAATTCCTTACAATACCGTTCAGAACGAACCAAACTATACTTTTTTAGAGTCGAGTTTTTAGATTTGCTTCCAATTTACGAATAAATCGAGTTAAACATGCGAGAGTTTTTGGAACTTTAACATTAGTTTTTTAATAAATCCGAAATTTATCGAAAGAAAACGACACTAGGAAGGCTAGACTGAACATTTTCCTTGCAGCATATTGTTTCATTCCCTAAAATTTGTGAAAAAGTTACCATTTTATGGGAGAAACAGATGTCTTTTCTCGTATTTCAAAGACAGACTGGATTCCGGAGTATTTATTTTTTATATTTTGGCAATCAAGAAAGTTTTAAAATTACCGCCTGGGCTTTTCTTGCCTTAGATCTAATGGAAATTTATTTATTAATTAATAATATTTTTAATATGAATCCTTATTTAATTCGTTTGGTTAGAAATCATTACGAAAATTGCTGCATTCCCCCTACCCCCAGTTCTAGCATCCAATCGCCGCCACTGCAAGGCAATAATCGAGTTGGATTATGTAATAATATATAGTATTCCTTCTTTCTCGAATCTAAAATTCTTAACAATTATTTAACTCAATTACTCAATTGGGTTTTTTAAAATTAATATTCTATAAATAGGGAGTAAACGTTCTTTAATGAAGTGTTTGACGTCTGAGTTCTTTAAAATAACAATAGGAAAGGATATTTTAAAAGATAACTTAATTACGTGGTTAATGCATAAATATTGAAATACTGTACGTGCATTCCAAGATTTGATAACGACTACGATAAAAACATAACAAACACTTAATTACACATATGTATGTGTAGAACAATTCTAAATTTACTTAAACACAATAGCTTATCGATTCTGCGTTGATTTTTCTTTAACCGATTGCAATTCGTATGTTTGTATGTAGGATACGGTTTCACGTTACATACAGTATGCAGGTGTATGCTTCCATAATTATAAATTGGAAAATTGGAAAATTGGTAATTTCACTGACATATTTGGATTTCATTGATGTGCATTTCTTCATGTACCTATTTTGTTGGATCAACAATGCAGCTTGTTTATTCTTTCTGCGAAAAAATCATTTTGACCCAATCTCAAACCCTAACTGCATTTGTAGTCATAAACTATAACATGATTAAATAGCCACTTTATCATATCCCTGAAATACTTTTTGTTTATCAGTATTTTTCATAAAAGCACAAAGCAGTGCCACTTCCACTTTATTGCAATTTATATCGTTTATATGCACAAAGTGGATCAGAAATAAAGTTAAATTTATTTATTTGAAATAAAGAACATACATGAATTATAATTAGTAGATCAACGGATTGACCCAGTATTAGTTTATATCGGTGGAAGATACGACAGTTTTATAACTTCAATACTTTATTGCAAGTGCCAAGTGTATGGGCGATATGTTTGAAAAAACCGTAGGTATCTGAAAATTATTCGTGACCATTACAAAAGTAAATCATAAATACTTTTCTCAATAGTTTTGTTTTTTATACAGTATAATCTAAGGTTTTATATATGTTAAGTTAATGTTGGGTCATTCTGACCCATACATTACGTATGTGTTACTTTTAATCTGCATTGAGGGGTTAATACTGATTCATTTATTTTAATTACTAAAATCTAACAATCTTAGATAATTTCAGAAAATTGGTTTGGAACTTTTGGTGTAATCTTCGATAAGACGACGAGTCACATTTCCGATGTTCTGTTATGTCAACATTGGAAATTAGTATTGCACTCTCTTAATAGTCTCAAATATAGCATTAAGTATCATTTCAAAGCCAAATTGATATGGAAATAAGGTAATTTCCAAAAAAAAAAACTAAATTCAATGACTCAATGGCTTTCCTTAAGAATTCACGATTTAGAATTCAACACATTATGGTGAAGTTTAAAAAATTAAGTTTGGTAAATTAAAAATAGTTTTTCCGTCTTTTCTTAAAAAGCATAAGATGAAAGTATTATTTTCATCTTCAGGTTATTCAGTTCCCAATATTTACGTATAAGTTAAGGAATTCCTTAAAAGTCAGCACAAGTTAAGTATCTATGTATGTATATACATACATATTTTAACCTGTACGACACAGAGAGTTGGAAAATTGGAACATTCAAATACCATAAATGTGACATCGACATAAAAAAGAATGGTGTGTATAGTTTTAATACTTGCCAAATCTTTCGTTTATCTGAGTTAACTTAACTACAATTACAATAAACTCACGATAACGTAAATATCGACTAATGTAAACTTCGGTTAAAGTAATCAATATTTACTTTTCTATGGCTACATATTTGAAGACCATGCCATGTTCATGCTATCGTAGGTGTAGATATTATACTATTATATGGAAGACATTTCAGTCCTTGTAAACCTTTCCGATTCATCTCTTACCTGACATTCACCTGTACTTCCATGTACACGAAGAATACTTAATAAAAAAACTTTCATTTTTGTTATCTCACGTACAGTATACTTACCTGTATAGTTTCTTTCAATTTGGTTTGTATAAGCAGGCATTTCTAATACAAATTTAGCAACAACACTCATGCTTAGATACACAGCATGTTGCACAAAAAAATAGATCACAGAATACATACATATGAAACATGAGACTTTTATATTACTCATTCATATGCCCAATATAAGGCTCAAACGCACGATTTATTTGATCGACTTAAGCAACTTTGAATGGATCAATAGAACCGAAAGGGACCACACGCTTGAAAACCGTCCTCCGTTTGTGCCTAGCGAGTTTGGTTCTCTATTAAGACTCCCAGCTTCCTTCTAAATAATTTATGTAATTTATTTCAGCACGTATTTTTCTAAAAGTGAAGGAAATAATTATAATTGGAGCAGATTAATGATCTCGCGTTCTCATACGAAGTAACTTGTACTATTTAGTTTGAATTCATTTTCTATCGTTTCTTCAATGTGCTGCTGTTGTCGCATTGCCTCAAGAGAGTCAGGAGGAACTGACATAAACATCTTGACCGAATAGAAGACTTGCAAACTGGCTCAGACAGGAACTATCTACTAGATATTAGAGAAAGAAAAGGAAGAGGAGGATCTTACAGAAAATGAAAATAGTGTTGGACATCAACATCTGTAGAGCAGGGTTACAATTACAAAATAATATAAATTAATCAAGCGTTGAAAAGCATATGAATGACACAGTGCACGAGATTAAAATCGAAAATTCAAGAAAACGATTAAATTTGAAAATTCGCACCAGGCACCAAAAATTCTTGCCCTGAAAGGCTTATACAGGTTCAAGCGTGTTTCAAACTCCGTTGTGTGTACATTACACTACACACAAAACGCACACTATATATATATTACGGCTCGCAGAGTAGTAGTTTTTAGTAGCCAGCCAGACAACGTGACTAGTACGTGAAAATGTCTCAACAAACGAAAACAGAGCACCGTGCGAACATTAAATTTTTAACAAAAAGAAAGCCATACGCCTATCACATTAAACAACGTTCGAATAACAAAGAAATACAGTTTGAGAATTTGATAAGTTGAATTGCCTAATAAAGAAATTAAAAGATTGAATGAAACACTTTTTTGTTTCTAATTCACGAACGGCTCTGCCGATTTTAATTTTCTTTTATGTAAAAGATTGAGAATTTTATACCGTCTAAAATGATATATCACGAATGGGATAGTGCCAGTTAACATTTTGGGGAAGCGGTTATTGGGAGGGGAAGAAGGTGAAAGTTTCCCAACTGATTAAAATAGTATATTAAATGTCTCCCTCCAAAACACAATCGACGTGTTTTAGCGATTATTATTAATTTCAAGGTGGAAAGTTTTCGAATAAAAGCTGTGTAAGTAAAATTACGAACCTCTTAAACAAAGACAACGCGGCGGTCGCTTGGATCGGTCTGTGTTGATTGAAATTATTACTACAAATAGAGAGGCACTTTGCCTTTTGCATAAGTGTTTAGTAAATATAAAAATTATCCAAAGGAGAAATATGTAAATGCCTTCAGCATAAAAAGGAACATTTTTAGGAGATTTGACATGACCTGAGTGACCGAATGTTATTGAGCACGGGAGCAAAAGTTCATGAGCAAATTTTAGACAAGAAACTAAAGACCCTCACTGAATTAGCTTCTTCGAACTCTTAAAGCAGTTTCCGACCAGGACAAAGTGTACAAGATCATACTTTGACTTTAAAACAGATAATCGAAATAAATAGTACAGTCTACTTGGCGTGTCGAGAACAAAACTATAGAATAGCTTACAGCAAATAGGAGCCGATAGTAAACTAATTAGAACAATTAAAAGTCAAAAATACAACTAACTATGTCATCAGCAAAAACTATAAATCTGAAATGTTCAAAACGCACTGAAGACTGAGACAAGAAGGAGGACTAAGCCCTACCCTGTCTAACGTACTTATGGACGGAATAAGCAAGAAATGTAATAGAGAAACAAAAGAAAATATAGGTTGGACACAAACATTTACAACAAGTATGGCTGTTTGAATGTATGTCCTTTCAACCTCCGATACGCTATAAAGGAAAGACGGGTGAGTATAAAAAAGTGATTTTATTACCAAAAGTAAAGCACAATAAAGGTTACTTCTCTACGTAATCACCTTGACGATTGAGGCACTTGTCATATCTGTGAATAAGCTTTGCAATACCGTCTTGGTAAAATGTTGCCGCCAATGATTTGAAGTTAGTTGTGACGGTTTCTTTGAGCTTCTGATCAGCTTGGAAGCGCTGCCTCCCAAGCTACTTCTTCAGTTCAGGAAAAAGGTGGTAGTCACTCAGTCGGGGCGAAAATGTCCCATTGGAATTGTTCA
The DNA here is from genome assembly GCA_038088585.1 of Chrysina gloriosa. NCBI lineage: Eukaryota > Metazoa > Arthropoda > Insecta > Coleoptera > Scarabaeidae > Chrysina > Chrysina gloriosa. The sequence goes on from CM076088.1 coordinate 65,599,014, forward strand.
AGGAGCCATTGGGTTACACGAGCAGTGTGAGGACGGGCATTGTCACGGATCAGAACAACTCTAGAAGTCAGCATGCCCATTCTTTTGTTTTGAATAGCTCTCCGTACTCGGCCTGCAAGAAACGAATAACATTTCTGAATTCACACTTCGCGGGAGAATCAATAAAGACAGTCACGTTTACGGGACTGCAGCTCAGTAAGAAATGGCGTGTTAGATTCGGCAGTGACCGAGCGTGTGGAGGACGAGTTGCGCAACCATCAATACACTCACCAGCCACCTACCGCATGCCTGGTCTTCATACTGTGCGATCGGAGGTTGAAAAATAATCCTCATATATTTGCAGATGACATAGTGATTATAGCAAAATATGAACAAGACTTACAAGAAAATCTAAAAATATGGAATGAAGAAGTATTGAAGTATGAAATGAAAATGAATAATACAGAAACAAAAGTCATGGTACTGTCACACGAAGAACCAAGGGTCAATAGTGTAATAGAAAATACTAAATTAGAACAAGTAAACCAATACAGCCACCTAGGAGTCCTAATTGATAAGTAAACGAGGAGACATGCAACCCGGTGTTAATGAGCGAATTGCAAAAACGATAAAACTGTATCATGCTATGAGGGAATTACTTAATAAACAAAAGAGGAATCTCTAAGAAGATCAAACTCAAAATATACGAAACAATATATCGTGACCTACGGCTGTGAAACATGAACATTAACCCAACGACAAAGAAGCTAGACGACAAGAAAGCAAGGTACAAGCGGTCGAGATGAGATATTTAAGAAGAACGCGTGGAGTGACAAAAAAGACAAGTGGAGTAATACACAAATTAGAGAGGACCTCGAAGTGGATTCGATTTTGGAATTTGTCGAGAGCAGACAACTAGACTAGTGGGGACACTTAGGATGGATGAACGATCAAAGACAAGTTAAAGATGCCTGACAGACGAAAACACAGAGGAAGAGAAAAAGAGGCAGACCACAGGAGAACTGGAACAGTATGATGAACATGATTCTGAACAGAAAGGGAGTAGCTTGGAACGAGACAAAAATGTTAGCAATAAACAGGAAAGGGTGGCCCGACACCAGTAGAAGGGAATTGATTATACATACATACATACATACATACATACATATATTAGTAGTTTAAAATCCTAAAATGGATCTGCTACCTCCAATATGCTGCGGAAAGAAAGGAAATGCGACTAGGCGGACCAGGAGACGCTATACATATATTTATATGCTCGGTGGCTCCGAACAAGCCCTGGGCCTTTAAGGCCTATTAGTGCTGATATATATACATATATATATATATATTGCTATACCTCAAAACGATAAGAAAGGAAAGAAAGAACGAAAGAAAATGTCCAAAAGCGAAAAATAACAAACGATACTCCACACTTGGCATTTGCTGTATTCACAGTGTTAACAGATTCTTCACTAATGGCAACTTTAGACGACCCACTTGCTCCCACTACTTTACTTATAAATCCTATTTCAATTGCTTCTTTTGTTATAATAGCACTTTTATTTTCATTTCTCTCTCGACATTCATTGCGTTTGTATCCCTGTTAACCACCATCTCTACCTCTACTTATGCTGCCAAAGTATGCCTTGCCCTTTTGACTTGTGAATGCAGTTGATTCAAAGATACGTGATGCATCTGAACTTGAATTATTAACCTGACGAAATTCGAATGACGTGTTTAGGATCCTTACTGTAAATCACATAAATAATTGTTGCAACAACTTGATATGAGTCAGGCATTACTGGTAATAATTGGGATATTGTTTCATCTTCCTTAATAGAGCCACCACTATTACATTAGTCGATTTAGTTAGTCGTTCTTTTCGAATTCCAGTATAAAACCAGAAGGAGATCCTTCCGTATATTTCATATTCCGTAGTTTCGTTTGCAGTTCAACCTGTATGGATAACCCTTTCTTTATATACGTGTTTTTCAAAGTATCATAGATTTCTTTTATTGCTTCCAATACGTTATCTGTTAATAGTTAACCATTCAATTTCGAGCTCTTACATCGTTCTTCTTGAATTCAGCACTTCCTGTTTCATGATCATCTTCTTCTAGAACCGCCAGTACGTCATTTTGTTCCAAATCTAATTTTATTCTAAATTTGCAATTAGTAAAATTGGTACGGTCAAATGGTTTTATGCTGACCAGTTGTACCGCCATTTTTAACGCCATATTCCAGTATCTTCCGTGAGAAAATACCACAAATCACTCACGCACTAATTTATTCGATAAAATTTTCGGGGTCAACAACTTTATCGTGAACTAACTCGCATAACTCGCATAACTGGGCCTATAACCTATTAATATTAAAAGTGCTATGTAATAAATAATCGTATACGTTAAGGAAGAAGACTTTTATTCTTTTCTGTATGTCCAACTACTACATTTTATATTTTATATTCTCTTCTGGCAGTCCAAAGGACTAAAGCTGTAAAGATTCGATACGCAAAAGTAAGAGATATAGGGAAGTGAGTGACGATTTGTTTAAGGAAAATCAAGGACTGGAAGTATGGAATTTGTTGGCCTAAACTTCGTTAGTCTTTGAGGAATCCTATTTCGCCTAAGAGTCCTACATCATTTTAACAGTAGCCTCTGGTTTCGGGTTTCTCGACTAAAATGAGAAAAATTGAGACATTGAATTAATCATTGCACTTTATTAGACGTACGCTAATCGAGGAACAACTATAAGATTTTATAATCCATTTTATACGATAATGGTAACTGTGAGCATTTCCTTCGGTGTTATTCCGTTAGAATCAACTGCTATTAAAATGTATACGACACATAAAGTTACATCACAGCACGTACAGATCCAGGGAAAGTAAGGAGAGTGAAAGTGTTTATTTAATTTTTAAATCCTTTGGATCCAATCTTGTAATGTCTTGTAATGGTTCTTTTTTGCATTTTCTGACACCACCGTTGTTGCAAAAAAAAAAAATTGTCGTGAAATGTGATTTCATTGACGTTTTCCCTTTACACAGCAATAATTGGTGTAGGTTGTTTGTTGTTGATTGAATCATTAAATTATGATTTAAGAAAGAACCAGCTTCAAAATATCTTGATTGCTTTTTCAAACGTCAAGACGTAATGTAATCGAATTGAAGGATCACGTGATTTTAAATGCGCAGGTCACTCTACCAATCAGCAAACGACAAATACTGTCGTATATGTTGATAAACTTGTGTAGATGTAAGGGCGATAATAAAAGTGACATCGCGAGGCGTTTTATGTGCTCCTTTTGTTCGTAATTGACCGTTTATTAAAACAATAAAAGTGGATACCAACGAAGAAAATAAGATGGACACGTTACCCGTCACTCTGATAGTGAAAGCTCCAAATCAACAAATTGAAGATCAAACCGTAAAATGCGAACTGTCATGGACAATAAATAAGTTAAAACAACATTTATCGGAAGTTTATCCGAGTAATCCAGTACGTATTCTACATTTTCAACTATCTTAATCATAACCTATTTCCTCTTCATTTGCAGCCATCACACGAACAGAAATTGATATACTCTGGGCAACTTCTTAGTGACTCTGTCGTCTTAAAAGATATTTTAAGACAGTACGATGGTCAAGATACACATACTGTCCACCTAGTGTGTTCTCCAAATATTCAAACTTGTACAACTTCGAAGAAAAAAGAGAGAACAGAAATGCCTTCGCATACAACACCTGAACCAACGCCTACTAACAGTGCTACCGAGCAAAGAGTTCCTTCTAACGTGTCGTGGTACAATCATCGAAACGGAGACCAACAAGCAATCCAATTTATGATGATGCAACAGGCTTATTTCCAGTACCTACATTATATGAACTTGTAAGTGCTATAATTTGTGTTCTATTTACACTTATAGAAGTATATTTTACTTATATAATTGCTCACATAAAACAAAATCCGACACCAAAGGAATGAAACATGTAATCGATAAACATCATTATTTAATCATTTGACCTTCAATTAAACTTGCATTAAAAATGTAGGTACACTGTGGAATAAGATAATGATGCTATCATTTGGTGTATGCTCAGATAAGTATAATTTTTGCATGATATTCAACATGTAGATTGTTATGTAGTATTTATACCAAGCAGAGAAAGAAACCGAACTCTTTAAATATTATTGTTCAAATATTGTTGCTTTAGAGACTTTACTTAATTAAGAATTCACATTAGATGGATGACAAACACAGTCCAAAGTGTGATTTATCAAGTTATTGCTATCCCATTAATGTGTTTGCTGCAACAAAATACATATTAAAAATGGTGGTTATCTCCTTAGAGAGCAAGAAGAGCAGTATATACAAACACCAATGTACATAGTGATGTACAGATGTATGATGCAACAAAATAATGTTAATAGATAAGAAATAAATATTACATTTAGTGAAATTGTCCAAGAACATTTTTAAAACCATTTTTAGATTAGAGATAAATATTTTTTTGTCCAGGCTAGTTCAAGAATATAATTTGTTTCACATATGCAGGTGTATATAACATGACGAAAACACGCTGCGACATCCTTCGTTCGGTTCTGAATCGAAAATCTTAATGTTACAGTGTTGTATCATGCTCCATATGTTTTTAGAAAGCACTTGAAAGAAACACATTTGGCAACACGTTTTGTAGGTATTATCTAAAAAATTAATCTACAAAATGATTATAAAATAGATACTTTCTACAATAAAATGTTAATAGAATGTGACTCTTGGTTAATATAAATAATATAAATAATTTACTAAAAACCAAAATTGGTATTTTACACAATACATTCCCTATGTGTGGTACTGATCTCAGATATATGATTATGTATTATATACACATGTGGTCAATAGAATAGGTATGCAGCATTTGGCGTTGCACTTTCATGTACAAAATTTTTATTTTGAAGGTAATTCTGAATAAAATTAATTTCTTTCAACTGGCTGTATGCTTGTTGAGTTTGTTGGAACCGTTATCTAAGTTAGCGATAACTATGCAGTATCATTAAAGGTATTCAGCAACAATTTTCAGTGGCCTCTAAAATAGGTACTTTGTAAATATCTATTACATTTCTAAAAATTTTACAGAAATAATTCCTTAAAACGTATGTTTTAGTATCGTAGATTTGATACAAAACAAATATTAAGAGGAATATGAACGTTAAATGGGTTGTACACAGCGGCCGGGAGGAGACTTATTCTAAATCTTATAAATCAAAGTAAATCCTATAATTTCATTGCCAAACCATTGGGACAATCAAAAAATTTTTGTTGCAAACGTGGAGCTGTAAGAGAAACATCTTGTATCTTGACTTGTGGCAAACTAATTAATACCATAGCTAATAGGATAATAGGTCATCCAAATGTTATTTTACTTTTATCTATTTAATAATATTAATAAGTTACTTGTACCTTGCTCAATGACCACATACATTTTTGACTTTGTTTTGTAATAGAATCTAAGTTTATAGTAAAATCTGAATTAATATTTTTGTTTACTCGTACCAGTAAACAGAAACTTTTTTCTTCATGAAATTATAGCCCATACCTATTTCAGTGACAAGATGTGTATATGTAAAATCATTTTTCAAACACCAGTCATAACATTCTTCCCACTATTTAGAGGACTTTCAAATCACTCGGGACGTTACTTTATCAACTCCAATTAAATGTTCTAGTTAACTTTTCCCTAAAGTTGAAAATCTTCTTCGCCTTCTTCTCAAGTCCTTAATGTACTTTCAGGAGTCGGAGGACTGGTTAAGAATCAAATACTGAAATTTTCGTTTCATAGATTTATTCTCCATTATTTTTGATTTATGAAAATATGTTTAATGTAACTGGAATATCATAAAAATGGATATGTTCAGAGAAAGTGCGTACTCAGATATTTGAACTTTGTTCCCGCAAATTTTTTGTTTAAATTTCTACTATGAAGAAGAACTAAAACTTTTTCGGAACACCTTCATCAGTGAAAATATAACTAAATAAATGTATAAACAAACATTTAATTGATGTAATTGTGGTAGAACACCATCATATAAGATAAAATAAAAAATATTGACAAATTGCGGAATTAAATATATATTCAATATTTGATCTTATAGATTTATTCCCCACCATTTTAATAATAAGGTACTAATTTAGATTAATGATAAAAAACTAAAATAAACTGTTACTTTCAGGTATTATAATGCTGCCAATCAAAATGTGCCACAGACTCTTCCTACGAATCCAAATGAGTTACCTATAGCTCAGCAGCAATTAGGAAACCAACAAGTTGGAAATCTTCAAAATGGAGCTGGTGTACAACAACCTCCAGCGCAGCAACAACAGCAGCAAGATCCAGAACAAGATCAGAACAGGGACTGGCTGGATGTATTCTATACGATAAGCAGACTAATGGTTTTCTCAGGCATCATATACTTCTATTCAAGTCCTCTCAGATTTATCTTCGTTCTTTTGCTGTGCTTTGGTTTCTACCTATACCATATTGGTTTCTTCAGAAATGTAAACGTCAACAATAATAACATAGTGCAAGGTGAAGCGGCGCAAGAAGAGCAAACACCATCGAGATTAATGGTGGTTTGGACATTTTTACGACATTTTTCGCTTCCTTAATACCAGAAATTCCAAATGTAGTCTAGTATCACCATTATTTATTTACAAATCTATGTATATTTTTACCATCCCAAAATAATGAATTGTTATCGTGTGATTAAAGTTAATTGTATACTTTGGCTGTTATTTTTATATTAAGTTTGTCTTATCTATGCATCGCGTATTATAATAATGATAGTATTGTATTGTCTAATAATCTACAGAAATCTCTGATTTACATTCAATATTTTTATAACCTATTGAGCAATGCTTTTAGTATCGCCGCCGTCCCCTCTCCACCCTTTATTACTCCTCCAGAAAAGTGCATAACAATATATATATATATATGTCTTATTTTAATGAAAATCTGAGGACATAATTCAAATATTGAATGTATTTATTGTACTTTAACTTAAAGCTTTATTTTATAATTTATGGTGTCTAAATATTCTGAAAGGACGATTGTATTCAAATCTTTTTCTGTTTATACTGATCATTTGTATGGATGCAACTAAACCAATGTTATTATTACAAAACTATATTATAAAAGTGCTGTATATTTGTATAGTGAATCTTCAAACATACCTATATATTAGCATGTACATATCTTATAGCTTTAGAATTGTGATTTGAATTAAATATTAGTGGACACTTAAAATCCCGTTATTATTTTAAATTCTTCCCAAATTTGTCTTCTGTAAAAGAAATTAATAATTTTTCTCCGCTGTATTTAACTTGAAAATGACATTCACTGGAGAATGATTTTTTCGAACATATCTGTTATAAGTACTCTGGGCAAACAGTGGTCATTACGAAATAAGTTGCGACAGCCTACATATACACAGAACTACTCGCATACAGCATCGATTTAGTATTGACTAGAGTGGGGAGTTAGCGATGCTGTCGTAACTTATTTCGTAATTGTACGCTGTTGGTCCAGGATAGTTATAAGAATATGTGTTTCACATATACAGGTGTATATAACATGACGAAAACACGCTGCGACATCGTTCGGTTATGAATCGAAAATCTTGAATCTTAAAGTGTTGTATCATGCTTCGTATATTTTTAGGAAGCACTTGATAGATACATTTGACAACATTGCACTCGCATACTACTGTAATAGTAGGTATTGTAATATTTGCTGAAGTTCAGTTTTTTAAAATATTTTACTCGTCATTTTATGGGATTACGTCACGTGTATACATCCCCGATATATATATATATATATATGCAAGAAAAATGCTGGGAGTACACAGTCAAATATCATTTATTTAAAAATCCAATGGGCGACAGACCACCCCTTTTCCAGTGTCGGTTAAAATCCGATTATGCGGAGGGAAAAAATCCCATTAATGCAGCATGCTGCTACTCGACATACGTTCTCTACATATAACTATCAATTTGATAATGTCCGACCGAAACAGGATTTGCAGCCGAAACCGAAACCGAAACTTATTCAGACATGTTAAAATTTCAATTGTATGCTGAAATCTACTGTATGTTTTACATGTTATATGTATAGTTCACTAGGTGACCCGACAAACTTCGCTTTGCCCAACATTTTTCGACAAACCTGCAGAAGGAAGTATCCAATTTGATACGGTTTCGTTTTCAAGTCTTAACCTTCCTATACTCACGTCAAAATGAAAGACGTATACTATACTATATAAGTCGGTCTCACAGACCGTATGCGTGAGTATAGGAAGGTTAAACATCCGAACAAACCACGATCCATTTTTATATTTAGATTTGTATTAAATGAAATAAAGACAATTACGGTATGTAAGAAAAGTAGATATTTATATATGTAATTTGCTGATCCTGGCGACTACGAGATACGAACTCGCCCGAACGAAGCGCGACAATTCACGAACACTGAGTTCGGTGTGGCCGAAGTTTCGGTCGAAACCGAATGTTCGGTCGGCCAGACGTCCACTACAATTTAATGCCGTGTTCACCACCGTGTCGATTTACATTTTCGTATCTGGTATATTCCTGTTTTATAGTATAATGCAGTCAAATTATTTATTTAAATTTTGAACAATATTTAATATTTGTTTTTAATATTAAAACTTCTAATAGCACAGATATTGGTTGTCAAACATTGCTCCGTGATTGCCCCATTGTCCAATGCTATCTGAACTAAATGTAAATAATTAACCTATCCACCATAACACGAGATAAGTTTTAGAATTTATGACAACTCTTAAAACTTAAATTACCATTTACAAATTGCAATCTGAATACTTCAGCTTCAATGATGAGGAATGAGGTCAGTTGGATCAACATCTGTGTATACCAAAGATATCTACTAATATTGATGGGGTTGGAAATACTTTCCTATAAATTTATTAACTTTAACAATGTGAAAAATATATATATATATATCTAAAACTAAAGCTAAACTTGATCTTCAATTCCTGATGCCTGGCTTGGATCTAAAATATTATCTTCCTCAATTACTGCACTGTCCAATTCAACATCTTGAGATGTATTTCCTAAAATTAACACAACATATACATTTTATCTAAAGAATTGTTTTCCTCATACCTGAAGTATGCCTACTGTCTCTTTGTAATCTTTCTTGCCGTAAGCGATTTGCTTTCTCTTTATTTAAATGTATTCTTTCCAACTGCTCTTCAGTTAATTCAACAGGTTCCTCCACCTCCATTGCATCTTCTTGTGCCAATAGATCATCAAATTGGGGAAGGCTTACATCATTCAGTGGTTCATCTTCTTCATCATTTCTAACAACCTGGTCTTCATCAAAAGTTAAATCCATTCTAATCCTTTTCAAATACACCTGTAGATAATAATTTCTTAAATATTGATACCTACATATTTTGCTCACTTTTATTTATCCTTTATTTGAGGATTTTGTTGATTCACTCATAGGCTAATTAAAAACCTAATTTGCGAGAGTAAAAGTGAGTGAACCAACTTCATTTCTTAAATAAGAATAATTATGAAACATACTTGCATAGTTTTCTTTGTGCCTAGTTTCTCTATCTTCTCTATACAATCGTCAAAAGACATTTTCGGAAATAGTCGATGGCACCAATACTCATAAGTTTTCATAACAGTTCTGAGATCTTCTTCTTCATGTCCTCGTCCTTTAAATTGTTGGTTTTTAAAGTAACCTTCAAGGCAAAGCAAACCTTTCTGACTTTTTAAAGTTTCTACGTCTAGCTTTGGTCTGGGATTTCTAATGAGACGTTTTGGTTTTACCTTCTTTCCTTCATCTGCGTTTTCAGGTTCATTAGTTTCGGTATTTTCCTGCTCATTTCCTTCAGCTTGGTTTTCAGTTTCTTCCTCTGGATTTTCATCACTAACATCAACATAATCATTTGCATATTCTTCAGCATACAAATCAATTGAGGTTTCCATTTTTATTGCTTATTTATTTTGGTTATTAACAGGAATAAATTTCTCACAACATACATAAAATCCCGCCTTTATTACTTTTAGGTTATGTTACATAGGATATATAAAATATTTTTTACCTATAATTTACATTAACGCGAATATAATTTATTATTGGTTTGTGTTGTTCTGCATGTTAATTTGTAAATTGCCCTGGTTAATGTGCTGTAAAAATGACTCCAACAGCTTTTTATTTAATCTGTCCGTTAAGGTTATTTCTCTTGCAGGTTCTTGAGCTGGATTATTTTCATGCTGAGATTTCGCATCATTATTTGCCTCATTTCCATTTTCAATACCTGGCATTATTTTTGTAAACTTATAAACTATTTTCCCAAGTTTTAGGCACTACACCTTGATTGACTGGGATACCGGGCGTGGGCGTGATCTATGATTAGAGTTGGTCACTAGCACCAACGAGCAGTGGCGGAGGTTCAATAAAACTTTCAGTATAAGTCCATATAAGTCACAAAGTGGAAGTCTGAAAGAGTTCTGTTGTGTATAGTAGCGTACATGTATACACTGTATACATGTACGCTGCCGTAAATACTAGTCCGTAGTTTTACGTTTGTGCTATTTTATCCATTATTCGAACGTGTCCTCACCATCCTAATTGTATTTCTTCTATGTATTTTTCCATGCTCCCAATTTCCAAATTTTCTTAATTTTTTCGCTTCTGACTGTCCCGCAAAATGTATATCTGTATATTGCCCTGTTACTGGATTACTCTGTTGGGTAATAAAGTGATCATTATTATTATTATTAAAATATAAGAAAGGAATCGGAAAATCGGTTATACTAGTGCCTAGCCAATACTTAATAATTACCCAGCCGAATGTACTATTGTATGGTATCACAGAAAGGCATTCTTCAAGAGTTTTCCAATGATGTGTCAGACATGGTAGTTACTATTTCAGATTTGATAATTAGAACGGCTAGTTGGAAGCGAAGCATTACTTATAACTAAAGTTTGATAAAAGAGTGGATGACTTGTTATCATTAAGTAGTGTAAACCATACTCACGCAGTCACTCCTTCGAACTTTATTATTCAATGATAACTTATCATATCACCAATCTTTTTCTTATTATCCACAGTCATATATATATATATATATATATACGATTAGAAACAGTTTTATTTAAATAAATATGAATTTCTTATTAATAAGTTTATAATTTTATTGAGTGAACACTATACTATACTAATATACATTCCATATAAGTACTTCCAGATACATCGCATATGAAAACATTTTGGAAATTATAAATATTTATTTACGTTAATAAAACAAAAATTCAGACATTCAGAAGGTGTAGAATAATTTAAACAGTTTCGTAATGTAAAATTCACTTTAGCTTCTGCATAATAGCCGCATTAAGTATTCCTGCATCTTCTATAGTTTGCGAATCGTTTAATTCTTTTGAAGGATATGAAGTGAGTAAGGAAAATGGTCTTGTTTCGTATTGAGGCCTAGCTGCAATTATGAAAGATCTTACTTGGCCTACTGTATGGTTATGATTAAATTGCCCAATTAATCTAGAACCATCAGCAAGTCTAATCTGCAAGCTAGAAAAAGAAGTTAAGAGGCACTGAATTGTTATAAGATAAAGTGCCTTACTTTGTTGTTGGCTGAGATGAATCGATGTCGACCATTTGCCGAGCGTGAGCTTCATTCACGGGTCTATCTTCCTCCAAAGGAGCACCTACAGTGGCAGGTGTAGGACTACCTAATGTATGACCTTGTCCGGAAAATGGTTTTGTGGATTTGCCGACAGTGTCCTGCTTGAACTCTTCCATTCTATGATCCTCCATACTTAAGTGTACCTAATTACAATTTACAATTATGTAATTATTTTGTAAATGTATCTTATTACTAATATTGGTAGTTATGACAATGATGATGCACATGTAACCATCAACATTAGAAAATTGTTTCAATTGAAAAATTAATAAATAGTAGTTAGAGGAGAGAAATATTATGATGCAAATGATATGAGGGGTGCCGATGAAATTCTGTGTGGTTTTGATAATTTATTGTGATTAATGGTGTATTTTGCTTATTTGCCAACATCTGTTTCAATATTAAATCCGAAGGGTATTGCGCTAAATCCCGTCAAAGAAATTAAAGGATACTAGAAGAATAAAAACACAAAGATAGGTAAGAAAAATTCATCATATAGGTAGCAGAGGACCGCCAAAATGATGGAAGAGAGCTGGAGAGTAACAACTACAGAGATCAACTGAAAGATAGACAAAAAGAATAAATCCTAGTCATGGGGAGTAAGAAGAATTGAATGTTATGAGTTATATTTTGTAGGAATAATTTTGTTGTGCATCAAGGAAAGAGGATCTAGAAAAAGTATACCAAGCTGGAAAATTAAATTTGAAAAATATGGAATGAAACTCAATGTAGCATGTATCCCTTCAATACACAAGAAAAAAGGGAAACAAAAAGAATGCCAATAACTAGCGTGGAAGTTCCGTTACGAGCACTATGAGTCGCCTTTATGGAAAACTATTAACAACGAATAAAACGTCCCTCATAGTAGTAGAAGAAATATTTATAAAGTTATTTCTGGTAATGTACCTTTGCAGTGGCAACATGTTTCTAACCAATGTTAGATATTAAAAAACAAAATAAAAATGTCATGTAATATATCTGTACAAACCTCATTTACACCTTGCCTAAGCTCTGTTGGAATCTCTCCGCGTCTAACACTATCCAAAAATTCTCTATTAGAAGGATCATTGTATGCTCTTAATTGACCACTATCTACACTAAAGCCATCTCTCCACAACTTCATTGTTATTTCAGCTGGTGGAGTTGGTTCAGTTTGGCCAGGAATAGTTTCAGAGTCATTTTCCGTTTGACCCAGCTTATACCCGGTACCTCTAAATGCTCTAGTAGTAGAAGTTGTTGCCGAGTCCAATACTTCTACTCCATGTCTGAAATTATATTAATATAACAGAACGATTTGCAGAACATAATTTGTATGTTATTACTCTTGAACTGATCGAAACATTTCAGAAACAATATCCCTTTTCTTTTGGACGGACCTAGGACTTGTTGCCCACTGTTCTCTGAACCACCCGCATAAAATGCTTGGCCCTCCTCTTCATCACTGGAACTGCATTCTAATGTATGCAATGTAGCAAAACGTGAATTTGTGTTTGGTTTTGCTTTTTGTTTAATTTTGAGTGGATTGTTCAAGAGAACATCATCTTGTGGTAGATTTCGCGACGTTCCCAATGGAACTGGTTCCACCGATTCAAGTTGTTGTTCAGAATCAGAGTCGAAAAAACTTGTTAAGGCAAGCTGTTCATAGGCAAATCAGAATTATATTAATTGTAAATAGCTATTTACATGACTTGACATTATAAACTAACCTCTAGATTCCATGCTGATGATTCCAAATAAAATGTTGCCCTTTCTTCATCTACTCCGGTTACTCCTAGAAACTGTCGCAATTTTTCATTATTATCAGACATATTCGCCAAAATTGTGCTTGGAATAGTAATTCTAATTGTATGTAATTGTTTATCTACTCTCTGATAATCATGGATTAAAAACCGACTAAAATGACATAAGACATAACCACAAATATATCTGGTTTAACCTTAATACACATTAGGAACTTAGGAACCAACATTCTATTATTATTGTGAAGTAGTGAATTATATTCTAATGGCCACTTATATACGTTATCTAAACTTCTTAAAACTATCACCACCAGCAGTTTTAAATATTACACAAGTTCCAACTTTACGTAGGTAAGATTTTGATGTCTCAGATTTGCCTTCATGCAATAATATCGAAAGCTTTTCAGATTACTCTAGAGTTAGAAGGTCTCAAGAACTTATTTCAATATTACAATATGGAAAGATTTCATCTGCACAAATACATACTACCCAATCTTTCCATAAGAGAAGAAAAACTGCTGAAGAAAGGGTAAGATTTAGCTATCTGTAAGGATTCTTTTGTATTTTTTTCTCCTTTAATTCTCTCACCTGCCCATTTTTGCCCAGGCTTCAAGTTTTCTGATTTTCCCATTAACATTTATTGATAATAAATTGACCAGCTGAGTAAATTTATTTTGTAAAGTACATATAAATATTATTGAAGATACCAAGAGCCTAAATTAAATCCTAGATGTTCCAATTCGGTTTGTAGTCCACTCACAAGGGAACACTAGCAACTGAGAAAGTTGGATTTCGATGAAACTGCACAGACAGAAAGAGTACTTTGCTATAAGAACAACGCAATTTTTTTTGCGGTCGAATCCCCGATTTCGGAGTACAGCCCTCTTCAAAAAATTTCATGAAACTATCACACTATCCTTTAAAAACCCTGTAGAGTTTGGTTTTGCAAAAGACGCGGAGTCTACGCCCCTGTATAGTGTTTGTAAAAAACCTGCTATTGTGCGTTGTTCATGGTGCAAGCAATACCTGTGTTTTGAATACTTTCATAACATAAGTATCATAACTGCAATAATTTCTAGCATAATTACTACCTGCATAATTGTACTATTCACCATTATAATACCAATAATCACATTATTGAATGTTTCATTAAGATTATACTTTATTTTCAATACTGCTGCACTGTTTTCCGGATATTTATTATTGTTATAAACATTTTAGTTAATATTGCTCTATTGAATATCATGTCAAACTGTAAATTTACACTGTACAAAACATATGCTGCAAGTGAATAAAAATATGGAATTTTGTTTCTACGTTCTTCTTGTATATCAATTTCCTACACCGATATACGTGACACAATTCGTGTATTTCTTGTTTATTGATATCTATCTACATTAAGTACTTAAATACTTAATCCATATCTGTCTGAATATATTTCGTATTTCTTTCAAACGTTGTCGAAATAAATAGTAATTCCAAGTATTTTATATTTAGAACGACACTAATCTATGTACATCAATCAATGACAACTGAAACTTTATTATCGGTTTTTTCAATAACTTTACTATTAGCTGTATAAATTTGCACCATTTTCTACGTAAAACCGACTTTATTTGTAATAAATAAAAACTATTTAAAAAGGGGGGTAGCGGTCGCCTGTTATTTAATTTTTCCGGAAATCATTTGGGCCATCCTTGAGACTATGTAATATACTTCAAATTATATTCTAAAAAATGAAAGATATGTCTTAGTTTCCGAGATATTTACGAAAATTCAAAAATCGTGCAAATTTTTGGAGGAGATTGTACACCGAAATCGGGAGATTCGACCTCTCAAAAGAAATTGCGTTAATCTTATAGCAAGGTACTCTTTCAGTCTGTACAGTTCCATCAAAATCAGAATTTCTTAGTTACCGGTGTTCTCTTGTCACTCACTAAATTGACTACCTGCATTCATTGTGAATAAGGGGGCGAAAATGACGATTGCTACGTGATACCCACCAAATCACCAATTTAGTATGAAAGTAAAGAGGCAGAATTCCTTATCATTACTATTTTATTATAAATGTTACTGACATATCATATAGGTAAACCATACAATTGTTTATTTGTTCTGGGACACACATGTCTCGCTTACAACAAGGCCAATATTTTCAAACAATTTTGAAGATGCTAGTCGTATTACTAGTGCAATACATGTTCTGATGCTGATAAACAATTATGTGTGTAAGAGCTTCATCAATGTGATCGAATAACAAAGGATAAATATATTGAAAAGCTAATATTACCAAATTTATAGAAGAAACCATTCTTCACGGAATACCCACAAAAATCAAAGGGGGAAATTGTAGATATATGGCGAAACATTACAATTAGTGAATTAGCAGAAATATTAAACAACGACGTTAATTATGTAGAAGATATATTTCTAAATAGAATTAAAGGTGCTAACACCATAATAACTGATGTAAAAGAATTACGCGATGCGATTAAGCGGAGTGGAAGAAGAATGCGTATCATTGCCAAACCAGCAGAGCAGAAGGAATTAGAAGATACAGATGTTTACCCGAGACCACCAGCTAAAGAAACTGATTTAAAACCCAGACCACCAGTTGTTACTGTAATGGGGCATGTCGATCATGGGAAGACAACTTTACTGGACTCATTGCGAAAATCTAATGTGGTAGAGCAGGAATTTGGGGGATAACTCAACATATTGGAGCATTTTCACTACATCTCCAGTCCTGTGGGAAGATAACATTCCTAGACACTCCTGGCCATGCTGCATTTACTGCAATGAGAGAAAGAGGTGCAAGTATTACCGATATAGTTGTTTTAGTTGTGGCAGCAGATGATGGTGTAATGGAGCAAACAATTGAGTCAATAAGAATGGCAAAACAAGCAAGCGGTATGTTTTTTTGTATTTATATTCTTGATTAGAACCTCCACTACCTGTCCCTGGATTATTGGTCACTAGAGGTTCTTCTCTACTTCTAAAAGATATAATGCTCTCTATAATCTTCAGAAATATATATTTTATTATTATTATGTTAACTAGAAATTCATTTTGATATCTATTATTTTTATGTTAATGTGATTTACATTCAGGCATCTATTATTTTTTTATTATTATCATCTATTATATCTATACAAATCCAAATTTCGTAGAACGAGAAATCCATATGATTGGTCTTCATATAAAACTTTAAAAAACCTAACTACAAAAACTTTTAGGCTAGAGTAAAAGCATATTTCAATTTTATATCTCGTTGTAATAACTCAAAAGCTATCTGGAATGATCTGCGTACACTTGGAGTTGCCTAAAGTCGGGACCCCCGTTGATTGTCGTGACTTGAGATCTATAACTCCTACCCGTGTTTTCAAAAATATTGGAAAAAGTTATTGCAATGCAATTAACTGAATATCTACCTTCTATAAATATATCCTATTCAATCAGGTAGTCCCTAATTTTTGTATATACCTTTTAGACAATGCTATTTACTTTTTTTTAAATGTTAAATATTTTGTGGCATAAATTGGTATAAATTAGTAAAAAGCAGCATTACCTGAACTTCGCCTTGAAGTTGCGATCTTTTTCTTTATATGTACATATGTATATATATATGCAATAAAGACATTATTATTCTTATTATTTGTTTTTCAGTTCCTATCTTAGTTGCTATAAACAAAATCGATTCTCCTAACGCTGATATAGAACGAACAAAACATATGTTAATACAAGCTGGAATTCAAGTTGAAAGTATGGGAGGAGATGTTCAAGCTATACCAATATCTGCGTTAAAGAAGCAAAATTTGGACCAATTAACTGAAGCATTGATTGTTCAAGCTGAATTGCTTAATATCAAGGCTGATCCTACAGGTTTAGTTGAAGGTGTTGTAATTGAAAGCAAGGTTGACCCTTATAGGGGAAAATTATGCACAGTAATTGTTCAAAGAGGTAAGTAACTCGATAATTACATCTGCATTACAATTTGAAGAAAATATCTATAAATATGACCATCATTGTGACGTGACGTAGTTGAATTTCTTATCAAGTTTTTCTGTCGATTTCTATCCGTCAAAGCGTACAGATAAGGATTAAGAACATGGTCTCCCTTCTGTGTATTTTCAGTTCAGTATTACCAGGCGTTTCTGCAGTTGATTTCTTTTTTTTTTTTTTTTTTTTTTTTTTGATAAGGTAGATTGTCCAATTTTTTAAGAGATCAACATATCCACATTTCTTCCTGCATTATTGATAGCAAATAGAAATACAATTAATTTAAAATAACAAATACAATTTAATAGAACGCAAACATTACAGGTACACTGAAAAAGGGCGGCATTTTAATATGTGGTACAACGATGTCTAAAGTAAGAATAATTAAAGATGCTGAAGGTCGTCTAATGCAGGAGGTATTACCAGGTTATTCTGCCGAAATAGACGGATGGAAAGACCTGCCTTCAGCGGGAGAAATGGTTTTGGAAGTTGAAAGTGAAAAGCAAGCTAAGTCAGCAATAAGAGCTCGCGAAACAAAGCAGCAGGTAGAAAAACAAATACAAGATGCTCCGGCAATTTTTGCAAAGGAGGAACAGCATTTGCGTGAATATCGTGAGAAATTACAGAAAAAGCGAAGCATGGGAAGGGTTAAAGTAAAGCCAGAAGGACCTAGAAAACCAGAGGTTAAGAAAGGTGTGCAACATAAGTTAAGTTGTATTAATTGGGTAATTGAGCTTTGTTTTCCATTTAGTTGATGGTCCACCAAGATTAAGTATTGTACTTAAATGTGATGTAGATGGTACTCTAGAAGCAATTCTTAACACATTAGATACATATAATTTGGCAGATTGTGAATTAGATCTTGTCCACTACGGCGTAGGTGCTGTATCTGAAAGTGATATTGAACTTGCGAAAACCTTTGCAAGTGTAATTTATGCTTTTAATGTACAATGTCCAGAACGATTTGAAAAACTAGCGGAAGAGAATGGAGTATTAATAAAATTTCATAATGTCATTTACAGACTTGTTGATGATGTGAAAGAACAAATAAATGCCCGTTTGCCGTCTGTTGAAGTCGAAGAGATTATTGGGGAGGCTACGGTTTTGCAACAGTTTAACATTAGTGAAGGAAGAAAGACGATACCTGTAGCCGGTTGCAGATGCACAAAAGGCATTTTGAAACGAGCATCAATGTACAAATTAATTAGGGATGAAAATGTTCTGTATGAAGGTAAATATTTCATTATTAGCTCACATTTCTTTTGCTAGTTTATTCACTTCCCAGTCAATTAAAGCTTAAATATAATCTTCAATAAAGAAATGTTAACGAAAACGTCGTATAACTTATTTGCGCGTTATTAATAGTTAATTGTTGCCGACTTCCCACTCTAGTCAGTAGTAAATCGATGCTGTATGCGAGTAGTTCTGTGTATATGTAAGGTGTCCTAACTTATTTAGTAATTACTGTTGTTTGCCCAGACTAGTTATTAATCCGTATTGTACTTCGCACTTCAGATTTTTAGTTGATTTAGAAGTGAATTCACAAACTCCTAAACTAAAATAATTTGGATCAAATTAATACATATTTATTAAGTCTATGACATAAATGAAATATATTCAGTCAATTGTAATTTAATATTTTTATTGTAGGTCATTTAGCATCGATGAGACATTTAAAAGACGAAGTTGATACTATCAAAAAGGATATAGAATGTGGCCTTCAGTTAGGCGCAAAAGAAATCCAATTTTTGCCAGGAGATAAATTAATTTGTTTCAACAGAAAGTTACAATCTCAAACAACACAATGGGATCCAGGGTTTTAAAAATACATACACAAAAACTAAATAAATAATACATTAAACGTGTTTTTATCACTTTTTACATATTTACAATACCATAGAAAAATTATTCTTAAATGTACTAGAGCACTTTTTTCGCTGCCATTTCTTGAATAATATTCAATAAGGTATGAAACCGACTTTTAATCTTGGAAACGGAACGATTTTCCAGTAAATTTGCAATTTGCTGGAATGTTTCGTCTTTGTCACCTTCACGACGGAAAGTCTCAAGAATAATTTTGTCCTCCTCCTTTGTCCACGACACTTCTTCGCCAGTATTACTATTACTATTTTCACTATGTAAATGCGCCGGACTGGTTACATTTTCCGTTGAGTAGTCGCTATCGCTGTTTATATCCTGAGATGTTTCACCTAAATCAACAAGTAAAAACCAAAATAAGGTATTAGATACTTCGTGAATATGTGTTATAATTATATAAAATGGTACCCTAAGAGGAGTGCAACAACGAAGAAATTGATTTCCATTAATAGCAAGAGATAGAATTGGTGGTAGCCCTATCTAAAGTAAGACATGGGAAATATATAACTCTAGCAATCTGCATAAACTTGTTTTACCTTTAATCACCAAAATATAAGTTTATTATAACCGCGTGATAAGAATCTTATCCAATGTATTTGCAATATCAGGTATATGAGATTTATTAGTTTCTTGAAGAAATATAACAAAATGCTGTCTTTCAGATAAGAAATATAAGCCTAAATTGGTTAAATAAAGTTCAAAATTCTTTATAACAGCAACAAAAATTGGTGCAGTTTAGCTGTACTAAACATACTAAATGTATTTTTGAGAAGATAATGTCATTATATCAGGAAGTTTAATGCCATCCTAGCTTTTTCAGTTCCTAATTAGTATTGTATTTACCACTTTCAGATTCTGCACTAGGCTCGGGACTAGGTTTTAATTCAGTCGATTCTATAGACGTATTGCAATCCCATTCCATCACTTCTTCACTGACAGGTTTTTGCCCATTTACATTAGAGTCACCAATATTATCCTGTATTTCGCTTGCTACATCTGGCTTTTCTTCTTTAATATCTATACTTTCACACTTGACCAATTCCTGTTTATTAATTTCAGTCGGAGAAGCCTTCTGTTCCAATACTTTTTATCCCTTTTTGCTTTAGACCTAGGTCTTCGGTTCCTAGGAGTTTTACTTAGTCTCTGTTGCTTTTTCTTAGCACAATCATCATCCTCACTTTCGTTACTCATTCTAATCTAAAATAAAATGATAAGTTGATGTTACTTAAATAAAATTCTGAACACTTACATCATCCTGAGCGTCTTTAGTTGGTGATACTGTATGTTTGGAAGGGCTTTTTTATGTTGATGAGTTGATGATT
Organism: Chrysina gloriosa; assembly: GCA_038088585.1. Taxonomy (NCBI): domain Eukaryota; kingdom Metazoa; phylum Arthropoda; class Insecta; order Coleoptera; family Scarabaeidae; genus Chrysina; species Chrysina gloriosa. Next base: position 65,619,682 of record CM076088.1, read on the forward strand.
GACATCCCAATCTTTTATAATGATCTGCATTGTTTTCATCAAAAGTTATCTTTGCTAACCTTAATCCTTTTCCTGTATGCACATAAACTCTTCCTTGTAAAAACTACAATACATAACTATGAAATTATTCTTGGCAAATTGAATTTATTAAATTTATATGTATATATATATTATCACATTTTAACTCGCTTAGTGGCTAGGAATGGTACGGTATACATATTTAGATGGCCTTACACCAGAAGCTTGAAATGGTGAAAGATTAAGAATTAACATATAATACAAAAATTGACTTACCTTTGTTCCACAAGGAATACAATGTCGTAGTCGGTTCTTAAACGCTTGATCTTCTACTTTATGGCAGGTGCAAATGCAATTGGGTCCTCCATAAGGATCTTCAACTTCTGGTACAATAACGGTTTCATATACATCCTCTTTAGTAGTAACAGTATTGTCTTTGATATCTTTACCGACTTCAACAGTTTCCCAAGGTCCATTTAGTAAACTAATAAATAAGTAACTGGATTTTAAGAATAGGAATTCCAACACACAAAAATTGAGTACCTTTGTGGAGGGTTTTCACATGGAAATATTTGAAGGAACCAATCGATTAATAACTTGTTCCCTTTCAATAAAGGTAATATGGCACTCTTTACTCTGTCCATGGTTACATCCACACAATCTGCCAATTCGGTAACACTTCTATATATCTTTTTTACTTGAAATGGTTGACCTTTAAAATACATTTCAAGTTTCCGTAAGAACAATGACATATTATTTATCATAATATGAGGAACAAGCTTTCCAACTGCTTTTGCTTGTTCGGATGTTAAAAATGACAAGAATTCATCTGCTAGATCTGGATACTTTGGACTTAGTATATCAGTAACATTCTTGTATAGATCCACTATTGAATCACTATTCTCAAAATTGCTTAATATTTCTACCAATTGATGGTATTCGTGCATATCTAATCGTTCTTGTAGTTTATCATAAAAGGCTTGTACATATCCTATGGCAAATGTTTCTTGTACTTTAATTAAAAGGATATTTTACTTACTATTAGTTTTTCTTCTGACTGTACTTTATCTTCAGGGGTTAAAATTGATAATGCCATACTTAAATCTTTCTTGAGTTTTGCTTTCTTTTTCTCTGCTCCAGAAAGAGTTTTTTTACGTACAGGTTTAGCTGTAGAACTCGCTACCATTAAAGCATTTATGTCCTCAATATTATCCTATGCAATAGGAAATAAGAAAATAACTAATATAATACAAATCCAAAATATTTACCTTTTCAATTGTTTCCTCCATAGTATCGGTTTTGTTTTCTTCACCTTTTTCATCTATATTATTTGTAGTTTCAGATAAAATCACATTTGTTTCCTCCTCCAGTTTTGATAGAGGAACTATTGATTCCTCGGCTGTTGGTGTACAATTTTCAGCACTTTTTTAATTGGTGTATTTAATGATGGCATGCTAGGCAACATCTTCTCATTAATAGCCAACGTCCGGTTTAATTTCAAATTTTTAAAAATACTCGAATTAAATTTTAGATTGAAGTTATTTATACTATGGCATATTGGTTGCGATTTAAAGTACTGTTCTAATTTTTAGATTTACATGTTGGAGTAGATGAAGCTTGGCTGTTAGTTCGAAATTCATTAAAACTCTTAGAGTCATTTTCATATTGAATTCTTTTTTGGCTATGGAGGTTATACGTTGAATTGGCTTCCGATTATTGGAAGGATTTGGTAATATCTTTCTCTTTTTAGTCACAAAGTTTTTATATATAACAGACTTAACTTTCTTAGTATTATTTGAAAGAATGGGAATTAGAATGCTGTTGGAAATCTGAAACAAATATTAAATAACAATTCCAATTTCTATAACCACAAAAAAACAAACCAAATACCTACTACATACACTCATACACTCTCATGAGACATGAAATTATCCACAATTTATGTAAACCTTGAAGTTAGCAACGTTTAATTTTCTCTTATAATTTATTAAATCTAATACTAAAATGCATTTTAAACAATAATCAAAATTTACCCGGACAAATTCTGCACTGATTTTATGATTCGTTACCTTAAGTCCTTTAGATCTGCCCCACATTAAACAGAAAAGAATATCAAATGCCTAAAATAAAACAAGGATAGATATAGGCATTTGACAATCAATGCTTTGGTAGATTTAAAATATACATGACCCGCCAAAAAGGACAATTTCTGCGAGAAAAGGGCTCAAGCCTAGAAACCGTCTCAAATGACACTTTTACAGAATATTCTTCTCTACTTCATGACCATCTTTACAAGTGTTCCATATGTTCAAAATTATGACATCATTCGGCGCCCTTGGGCGCATAGGTTTTGTGTATATGCCGGTTGTCCTAACTTATTTCGTTTTAATTATGGTTCATTGGAGGAATATAATCTTCGTCGCTATCCAAGGCATTATTTTCTGCAGTAGAATTTTCCTCCTCATGTGAATATCAAGTTATAAACAAATAATTACACTTGTATGGAACATTACATAACTGTCATAACTAGCATTTATATAAATCAGTGACTTATAGGGCAAACTGCGGTAATTACGAAATAAGTTACGACAGCCTGCATATACACAGAACTACTCGCATACAGTATCGATGTAGTACTGGCTAGAGTTGGGAGTCGACGATGGTGTCGTAACTTATTTCGTAATTGCACACTGTTACCGCTGTTTGTTAGGCTATAAATCACATACCTTGAAAATTCCGTTGTTAATATACCTTCCATTATTTTTACCAGTTGTTTACTATCATTTAAACAACAACACATAGTAAAGTAAAAACAACTAATATACAGTGTTCACAAAATATTTAATTATCCACTTCAAGTCGAGAAAGTGAAAGTGTGAAACTAACTACAACTCAAATAACATTCTTTAGCCGACACATCAGAAAATACCATCCAAATATAAATAGACAACATGGCAGTATTGGTGGACTCGTCAAATTACAACGAAAAGTAGGTACATTTCATATCATTGTTCCGTTTGTTTTCCATATCCTTGTTCATGATCTCGACGCATCTTGTGATAGTTGGACGAGATAACTGGAACTCTTTGATAGCAAATATGATCTCTATTTTATTTTTGATGTCTCCATCGCCTCTAGAAATGCTTCTTTCACTACCGTCCCATCTTGAAAGGGTTTCTTGTGTTTGGATGGTCTAGTGAATATGCTTTGCTCCGCTTTCCAACTACTTTTCGTCTTCGTAATTCACTCTCTGCTGTAATATTATTTTCATAGTCTTTATGCAAAGTTTTATAATGCCTCTCCAAGTTCCCACGTTTGGGCAATGCGACTGAAACTCGACAAACCACACAAACGCACTTGTCTTTGACCATACTAAACAAGAATTCTTCCTCCCAATCATTATTAACATCATATGTTTTACTTCTTTTAGCCGCGCCACCACAGAAAAGTATTCTTTGAACACCACTGATATTACTCGCACCGCACTACTACTGTTACTAAGTACATTTAAGGACAACAATACAGCACTCCAACCACGCTTTTAACACTGTCGCTCTAAATTAGATCGCACTGCTTATCGTTATTGAATTCCACAGAAAGACTGATTCGCTGAGGCCAAATATCTCCTTTTCAGTCCTATAAAAATTACTAGATTCTGCGAGAACATTTAACACAATTCTGGTAACAAACTGGCAATTAATCACTCATAATTTAATGTAAACAAGTGCGCTAAATCTGAACTCTAATTCGATTAACATAAGAATCAATATTCAACGCACACGATCTCAACGTATTCAAGGGCGCTGAATCGCAATTGCATCGAAGTAATATGAACTCTCATCACGCAATAATTAGGTTCAAATCGACGGGGGGCGGTTATTTTTCAATTTCTTGAGATAACGTGGGCATATTTGCGGGATCAACTTTTAAAGCCCTCGCGATAGACCGGTCAATCGTAATCGATTGTTTGAGCATGTATGCGGTAGACTTATTAATTTCGTGATTTGGACGGATGGTAATGAGAATTTTCGTCTTCAACAAACAATATTTACCCTGTATATTGGGAATGAATCAATTATAATATAACTTGTAACCAACAGATAATACAAAATGCTATAATTACCTGTTGTTGGAAATTTGGATACAAATAACACCTCCATAGATAAGGCAATTCTTCCGCTTTCCTTTGACTTGGAGATAAAATTCCTAAGTGTTTCAAATCAACAACAAAATGAAATGTTGTAGGTGCTTTATTATTCTGAAAGTAATACTGGATAGGATTCGGTTCGCCCCTCAAATTCTTAAATAGGTAGACATGTCTGTATATCTTATGATAATCCCTCATAGGCATCATATATTTTTGAATGTAATAACAAACATGTTTCATTCGTAATTTTCCGCTTTTATTGATATGATGCGGATCCTCTTCTAAAAAGGGTATAAACTGTTCCAATCCTAATGCTATTAATCTAAAATGTAGTCCAATATTCAAATTAAATGAAGAAGAAACTTTATCTAATTCTTATTTTCAACTTATTACAGCAGCAACATATTAAAGTTTTTAATGATACTATTTAATAGCAGGTGTAACTAGTTAAAAAGTGTAAGTGACAAAAATGTTAAGTAAAACAAGTCCCTAATGAATCATTTCAATATGGAGTTTTACATATTGTAACTAATAGTTACAGATGAAGCATTCGATAGACTATGCCACTGCGCGATAAATTGCCAGGAAACACGTCATAAACTTACTGTATTGGCATCCTCTATGACCTCTATGTTATATATTTACTAAATTCATAAACAATATACTCACTCATTTTCCGACTTTAATACTATTTTTGAAATTGCGTTGTTAATTATAGGTTTAAATGGCAATCGTGGTAATAGAGAAGCATACAGAAATGCAGTGCTTTTCGAAATCGTTTCCAATATAAGCTCAGGAAAAGTTGGTATGTACTCATTTCCTGCAGCCATAGCCGTTTTACTGCAATACAAATTATATGAAAATACGCAACAATACTTTTAATCTGTTTACCTACCATTCGTAATATACCCTTGCCACATACCTGCAATTAACAGTCAATTTTTAGTAATCTGTTTTAAATAAATTGTTCATGTAAACTTACTTTTTAGTATCTTGGACCTCTTGATCATTGCTTTGAAATTTATTCTCCCAAAACTTAGTTAAACTAAGAGCTGATTGCAAGTTAATTGGTGCAAAATAAGAAAATGTTTTATTTCCAGATAAACACTTTAAATTAAACTAGAAGGGAATATAAATAACATCAAAAAATCACAGAATAAACTCCTTATTACATACTCATTTAACTAGTTCCAAATAGGTATGTATTTGGAAAATTAACAATTAACTTACTATTGAAGATTAGAAATGTTCAAATAAAGTTAGTTGGCATTTCTAATAACTGTACTTATACTTACAAGATATTCTTTGCATTTATCAGCAACTTCAAAATATTCTGGATGTTGATATCCAAGAATAAAATTCTGCATTAACATTTGAACATGTTGTCTCATCTGTTGTTCAAGTAAAATTTTCTGTATGTCAGTAATCATAGTCTCGAATACTTCTTCATTAGCAGCTTCATCAGTTTCATTTACAGAAATACACTACAACACAGAACTATTTTTAGTGCAAGGTTAACTACACTAGTATAATTTTCTCACAGCAGACTCTTCAATGACACCGTTTTCTAAAATAGTAAACTGTGGTAGCATTTCACCATTCGTTAAAGGTTGGCTCTGATTTTGTTCATTAAAGTTGTCTGCATATTCAAATAATTCAGCCATCAATGCATTTAACTCTTTCCTTGTAACTTTAACAGCCTTATCAGCTCTCAGTTCTTCTTTATCAACTTTGTCAATTTCTTCATCAGCCAGAACGTTATATTCCGGATCATGGTCTTCATCATCTTTTATAACTTCCTCTAATGGTCTTGTAAATGTTTTCAAAAAATCCCGCCAGTCATCATCGTCACAGTCCATATCGTACATGTCAGTGGTTATGTCTGGTGGAATGAAAGCCTCTTCGATTACTTCAAGAGGTGTTGAACTCAACGATAACTTCGACCGAGTTCGTTTTGCTATATTCGCCTCTTCTTCAGCATTTTCTACTGTTTTCGCCTGTGGTATTCTAAAAACTCCATCTTCTGACCAGTTTGTTTGTGTTGACGAATCAGCATTTTTTGGAGTTAGTGGTTCAATTGAAGACGGACCAGACTCGCTAAGAGCTGTGCTATCTTTATCATCTTCACTCTATGAATCCCTCATAATTAAACACATGAAAAAAAAATTAAAAATACAATTACGTCCCCGTATCCGCTGATTTATTAACCAAGAATAGTTCGTAACAGTCCATAATTTTAATAACTAATTTGTAAAGCACTTCATGTACATAGAAAGGTTTGAAATTCTTAGTACAATTAAAAACGAATATAGAAGATATGTTGAGATTGCCAAAATATATGGCAGAATGGTTTTTCATTACCTTCCTAATTTTAAATAAAGTCGATTGCAAGGACTGTGGTGTAATTTACTGACACAAATATCACACCGCTAAACCGAAGTGACTTCGGTTTATACAGTTGTTGAAGATGCTTGCCTCGAGCTAGCGAAACATGTGTCACCGATTTTATTATAAACAATTGTGTGGTGAGGAGTTTACCGATGTGATATTTGTGTTCCTAAATTTGCCTTGTTCTAGTTGTGGTCAATTGAGAAATTGGGTTCCTAATTGAAATCTGATCTGGCAAAAAACCTATTAAACTTAATACACTTAGCAGAGAGTAATTAAGTAAAAATATGATCTTAAAAGAAGAAAAATGACTAGGTAGTATAGTGGCCTGCTACAGTGGAGACCGCAGCTCAATTCCCGATTAGAGGAGCTGAAATTCCCTCGATATTTGCTATTCGAAATATCAAAGACCCTGTGTCTTTAGTTTCCACACCGAGTGCCACATACCAATGTATTCAGGAATAGTACAACCCAATCATACACTGGTGAGGGATGGCGATTGAATGCGCCGCAGCAAATTACGGAAAAGTGAACAGCTGATCTAGAAATCAGCCAATTCATGGACTGTAGTAGGATCTACTGTTATGAATGCAAAAGAAATGGTATCAACTTTTTCCATGGCAATTTTGATATATCCACATGACTACAGACACTGATGACTTACTTTACATAGCACATTTTGCATTATAGAATTGATACATACTTGAGTGTAGAGATATGATAGATATGATTATCTTTAGTTAACACAGTCCACCTATGATATATGATATGACCTTTATTTCTACTATTTTCTGTAATGCTATTAATACATGCGGCGGTCACCACAGCTAATCTTTTAAGGGAATATCTGCGAATATGGGTATCCTATTGCACTGCTTGTAATACCTCTTCATCTGCAGGAACATATTCGTCCCCAGATGAATCTTCTTGTAGTTCTTCACTAATCAACACTTGAACTTCTGAAGGTTTATTTGGTGTAATCCAAGGTATATTGGCAACAGGTTGTGAAGGAAATAATTCTCTAGAAAATACAAGTAATCACTAATTATATTAAATGAAATACATTACATTCATACTTTGCTTTAGCCCTTGTTAATTTTGGTTCAAATGGAGATATGACATTAGCTTTGTTTTCTGGATCTTCTGCATGACGAACCATCGCTAACACATGCTCATTTGTCACAACATGTTTTAAAATATTTTTAACATTGAATGCAGTCAAATTGGCCTTAGCAGCCTTCTCCTCTAAAGTTTTTTCTAAATCGCTTGCCACTGTTTCAATAATTTCCTTATCATTTGGAGAAATCTCCACAAATTTGGACCTATTTTTCTTTTTTGTTTGGGGACTGTCAATTACAATTTTTAGTCCATCGTCTGAATCTTCAGTTTCAGAGGTTGGTTTATTGTTATTAAAGCTACTTGTACTATCCATGTTGTTAAATTAATAAACCTGGTACTGTACCTGGTACAGTTCTGTTCAAGTTTTATTTGGCCCCTGCTTACCTACATAATGTGTTCTTCATATTAATCATTTTAAGTTATTTCAATAAAGTTTATGTACGAATGCAAGAAGATATTTTGTATTTGCACTACAATTATCCAAAATGCTTTTATATTATTAACAATTACAGCAAATAAGGAAGAATTGTATCATGCCGTAATAATTTGTGTGTAAAATCATGATAAAACATAAAACTGTTCATTTTCAAAACAAATATCTCTTCCAAAAGCATGAACTTCATAACACACGAATTTAGTGTGACCAACTGTTAGTTCTAAAACATGTGTAGTTCCCAACAGTCTCAATTGCAGTTGTTATTGATAACTTAATTTTTAGATCCATTGTAGCCGATACCCAAGTTCTATAACATTTTATCTATGATAACTGAATAATATATTTGATGATCGATTAAAAATTGTTGTAATTTCCTACAATTGAAACAGTACTGAATTTCTACTTTTCTATGCCGCTCAGTGGCGTACTAGGACAACAATATAGGGTTAAATAACAAACTTAAAATTTAAAGAACTACATTAAAAACGCAAAAATAGCAATGCATAAAAATGTTCATCTGCAGCAGTTACAAAAATATCGCAAAAATAGGAAGGAAGCCAATTCTTCGGAAACTGATTGGATAAATACGCCTCCTTAAAATTGACTCACCATTAAGGAAAGTACAGGCTCGTATGGAGCACAGTTCTACTTTATTAACTTCAGAAGGTCGTAATTATTGCATCCTTTACTACACTGTCAGAAATGGCCGTACCCCTATTATGTTGGTGCTATGGATTTCATTTTTCTACAGTTGGTCAAATCCAGTGCCGTAGTATAAAATCGCAGGGTAACATATTGTTTATGTTTGTGTCGTCTTGTTAGTGGACATACAACAAACGCTTTATTAAATGAAAATAACACTGCTGAGTAGGAAATAAGTTTATTATTATTATTTATGGTGGACTGGTAGAATATACCAGAAATTATATTAGATACAGATTAATTGAAACTAAGTGATGAAATTGAACAGTTATTTTTATCAGTTCAGATTTCTAATACAGGATTTGTTATTGGAGCCGTTTATAAAGCTGCTACTCTACATTACAAATTATTTTTGGATGCGCTTGAAAACACAATCACTTCTGTTATGCCCATTTCTGATAGGATCATATGCTGTGGAGACTTTAACATAGACTGTTTCAATGTTTCAAATTTGAGGACCATTTACTTAATCGAGTTTTTGATTCTATAGGATTTACTCAACTAATTGATCAACGGACTAGTGTGATTTGTTAGTGATGTTGACATGATCTCTACTATCCCTACTCTGATCATGACTTCATATACTATAAAGTTAAATGAGATAATTTTAGGCCACCTAAACATTCACATTCATAACCTTCTTTGTGATGGTGTTAAACAATCTAAAGACGACAACGATATTCCGAGATTATATATTTATAACTGTAATACACAAAAATGATAATTTTTTACAAAACATGTAATTCTATATTAATGTTATTACAATCTTTTACTTTTAGAAATATAGTTAGCTATGTACTCTTATAATGTTGGACTATTGACATTTACTTTAATCTTATAGTTACGCCCATTATATAAAAACATCTGCTCTCACTTAAATGCTTTCTTAAAACTCTTACATAATCAAAGTATGATAAGAATGTTTGGGGATTGTGTTTTATTAATATTTCAAATCTATAAAATTAGTAAAAAAATGGAGCATAAGAGATTACGATTATACAGAGTTGAAAACTAAACTACCTCTAATACATCACAAGGTAACCATCTTGAACTTTCAAGGGCACCCCAAAAGTTGTTATCTTGTTCAATTGCTTCACGGTTCAGCTTTTCTACATCCAAAGGTAAAGAATGCTCTGTAACAGATACGAATTTGTATTTCTAATATCTTGTAGTTAAAAAGCGTAAGATAATTAGAAAGACAATCAGAAATAATACTGAGATAGGAAACGGTACTAGATACAAAAATGTGTTGCAACTGATATCAAATATGTATATTAAGGTGGTGCAAAAGTTTTGCCGGTTTTTGCTGAATTGTTTTGAACTTCATATATCGCACTAGCATGTAATAGGGGGAACCCCTCTTCTGTTTTGTTTCAATTTTTTCCATATGCCTTTCCTCCGTATATTGCGTGAGGTGAAGACCAGAATGTTATATTAAATTGTACTGAATAAAACTGGTATAAAAAAAGAATAGACAAACTGACATGCAAGAGTAACCTCGTTGCAGATCTTCAGTTGTAGTAGAAGCAGGCCTACTTCAAAGTGTTGAAGCATTTCCGGAACTTAACACATAGCAACTGCCACAAAAGAAAGATAGATAGAGAGAACCTGTCACTTTAATAAAATAATAAAAGTAAACAGACGATGCAGAGAAATTTTCCACGATTTGACTGAGGAATTAGTACAACAGCATATGCGTGTTTGCAATGACCTGCGTACTAACTTCAAGTATCTCTGTCTCTTCAGAGGAATTTTAACTTGTGATGAGAAATTAATATATTACCATCATCCTAACAAATCAAATTCAATTCACAACACATGTGATAAAACAAAAAGTTCTAATAGCAGGGTGATGCTGTACGTTTATTGAAATTAGGAGTATAGTATTCACCTTGAGCTAACGCCTGAATATAGAGTGATAAATGCTGATCTGGAAGTACCTAGATACAATGTACGGAATTTTAAGAGAAAAATATCCTGCATATTAATATACTGGCCAAGATGCGGTATGATGAGTCATCTCTTCTTTGTCCTCTGTAATATATTACATTGTGACAAGGACAGATGACTCATCATACCGCATTGTTGCCCAGTTTAATGGTCAATAAAAGTCGCATACTATTCCAGCAAGATGTTAGACCACGCGCTGCCGTAAATTAGAAAAACTCGATCAGCTAGAGTTGCTACCTCACAATGGCACACTCTCCTTCTGAACTAAACTTCACCATAATCATGGGGATAGATGTAGGTAGATGGTATGTCGTGAAGAAATTACACAAGACAATGGCAACATACTACCCATCATAAAGGACCTTATTTTCAATTTTAATTCTTTTTGTATCTGCTTCTTGTCGCTTTAAATTAAAATTTCGCATTCAGAAACGAAAGAACTTTTGTACCACTCTAATATCTGACCAATGTTTCATATCTAACACTATTGAGGCTTGCTTGAGAGTTTTTCACACACTGTATATTACATTTTGAATATAAGATATACACTATAATTCTTATATCTTTTGAATATTTTTGAATAGGTGTATTAATATAATCATACTGTTTGCTTGGGAAATATTCTTAGTGCTAATTACTAAAATTGATATTTACTTCCCAATGCACTACTTGCTTGAGAAATTTTGGATCTCTATTCAACAACAGTAAACTAAACTTAGCATTTTACAGATCAAAGCAGGTTAGAATTTTTCTATTATATGTTCCACGTGAGGTTGTAAATATTAAGATAATTTGAAACACGCCCCCAAAAAAGGTTGCTTAATGTTATATTGAAGATTTAGAATTGAAGAATTAGCAATATCAACTTAATGCAAGCCAGATTTTATAATTGTTCCAATTTTGTTGTTGTAATATTATTATGGCTCTCCTTTGAAATCAATTATGATGAAAATAGTGAGCTTTTGTTAATTAGATTTAATTTATCAGAATTCTAACATTTTCATTTACGCAACTAATCATTTAAAACTATTTATGAAGAACACAAATGCGTTGGTCTGGCCAACTAGCCACACAATCCAGCAGGTTAAGGAACGCAAATGTGCCTGCGTTCTAGTAGGAGTTCCATGACAATTATGATGACAAAGAACACAAAATATATCGGGTATTAAATTGGAAACTTAATTGACAAATTGTTAAATTATGAACAGTTCTCAGGTATTATTTTCAAAATGTAAGAATTGTTTTTCTAAATTGGCTATACTATTGCTTGGTCAACCATAGACCTTTTGAATAAGTAAATTAACAAGCTAACGTTGGGACTGCAATATGTCTGCATCTGGTGGTTCCATTAATGGTACTTCGATTTACTCCCATGTCTCCATGTGACATCAAATTGTGAGCCACTGGTGGATACACGCCGTGCTATGGGACATTCAAAAGTAAATACACATCGTCACACAGACCAATGGTACACATCGGAGTCAAAGTGTTAAGTATGTATTTTAAATCTGAACAAGTAATTATTGTATTGACTTTTTCTTAAATAAATTTAATAAGAGCACCGCGCATATACTATTATGATATGACTGAAAAGCACTTTAAGCATGCGTCACATATGGGAAGTTGCTATTTAACACTTTCAGTGCCAGTAACCCTCCAGCGCGTCCAATCCAAGCTTGGATTGCACTCACTGGCGCACTAGCTACAATGAATGTTTTAAAATTTGAAAATTAGTGCTGTCAGAGGGGAAGTATTACTTACAACCAGAGTTTTCCACGCCGTATGGGTCAATTCAGTGGATCTTATGCTTCGATCAAACGCTAAGCGCAGGACGGGAGTACTAAAGTAGACCGCAGGTAGCAGCCGTCGCATGTCTTCGTTTATTTTAGTCTCTGGATCATTTTGACGCTTCATTAATGAGCTCGCGCTACAGCGCTCATTGAAGAGCGAAAATAAATATTTCACATAATATACTTTGTTTCTATTTGAATTGTAAAAAAACATAAGTAATATGAATGCTCTTTTAGTATATGTTACATCAAAATGATAAGAGCATTTCGTATTTTCATAAAAAATCATTTGTAACGAGTTTTTGTTTTTCATATACGTAAGACGGCTGCTAGTTGCGTTCTACAATACCTACGTGAATTCAGTGTCACGGCAAATGACCCGGAGAGTACAATACGATGCAGTATATATCATCCCATATGGCACGAAAGAAACTGCTTATAACGTTTTTGTTTCATCTCACTCCCCTCAAACTGCTTTTGGGCATTTTTTTATTTTAACTTATAGATTAATACAAGTTTTCTAATTAACAGCTTGTATAACTACATAATTTTTGAGGAAATATCTGATCATGCTGCTACTATTGATATATAGTTTAAAATGTGTATTATAACTCCCCCTATAAGCTCTGTTTTCAAAATAATATACCATTTGTTTTTTATTAGTGAAACATAAATCTACAAAGACAAAAGTGTATTATGATCATTTACCTATCAATTCTAAATCATCTTCATCTTTCTTCTCAGCATGATGACCCTGACTGTCAATAGCATGATGATAAGTTTCATGAGCTATCTGAGAACCATCACCCTGATCATAATATCCCTGAAATAACAAAACGAATTATTTGTATAATTTATATGTTATATTTAAAACTTACTGCTTGCCAGGAAGCATAACTCTGCCAGTAAGTTGAAGGATCATAATACTGGCTATAGTCACCGGCTGTTGTATAAGTTGTTGTGGTACTAGCAGGTGTACCTGTAGTTGTCGTTACAGCTCCTTTGGGTTTTGGCACAGCATTACAAATTTTTAAAGCTTTTGTGCCTAGTCCAACATAACCATTCATGCTCGTTAAACTATCTTTCTGCTCATCTTCACTTCCAAATCGCACAAAACCATAACCCTTACTGAAACCACTGCTGTCTAATATTACTATAAAGCAAAACTATAAATATCAGAATATTCTATTTTACCATGAATACCTTTCGCCGTTTTAATAGTGTTGTATTTCGAAGAAAATACTCTATATAAATTATAATCATCTACATCAGGGCTTAGATCTCCTACCCAAACTGAAAATTCCCTATCCAATAAAGATCTTCCAGTATTACTGGCATTATTTAGTCGAAATCTAACGACAGGATTAGTTCCAGGAATTGGCTTCCCGTTTAATTTGTGCATAGCATCAATAGCTTCTTCGTCTGTTGCAAAGTGAACAAAACAGTAGCCAGCTGGCTCCCCAGTAAATTTATTACGCATAACCTTTACATTCAGCGGATTTTCGCCCATTTTTCTAAACGAATTGGTAATAAATGTTTCCGTCATATAAGATTCCAGCTATAAATTTTAGAAGCCATAAAGAATATTTATCATTAACTCCTGTTACCTACACTGCCCATCCACAGTTGACAATGGACCATATTACTCATTTTGAAGAATATTGGTTTTAATTATCCTACAGAATGTAATAATTATGATATAAATTTGGTTTTCTCGTTGCTTTTATAACCTAACTTTGTTCAACTTTATTTACCACTCAGAATGGCCAACATAATAGTCGTTCTTCAAATTATTATATTTTGATTATACAGAGAGATGAACAATAAATGAACTTATTTAACATCCTTAATTTATTTGATTTCTTCATTATGTTGGCCGATCTTTAAATTGCAACATAAATGTTGTTTGAAACGACACTATACATACGGATGATTAATTTACTATTCATTTTGATACTTTCTGGCGGATAACATAAATCTGAAACTTCAGGCTGGCCAACTACCTTCAATCAATCTCGATCACTCCATACAGTTTTCAAATTACTGTGCTCAAATTGGGAGTCATTTGATTATGGAACAGTCGGTCTCTTGCGAGGCTAATGTCGGTATAAAAGGATAAATGAACTTCATCAGCAATACTACGAATTTTAATTCCACTATTTGCCAAAGCTGAGAGGGTAATAATGGCTAAAATCCTTCAGCAGCTATCCAAAGAGACTTTAGCAAGTGGCAAGAGTGAATGGGGATTCTTCGTCTTCCTATAACAGTGTTTGGGAACAAACCATGGGGCTGACGCGATAGTTCAGATAGGTTTTCCGAAGGTGGACAAATATAGGTTTAGATCCAAATTATAGCGTAGTGAATATCTTGTAAAGTAATAGCTTAGTTAATAAGGGCGAATCCCAAAAGGCAGCGCTCAAGCTCTATAGAGCCTACCGCGCTAAAAGTAATACCTTGGTTTCAAAATCCATTCTAGAGCTCCTATAGACGAATGAATAGGTTTAGAACTTCGCAGCTAGGAACTTTTCCCTTATCCTGGCAAGGTGATGGAGAACCGTCAGTTTGTAGTTTAGAATAACACCCACACGTAGCCGCCACTCATGATGTTATCGAGCGAAAGGAACCTCTTGCGAATACAATGTACATACATCTATGCATTAATGCTAGTTCATCCTCGGTCTTCATATTTTGGGCCAGTCATAGAGTGCGTCGCCGATTTGCTGCAGGCGATGACAAAAGAGGCCCTCATAGTAATCTGAGGTGAACACAGTTGTGTCAGCAGATGGGTGGCCTTAAGATTTGCCGAATTTCGGAGAACATTCGAGATAAATATATCTAAAACAGGTTTTGGACCAAAATAATGACCTTCCAAGATAAATCCCCTTCACAGACAAATAAGGCAACGGCAATGTCAACGATGGCTACTTGTGTGGGTAACTACAAGGATATCATTAATTCCTGTATGCTTATTATCAATAGCAATTGCATTCGTACAGATGCCACATATATGAACTAATGCTATCCTCGTACATGCAGATGCACTTCGCGACTGAAGCTTAAATTCGACACCACGCAAATGCAGAATATACTCAGTAACTATAAACTTTTTTTACTTTTACTAACTCTATAGGTCTGATTGCAGAATTAACTTGGAACATCATCCCACCACAGTCTTCCACACCACTAAGACAGCATGATCGTGCTACTCCATATCAAAGGACGGAAAACTACGATCCAAGGAAATAATAAAGTTCCAAACAAAGTCACTAAGCTACATAGCTAAGTCTAATTCAGATGGGACCTTCGCGGCAGGGAAGTCTACAAAAACCCCGCCCATTGCCTGTCCTCTGTAATTCGGAGGAATTGTTACTCAATAGAGAAGCCAAATTTCTCGTTCTGATTGTGGAGTTTGAACAGCTCATCCCTCAGTCTGGATAGGATGGCTAATTTTATTATTTTGGGTAGGTTAGCCAAAGATTTATGGGACAGTTCTCCTAGACAAATAACCTAGTTTTCACCCGTCTGGAAACCATCACCAGGGTTAGATGTTTCCACATGGGATAGTTTCGGTTAATCTCCTAAGAGCAATATTGGTGATTTGAGTGTTACCCCGAAGCTTTGCCGTCCCATCAAGTGTTTATGTAGCGCATAAACTCTTCTGTGCACACCGACTAAAGGGTAAGCGCTTCCGTAGGAGGAAACAGAGTTAGTGTTCTTCGAGGTCGCTGCCTGAAAAAAATATGGTTGTGTACCTTGCACCCTATAACCAGCAAAGAGATTGTTGCTCTTGCTTTAGCCGATTAAATATTTCACTATACTAAGTGTTTTTGTATTATTCCCTCCATTCTAATTACAAAAATAATAATTGTAAGACAAAAAAGACAAAAATAAAAATTTAATAGACTTAGCATATCAAACAAAGGAGAAATATCACACAGCTTCAGCTGACATTCTTCTTACTTCATCTTCAATTTTCTTAATATAAGTTAGCACTTTTTGAGGTTGCATTAAGAAATACATCCATAGCTGTCTTTTAAGTTTAACCCATTCAGTTTCAGATGTTTGTTTCTAAAATAGACAAAATACATAAATCGCTATAGAACTGATGCAAGTATCTCTCACCAGAGCATCCTTCCAAACAGCGACTGTAGTTGTGATTGTATTATTTCTGGTATTTAAAATGTTTTCAATTTCATTGAAAATTGTATGTATTTTAAAGGGAATTAAAATGACTTCAGCAGTTGGGCCATTAGTTAAAAAAGATTGTAGAACTCTATTGTTGTTTTCTCTAAAATTAATAACAACTACAAATTGAAAAAGGATGTTGTATTATGAATCTATACATTAAACGCATTTTCCGACGGAATTCTACATCTTCATTAAAGCTGTAAGAATGAATTTCTTGATGGAAAGTGTTTAGTGCATCTAGATTAAATTTGTTCACATTAATTCCTGACAGTAGTCTGCACAAAACTTGCAATAAAGCGTTCCTTTGATTAAATGGAGTACTCTCATTCAATTTATATTGTTTTATTATATCTGTCATTGAATCCTAAAATCATAATTAACATGCAGTAACCAACACCAACAGTGTATGTTAATATACACAATATCAAAGCAATGATCTCAATTTAAGAATATCAAATCAATTTGGCTTAATGAATGTGAACTCACAGTGATAGAGTGTAAAATAATTATATAAAGTATTTTGTCATTTTTAAATTATTAAAGACAAAAACATAACTTTTATATCTTATCTCTCAATATATTGCTGTGTAACTTCAGCAATGTTTGTATTTAGGAAATATACTTACCATTCGTAATTCGCATTGTGTAAGGTTATGACCAATGTAGCGATGGGCAGATCGGAAAAACTGATCTGATCGCTGCATATCAGCATTATTTATTATTAGCATAAAATATAACACAGCATGGTAGGAAAGTATACTGGAAAATACACTTCCTACTTCGTTAACGTGATTAAGTTTACCTCTAAAAGGAGTTCAATTAAGAATGGAAAAAGAAAATGTCAATGTTCTTACTGTAGTAATTGCAGTTCTTGTTTAGCTGTACTTATTGATGGAAAAGTGATATACTTTTCTGATATTTCTACTGATAAATTTTCTAGTTCTAAAGATAAAAGACTATATTGATCAGATTTTGATTGTATATTTCCTTCAACTTCCTTCTTAGATCTAGAATGGACAAAGACTACTATTTATTGCTTAAATTGTAATTTTACTTACGTTAAGGAGTTAAGTAACTCATGTATGTTAAGTTGTCCTAAAAACTGCAGTTCTGACTGTAATTGCTCCTTGATAGCTTCTGTATAATTCTTACTTTGTATACTTTTGAATAATCTGAAATTGAAAGATAAGCAATATATAGATATGTATGATATATACTATGTTTAGCAATAATTTACTTTTTCTTTAAACAATTAAGGTCATCATCATTTTTCTCATTAAAGATGCTGCCATCTAATTTAGAACACGTCTTCACAGCAGACTGAAGCTTTGGTAAACCAGCGAATTCTTTTTTATCCAGTAAAGTGAAATATGATATGATGTGCTTGTACTGATTATAATATTTATTTATAGGTATATTCGAGATATATGTTATTCCAAATGGCTAAAATAAATAAAACTACTTGTATAATTTATTTCTTACTTTTAAAGCAACGAATATTACAGTCGTTGGCCATTGAATTAGGACTAGGGCTGGGCGATATATATCGATAAGTAATATCGAATATATCGATACATATCGATATTTATCGATAAATCGATATATTCGATAGTCTTGTTAGTATCGGTTCATTATCGACTCTATCGATATATATCGATATATTCGATATTATTTATCGATATATCGATATATTCGATATTACTTATAAATAGATTGATAATTTTCGATATATCGACATAGGTATTAATAATGGTACATGGATATACCAATATCAATATTATTAACTATTATTGGTACATGGAGATAATAGACGTTGTTCGGCTCTCCGCATAGTCATAATTTAGGGGAGAATATTCGGTAGATTCTGAAAATATTCGTTAATATTGTCAGGAGTTTGTGGTAAGCTGGCATTAAAGGAGATACGAATAAGACTTATTGGATTGACGTAATAAGAATCGTTGTAACAAATTTATCGTCTATGTAGTCATTAAGTCAGGTGTTCGCCTACTATTTTCCTTTGACGTTGCATGAAGATACCGAGTTCATTTGCAGTTGTTAGAATTAATAGGGTATTCATCAATTCGCAAATTTGAAGTAGACCGCTTATTCATAATGATTTATGCTTACTCTATCAATGATCCGATCGTTAGTCGTATTGGAAACTCGCTACAATTGTATAACAGGGCCGGACTCAAAACTCTAATTATCAATATCTTGCGAACGATACATTTGGCGCCCTACGTTCATTAAGCCAATATTATATAACTATCAACTTTTGGACAAAATTTTTTACCATTTTGACAGTTACACCCTGTATTATACATTATATATCAATATCAATATACATATATCGAATATATCAATATCAATATACATATATCGAATATACCGATACGAATATCGAATATATCGATATGAATATCGATTATATTGATATATATCGATAATATCGATATGAATATCGATTATATTGATACATATCGATAATATCGATTATATTATCAAATATTCACTATATCGATAAATATCAGTGATATCGATATAATATCGGTTATATCGATATATCGATTTCAATATGATGACATATCGATGAACCGATATTCGATATTCATCGATATTTATCGATATACCGAATATTTTCCCAGCCCTAATTAGGACCACAAAGAAAAATATTAGTTTGGCGATATTCCAATAAGAAAATAAGAATATTCTCACAAATTACTTTATTAAAAAATATTACTCCTAATATATAAAACATTTATATTTACTATGAATATTTCGCGTCTTCGTTTTGCTCTAATGACGGCTGCAATTCTTTTCAGCATACTCTCAATTGCAGTAATAAGAGTTTTGAATTTGATCACAATTTCGTCAAACATCTTCAAGGTTTTCCATTAAATCTCGCTTTCTAGTATACTTCCGTGATGTTATATTTTTAATGTATTCGAGACATTTTCCGTAGGGTTCATATCCGGAGAATTTTCAGACCAATCCAATAACTGTAAATTTACTTTAGTGAAGTCATTTTTCACAGATTTTGCAGACCTATGGTCCTTTGCTAGAAAGCAAAGTATCAATGTACGGCATTGAATACTCATGACTTTTTTATATTTTTTGATTCGTCGCACCCTGTATAAAGTGTTCCAGAACCCCTCCATTCTTCTTTGAGACGTTCAGACGGTAATCTTCTCACATACTGAGTAGGTTGTGTTAACGCCTCTACTTTTGATTCATCATTGAGGATGAGCTGTTGAAACATTAAAAATTTTGCCACAATTTTAGTAAACACGTAGAAGTAGGTTAAATAAATTAGTATTGATGTTTACCCTTTTCCAATCATCTACTGTATAGTTTGGCAAATTTGTACCATGCTATTTTCATCCTATCGGTTAATTTGGGCCTTTTTACCAGACGTCTACACCTTAGTCCGATCTCAAACTTCTTCGAGCAGTTTGTGTTGACATGTTTAAACCCTTCTCTCCCAAGATTCAGTGAATCAACTTAAGTGACATTTGTCTGTTTCCTTTTGCTCTTTTGATAATTACACGATCTCACGGATCATAGTTTTTCTTTTCTGGCGACATTTTGTCCAGATGTGGTAGTACAGAGAATATTTTCTTTGACTAGTTTTGCAATTCTCATTACAGTTCAGTGAGAAACACTTTCTTTCCCTGGCATTTCACATTGCGAATACCTTCCTGTTTCCAATAGCACACTGATTCTTGTCTTTTTTCAGGTAATACATCACTTGTTTTACCCATATCGGAATTAACTTTTAGAAAAATGTAGTTGCAAAGCAAAAACAAAACACTAAAATATATTTAACGCAATGCACAATAATGTTTATTTTAATATCACTGTAGGTAGTTAATACTCGAACAGGATCAGGGATAAACTGAACTCAAATATGTCTACAAAGCAATTTGATTGGAAAAACTCGAGAACCAAGTTGTTTCAACAATATATGACAAATTAACAAACAACCATAAATCAAGTAAGAAACTTGAAATTCTTGCTGTGGTCCTAATTCAATGGCCAATGTAGATACTTACACATTCATATTCTTGTAATTTTTCACTGCAACTTGCAATCGAGGTAAATAACTCGGTATTAATTTTATCCAGACTATGACTCATCATAAGGCATTCCTCTTCACTTTTCTCCAATTCATTTACCGTTGAAATATAATGAGCTTCCAATTCAGACAGAGAAGCATTTTCTTTTATATAAATTACTGTGAAAATATTTGAATAGTTTATATTTCTAGTCATTACTAAATTACGTGGAATTTTAATAAAACATACCTGTGTAAATGAAGTATATCATCTAATTGTTGCTTGTCCTCTAACAACATATTTAATTCATCTTCTAAACATTCAATTTCAAATTCAGTATCTACTGGGTCAAATATACCCGGGTATTTCTCACCAGCTTTGATTATAGAAACATCTATATCATCTGTGTTTGTTACAAGATTTTTATTTACATTATCTTCATACCTAAAACTCACAAATTTGTAGATTTGGTTACTCTACCTTTAATGAAACTTACTCTGCCAGTTCATATTCATACAGAACATTCTCCTCTGTTAAATTTTTACTCAGCCAATTTAAAAACTGGTTATTTTGAAGATCGACATCAAACCATGCTTCAATAACATTAGGACCACAAACTCCCAGATTAATTCCAAGTTGCTCAAAAGTATTTAACAATTTCCTACCAGGATTATAATCCATAGTACTGCTAGTAAATTATAAATTTAATTGATAAAAATGATAAAATCAGTTATTCCACTTAACTTCACCATTTAAATTTATATAAAACCATGAAGTTAGCTGTAAATACACTGTGCTGTAAACTAGTAAATACCTTGAAATTTGCGCGCTAAAAACGTATGACGATGACATTGATTGCCGATTGGTATGTATATGAAAAAGAAAATGGATACAAAGTAAAATTATAACAAATATGCATATACATATCTTTATGTATATAATTCTACTGTACGTGTGTTTGTCACTGAACTCCTTCTAAACGGCTTAACCGATTTGAATGATTTCTTTTGCATGCGTTTGGGTGGCGCCCTGGATGGTTTAGATTCACAAATCAGCCCGGCACATTTAAAAATTAAGAAAAGAAATTAGAGATTAAATAAATTGACGACGTTTGGTGGGTTAGGTTATGACAGTTGTCATGGTGCGCGCAAAGACAGTAAAGGTTATGACATTTGTGATTGTGCGCGCATGAATAATTGTTATGTCATAATAGAAGCAAAGTCAGCAATATCCATCACAGTCTTATTTACAATGCCGCGAGCGAGAAGATCGAATCTTTCACAACGAAGCCGTAATGCAATTAGACTGCGGAATATTGCGAATCAATCCACTGCAGATGAAGAAGAAATCGCACGAGAGAAGAGCGCCGTGTTAGTACAGCCCAACTTCATGCTTGACAAACACAAGAACAAAGAGAGGCCATACGTGAAACGGCTTGGTTGGCAATGAGAAATCGTCCAGCAGAACGCAGATCAACAACGTCGAGCCGCAAGAAGAAATAGATAAAGTCGCAAAGTATAATATATCACAACGTGTTTTAATGAAGATAATCGACACGAGTGCAACACATTCAGTAAATAGTTTAACAGAAAGTTGTGCTACAACGACATCCGAATCATTTGGTTTACATTCAATAAAGCAAATGCTTTGCTCCCACTTGAATTCACTACTTTTTAAACTTTTATTCATCTTAATTAATTTTATCTTAACATTAACAAGTTAATAAAACTCAGGTAATAACTTAAGACAACATTTATTAATTTGGTGGTACGAAGTTGGTCGGGGCAGCTAGTTATATATATAGTGTATTAGATAGTAATATACTATACTTCGTAACTGCACGAAGTAGAGGAATTCAATAAAAAACGAAACCATGTTACCATTGTAGCATTAGTTGCCTAACTTATAAATTGTATTGGGCTATTCGGAAAGTAATCTCATTTATTCCCAATAGAAGAGTTAATTGTATTTTTCACAGCCAACTTCACACTTAAAGTGCATGGACATTAAGATCGTATCACACTTATTATACAAACAGCGGAAACAGCGTACAATTACGAAATAAGTTACGATAGCATCGTGTACGTTGTTTCAGAAATAGAGAAACGAATTTCTGAACCACCACTTTTATAGTAAATGTTGATTGGTCGAAAGCAGGACCAAATTACATTGAACCAATCCCGCTATAATCGTATCGTGTACTTACGTAATTCTGTCAAATGTATTGACATTTGTTTATTACCGCTAGTTATTATAGTGTTTATTATATTTCTTGTTTTCTCTACCTCTTTCGAAGTATTGTTTTAATTTCCCGCGTAAATTTTATTCCAGATTTTATAGTGTATAATTTGGACTTGGGGTACGTTCACAAATTCGTCTCTATTTCTAAGGTATAGTCGTTATAGAGTTTGTTAAGAAGGTGTATCATTAAGTAATGTAAACACAAGCCTTTAAGGCTTAATCAGTGATCAAGTGGAACTGTCACGATTTAAATTTCGGCGGGAATTAACTAACAATTTGTAGTGGTACCGCAAAAGTGTACCTCAGTATACCCACAAATAGAGTCGAGTCTCGTTTATCTTCAGTCCTCCGAAACGAACGAGTTTCGTTTATCACTACCGCCACCGTTGCCATGCCAACTGGAATTACGTCACCTCCACCCCTCCCATTTGTTCCAAGCTCACTTGAAGCTCACTCTAGTTTCTAGCGTGACGGTGGAATTGTGGAACATGGAACTTAAAATAAACGAGACTCCCAAGTTAAGATAAATGAAACTATTTCGCTACTGTATTGACTGCTATAACTATCAGAATTTCCCAAAGCGCGTTATCGCTAGATGCGCCCGAGCATATCTAATGTATTTCTATCATGACTATAAGTATTGACCTATACCTATCTTCATTACTTACACTCCTTATACCTTATACCAATGACGCTTGTTGTTATATTCGTTATATTATTTTCTTGCCTTTGCTAGTATAATATCGTCTCCCAATTTATTTAACACCGTTGTTTTTACCTGTTTTATTTGAAGAAAGAAATCACTTTTCAGAGCTAATTCGTTGAGAGGTCCAGCTGTGGTTTGTAGGTTATATTTGTGTATTACAATATAAATTGTAAATATTTTTTTTGATATATAGATCTTGGCGTTCTCACAAGAATACTATACTTTTATTTCACTGGCTTACTTCGCACAGTAGGTAATGGCTTACCTTAAGACAAAATGATACAAGCAATTGGGAGTATTTACGTCAGAATAGTTACAAACACTTTAGGAAAATGTAGCCCAAACTACATCTAAACCAATCTAAACAGAGTTGTCAACCGATTTTTGAATACTGGCCATGTAATTAAAGCAAAACAATGTAGAGAGGCACTTTAACAGAGGAAGTAGTTGAAGATGTTTGATAGGGTTTACTCCAAAGCCCAGAAAAGTCTACGTTAATTATCATTACAAACGGGTTAAAAGGTTTAATTCAAGTAATATAGCATAATGTAAATTTTAATATTCATTAGGCCTTGTTTATGGAAGCTGTTAAACGATGGTAAAGAAGAAATTGCATATATATCCATATAAAGCCTTCATTGGATTCACAGGATATGGATTACCAAGAGCTGGAGATAGATTTTGGGTCGAATCTTGTTTAATGCTAATATTAATGGGCAAAATTATCGCAATTTATTGATCAATTGCAAAGAGGCTATTTTCAGCAAGACAGGGCCACTACACACACAAGTTATGAAAACTTAAGATTCTTAGAAGAATACTTTCTAAACAGAGTAATTAGCTGGATTGTTGGCCAGCTCGTTCAACAACAGATCTGACGCCACTTAACTTCCTTTTATTTCGATACTACCTAGTGTGAATAAAATTTTTGAATGGTTTTGTTATTACTTTTGACTCTTAAATAAAGTTGACATTTTGTGTTTTTTATTTATATCCAAAAACACCTACATTCCTTAGGAAGAAGGAGGCGTCAATGATGAAACGGAGGGTTCGATTCTGGAGTGCTTCTAGTCTTTTCACGTTGGTCTTGCTGTTGACTAGGCCATCGCGCCGTAGGTCAAAAGCGTCGTCTGGAAGAGGAGCAACTGGCTCCCTAGGTAAAGGGGACTCCTTCGCCCTGTGAGGGACAGAAGTATGTTGCAGGCCCTGATGAAGCGATTTAAGATTTCGTCGATGTGTTTTTGGAAGGTGAGTTCGGTTGAAGACGCCGAGATATTTCACTTCAGAGCTTTAAGGGAGTTCGAAGTTTCTTATCTTCATCGGCTAACCCGAAGCTTTGCAATCATGCGAGAATCTAACCGCCACGCATTTAGGTTCATTTACTTTCAGAACCCAATGGGAGGTCCAACTCAAAACCGTAAGTAGCGCTTTGAAGGCGTTTTCTGAACAGTGTCTGCTTCTTGCAGGCTGTGTAGATGACCGTGTCATCTGCATATCTGAGATCCGATATGTAAATAGAAAATAGTGGGCCTAGAAGTGATCCCTGGAGAACGTCAGAATGCATTTGTCGAACGCTGGACTTCATGGTTTGGGAATTGGTGCAGAAGGATCTGCCAGCCAAATAGAACCTAATGAGCTGCACCATTGAGGGGTTAATTCCTGAAACTATCATCTTGTAGATCAGCCCGTTATGCCAGGCTGTGTGAAAGGCATTCTTTAAATCGAAGAAAATTGCTTTTACGGGTACTCGGCGAGTACTACTGGCCTTTCGAGTCCGTTTCGGATGTATTCCGAGAAACGGAATAATTGAAACGAAAACCGAATTGTTCGTCCTAGATGATATCCTCGCCGAGTTCTATTAGCCGAGACTTCGGCGTGCTTCCAGCAGGAGGGGAAGTACTGGATTCGGAGTAACGGGTTGATGATTACGCAAAGATACTCCGTTGCTTCGGGGGTAACCGGGCCAGATTGGTGATGCAATCCGACCCAGGGGCTTTTTGTTGATCCGCCTTTTGATGAGGGCGCGGATTTCGTCGAGGGAGGCGGGTTCGAGTGGAGTTCCGATGAGCTCGAGGATGCGGTGCACCACTGTATCCACTTCTCTTCGGAAATCTCTATCTATCGTTGTCGTCGACGGGGGTGAAATGCGGCGGAAAACTTCCTCAAGGTGGTCGGCGTGAATTTCGATTTTCTTCTCAGGGGGAAGCCTAAACCGTGGGCGCCGTGAAGAGGCCGAGTTGGGGGAGTTTTTGAGGGGTTTCTCAAGGCTTTGGATAGCTTTCATATTCCAAATTTGACCTTGTCGTCCCAGGTCTCTTGCTTGAAGGTTTTGAGGGCCTCTGGGAGCTGCCGGGCAAGATGATTTGCTCGGAGGTTGTCAGTGGGGTTGAGGGTGATTTGGGCCCTTTTCTTTGCTCGTCGCTCTCTAATTAGCCCCCTTAGATCGGCTATGAGTTGTAGGAAGTGTGTACAGGGTTTGACGGTGGAAGATTATTCGGGGGCCTGTGAGATCGCTTTGATGAAATTGCTCGCGGCGTTTTCTAAGGGGACTGCTTCCTGAAGATATTCGTCGACTCTGAGATTGGCGAGAATTTTGGAGGAAAATAGGTTCCAGTTCGTACGCCGCCGAAATCTTTCCTCCAGATGAAGTAGTTCACTACCTAGGGTTATTAGAATCGGATTGTGATCTGAAGAGAGATCAGCGATGCTTTCTACCGTCTCGTTTACCGGGATATCTTTGGATAGGGCAAAGTCGAGAGTATCCGGCTGGACGTCGGTACCGAAATACGTGTGGCCATCGGGAGGATGATATAAAACACCTAGGGCTTGGATGATGTCAAGCAACTGTTTGCCATCAGTTCTTGTCATCCAGCTGCCCTAGAGGAAGTGCTTCGCGTTCAGATCGCCCGCCATCATCACTGCGTTTGGATCGGTGAAGATTTGGTCGAATTCCTGGCGCGAAACACCGCCGGTGGGGGGCCTATACGTCGCGTAGAGTTTGAGTGGACCGATATCAGTCCAGATGATGACTGACTGTTCAGCTTCTAAACTTTGATGGTCTTCGAGAGACCTAAAGATGTTACCTCAGCCGATACTGGAAAGATCTACTTCCAGAAACCATCAGTAGCCATCTGAAGGCGACTACTGATTAGCTTCTCGTTTCTGCAGGATGTGTAGAAGCAAAGGGTGAGGCCCCAGGAGTGATCTCTTTAGGACGCCAGACCCGATTCCGTGTGTGCTTGAAGTTACGGATTTAATTTGGTGCAGAAGGATCTGTCAGCCAAATATGATCTAACAAGTCTAAGTATTGACGAATTTATTCCAGAAACGATCATTTTGTATATCAACCCGTCGTTCCGGACTGTGTCAAAAGCACTTGCAAGGTTGAAGAAAATGGCGCCTACGGATTCTCGTCTTTCGAGTTAGATTCTAATGTATGTACTCCGACAGGCGTAGCAGGTGATATTCGGTGGAGAATCCAACTCGCAATCTGAACTGCTCGTCCTGGATGATGCCTAAATCGTTGCTCTGTTTTGCTAGTTGAGTCAGGATGACCGTTACGACAAGTTGGAAAGAAGGTTGATCGGAAGTTTCGGGGAGTGGTGGTCTTTACCGGGTTTGCGGATGTTGACGATACCAGCGTGTTTCCAGCCGGAGGGAAAGTGCTGGTGTCTGAGTACCGCCTTGATTATTTCATTATTATATACTCCGTGGCTTCTGGAGGTAATCTCTTCAGAGTGAGATTGATGATACAATTCCACCCTGGGCACTTCTTGCTTTTTCGGCTACTGATGATAGCTCGGATTTCTTCGGAGGCAGCTGGGTCCAGGTATTCAGTTTAAAGCTGTATTAATTAATTTGTACAAACTTCCCCGATTCATTTCAGATTTACGTAAAGTATTTTGAGTAAGTATAGAAGGTAGACCTAGAAGAGCTGAATAATAAACGCACCCTAGTTCGTTTTGTAAAGAGCCATTTAAATTTCTCTTCGAATTAATCCTTTAGCTCTCGTAAATAGTTTACTAAATAATGACGGGGTAAGGAAAACTTTATTTAAATCATTTGTTGATCATTTTTGCAACCTTCGATCGCATAGTATGAAGACCAGGCATGTGGCAGGTGGCTAGTGAGCATATTGGTGGCGGCGCATCTCGCCCTCCACACGCTCTGTCACTGCTGAGTCCAACACGCCATTTCTTGTTGAGCTGCAGTCACGTAAACATGGCTGTCTCTATTGATTCTCCCGCGAAGTGTGAATTGCGAAGTCTTATTCGTTCCTTGAAGGCAGAAGGGTATATTGCAGCGGAAATTCATAAAAATTCACAAAAGAAGAGGCATGCTGCCTTATGGAATCGTTCTGATCCATGATAATGCCCGTCCTCACACTGTTCGTGTAACCCAACGGCCCCTTGAGCAATTTCAGTGGGACATTTTAGAACACCTACCATATAGTACCGACCTAGCGCTGAGTGACTACCATCTTTTCCCTGAACTGAAGAAGTGGCTTGGGAGGCAGCGCTTTCAAACTGACCAGGAGCTCAAAGAAACCGTCACAGCTCACTACAAATCATTGGCGGCAACATTTCACCAACAGGGTATTGCTTGGTAAAGCTTGTTCATACATAGATATGACAAGTGCCTCAATCGTCAAGGTGATTATGTAGAGAAGTAACCTTTATTGTACTTTACTTTTGGTAATAAAATCACTTTTTTATATTTACCAGTCTTTCCTTTATAACTTATCGGAGGTTGAAAAAGAACAGCCCTCGTAGATAAAAGATCACAACCAGAAGAATATTGCAGTTATACATATATCGTTATAATAATAATCATAAAATAATAATCATTTATTTCCAACAGGTAACACCCAAGTACAGGAAAATTAATACACGAAAAAGAAAATATATATGCGAATACGTTCGTAACAATAAAAAACAACAAATAAAAAGCTTACTGCCACTAACAAAATTTGTACACAATAAAAAAGCTATTCTACAAGTAAATAAGAGTATATAACAATATTACAAACTAACAATACTACTGATAATATCCGTAAACCGATCAAAATGCAGATAAGCATTGCTACAAGACAAATCAAAATTATGGCACATTATATAGATGGGTGCTGTAAGCATCGCATTTGTTCTTATGCCATCCAGGTAAAAAATGGATGGACGTCCTGCAGATAGTCTGGGCACATTAAAATTGATGTTTCCAAGTAACCACGGACAATCAATTTTATTATTTAACAAGTTAAGGAGCAATTTGATGCTAGCAACAGTCCGCCTGGTTTGTAAGGAAGTGTAGTTAAATCTATTGAGTAGCAATGTATAATCATATCCCCTTTCTGGGTACACATGGTCATTAATATACACTAAGTACTTTAGGAATACAAGCAAGTAAACGGTCATTTGAAAAATTAAAAAGTAGTTTGGTCTTCATATCAAACTATGTATCTGGTTAGTTTATTTCCACAGATCACGACACGGTTCCACAATTTCCAAATAAACTTGAAACAATTACTGAAGACAATGGATATCTACTAGAGCAAGTATTCAACGCAGATGAGGCTGGACAATTTTGAAAGAGAATGTCTAGTTATGCACTTATCGCAAAGAAAAAGGGTGTACCAGATTAGAAAGTCGCAAAAGAAAGACTTAGGTGCTTTATTAGTGTGTGCGAGCGTTTTCTTTTCTTTGAATCAATGTTTCTGTACAACACTGAAAATCTACATGCTTCAAGAGGTAAAGAGAAAGTGTTTTTTGTTGATTACGGGCCTATAAATACATAGGCGTCGCTCACTGTTTAGTCTTCATGGATTGGTTTGAAAATGGTTTCATCCCTAATGACGCCCTTAAAACGAAAAATTTGGATTTTGAATGTTTCTTGATTCTCGATAGTGTTTTAGGACGTACAGTAAATATATTAATGAATGTTTATCAAAATATTATAGTGATATTTTTATCCCCTAATACACCATCGTTCATCCAACCCCTTAATCAAAACGCGTCATACTCTTGACTATATTATCCATGCTATCGATAGTAATCCTGATATACAAGTGATAAAGTGTGATAAATGCATAGAAAAGCAGTTCTATTGTCTGTACAACATTTATAAAGACATCAACGAAAAATTTCATGTATAACTGTTGTTCTTAATTTTTATTAACAATAAGTCAATGTTATTAATACGTATACATACGTAAATACCCTATTAAGTGACTTATACAATGCTGTAGTAAATGGTATCAAAGTAGTTAAAAATAAAATTATTAAAGCAAAATTTTTCTTCGTCATATTATTTTAGTACCGACTATCAGCATGATATTTTCGGTAATCATTTCTAAAAAGAGTAGTACTAGTATTTGCAAAAATAATAAATTATTTATTACTGCCATCACTATCATGATATACTTTATAATACTATAAATAAATGTTTTTCGTTATTGATTATGATTAGCGATATCAAATATGGTACATAGTATGTCCATTTTATGTTAAATGTGTGAAATACTTTATCGAATCTAGTAAATATTACTCGCTGTAAGTAAAAGATTTATTCCTATACAGATACACAAAAGACTATGCATTTATATACTTAGAAGTTCAACAAATTCTTAGACTGGTTCTTCTGGTTGGTTCTTATTGTTAGAGGTTGTAATTATTCCGAGTTATTTAACTACATTTTGGGTATCAACTGTCCTCAAACATTTGTTTCAATGAGGCTGTGGTATTGGCTAAGCGAAAATGATACGTTGCTCTTTGTCCTTCGTAATCACCACATCAACGAGTCTATTCTATGATATTGCTTTTCAAGTCAATGCGAACAAAATGGTTGTGGTCTTGTTAACGAGCAGATACCTATTGCTTCAATACAAGAAAGTGATTGGGATTAGTAGTTGCGCTCAAAGTAAATAACTTAGTTTTATTTAACTAATTTAACTTGGACTCGTGTGTACCATAAATAAGGTTTAATAAAATAGTGGATGACGTGTTATCATTAAGTAATGTAAACTGGACTGACGCCCTTACTTCTTCGAATTTCAATGTCGCGCCTTGCACGTGAGTGGAGACAAAGGTCGGTTTACACTACTTAATGATATCACGTCATCCACGCTTTTATCAAATATTAATCATAAATAATATGGAGGAAGTGAATGAAAACTACTTAAACGTGTAAATTATTTATCAATTCTTACAGATAGTTCAGAATATTTTATACTTATCTTGGACACACATTTTGCCGTCCACCAGCAATCGTTAGCGTTTCTCCAGTTGTAAAACTAGCTTTGTCGCTAGCTAAAAATGCAATTGCGTTGGCCACTTCTTCGGGTTCTCCAACTCTCCCAAGAGGATGGATATCGCCAAATCTTTTTATATAACCTCCATATTCTTCTTCGCTTACTACTGATCGTACATGAATTTCAGTAGCGATTACTCCTGGATTGACGCTGTTCACTCTGACTTGCTTGGGAGCTAGTGTTAAAGATGTGCATCTGGTAAATTGATCTAATGCAGCTTTCGACATACAATATGCTAAGGAGGTGGCGAAAGATCGGATACCAGCCAAGCTTGATACGTTAACGATGTTTCCTTTAGATTTGATTAAATACGGTACCGCTAACTGACTTAATAAAAACACCGATCGTAGGTTTGTAGCGAACATTGTGTCATATGCCTCTATGGTCGTGTCTTCTATATTTCCCAGGGCAAATATACCGGCGTTATTGATTAAAATGTCCAATTTTCCGTAAGTTTTGATAGTAGTTTCCAATATATTTTCAATATTACTGGCAAGCGTTAAGTCTCCTACTATGGTTAAGGGTTTTGTATTGCTTTCATCTTGACACTTTTGTGCAACCTTTTCTAAATTATCTGCATTTCTACCGGTTAAAGCTAGTAGTGCTCCTTTGGCAGCAAAAAGTATTGCTGTAGCAGCACCAATACCCGAACTGGCTCCCGTTATTAGGACAACTTTTCCGGTAAACATTTTGCAAGTACTAGTTTACTGTTAATGAGAACGTGAATTTATAGCCGAGAACCTGTCGTATATCAAGTTAATACGTTATGGCCGATAACGAATATATGTAATTATCTCTAATTGATAATTAATTAAGTTATGTTTAATTTCGTTTAGTTACTTCACTAGATATCATTTGAGTTGCTTGATATCAGACACAACTTATTTATTAACTATGTGTCTCTTAGTATTATAATCATAACTGGCCGACACAAAAATTTCTTTTTTAACATAATGCTGAGTAGCATATTGTAGTAGAATGAATCTATCTAAATACGAAAATGGCCAATATAAAGTTGTAACACGCAAGGTTTTCTTGTTATATTAGACAAACCATATGTAGAACCGTACCATGTAATATTTATTGAAGAAAATGATTTAACAACTTTTTTAACCCTCCATATCACCTATATTTATAATTTATATTTAGTTGACATCTAAGCAAAAAGCAAACATTAAAAATATTTATTTGGAACACACTAATTCTATTTTTTATTATTATGTGGGGTCATATCTTCTCTCTTCAAAAGCCAGTAGTAATCACCCATCATAGCTGGATCCCATCATCATTGGTACCAAATTTCCATTTCCATCTTGATGGAATGCTTCACACTGTGCGTCGCTGACAGCGCCCAAATTCTTAGGAAAAAATGATAAATGGTAATGCAAAAAGTGAATTCTTAATGACATTCGGTAACCAAGCGATTTTTAGGATTCTAAAAGTTCATTAATTAGTTTTTGTAGTTAGCATCCATATTGTTGCCCAAAAATTCCATAGCTACACTTATAAATGAGTTCCCAAGCTCTGTGTTCGTGTGCGGTGAGCTTTTCTATAATATTAACATCGTCCGCCAATTTTCAAATCTATGGTCCAATAACAATATAACATAACATAATGTTCATTCATTGTATGACTGTCGCACAAACAAAGAACAGCTATATTTTGTAAATCTTTCTTGAAATCTCAGTAAAGTATATATAATTTTCAAATCCCCACATATCTGCCATTGTACCGGTTGTAGTTTATTGCATCTAAAAGGATGCGCATATTTTCATAGATTTCTATCATTGTCACAGAATGGGCGAGTGGTATAGAGGACTTTACATTTCCATTTAATTCTCCAAGCGCCACTCACAGGGATAATGCTCCATAGTGAGTTTCCGTATTAAACTATCGATATCAGTACACGCTCATAACGAATTTTCCACATCGTAAAATGCAGAAAACGTAGCATTTCTTTTCCTAAAAGTTGTAATTTTTGTTTCTTCGGCTAGTAATTTCCACTCCTTAAGACAGGGAGCAAGAAGTTTTGACTGTTGCTTTGACAGCCCCCAATTATGTACTAAATCATTTAACTGACTTTGAACAATCAACTATGGCTCGCCGGAATTGGTACCTGGAGTAAAATTGGGGTCGGTAGATTGTTCTTCTGAGCTGCCTGTTGATGCGTTACTACCTCCCGAAACAATATCTTGCCAATTTAAAGGCGCAGTCGGTACTGGTTAGTCTACATTGTGAGGAACAGATCTTATGGCAGAAGACAATTGGGATATTCGATCTTGCTCTTTTATTTCTTGGAATAACCTTCGTCTTTGTCATGCAAAAATAGCAATCATCAAAATGATTGGTGGGTTCTTGCCATACCATTGTAACTGCAGAAAACCTATTCTTTCTCTCGCCTTTCATCCACTTCACCAATGACGCGCTACTGCTGATACAGTATAATTGGGGAGCCCACTGCTTGTTTTCATCGGCAATTGAAATGCCAAAGTATATGAAATAGGCTTTCTTCACATTTTCAGAAAATGGTCTAGCTTGTTATTTCACCAGAAATTCTCGACCAATATAACATAACTTGTCAGGAGAAATTTTGCAACCGCGACGCGCTTCACTTGACATTTTCGTCGTTAAAAAACTTTCTTAACTACACAAAACTACACACTTCGAAAATCAAACGATGACTGAATAAGAGAATAAGTTTAATGTTATATACATCTTATATCATATACATCTTTCCGTTTTAAAATGCACCCCTTTTAAATGACCTGTCAATATAAAAGAGTTTAATGAATCCATTGAAAACTGGACGTATTAGGGCCTTATGAATATTTCTTCTATTATTAGAAAGGTATTAGCGTTCTGAAAATGATGCGCTGAACTGTGTTACAAAAATCGTGTTGACCAATATTTTTCGAAAGAATTTTAAAAATTCTCAAAATCATGAACATAGTGAGAACAGGGCAGTAAAATAAAATACACTGAAGGGGAGCTGTTGGTACTCATTATTTGTGAAAACATCATATCAGCAATCGGCACACCATTTATTATATCGGATTTTCAATTCTACTCAAACATCTTCCCTAAAAAATCTTTTATTGAAATTAACCATTATTTGTTAAGGTGTATTATCGTTGTACCTTGCTATATCGTTGATTATAATTACACAAATTTCTTAATATAGACAGAGGTACTCATTATTTTGTCGTAAAAACTTTAAAATGTAAAATCAAGTAATTTTTTTCTTTTCTTTTCTTAACTGTAAGTAAATTATGCACTAATTTATAGATTTCAATTCAAAAGCTATTAGGTCCATGGTAACATATGAAACTGAATCATAGGTATTAATTAATAAATTAAAAGGTAGAATTGTAACTAAGGAGATACTTTTGAGAAAGGTTAGGAACAAAACACGTCTATACTAAAAGTCGTACCAATTTGGAAAAGTAATAAAAGAAAGGCTGTTGCGATGGGTGGGGCAGCTATTCAAGATAAATGAGATCAGAAAGAAGAAGACCAGGTGTGAGTTGGAAAGAACTGGTAAAAGCCGCAATGGAAAGGAGGGGAATGAAAGGGAATGAAAGCAAGAAAACGGCACAGGACAGGAAAAGTGACATGGGAAGACAAAGACAAACTGAATTTAACTCAACGCATAGTCGTACACCTAAAGGTACAAAAGGGTTCTAGCTTAAGAAGTATTTTCAAGTACCGCGCTCTTGACATTTTACAACATAACTTTTCCAGCAAACATTTACATACGATTACTTACATACATACGATTTACGATAAGAATTGTATATTAACCTTCCTATACTCACGTCAAAGTGAAAGACGTATACTATACTATATAAATCGGTCTCACAGACCGTATGCGTGAGTATAGGAAGGTTAAGATCTGACATAACTGCCGTCTATGCTTGGTATAGGATCAGTTATAATAAATAAAGTTTTTATTGCGAGTACATATAAAATATCAGTAAATTTTATGCTTTCTCATTTGCAAACTTTCCTCACGGTCAAGTATATACAGTTTTAGCTAAAAGTACTGAGTTTATAGGAAGAAATGTCGAGATATTTAGGTAATATAGTAGGAATTAGATTTTAATATATATAATTAATGGTAATTTTTTGTTATTTAGTCGTTGTATTATAAACATCATGAAATGTCTTATATTACTATTTATTTGTGCTGTGATGGCTAAAGTTCGTGAACTTGGTGAGGTGGAACGGGATCAAATTATTTTAAATTCAGAATGATACTCGATAGCAATGATCTCTAAAGTTGCATCAAGAGAGCGGATCTTAGTCAAATGGATGAAAAGGTGTTACATTTAGTGTTATTTTATGTCTGTATTACGCTTGCATTAACACATTGACGTCCATGGCTATCATATTTGATAGCCAGTGATGTTTCCGTTGAGGCTTTGGCTATCAAATATGATAGCCATAATGTATTTACATGTCAGGCCATAGCTATCAAAAATTTATCACTTAGACGCTAATCTTGTAGAACTTTGACTGCTGGCCCCCTTCAATATGCTCAAATATGATCCGTGCTGAAAAGCTTGTGTTTAAGTTTCACGGGGAGCTGCGGCTATTTTTTGTTGATATCCAAGCAAAAATTCATCATTACCATTAAAAATTTAGCCAGATTAACAAAAAAAAAAAACTCTTTTATTTAAATTTTATATTGGATACAACATATTACGAAAAAGAAATATGGTGGCCCGCCGGTGAACATTAGCAAAATTGGTTGGACAATCAACGCGTTAAAAGATGCCCAATTCTTTTGACCAGGGTACCAACTATACCCAAAAATTTATTTCGGTGAGGGTGAGGTAATGGCAAAGCGAAAATGGTCTTTAAACCATTGATTGACATTATCCTGCTGAACCGTACGTGATCGTCCTATTATTAAATGATTAAGTGTAAATCGTCACCTGCAATTCTATTAGCTTCTAGACGAGTACGATAATGTACTGCCCAAGTAATTTTAAAGTTACTGTTAAATACATCGGAAAACTTTCAATAAACCAACTGTTAACGTTTATCAAAGATAGTGCGGCAAACATGCTTTCTGTAAGCCGATCTCTGTGCTAACTTGTTACATGTTACGTGTGAGATTTATGCTTTCAGTCTTAGATTATTTTAATTACGCTAAAATAACGTCACTAGATGTAGAACTTTCGTTTTTTGCATATAAACACATTTTTCCTCACGCCGCACTCGGTTTGTTGAAACAATTGTGAAAACATCTAATGTTTCCACATCTAATGACTGTTAAGACGGTAAGTGTTTGCGAAAGTTATTATAATTTATGTCTAACCATTTATTTTATGTGTAAACTTTAATGCGCCCGCCACTAGCTGTTGGCCCAAATTGATCAACTCTAATAATCACCAATTTATGATATTGTATTTCAAGTGAATGCAAATAGAATATTTGTGGGTTTGTTAACGAGCAGATACCTACAGCTTTAATACCAGAAAGTTATTTTGATTAAAACTACCTAAACATTTAAATAATTTATTTATTCTTGGAGATACTTCGGAATATTTTATAATTATCTTGGACACACATTTTGCCGTCCACCATCAACCGTTATAGTTTCTCCTGTTGTAAAACTAGCTTGGTCACTAGCTAAAAATGCAATTGCGTTGGCCACTTCGTCGGGTTCTCCAACTCTCCCTAGAGGATGGTTACCAGCCGATCTCTTTATATAATCTCCATATTCTTCTTCCTTTAGTACAGATCGTATAAAAATTTCAGTTGCAATTACTTCTGGATTGACGCTGTTCACTCTGACTTGCTTGGGAGGTAGTGCTAGAGATGCACATCTGGTAAATTGGTCTAATGCAGCTTTCGACATACAATATGTTAAGCAGACAGCGAAAGGTCGGATACCAGCTAAACTTGATACATTAACGATGTTTCCTTTAGTTTTGATTAAATACGGTACCGCTAACTGACTTAATAAAAGCACTGATCGTAGGTTTGTAGCGAACATTGTGTCATATGCCTCTATGGTCGTGTCTTCTATATTTCCCAGGGCAAATATACCGGCGTTATTGATTAAAATGTCCAATTTTCCGTAAGTTTTGATAGTAGTTTCCAATATGTTTTCAATATTACTAGTAAGGGTTAAGTCTCCGACTATGGTTAAGGGTTTTGTATTGCTTTCGTCTTGACACTTTTAGTGCAACTTTCTCTAAATTATCTTCATTTCTACCGGTTAGAGCTAGTGGTGCTCCTTTAGCAGCAAAAAGTATTGCTGTAGCAGCACCAATACCCGAACTGCACCGGTTATTAGGACGACTTTTCCAGTAAACATTCTGAAAGTACTACGTTACTAATAGTGAGAACGTGAATTTATAGCTGAAGCCTGTCGTATGTCAAGCTAACACGTTATCGCTGATAAGGAACGTAATACCTCGCATTTATTATTTATTAAATAATGTTTAATTTCGTTTAGGTACAAATTAGAGTTGCTTGATATTAGACACGATCTATTCATTATTAAATCATAAACTATAATATATGTATAGGATTTTCAATTCTCCTCAAACATCTTTAATTGAATTTCCTTTTTTGAAATTGGTCGCTACTTGTTAAGATGTGCTATTGTTGTGTCTTGCCATATCATCTGCCATATCATTATATTTACACTAGTTCCTTAAAATAGACACAGTTACTCATTGTCTTGCTGTAAAAACCTTGAAATGTAAAATCAAGCATTTTTTTCTTATTATTATTTGCTTGAATTAGCAAAGAGATCGTTCTAACAACGTTTATTCAAGAATGTCCTGCAAAAGAAGCTTACGAAGTTTTAACTAACTTTACCTCATTTTTGTTAATCCTTAGAAGTGTTATGTATTGTTGTTTGTAGCAACACTGTTTTCTGTCATAAGAATGGTCAAGAAAATACAATTATGTTGTTTATTCGATCTGTCATGTTTTTTTCCTGAACCATAAGCGCAATTAAGAATTAGTATTATCATATCTAAAAATTACAGAGTTACATATTAAGCCAGAACTATTGTTATGTTTGAATTCAATACATCCACATACAAATATGAAATCATACCAAAAATCCCGGCACCCAAATATATTTGATGTTTGTACATTTGAGAATTCAGTTAAGAGATTCTCCGAATATGTACTTCAATGCGCATTTTTGCAGCTATTTACTTCTATAGGAGTGGACAACTAAGGTACCCCGCCTCCTGCAGTGGCTGCAACTCGGCTTTTCGGTTAATCCACCGTGAGAAAATGTGTAATTAGAAAAGGACGTTCACCATTCGCAGACGCGTTTCGCGGTTATACCGCTGCTCAGTGCATTTCCAGATAAGTACTATATATTCTAATTTTGTAACTATTTACTTAGTAACTAGCTGCAAAAATGCGTATTTAAGTACATATTGGGGGAATTTTTTAATTGACGTCTCGTATGTATAAAATATTAAACGTAC
Source organism: Chrysina gloriosa (assembly GCA_038088585.1). Taxonomy (NCBI): domain Eukaryota; kingdom Metazoa; phylum Arthropoda; class Insecta; order Coleoptera; family Scarabaeidae; genus Chrysina; species Chrysina gloriosa. Next base: position 65,658,191 of record CM076088.1, read on the forward strand.
TAGCATATATAGTGCTTATCTGGAAATGAAAATAACACAATGTCGCACTGACGAGCAGTATAACCGCGAAACACGTCTGCGAATGGTGAAAGTAGTTTCCTAATTACACCAAAATATGTGTTTCACTATGTTATTGGTAATAGATATAAAATTTCTATATAATAATAACTAACATTGAACAAACGAGTGCATGATAAGTTATCATTAAATAGTGTAAACCGGGCTCACGCTGTCACTCCTCCGAATTTTAATGTTGCGCCTTGCACGTAAGTAGGGACAAGCAGTGGGGTGACAGCGTCTTACCATGCATGAGTTTGTCGAACCTTAGTATTAATTTATGCTCCAACGACAATGCAAGAAAGCAGGAGAAGGATGAAGGAATATATATATATATATATATATATATATTCAATGATACTTATTGTTAATAATAAACGGAGTGAATATAAAAAATGCGTTAACAATGATCTCCTCATAACAAATAGAAAATTTATGAACACAGAATTTATAAGTATATGAGAGAGGGAGGAAAGGAAACAGGAGAAATGTAGTATTGATTGCTTTGTAATAAACTCTGAGAATTTGAAAAAGATATATGTGAAAGAGATCAAACATAGCAGGGAAAAATCTAAGAGGAAGACCATGTGTGAGATGGGAAGAACAGGTAAGAGTCGCTATGGAAAGGAGAAGAATGAAAGAGAATGAACGCAGGGAAGTGGCACAGGACAAGGAAAGTAGAAGAGAAGACAAAGGCAAACTGACTTAAACTTAATACAAGCATAGTACACCTAAAGGAACAAAAGGGTACTAGCTTAAGAAGTATTTTCAAATATCTAAGACTTTTTAACTATGTATAATATACATAATTAAACATACATAAATTAATAATATACATTGTATATATATGTAGCAAGTTCATTACCTTAAGGACATTTTAATAAAAAGATAAACATGAAAAATATCTGGTGAAAGGGGTACAGACAAGGTTTTTCCAAAATATCGTTATTTTGAACGGAAATAAGATGAAATTGCCAGTTATAACTTAAAACGTAAGTATAAGTATATGGACATAAAATAAAAAAGAAAGAAGAAGGTTATAAAAACAAGTGAAGTGAATACATTAATAGGAATTGTGAAACTCAAATTAATAAACAAGGTAAGAAACGACGAAATAAGAAGAACATTAGAAGTAAGGTCAATTGAGCAAAGGATAAGGTGGTGCTCTCTGAGATAGTTTGATAATGTGGAAGTATGAAAGATAGGGGAAAGGAAAAAGAAAGCAAGAGGAAAAACCTTGGCTCAAATGTAAAGAGTAAAGGTGAAAAACATAAACACATATTTTATTTGTTTATTTATTTAATCAATAAGTCCAATATGTACCGTCAGGTGTTGGACTAAAACATCCCTAGGTATACAATTTACCATTTATTTCGATATACCGTCCCGCGCATTGATAACCGCTTTACAGAATTTCGACATTCTGTTTATTAATTTCACTAAATAAGCAGGACATACTACATATACACATATGTATGTACATGTTACACATGATGCGTGAGAAATAAATTTTAAAATATTTAATGTACAAATATAATGAATAATTTCAAATTTTGTGTCATGTGATAAGTGATAACTATTTCTGGTATACGTTTCTGTAATCGTTGTGTTATGAGTTATGAGTGTTATGACATGTCTGAATGATATTAAAAAGAAATGTAAATATTCAACTTATTTTGTTTGGGTCACTAGAAGTCTACACGACTGTATAAACAAATACAACCGACATTGAATATGAAACAGAAAAGAAGCCATGAAGACTTATAGCTAATTAATAATTTAATATTAAATTTTATATAAAAAATTTAACATGTAGGTAACATTTCCATTTATTGGCACTATTATTTATATTATTACATATATATATATATATATATATGTATATATATATATATATATATATGTATATATATATATATATATATATATATATATTATTAACCAATATTGGAATGCTGATTACCGAAACCATACAATTTTTGTGAGGCAAATAATAATATAGGCAGAAAACTCAATAATAATAAATAAATAATAAATAACAAAATGAAAAGTGTTAACAGTACCCTATATTTCTAAGTTTCCAGTTTGTATTCAAAGCCTTTCGTTATCGACTGGTCAACTGTATTGTCAACGCATCAAATCTAATCGCCGTACGTTTCATGCAACGATTGTTTCAGACGTTGGTTTCTTTGATACACATACATACACACTTACATAATAAACGAAAAACAAATAAAGCAACGAACAACAATAACTAATATGACAAATAAGAATAAGGAGACAGTGGATAAAATAATATGTAAAATAAATAAAATTACCCTTACCACACCTTTTTGAAACATCCAGATACGTATTTCGGCACTAAGTTGCCATCCTCAGTGGAAAACTGGGGAATTCAGTATCACCAACGAATCCGGCTAAAGCGCAAGACCAACACCACACAACGAACACTGTACAACACCAAAACACTGCACAATGAACATCATATAATGAACGCGCGAAACACACCAAAACACTGTAGAGACTGAAATTAGTCATTTTACACATTTCGTGCGATCTCATTTTCTATCATCTTCTTTTACTTAGATGAGAACTGTTGTTAAATATTCTGTGTTACAAACTTCCTTTCTTCTTCTTGTAATTGCATTTTTTCCTTCCCACAAATGCCAAATGAGTTTTGTTCTGGGGATTTAAAATACAAATGGCGTTTTTCTTTAGTGATATAACAGAAGTTCAAAAATTTGGGGTCATCATGTTATAATATACAGCTTTTACTTACTGTCAGTCTCTTAATGGTATTTGTAAAAATTTGCATTTAATATGTTGTTCTTTAGTATGATATTACAGTACGGGGTTCGTTCGGAGAGCACAGAATACTTTCCTGGTGTAAGAAATTGCCCAAACCGCCTATCTCTTCTGCAGTTTTCATTCTTACAATTACAATTTCTTAAGGAATTAATAGAATAATTTCCTAATACACTTACAAATCCACAACTATTTGGCCAGATAGAATGGAAACCTGGTTCTCGAAAAATACAAATTGGAACACTTTAAAGAGGCAGCAAAGTATATTGAAGTGCAGCTATACAATCATCTGTTTTGTTTGGTTGCATGTAAGTCTCAAGATCGAGTTAATAAACTGTTCAATCTATTTGCTTGAAAATATACCACAAATTTTGAACCTTAAATTTTGAATTTTAATATGTTGCTTTACTTATATGTATATGATTTCTTCCTAGATCAAAAAAGGTATTCATAAATCGTCCATGTACTAATTGCAAAGAGGAATCAGTGGTTAGCTATGTAAGATCAATTAGAGGAGCATTCGCGGATCATTTTATAGCAGCAGCGATTAAACAAACGATAAAAAGGAGGAATCTGTATATATAAAAATGGATCGTGGTTTGTTTGGATGCTTAAAACTTGAAAACGACTGGACGAAATTGGATATTTGCTTGTGGGGGTTTGTTCCTAATTGCTACGCGAAGGTTTAGGAAAAAGAAAAGTCGAAAAACATTTTGGGCGAAGTTTGCCGGGTCACCTAGTATATATATATATATATATATATATATATATATAGAAATAGAAAATTCAGGAAGTGAAAAAGCAATTAAATTTACAAAAGTGAAAGGATGGAGACAAAGACACCATATAGAACTATATGGAAGAATAGGCTGCATAACAAATTGGAAACTAGACGAGAAAAATTAGGAAAGAATGGCATAATGAAGATTACCGTGAAGTAATAACAAGCAAACTGTTTCAAAGATAGCAACTCCTGATTGTTTTCACTCAATATACATATATGTACTATAATATTTTCTGGTTACAATATGTTGTGTAGGTATATATCGCTTTTTCCATGCTATCTTCATCAGTTTTAAAATCAATAAATATAGCAAGAAAGGTATTTCCGGAATTGGATCGTTTGATGATACAGTTACTGACTCTGAGCGTAGAAGCTTGTTGTACCAGCAAATAGAGTTTTTCTTTGCCAAATTATTTTCTCGCTATGTTATTTAGCAAATGCACAAAAAAACAACAAAATAAACATGTAGGATATTTTATTATTAATCGTAACGCTATCTTCACTTATATTTACAAACTTCCTCGTCACGTATTTCGTAATCATTTGTAACTCATGTTTGGAATCACATTTTATGTATTTTCAACTTCTCTGAAAATGTTACAATTACAATGAACCAGATAATATTTCGTGCAGAATCGTTGGCTATACTTTTCAAAAGTTCTTGAGCAACCTCACACGAGATTGGCAGAGGTGGTCATAATGAAACCGAAAACTGTATTTTACATTTGTTTGTCAAATCATTTCTTGATTCAATACTGCTCTAGCACTTCAGGATTTCAAGATATCTTACGGAATGCCAAAAAGACAGTTTTTGGTGATATTTGAGGTTATAAGTACAGTGAATATTTTTCCTCATTTCCGCTTTTGCTATCATTTAGTGCTACTCTTTTGTCCTACCAATTTTAATCTATAATATTTCGTAAGTATCAGGCATCATAGCCTAATGTCCGATTATAAACTTTTTCAGACAAACTTTTTACTGATAATTATAAGAAAGTGTTTGTCTAAAAAGAAACATACACGACGAATTGATAACCTTCTCCTTTTTGGAAGTCGGTTAAAAAAGTTATCATCATAAGACTATGATGCATAATGCTTACATACGAATTATCGAGAAAATCAAACTCGCATCGAAATAAACGAAAATGGATTTTGAAGGAGAAGAATGATGCTAAATGATAGTATAAGTACGAATAAGTAAAAAGAATTTCGACCGGACTTAGATTTAACACCAAAAAGAAATGATGTTTCATTCAGGTGACAACAAGAAAGTTCAATTTTCTTGAATTGTGTTATCATTGAATTACCTTCTAAATTGCAATTACGCTAATTACTGTGTTATACCAGATCGTTTCTGTGTCAGTTGTTTCTACTTTGTTATTACCTATGAAATCTCCTTTCCTTTTTATTTTTGTTACTAATTTAGGTATTCTTCTCTATATTGTTTTTATTACTGTTGTCCTTTACTTTGTAAGTTTCTTTGCTGTTAAACATAAAAGAATATTATGTTAAAATCGTTTACTTAAATCAGAATATAAAGGTACACGTATTCATATATTACTATTAAATTTATTCTTTAACCTATGGCAATTTGCAATTATTATTATTATTACTACTATTAATATTAATTTAGTAAAATATTTGTTCGATGCCATAGTATTACGTAAGAAAGTCGTGGCAACAGTATAAACCGTTGACATGCATATCTATAATAACTTGCTAATAAATAAATAACATATCTCCACTTATGGCTTATGCACTACATACAAGGATATCTGGCCGTCTATTTTGGGTGATTTTGATGACTTTCTAAATACAGCGACAATATAGATAGTCGCAACGAAACGATCATACTGTGAAGATTGTGCGGATTTTTTCTAGTAAAAATGTTTTCCGGTAAAGTGGTTTTAATCACCGGTGCTAGTTCTGGTATAGGAGCTGCTACCGCGATACGGTTTGCTAGTGAAGACGCTAAGCTTGCATTAACGGGCAGAAATTTAGCGAATTTGGAGAAGACAGCAAAGCAATGTGAAGAAAAAGTAATGCAAAACCTTTAACTATTGTAGCTGATATGAATAGCGACAGCGATGTTCAAAATATCATAGCTACTACAATAAATACGTACGGAGGTTTAGATGTTTTGATTAACAACGCTGGTATCTTTCTTTTCCAAAATATAGAAGATGATAATATGGAAAATTTTGATAAGATTTTTGCTACAAACGTAAGAGCTACATATTATTTGACAAGCCTTGCTGTACCCCATTTAATCCGATCTAAGGGTAGTATTGTTAACGTATCAAGTACTGCTGGAAGTCGGCCGTTTCCTGTTTTTACGCCGTATTGTATGACAAAATCAGCGCTAGATCAGTTCACTAAGTGTCTTGCGTTACAATTAGCTCCGAAACAAGTGCGGGTAAATAGTATTAATCCTGGTATAATAAAAACTGACATACAAGGTCGTGCTGGATTGCAACCATCAGAGGTAGAACAGCTATACGAAAAGTGCAAACAAACACATCCACTAGGAAGAGCCGGAAGCGCCGATGAAACTGCCGAAGCGATTGTTTTCTTGGCTAGTGATAACGCTAGCTTCACCACGGGTACATTTTTGTTTGTAGATGGAGGCAATCATCTTAATACCTTGCTGTAATACTACAGGAAATTGCTCCTGTTGAATTATTTTGAAATAAGTTTAATAATTATGTACGTATTTTCTTTCTTTTGGTGTGTATTTTATGCTTTTGTTTCATTTGCATCTTTCTATCTAAGTGTGTTTATTATGTCTGCTTCGATGGAATATGTTTTGTCGGTATTAAATTTAGTAGATGATAAACTTTTCTGTAGATTTAATGAAATATATTAATTTTCCTTAACCTATTGAACTTTGTGAGTCTAGTTTAGATTAATAAATAATCATTTTATTCAAACGGTTGACATTAGTGTTTTTGTATTTCTAAATGTACGCATATATATACATTAATTAATGTATATGTTTGCAATTCATATCTTTCTATTTGTACAAACTACAATTTTTGTTATCAGCATTTTATTATTATGCAGAGATTATTTTTATGTACGTTACGTAATAATATGATAATAATATGATTTTAGATTTAAATTCAGGAGTATTGATTTTCGGAACAGTATCAAAAGCTTTGTAGTTTATTTACAGCGACAGTTATTGTTAATTGATTACAGTATAATATTTGTTTAGAATTCAGTAAAACTATAACCCTAGTCGCTTTCAAATTATAGTTTCACAATTTACATTAGTGTGGACTTCTAAAATAGATAATTCTTGTTGTGAATTTGAAAATAGTGTTGAATTGTATAATAGATTCTTATGTTAATCATCTTGTTGGCATTTAGATGATTGTAAATAATGCGGGAATTAGTAATTTCTTTGAATTTCATATTCGACATATCTATTTCTTATTAATATTTATTTTACCGGGTTTCTATTTCTAAACTTTCAATAGGCTGTATTTCTTCTACTTGTAAGTATCGTATAATGCGCGAAACCGTTTCAATAATATGGGAGGAGAATCAAATAGCCTCGCAAATATTGGGCCACCCTCTTCCTCCCTAATCATACCCAATTTCAAAATCTTAAATAGCAATTCCCCTAATATGATACACGTCGGAAAGTAATTGCAAAATACTTCTCACATACAAATGCTTCTCATCCTACAAAGATAACTTTAAGTAAGTTAATTAATTCAGTAAAGGTATAGGGATCATTGTGGGTTTCTAATACTATTAAAAACCAGCAGACAATTGATATCGATTTATTACTAATTAACAGTAACACTGAAATTACTTCGGCAGTACATTGTTGCGTTCGTATGGAAGCTAATAGAATTGTAGGTGACGATTGATGTGCTTCTATTGTACGTACCATTACATTAAGCACAAAATCTCTCAATTTTTCATAGAGTTGTATGCAACTTTCTTTTGCAGAATACAGATTGCTATTTACGTGACGTTGAGAATTTCTTTTAGACCAACAGATTAAAGACATACTACAAACTGCACATTGAAGTTTAACGCCATCATAATTTAGGTCAGGCATTTCTGTTATAAATTTTGTAACTTTGTCCAACATCGGTCGTTATGGGCAACATTTTTAAAACAAACGTAGAACTACGAAATAGTATTTACGGCTCCGTATATGTATACACAACAGATCTCATCGAGACTCGCAGTTATACTGAAGATTGTATTGAACCTCTGCCATTGCTCGTTGGCACTAGCGACCATCTTTGCTTAGGAGCCCTTCGAATCGGTATATGTAATATGCAGTACTAACGTCAAGGATTAAGTTTATTGTTTTCGTCGTCGGCGCAATTGTGGCTGTTTCAAAATGACTGGAGATATAATTCATATTACGTCTTTCTTTTTAAGCAATAGAGACATAGATTTTGATAATTAGATTAAACTACCTATCTACTACACACAACCGAATGAACGCTTGAATAACGTAACATTAGTTGATGAATACTTTTCCTTTATAATTGCAAGTAATGGGCATAATTTGTGGTCTGACCTTGAATGAGATTTGTGTTTGATGATTAAAAGTAATAGCAGTTGTCGTTAGGTGTTTGAAGCGCGTACATTGTACATCTGAAACGTGAGAATGTTTTGTGGCAAAGTAGTTCTAATAACAGGTGCTGGTTCTGGTATCGGCGCTGCTACCGCAATGCATTTTGCTGGCGAAGGTGCAAAACTTGCTTTAACTGGCAGAAACTTAGCAAACTTAGAAAAGACAGCAAAAGAATGTGAAGAAAAAGCAATTTGAAACCTTTAATTATAGTGGCTGATTTAACATCTGATAGCGATTCCAAAAATATCGTAGAGACTACGATAAGCACTTATGGAGGATTAGATGTATTGATTAATAACGCAGGTATATTCCTTTTGCAAAGCATAGATAATGGAAATATGGAAAATTTTGATAAAATATTTGCGACGAATGTAAGATCTGTGTATTTTCTGACAACTCTCGCGGTACCTCATTTGGTGCGGAACAAAGGTAACATTGTTAATGTATCAAGCATCGCCGGATCACAATCATTTCCGCTATTTATAACATATTGTATGACAAAATCTGCACTAAATCAATTCACGAAGTGCCTTGCTCTACAGTTAGCTTCAAAAGAAGTGCGAGTAAATAGTGTTAATCCTGGTGTAGTCAAAACTGATATATTTGCTCGGGCAGGCATGCAATCGACTGAGATACAACAATTATGGAAAAGGTCTCAACAGACACATCCGTTAGGACGATATGGAACAGTTGAAGAAGTTGCAGAAGCAATTGCTTTCCTGGCTAGTGAGAAAGCCAGCTTCATCACTGGTGAATTATTATATATAGATGGAGGCTGTCATCTCAACACGACTCTCTAATGATTTTGTGGTATCTTCACAGTTTCAGATTTACCCTTTTTGCTTTGAATAAGAAAAATATTTTGTACGTTTTTTGAAATTCCGTGTCCAATATGAACAATAACGTACCCACTGTAATGTATACTAGAATTACATTGTAATTGTTTTGTAGTATTAAATAGAGGTGTGATTAAGCAACAACAATTATTTTTTGAAAGGAATGGTGGCTAAAAGTTCTGAAACAGTATGTTTATTGTAATGGACCTAGTATTTCGAAGGATTAAGATGAATTTTGTGTTTACAGATGATGCATCAACAGTATTCTGTTATTTTAAGATTAGTTTTGCACCTGATTTGGATTTGTCTTCACTTTTATTTGTTTGTAAGTATATAAATGTATACTGAAAATAAATACAAATGCTGATTTCATAACCAAGTTGGTCTATGACCATACTGTTTTGACCTTTGCATAATTCTTTATACGCAGCATATTCAAAATATTTGAAGTCAGAAATGGGAAACTTCTGAATATTTATTTAATGTCGGTCTTATTGTAATTAGTAACAAAAATAAGAACGCACTTTCGGCACCTCAAGGTAACAGATTTCGATATTTATTCTAGTCGTCTTTGAAATAAAACATATGTACATAAGTATTAGCAACTAACCTTCGACTACATCACAGGAAACGGTCGAAGTACGTGTGCGTAACATACATATGTATCATATGTAACATACTGTTAAAAAAATATTTAAATAGTGTATGAATTCTATCAGAATATTTTTGCACGAAGATATTTCTTCTTAAATTGAATATTCAAGGTATATTTGTTTCGTTCACGTGTAGAAGTAATTTTACAATAAATATAAAAAATCAGAATAGTTGCTGACAATAACATCAACAAATATATCGTATTTTCCAAATAAAACTGAGACTGTGGTAAAAATAATATATAAAATAGATAAAATCACCCTTACCACACCTTTTGGAAATAAATCTATTTTTCCATTGAGGATGGCAACTTAGTTGCCGAAATACGTATCTGGATTTATTTCTGAAAGGTGTGGTGAGGGTAATTTTATTTATTGTATATAATATTGTATTTTGTTTTAAGATAGAATGGATAAATCTTTTTACATAAATTAGAAATTAAATATTTTGCAGACTAAACATATCAATAGTTTGTAAATGAACAGTGCCGGACTTTTGTATTCGTACAAAATTAAATATTGCACAGATACCTTACTCTGTCGCAAGCAGTGACTTGCCGTTTGTTTAGGAGAAAGACAGACATATGCATCATGGTAGACGACATCCGGTTACATTTAACCGAGACTCTACATATATTGGAACGGGAAAAACAAATATATAAAAACAAATATATTTGCTAAATTTGTGTCAATGTGATATACGCCATTACTAATAATTACAAAATTTTCTTTTTATTGATTTTATTCAAACGAAAATGACATTTTAAGATTCCAGAGAAATATTCTGAAGTTCTTATTTATTCTTATTTCATTGCTGAATTACACCGATATTACCTACAGCTTAATATCAGGAGTAAATCTCTCAAGATGGACTCGCAGTCCTGGTGATGAAAATACAGAAACCATAACTTTCAGTACCATGCCGAGCAAGGGCGGAGCCAGTGGCACATCAGTGAGGTATCTCGAGCTTTTTATTGACAGTGTGCTTACTTGGTCGACACATGTGAAGATGATGTGTGGTAGACTTGCAGCAGCTGTATACACAATCAGAAGACTGAAGATAATTGCAATGCATGGAGCGGCCAGGTTGGCATACTTTTCGGGATTCCAATCAGTGACATCCTATGGTATTCTATTCTGGGCGCATGCAACCGATTTTGAAATGGTTTTTCGTCTCCAGAAGAGAGCTATCACGGCATTGTGCTTATTGGGTGCTAGGGGTGGTTGCAGGGGGTATTTCCGTACCGAGAATATACTTACACTCCCATCTATCTATATATTGACCATTGTGACACACCTTCATTAGAACAAAACAAATTCCCAGCTAATGGTCAATATCACGACTTTCAAACGAGACATAGAAACAAATTGCAGATTCCTTATCATCGACTGACAAAAACACGGAAACACACTGACATATGGGGACCTAAGTTGTATAATGTATTGCCTGAGGATGTACAGGGACTACCATATGAGAAATTCAGAGCGTTCGTGCGGGGGTACCTGGTGAAAAACAGTTTCTACTCCTTTGATGAGTACTTGAATAGCACTGCTGCTTTTTAATATGTCCGCTTTGTTTAATCGCATTGTAATGTAACTTTTTGTTATATGTACAGTAGCTGTATTGGAATAAAAATCGGACACTTACAAAAAATGTATCAATCCTAATACAATTTTTATAGAATTTTTAATTAATCAAATAATAAAAAAGAGCATTAGATAATTTCTTAATTATCATTTCGTGGTACAGAAACGAAACAAGAGTATCTGTTTATTCCCTACACAAAGTGCTTTTTGTTTAGTTTCAACTTTATGGTAACTGCTTGTTACAAAACTTTTACCAAAACGGTGTGTTAGAATATGGAATAAAGAAAATCATTATATTGAAAATTTAAGTAAGTAAATTGAGTAATAGGCTAAAATAATGTGTGAAGAATAAAGTTTCAGACAAAGATAACACAAATTGTAATATAGAAAGTCACCTGTGTAACAAGCTAAAATTTGTAGTGGGACATGACACGTATCTTTCTTATTTCGCCAGAAAATCTGTTTCAAATCCTTATTTAAATTGAAATGCTTATCATAAATACCCTACGTTGAACACCAAGAATAAAACATTAGCTTTTTAAATAGTTTATTTATAAATTTATAAATATAGGAAATAGTAGAAAACAACTTCTACACATTGATGCATAGTTGGAAGTTTCATTTCATGTATAATTATAGTAATCATCTTGTTCGGATTTATAGTAGTTGTGTGGAGATATGTTTTCCATATCCATCTCCATATTCACATGTATAGGATTGCTTAGATCTATGTTGTATTCCTGGCTTCCACTATTGCGTTGTCCTGTGACATTCAAATATTATGAATTATGACACTAGTTTTTACATTTTTTATATGATATACCTGTTATTGTTGCATTAAGCTTGTTGATAATTTCGTCAAGTTCCTGTTGGTGTAATGTTGCCGTAATTCTGGTGCTGTTTGTATGTAAAGATCGCTTGTTTCGTGAAAGGAGAGGTAATGTAAATTCTGTTTGGGACATTGGTGTATCGTCGAAACCAAATTCCTAAAATAATACAAATAAGAAAAATATGTTTAAATATCTGGCATAAAACTGGTCTGTATTGAATCTTCTGTATAGTAACAGATATACGGTTACGCGTTTAGGTATGCAACTTCACATGCAATCTTGAATAATTTGAAATGGGATCATACTCACTAAACATTTCCCACTTATGCAATACGCCTTTTTATTGGCAGTTCCTTTCGCGCAATCTGTTCCAAAAGGAAACCATCCGTCTTCCCCATTGACTAAGTAAAATCTATGCGGGATATTTTCATCTTGACACGCAACTCTGCATGGTCTATCAGGATCCTCTAAAAAATGACGAACGTGAAAGAAACAATTATTAGAATTATATAACGGTGAATAATTCGAAGATATTTTTGAATTATGGGTATTCTCAGATACTATCAACTCAAATAGTTTAGAGTAGACTAACTTTTATCCTCTATAGGTTAGTTATTAATATTCAGTAGCTACGGCAATCTGGTTTGCTCAACTTTAACAAAATTTGACTTTGTCATCGTAGGTTCAAATCCGTATTTAGTTTCAATTTTGGAAGGCGAACTCAATGGCAAGCAGTTGTCCAATTTGCGTTCAGAGAGGAACGACAAAGGTGATAAGAGTAGAAAACAATTTTACAAATTTTGGAGTGGATATGGAAGTGATAGAAAAATAATACTCCCCTCTTTCAATATGTATGAAACTATTGTAGCAGCCTAAAAACATGACTGAACAGTGGAAAGAGTGCCTTCAATACTATAAAATAGTAACTTTTAGTATTGGATGAGGAATCTGGAGAGTAATAATAGTAATGAGTGGTACAAATTTCTTTAGGCTTTTGTCATGTAGCCACTAGTCGGTGTTAACATTTCGTCATCCACACTATGACGAAAATGTTCACATTAACCTGTAACGTACGCCAGAATCCTCAAGAAGTTTATATCTCGGGCATGGGCTATAGAATATTGCTTACAGCTAGTTATTGCTTACAAAACAATATTTTTGTCAATTGATATATTTAGAAATTGCATTTCAATTTTATTTGGTAGTGATACGTACCAACTGCTGGTGATATTTGCATTCCAAGACCAGACAATCTTCGTACTTTTTCTCTATACTTTGTACACACCAATGATGCATGTTGAAATGGTGATTTAATCCGTCCACAACCCTAAAAGACATACATGATCTTTTTAATACTGCTGGGTTGGTTGGTTGTAGTTTCGAAACTAATTGCAGTTTCTTACATATTGATCAGGATGACACAGTTGAATACTTGAATGACCTTTCTTGTTCTTGCGAACAACAAGCCTTACTCCTGAACCGGGTGATATACAATTAAAATGGCAGCCACTTGCGCTAACCCATTGCACGCCATAGTCCTTTCGTCGAAAACCAGTTCGCCAAATAATTTCATTGTCTTCATTGTTGGTTGGACATAATTCCGGTTGTAGAACAAACTGTTCTTCGTCATAGATATCACAACTAAATTCCTAATATAAAAGAAACATTACAAATCTCCCATGCTTAGTATTGGTCGCGATATACGTACCTCGCATTTACCATTAATGCAATAGCTAGATTTTCCGTATCTATTTCGCTTCGTTAGGCATGCTGTTCCATCAGGAAAAGTCCATCCTCGGCTTTTCGTGCCACCATTTTTAGTGTTGCACCAAACCATGCAAGCTTCTTCATCTTCAAGAATTAAGTTATGTTATCATTACGCAAAAGGTACAGCACCAAATAAATTACCATCTGCACTGATTTTTTGGTAACCTACTCCAGTTAAATCTTTATCAACTGCTTTGGCTCTTGTACATATTTGTTCGGAAAATTCCCGTATGGTGAATTTTGGTACATTTAGGCACTGTTTTGCGTTGCATGTTTCATATTTCCTCTCATAACCTTCACATTTTGAACCACTTCCTTGTGGTCTATGGTAAGATATAGTGTAAGTTATAACAAAAGAGGCATGTATTACTACACATATAGTATAGGCATGTATAGTACAATGGTAATGAAAGTAATAAATGGAAATGAAACTGAAAAGCGCTAATATCTAAGTCGTCATAATATTTATCTTAACGTAAATAAAATTATTCTTATTTTTCCACGCCGAAGCAGAAAGGAAAGAAAGCTCTACTTGGCTAGCAGCTCCTAACAAAGTGTAGTCATGTAGTAGTAGTAGTAGTGGTAGTCAAGTGGCGCCTTCTTTCCCATATGTTTTCTCCGCTCAGGATAATAATTTTGTTGTCGAAATCTGTATTTGTAAGAGTTTCGATTGATATAATATGAATATAGATATATAGATATCATTCCTGGTTTTCTCTTTCCCTTTTCTTTATAAATATAGGTTTAGGTTTAGTTTCCCACCAACCATTAAAACAGGATGATAATGTGTTTTGGTCGTTGTTCCCCCTTTAATTGCCTTTTTAATTTTAATGTAATCATTTTTTAAATGTCACTTTCCTTTCCTGGACGAAAAATTCTTGTTAAGTAAACTGAAATCTAAAAACTGTATGACACCGTACGAGGGTTTTGCCTTATTTCCAGTAAATACATATTCGTAAGTTGTCTTAGATAAAATATTCTTAAAGCATTTTTATATTAGAGTTCCCGATTGTAGTTACGCCATGAAGCACCAAACTGACATATAAAATATTGACATCAAGAAATAAAGAATCAAATTTTACAAAAGATGTTATTTGTCCCTGATTTCTCAAAAACCTTTTCTTTATGAAGAGATGCAATTAAATTTCTTGCTTACTTGTGATTTACCTTTTAAATCGAATTTATAATACTTTTGGTTGATTAATGGATTAAAATTTGTGCGTTTAAAGCTTAAGAGATTATGGATTTATCTTTCATGGGCTTGTTATTATCTACAATCTATAAAATATGATATTTCATAGATGTATGGATTTTTGTTCAAATTAATATTGAAAAAGCTGGGCTTCGTAGCTTCTTTCCATATTTCGTTAGACATTTTTAAGTTAATTTAGATTTGTAACCGTTAGATGGTTTGGAACCTGTGACCTATTTGAAGAATATGCATTGGTTTATCGATTATTTTGATAAAATTCAATCAACATGTTAAATTGTAATGAAATATAAAATAACACGTCTCTTACATACCTTGGATTATTGCATAGTCTCGTCGCAACCATAATACCTGCACTACCAGTTCTTAAACGACCTTCTTCCCCGTACAAACATCCCGAAGCACACTCACTGAATGCTCTCCATTTACTCCAACCCCCATTAACTGATTCCATTCTAGCCGAAGACATTTGAGAATCACGATATGCTGCGCTAATAGAAGATCCTTTGGTTATACAGCGCCCACCCTTGCACCACTAACAAATCTCGTCATTCATTTGGAACTTTATTTTATTTGAAATAACTTACCAAATTATGGCCACAGGAAGTTCCTTCCAGCGCTGGGTGTGAAGTCCAAGTGTACCTAGTTGTTTGTGTTTATTTATACGTAATTGTATTAGATACTGAACTACAATTACCTCTCCCTTTCGCAGTGTAAATCTCTACAAACGTCATCTAATGGTTGTTGCGAAGAATGACGACTTCCTCTTCCATATTTCAACATACCTAAAAATTAAATTCGGTGTCAGAAAAATTATAGCTTTTGTTATTTAAATCGTGTACATTGTTGGGTAGCGTCAAACCGTTCCCCAGGTAAATCTCCTTCGGCACTATGATCTAACTGGCCAGCTGAACTTCCATGATCCAGTAAACATCTTGATTGTAAAGTGCTTTAAAGAGAAATAAGAAGAATTGTTAATGTGGAAAAGGATACCAATGTACAACGTTCTTCTCTTACTTTAAAAATGTCTCCAAATATCTACGACTACATGAAGACCAAGTAATCTTTCCGCTTCCTAGTGTTGGTGACATGATGTAGCTTGTAGGGTCGCATTCGTTGTCAGCCATTGGTCCATCATGCCTCATGCCTAAACTTTTTGGTAAACTACTTTTGACATTTGTTTAATGATGACCTTTCTGTGATCATACTTTATCAAAAAAGTGAAATAATAATGGACAATTATAAATCAGACTGCTGTAGCTTACTTAACCCTTATGTTTAGACATAGGTCTGGGCAGGCATATTAACTTCTTAAAAGCCTTTCTCTCTTTTAGAGAATAGTTTCTTATTGTGAGTGTTCCTGTTATCCTGACCCACGGGTCTTAGCTTCGCCAACACTGGTATAGAACAACGTAGAGGAAATGTAGTGTAGATATAAGGGTTAAAATGTACGTAGTTTTTCCACTGTTGGCGAGATAATACTTTTGGGAGTTACTGCACTTAGACGCTTCATAAGATTTAATTTAGAACTTTTGGTAAATTTAAGAAAACATTCATTAGTTGTAAAAGAGCAGCAGTAAACAGTTTATTTTGTAGCGACAGCTATCAAGCAATTAGGTACATGGCGTAATTAAGTTACTTAGTTTTTAACAATGAGGCACGATTATGAAGCGCACTCATTTATTAATTACGGTCTGAGAATTTCTCCGATAACATACATAACATGAACTTACTTGTGGCCAATTTCATGAGCTACTACGTAAACGCTTTCGAAATGTCTTCCTTCGTTGACAGTGCAGCTACTTGTCAGCGTGCACATTCCGGCAACAGGAGCCAAACCTGGAAATATACACGTAATCACTTTATTAAAGACAAGGAAATAATAATGGTTCTTTAATGATAATTTTACTTATATTGATAGTAAAATAGAGCTTTGATAATTTTGAAAATAAAAATAAGTGTAGATTAGAATATAACCATCGTCTCTTCCAAATTTAAATGAATGAAATTGTATGAAGAAATTGTAAGTTTTTAATGGTTAAAACGAAAAAGGACTAAAATAATCTGAAAAGACCAAATATAGCGTGTTGGTTCTTCCTTTTTGATGTTAGTTGTACATTTATTGTAGAGGAAAGCAATAGAAGATTAGTTGAAAAATAATTTTAAAAGTGGATAATTTATTACACATGCTATAATTCTACATACATAAAAATATATTCGCCAAGATAGTACTTATCAAAGACTGTACACAAGTAGTATAGATACCCTTTAAAATTTTAGAACAAACTAGTTAAGCAATAAAAATATTTCGCTTTACTTTTAATTGCTCGATCGCTTACCAACAACTTGACTTGATATTTTGCCATGTTTCCCGCGAACATATAAATCCAATCCTGTTAATATCAACGCATGATCCCAATGTTGTGGCTCACGGTCACCGACAGGGTTCTTCGTCCTTTGCCAGCTACAGAAATTGGAAAGATATCTGTCAATATCCGGCGGTCTGGTTAAACCAGTTGCTTCTTCTTTTAATATTTCCAAGCGTTTCAGTAAAAAATTAACCGGTCGTCCTAAGCTCGGATCATGATATAATAACTGTACCTGTTAACATTAATGAAACAAAATTTTATGAAAGTAATAAACAGTAAGTGCTATCTAGCATTTGAAAGTTGTTATATACATACTTGAAATTTTTTTAAATACCTACATCAGTTGCTTCAAATATAAATTGGATGTAATTATCTAACAGAAAATATGATTGATAAAATTTATAAGAATAAGAAATCTTGTGGGAACTCATCCTTGATTGATTTTTAACTTGTTTAAGGTCCATTGAAATTTTTACTGCCTTCTGTTCTGCGCATTACAATGCAGATAAATCAACATAACTTATTACAAATTGTATAACACTGCATTGTCCGTTCTTAAAAGTTACATATATTTAGCGAGAATTCATTTTACGGACCAGATATTGCTTTGGTTGTGTGTAATCTAAATTTGGTCTAAACCTTGAGATGGGAAGAGAAGAAAGTTTTCGAGACGCTATATACACAAGCTACCCTCGAGACCTTTCTGCATTAATATGTTGAGCTCAGTGTTACGGAAACTATCAAGCGCGGGGAATAAAAGTAGCATGTTATTAAGACTATTAATTTAGATCTATAACATATTCAAAATCGCAGCACAATTAAAATTCGATGATGATTCAGAGTCAACAAATCTCGTGTAAAACTATGCATAACTAAAATTATCCCTACAAGACAAGACGATATAATTGAAGAGTGAATTGAAGAGTTTTGAAGTACTTAAAAATCTAAACGATTTAAGAGCAATAAAGTTTGATCCAATAAATGGAAGAATAGGCGTGCTAAGATTAAAATTTTTAGCAAGGATTTAGCAGAAAATAATTAATTATACGAAGTCTGGTGGAATACGTGGAAAGACTAAAAGATTGTTGTCTTTATTTGACGTATAACCTGACTAACATATCTAGCAGTTACACAACATAGTATCTAATAGCTTTATTCACGACAAATAGTCGGGGTATTCATCAGTATATTATAAGTCGAAGTCCTTTCAAATAAACGGAGCGATAATTGGAATATATCTCAAAGAATTTGATCAAAGCATGAGACTCAAATTCGATAAGGACTTTTTAAACTATTTTACCAGTTTTAACTTGGTAATAGGCTTTATAACCGGTTTAACAGTCATTTCTTTGTTCCCATCATAAGCCAACCAAAACGAAGTAAAGAAGTAGAAGAACCAGAGGAAATGGGTATTTTTAGTCAGAAAAAGGAAAAGCACGGGATTTATATGTTTTGTGTGAACTGTACATGGTTTTCGATGGCATTTGTGCAGTGATCAGTTGTACGTGTGTGGTATTTTGGCAATGATGTTAGATATGGTGTCTGGCCAAGGTTCATGTGAAACAAGTTACTCGTTTTCGCTGGAGATAATAAAAATACATATATGGGTCTCTTCGAATTAAGTGTAATAAGGACATATTTTATTAAGACATAACAATTGGTAATGGACGAAAAATCTATTAAACTGCTAGAACGCAAAGTTTCTGGTAATACAATTGGTATTTTAGAAAGCACAATAAAGTTATAGACATACAGCGGAAAATATAGAGAATTACATCCGTGTAGCAAGAAGAAAATAAGCAAGAGAACGATGAATTTAAGATCATATCGAATTCCTAATACGGACACATTTTATTTCTTCTTGATATTAAAATGCAATATGTTATAATTAAAAAAGGCATATAATAAAATAAGAAGAAAAGATGTGACAACTAAATTATGAAAATAAATATGCTGGTGAAATATAAACAGGATTAATCACAGCAACGAATAAAGTGTTATGATAAATAGTAGGGCGAAGAGTAAAAAATGGGTACTATGTACAAGAATATGAAAAAGATTAAAAGATTGAAATGAAAAAATATTATGGAAGAACAAGATGAAGAAATTGTAAGATAGCAAGACATGTTGTGGCAAATGAAACCTATAAATAAGAAGGAGCGCTTGGATAACTGAAAACCTAGAAGATATTGAAAAAGAAACCAGTAGGGGTAATAACCCAGACCAAGAAAACTGTGTGGTATTAAATAGTAAATAATGTTGTTAAATGAGTAATCTAGAGTAAATTATATCTTTTGTTCCTCCCGCAAAGACGCCAGAAACCGCAACCTAAAGTAGACGAGGGCGAAGTTTTGCCATAATCATCCGGGACTATACGGATTCTTGCGTACTACAGATCAAAGTATTTACTACGTAAACCCTAACGTATTTTAAAGGTAATGTTTATAGAATCCCGCAAAATTTCTTCATCATAAAAGCTAATCCAAATAAAAAAATTAATGCACAACACACATTTATATCTTATAACACAAAATGTAGGGTTGAAAACAGTTTCATTACCAAAAGAATTAAATTAATTAATAAAAATTTTAACTCACAGCGTTTATCATTGCGAGCACAAATCGAATAAGTTCACTTTCAGTTTCCACAGGATAATTTATTGCCATATGCTCGAATAGATCTCTATCTACGAAGACCGCTGTTTCTACAAATACTGGACTTCCAGGAGGAAATGTTTCTCTCTTAGAACGTTTCTTGAAGTTTATCGACTTATCTAAATATTCTTTGGTATTAAATTCAGGTAGTTTCGATATCGGTTGGTGAGTAGCTTTCTTCCGTTTTCTTTTAGAGTATTTATAATCGTGCTTATCAACTATTTTATATCTATCCATATTGCTACTGTTTCTTTTCATATTCTGATTCATATTGTGGACGGGTTTCCGTACAATTACGTGCGGTAGGTTCGAATAACTGTGAAATCGCTTCGGCAAGGGATGTATGACGAAATACTCTTTTTCGTTGGAATGAAGTAATCCGCGCTGAAATGTAGATAAAACGATTTGAAACTGTTTATAAATTCAGGTAAAAATTAGTCAAACGTTGTAAAGCCTTACATTCATTCACTGTAATGTTAAAGTTTGAACTTTATACAAACATTTGATAAAATTACCACCAGCAAGAAATGGAATCCGCATCTCATCGAATATTCGGTAGGATACTTGAATTATTACGTCTATTGTAAAAAATTATCGATGAGATTGACTATAAATTATACTATACTACAGTTTTCAGACCTTAGTTTCAAATACTCGATAATATTTTAAATATTTATACTTACTACTCCATCGCATAAGTTTAAGGCAGTAGTTGTAGATCGATAGAAGCACTTCAAATTCAGGTTTTCATGCGGTATTAGGGTAGATTCATTTGGAAATGATTTAAGGTAAACGAAATTTGACGATAATAATTTCGCGATTTGCACAAGATCTAGCGTTAAGTTACCGTGAAAAACCGGCGCGTCCACCTGGAGTCGAACTGTCCGGTTCGACGATTCTTCCGTTGAGTATTTTTGTTGTCCAATTAAAATCGGATATGCCAGTGAATATGTATAATCTGGAAGGAAGTACATAGTCCAAATTATTTGTACAAATAAAATCTATATTACTATGATATTTTTTCCGAGTTAGAATATTGGTACTGCTAAGTAGCTTAGTAAGTGACTAAGCTTGAGGTGTTCTGATAACTACTTAAGAAAATTCAAGTTATATATTCGAAGTAATCAATATTGTAAATTGGTATTACATGTGTTAAACATATAATATAGATCTAACCCTGTATTTTAATTCTATATTAGCAGTTTATCTGTCAAGATTATAAATTCTAACTCATAATATACTTAATCATTCGGCTTATCACCACAACTCTCTAGATTCATAACACAGACCAACAAGAAAAACTTTTTATTTGGTGTCTGAGTTACCTGACTCACAAAATTCCTATCATTCTAGGATATAAAGGCAGGCTTGACGAAACATTTTGTCAAAGTTCCTGATAGACCACGCTTCACATACATAGGACAAACAATGCCTGAGCTAGGTACTGAAAATCTAGAGATAGAATTTTTGACGGTTCCCAAATGAGGTCACTCATAAGTGGCCCTACTTTGGTACATCCACTGACTAAAGCTGAGTAAAGTGTGTGGAAGTCAATTGTCCTGGTTCTTAGTTTTGTTTTTAGGAAATTACAGATCTGTTGAGTATCCTGCTCAATAAATTGAGAGACCTTGCATATAAGGCGAGCATAAACGTTAATTTCCCATATATCCCCTCGGATATATTGTTTTTTTGTGAAAATTTGGGTAACGCAAAGAGCAAGGTGAAAGATTTCGTCAAGAAAACCACTTTCATGAAAGATGGTGGACACACATATATTACTGCTGAAATATAAACAGATTGTGCTAACAAAGTTCATTTGAGAATATCCCGCAAAAGAAGCTTGCGAAGTGTCACCTAACTTTTTCTCTATCTTTTTTAAATTTTCTGAAGTGTTATTGTAGTGTTATCTATTGTTACGGTTACAATACTGTTTTTTGTAATAATAATGCTCAAGAAAATACAATTATGAGAGATTTTCACACTTTAATGTTTCCATTCCTAAACCACATCCCCAATTAAGAGTGGAGTAACGTAAGTCACGCTATTGTCGTGTATGGAAAATTAGAGCTACTAGGCGAAAACTATTGTCATATTTGTCATATTGTCATTCAATGCACGAAATACAGATAATTTTATCTTAAAAAATCGCGACAAAAGATGTGTTGGGCTACGTAATAATATTGACCTAGAAGGTGATAGAGGTAATCCGAAAGAACAGTATTTAATTAGATACAGCACTTTGTTAAAATGACATTTTTAAGAAGGAAACCTTTGGCTTGGTTTTTTGATTTGGGTTTTCCCTAGTCATTGAACAGAATGGTTAAGGCTTCGACAAAGATTTTTTGATATAAGGTTTTTCTAGGTATTTTCATAGTTTGCATGTGGGTTTAGACATTAAATTAGTTATCTATAGTTTATATATAAAAAAATGTTTACATATCCTCCATATCAAGAAATCCTAGTCATTAGTTATTTTGTTGATAGTTCCCAAATAAAAAACAAATGTGTGTTTATACGTTTATCTAGTTATCTTTCCACTGAAGAAGGTGTTCCGAAAACGTATGGTAAACGTTCTGAAAATATAATTATCATTTAAACCAGTCTTGTTTAATTGACCTAATTGTGGTAGAGAACTATCATATAAGATAAGTATAAAAAAGGTCCCGAAAAAAATATATATACATTTATTTAAATAGATGACGAATTATATATGCATTTATTTAAAAATGTACGTCATGTGAGACATGAACTTATCAATTAGATTTATGCCACAATAATATATGGTATGCTGATCCATCATTAAGATAAAAGTAACAGAATTCATTAATTTGTATGTATTCTCCTGTTTTTGTATTTGAAGAAAATGTGAAAAGAAGAAACTAAATCAATAACACTCCTTTGAATATCTACTAAATAATATATCAACTGAATAAAACATTATTTCGTTTATATTTTAGGGATATTGTAAGAAAATGAGGTATTATTTATATACATATATGTACATACATCTATAAATATAAGTTTTTGATTTGAGAAAGTGTTGGTGTGAGAGGTAGAACTTCGGTTGTTGCCAAACACGATGGCACTCGATTAATGTTCGACTTAGAGAGATTGATTTACATGTATTTTAAATGCAAGTGTCATTTAAAAAACAAATTGCATGATGGCGCTCCAGACAGCTAAATAGTTCCACTTAGGGAGAAATTTAAATTGCGGGAGTGTTGATTTAGGTAAGTTTGATTGTATAACAATTTAGTCGATAAATTAGAAAATTCCGGCACGTTAAAATAAAAGAAAGAGATTGTTATTACATCGCACTTGCTAAAAAAAGTATGGAACGGCGAAACCACGAGAGTCCTTTTCCAATTTATTACGCTATCGCAATTAATCGATTAATTATGCAAAACGTTTAACGCCCATTCGAATTTACGCTGTCGCAATTCGACGAAAATCGACAATGAACGTTCTTTAGCGTAATTGTGCCTCGGTGATAGGGACATTGCATAAATCCCGGAAGATTTTCCAGGCAGAACTTCTATTATACTTACGCTAATTAACTAAAAGAAGTAAACACGATGGAGGGTTTGTTCATTTTGCTAATTACTTCCGTTGATCTAAACTGCGATTTCACTTCCTGTATGAAAAAGATTTAATCGGTGTTTAAAGACTAGAAAAAATTATTGCTTGCGATTCTATAAAATGGATCTTAAATGCATTTCGTTTATGTATAAAAGGATTATTGCAGTTATTGATTTGAAAGAATATAAATAGGTGTTACTTGTTCTACTCTATTCATTTAGTCACCTATTAAACTTGGTGTAATGTTAATGAATCATGTGTCAATAAAAACCATAGAAACTTCATAATAAGATATACAACAAACATATGCAGTGTAATACCGCGATTGATGAGAAATTATGTACATAACGGCGATAGAGTGGGTAGCAATGATCATCATAATTTTCTTAATATTTCATACAAAAGTCTACTTATTTGCTTATTGCTTAGACATCATGTATTTTGAAATACCTTAATATCGGATATTTTCACTGAAACTTAGTCACGCCAGAGCTACGACATACTACGTTGGGTCCCTCTGCCAAATCCTCTTCTAGGGTATAATAACAAATAGCTAGAATATTGGGGGAGGAGGACATTGCTTCTCAGAAATTTTATTCTATTATTTTTAGACGTCTGACGGTTTGTGAAGCCTCGTCCACTATACACGAAGATTTTTCATTCATGAAACACGAAACACATATTCTTCTACACTAACGAAGATCTATGGAATCATGGTAAAGAAAATGTTGATATGGCTGTTCTGAACAAAAAGTAGAAAACTGGTAACAAACCAAACCCACGAAATGTCATAAATGGGAAGACGATAATTAGTTTACGAAAAAATAACTTCACCCTCTTTGGTAGGACAACATGAGAACAAAACATCACCAGAATTGTCTCCAAAGTTGACTGATGAAACTGTTTTGAATTTTATGGTTAGAGAAACAGATAGATGTATCCACAGGTCCCAAACGATAGTTATGTAAATTCCATATTCTAGATAAAAATTATTTAACATATAAAAATGTTAGTAATGCTCTAGTCACAAACGCTATTTCTAGAGATGCGTCTGAATAGATTTTAATTTGTATTGATATTATTATTTTCATTTAGTGGATAACAATATATTAGTAGGACTTCATTGGGCTTTACTGAATGCAAAATTCTTAGAGCATCTAGACTTGAAAAAGTAGTATAGTAGCCACGGTTCCTTGTTACGGCGGCCATTGTAGATTGTAGGTTGAAGTAGGTTATTCACTTAGTAAAATAATACACCATATACTGACAAACCACATTTAGGTATCCCCTTTACACCCCATGCACATTTTCATCCGCAAAAACCGATCTCCAAAATTTATTTTGCACTCTTACTGCATTATGTTATTCATTTTTAAATGCATCCAAACGTAAACGGCGTAACTTACTCTTTACAAGTGGAACACACAAAGAAACCAGTAGACGCCAGGTCTGAATTAAGTTGCGAATGACCCATTATTTGAATGTTCTGGGTCTTTGAATATTTATCATTCCAGCATCGAAGTCCGAGCGTTATTAAAAGCCAAGATGATCCCACATCGTGGCCGCTTATCGGTACAATTTTGGAGAACTGGATTCAAAAAAGTTATAGCGAACCATTCAGATTTAAGAGTACGACGATCCTCCAGTGACACATTAAGTACTTGTCTAAAATTCCAATATATGTGAGGACAATCTTTTGTTTCGACTTTTTCACGCACAACTTTTATTGATGCCGACTCATTCCCAAACACCCACATTGTCGATTATTGCTTTTTGGCGTGTTTATAGCAATATGTCCATGTCTTATGACCTGCAGTAATGTACACTCAATGGCACGATTCATTTTCAGCGATTTAGTGTAGATCTGCACCGTTTCACACGGTCTTATTTTTAAACTGAAGTCAAGTGGTAGGCCATCAAATGGAAACAAAGGTTCCGTACCTTCAAATGTTTGTGTAAAATGATGTTATTTTGTTTGGTTTAGGAGCTTGAAAATTGTCATTTAAGGAAAGTCGGCGATGTTGAAATCCGTTGTATACTCATTAGTTTCCTCAAAACATTGTTTACGGATTAATCCATGTTTGAAATTGAAATAGAAAATTGCAGCTCTATAATGATTATACAAAAAATCACTTTAAAGTTATGTATGTTGAAAATAGTTAGGCATATTAGTCAACTGTCACATTCAATAAACGCGTAAATAATTAGCTTGAAATGAATGGACAACATTTTTTGAAAAATATTATAATCTACTAGAGAGGTTCGACAGAAAATGAACATTCCTCGTATTTACCGAATATCAGCATAAAGCTGTCACGTACGATTTATGTAGCCACAAAATTACGAGATTAATGGCTGAAAACTTGTTGATAGCTTGTAATGCTGGTTATTTACAGATCACAGAAGCTTTTAGTTTATCTTGAAATATCTTACTAAAATTTACTCTTTTTTAATTATTCGATTATAATTTAGCAATCTCTATATAAATTACGACATATACATATATTCAAAATGTTGTTTTCAAGTATATTTAGGTTAATAGTATCTTTGCTATTTTATTTTGTGAAGTATTTTTGTCCGATTCAATTTACATGTACTTAGAGTCAGTTGAAAATTTAAAAAGATGCATCTTGAAAAATATGGTACTCGTTCTAAGTTATATAAAAGATAAACTGATAATTAATATGAGCACGTAACCGGATTCGAAGCGTGAACAGGATCTAAACGCAATTTGAAACAATGGACGTGGCAAACGTAGAGCTGTCGATAATTAAAGCGCCACGACGGGAGTAATGACTGTTTTAGCACGTTGGAAGCCGCGAAATTTATATAGACACAATAGGCTGTTGTCGGCAAAGTGCGTGTCGTAGTAGGAATATAACAGTAGAAGTAAATTTTATACACCACGTATGGATGTAATTGTGTATATTCAAGTTCAGCGAACGGCAACTGACAACTGAGGCCGGTATCATGGGAATTCGCACTTCCGACTTGAAAGGACATGAATTTTGTACGGATTTTACGTGAATGTCCGGTCATGGAAACTTTAAGTATAATCATATATAACTACCTTAAACGTTGACATAATATACACATATTAAAGTAATATTTTGCATTCGTATGTATATTTCTTAAGATTAAAATCATTAAAAAGATTACGCTCTTTGGTTATCGAAGAGGAAGCTATTCCAAGCCTAACTGATCTCCACCATGGAGTAATTTTGCTAGTAATTAGTGAAAAACTACGTTAGTTATCCCAGACTAATGCTTTGCAGTAATACTCCGACTTGGAATTGAGTCATCGAGTCTCTAAAAACACAATTGAGTTCCACGATTATCGTAGGAAAGCTCGACGATTACGTAAAGAAATTCAAAATTTAAAGGTTGCTGCACTTGCACGTGAGCTGACCGGTGCAGGAACGTGTTGTTGCAGATTACTTTTGGTTTTTATGTACAGAATTTTGGAGCCAGAATATTGCATACCAAACGTAGGGTACAGGGTATCTATTACATTTCCGCACCCACAAGCGTGGAATCGACCGAGGAGGAGGAAGAGGTTCCAGCTACACAACGTACGTTCTCATATAGCATGGATTAGTATGAGGTTCTTAAAGAAAAATAATGTAACACGATTTGTGTTATCTGTTTGGCTATCAAATTTATTACCTATGGAACAGTTCTCCTATTTAGCATGCACTTGCTTGAGTAATCTACTATATTCTTCAAGATACCAGCAATCAGATGATTTTTGGATGTATACATAGTAATATATATGTACATAGAATAAATTTGTTTGGCATTATTTTAAACTGGGCATGCAGTCAGTTTTTAAAGAGAATTAAAGACACAGTTCATAAAACTTAAAATCGGTAAACTTTTTTGTATCTTTATTGTATAAGTTAAGTATTCAATCGATCGAGCGCCCCCTATACTGTACATAAATATGTAAATACATGGTTCTATGTAAAAACGACTGTTACAGATTTAACGCCTGAACTTGAAATGTCAGTCTGGACGGGTTTTTCATTTATGGATAACTCTCCTTATTTTACGACCTATCCAAATACACTCTGGTGATAGCATTCATATTCAAATTTGTATGCTAAGAGCTTTTGTTATTTTATTAGGTTTTTTTATTTTCGGTTAAAGTGAACTTTACAGGGACTTTATTGCCACATCGTAAAATAGTCATTGATATGCATGACAATATGTCGACGGTCTGTTGCATACATTGTGAAAAGAAAAGACGTATCAGTTATTTTTGTGTGTGTATTTAACAACTTAACCAGATAAACGTAATTAGACGGTTTTATTTACAATATATCATACTTATCTAAAAATAAATAATTTAAAGCTATTTTAATATTATTATCCAAGTTTAGATGGAATATCAATTTCCCACTGCCCCATCAAACTCAAAGCAAATTCCAATATTCGTCGGACGATGCGCACACCTTGTAAGGAGAAACCGTGCAATTTTGACAATTTATATATCAATACTTTATATAAACTTTTAACCAAATCAAAATTATCATAGATTAAAGCGTGTAACTTCGATGCCATTTCACCTTTCAGTTGCAGAAAGGAATCTATAAGTCGCAAAATTTCCAAATGAGGGACCAGCAATTTTCTCGGTTTAAATGCACCTAAGAGAGATGTTATTTGTGATCCTTGGGTAACTTCCTCCTCTTCCTCTGTATCAGACTGATTGCTCGGACTGTCACTTGAAGATGATGGCTCTCCAGCGTTAAGTAGAGACAAAAGAGTTTCATAGTCTATCGTTTGTTGACCGTTGCTTTGTGATGTTATGAACTGCGTGCATACAAAAAGTGTCTGAAATAGAAAGGAGGCACTTTTTTATGTTTGTATCAGGATTGATTGTAATGTTAACTCAAAAACTTAATAAGTCAAATCAGCATTCCCATTTTTATCATTGTACTCGATTAGGTCAGAACTATGCATAATGTTTTGGCTATGATTATATAGATCATTGATAAACCATTAGTTACATAAAATTAGCGAAACATAAACAAGAAGAAAAGGTAAAATTTCAGAAAAACAGTAAAAATGTGTTTTAACTTTAAAATTGACCACTTTGAATGTAGTTTTATACGGTGTTCTTATCGTTTCCAATTTTTAAATTTATTATCCTGTAACATGTCTTTTGGCTTCGGACGAAACATTTTCAGAGACTAATAGAAACGAGTACGAAACAATAAATACAAGTAAACATGTTCTAAAAAAGCTACACTTAGGACCAGGGAGGGAGGAATTGGGAGTGAAGAAACCAGAATATATATCGAAAAGAATGGACAAGAAGTGCCAGAAATAAAACATTTCTACAGTCTCTTTGTATACACTGTGGATTCATGAAATAAAGGAGAAGAGGATATAATTTTCAGGGAATTACATTGATATACATACCTATTAGTCCGCTTTTGTAAAAGAAAATACCTCATCTAGCGAAGAATGAAAATTGGAAATATTTAATTCATACGGAAGTGTACGTGAAACGAATCACCAAAATATAAATTCGAGAAATTAAGCTCATAAAAGTAAGATTTGATTCTGTTACTCTCACGGTGGAATTGTCAAAGAAAATATCGTCAATTTATGTGTGGTACTATATAAGTGATGATATTGCTTCCTAAGATCAACGAAGGGGAATTTGAATACCTCTAGAGGAAAATGGCATCTATCAAACAATTTTGTACTTTAGGGAACAACTAGACTACAAAAAATGCGAATAGTGTATCGTAACAGAAAACTCATTTTAGTTGACTGATATCAGTTTTATGATAGCTAATTACGTAATACAGCTAGTATTTCATGGACTTTGCAACAAATTTTCATCGAAAGAGTGGAAATATTGAATTATTTAATAAAATAAATAAATAAAGGTAGATAAAAATTCGTACTTTCCGAAGCATTTTACTTATTGATTTATTATTTATGTGAATACTATATATATATAAATATACTTCCTGAATAGAATTTTAAGTACCTATTATATTATTTTTCTCTTCCTCAGTATTAATGGGAATATGCAAAAAAACATGTAAGTAATTACTTGTGGAGAGAGCAAGTAAAGTAAATAGAGATAAATTACATATCTACTAGTGACTAGTGATAATAGTGAAAATTACGGATATAAGAACAAAACAAAAACCAAGAAAATAAGATTTAGGGGCATTCAAATGCGATGAAATCGGAGAAAAGTATGGACAGTGATAACGAACATTCGAGAGAATCCAACGAAAACAAAGATAGACTACAATGGAATCATATAAAAATCTAAGGCGAAATTACAACCAAAACGATTGGAATGATAAAACCAAGGAGGATCAACAAAGAATGGTTTGATCAAAATTGCAGGGAAGTTAAGACACAGGAAAAAATATCCAGAAACAGAGTAAATACATGGGCGTAGCTAACGAGGGGCAAGAGTGGGTATTACCCACCCTAGAAAATTTGTTGCCTCACCTAGAAAAGTCGGCTGGCCCCTCCCCTAGAAAAAAAAAAACCTAGCTACGCCAGTGAGTGAATAATATAGAAGAGGAACTAGATAGATTCAAAATTGAGAAGAACAAAAGCCAGGATCAAACAACTTGAATCAATTCTACAAAAACGCTTGAAATGTGAAACAACAAATAAAACCATTGAAACGAGAAAAACAAAGTAACACTGAAAAAAATTAGAAAAATATGGAAACAACACTTAGCAAAATGTTAAATGTGGGAGTCAAACAAAAGAAAAGGAATAGAGAAAAAGAATCATTTTATAAAATACTAGAGAATCCAATGAACTAAAAGATCGGGAATATACGAAAAATACTAAGATGTTATTAGAACAGTTCTAGACCAGCAAATTCAACAACAAATGCAACTGAGAACATGGAAATAGAATAAAGAAGTACATACAGACTGCATGCATTTTAAAAGTGCATTCGACTAAATTAACAGATCCCAAATAGTGAAAGACGTGGGAAGACTGAGAATATTTGGTAAAAATAGGCAATGCTAAGGAAAGTAAAAATGAATATATATCAAAAACCAATTATTGATTTTCAGATATGATAACAACAACAGAAAAAAACGAAAGGTAATATAATAAAAGCACTGCATAACCTACAAAGAGCAACTAGAAAATATTTAAAAAACAAGACTCCGTACACCAAGAAAAGGATAAAATAATACCTATATTGTATATTCTACTTTGTTAAACGCAATCAGATCATATTTAGAATGTTTGTAATCGTCTACTAGCTAAGGTGCATTTTTTCTGTTGGCATATATAATATAACTTTTTTTCTTCTTAACCTTCCTATACTCACGCATACGGTCTGTGAGACCGACTTATATAGTATAGTATACGTGTTTCATTTTGACGTGAGTATAGGAAGGTTAATCGGCAAGAGGTCATATTTTGTGTTTTACTGCTCTATACTTATAAAATCTAATGCAACCGTACACTCATCAAAACACAATTTATTGTTAGTCTGAAATAACATATCACTAGTGATGATACTATTTTTTGTCCTAATTGGTCGAAACTAAAATTTAAAAAATCACAGGATATGTACACCAAATACATAATAATAATGATTGCAATGATTGCATCATAGGTTTGACCAGCATTAAATAACTACAAATTTGAATACTTATTTAGATCACATATTTTGAGAATACAGATTAGACTTAAGGATTACAATAAAATAGTATAAAAATTGGTACTTACTAATAGTATCAATAAATATTTCACAGCCATATTGCCTTCACAAAATTTGAACAAGATATGAAGTGTAACAAGTTGTATATATAGAATAAATCCATTATTAAATAAGAAAGTGTCGAACATATTCGCTAATATGACAATTTACAAGGAAAATTTCTCGCCAAATATCTCGGTAATAATTATTATTTAATAGCATATTTGTAATATTAGTAAACAAAAGACCTTTAAGATATTTTTACAGAACAATTTGACAATGTTCTAATGGGATTTTCAAAATAGGGAATTCGACTTTCGGAGAATCCAATAATAATTTATGACATCGAGCATCGTAAAGAACAGCATCTACAATTTTAATAAATTCAAGTAAAAGGAAACAACCATGTACATACCTATATATGTACTATATATTTACGTATATGAATTTGGAACAATAAAATTAGCAAAAATCATATATTTTCACTGATTTCACTTTATTATCTATAGATGAAATAGAACTTGATTATAACGACAACTATGCAATACCTTTAAATTTCTCGTATTTGTGGTAAATAAAATAACTCACACCCGACTCCTGACGTCACAAATTCTGATTTTAACGTCATATTTTAGGTTTCATATTTATGAATTAGGAATTTTCCTAATGCTCTTTGTATCGGTAAATCAGAAATATTAAATTTAAATGTCTGCCACTACTCGTGTGTTTGACATGCTAATTTGTTCAGTAGTTAACTTTAATGCAAGACAATGACATCTTCGATAAAATTACGAAAGAAATTGTAATAATTCATTTTTATATAAAAAAACTTAATGGTAGTTAATATACATAAATCTAAAAAATGTAGGGTATAGGCACAAACATAGACCCAAGCCAAGATAATTACATCGACAGTTTCATCGACTAACAGTCTTTTCCCTATCAGTCCGATTACCTTATCTGTATTATCGTTACTTTTACCGTTAAAATATTTAGGTGACACACATGACAATAATTTACTTTATTTCTGTAAAATTGTAATAGACAAGTAATGTACGTTTAACTGTTGGCGTGTATTTTACTCAACCTTATCGCGAAAGGATTTTCCCAAATATACGTTTATCATTCCAATGACACACATACATACATAGTGAATTGCGTTTGCATATTCACAATTTTTCTGTCGGTTCTACTCGTATTTATGGCATTACAGTATTTAGGCGTATGTTACGTGGGCGCGCCGGAAAGTAGAATGTTATTAATTTTTGAATGACTTGTCCTTTGATAAAATTATTTAATCGATCGCAATCGATATTAGAAAAAAGTCGAACAGCTGGAACCATAGAACGTTTCGAATCGAGAGAATGGCCAAATACTACATTAATATATACAACGTGTTTCAAAAGTTTTCACCATATGGAAATTATCAATTTGTCAACAAATTTTACTCAACAAAAGTTCCTGCATCCGATACAACAGACTTTGTAACCAAAAAGTTTTAAAAACATCTAAAACGAATTTTTTGTAACCACTTCTTCTTCTGTCAGGTGTTGGCACAACATTTCTTTATAATAGTTTCTAAATGATCAATATTTTGAAACAGTCTATGTTTTTATACGTATCTTATTTTTAAGATAGAAAGGAGTCTAAAGGGATAAGATCTGGTTTACTGTTTCTTTGTTGTCAATTATCCACTTATTTTCTATTGATACCAAATTTTTGATGAATTCTTCTGGCTGTAGTGTGACATATGTATACGATTTCTTGGATGCTTTGGTTGAATATTCCTGCACTCGTTTTCCGTGGACGAGATACAATTTCTGATTTTTCATTCTTTGTTAGTATCATTGCAATTGAAATTCTTTTATGAAACCAAAAGGAAATAAAATGCTAACAAAATGCTAACATGCGTGTTAACTAAATACTTTAAATCATCAGAAAACTTGTGAAGGTAAAAAGTCTGTCAGTTAATATTATTTTGTTTAGTAAGTCTTTCCTACAAGTTTGAGAACTGATAATTGTGTAGTTAGAGAAAAATGTAGGAGACCATAATATTGTATTTATTAATAGTTTTTGAATCTAAACAATATTTTTAAATAACTATTTCATCAATGTTAAAAAATAATGGTACTTTACTGTTGACAGGAAGGGATTATGTAAAAATTGTCAACTTGACTCGCATATTTTGCCAAATTATTAAAATACTAATAATGCCATAATAATCTTATCAACATCTTTTGACAAATTGATAATCAAAAAGTTTCCCATATGGCGTACACTTTTGCAACACATTGAAACACATTGTTGAAACAAATTATATAATACTCTCTTAATTTATAGAATTGATTTTGTCCAGTATTGCGTATTACTTTAAACTTTTATCATACATTAATACCACTGGGATGTACCTGTTGACTTGTCCTGGCACCGCTGGTAATAGTGTCGAAAATGTGCATATATACGCAATTGTAATTTCTCAATAAATTATATTCAGGCCAACGAAATTAGTAGTTATTAATTATTATTTATAAACTTAGAGCACTCTGAAAGCACCCATTCAAACTTGCAATATAATCCAATCATCTGCAAGTGATTTTTCATCTGAACTGCTTTTGTCATTTCGTGTTTTATGTCGTACTGATGAAAATCAGTATGAGCAAAATAATTACATTGTGTGCTGCAGTCTTCATGTTAAAATCTAGTAATACTTACACACAGTACGTATGCGGACACAGATAAGGTCAATAGTTTACGTGCATATAGAATACATATTTGTATAGTTGTACACTGGGAATCTAAAACCGTTTCAATAAATATTTTTTAAGTGATTATTATTACATTATTTTCATACTCTTCCTTCTTTAGCACTGCCATCAACCCGATCATTCCTGGATTCTTTGATTGCTATACTCAATATTTTAAAAGCACAGTA
Organism: Chrysina gloriosa; assembly: GCA_038088585.1. Classification (NCBI taxonomy): domain Eukaryota; kingdom Metazoa; phylum Arthropoda; class Insecta; order Coleoptera; family Scarabaeidae; genus Chrysina; species Chrysina gloriosa. The sequence continues at coordinate 65,692,568 of CM076088.1, forward strand.
CTTGAAAATCGATAATTTACATACATAAATGCATAAACGGAATAGAGCTGTATGTGCCCAAATAGTAATTATATAATTATGCACTTGTCACTGTTTCAATTATACTTTCTATTAAAGAATTGGCAAAAAAGTATAACGAATGCATCGGATACTTAATTCTTTTTATGAACGATGTTGTAATTAACTAAAATCAATTGAAACTAATGCAGAAGCATTTGTAATATTCGTTTAGATTCTTATGAAACAGGCAGAGAGAAAATTAGTAATTGAAAGTAAAAGTTAAGTACTCCTTCTATATCGAATTAAAATTTGCGTGTTGTGGAACTTAATACAAATATCCTCTAATATACTGCATGAAATGGAAATTGCAACACCAAGAAAGGGTGCGAATTTGTTGACCGAACTTCGCAGAAACGTCTACCTATTCAAGGGTGATAATTCCATGTCATGTAGTATATGTATCAGGACGAAAGTTTATGAGCACTCAAATCCTTTACTTTGAATAAGAACAACTAGATTAATCGTACGACTATAGGGAGTTATTTCTTTTTCATGAATTTAATTAATTAATATCGAATATCTTTCTCAAACAAACCCAATTATATGACAAGAATAGTGTTCCCTGTAAGATGTACGCTTGTCTGTTTAAAAAATTAGCGCACACAAATGATAAACTTGCATGTAATAAATTTAAAAAGAAATTTGTGATGAATTGACGTACTGACGACCATACTGCATATGCTTCCTAAGTATAGCACAAATTATTATAATTTTTTAAAGTGCACCAGCAAGAAAAGTGCGTACATTAGCATACACAAATTAGAGGACATATATCATTTTTGGATCCTTCTCATTCTAGTGTTTACAAATGTAACTAAGCTTGAGGAATTGCTTTGCATTAGCCAACCTCAGAACAACAGACCTAGGATCTAGGTTGGAGTAAAGTGTGCAAAATATTGTAATCTACTAATCGCACCAAATTAATTTGAGGTACCTATTCACTAGGTATGTGTACTTATATTAGCGATAGCTACCAAATGCACATTAGGGTACAAATTCACATACCTACTTGTATAGTTGTGTAGATGCTACGTTGTATTATTATAACATGCTTATTCTAGTGGTAGGGGGAGATAAATATTAACGCAAATAGCGTTGTCGTAATAGTAGAGTCTTAAATTAATTACTTATTCTGGAGTACCGATTGAAATAGCAACTGAAAGCTATGATAACCAAACGAGTGTCAATATTAAGTTACTATTATAAAATAAAGAAGAATATTGTTCCATTATTAAGAAATGCATCTTTGGTTCACTACTGTTTAACTACATAATTCCCTTTCGTAAGTTTATAAGTAATAAATCCTTACCTGTAGTTGGATGACCCATAATGTTGATCCATTCTGCCGGACTAAGTAATTCTTTCAATGTTTCTTCGGTTACCTAAAAATATTTATATAAGTATAAGTAAGATACACAACAAATAGAAATAGAAGTAGTATATAACAGTTTAGGTGAGTAGACAAAATATGTACAAAACAGTGGATAAGTTCCTGAAAATCGAACTCGTTCCATATTGTCTCTGGAGATTATTTGTGTGTAACATAATTACAATTAGAATCAGTCAAAATTCGATCTATAATTTCTGTGTTTTAGAACAAGAAGAGTATCACATACAAGAGTACTCTTAGGTGTTATGATTTCTTTATAAAATGAAATAAAATCTGGATTATTCTAAATATAACGACCTAATTAAATTAGGTACGTCAATGGGCAGCTACCAAGTTACTCTGCAAAAGTTTACTAAGTAAGCACAAGAATTCGACACATCATCCGGCGGATTATGCTTTGTCAATTGTAGATCGATATATTGTACTGACGAGTCCCAATAAGGGCGAAACTAATTAGTCTGCAGTTACGGTCTACGATTAACAAAACTTAATTCCCCTCATGGATTATCGGCGTATGCAAACTGTGCTTACTTAGTAAACTTTTTGTACACTTACTTTGTAGCTGCCCGTTAACGTTTCTTTGCGCTACAAAACCAATGTTTACCAGCCGTTGCCAAAGTGATTTTGACGTCGATATTTTAAGTGTGAATACTATTGCATTTAAGCCATACCTCGTGCATCTCAAGTGCCATTAGATTTGAAACCGAGTCTTAGGTCCTTATATGGCAAGTCATTTATTATTTATTATTATATTTATTTATTTCAACATAATTGATTGAATTTACTGTCGGTACTTGGTGAAACATTTTTGGAATACTCTATGTACATTTCGTCTTTCAGCATCATCAGGGGATTTAGTCTCCATATTAAATCTTAATTTTAAAATATACCAAGTGTTTTATTATTTATACGAAAGTTTATTTCATTTTATTAAATAGATTTCTTAGTAGAAATACATATTATGGTAAAATTATCAAGCACTTAGTTCAGTTGTATAGACCAAACCGATTTTAACCATTACCCAAAGATTAATACGTGTTGCTACTATTGCACGAACGTTCTATACATACCTGAAATAAAGGTTGAAAAAATCATTACAATAAAAACATGTTAATATGCAGACATTCTCTCGTTAACAATAGGAAATTTAATTTGATTAAATTGCTGTTGTGTGTTTACATGAAATTGTTTTATTAAATAACCTTGCTTTTACCATACGCAAAATAGTAACTGTTCACAGGTTAGTCAACTGTTCTATTGTTAAATATGAAATGAAAAATTTTCTATAAATGTATCGTTATTAGCGATATTATTGGGAAAATGTATGTATATTCAAGGTTATTTTTTTAAATATTGTTATATGATAATTAAAGTTCCTTTTCTAGATCCGTTTCAATTTTTCGATATAATTAGAATTAAAACTGTATAAGTACATGTTACGTCAAGGTAATTAATTAACAATGTATCATATCTCACTTGCATAATTTCGTAAAAATAAGGACAATAATATACATATATTGCAGCATAATTCTGCATTATAAAATGTTGAATGTACATAAATGTAGAGGCAAGGCAAAAGGTAAGATATACAAACAAATGTAGAAAATAACTTTAATTCATTTAACATTCTGATAAGTACTTTAAAAGGATAAACAAAAAGAACAGAAGGTATATTAACACGTTCACGATCATCATATAAAGGTATTTTGATGCTTATAATGTATCTAGGCGCCATTTTGCATTTACTTCGTGCGTGATCACTAAGGTTCGGCAAACGAGTACATGATAAGTAGCGTAAACCGGACTGATGCTGTCACTCCTCCGAATTTTAATTTTGCGCCTTGCACGTAAGTGGGGAAAAGCGGTGGAGTGACAGCGTCAGTTCGGCTTATATTACTTAACGATAAAATTATCATTCACTCGTTTGTCGAACATTCGTGATCACTAAGTTCCATGATAAATTATATGTTATATGAGTGCATGATAAGTAATCATTAAGTAGTGTAAACCGGACTGACCGGTTATATATTTGTCCCATATAATATTTTCCTAAACAATATACTTTGAAATATTTTTTGTAAACCAACAGAGGGGCTAAACTTTGCACTAACATCGCCCTTGATCGTCTACAAAAGCATTTGCCTAGAGAAAGGTACACGGTAGGGGCAATAAAAGACAAGAAGTAAGCATACGTAACAGACTACAACATATTGCGATTGTAAACTTTTTGTTGGGTTAGGCCAAAGTTGCAGAGGTTGAATTTAAGCCCGTTCTTAGGGTACTTGTCGTAATGATGTAGAAAATCTATGAAAAATTGAAGATTTTGTAATACTATGTGCATCTAGCATTTCAAATATTTTATTGTAAGTGTTACAGCCTCCATCGTAGAGGTAGAATGGAATTTTTCAATTTAAGAAGGTGTTCTTTTTTTTTGAATGCCCTATCAACACCTAAAACCATATAAGTAGGAAACAAGGCTTGGATTAGATATAGAAAATTGGCCATCCGAAAATTATTTGCTTTGTTAACAAGAGGTTAATGCAGTACACTCTATCATCTTTCGTGTTAAAAGTTTTGAAATCAAGATCAATAAGGGAGTCGGTATTAAATAAATCATAATCTGTTGGCCATAAATTACAATCAAAAGTTGTTCCCAGAGGCAACGTTTTTATTAAACAAAAGATACAATCATTTTTATTTCAATTTCGTTAAAACATTATTCTTCTTACTTTTTAACTTTAGTCATCTCCTGCTTTTTAAGTAAAATGGTCGCTAATGTTATATTTTTACTATACGGAGAAATTCTGGGGAAGTTGTAGTTGAATTGTTCAAAATGATTTCGAAGGTTTGAACCCATAATGGTGAATATCAATTCTTTCAGTCTAAAACTTCTCTCTTATTGCATTTGTCTGTATTTTTTTAACAACACGATATGAGTGTAAATATTAAAAAAGCCTATTAGAGTTTTCAACCGAAACGTAACTGGGTATTCATATATGGTACATAAACCAGTTTAGAACTTAAAGACCTCTTTTCATATTGTAAGGTACTTTCTTATGATTTCCCGATTCTATCTTACCTATCATGACTAAATTTCTTCATTTATTTTAATCTAGGCCATGCCCTTATAGATGATTTCATATTATCTTCTCCATTGCAAGTTTGCATTTATTTATCTTATTTTAACCATCTTCAAACAAATCATTGTTTGTTTGTCCTCTTTATTTTTTTTTTTTATATTTCATTTGCTATTATACATTGAGCAATTAAGTCCTTACTTATCGTCGATTTACCTACATGCATATGTTAATTAGCTGTACACACTTATCTGTACTTATATGTACATATGTCGAAATTGATTATATAATCTAATTCCTAATAACCTATGAAAGCATACGTATATTGCATACGTTAATCACACTCTGTATGTTGTGATTTAATGCACTATTGATCGAAAAAATACGTATACCGTGGAGGACTCAATAATGCATGTATTGTGCGAATGCACATCCATGTTGCTTGACACGTCGCTAGTCAGACATCTATTAATGAGTAATAGATTGTCCTATATTATCGACCAGCATGTGCATACCAACACACTTCGACTGTTATATTATTAGCTAGCTATTACCATATACACAATAGAAACTAAGATAGTTAATAAATTAATGGATTTATTATGAAAGCTTCAGTATTGAAATTATATTGCCTTATATATATATAGTATTTGGAATCAGTGCCACCTCGTCATTTTATAGTTTTGATAATTATTTTATAAAATGAAACACCAAAGTGATTAGATTCTATTAATTAACCTTTTTATTGTTCGATTTACAATACATTATATCTAATACTTATTGTTAGTTATCCCTCCATTGTTCTTAATGACACCTTTAAGTCTATCAGTCATTCTATCAATACATGATTTAACAATCTCCTGCTGTTTCAAAATTTCTTCCCATGTTTCCCGAATATTTCCATATATGGAGTTTTGAAATTTGCCGATAAATAAATATGTGAAGAAAAGTAAAAATACATATTGTTATTGTTAATTTTTATATTCATACTTTTCTCCAGTCCTCAACAGCAGAATGCTTATACATGCTCGTCCACTGAAGACATGTTTTCTTCATTTTCTTGACGAGTCTTGGTTTTATTTTTGCTGGACGACAATATTTTATCGCTGCTTCGTATAATCGAGGTCGCAATGTTTTCTCCGATATTCTCACGTTTATTTCTTTTATCATTTGCTGTATTTCAGACGTAGACGGCTGTCTATTATTAATAACCATATTAACCATATTCCCTTAGTGTACTTTTACGCACTCCACGACAATTTCTACCGCATGATGTTTGGAGGCAACTTCACTTGATTAAATAGCTATACGTTGAATGATACATTTTCCTTTTTAGCAATACCCTGTTGAGAATACATGTCAGTTTGCAAAACGATTCTATCCTAATTTTTATAGATATCTTTACGCTTTCCCATGCTATTTGAAAGTTAAGACTAAGAAAGTAATCGATATTTAATTGAAAATTATTGGGCTTAACACCCATTACACAAAAACACAACTATTAAAAGAAAAATTGAATGCACTTATATTACTGTCAATAGCCTTCGTACAATTAACAAATCCCAGATATAAAGTTTACACTCGGCTTTGTAAATTTCTTGGTAACGCCATGACTGTGGAGGCTACAAGAAAACAAAATTCGCAGAGCTCACTTTGAACAAAACATTCTTCAAGAGCCTTATTTATAAAATACATAATGACTTCCAGGTATACCCTACGTTTCTGAGGTAATATATTTCATAATAATAATTATTAATTAAACACTACATACATATGTGTGTGTTCTATGTCGCTTGAAGCAGAAGATTAGCATACAAGATTTTATCCTCATCTTCAGCCCAAAAGGAGAGAAATTGCACCTGAATTTAATTTAAATATCGCTTTCAAGATCATGCACCACTCAACACTGCGAATCGAAAACATGTCAGGGCTTTTGCCATAAATTTGAAGATTTTCTTTGTTTTTGCTCCTCTTATAATAGGGAAATGCTGTCTCCAACAGCATGCAAAAAGGACGTGCAATTAGTTCATTCTAATTATTTATTTATTTACTTCAATAGTAGAAATTCCTACGCAACTGCTAGAATATCGTTATTAGTCTCTTCTATTCTTCTTTTGTTAATTCGATTTTGTAGCTCATTAATTTGTATATAGTAACTTTATGTGTGTGAATGAATACGAAATGAATAATTTATATTCTATTGTATGTGGTCCTGGAATTTTTATTTTGTATGTAAATTACAATGGATGTAAAGGAAAGAATTTTATTCCCACATTTGACTCCAACGGAACCATTTTTTTCTTTGTAGTGGGTGAAATACAAATTATGTGCAAGTTCATATACACTCTAGAGAAATTCAACTCGATTTTTGAAAAAGAAAATGTTCTTGCGCCATTACTTTGTATAAGGGATGCTAACTTCCCAAATGAATGAAGTAGGTAGCCACCTTTTGTATAAGCCTTCCCAGAAGATGCTAGATTCTGTCTCGGATGCCCTAGCGTTCCTTAGTTGTTCGTAAAATGAGTGTATTCATAAATGACAACCTTGTGATAACAGAAAATGTGCCCCAACAGTGTTAAGCATGAAGGTATATCTAAACCTTCTAGGATAAAAGCAAGTCTACCCAGAGCGAAGAGTAAGCTTCGAAGAAACTGCCAAGATGTGAATAGAGAATTGTATTTATTGGCGCATTTATTAATTTTTCTACGTCATTTACGACGAACGGAAATATGGTGGAGCTCCATCGTGCATAAACCACATCTGTTGTCGGATATTGAGCTTCCTTCGAGCAATGGTGCTAACTTCATTTTGTAAAAACCCAGTTTGTTCGTTCAGACGATTCGAAAGTACAAATGGTCTAATACTATGTATTATGCAGCAGCATAGATTGAGGGAAAATCGCCGTAGGTAATAAGTACGCCACATAGCATGGGGATTCTTTATTGCCCAATGATGTCTATTATGCGTATTAACAATTATCCGGATTCGCCATAAATATACTGAAGAAGTTATAAAAACACTGACAACTAAAAACAATAACCCAAGACAACTTGCGAACTAGCCTATCTTACGATTAAAACGGTGACGTATAAATGATCTGAAGTTCTTGTCGATTATCCCAGCTGTCTATTGCTGAAATTATAACATTTGAAGTTTGGGAAAGGCATGTTCTTTGATAACAGACCCGCCTCATTGTTTCGAATTCAACAGCCGTATCTTAACGATTAGTCATCACTAGCACCTGTCGTCGCACTGATAATGAAATTCTAGTCCTTCGTTTATAATGTGTCAAAGGTATTGCTTTTCAATATGAATAGCACCATCCCGAAAACATAAACTGGATAATAAGTTTCTCTTGCCATTTGTAGTTAACTTATACATATTAGGAAAATTACTAATAATAACTTGCTAATTGATTTGCTGTCTTGAAGCATCTATATTTAAATTCTTAAGGATAAGTTAAGGTATACGCTGTATATATATCACGCAAAATGACAAAGCCAAAGCGGAATGGACTGACTGTAAAGGAGAAAGAGAAATAATACGCCAGATGCTGGAAAAAGTGTTAGTACGTTATCTATTGAATGCATGAGATTGAATATTTGCAAAAATGTTTGACAATTTATAAAAGGTTCTGAATACAAGATACTATGGATCGTAGTTTCGGTATATCATAAATTTTTGGCGACTCGACGTTGTGTATTTTTAATTTTTTTAGTTAATTAATAATAATTTAGTTTTCATCCCATTCTTGTATCTGAATAATTGACAATCCCAATTGTATCAAAGTTATTTTGAAAATATTAATTCAATGTCTACGAGAGCTAGATAACATACTTCTACACCTAATGTGAACTATTTCTCGTTTTGAGGTTGCACTTAGAATGTAGGTTCTACATATCTTTGTAATGTGTAACGAAACATTAGTTGCTTCACCTAACTCTTTCTTACATCGCTACTCCTTTACCTTGAACGCATAGACATAGTGGGACAAATTCTTGAGATCGTGATTCTGTCAAAGTCACACTTTATGGTAGTTGATCGCGTAAATTACTGTAATTGGCTATATACACAGACAAGAAATAATATTTCCGGAAACCGGAGATTAATTAAAGTGGACATATTCATTCATCAATTATGATAAGTAAATTCTTTAAACCTTTCTGATATGACTTTCCCGTGTCTTTTAATTACTTAAATGTATGTATGCGTATGTATATGTGGCAGGAGCCGAATATCCGACAAGTTTTAAATTGCTTGTTACTTTCACTTAGCCTAAATATTATACAAAATGGGTGGAGATAGTTATCATAATCGGAACATTGAGGTTGTGTTATAATTAGTAAATTCTCAAGGTTTAATAGTAAATACCTATAGAGAACTTAAACAGTATCCTTCCTTATTATTCACATCATTTTTATATCCTTTTGGCGCTCAACTATTTACAATTAACTCATTTTGATCATTTTACAAATGATTTGGTTTTTAAATTGCACCCTAACAAAGTTCGTACAAATGGGGATACATATAAAAATAAATTTCACAATATATCAGACCAAAATTTGTGAAAACCTAACAGGACTTAAAGTCATTGGTAGTCTTTCCGTACGACACTAATTGACGTTACTCTTGATAATATTTTTATTTTAAAGCATTATTATCGATGACTGGAATTATTTTATTATAAGTTAAGTTTATTAGAGCTTGAAAAATCTTGTGAAGATAAAGATGAATTACGAGTTGTAAAATTAATGGAGATGGGAAAAGACGACCCAAAAGAAACGACATATGATGTCAAACCCTCTAAAGAAAAAAGAATCAAGGAAAACACAACAAAATGAAGGAACTTTTTCCCATCTGGTCACTGAGTGGTCAAGGGGTGTGTGAAAGCCCTATAGTTCGTATGTTGTACTATCATTCCTGTTATATGTGGAAAAATAAAACTTCTTTAAAATTTAAATTTTTATAAATACAACACTAGATAAATTTTATCGTAGAAAATTTTTTACATCGAACGGAGTTTAATTACATTTTTTGAGTAATCGTAGGTCTTTTGAAGTATCTGAAACCGTTCTTAACTCAAAATCTATTTGTTGACACATTAGTTGGGTTTTTATCATAGATGCTCATACATACATATGATGAAACTAATGAAAGAATTCACAAATTTATTATTGATAAAAAGTTCGGTGCATACAAAATTGAAACAAGGTGGCTTTAAACCATTTTCAGCATGGGTTGGTTTGGCTACAAGACTGGATACTTTGTTTTAGCTTATCAGAAGCTGTGTATGCTCAAATTCTGAAAAAGTTCGTCATCTGAATTTATCATTCTATCATTAGATTTTTATCTGTTTGGATATGCAATAATTAAAATATGTATAGTAGGCATAAGAGATGAATTGGTCATTTGCATCTTGTTTTGTGCCTTTTCGATAAAGGGAAAATGCAAACATTACGCATTCTAGCGGATTTCGCTGAAAGTTGTACGCGAAAGTCTTTGGGATTGTTGCACCCAGGGACATGCTTACGCAAATTTTTCATTTTTCATATTTCCTAAAATGTTTACTATTCTTTTTGAAATATTCTATATATTGTGCTTAGTTTTTCAGTAATTTTTAATAAAAGAATGTAGTGCATCAATAGCATTTACAACACTTATATATTGTTAATAAATTTTCTTAGGTTCCAACATCTTCTGCATATTTCCTTTATATTGCGATAAACATTTCAGATATGCAATACGGATAGCGCATTTCCAAAATGAAAGTTAACTTGCAGATGCATATCAGGTTTACGTTGATGAGAATTGAGGAAATATGGTGTTACCGTCAGGTGTACGTATGTACATGAATACATAGCACTTGTATTACTTACAGCTTACGTAAGAATGAATTCTGCAATGTTATGAAAATATTTAATACGTGTGATGATGTGTAGATTCTATCTATCGGGGTTGGAAGAATTTTACTCATTATTTTAAATTCTTATTGCAAATTTCTTTTTGTTGAAACAGCGCAGTTAGTTACATACTTATGTATGTATAAACACATAAGCACAAACAAATTCATGGTTATAATTTGACTGTAAATGAGATCTTAAATATGTCAATTAACGTTCATTTTAAATAATTGTAATATTTGTGACTGAAAGCAAACAGTAACTATAATTAGTAACTAGGAACGTGATTATTTACTCAAGTGCGTTCTTATAAATTATGTATTTCAAAGTGAACAAGGACAAAATGGAAATATTTTCTTAGAATTACATTGAGTGTGATTCCTAAGATCTACTTTCGTTTGAAGTTTGTGTTTTTATGAATATACGCTAATGGAAGTGTGCATTTCGTTAGTGAATAAATATATTGACATGGATTGGTAATATTGGTAGTTGAATATCCGCACATTGGATCTTCGTTGCGTTGAATTCAAAGTAACTTTCTAGAGTGTATCGGGTGTTTTGAAAAGCAATAATAATTGTTTTGGATGACAGAGCTCAAAAATCATACCACCGACTTCAATTCCCTTCACGGGCGCCATAACACGTGCTGCTCTTCTGATGTGCCCTTGTATGACAGCAGCACCGTTTAAAATGCAAACGATCAATTCGTTTCCTATGATTATCTTACCGTTGTTGAGTCCATTATCCATGCCTTGTTTCCAGAAAAATTTAAACAAATTATTGCCGAGAAAGATTATCATCTTAAGCAAGTTTTTAATTGTCAAAAATCATGAAGCCGGCCTTATGTAGAAAAGAATGCCCCACCGGACTTACATTCAGAAGATTGTCAAGGAAGCATGAGGCTTTAAAACAATGAAGGAAAAACTGTACTTTGTACAAATGCAGCTGCTCATATGATTAAACCTAGACTTGTTTACTACTGTATCTTCTGGTTGTATCTTTTGCTTGTAAAGTATAATATAAATACTGATTGAATATAATTTAATATATATGAATATAAATAATTTTATAAAACTATCGACTAGTTTAATGTAATTATCTGAAATGCAACGTAATTTTCATACATGTTTGATTTCAAACAGTTCAAAAGTTGAAATCAAAAAGACGTCAAAAGCTACATTTTTGGACAATTTACCTTCTTTATTGATTAAGCTAATTATCGCAAAGTTATCTTCTAATACTATAAGAATTTCTTTTCACTTTCCTAGTTCGTCCTCATTAACGTTCACACGCAAATACGAGTACCTAACCAAACTCGATACCTAAAGAAATTCCGGTTATACTATCGCCGTGCTAATCGTCGTTGCATATGTCTATAATATCGACTAAACCAAACGTAAGCGGTAAGCACGTTATGCAATTGACAACATTTAAAATGCGGTGGAGTAACCGCCGCGAGAATAAATTACAAAAGCAAAACGCTGGAAAATTAGTGAAACCCATGAAATATCCGCAAGAACGAGGAGTTCGCGTCTTTCGACCTTGGTAATAAACGATTTCGGCACCACTATATTATTCGTGCGCATCGAACGACTCGCGAGGTCGGGTCAAACACATCGAATATCCGCTTTTACTAAATATTTTGCTGGTGTGAATGATTTCACTCCGACAAACGAACAATAAACCAAGGGTCTCCGACTTTTTCCAGTTAATTACAATTTCTGTACATATGTACACATATAGGAAAAGAAAAGAGATGAATGTGTTTAATTTGGCCACTGGGATGGGGTTAATTATCTTCCTCACTTACAACCTTTCAACAGTTAAATTTATTGCTAATTCCTTAATACTTCAATCCTCTAAGTATTTAATTTTGTGGCAATTAATTGCATTTGTTAGTTTTAATGGGTAAGAAATATAAGTAAAAAAATCGATACTAAACCTTGCACCGAGGAGAATCATTTGCAGATGGAGCTACCTACTCAAAAAAATACTTTGAAGGATGTTAAAATGGTCATCAAAAATTAAGTCATCCTCCAGAGGGGCCTTGGATTTGATTTAATAGGCGACAGGATATTATAAAATCTTCCGGCTAAGGAGACTTACCCAAAATTAAAGATATACAAGGATATTCTAAAGCTACGTTGTTTTCCTGAAGAATGGAAGATAGCACAGATTATAATGGTTTCTAAAGATTATCAGTTTGGATTTCGCCGAAAACATGGTACAGTGGAGTAGATACACAGAAATGTCAACAAGATTAATGGTGATTTAGAAAATTAACAATATTGTTCTGCCGTATTTATAAATACAATCCAGGTTTTTGATGCAGTGGTATATACTGGTTACTATTGTAAAATAATAACTTCCTCATAATTCTTAGAGCGTATTAAAATTATGCATAACAAATACATTTCACAGAGTCAACTATCAAGACTGGATTGGATTGTAAATTGGTAGTACTGCAATCAACAAAAAACAAAGATAGTAGCTTTGCCAACAGGATGAAACTAAAAGGTTCGGGTAGTATATAACTGTTCGGTTAGAATTGATCAGTGAACTAGAATATTTTTCCATAACGTTTGATACAAAACTGAATTGGAGCAAACACCCTGTTAAAGTGACGAACAGGACTACAGCAGGAGGACAATTATCCTGGCGATGCAGAATATTTATTGGCAACACTGGGCTAACGTTTATTTGCGGAGTTGTAGTCTGGTGGAAAAGGACAGAAGGAACAATGAACAGCACTATAACCGCAGCCATGGGGGACATACTGGGCCTATTGGATGAGTCGTTATTACAGATGCATGGGGACAGTAGCTGAATATTCTAATAGCGACCAGGTACGGGACAAGGAATCACTTGAGAAATTCTATTGCCAGCGTCTGGTTGAAGGACGGATCGCAATCCAACCAAGGCACAAGGGCTGATATTTGCGGACTGTGCCCTAGAAAGAGGATATCATCGAGTCAGCGAAAACATGCGAAGATTTTCTGGCTGGAGCAGCCTGTGATGAAGAAATAAAAAGATAAAATAGAATGACTGATAGTCAGGCGACTATTAATAGTATAATAGCTTTAAGGCCATTATGAGTCTTACCAAGTCTAAACTGCTGAATTATCATAAGGAAGCGTTCGATTCAGCTGGTACGGGACACATTATGTCTTTCATGTGGGTGGCAGGATATGAAGACATTAAAGCCAACCTGAACTAGTCAACCAATTATCAAAAGGAAACCGTATGCGGGACCTCTGTGCGGGATAACAAATTATTTTGCCAGACGGGAAGTTTGATTATGGCTAGAAAGAGAATATTCAAAGAAATACAAATTTACTGAAGATCAACAAAGAAAACGAAAAAGATTATTACCGATCTAGTAATCGGCCACTGCTCTTTGAAAAAGCATCTATGGAACATGGGAATGGTAAGCGAATTGTGATGTAAGAGAGGTGAACTACAAAGGGAAACCAGTTTCCATATTATCTAAGAGCATACTGCTCAAGTGCAGTGGAACGCTTTGTTTAGATCAGTTTTATACTTGTCGCGTACACAAGAATAATTACTGCGGTCCAGGAAGTTAGAATATCATCTTACCAAAAACCAAACATGGTTAAAACAAAACATAGAAAATATGCAAGAGCTAATGAAGCAAAACTAAAACTTATAATTTTCACTATGAAAAAGATTTTTGTTCAATAAATGAATAAAAGTTAAACATAATTAATATTTTTAATTTAATTTAATGTTTTAATTCTGACAATGCACTAACTTTGCTATCCCATACCGAGTTTTGGTGTTTGGACTTCCACCCGTAAAGAATGGTGAAATTTGGAATATAAGAAAGATCCCAATTAACTTTAAATACCAAATCACTAAATGCAATTTTTGGGGTTCGCCAGCAGTTCAAATATTGACTACTTACAAAGATTCCAAAATCAAACATTGGAAATGATAACAAGTACTTGGGGTATTTCAAATGAAATCATAGAAATGGGTCAATTAAGAAAATATAGTTGTATTTCACCAATAAACATTGTATTCTCCATGTTTCCATTTGCAAACCTTTACTAGAAGGTGGTATTTTCTTATTTCACAGAAAAGTTGAGACCAACAGAAGGCACGCATATATCTATGTACCTATGAATAAGTAAAATTGAACTGAAAATTGAAGATTGTCAAACCAGAACAGGTGATAATTTCCGTATTGGCCTAATTGCGTTTATCGCGAAGAATAATAATATCTATTACGAATTGATTACTGCACACATTACTACATTCTGTCGTGTTTATATATGTATATATAGAGTATGAAAGGCACCTACTAATTTCAATTAATTTATTTGGTTGGTCGAACATAGCGAATAACGATAAACCGTACGTTTTTCAATGTTTACGCACAGTTGTTCGCAATTAATGAAGAAAGTGATATCCACTGAATCGAAAAAAGGGGGCCAAGAACCACACTAGTCGATATAAAGAAAGTTGAAATCGATGAACAACGATGATAGAATAAACAACGAAGAATTTGTCTTTTATGATTTTATGACTTCCTTGCTTATTGAATTATACCAAATTCTCTCCACATATACATACACATAATATAAATTAAGAGGTTAGTATACGAAAAGAATATCAAATAACACCGTTTTAGGTTATATTCATATTTGGTGATCATATTGCATTAGTAGCTGCATTAAGCTTCAAAGTTACAAATAATTACAAGTTGCATGTAGAATTTACGAAGCTTAGTATTCTGATACATTAAAAACTACTTTAAATTACACTACAAGCTCATTAAAGTATGATCATCTCAGAATTTTCCAAGTTACAAAAATGAGTTATTGATAATATATCTTACAAAATATGACATATAATAAGATATTTAGCTTTTTTAACAGTATTCGCTTATACAATATTATTGTACTGCTTAAAACAACTATAGAAAATTTTTGAAAGCTGATGATATGTAGTAAATATTTTGATTGGTTCTATGCATGGATGGTGAATCACATTTCTTTATTTTTTGCGTTCTTGTAATATTAGTTCCGAAATAAATTCTTAAAATGTTTGTTCGCCGTTTATACATACAACTACTTTAAATTAAACATTTCTTACACTTTGCAGGATCTCGAAATTGGCGTTTACGTTGCCACCTTAGCAAATTAATAACGAAAATATATAATATCGATTAACTCTTTTTAATACTGTAGTAAAATGTAATTTAGAACGATGGGTATTTATATGCTTTTACAGCTAAGAATGTTTGTAAATCCATTTTTATCACACCATAAGTCTATAACGTCTGATGTCGTAACGCTAACATAATCCACTTAAGTGACTTTAACGTCAAGTACAACTCATTTAGCAAGAAAAGGAGAACTATAAACTTGTACAGGATATACGTGTGTTCCCTGTAGATTAGTTGTACCGTTATGTACCACAGTCACATCGATAGGAACATTTGCTTTATTTATTTTATCTATGTGATATCAAAATATGTAGCAGTCACCAATAAGCTTAGTTTAAATATTTCTGGGATAACCTTCTTGCTCTCTGTATATATTCATATAGCACTACCCAAGAAAATGTATCACATTCTTCCGGGAATTCCACATATATTCAAAGAGATAAGGCTACGATGCTCCAACATTGTTTTAAAACCTTTTGAAAAGTGATGCTAGATAATTGGAAAGGCAGAACAGAAATATGGTAATCGTTTCCATGTTCTGTTTTACAGAGGGCAAATAGAATTCATAGCATACATGCTAACAACAAATGATTGAAACATGCACAAGCTAAGGGAAACAAATAAGTTTTGAGAGAACAGAATACGTAATAGTGGTGGTACAAGCGACGACATAGATCTGGAATTGGAACGTAGTCATACCTTCATACCTTCGAGCAGTGAATTCTAAAAATCAAGTAGTGATCAAAAGTTGAATAAACAGAGCTCAACCCTTTAATTTAGAACAACAACATTGCAGGAATTATTCATTAATCAAAGATTGTTTGTATATAATGGAGTCTATGCATCTGCTCTTTTAAGATATGGGAAACGATTTTGACGTTCATTTTTGTATTGTTAACTCTAGCAATATGCGCAGCATATTCCCAATTATTTTGCTCTGTACTAATGCCGACGTTTTCCATTTCAGTTCTTTGGTTTAAATTTTTTTGTCGTTTAGCATTTGTTGTAGGCCCGTGTTTATTAAATCTTACTGAATTTCGAATAATTCAGACTTTATCAAGAGTTAACGGTGATAAATCACGCTAAATACTAAATTGGACATTAGGTTACCTTATTAATAAATTAAGCTATGCATGCTAGCTGTTCATATCGAATTCTTTTGGCTTCGTTCCGTTCTTCATCTATTTTAGCCTCTATATTCTTCTGTCTGCTTTTAGTTATTCCATCACTTTACTCCAATTTTTTGTTATTTATTGCCATGTTTCTGTTTCTCACTCCAAGATCTTTGATATCGCTTTCTATCTGTTCTTCGCTTTTTATTTTCGACTTTCCTCTGGTCCTACTCCTCGCTGCCATCCTGTACCCTTATGGTTACACCTTTACTTCTTTGTCCATAACTCGAATTTGGTTGGAGTGCTAACATTCAATTTCCTTTTAAACTGTCACTCTATAAGCCGATTTCTTAAATCAAATTATTTTTGTAACACTTTCATTCAAATACATATGTATACGTAAGCTGCTCTCTTCAAGTCGAACATCAATCGTGCGTTGTCATTTTTAGCAACAATCGCGCTGCTAACACTGACACAATCAGTTTCCTAAATCAAAATCATTCCTTATGTAAATAATACACAATATACTGATTTCATAAGTGAACTAACATTTTACTTAGTCGATATACATATGTAAGACATATGAACTTGTGGATATTGAAAGCATTATTTTTGGTTTTCACACATATATTAACTATTTCTATTAATCTTAATGTAAAAGTAGGGCTTCACTTAAAGTCACACCGCTTAGCGTTGTTTTGATATTACGTCGCCGGTATAAATGCACCATCTCCCCGTTACAAAGTTGCAGTGGTTTCGATTTAGCGTCATCTGCGTTACAACACTTCATAACACTCCCATCCGTTTCCTTGTGCGGCAAGTCTGGTTGTGCATAAAGGAACAGTGCAAAAGTGAAGACATGATAGTAAAGAAAAGTGCAAAAATAATGCCAACGTTTTCTTCCAACTGATCGTCCTATCGTGTTATCCCACTTGAAGTTACTAAAAATGTGGGCGAGCCACTACTAGCGTTTATATTTCTACGTTTAAATCATAAACATTCTACTTGAACATATATCAGGCCCAGGAGTCTTTAAAATTTTCCTTGCGAAAGTTCAGTATTAATAAAATTACGACTTTCTGATGATAGTGGAAAGAAATTTTTCTTACAAATCTTGTTTTATTTTATTTGAACCTTCTTTTGTTTAAATTTGATCTATAAGTTGTAAAAAGGAAGCTACACCTAATAGTATAAATCCTAATTATGTTCTAAAATGCACTCTATGAGGTGTGCTTGCTCTTGCGGTGGTATTTGTTGTGGGATGTACTGTGAATCAGCAGGCACTTTAGTCCCCACAGACTAAAATTTTCATTAATCTCATTATAGCACAATTGTTATAACCTTATTACCATAATTAAATTATCATTTGATTTGACATATATAAACCAACTAGAAACAGTTCGAAAGCGTAACAATATTTAAAATTCAGATAGTACATCCATTAGGTAGTAGGTCCTATATTTAAAATTGCATAATGATCGTTAATATATGCGACTTTTTTGTTAAAATGTTTTGCCGTTCCGTATTATACTTCAGCGGCATAAAGTGTGTCACAGTCTGATAATTGTCGTTAGAACAATGTAATTAGCTGAATGCTCTGGGCAAATAAAATACAATTATTTTGTAGACGAGTGAATCGTATTTAGTTTGAGCGACAGTACGTTAACAATAAATAACAACGCAACATCATAAATAAGTATGTATCCGTGTAAAATCTAAAAAACTGTTAGCTCTTGCGTTAGTTATTTTAATGAAGTTACTAGAGAATCACTTTAATATCTGCGTTAAATCAGTAAATAGAATATTTGCCCGGTCCTTTTCTTAAAAATATAAGTGACAATTATTATGGAACGGCACTCAGATTTTAAATCATACATAAACTGAAATGTTATCCAAAAGCTTAAAAAATACCCTTTATAATAATATTTAATATTCATAATAAGCTTCCATTGATTGTCCGCGTACACGTAACGACAAAAGAAGTTTAAATGTCAAGGCGTCCATTTATATTACCTATGTAAAACTTACATTTCTATAGGAGCAGATATATGTATGTAGTAGTAAGGTATCAGAATAATGTCCATTTCATTTATTTAAACTCTTTCCAATAATTAAGAACCATGCTAATAAGTTCATATCCTTTACCTATTATATTTCATCAGTTCAACCAGCAAGATTGAATGGTGTAATCAATATTAAATTTACTAAGGTAATATTAATAGGTCACTATCTACCTAGTAGCATAAAACGATATTGATTGGCTTTTTCATGAGAACTGGAACAAAATGTGAATGTAGGACGGCGGTTTAATATTTCATGGAGATAATTGTTCTTAAGTTCCTCTTATTGGGAAATACATTCAACCTTTAACAAATACAATAGTCTTCTCAAAAACTTATAACAAATATTTCAATTAAAAAGGGGAGGAAATGATTATGAATAGCTGAAGTATACCAAACCATATTGCACGGGATGATTGCATACATGTTTGACTTATTTCTGACCAATATCTATAAGATTTACACAATTAAAGTAGAGCCAAATTCCTAGAATATTCGAAACATTAAGTTAAGTGTATCATTTTCCAGTCTATTGGCTCGATTAAGTCTTGTAATGAAAATGTTTTTAAAGATTTGCTATTGAATTTATTATTTTTAGATACACTTTATCGTGACTAGTACAATATTAATATCTAGTGTTGATATCGAAATATTGAAAACTTACTTTACGTTCCTTTGATACCATATTAAAATCCAGTTTTACAGTCACTCGTGTTGACGAGTTTTATATGTTCCTGTCATTTTACGTTCGCTTTCAGTTAATACTTTCGTCAACCTGAACGTAAATATCGTTTTTACTTAATTTCCCTTACTGTTAGCCACGTACTTTCATTCAAGATTTGACTTACATAATAATCAATAATGTAAGGAACGGAACTGCTTTATCCGTATAGAAAGGAATGATGACCACAAAACCGTACTCGCCAACATTGACTTATACGAAATCCTAAACATTGAACTTGACGAGAGAAGTGAAAGTGTTATGGGTAATAACTTGAATTTATTTTGTTGTTGTAGAATAACATAAAAAGATGCATATTTTAAGACGCCGAAAAATGTATGAGGAAAGAAAAGGAAGAAACCATTTTGTGACGAAACAGACAATAGAAGGAAGATTAGACAATAATTTAGAATAATTCTGGTATCCTAGAAAAGAACCGTAAGGAAACTATTTTGAAAATTGTATATCTGACCTTTATAAGTAGTGTAACGATAAAATGCTAGTGTTTTACAATGTTAAGAGCTTCTACAGCTTTAATTTTTTGCAATCACAAGTGAAGAACCAGTAAGTTTACGGATATTAGTATCAGTATTCGTTACGATTGCTATAGTTTTGGAACCAATAAAGAAAAATTAAGTTTAACCGATCTTGAAAACAGTACCCAACACCCTTAAATGATTCCCGTTGGGAATTATTTCCAGATCCACCATATTAGCCAGATCTGGCTCCTAGTGATTTTCATCCGATTTTTTAATTTGAGAGAATCTCTACAGCGTGTTCGATTTGAGGCCCTAAATGACAACTGGATTTCAGATTCCGAAAAAGTTCTTTGAGAACGGTTAAATAAAACTGATTTCACGTTGCAGTAAGCGTATTCAATTAAACAGAGATTGTATTTATATTGTAATTTTGATGAAAATTGACGATTGGAAACATCCCTAGTATTTAGCACAAAGTTTGACAACAAACATTTTCATAGCAGCCCATAAAGATCGCAGTACATTCAGATTTTCGCGCTTATTATAAAGATTGGTAGTTGTTGCAAGAATTTTCTTTACAATTCAACGTGCCAATAATTAAAAATTAATTCTGCACACCTTTCTGTACTTGAAATATGTATATATACATAGGTATACAGATTTCGCTACCTTGAATATTTAAGATGCATTAGACTGTATTTGTGACATACACATTTAACTTTCTTTATTTATCTTATATCAAAAAGCCTTAACCTACATTACACATCATGTCTATAAACGTCTTTTATGTATTTACAGTGTATTGTTAGTAATACGTAAGATTTCTTACTGTAGGTATATATAGGTACAAACTATTGAAGCAGTCTAAAATATCAATCGTACATTGAACTATGACGTTACAAGAAATTGCAACCAATTAGTTTTCATAGTGAAGGTACTTATGTATATGCAGCAAGAAATGGTAACTACAAGGAGATGTTTACTTTCAAAATGTCAAAGGTTTACCATCTGAGATGATTAGATATAAGACCGTCTCTAAGAGAATGTTCTTGTATGGACAATACTTTTACTTTCACCGCAAAATGCATTTTCTTTCCAATAGATCTTTGTAATCAATATCCATATTTAATTTGCAACATGAAAACCAATTTGAAATTAATAAGTACTTAGTCAGAAGATACATATTCAGTTTATATGCCCATGTTTCATCATAATCATTTTTTTGTATACATTTTCCCACTTCCATTATAAAAAAGATATTGAATTTGGATCGTATACAGATTGAATTGCAACGAATCTTTCATCACAAATACTTCACTTTTATAATTTTCATAGAATCGTCAGTTTTCTTTCTAATCGATGCATACAGCCATTTTTTCCATATTTGTAGGTATGAACTAGTGTAGGAACGTCGGGTTTAGATGTAGATATACATATAAATTTTATAACACTTTGTTAATTATTATTGTAATTTTTATTCAATTGTATCAATCCCTAAGAATATTATCGGCTATTCGTAAAACTGATGCAAACGTGTATGTTTATAGAAATCTTGAAATGCAAAAATTCTTAGGAACATGAAGTTTCTAAAACCACATTTAAAAAATTATTTGCAACAATTGAAAAGTCGACGTTTCAAAAATTCTTTAAACTACTTTGAAGCAAAAAACTGAATTTTTAAAAACATTGTATTCTTTGTAGAATTGATTTATAGAATTTTGCGTCAAAGGAAATTTCATTTTCCACTTTATACATATAGTAGGACATATACACTATCGACCAGTGTACAACTTGTGTCTGAAATCACGGTAACGAACAAAGAACATTACTGTGACTATCACTAGGAACAAAGCTAACATGTCTCATGGATGATTCAAGATCGAACAAGATAGAGTCTGAGGCAATAAGATCATTGTCCAATAACGCTCTCAATTCGTTCTCCCTTGCACTCACATGATGTAGACCCAAGATAAGTCAGAATAGCATACATGACAAGAAGCAAAATAATTATTATTTGAATAGTAAAAAAATCCTAATCGTACAAACTTAAATCCTAATCATTTTATTGTCTAATTTTCTGACCATACTTTTATGTTGAACTATAATTTATGCGTATTTACTTTCTAGATCTTGATACCAAAATGTATCCTCATAAATAGTTCATTCTGTATACATAACTCTATCAGCTTTTTCCCATTACTGCTAATTATGCTTTCTCCATAAGTTTCCATAACGCAGAGTTTTCTTTCTTTATCATTTTTCACTCAAGAGTCAAAGCATCTCATAACAATTAGTTTTTCGTTTATTTCTTTCGTTTTGGTCTATTGTGTAGGTAAAATTAGTTTACTACATCCTCCTCCTCTCCTTCTATTGGATCATAAACCTGTATCGTCTTAAGTATCTTTTCTGGCGATTACAGTTTAGTATTATAACTACTCTATCCTCTTTTCTAACTCCTAAGTAGTACGTAGTCCCTAGAAAGCCTATTAGCCCCCTGTTCTTTTTTTGTTTGACTGAAACTGAGTATTTGCCTAACAAAATCTTCCACACTATCAATAATCTCTGCCTCTTCCATTGAAAGTACATATTTATATAGTGTGAACGTATAGGTTAGAACAAAACTAATAAAATCTATAAATAGTGAAAAAGAGTGATCGGACACGGCAACCTTAATTTTAAATGTTCAAATTTTTTAGAGAAAACGTATTTTGTCACGTCATTATTGTCGCAGCTATGACGTCAACTCCTCTTCTTTTACATAGTAATCGTAATTTTTGATAGCGGCATTTGGAGGAGAACATTGTTCTGCATACAGAACAATGATTTTGAAAAAAAAAATATTTCGTGGATAATTCAATTTAACAATCACAGTTTAATTAAAAAGTCAAAAGTTACAAACAAATATAAAATGAGTCAAATTAAATGCTCAAACCGCATTCATGAGCAAATCGACGTTCAAATTCGTTTATGACATTATTTAAAACTTGAGGAGTTAACCTGATTTCCTCGCTTATTCTAATCTTTAATATTATTAGGTGCATTTAGATATACTTTGGTTTTGAGATAAGCCCACAACAAGAAATCGAGTGGAGTTAGTTCGGCAAATCTTGTTGGCTATTCAATTGCTCCTCGCCTACCAATCCATGTGTATGGGAAAATGGTACAAAGATGATTACGAATAGTTAGAGAATAATGTAGCGATGCACAATCCAGCTGGAACCATAAGGCGCTATCTGACAAGATGAATTATCTTTACCATTTTCCCAAACAAATGGATTGATATGGGAGGAGCAATTGAATGGCCAGCAAAATCTCCCGATCTGACTCCACTCGGTTTCTTCTTGTAGGATTATCTCAAATCTTCGCCTAAAACTACACATATGAATAAGAATAAATTATATGTAGAAGTTGGACTTCTCCGAAAGTATTTAGGAAGTGCAAATTTTTATTAGAGCACAGCGTATACATCCGATGTAAAATGCTTGCTTCTTTCTTTACTATTTACAACACTATGATGACTTAAAAGCAGAGTGATGAGTAGGGTAAAATAGCCCTAACAGCAGGAGCAGTCAATCATTGATGAATGTGTACGAATTTGAACTGCATTACCACCCGGCAGATGTTTACACATCAAGCAGACTGCTCCCGCTGTTATGGATGCTGGGACGACACAATTATCTTACCCTAGTGATCATATTATCTCCAATAAGAAGTCCCCTTTATCTTAGGTTTACTAGTTAGTTTATTTTGAATTTTCTTTCCACTGTAGGTTCTGATTTTCTATCTGTCATGGTACTTTGTGCTTTGTTCTTTTTACAAATAAAATTTTCTAGTGGTTGTGTCAAGTTATGTTTAACACGCTCCATGGTACATTTAGTATTGTACGTAATATTTTTAATTCAATTGTTTGAGTAATTGCGATATTCAATTTGCTCAATCAAGCCCAAAGTTCAACTCTCTGTAAGGTTATACCTTGTGCTTCTAGATTCTAGTAATTAGATGTTTAGGTGAACTGGGCGACATTGATTCCCCTTCATTTCAAAAGTTAGTTGAACAAATGTTACTTCGTCCGTTTTCTTTTCCCATTCATGTAGCCAGAAATGGATGTCAATCAGATGTTTTTGAGGAATGATAGGTGACACAAAGGCGGAAAAGATACAAATGATAGCTAAAGTAAACCTTTGAGACATACATGTAAATATTTTAAACAGAAATGTTGACAGATATTGTTATAAAATCAGAGATAATTTTTAAACATAAAATATAATATGACAAAATTGGTGTAAGGCAATAAGATTGTCATATTTTAAACTTTGATATTGTTGGCAGTGCCATTTTTTAATTTTTTAAACACACTCCACAGGTTTGTGGGAACTAAGCTTTATGCAAGGATATTGAACAAAGACGACATGATTTCTTAAGTAATGGTTGGTTGAAACTAAAAATTAACAATTAGTAATAAATACTAGCTTGATTATTGTGGTGAACTTTTTAATGGAATATACTACGACACAATTGTTATAAAACAACGAAATTGTCTTGTGATAAACTTTTAGTTGATATAAGGACCAACGCTCGATGGTGATACCATATAGTGGGAACTGCTGCGACAATAGTTTTAGCTTGTATTTGCTCGTATATCGGCAGCAACCGCATTTTAGCAGATGCTATATAAAAAACAGTGCTATATTAGCAGCAGCTCCCAATACACCTACTTACAACCTAACTTTACGCAAATGTTTTGTACAGAAACTTTGACATAATATCTCAAGTAATTATTGGTTGAAACTCTCAAATTGTTAATAAATATTAGCTTTGTTTAGTTAGTGGTAATACTTCAAAATAAACTATACTACGACAAAATTGGTGTAAAGCAATAAGTATTATGGTGCGATCTTTGAGTTGGTATCAGTACTATTCCTTAATTTTCAAAATATGCTCCCCTAGGTTGGGTAACCAAATGTAATATAAACATTTTGAACAAAGATATTGACATCATTTTTGAAGCATTTAGAGATCTATTTTTAATACACATTAGTTTTGTTGTAGTCATTGGTAAATTTTTGAAATAGAATCTACTATAACAAAATCGGTGTAAACCAAAGAAGACACCATGCGACAAATTGTTATTAGTGCAATGTTTCAACATATTTTCAACAGGTTTGTGGAGATCGATCGTAAATTTTAATATACTCAATATGCATCTACATATAAGGAAATAGATATTGCCATTACAGGAAGAAACAATAAGTACATTATTTATTCGCATTGTTCAAAATCCGTTGTCGCAAAATGCAAACATTCCCAAGTTTTTATAGTATATTCCCTAACATCCTGTATTAACCAGCGTTGTTGTATTTAACAATTACTTAGTTAAATGTACACAGATCTAAAGATAATAAAAAAATCCTTTCAAATCTTACCTTTAAATCGACTCCATGGACCCCTACGATAAAGCAACTGTAGACAATGGTCAACACAACCCGCGAATATTCTCCCCGCATGACCTCGATCTAGACAACACCGCTGCCCCATTTACGCTCGCATGTTACCATTTAATACTTTTTAAAATCGCAAGCGGCACAACCCAATTCACATGGACTCATGGAAACGATGCTAATATAATTTCGAAGGCGAGAAAACCACGCATTTTAACAATAGATAAAGGAGAATAAAAAGCGACTTTCAAATAGATTCTATACTGCTGCACGAATATGAAAGAATAAAATTTAAAATATTCAAGATTTCGTGAAATTGTTAATTAAAATAGCATTATGACCAGAAAAGGAAAATTTTAAAAATCCTTAATCGACGTTATTAGAGACTTAGTAGAATAAAATTTAATGGTGTATTATTTATTGTTTATGTTTGCTATTACGCTAGAGCGAATTCGCGAGCCACTGGTAGAGTTCTTCGACCAGTTGGTGAATGCACAGCGTAAACCGAACTGATCTGCAATTCTGTGGAGGCTGTGATAGAAAAATATTCATTCCCACCTTACGGGCATCGAACCGTATATGCCTTTGTCTATTCACTGATTTATAACTAATGCTTGTACGATTTTCCCTAGACAACAAACTAAAAAGTACTATCAAAATATGGTGCCAATAGTAAAAAAGAATTCCATACTCTCATGCCGATATGCGCATTTAAATACCGTCGTTATTAATGATAAGCAATAAAATGAACAAACTTGGGGTCACGCATTTTACTTTGAGCCATATAAAACTAAGGAATAAATCTTTGTTAAAGTTGTTCTAATAAATGATCGGTTAATGTAAAAGTTTTGCATTTCTTAGGAAAGTAAGAACTATAATCGTTGAAATCTCATTAGAGACTTACTTAAGATTGACATTAATTGGATATTCATTTTAACGGTTCCATACCAATTTCTATTTCATTAACTATATTTCAACGTTGTCATCCAAGGAAAAACTTACTTATCTACTTAATGCTTAAACCTTTTCTTCCTGGGGTGTAAGGCGTGTGTGGAGTTGAGTTATGTCATCTCATGTCTTCCTGCGTATTTCCCTGCATCTCTTCCTATCTGGTATGGCTATCAATGGAAAGATACGAAGATTTCTTCGTGTCTTTCCAAAGCTACGACGTGAACTACCTAAACGTATTCAAATTAATATTGTAAGTACCAGAACCGGACAGGTCTCTTATTTGCTTCCGTCAATTTCAGTAAAGAACTTGTTACTTATTATTAGTAAATCTTGTTATGTAATAGATGATTTTTCTTATTAGAAGATGGATTTTATATTGCAAGTTTATGGTAGTATTTACATTCTAAAGGACTAATATACGAAATGATAGATATACATAAAGAAAGTAAAACAGTTAATTTCAGAACCGATGCTTTAAATTGAAATAATGTATATAGTAATTTGTTGAAATGGTGAAAATACCTTTGGAGAGATTCTTGTCGGTAGTATTCTTGGTCCTCCATCAGAATTGTTAAGGTACCAACAAAGGTTTTTTTGCTAGCTATAGAGAATTGTATTTCACTGACGAAGCTTTTAGGAAGGCGGTTTAATCACCGTTATGAAATATACTCTGTAAATTTGAAATTTGTCTTTTACTTCATCTAGGAAATGGTGAAGATAACCCGAAAGATATTTAAATTAAAGATTATTGAAACTATTACTACGCTAGCTATTAGCAATAAGGGAATACCAAAGTGCTATTTGCTATTGTATAAAATTTTAGTCTAAAAATCGAAAGATGATAAAGATATGATGATGCCTGAGTTTCGTAATAAAGAAGTTAGTTTTATCAGAAGTTTTGATACCATTTCGATGTAATATTCCTTCCTTAAACTAAGAGGTGCGTTCTAAAATTTTATAACATTGAATTAATGATGGTGTCATAGTGTTTCCGTATTCAGTATTAAGCAATTTGTATAAAAGTAAGAGCTCCTACTATACAGATTTTCGTATAACGTATAAACCCTAAACTGGTATGACGGAGCTGTAATCACTGCGAGGGGGTAGTGCCGGTCAGTTGATCGCCATTACCCCATACATAACTTTATATTCATCACTTAGTGGGCATCAGTTGCACATAATATTATGTATCATTATTCCAAAAATAAACGGTCTCATTGGGACCTTTTTCTTGTATGTTTACAACATTTCTGTAAGCTGTGAAAGCAAGGACTACTACAAAAGAAACTTCGTATCTTTCACAATCATATTGGTCATATTTCATTGGAAGCATATAAATATTGTCGACAAAATGGAATTGTGATGTTATCAATACCCCCCTCCCTCCTTCCACATACATTCCATACACTACAGCTATTAGATGTTACATTTTATGGACAACTAACAGCTACGGTTAGACGAGAGTGTAATCCTGATGATGATTTAACATTTTCAACAAAGCTGGTTGTACAGTAACAGCAATTCAGAAACTTGTTTTCTTTAACAGGAAGGGGAAGAAAAAACAGCATTCGGAAACGAAAAAGAAAGACATTACAGACTAAAACAAAAGAACCTAGAACGAAGAGGGTAAGGACTGTCCAAACACAGGCGTATGAATCTAATTCTTCAGATGAAAACATTCTCTGCAGTGAAGTGTGCAATGGTAGTAGTGACGGAGATATCCAGTTTGAAATTTGAATCATATGTGGGGAATTTGGGTAAGAACGAAATGTGGTATAAATACATAATTTCTGGATCATGAGTTCATGCTTAGTGCAGCGGTACTGAAACCACCACGACGTACAAATATGATAATTTCGCGGTCAAAAATCGTATCAAAACTCGATGGAGGGAATAGGACATATATGTACCTACACCTAGAAGTATGCTTTTGTGAAAGTTATTTTTGACTTTGGTGTTTAGTTTCAAATTTTGAACCGATAATCTTCTTTATTTAGCTATATATATATATATATATATGTATATAGGTCTAGTACCTTGATTTTTTAATAACTACTATGATCAACCATAAATTTGACCGGTATTATCCTCTACGAGAGGGTATACCGGTCATTTGTATTTATTACTATTTTTATGTGAAATCAGACCCTCTTCCATAGAACCATATAAACGGTTTCCATAAATCCTTCATATTAAAGAAGTTATTTGAAATTTCGCTTAAGTGACAGTCGTTCCCACATCTTCTCTTACATTATGCCTAAAGGTAGTACTAGTGCTATATATAAGATGATAATATTGATAATGGTACATAATTTTCGATGCGGTTGCCGATTTTAACTATGCATAACGAACCACCATAATTCTAAAACGTACGCTACAACTAAGAAAGAAAAATATGTACATAAAATACATTCCAACTTCTCTAATATTTCGGATCGAGTGAATCAGTCTACATAGTTTTAGAGTTTGAGTATAAGATCACTTTAAAATTCCTATTGGAATTTTAGGTTGTTTACCTTGCTTTTGGTAGGTATGGCTAGATATATTGATGTAATACTTAAACTTGTAGTAATGGCTTGTTTTCTAAACATGTTATCTTTCCTAATAAAAAGATTTTGATTTTGGAATAGTGTAAAAAACAGATGCATGCTTTACTCTGTCGTTTAGCATAAAATTGTTTTACGAGGAGCTGCGTTGCCAGTTATGATCCATTATAAGTTACGTAACTAATGACCACTATTTCTTCGAACATTATAAAAGCATTAATAAAATAGTCACGTAGGTTTACATGCAACAATTATAGATTGCTTTACTTCAACTACACATTTGCAGGAAACTAGGGAGTGCAAGTATTGCTCTCATAAAATCTTGAAGCTTTTTGTACTTGTACTTCATAAAAACAGCATACACACGTGAGTATGTATTTTAAAATGTATATAATTATATTATAAATTAATAAAAATTATTATCATTATTCCAATCTCCTTCCGTCTAAAATTTATGTTTTTGCGCCAGCGCTATATGTTTCTTCTTATTCGCATCTGATAACCACGGGCTCTTCTCGTTGTCAAACCTACATCTCTTAGAAACCACTTTACATAAATTCGCTTAAACTATTAAAAAACTTTCTTTCTTTATCCGATTTTATACTCCTTTACCTCCACGTAGTAGGATGTGCTAATTAACGCTCCACCCCTGTATTTATAGAAATAGAAATCTACCAAATTGGGTTTGGTAAGGAATGTTTTATTTATTCTATTATAATGCGCAAACCACCTTCTCTTTCAATTGTTACTTCGTCGTAGCATTTCTGTTATATTCAAACATACTCGTATATTTGCTATTGTTATCCAAAAATTGTTATAAAGCGATTTTCAAACTATAACGAAACATTTATATGTATATATGTATATATATGTTACATATATACATATATATGCATACATACATGCATTGCATTTATTTTCTTTTTAGGAATTGCAATAATGTACCTCCCAATGTGGATGCTATAAAAAAATTATTAAAATGTTAGCAAAATATCTAGACATAGAAATATTCGTATAGGAAGAGTCCAGAAAATTTTGAGATTATGTGGTAATAGCACTGACGTAAATATCTACGTCACCGAGAACTAAACTTATTAACAATTTGTATAGAAATCAATACCCCTTCAGTAGTTGATTGATGACTTGTTTTGTCCTAGCTATAAGAAGAAGCATGTATATCGTTGGCATATTAAGGCTGTAGTTACTAGATTATCAAAAGAATATCCATAATAGCTGATAAATTAACTTCGCACGACAATGGAAATTGATTCGCCTGGCAAACTAATCGATATTAGAAAACTCATTTAAGTGGTGATCCGTAAATGTAATTTTTATGAGGTTATTAGATACAACAGATAAAATAAGATTACTAAATCTTATATAAAAATGCCGAAGATGTATATACTTACGCACGAAGATGTAAGTTGCTTTTTATAAGAAATTAAAAAAAAGGAGGCTAAAAGTAATCAAATCACATACCTAATTAGCCCTAATCGGTGTTGAGTATTCCAATTATTTTATTAATTTCATAAATCTTCTCACACCTCTTATATTGGACCAAAATGCAAATTCTTAATGCAGATTGTTAAACTATATAGAAAGGGCCAAATTATCTGTAGTTCAAAATCTCTGAAAATACTTTATTTCTATTTTAATATAGGATATTTCCCTTCCTAGAAAAATACAAACATTTTTCGACCAAAACTTTTGTCATTTTTGTTTTCGTAGCCCACAAGAAGTATATTAATAGAATATAAATAGTGCTTACCTGTCTGCTAAAACGATATTGTTCAAGGTGCTAATCCTTTGGATAAAAATTGAAACGTGCGTTTTACATTATTTGTGATATAATCTTGCATCAAAATCAGAACCTTGGATGTTATAATAAGGTGATGTCGAAGTTTGTCTTTTGTAATTTAAGAGCTTTTATTAAACGGTCTTCATTATTATTCAGCAATACGATGGATGCGGTAGAATTTCCTGTCATTATATATTATATATAGGTCCGTGCAGATCTTTCCTACATGTAGTATGTTAGAGTTCGTATGTATATGTGATTTTTTAACCTATTTACTAGGGAGGCTGCTTTTAAAACCAATTGATGGTAGTAAATACAGATAGCTAAGGTTTGATAAAAGAGTGGATGACGTATTATCATTAGGTATTGTAAACCGGACTGACGCCCTTACTTCTCCAAATTGTAATGTCGGGCCGTGCACGTATGTGGAGACAAAGCCCGGTTTATGGTACTTAATGATAACACGTCATCCACTCTCTTATCAAACCTAACAAGTAATAGATCATATCTAGTGGAAATAACTTGAATACAGCAGATATAAGGATTTTACTTAGAGTGAAAAGGGAGCTAAAGAACGGAAACATGAGAAACGAAGTTTACAGAGAATATAATTACTAAGGCTCGACAAACGCGCGTCTTGTTCGCTGAAAGAACAGTCTATATACAGGGAACAGACACGCGTTTGTCGAAAGAAGGCCATGGACCTAGACCTAGACGAGTCGTCTTCTTTCGACAATCGCGTATTTTGTTCGCTGTATATAGACTGTTCTTTCACCGAACAAAACGTGTGTTTGTCGAACCTTAATAATTACATGAAAATTGAATCAAGGCACCTAAAATGGAAATACTTCCTAGAAAATTCGATAGGAAACAATAGAAAGTGGTAAAGAAGAAGTAGACCCAAGCCAATTTTTTTGTATACACAAACTATAAAGAATAGCCAAAAAAAAGAGAGAGATCGTGGAAGAGCATACCCGGAGTTACTTAGAAAAAATTGGAGAAGATACAAGTACCCAATTAGATCAGTCAACACCATTTTTATTTTCAGGTTTATGATATAATACATGGAAAAGTTTGAAGATAACTACGAGAAAGATAAATCTTATATTGCTAATTATGTAATATGAATTTACGTATAAGAAAATTTAATAAATATATACATATGTTTAAACATCTTCAATTTTATTTTAGGAATTTGTATAGGCAACCTCAACTGCTTCGTGTATGATGGTTAGATTTGTATAGGCACAATTGTAGTTCAATCGTTAACGTTAAGTAGTATCCGGACAAAGAGATATTAAAGTACATATACCTCTTTCCTGCAAACTCAGTACAACACGGAAACAGATAGGTAGATGCGTAAAACTCATTTTGTCATCTCATTCCCTAACGGTTGTATACAAAATATTCCATGTTTCTTTTCCTAAATTAAGATTGCAATTTTCATATTGTAAAATAAGTATGATGTCAATAAAATGTGGTAGAACGATAGTCCCGATAAATGTTTAAAAATCAATAGAGATTGATCAGAAGTAATGTCATCACAATGTTTCAATGATATATTCTTGTATAAATATTTATGTCTGCAAGATAATCGACATTGCATACAATTACATACAATTTTCTTGTGAAATTAACTGAGTAATCAAGAGAGAATAAACATTTACTGGAAATTGGTCACTAGATACGGGAAGATGTATGTATGTCTACCTTACGAAAGGTATATCTTTTAAATTTCAAAACAACATTTGTAAACAAATTTTTGGTTTTCCATTATCAGCAGTTACCGCAATCCTGGTAATCGTCGACCTAGAGTAAAATTATTTGACAAAACTAAATTCTAGTGTAAGTTTTTACAGGTGTTATGGGATGGCCGTTTTTTGTTCCGTAAGAAAGGATAGTATTGACGAGGTAGTGGATTCCTTTAATAGTTATCATAATAGATTAAAATGTACATATGAGGAAGATACTAGTAGCTCACTAAATTTAATGAAATAACAACCATGGACAATAAGGGCATTGTAAAAACAAATTGGCATGTAAAGTCTATCAAATTAGACATCTAAATTCTTTTTCAGAAACGTCTAAATTAAATACAAGGGATGTAGTTACCGGATTAGTTGATCAAGCGGTTAGATTAGCTAATCCACAGTTTAGAGAAAAGACTTTAAACAAAGAAAGGAAATCTTAAACAAAACTAATAATCCAAATAATTTTTATGAAGAATGATAAAAATAGAATTAATAAATTATATAATAGAGGTTTTACGGCAGACCAAAGAATATTCAAAGAAAAGATTGTATAATCCTAAGTGTTCTTTAAACAGTGATGTTGGTGCAATGACTGCTGTAACAACACAGAACAGAGATTTAGGCTATTGCTTTGATTTTGAAAATACGATTATGTTTAAAAAAGAAAATACTTAATTATAAAAAAGCCTAATATACGAAATGATAAATATACAAAATATTTTTATTGTTTCTTTATAACTTTATTATAACTACATTTACAAACATTCATATACATTTTTCTTGGTTGTTGCTTATATCGCAAATCGCAATCGTAACTATAGAGTTTTAACAAAATTTCTTGCCAACGTATAAAAAATAAATAAACTAAGTAAATAATTTTAACATAGCTCCCCCTTGAAGGATTGTTAAAGTCTTCAATACATCAAATTGCAAATTGTATTGTACACTGTGTTACACAAATGTTCAATGGTTAACTTCACCTTTTCGGCTACTGGAAGAGGACATATCTTCGTGATTGTACGCTTTAGGACTCCCTTCGTAGTTTTCACACTAACAAGTCTGACGACGTTATCAGGTCCAAGATGAACATCCACGACACGTCCTATGAGCCAAGCACATGAAGGCAGGTTCTAGTTTTTGATTATCACTAAGGTATCCAATTTCAGATTTAAACATTCTTCTCTCCATTTTCTTCTTTGTTGTAGGCATGACAGGTATTCGCTTGACCAACGTCTCCAGAAATGTTGGTTTCATTGCTGCTGTAGTTAGAACCGCGCCAATTTATCTTGACATCTTTGAGACATGGATCTGGTATAGTGGTCAAGGGTTTGCCGATTAAAAAATGGGATGTTGTCAATGGCTGAAGATCATTGGGGTCAGAGGATAATGGATGGAGCGGTCTCGAATTTCATATTGCTTCTATTTACGCAAGAACAGTTAATAATTCTTCACAAGTTAATGTTACATTAAGTAGAACTTTGTTTAAATGATATTTTACTCTTTTTACACCTGATTCCCACAAACCTCCAAAGTGCAGTGCATTTGGTGGTATAAAATGCCATGAAATGTTTCCATGGGCACCTATATTTATAATATCATCGTTTGAATTTAAAATAAAATGATATAATTCTTTTAATTGTTTTTGTCGTCCAACAAAATTAGTACCATTATCTTGAGGCAAACCGTCGCAAAGATGCAATAAATGAATCTGCTTAAATCGCTAACCAGTTCAAGATGCATGGCCTTACTTGAGAAGTAGATAAATAAGCATACATAGCATTTTGTTATCGTATAACCACGACCCTTGCGATCCTTCAAATTGAAGGGACCTGCGTAATTAACGCCAGTAACATAGAATGGATTCGTAGCTGTAACACTTTGTTTTGGTAAATTTGCCATGATAGACGTTATTGATTTAGGTTTGAATTTGAAGGACCGCAATATTCAATGGTTAGCTTCACTTTCCTTTTCGGCTACTGGAAAAGCACATATCTTAGCGATTGGACACTTTAGGACTCCCTTCGGGGTTTTGGCGCTAAAAACTCTGACGATATATAGTAATTTATTTAACAACATTTACATCTCGTATAAAGCAAACCTTTGGTTAGGTTTTCCCTACCCCTTGCACAGGACTGTTTAGGTTTCAACAAAGATTCTTTGATATAAAAGTTCTTTAGATTTCATGCATGGACGTAGCTAGCCAGGGTCAAGGATGGGCATTGCCCACCCTAGAAAAATCCTCTGATGTATATATATATATATATATACATATAATCAGCTATTCGGCTGCCCCCCTCGCTATCTACGCCCATGATTTCATGGTTTGCATAAATGTACCTACATTTGATTAGATGTATACATTTTTTACAGATCCTATATACCAAAGAATCCTATTCGTTAGTTATTTAGTTAATAGTGCCCAAATAAAACAAATGTTTGTTTATACATGTAGTTTTATTTTTACTGACGAAAGTTATCCGAAAACCTAATTTTAACATTCTAAAAATATAGCTATTAACTCTCGCTTTGTTGTTTGATTGACTTGAAAGTGGTAGAGATGGTAGATGAGAGGATATTTAAAAGAAACTTAAGAAACTTAAGGTAGTTTTTTCTCTCTGAATTATATTATTTCTCAATTATTAAAAAAAAAATTGAATAGTTTGCAATGTTAAGATTACTTGAGCTGACTACTGTTAATTTAAAAATTAATACAGGGTGCAAAGAATACAAATAATGCAAATACACCGAAGATCGATACATTTAGAATCTGCCCCTTTATCCTTTATGATATAGTAGCGTCTAGGTAATTTATTACAAATAACTGTAGTCAATTCGCTGTACATAATTCCACTTTTGCTTAGAAGAGGGCGCGTAGATTTTTATCAAATATATATTCAATGTTTACTACCTGAAAAGGGCTTCGAACGCATGAAGCCGTTAGCTTTGCGCAGTGGCGATATCGTAACCAATGAGGTTTATCTGAGGTGCGATTATTGCTAGTTGAAAACTTTAACCAATACCCCGCCATGTGGACGTGAAATACCGTCCGCAACGGCAATTTTGGATGCCTCTCCGGGGGCAAATCATCTTAATTAAAACATAAATCACTATTTTCTTAAGAAACACATTCGTTGTTGAACGAGTATCTTCGTTCAAGTTATGTAAGAACTGTTGCAGACTTAGTTAATTTTATTCCACAAATTCAATTAGCTTTTTAATGGGTGGTAATTAAGATTAAGGAGACTGTGGCTAAAATAATATATAAAATAAATTAAATTACCTTTACCACACCTTTCTGAAAAATCCAGATACGTATGTCGACAACTAAGTTGCCATCCTCAGTGGAAAACTGGGGGATTCAGTATCACTGGCGAATCCGGCTAATGCCTTCTAAAAACTACTGAATTAATAACACAGGAATAATAAAATAATTCTACTGATAGAAATGATATTGTAGTCTTACGCAAACTTATGAGTTTATTGTCAGAAAGTGACAATGCATAACATTTTGTTATGTTTATATTATTTTTACTTTTTTATATTAATGAATTTCAGATATTTTTCTTTTCTTCAAAGTATCATTTTTTTTTAATACATTTAATGGATTAAAATGTGTTAGCAGAGAAAATAAATTCTTAAGTGAACTGTAACAAGAATTTTTTAATGTTGTTTATTTTACTTTTCAGTTTCTTTTTAGGTTTGCAATAAACCTACCATTTTTTCATTTAGCCAATATCTTTTTTACACGAATTTTTCGGAAACGTATCTATCGTGTAAAAAGAGAATTAGATGTACTGCATTTGCATCAGCAATAATGCAAATGATGACCAAACTTGGTTAGATATTGAGGGAAGTTTTGTTCATAATTCAAATTCGCACTTTGCATTCATTACGAAAAACACTTTCTTCTTCATTGCAAAATTTATGAAAATGTACAACATGCCATATACGACTAGTAAATTTCGTGTATATCTACATACATATGTATGAATAAGCAATAATGCACTTTCACTGGTAAAAGTTAGTTTGTCAAAATTAGCAACTACAATTTGACCTAATTCGAAATAATCACCCAAGTGACGTACAACAACTACAAATTTTACATTGATCCTGCATAAGCTTCTGCAAAAAAAAAGGAGAAACACGTTAAAGATATTATAATTTCTGTTAGCGATATCATCAAAAAGCTATTTCATGCAAACATTTCACATACGATTTTGTTTTTAAATGACATTAAAAGGAAAACCGTGTACATATGTATTTATTTTCAATAATTTCAAACTTGGTCTATGCAGAAGAAATCACATATGTGAACTTTTGAACATTTTGGCGATAAGATATATAAATGTTCAAAAGACTTAAAATAAGAATAAGGAGACTGTGGCTAAAATAATATATAAAATAAATTAAATTACCCTTACCACACCTTTCTGAAAAATCCAGATGCGTATTTCGACAACTAAGTTGCCATCCTCAGTGGAAAACGAGAATTCAGTATCACTAGCGAATCCGGCTAATGCTCAAGACGAACACCACACAACGAACACTGTACAACACCAAAACACTGCACAATGAACACACACAATGAATGCGCGATACACACCAAAACACTGTTGACCAACAACAACCATTGGTATATTATATAATATAGTATAATATTTTTTTAAATACGATCGAAGTAAATCGATTTTAGCAAATTGAAACTGCTTTTAATATGTATTTATGTAATAGTACAAAATTATACTGAATATCTGGAAGGTATCATTAGGTATTGTAATGAATACTATATTGGCTACTATGCAGTATGTCCCCGGATTGAGTTTACAATAGGTCTGATTGAGCAAAAATTTTCGACTTGGAATTTCATATTTCAGGATTCCGCCCTGCTGGGTGTGAAACTTATTGTTAGTTTACGTTCGATTTTTAAAGTCAAGTAGTCCTTTACAGCTGAGCAAATACTATTTTAGTTCTAGGTAAACTAGCTTTTATGTTCACAGTGCGCCAAAGTGTTACCAAGAAAAGTTGTTCAGAATGAAAAGGTATGGCATTATGCAAATTTTTAGAATGATCGGCCTACTTTAATAAAATGCAGTATTGGTCAGTTCCCTTTTGTGTCAACTTCATTTTCAACTTCATTTTGTGTCAACTTTGTATCAGCTTAAAGAAACAAATCTGCAATTGAAACTACAATCATACCTTGAGATGGGTTAATGATCACAAAAACAAAAAATATGTATAAGAAATTTTCAATTTCAATCAAAGCTGACACAAAGTTGACATAAAACGAAGTTGAAAATGAAGTTGACATAAAAGGAAACTGACCAATACTGGATTTTATCAAATCATCAGCCGATCATTCTAAAAATTTGTATAACGCGATAGCTTTTCATTCTGAACAACTTTTCTTGGTAACACTTTGGCGCACTGTGAACGGAAAAGCTAGTTTACCTAGAACTAAGATAGTGTTTGCTCAACTGTAAAGGCCTACTTGACTTTAAAAATCGAAAGTAAACTAAGAGTAAGTTTCACACCAAGCAGCGCGCAATCCCAAAATATCAAATTCCAATCCGAAAATTTTTGGTCAATCATACCTATTGTCAACTCAATCCGGGGACAACTGTATACATATATTAGCGAAGATCCCACAGCTTCTGTCGCATCCCGCATTTGGATCGCCATGTTTTATCTTTCCATTTTTCTTCATCGATAGCTCTCATTGTTGTCATTATTCAACTATGCTATATTGAAGTTGCTTTACCTTACTTTCTTCCCTAAGCTAGTTCATCTTCCATCCTTTTTATGTGTCTGTCGATCGATTAACTTGTTTTTGTTCTTTCTGTTATATGTATCCTTTTTGTGCGTCTTCTAATATCTTCACTCAGCCATAATCTTCTGAGGAAATCCATTTCGTCAACATCCACTTTCCTTTTGTCCTTTGTCGACTTTGCCAATATCCCGATCCATATATTAATATTGGTTCGACGATTACTCTGTAGATTACCAACTTTGTTCTCATTGTGTTTTGGTTTGATCAAAGTAATTAACTGAAAATTCGTATGCATTTTATATAGTTTCCTGATGTTTGTTTATTTGATATGTTGCCCAGACATTGATATTCTTCACACCTTTCTATGTATCTTAATTGTAAAATATGGGTCTTTCCGTTCTTCTCCTAGACGCGGATATTCTGTTTTCTATGTTTTTGTATTCACATTTCTCGTAGGCAAAAATCGAAAGGTATATCGCTTCCGCATATCTTACTCGAAATATTTGCGGCAGTGGACAAGCCAGACACCATCGATGAGCAACAAATCGAGTTATATGATCCAGAGGACCGCCAACGTCCATTCAAGATAAGGCATCCAACGAAGAAGATATTAACTTCGTCTGATCGTCGAGGTATCAAATACATGTTGCTAAGTATTAGTGTTGTTCTCGGATTTGTCGTTGAAATCAGGTAATTCTTCTCTAATACTTGGTGTTGTTCTTTTGTTGATATTGCTACTTAGTTTATTACAATTTTATGTTATATTTGGCACGTCTTCCCTAACAATTTTTCCGGACTATTTTCTTGCGATATTTCTATATGCACATGTATATACAGAGGGTTGTGTTCCCATTATATCCATTGTATGTGCTTATTTCTTTGTCTGTGTAGTCATTATAAATTGTTTGAAATGCATCATTTGATAATTTCATTAGATGTGATGGCTGGACTCGTTTTGTACATGTTTCTAAATTAAATATTTTTGGTATGAAGGAGAAAGGAAATGTTTTAGGCCAATTGTTTGTGAAAGATTTTCTTTCTCAGATGGACCTGGCAACATAGTTTTAAACATACGAAATTAAAGTTACCATAAATGGATTTCTATGAAAAATGTTGCTTACTTCAGCGAATTTAAGCGATTAACCTTCTTATACTCACGCATACGGTCTGTGAGACCGACTTATATAGTATAGTATACGTCTTTCACTTTGACGTGAGTATAGGAAGGTTAAGAACAACTACTAAAATCGGTTTCCGAAGCTTACAGTAGTCACACAAAAATAATAACCTGAATATCGACAATGTTGATGGAATCGGTGGTGTAGTGGCTTGCATGTATGTAGGTCTCTAAACCAAAGGACGCAGGATCAAACCCCACCGAGGAAATTGTTTTAAATTACAGATAAAAATCCCATTTTAATACGATGCTTGACACGTTAAAAATGGCTACTGCCGTGATGAAGTTCACCCAGATTGTAATAAATTCTAGTTGAGTGTATGAATAATAATCTAACTTTCAGTGTGTAATCAGAATTCTGCATAGAACAAAACAAAGAAGACCATATATTTTCTATCATCTGGGTCTTTAGTAATTAGCCACGTTTGGTATGCTTTCTTTTTACTTTCTAGTTATGTCTTTAATTTCCTTTGACTACCATTCCGGTTTTGATGAAATATATCTTGATATCCTATAACTTCTTTTTCCACCTGATATATATAGCCTTTAATTAATTCATATTTCGTGCCTGTGTTTTATTTTAAAATTTACTTAAATTCTATGTGTCTTATTTAATCATAACAATTCCATAATAACACTTTCAATAATTAAATAATTACCTCTGTATGTATACAACAACTTTTAAGGCTTTATTCAATTTTTTAAACATTTGATTGATAAATCAGGCTTCTCACAATATAAAATGTTGTCTATTGTTTTGCATTTCCTTTATAAAATTATTTATTTCCGCGAACCTTAAAAGCCCATAAAATCATCTATTTGTCCTGTTTATGAATATTTCTAAATTCCTCCTTGAAGTACCTCCGGCAAATACTTGGTTTTCCACAAATCAGATTAAATTCTCCCTCAATTTTGGTTCCAAATGGATATATCCGGTATATATAGTGGTGTTCTGCCACTCAGGTAACTTTAATCACTTAAAACTTTTCGAAT
This sequence comes from Chrysina gloriosa, assembly GCA_038088585.1. Lineage (NCBI taxonomy): Eukaryota > Metazoa > Arthropoda > Insecta > Coleoptera > Scarabaeidae > Chrysina > Chrysina gloriosa. The sequence goes on from CM076088.1 coordinate 65,732,979, forward strand.
CTGTAATTAACTTCGTAGATTCATCGAAGATAGAAAACAACCTCCTATTAATTCAATATTTCCCGTCTTTTGTTCCAGATAAAAGGATTTACATAATTTATAATTTAGATTTTGTATTTTTAAATAAGGAACTTCATAAAAGTAGTAAAAATGGAAAAGGGAAAATATAATATCCCAAGATAAAAATTTTCCTAAAACTAATTCTGTTCATGAAGAAAGTATTAAACCTAACCCCATTTTATTGTTGGTTTAGATATTCAGAGAAGATTATAACTGTATGCACATCAACAAGAACTTTACAAATTAGATACTAAATAAACCTTTCGTGTACTGTAAATTACAAATATGGGTTACAGATAGAATATTAACAACTCATCATGTACACCTAAGCAACTAAGCTTTCAAAAATGAAGGAAGGGATATCATAATAATAGTCTACAATAGTGTCGCTATTACAAAATGGCGATCAGATCCCCACATTCTGCTCTACGATAGACCCTTACATAATTAGTTTTTAACCTTGAATTCTGTTGCTGCATCATATAATGAATTATTGACCGTAACTCCTTTTTTGCCTATACTCATGTTTATTTATAAGCATCCTCTACGTCTGTAAGTCGCATTCCATTATTTTTTACTTTTTCTTCTCCATGTCTTCCTATTACGGAGTTCGTTTCTTTCTTCCCAACTTGGCGGGGCCATAAACACCTACTATTAGCTTAACCACTTTTCCCTATCTCTAATAATATTACTTGTTCGTCCATCTCTTCTTAGCTTTTGATGATTTTATACTTTTATGTAAGGCATTTTACTTTATTTTTCCCTTGATTTCTGTACCTTATTTTATATTCAATACTATAAAGCAAATCTTCGTACATGGTCGGTATAAAAAGAAATATGCGAATTATGTCTCATAGACTCCAGCATAAATTTCGGGAGCCGGGTAGTCTTATTGTTGTAGGACGTCGTAAATTTCATTACTATAGAATTACCATTTCTTGAGTTAGCTCAACAATTTCGGGAAAAGTGGAACTTCAGTCAGGTACAAACTTTTCCTGTAATGCCCTTCCAAGGATGGTTGAACTCAACAATAATATACAGTAGTGGTGCTTCAAATTAAATTAATACATCTTTACAGATGACGAAACCTGGATATATTCCTATGAGTGAGTATAAATGTAAATTTATTATAAATTGGGAATCACATAAATTAGTCATTAGAATGATTATTAACAATAAACACAAATTCAAGTCGGAAGGTACCAAATCAATTGCGATTAGATATTTAATATGGTAAACGGTAAATCATTTTTGGTCTCCTTTTTCAGCTGTCCATCTTTGCCCCTGGCAGTTGAAGTCAGGTACAGAACGTTATTCACTCTGGCATATTGAATGCACCTGGAGACCAAAAGATACACTAGCGTGACGGTAAAATTTACGTACACATTCGTTTGCGTTGTTAAACTTGAATAGTATATTATTAGTGAATAGTAGAATTGCATTCATTATTACAAATTAAGCATGTGTTTGGATGCATACATACCTTATATTGCACTCAGTATCTAACTAATTGTAAGCTGCTGTAAATTCATTTAATACCGACGACATAGATCATTGTTTGCTTTGTTTCTATATTGTTCATATTAATCACATTAATTATTTAAACTATAAAAAATTCATTGGTACTAACAATTATAAAAGGCCCTAAAAATTGTTTGAATATACGTGTGTATATAATTGTTATTTATAATTAATTTATATTTTCAATAGTGGATATGTGTAAATATTTATTTCTCAAAATTTATATACTTTCTATAATAAAGTAAATTATTGTTACTAACTAATTACTAATTCCATTCTTAAAATAAACCGCAATTTCTATGGACCCGCAAATTTGACCACCGCCTTCAGAATCAACTTAAAACACAGGATGCAAAGAACGTGATGTCCTTGTTTTCTCTCGTACAGACGTAACGTAGGGGCTTCTGGAAACTCTATTTTACATTTATGAGTCACACCATACATTCGTTATATATATATTTGTCACCTATTGTTCCGTTTTAGTTTACCTCTTGGTAAACAACATCTTGTTGTGACTCTGTAATTTTAATAGCATGAATTCTACGTTTATATACAAGTGATATTACTTTTTAATATAATGGTTTTAATTCTATTATGTGTTTAACCTTCGAAGGGATCTTTGGGAAACACAAGTTTTTGGCGTCATCATCAATATTATAATGTAGTTTTGTATAGATACACTATTTTTGGTAGGTTTACAAACTCATTGCAAGATTTCTTAAATGTGATTTAAATTAATGCCATAAAACTTTTTTAAATAATCGTTGGTCATCCATATTTGTATGAACAAATACTTGTATTAATTTTGTTACCAAAAGTGAACATAAAACGAAAAATTCACAACGCACCCGAAATATGAGATTGTATTCTTTCTTACATCGATAGCACAGCCCAAGACCTGTTACGATGTCGGGATTTTTTGAACTGATATCTATATTTGGTGTACTGAATTCAAATATTACAATAATTTTCGCGTTTTATATGTGATAATGGCATGATTTACGTTATTCGATTCTTTATGGTTCAGAAAAGAACACATGAGGGATTTAAAAAAGGGCATAATAGTATTTTCTTTGACTATTTTTATAACGGTAATGTTACAGTAACAATACATAATACTACTATGATACTCAAGAGGATTTAAAAGATCAAAGGAAGCGTTAGTTGACTACTTCGACAGCTTTTTTGACGGAACATTCTTGAATAAATTTTGTTGGGACAGTCTCTATACAAATTCCAGCAATAATCTGCCATTATGTATTCCATCTTCTCTAATTGCGGCTTTCCATTGCTTTTATACCCCTGGTAAATTTTTCATTTACTCTTAGAGTATTTACGCTCATGTTACATCGTACAAGATCTTAGTAGGCTTTCTAGGTACAAATAAGTTCTTCAAATTGTTGAATATACTGCATTTTTAGGGTGAATTGCGCAATATTTTGAAATTATTGAAGGATCCTTTTCCCTGAAGTTCCTTCAAAATATACTGCCGAAGATAAACTTAATTCTTGATCTAATATATAGCAATCAAGTCCATCACCATCAAAACGCTTATAAAATACATGACGATGATGATAGAGCTTGTGTGCGACTAGTAGCAATTGATCTACAATATCTTTAATGGGGTTCTATAGTAAATGTTTTCGAGAAACGTGCAACTATCAGTCTAGTTTAGTATGAATTTTAGTTAATTTTATAAAAAGCAAAATTATTACAATTAATATTTACAAAATTTTAGTATTATATTAACAAAATAATGAACAATACAATCAAAATATATTACCTAGTGTGTATAAGTGTAATTTGTTTTCTAAGGATTCTTCTCCCTCCCTCTTGAATTCTTTCTTCACTTCTTTTCTTTGGTCTTTTCCTTTTATTGTACTTCCTTTTCTTGGGTCTGTTCGTCGTTTGTAAACAACAACTTCTTTACTTTGATGTGGTCTGCTTCTTTTCAACCCTGGTATTTTATATAACTTTTATCTGACTTTTTTTTTCCTCGACCATCCCATACCGTCGTCATAAACAAACTTTTTGTTTTCGCACATCGTTATAGCAATTTGGAATTCTAGATTATGAAATGTTTTAAGTGTATGTGTGTGGTATATATTTACAACGCTTTTCTATTTCTTAAAGAATGCTTTCTATAAAATTTACGTCTTTTTATTGGTAATTTTACTAATGGAGTATTACCATACTACACTAGACATTAAGCCCAAAACGAACCTGATGTCTTGCAATTCGCATAATATTGAGGTTTTCTGAAGACAAATTTCTAGTGGACAATCAGATTAGTAAAATCGTAATTAGACCACGCTTTACGGTATTAAACGCTTCAAAGAAACATATTTATATCAAAATAAGATCGAAAATGTCTTCGGTTGTTCATGAACGGTGGAAAATAAGTTAAAAAACAACTCTAACCGCTTCAAAACTTATCACAGACGTGTCAATTCTTAACATCAACTCCATTGCTTTTAGCTCCTCATTCGGTTTCCTTAATACATAGGACTGACCATCCAATCTAAACATATTAAATTTAATTCCGTCCGAGTATAAAATTTGTTTCCTGAACTCAAAACCTTTTTTTCTTCTTATTTGATTTGCTTATGAAGATATTCTTTCTGAAAACCCTGCCATTGGAATGGGTTTTTCGTAAAACCAATCGCTGATTTTCGGAGTTAGTATTAATGTGTTGTGACACTTTTGTGGTGAATTTCGAACCGCTTAGAGGATAACTAAATGTGCTTCTTTAAAGCGTTTAATGGCATCACCTATCCTGGTCTATGTATGAGGTTACTGATCTCGCGAAGCGTTTTTTCTTTATTATTATGATCAACAATTAATTTTCGCTCTTCGATAGAAGATTTGATAGCGTTTTCGTCCCATTTTAGTTATTTTTGTTTGGCGACTCAAAATTTGGGCTATTATTGTTTCCACCGTTATGGCTATAACCCTATTTGAATTATCAAATGGGACAAAATATTCCCTCGTGTCCGAGTTCTTTTTGACATGATTTGTGAGACTTTTATGTGTACTAGTTTTCAGAAAACAGAAAAAGGAAAATAATGGATTGTTGTTATTGTTTCTGAACGTATGTATATGAGTCGACTTTTATAAAACTGTTAAATTCTTTAGTAACCCCCTTGATTCTGAAATATTTGAATACTAAACATATGCTTTCTGCTTGTCCGACTTCTTTATTGAACCATTGTATTTGACTATTCAGTCACACTTTGTGACGCAGTATTTTTCGTTTATTTAGCTATCACTGGTCGTAACAAATTGTTTTATGTCATTTTCTTTCCCACAACAATCTAGTTACATGCTTACTCAAAGCTTTAAAATATCGTGTTTTCGATATAACTTCCTTACTTAAATGTAAATGCATATCAAATTTGTCATACAATAAAAAATAAAAAATGCTGCTTATAATTTTTAAAACGTATTAGTTTACATTTGATAAGAACTTCAATACACACTATGTAAACACATCATTGGTCTAAAACGTGACTTAAACATAAATGTTTACATAAACCCTAAAAATACTATATACTAATATGCGTTACATCAATGCAAATATTAGACGCAATACATATTTTGATTTCTTTTTACAAGATCAAATCAAATGTGCGATACAGTATAGATTATACATGACGTACATTGATAAACTAGTACCTAGAATATCAACTATATTATACCAAACTTTCGGGTCAAAATAGAAAGGTAGTCAGTCGAGTTAAATTCCGCAAAAGATTTTATTGCACTTATCATTAGTGCCAAGAATTAATTCTACTTACAGCTCGTGCAATGGATGCTAAATATAATCTTAATTATAAAATTAGATATTGTCCAATAGCTTCATCTGCAATAGCGTATGAGTTGTTCAATCGATAATCTTTGGGTTCTTTTCAGTTTAATAAATTAAGCTAAGCACATACGCGAAACCTACATACATACATATATACATATATATATATATATATATATATATATATATATATATATAGGTATTTATATATGATTTATCTGACATATGTATACAAAACGACCTAATTAATTAGGTGCGTTAATTGGACAGCGACTAAGTAGCTGTTCAATGGTTCACTAAGCAAAAATTGCATATGCCAATAATATGCATAATTCCTACCACGATTATTGGCATATGCAATTTTTGCTGCCTTAGTAAGCCATTGCACACCTACTTTCTAGCTGCCCAATTAACGCACCTAATTAATTATGTGGTTTTGTAGATATTCCATGAATCGGCTCTGGTAAATAGTCTACTGTACAAATATGTATATAGTCTAATACCTTCAATTTACCTATATAGTGCATTAGTCAATAAAAAAGCTAATGTTATTAACTTAAAATATATTTCTTAAAACTGACTCTTACATTTTATAAGTTGTGAGTTCACAGAACAAGAAACGAGGGGTGCTATTTTTGTATCTGGAACTGGCAACACTAGTGTTACTTGGTACCATCTGACGTATCCATCGTGAAGTTTCACACTTTAGAAGGTATACGTATTCAAAATCTCATCTTAGTGCAAAAATGGAATTAACTCGTAAAATTGTTCGTGCAATGATTTAGTACAACTTTTGACGTGGATGATCTCAACAACAGTACACCAATCAACACACTTTGACCTTTGACGATAAAGCACCACTGGTTTAGTTAATTTAATCGTGGCCGTCGTTCGCTCGCAGACGAATTTAAAGAAGGTCGTCCAAAAATGATCGTTGTGCAGAAAACATCGATACTGTGTGCAAACTAATAATGCAAGATCATCATGTGACACACCGTGAGATTGAGGCATTCTCTGGGCATTAGTATGACAATAATACATGAGATCGTGAACACTTAGCCGTGAAAAAGATTTGTTTGCCTTAGATCCTGCATAATTTGATAATTGCTCAAAATAGTCTCGTATCCATTGGTGCAAAGAAAAGCTCAAAACATACAATTGTCGTGCATCAAAAGCCGCGCATAGCATCTACACAGGTGACGAATCTTGGATCTATGCGTACGAGGCTGAAAACAAATAGCAGCCGACAGTGTGAGTGTTCCAAAGGTGGTCCAAACTCCACAAAAGTTGTTCGCGCAAGAAACACTTCGACGCAAATGATCCTCTGTTATTTTGGGAAAAACGGGCAGGATCACTAGAACATCGTACAATAGTCAATTAAAAATGGGACACGGCTATTTGTTTGCCAGAAGTCTTTGGAGTAATAAGAAGAAACAACCAACGACGCAGGATCATTCTTCACCATGACAATGCGAGCTCTCACACAGCGACTCAAACAAGTCAATATGTGACTGGTCAACGCATCGAGTTGATGGGTCATCCGTCGTGCAGCCCTGATTTGTCACCCAAAGATTTCTTTTTATTTCCGTACGTAAAGCATAAACTACGCGGTCAATGATTTTGGCCGCCAGAAGAGGCGGCTGATGGGTTTAAAATGCATGTTTTCGAAATACCACAATTGGAATGGAAAAACCGTCATAAAAATTGGTTCAAACATGCAAAAGTGTTTGAATTACTAAAAATAATATTTTTAAAAACAATAAAACCATTTTCTATTCCGGATACATAAATAACAACCCTCGTACTTCTTGCTTGGACAAATCTATCGTTAACATTTTCAATATATGTTTCATCCGTGATCATATAAATTTTTGAATTGTAATCATCTGCAATAATTTGGTTTATATTTTTAGATTATTTATCAAAATGATAATCGATGAAGGAGCTGCTATGTAAGTGTCTGGACCTAGGACCTCTGGTTTATCAACACTAGCATACTTTCCTCAAAAGAAAGGAGATATAATATGATCTACATTTTCCAGAACTGCCAACAATTTTATTTTTTCCATGTCTTTCTTGTTTCAACAGCCCCAATAGAATTACCTTACTATTAACTTTTTTGAAAGTATTGAGCAACTTTTGTGAATCTTTTATGTTGTGTAATCATCTAACTGTATGTAATGAAGTATTTGTTCACTGGATACGTCGAATACTTTTGTATTTGTACTTTTGTACATATAAATGTCCATAATGTAAGTTTTCCTCTTTATTCCTATATATGTATGTATAACATAAGTAAGGAATAAATAGGAAAACTTTTAAACTTCGAATACTTTTTGTGTAGTCCAGCAATTATAACACATTCAGCTTTTTGAACATCTCTACATCAGACTGTTGCGTTTAAATACAATTTATCTTGACTGTTTTGCACCATCACCAGAAGTGTTGCATAGAAGTAGCCTTGCTATAAATGCTATAAATATTTGTAACTGTATGGATATAAACGGAAATTTTAGGTTTTAAACGTTGACGTAAAATGCATACCTTTTTGGTACCGAAAATACGGTAGAAGGAGGACTCTTACGTTAACAAAATGATCTTTCTTGTTCTCTTCAAATTTTTTACTAGAAATGCTCTCAACCTCTGGAAATTTTACTGATCTTATTTATATATCTATCTCTATCCACGTATCTACTGTACAATTAATTGAAATTGGGTGCAATAACAACACAGCGTATTAACCGAACAAGTTTAAGTACCTGAGGGATCCCGCTGAATCATTTGTGACCATTGGTAAAACCAATGATTAAGCTTAGAATGAGTTTCAAACCAATTTGTTGCCATAACCGTGTGTTTCAATAATAAAACTAACTATTTCTTATTAATAATTTCTTATTAAATATCAATTCGCTTTAAATTTGGAGTTTAAAATTTCGAATACTGAATACGGGGGGATATTCTAGGCTGCGATTATTTATTCTGTAATAACGATATAAGATGTGGTGCAAGAATTCACTGATTAATCTGGAATTGCAGTTACAACACAGATGTAAATTCTGGTTACAGACGTGTAATTTTGCCTCTTAAGCAGGCGCCAAATTAAGAAAATTGGACGTAAATCTCGACAACAACAATTGAAATTATATGTTATTCCAGCATGATTAGTAACAACTACTTAACCACGAAAGTTCGTCACTGTGTTTGCTTAAGTGAACTTGTTTGATTTTACTTAACTACCAAAACATTGGTATGATTAATGAGTAATAAGTAATCTGGACAAATAGCGGTAACAGCGTACAATTACGAAATAAGTTACGGCAGCATCGCCGTTAACAAGGATGAGATACATAATATACTGACTTACATACCTATATATGTACATATGTACATACATATATGTTTCTATACGTCCACGCACATACATAGATTGTAAATGAATTTACAGAAAGGATAAATACATATATAAGTGTTGCAAACGAATACAAATTGTTATGAAGGCAATTGGCGATGGATTGGCAATTTTTTATTGGAAATTCTATTTTAGGGAATAAATAAGCTACATCATAAGCCACGAGAAATAATAAATTCTGCTTCACTTGGAAGAGATACAAGATTGTAACTTGAAATTCTTTTTGTAGCAAATTTATTACAAAATTCGAAAACCAAAATATGTACTATAAAATAGTTCAATTTTACTACAGAAATCACCCTAAAGTTCCTTGTAGAATAAAGTTAAAGCGATTTCACTTATCCATGGTTCGATAGCGCGGGAACGGTATTTATAATTTCTTAACTAGTTTTCCAAATCTAATTTAAAACTTAATGTGGATAAAGGCTATTCTGTAACATACAGTAGAAAAATTAATTATATTAATTTGTCATACACTGTCATTGACCAAATATTAATAAAAAGTTGAACAAATTTAGGAGCTTAGGGTTTCCTTTGATTCAAATCTAAGCTTTTCACATTACATAACGAATTTGTGGATTTCAGCTTCTAAATTACTAGTATTCATATTCCACATTTCCAAATATTTTCATAATATTGTTCTTTTAGTTTTATCGTGACAAAGGTTGAATATGCGTCACAGACTACATTCATCTTCAGCTTTAAATTGAAAAGGTGCAAAGGCGATTCTTCAAATTTCTTTCTTTCAAAATTAACAGCGTGTATCCAGAATGAGGTATTGAGTGTTGTTAGCTTACGAGCAGACATGCGTGAAATACTTGGGGCACGTTTTATTTGGAAGCTGCTTCATAGATATGTTAGTACCTATAGCCTCCTTGGCGATTTAAATCTACATATCCAGAGTATTTCTGCATCAACATCCTTTCCAATGCTAAAAACGAAGGTGCTCCAGAAGTTACCAGGTATAATAGTGTGTAGATGTGCTAATTTGTATTAGACGAGGGGCGGGGAGGGGTATCTTATCAACACTATACCACATCAGTAAACTCCTCATCAAACAATTATTTCATTAAATCTGGTGATACGTGTTTTGTAAGCAACGAGGTAAGGATCTTCAAACCTTACCTTACCGTAGCTGTGGTGCTGACTGATGATAGTGATGAGTTTACTGATATTATATAGTATCAGTATTACTGTACCCTAATCCTTGTAATCACTAACAATAGAATCTAAGTAGTTAATTTGCATGCTGTTTCATTCACGTACAATGATAACATTGATATCAATATGGAAGGTACATCAGTGTGCTTCGAGTTTTAACTGGAGGGTGTGTTCCCAACAGACAACTATCTACAAATTCGATATCAATATAATTGTGAGATACCTTGTATACTTGCATAAATAAACATTTACACGCAATCACGCCTTATATAGACGTATACAAGTATAAGCTACAACCCACCTAAGCAAGCGATTATGAAATTGTTGGTACGCATACTAACATACATACAAGTAATACCACAGAAATGAGAAAGTACACGCCTTTGGCGTTATTGGAATATCAGCAATGAATGTAGCATTTCCTATAACAATACAATTACGTAAATATTGTGGAAGTACAGAAAATTGTGAAATCTGTCATCTACGTCGGGATAAGCTACTATCACCTATCAATCCGCATGTAATCCTTGTAATTCCGCAGAATTTCCGTCTTCCTCGTTACCACAGATATAACATTTGTGATTACAGAACTACAAGCTTATCTAAACGTTCAGCCGCGATGTTTCGTATCAAAATTGTAAAATACAAGGTATCGTGAACTACATTTGCGCATTACTTATATGCATTGATAATATTATATTTTGTTGTTATCAATCAATTTTATTTTCTAAATCGTGGTGAAATTTGTATTATTTCTGGTTTTGTAGATAGTTTCCCAATGTAACATATTGATAAACACTTTCAATCAATTCCTAGATTGATCTATTAGTACAGAATTAGATTCTGTACTAATAGATCAAATATCTAATGTTGAACGCATCATAATTATTTTTTAAATTTTAGTCGCTAGTAAGGCGACAGGTTTATTAAATTAATTCTGTTTTCCACTTTTTATCGATGTCCTGTTCTCTTATACGCCATAATTTAAAACTAAATAATCATTTCTAAACAGGGCGAAAATGGTTAGAAATTCTACAATTTAAACTGCGCAAAAGTTAATTTTACTACTTCAATACTGCATACGTTTTAACGGTGTCTTGCAAAAAGCTTGCACAAGTGATGATAATTTATTACCGTATGTAACAGATTTGCAATGAAATCAGGTAATCTTATTGTGAAAGCAAACAATTTGCGGAAATAGTATTCAACATTGGGAAGTTTGATTCTAATAAAAAACTTTCCGTTTATTCCACAATAATTCTATTGACTCTATAATTTAATCTAATTCAAAAAATTATTCTAAATATCTTTGATTTATCAGTGAAACAATTTTGATTATCACACAATTCATATTATTACAATATCGTATGCTTATAATATGGAAAGATCAGCAAACCGAAGGCAAAATTGAAATTTTGTAGAATGATATTCAAGTAAAATTTAATTTTTCTTTTTCACCAACACAACCGCCTTTAGAGATGATAAGGACTTCCAATCTTTTTCTGTATTGTCAGTCCCCTTGCTATTATTTCTCCAGGTGTTGGACAAATAAACAGCAGCGATATGAAAACGAGCATCTAATAAAACTTTATTTAAATAGGCGTAGCTTGCAAGTTAAAGATGAACAGACCAAAAATAATTATTATATATGTAGGAGGAAGTTTTAATTTAAAATAATAAAAACATCACTATAGAGGGAATTCGGTCTGTGAAATAGATGAAATACCTACTTGTTTAGATTTAAATATTTAGTTATCTATTTAAAACTTACTACTTTCCAGTGTTTTTACTTCAGACTCTGGGAAATCTACTTGATTATTGGTATTCCTTCCCATCTTTTGATCCATTTGATCTGGTAGTCCTTGGATATGCCCGAGATATTTCATTTTCTGTGCTTTACTTACACTACAAGTGATGGTTCTCCATATAATTCCATCAGTTCCATTAGTTCTACGTGACCATAAGTCTCCTTCTTTTTTCTTTCCATAAATTTTACGAACTATTTTTATGTTACAGCTTTTCCCACTTTCCCGTCTCCCTTTGGTTCATCGTCCACAGTTGACTACTACAAAAAACGGTTTGGCTAAGTTAAGCTTTTGTCGATGTACATTTTGTAGTTTTTGCTATTCATTCCAGAATGTATGATTGTTTTCTATTGTTTGTTACTGTGACGCCTAATTTTTTACCTTCTCTATTTTGTAATATTACCTCTACATATCCTTCACGTCTTCTTTGCTCTTCTTCCAACACCATCTACTTTGTCTTATTTCCATTTATGCTTAATCCTTTGTGATTTGCTGCATTTCCTAGTTTCTGTATTGCGCCTAATAAGTTATCTTCATTTGTAGTCAAAATTACAATGTCATCGGCATATGCCAATCATTTGTAACTGCTGAATTATATAATGTTTTGTTAGTTAGTATTCTAGTCTATTTAATGATTTTGTCTAAGCAACGTTGAAAACAGTTGCTGGCCACTGGTCTCCTTGTCTTAAGCCCCTCCGCACATTAAATTTCTTTCTTTAATACTTTGTAGCACGCCTCTTGCAGCGCCTAGGGTCAACTATACCCGAAAAATATTATTGCAACTTGATCGTATGTCAACCATATAGTAGGTACAATATGTAATTAATCTGATTCTTCGAAAAAATTCTTGAGTAACCAGAGCTTCAATAATAATGATAATGTGAAATAAGTTGTCTCGGTTGTTTACCGTCAGAAAGAAGACAAAAAGTCATGGATCAAAATTGAAAGAAACGATCTAATCAGAAATGTCCGAGGTTCAAAACTGAAATAAATTAGCTCCTACTCTTACCACAACGATTGTTTTGGAAAACTACAAACACGTCTCTCAAAGAAATCAGCTCACCTTACTCTTAAATACTTGAATACCCAAAGCAACTGTAAGGGTGTCTTATAAAAGATTAGTTACGTTTCTCTTCCACCAACTGAAGAATTTACGTATATTGCATAACTAATAAAATACGTCTTTAAAATCTTTTTATTGTTGTTTATGTGGTTTCTGCGTAGGTACATACATACTCTATAAGCGAGAGTCTTCTTTTATTGTATAATTAATTTTACTAATGGCTTCTTTTTTCTATATCCTCATACTCCTACATACTTCTCTCATGTTTTCACCGCATATCATATGATTAAAAGCAAGATCAAGACCACGGCGCAGTCAGAAGTTGTTTTTAGAATTGTAATATTTTTTTCGATTATTTTATGTGGTTCGATTTGTGCATTTCCAGTTTGGTACTACGAAAAAAGAGGTTCAAAATTTCACAAACTGGTAACAATAGTAACTAGAGTTTAGTAACGGTATCTTATTGCTGATAGTATGACTAAAAATGTGTAAAAAGACGGTTATACTGCCGACTTAAGTTGTTTTATCGTAAACTAGAAGTCGAATTTATTAGAGAATCTTTAGTTTTGATGTCCATGGTTTAGAGTTCCACCATCGTTACCAGGAAGTGTCTTTCTTCAGCTATGAGCTTTTGGTTTTATCTCCGTTCACGTTATATGTAACTGATAACAAGGTCTCTAAGTGTATAAGAAATTCATATTTCATTGCGGGATTCTATTCTATTAGAAGGAACAAGTGATTTTGATATATCCCAGAGATTTCAAATGCTCATGGAGATGTTATTCTATAATATTTCTATTCCATTCCATTATCCTTTCATATGAAGCATCGGTTAATACAAGACAATTCAGATAAATGAAAAAGAAACTAGTAATATTCACTCTTATCAAGCCCAAACACGGATTTAAATCCACCAAAACATGTTTGGTCCTGTATACGTAAAAATGTTGTTATACCTAATAATCGGAAATGTCTAGTTTATGGTGCGGATGGGGTATATGCTGATTAAACTGAATAATGAGTATCAGAATAGAAATTACAAGAAAAAATAATTGGACGAGGGATACGAGAAGTATTAGAGACACAAAAATATAACAAGGATACAGAATAGAGACGAAATAATGTAGGAAGATTTACGAATGTATAGAAAATATAAAAATAAAGAAGGGAATCTCAGAAAAGAAACGAAGAAATGTAAAAAAATAATAGAAATAATATTTTCAATAAATATTAAATGGCAGGAAACTCTGGGCCACATAATTAGACATTTTTCAATATGCAACACCTATTTAACGCGAAACGAATCCACCATCTTCAAATCATCTATGGAAACCAGGATAAAACACAATAAGAAATGTCTTATAATGTCTGAGAATACTAACAACGACAATACTACAATACCAATGCATGAAGAGATAGATAGATACATTACATACGTAACAAATCAAAAAAAAAAAAAAAAAAAAAAAAGAAAAGTATAATGTCAAGAAAATGAAACAAAAAACATACAGATAGTGTGCCATGCAGGAAAAGTAGACTTATGAAACTGTAACGGTTGGATAAATAGGATTTTAAATGTCAAACAAGTATTGCGGTAAATAAAAATAGGAGTTACTAAAACAATACTGAGACTGACCTTAACGCATACATGTGACATAAGTAATGATAATCAAAATAAAACAAAGATTTGGATACAAACTGTACGATCCGTTCAAAGCTATATTCATAAGCAATTTTATAAAAACAATTAGTATGCAATAACTGGATATTTAGTAAGAATGAATAGAGGGAAGAACATAAAGTGTATAGCATGGAAAATTCCCGAAAGCAGGAAAAAGGAAACCGACCAAAAAATCAGTGAAGAGCAAGATTTTGCAGAAAAGCGAATTCGTGGCGAAAAACAAAATGGAAAAAGAAACTACATATACACTACCACTAAAAAGTATTTACCCAACACGAAAATTGAATATTGTTGATATTAGAAAATAGATTTAAAAAATTCTGATGAGTAGTGTTTACAGTATATTTTATAGTTGTCTTATGTGATAGTTTTCTACCACGATTACTTTTGTTCAATTAACCTAATTGTGGTAGAAAACTATCATATGGGAGTATTGAAAGCAAATAAAAATTAGCTAAAAAGATTACAAATAACAATATTATTATTAAATTGTTAACTCATCAATGTGTCCGCCCTTATTTTGAATAACTTCTCTTCAAAGTTTCGCTCTCCTATTAAGCAATTTTATTACAGTTTCTGGTGAAATTTTGTTCCATTTCGCCTGCAAAATATTCAACAAGTGTTTAGTAGAAGAAGGACAAACTTTTCTGACGTTTCTGTAGAGCTCATCCCGCAAGAGCTCAATGGGTCCAGATAGCAACATGTCATTGTCAAGGATATCCTGGTACCGCTCTTTCCTCATTATTCCTTAGATCCTAAAAATATTGCGAATTCTGTCTCCACTAAACCAGTCCTATATGACAGAGCCGCCGCCATGTTTCACGGTAGGCACTAAACATTCACCAGATATCCGTGCTCCTGCTGACCTACGCACAAAGACTCATCACCTCGATCCAGAAGCTTCGAATTTAGACTCGTCACTCCACAAAACTTTTTCCATTCTTCAAGTGTCCAGTTTTTATGTTGTTTAGTCCATTGCAATCGCTGCTTCTTACTGATGGCGCGTAACAACGATTTTCTTATAGCTACTTGAAGTCTGCGTTTGACGGTTGACACACTGAGGGATTCAAACCTTTCCACACTCATTTGCGCTGCTATTTGTGATGCAGCAAGGCGTCTACTGCATTTGTTACATGTCACAATCTTCCTATCTTCAGCTGAAGTCGTGATTTTGGATCTTCCACTACGTGTTTTTTTATCAAACACTTTCATTGGTTTTCAATTTCTTCACGTCATAGTCAACTGTTCTTATTGATAGTTTCAGTTCCCTCAAAATCTGGCGATTACTTTTACCAATCTTAGGATAATCAATTATTATAGAGCGCATTTCAATTGAAAGTTTCTTCGTTTTCAACATATTTACGATGGACATAACAAAATTCTTCAACAAGGTCACGTCGCAGACAGCGTCAATTTTTTTCTTTGCAAAAGCTAAAGGAAAACTAAAAATTCGACGTATTCCTAACCAAAGTGCGGGATCATTTTCTGGTAAAAAAATAATAAGAGATTGGATTATCTAATTCGGTAGATTCCACCCGAAAGCGATACATGATTTTTTGAAGTAGGTGCTTATGCACCCTTAATCCGAGAAATTCCGTAAATTTTATAACCGCAGCTACAATTTCTTTTTATAGACAGACTTGGAACATCAATTAAAGGAATATTAAAATCATTTTGCAGAATGAATCTGTCTATAAATATGTAACATCCAAAAAATATGTATGAGCAAATACGTTTGAGCGATAATGTACATATGTATCTACAGTGAGTGTCCGTTAAAATCGTACAACGAGCGATTAGGGAAACAATACTAGGATTATATACATTTAATAATAATAATGTACATTTATTCAAAACGTTATAGTATATTTAAATAGACACTAGTAGATATCGTACCCATATGCATTCCATTTAATAAAATTCCAATTCTAAGAAAGTAAATATAAACCACTGTGTTCTGCTTGTAAAAATTACGTTTCACTTAAAATCGTATGTCCAAATTTTAAATTAAAAGATAAAAATGCAATGAGTATTCAGTACTTTGTAGCATAACCTGGTGCTTGTACAATAGCTTGCAGTCGTCTAGGTACTGATTTTACTAAGGCAGAACAAAATTCTTGTGAAATTTCGTCCACTCTTCCTGAAAGGCGTGTCGAAAATCATTTTTATTTTAAATGGCATGTTAACGGATTTTATAGCCCAGTTCATTCCACACATTTTCAATAACCTTTATATCTGGTGATTGAGCAGGTGTATGTATGACTTTTGGGCAATTACAGAGTTCCCATTCCCTTACAACAAAGCTACTGTGTTTAGGGTCGTTGTCAGCATACAATTTAAACGTATCCCGAATTCCTATTTTTTCAGGAGTGGTATGCAAATTTTTCTTTAGTATGTCAAGATATATCCATTTATTCATAATTCCCTCAATGAATACCAGATTACCTACACCTGATGTTGACATACACCCCCATACTAATTGTGGACCTTCACCATGCTTTACAGACGGTCGAAGATTCTTTCTGTGCAGTTCTTCATTTGCTTTCCGCCACACACATTTCCATTAGACCCGAAAATATTAAATTTCTATTCGTCAGTGAAGATTACGTCAGTCCAATAATCTGCAGGTTCCCGTAAAAACTTCCTAGCAAACTCCGTTGATTTCTTCCTATTTTTCTCGCTTATGAAGGATTTAATTCTAGCCCTTCTGTCATGATAGCCATGGTTTCTTAGCACTCCTCTAACTGTTGAACAACTTACTTCTTTATCTAGGTAATTAGCAATTTCCGTTACAATTTTAGGAACGCTCAATTTAGGGTTGTCTTTTATTTTTCTGTTTAATCCACCGTTCATCTGCTATAGATAATTTTTTATGTCATCGTATTCGTCGCTTACTTTCACCCCATTTTCATTTTTGTATCGCTTAATAATGTATTGTACTGTACTTCTGCTTTACTATTTCAGCAATTTGTGAGTAAGTTTTACCTTTTTGATGATGGTGAAGTATCAATTCACGTTCGGCAACTGTAGTTTACTCACAGCTCACTTAATGATTGTCTATTATAAACTGAAAAACCCGTAATAATTATACGAAGGTATTCCCCGATTTGACGGGTGATACTTCTCCTGTACGATTTTAAGTGAAACGTAATTTTTAGAAGAAAAACGCTTACTTTCTTAGAATTGGAATTTTATTAAATGGAATGCATATGGGTACGATATATACTAGTATCTATTTAAATATTCTATAACATTTTGAATAAATATATATAATTCTAAATGCAATAGTATTGTTTCCCTTATCGCTCGTTGTACGATTTTAACTGAGACTCACTGTAGATATTTGCAGAAATTACACATGTGAATGGGACAGACCAGATGATCAGTTACTGCTTTTTTGTTGTTTTTCTCTAACATTTTCTTATATTTTACAATGTAACATGAATTTGCTTTTCTTTTTGACTGTTCCATTTCGTTTCCATTTTCTCTCTCTGAAAGTGTGTTACAAAAATCTGAATTATTCTATCGAAGAAAATACTCCATCTAATTTTTTTCTTTCAATTACAAATAAGGTTGCAATAGGCGCCGTACTTCCTGCGTCTTTTGCAATTTAAAATTGTGGAAATAAGACTAAGAATTAAATAAACAGCATAGGGTCCTTTCACTCGCTATTTCCGTTATTAAAATTACGGTCGTACCTACTGCTCGTTATTTTTCTTTGAATTGCGTCTATTATGGTAGGTCAACTCGTCATCGGTAAAACGTTGTTAATAGTAGCTCGCGGTAAAAACCCAAGGAATACGTATACGACACCAACGTTAACTAACGTGTGCGTTGGGCCTTATTGTTACGATAAACAAGTATTGTACCAATCTATATATATATTGGTAAAATGTGTATGTATACGTGTATACCGGTTGTATATTGTATAGCGACGTTAACTCCAGGTGTGCGCATTCGGCTGTCGCCACTCATTCAAACAAGTTGTGCCATTTGCAACGGTACTATTTCTCCACCGGTCCCCGTACGCAATTGCTGTTCTTCGCGAAACGACACGATGGTGAAGTGGGCATTTATTTTAACCGTTATGGGGTTGAGTTTTTAAACGTTTGGGCGCAAACAAATAGTACATCGCCCGAAGATAGTGAATTACCTACAATTACCTCAACTATTGGAGAGGAATCTCCTCAAACTCCCCACAAAGAAGAAACTCCGGTGAAGAATGATACTAGTACTACCACTACAAGTACTTTTCCACCGTTAGTGCGGTCAGAAGCTCCGCACGATCATCCTCCTGCGATTGAAACACGGAATCCATCGCACGAAGTTATAACACCTACAGAAAAGGTAGTTACGAATGCTAACATCAATCCTAAACAAGATGCAACTACGGCGAAGCCTAATTCCTCCAACATGTTACTTTCAAGCATCACAGTTCTGATCGGCAGTTCTTTAATTTGGAATATCAACTACTAATTGGATTAGCACCAGTGAAAGGTTTGTAATTCCGCGTTATATTTTGGTTTCTCTTTTTATTTTGGTAAATTACATAAAATCGTGGGTTGTAAACCAGTAGAATCTGGATAATATATGTACATTATCTGAACGGCCTACTGGATAAAATTTAAAATTTGAAGTGTAAATCTACAAACCGCACCAATCTCAAGTTTACAAAGACAAAGAAGTTATTCATGAATAAATATGTATTATATTATTTTTTTAACACAAAGCGTTGAGAAAGTTACCATGTTTCCTTAAGTGGTAGTTGCAAAATAATGTTATTATTTGTTGCGAAATAATTTTATTTACTGTATATTGCTCAGCATAAAATTATTTACGCTCACTATTCTTTTACGTAGACATTCTCTTTCCTAGTCTTAGAAAATCCTATACATTTATCGAACCTACTTTTCTTCCGATCACCCGTTAAAATTACTGTGTTCTATCGACACAAAAGATTCGCCAAAATAACCCATTTTATGTACAATCTCTTCGATTCGGCATAAATTATGTAAATTTAAGGTATTATTATCCTAAATAACTTTTGAGTACTTTTTGTAATTCTAAAAGTGTAACTAAACAAAATCGTGATTTTTATCTTCAGCACATTTTAAATAAAAATATCTCGTTTCAGTGAAAACCTATTTAATACGAATACATGTCGAATCAAGAAAAGGTTGAAATTCTGATGTAATTATTGTTATTATCTAAACTATATTTATATTCTACGTAGCTATTTAATTATATTATCACAATTTTCTTCAATTTATATCACACTGTAAATACGTACACGTCACTATAAGCTTAATTTTTTCTAACAGTATGCTACGTGTTTGTTTTTTTTTCTCATTATAAATGGCGATTGGCGTGAAAAAATTGATCTGTCCTTTATTGAAATAACGTTTTCCTTTTGTATTGTATTGTATTGTATTATTATAGTTAAAGCGGCTTTCCTACTAGTGAGCTGAGAATTAGGGTATAGAATAAGAATGTCTAAGAAGATTATAATTCCAAATTTGCAAAAAGGGCCTTAAGAAGAAGAGTGTGATGTTATATTTAGTGTGATCTTTATTTAGTTGCAACAGAGTGTGTCTTTAAAATGGAATCTTAAAATCCCAATCACATTATAAATTATAATATTATAATTATCCATCAAAAAGAAAAGGTAGCGCTTATATTTCAGTGAAATTGGCACGCATATACGTTTTAAGTAAATAAATAAATGATTAATGTATAATTAACTAAAATGATTTTTTTATGATAAATACTCATCCATTGTAGTGTACAGTTTGCTTCGTAACTTGGAAAGTACCAAACTAACTATTATATCGACCATTAAGTATTACTTTTGGAAACGTAGCAGTTTAAATTATTGATACCTCTTCTAATTTTTGTATACATCGAATGAAATACCTATAAATGAAAGCATAATGTAAGGTCGACAATTGTCGATCCTCTATACATACTTTATACTACTCTTTATTTATTAAATTACTGTCGAATATTTTAGAGCTTCAAGCCATTGATCTGACGAGAATGTTTTATTAATATATGAAGTTCAAGGTTAATTTTACTTAACTCTTTTGAGATTTACTACAATGGTGACCTCGCACAAACTTCCACTTGAGGTATTGTAACTAGGTACTACGTTGTATGTAGTAGTTATGGGAAATAGAATTTCTAAAGACACACTCCTAATATTCAAATGACTTTTTAGTTTTTACCTACTTATATAACTATATTTTTAAATATTTGTACATAAAACAGCGTAGATGTTACTTGTAGAAATTGTAATTTATAATAAAATGGAATTTCATGTACTCTTTATTGACTTTTTCATTTACGATAACACGTATGTTTGAAGTGAAAATGATGAAAGAAACTGAGCAGATGTTAGAAAGTGCAATTTATAAAAAACATGAAACACTTACAAGCACGATCATCACGTACAACATATGTATATGTAGGTTGTTGCAGGTTTTAGACTTGGAGGATTCTCAACGGTGAATCATACGCCCAGGTGAACATAATAAAGGTGAAGTATAGCTGTATAATTGCTTTGTTCTATTCAATAGTTTCATAAATCTTATTTGACTGAGGGAATGCGCAATAAATTAGTAAAAAAATACTATATAGTTATTTGCACGTATGTCTTATATCATAAGTACTCATTGTGTGCAAATTTATGACAATAATAAGATAATCTAATGAAATCTGCAGCCTGTGATATTATGGTGACTGCAGTATTTTTAGTTAGTAAAGTTTAATACACATCGTCACTGGTGCAAGCATTTTAACCAGAACTACATCATTTCAAAAATGTTTAAGTTGTCACTTCTATTGTTAATGTTAAATCTATGGCTTTCTTTAAAAAAAAATGCTAATGGACATGGAAATAAGAAAGATGAGTATGCTAAGGTCCAAAGAAAGGCAATGTCTGATTCAAGTATACTTAAGTGATTTTATTTATTACATTGTACATACTTCAAATTCACTGCAAATTGGAGATTTGTTGTACATTACAGTTGACCATGTCTGAAAGAACTGTGGAGGAAATTTTGTACGGACAGATTTGTATCCCGTAATAGTAATGTTTTGCAATATTTATAATCTATTTTTATATGTTAACGTTCCCAAATTAGGTCAATGGTATTTTTTGCTTTCACTTGCTTCTCTTAAGGACAACTGAAAAAGAACATACCATAACTACAACTAAAAGACAAATATAAAAACAATATAATTTAAGCCATGTGCAAATTAAGAATTCTTTTTTTTTCCCTGTATTGTTTTATCAATAGGTAGACAATAGTCTGTGGCTCAGTCTTGTCTATCGAAAATCCCTGATGAATCTCTGAGCGGGAAGTGAGTCCTTCCCCTCCCCTGTCTTATCTTGAAAGGAGATATTTTGTTCTAAAGAAAATACGCTGGCTATATCTAGCGCTACAGCCACTACTTGGGAAATAATAATAATTTTGTATATTAGGATACTACAATAATATTACAATTTTTTACTTCTATAATTGTAAAAATACAAAATATATATGGTTAAAATCGTTCTAAATATTTCGTTTCACAGTAAATTAATCGTGAATGTGACTCATTGTGCATCGTAAAGTACGGAAATCGATTCAAGTTATTTTGATTTATAGTTCTATTCAATTCTTTATGAATGTATAAAGAAAAGTATATTATTTTGAAAGCGGATTTTGGAATATCGTACTGGTTATATTAGTTAGTTAGTTAGTTAGTTAACCCGACACTTCACGGTCAAACGGGTTTCAGGATTAAGTAAGTAAGTAAGTATATTAGTTATATATGCCGTATTTATCTTTTGGGAATAACCTCAACGTTTAACAGTAATGGAAATGCAAGCACATTTATACAGGGGGCACATTGATATACTGAACACAATTCCAGATAAAAACGTTTGAGCGGTCGGTTTACCTACTCGTAGAAAGATAGGAGGCACACAATACAACCATATATTTCTATGGCGCCTTCAGTGACCCCACGATTGTTAGTTGGTTGTGTTGGGTCAAGTAAATTTTGCAATTCACATTAAACCGTCAATTTTTTGGCGTTTTTATTAATAGTTGTTAGACCTAACACTAGAAGTAAGTAAAAATGTATATATACATAGGACCTCAAGAGTTGTCAAATATAAAGAAAAAGAAGAATTTGCTTGATTAATTTTAAGTTTCTATTTTTGGATACATTTTTGGATAAAATTGAAATGATGTAAGCAATTTCCAACTGTTCTATGATGTTCATGTAATGCCATCGCATGCTGTATCGAATATACCTGCCGATGTATGGTTAGTTACGGAAAGTACGAGGTAAATGAAATAAAACATTTTGCTTCAAAATACTGTCTTGCAAAACTCTAGATTTTATTGGGTACACGACAGAATTTTGATTATTAATATCTATTCTGGAAGTACGATGGTCCAGATATTATCCATTGATGTTATAATATATTACGTTTAATTTCATTTTAAATAGAAAATCTTCGTGTCAGTCACTTCTGTTGCGTTTTCTTCTTCCAAGAGTTAGTTAGTTGTGTGGCATAAGCAATGCACCTGTTAAGTTGTAGTTGGTGATCTGGCATACAATGTACCCATACTTCGCCAAAAATAATTTGGTAGTAATTTCTGGAGAACTTTTGATATAGTGGGCGATGGACTTATGATGAGGTGATTTTGGATCATTCCTAAGTTTCGGAATTGATATTATTTCAGCAGTTTTTGCTAATTATTTTAGTATTACCGACGTCGTTAAGTCATCATGTAAATACTGCACTTTACAGTTCTTTTAAGCACTCAATTTTATAGCGTGACCGTCCTTTTCTACTAAATAGTTTTGTAAATGTTATTTAATCAACATTGTGTTCTGTAAATTATGAAAGACAGCATTTAGTAGTACATTATGTGACATATGTGCATATCTAGTTTTCACACAGGCATCTGCTGCTTGTGATATCATTGAGTAGATATTTTGAATTTTTACTTATTACAACGTTTTATGAACGGTCCAAGAATTTCAACTGGAATAGTTATAGATATACGTTTTGCAAGTAAAAATGTGGCGTGTTTGTATATCTAAGAAAACTCAGAAATTGTTTCAAAATACCTTATTTGGAGTTTTTTTATCGTAAAATATGCAATTTTTCATTACAAACACGTTTTTAGATATTATTCGTGCACGAAATGTTATAAAATTATCAGGAAAATTACATTTAACGAAATTGAATTTTAAAAGTACTTCTACACCACCTTGGATTGTTCCAAATAACACAAAGGGGAAAAAGAACCAATGTAGTCAAGTGTACGTTTCTGTTTTATATTGTAAGGGGAACTTTTTAATTTTAAGTTCTCTCTAAACTACCTTTTTTGTTACTCAAGTCTCAATTTCTCCATATTCTAATTCACGACATATTGCTTTTTTAATGGTGTTTCCACCTAATTGCATTGAAATAACATTCATGGTAATATATTCATTTACTTTGACGCTAGGAATTTAGCCTCTAGTTTCCGAAAAGGACTGCTCACATTTAGCATCTGTTTGTCACAAAGCTAATTAATATTCTATGACTCTTTGCCGTTTCAGTCTGATCCTATAAAGGTTTGTTTTGTAACGGTTCAGTGCATGTATCATTAGTTGTCTATACATGTCCTTAGTATATTTTATGTCTCAAAGAATTTAAATGTAGAATATTGTTTACAAATTCGTATTGTGGCAACATTAAAGCCTAATGTGGAAACTTTTACTGTAATTTTTAATTCTTCAATTAAACATGTAAGGGCGACCGTAAAATGACCTATTTTACTTAAAATATTTCTATAACTGGGTTTTCAATATAGTGCAGATGTTAATAAATTTAGTGCTCCGTGTTACTTACTGCTTTAGGAAAATAATTCTTGCATTCAAACTTTGTATGTGTAAAAATAGTAGATACATTCATACTTAATGTGGGATCTAGTCACTGTTATTATCAATTATGGCTTGACATCCTTCCGGTATGCACCAAACTAAATATTCCGCGAATAATTAAGATAATACTCGTTGGCAACGTACCATTACATTGGGCAAATTTTTTGTGGTCGTGTTTCGTTGATAACATTTTTTCTTTTAAGTTGGTGATTAATCGAAATTATGAAATCGACCCCAGTACTTTGAATCGTTGATGCAATTTGCTTCAAGTATCACCAATGGAGGATAATGTAAAAGTACTGATAATGTTTGAAGTAAATTGAACAAAAATGAACAAAATAACAAAAGCAGAAAAGCTTGTTTTACAAACCAAACAAAAACATGAGACAAAAACCAACGGTCCTGCTTAAGTTAAGAATGGGTTGGTTATAACAGAAGAAAACATATCATAGAAGAATAAATTAAGAAAGAAAAAGATTACAACAAATCATGACTAATCAGCAAATGGAATGATATAAACACTATTGGATACTGTAATATTAAGGAATCTAAAAGAAGTAATAAACTTGATTGCCTGTAACGAATAAACTGTAAAAGATTGGCAGAGAGGTATTACAAAACCTGTATATAAAAAGGAAATAACCAAAGTTGCTTTAACAATAATAACCTTATCAAGTACTGCAATAAATTATAAAAGAACGACCAAGATCCAAATATTTAGAACAAATTCTATAAGTCACAAAATTCGACGTCAGATCTAATAAAGGAACATAAGACACTATGTTAGAAAAGGTTACAAGGTAAAACAGCAATGTACAAGCACTTCATAAATGTAGAAGAAGGTTTCCATATGATAGACAGAACGATACAAGTGACAAGTTTAACAACAAAGGAAAGTAAAACAAAGTGCAATTCAAAACATTGAAGGCACACACAAGAACTCTATTACCTATGAAGAAATTATGAGAAATGGAATATTAAAAGAGTTAAAAACAACACTCGAAAAGATATGATACAAGAGAATCTGTTTGTAATTGTATGAAATAGACATCAGATTAGGAATGTCTATGGTTTAGAACTGAAATAAATTCTTTGGACAACTCCAAATACGTATTTCGATCATCGAGTGATATTGATTGTGATAGCGAAGTATGGCAGTTTAGAGTATCGTTTTTCACCAGCAACCCCTTTTTTACTTTGTGTTCTGCACTGAGGAGGACCACTTTGTAATCGAAATGCGTTTTTGAAGTTTTCTAAAGAACTGGTGTGGTTAGGATAAGAGCGGATTTATGTCAGATAGTATGGCCACATTGAAAAAATGAACGAGGAAGGGATAGCACATACACACAAAACAAGATGCTGAGAAAGATAAAAAAGTGGCATGATGAAATAAGAATTGTGGTCGAAAAGTCGTCGAAAGTCACCTTTCATTTTCACTACTTTTAATGCTGTTCGGACGACCCATTGTAAATATACTATACAAACTCAAAATGGAAGATAATCCTATTACCTGGCGATTTACAAATCTTAGGGCAAACAAACTGTAGTAAATTATTCAAAATTAATTACGCAGTGATTCAGAAAAATGTTCGAAGACGCGAAATGCTAATTGTTGGTCTTTTTCGGGATGATAGCGACATATCCATGTTTCATCACCTGTAATGATTTTGTACACCAGATAAGAGGATCAATTATCAGGGCGAGTTCGTGTAGATCTGCACCGGTCTTCTGCACGGTCTTCTTTTTGAACTGGGATCAAATTGTTGAGAATGAACGGAAACGCGAACAAAGTTTACGTACCTTCAAATACTAATTGTAAAATGGTGCTAATTGCTTTCACATCAATCCTTAGAGTTGCTTGGATGCTCCTTATAGTAACATATCGATATCCTTCAATCATGTTCCGAATCAGACGAATATTTTGTTCGATATTGACCATTTTTGGCTTAGGAGCTTGAAAATTGTCATTTAAGGAGTCGATCTCGTTGAAATTTATTGTACAATCGCCTTATCGTAGCTAAGGAACACGAATTATCACCAAATACGTGATTGATTTCTTCAAAATATTATTTATGGTTTAAGTCACGTTTAAAATTGTAAGAAATCGTGACTCGATAATGCTTTTTGTTCAATTCCATGATTTCTTATACAAGGAATCAATTGAAACTTATGTATTTTCAAAATATTAAAGTATATTTGTCAACTCTCACAGTAACTGAAATATATAGACAACTAGCTTAAAATGTCGGACAAGAGCTGTTTCAAGATAGTATTTCCTACTAGAGAGGCTCAGTCGAAATGAAACATCCTTCGTACCGTATTACGCCACATTGCTTCGGATCATTTTAAAATTATGAATCTATCTTCTATCTTGTTTTTATATGATATAACAGCAAAAGGAAATCTGAAAACTCATTTTCGGTCTCTCCAAACTGAGATTAATTGAGCCGATTAATTTATAAACTGTAACACCTGTGCTTTATAATGAGAGGTAGGATAATCCAGGATCGCTCCATCTCAAGAAGGGAGTAAACGCTTCTATACTAACCATATACATTTTTACATGCATTATAGAGTTTCCTAAAGCTATTAACTGTGTTGTAGTAAATTAATTAAATGCAATCCATTACAGTAATCAAGGCCAAAAGGGGAAAAAATTACTGCAATTACAAATGTTATCGTGACCTAAAATGGTACTTTGTCTCATTTTACTATTGAAATTTACCGGCACTAAAAATAATATCATAGCATTATATAAATTATTTTGACTAATATTTGCTACTACACAAAAAATGAAGTTACTTTGTTCTCCACAGGCGATATTCTCTGTCTAGGGTTTAGATGACTTTCCAATTTTTTATAGGTTTAATATGTGCACTGAAAAATTCAGTCCACCAAAATAAAGTCCAAAAGTATAAAATAAAATAGTTGAATCAAATTGATAAATTGAAATTGGCCAAGATTATATGAAAATGTGTAGCACCGGATAAGCATATGGATTGTTATCTGCGACGAAAATCATGGCCCAGTGCGTTAAAGTCACTTTGCAAGTAAAAAGAACAGAAAACTAATCAATTAGTTGATAGAACTTACAAGCGGTATTTGATATTTGGGAATCATAAGAAAATTGATTGGTCGAGCTTGTAAAAGGTTTAAGCGAAATAATACGTAGGATAAGTAATAATTATCTAATAATTTCGCAAGCTTTTCCCGTTAAGTAGGACTTTTCTAATTATCGAATACACAAATATAATAACATTTATACTCTTCCATACCACAAAAGATAATCTTCTTTTCCTGTTGAGTACATATACAAATCATATATAGAATCCTAGGAACTATAGCAAATAACGAGTACCCCGAAATTGTATAGTAGTTATTCGGTTACGTAAAATACTTTTTCATTCAGTCGCTCCATTATTTGAAGAAGAAATAAAGCGAAATTGGAAATTCAGAAAAATAAACGCCTTGCGTCAATATCCAGAAAAATTAAAACCGAACTTGAACTTTTAAGTTAGATAACATTAATATCAAATTCCCAAGAACAATTACGATGAATATGGCAGTAGCAATGTAATAATGTAAATTTTCCAGTAATAAATGCCTCAACTTGATTCTAAAACACATCACAAGTTAAATTCACAACAATATACAAGAGAATTTGGTCAGAAATCCTTTTTCAGACATAACCCAGTGCACATAAAAAACCAAATACATTTGTAGACCCACCATCCTATAAAAATGCTTCACCATTGCTACACATTTTATATCTCCATGTTTCTCTGAAAATAGCTGCTTCAATCTTATATTCTCATACCTGATGCTTGATATTTATTTTTTCTATTCCAGTTTCTGATGAATTTCGATTTTTCCAAACAGACATTCTTATATAACCATTACAAGTGCATTATCTTACCCATTAGTGGTAAATCTGGTTTTATCCCACTGCGGTAGGTCTGTCATGTTTTTATTCTGCGATGTCGCGTCATCCGCTTATTAACAAAATCAATTTACTTTCACAAATACCGAGTTATGCTCCCATATTTATTTCGTACCAATCAGAAGGCGAAAATAAGGAAAATCCTTTCAAAAAGGTAACGTGACAATTCTATCTAATTACGAATTTGCCGCCTTCTGAAAAGTCATAGTTACACTCATGGGATATTTCAAATATGAGCAGAACCGATTAATTAAATAATTTCTTTTAAACCAATCAGATTAAAGTGATTTGAGTTTGTGGTTATTACGTGTCAGTAATAAGAAGAATAAACGCAAAAAAGAAAAATAAAACAATGAAACTATAAAAAAAATCTCCGCGACGTAGTTGTTCACATAATTTATTTAAGGTAACGGCTGCGCTTGATTGTAATTTCCCATGACCTGTAATAGGTAAAAGACAATGTTGTATCGTATTTTATTTCGCAACATAATACTTCAACTATAAGTTTTAGTTAGTGCTTATACTAATATATATAATAAACATTGTTACCAGGTTGCTAAGAAAATGATAGCACGTTATCATGCTCAAGTTAGTCATTCTGGCCTTGGTTTACCTGATTGTACAACTATTTTTCAGCTATTTGCTGCTAATTTTATGGCACACTAACGTCAAGGAATTTTGTTGTTTTAAAGTTTTAACGATTTCGATAAGCAATGCATCAGAAATAGATAGCCGATAAAACTTGCTTTAAGATTACAATACTCTTATTGTTGAACAGTGCGAAAGAAAAATATAGTACATTGGACATTGAATGTAATCGATAAAAGGCACGCGTGAAAAATGAAATATTTGAAGAAATCCAAATGTGACGTGTTAATTGCTGTAATCTATGGTTTTACACTTTAAACGAGGAAAAATAAATGCAATTACTTCTATTGTATTCAACCAAGTTTTCAGAACTATAGAATGTACCATCACCTTTTTGAATCAATTTCCTTGTGTCCAGGGAAGACAAAAACCAAAAAGGGAAAAATAGATTTCGGAACATTCTTAGGTTACCAATAATATCATTGTACTTATTTTAACATTTTATTTCATTAGTTCATTTAATAGCATTACTTCATAAAAAATTTCATATTTCAGTAATTTAATTAGGTTATTCGGAATTACATTCGAAAGGGTAAAAAGGCTTTATAGGATTGGATAGTTAAATAATTTACTCGCAAAAATGGTGTAATATATTAAATGTCTAGTCTAGCTAGTTGTTGTACCTAACCTTTCGTTTCAGTTAACATCGTGAACTGTAAAAATGTAACCTCAACGTTGGGATATCACGTCTTGTGGCAAAAAGCACTTCTGCCTGGTATTCTACACTTTTTCCTAATTCAGCAATTCAAGTCAAATTACTATAAGATTTTACGTTTTCTTGTAGTTATCAAGAAATATTCTGCTGAGTATTTCATAGTTAAGGAAATGTTAGGCGTTGCTATTTCCAAATTTGTAAATTAGAAATTCTAAAATTTCGTTAGTGTTGAAAATTGAAAATAAGTAATATGAATGATTCAGAAAATTCTGTTCCGTCGTCGAAAATTCCGCGAAAGTGGTAACTTATTAGCGACCAAATGTAAAGAATTATATGAAATGCCTTATCAACATTATGAGAATCGGTATGATTTTAAAAAACTGTGTAATAACTACGGAAAGGGCACTTCTCGTTTATTTTGCTCAACGAGTCAAAATTCATGAGCAGGCCACTATTTGGAGTCAAACATCAGTAAATTTCTTAATTTAATAGTCTTCTTGAACAGAACTGCTGAAGAATATAGATCTAATAAATCCAAGATTTCTACGGGCGTTAATACTAAAAAATTTTTAACAGATCGAGAGGATAACATTTATTCAGCGCTTAAACCATATCATGCAAGTTAAGACATTATTTTTTATTGCCTTCATTTTTCGTTTACAGGTTATATTGATGATTGGAGTCGCCGCAGGGTACCGAAAAGACGAATAATGAGAGAAGATGTTAAAGATTTGAATGACTACATTAAGATTTGCGTTCCGGGAACAAAAACAAAAATTAAAAAATTTTTGGTCATAAATCAAGGAATCATTGAAGGAATTACCTCGCCTGTAATTGTAAGAAGATATGTGTCTCTGCTTCCAAAAGTGGGAAAATGTAACCGCTTTTTTTTTGATTTGGAAATGGTAAATGTACCAATGAACCCATAGGCAACAATATGATTGGCAACAACATGAAATAACTTGCAAAGTGTCTTAGTCTTCAAATCTAAAAAATACACGGGGTATTGCTTTCGAAAATCATTCCCATCGCTGTTAGCCAATGCTGGAGCTGATTTATTAACCCTTAAAAAAGATGCGAGTTGAAAATCAAGTAATATTCAAGAAGGTTATGTTGAACAATCTTAAAAAACACTAAAAATAGGCATATGCAAAAACTTTACGAGAAAGCACCTTAACCAGTATTAATCCGAAAATGTCCTATTGCGTGTGTCAAAAACCCGGAACATTTCCGGATATTATCCGCGATCCAGATCTTAAAAGCTGTGCTATTAATATTTATAGTAAATAAACTGCTCAGCGTCATTTTGTATCACCAGTAATAAAATACTGCCAGTTTTTGTAACTAATAATAAAATAAAGATCATCTTACATCTGAAATAACGCTTAAAATGTGGACATTTTATAACTGAATTGGGAAAAGTAAATAATACACCTAGTAGTATTTTATTCATCTTCAGTGAATATTTTACAAAAAACTTTGCAATGATAAACTCACTTAAATTCTAAATCAAAATTGTAGGTATCTATTTAAAGGACTAGTTTCATTGTTTAAGAGAAAGTTCTAGCAGTTTTAGATACGAGGTAACTAAAATTATCCGAGGATTGGGCATCTAATCTCTATACGTTCTGCAATTGCTTTTTACAATTGTAATTTCCATTTATAATCACTTGGAAGCTATCAAAGAGCGTAAAAAGAGAAAGGTAATGTATAAATTAAGCAGAAAGGAAAGTAAATGCAAACTACGATAAATATAAACCAAGGAATAATAGAAGAGAATAAGAAATGGGAAGTAATAGATAGATAACCGATGATGCAGAATTATAATTTCTGCTTAGTAACCACCTTTGATTACTTAGGAATAACAGTAGAAGAATAGAAAAAGGAAGAAGTAAGAAGGTAAGGAGAGAAAGCAATAAAAGTATACAAAACCTTAATAATACAAAAACAATATACGTAATAAAACAATGAATAAGAAGGAAGAGGAAGGGTAAGGGTTCTGTACATGGAAAACATGATATCTATTGTTGGTCTCAACACAACAGTAGAACAAAACAAATAACGAAATAGAGGAAGAACTCCAAGGTGAAAATATAGTGAAATAAAGGGTTGAAAAGTAATAACATTGATACCAACACAACAAAGTACAAGAGGAAGACTAACAAAAAGCATCATTTTCCTAAATGAGTCATAATCCTGCAGCAATAAACGCTGATGGTAGTGTATATGATAAACTCTATAGTACTAAAGTAGCGCTAACGTCGACGTATTTTGGAACTTTTTGGAATCATCACCATTCAGGAATGTACATAAAGATACTGACAGGCAGCAGTGCCGGCAAAGATCAACTCGTTCGTCAAAACTTAGCCGCTTAGCCTACTTTCCGACTTACTGGAAATAAAATGAGATAGAAATGAAATGTTTGCGATTTAGAACTGAAATAAATTAGCTCTTACCCTTACCTTGGTCGTAAATGGGCGAGGCGGTTATATTCATGCGATTAACTAAACTCATCGCAGACTACCATCCAAGACGTACCGTTTAGATCCAACATAAAGGGCTTACCCATAAGTTGATCATCGCAGAATTGACCCTGGTTAAACTTAGGCTGACACAGTATTTTCATCCAAGGCCGAAAAATCATTTTTTAAGCCTCGAATGCAGAAGACGAAATTGTCTCAAGTACTGTTTTTCGGACGATATTGCTTTCATTACTATTTTTACAAGTTATATTAGCAACAGCAACAAATACTATGGCTTGTTTTGAAACCGGAGCATGCCGCTTTAAAACAACTATACGGGGGAAAGATATACTAAAATATAAATAGAGATAGTCATCGAATATACTTAGGGCACAAGAATTCATTTATACACTTAATACTTCTCCAACTATTTTATTAAAATACAAGGCAATTGTTGTAATCATTGTCGATACAGTTACGAAAAATCTGGAAAATTTATTAGAAAGGAAACGTGACTTAACATAAAGGTCGTAGTCGATGAGTGTTTTACTTATTATCTGCATTAGTATGAAAAATTTGTTTTCATGCGGTAAAATATTTATTTATGTTTAAACATATGGTATGTAGTGTACCTACAACAATGCATATTGATAAATAACAGACAGTTGTGCTAGAAGACAATAATAAACGAGAAAACGGACTGCGTTTTAAGAATGATCAACATTTATGATTGAACCACCAAATTAATGGAAATAAATACAGTTATGCGCATTATAAAATACAGTTACATGGTTGAGCAATTCCATTCGCTTTGGTAACACCTAATTTTAATCTTGGCTCTACCGATTAAATTGTATTGTGATTTTTACACCTATTTGCATTCCTTATTGTGACTAACAATATCTCGAACATTCACTACTTGAAGAACACCTACTTATCTCTATGCGTTCCTTATACTGATTCCTGCGAATAGACATGTGGTACAATTTATACGCGTTTAAGAGTAGAAAATAATAAGATAGGATAGTGATTTTAATAACCACATAATTCGTTTGAAAACCAAAAATTCAAATTAAACCTAAAAATTAATGCTATTTTACTGTAGATCTTTATTTATTGTACGTAATTTGGTTAATTCAGATATTCTCCTTCAATACGATACAAATGTCAATAATATCTTAAAGAGATGGAATTCATCCAAATTTTGCAAAGTGCATATGTTAATACAAACTACACTAAAAAGCAATCATAAAAAAACAGAATTTTATTTCAAACTCAATCTATAGCAATATTAAATTATATTCGTACTTGTATCTATGTATATATATTGTATATATATATATATATAATCACTACATTATTTTAAAATAAATCTGACAGCAAAACCAGCTATTATCAAGTCGAAACAATTTTCAAAATATGTTGTAAACAATTATAGAAAAGTATTTTTCTTCTTCTCCTCGGTTTTTAATGACCACGTGCTCTGTCTTGGAGCTGGTTATTTTTCAGTGTGGCCTTCCAAAATTATTTGCTTATAGTAATGTCTATAGGTTCCTCAGTATGTTATTACCGGTTTTACTATAAGATTATACAATTTTATTATTAACTTCTGTCCAAGAAATTACCCACCATTTGGTGTGATTTAGAGATACCAACATTTTGCTGCTATTTTGGTCTAATATGTTAGCGATGCATTCATAAGTAGTAACGTAGTTTCTAGATCATAGACTAATAATTGCAAAATGAAAAATCGTTTGTGATACAAACTATGACGTTTTAACACAATCTATAAATTAAGCTTTTTATTCTGGTTATTAAACTTTTATCTAAAAAAGAACTGCATATTTGAATAGTCTATATTAGAGGGAGATTGGGACCCTTCGTACAGTTTTCACATATCTATTTATTCACATTATTATTTGTTATTTATATTATTGTTATCTAATTGGTAGAGTTTGTTAAAAAGGTGGATGGCGTGTTATCATTAAGTAGTGTAAACCAGAATTACGCCCTTACTTCTCCGAATTTTAATGTTGCGCCAACACTACGTAATGATAATACGTCATTCACCTTTTTCACAAACTCTACTGATTGTTTAAGTATTGAACGGAAATTATCTAGTAATAGCACACATATTTGAGTTAAGTTAAAGAGATTTCAAATGGTATTTTAGAAGGTTTGTGTAAAAGTGATTTTCCTCTAATTTGACATTTGCACGAATCTTCACCTTCATACAATAGTAGCTGCTCTTTCGGACAGCATGGGATTAAAAAGTTAAATAACATTATAGAGTCTTTATCCAATCATTAACAAATCTCAAAAGTAACAAACTATTTAACATAATTCTTTATTTCTAGTCCTTAAGATTATATAAAAATTACTATGTATTAGAAATAGTCAAATTAACCGAGAAAGTGAACAGTCTAAAAGTCCTAGACGTACAAATTGATGGTGATTTTGGATCAGGTGGAATCATTGCTACATCGCTGATGTATACAGTATATTTGTCTTCAATATTTGGGTTTCTTTCGGAGATAAGAGACTTTAAACTCGGTACTAGAATAGTGGGTTATAACTTTTATTTTAGTTAAAATAAAACGATTATCTTTAATGTATTCTGGCCTTACATTTATAGTTTTCACTTGAGATTAGTCGCAATCATCTTCATCAGTGTCGAACATGGATATTGAACTTTCCGACAAGCTTATTTCAGATCCTTCAGATTCCGAGTCATCACCATCTACTTTATTTGTCTTCTTTTTTCTTGCGGTTTCGAATTAAGATCCAATAGAACACGTTTGATTTCTTCAACTCTATCTCTTCTTTCTTGTTTCATTTTTTTCCATTCTTTTTATCTGTGTTTCATTTCAAGTTTGTTTTTTCGGGCATATCGGTATATATTCGTGATTTCCCTGGTTATCTTCTCTTGTTCGTTTTTATTTCTTGCCGCTATTGGATATCGTCTAATTGTTTATGGTTATGGTCAAAGTTAGCTGTTCAATGTAAGATTCTTATAGTTCCTAATTTGCGGAAGTCAATAGCTCACGGGATTCAGCAATAGACGGTTGCAGATCTTGGGGTTCGGACATCGATGCTTCGCAGGTTTCAGCTATAGATTGTTGCAGATCCTGGAGTGTGAAAGTTGATGGTTCACAGAGATCAGCGAGAACGGGCTACAGTGTACATAGTGTCTGATTGTTAGTGCTTGTACTATGAATAGGTGGTATATTTCCCGAGTTGGTTGAAGTATACACTTTAGTCGGGGCAAAATCATTATAATTAAAGGCTAATTCGTTGTAATAATACTAATGATTTTTTCGCTGTAAATGATTCGAAGTATGTAATTTTAAGGTTTGGGAATATTGTAAATGGTGACTGTTTTTCCAGGAATCATATGTGCAAATTATTAAAGGCAGTTTTCAATTTTGATTTTAATGGCCCAAATACTCCAATATACGATGGTTGGGAATGATGAGATGTGTGTGGCGAAAAAGATAAATAGATTATCCCTTTGTTTCGAGCATAGTTAATTGCCATCAAAATAATGTGACTTTCATGATTATCACAGAGCAGTAATTTGGGATTAGGTTCCGAGCATAGGGTGTGCTTTTTGATATGTTTCAAAACAGTAACAAATATTTCAGCATTTATCCAACCACTCTTATTTGCCGCCCCAACACTTCTCTCAGGTGCACCTTCAATAAAATAGACTTCATTATGCACGCGTGGAAATACAAACAGTGGTGGAATAGTATTTCCGCTTGCTGAAATAGCGCTTCCAAAAGTTAGAACTTCGCCTTTTTCAGCTAAATCGACTGACTTGACTTGTTTTTGTGCTCTTGGTACAAAAACTTTGAAAGTATTTAAAACCGTTGATACTCCTGGTTCATCAAAATTAAATATACGATCTGTAGTAAAAGTATATAAAGTTATTCTAGAACTCCGTTACTCTTTATTTTTCCCGGCTTATTGTAATTAGTCGATATCCGTTATTATTTTTAGACAAAGATCTATGGAAAATTAACTTAAGTGGCGGAGCATTCGAAATAAGAGCGGGTTCTATATTCATTTTCACTGTACACGACGCATTAGAACTTATTTTGTCATGCAGTTGTATTTTCTCGTCGCCCAGGGTTTGCGTCTAACGTTGTTTTGCATTTTTACTGAAACCTTTGGTTGGGCTTGGGTTTATATTACGAACATTTGAAAAAATCACGTTAAGGTTTGCTTTTGGATTAGACCTTATTATTTCGGGAATACACGATATCCCCTGTATCTGAGACAGTTCAATCTAGGATTGTTAAGTATTGCAAGAATGCATTTCGCCTTTGATAATAGAGTTAAAAAATTGGAAAAGAAATCTGATGGCGTATAGTAGCGGGCAAAGGCGTAGTTCCCTCATCTAAAATTTTTATCAAAACCCAAAAGCGACAGGGAAAGACTTGTAGGAAAGCAACATAGACACTGGATGACCTAATTGGAACTAAGACAGTTTCCATTACGAACCATTATTTATTATTTTATTGGCGGGGATCTCCAGTGGGCAAGCAATAGAGACGAAATACTTATCTGAGAATATTATTATTGGCGTCAATAAACGATAAAATACGTAATGAAGTAATTAGACACTAACTGAAATCAAAATCAGCATTAAATATAATTGAAGTAAATCAAACAAGATGATAGACTGTTTGATGTAATAGTCCCCAGAAGAACCTACGAATGGAATTGGAAGACGCGGAGGAGGAAGACTGAAAATTACCTGGGCCAACGTAACTTGCACAAGAGAAGCAGAATTAGAAAGCGATACGAAGATTGCCTGAATATAGAAGAACACGTAAATTCTGCAGTGGTATAAATACCTGAATTAACAGAATTGTCGAAAGTTGTTATCGATCGTAATGCATGGTGATTCAAAATTATGTTCCCACTCAAATGGGATGAATATGTATCTATTAACCATGCACTAAACATGTACGACATTGAACTTTAGTCCTATGAGCTATTCAACTATGAGTGCTACGAGCTTGAAAACTACTGTTTTTCTTTTTTTATAGGTGAGTTTCCATAATGGCTGACCGATTTATGTTGGAGACAAGAAGAGTTGTAGCAAGCCTGATGGAAATGTATGGTTCACCAACTGTAGTCCGTTGAATGTCTCTAGATCGATCTGCACGTGCCCCGCCAAGCCGTTTACCAATGCGCCGCATTTATCAAAAGTTTGTGGAAACTGAATCAGTTGTATACAACTATAAAGGAAATGCAGGACGTCCTAGATCAGGAAGATGTGAAATGAACGTTGCTGTCGTACAGCAAGCCGTAATACAGAGCCTTCGAAGCCAACCAGACGGTGCAGTTTTGAAACTGCGATTCTCCAACCAACGGTGTGGCGTTGAAACACCACCTTGCGATGCGACCATACCACATTCAAATCGAGCAATCTTTAACACTGGAGTAAAAATGTGTTAGAGTTGAATGCTGTCAGAACGACGTTTGGGAGATTTTGGCATTCAGCGATGAGGCTACCTTTCACACAAGTGGATTTGTCAAC
This sequence comes from Chrysina gloriosa, assembly GCA_038088585.1. Taxonomy (NCBI): domain Eukaryota; kingdom Metazoa; phylum Arthropoda; class Insecta; order Coleoptera; family Scarabaeidae; genus Chrysina; species Chrysina gloriosa. The sequence continues at coordinate 65,770,673 of CM076088.1, forward strand.
CATTCCCCGCGAAATGTGTGTACGTGCTACTGTTAATCGATGATTATATTCTGAACATGATGGCAAACAAGGTGAGGCCAAAATGTAAATTACAAATTATGCGAACTTTCGTTTAAATACACATTTCATGACCAGGAAGATATCTTTCATTTGAGTGGTAACATGGAGTCGTCCTGTATTTAGTGTTTCGTCTTTGCTATGGTCATTTATGATTCTAATATTAATGGATAAAGACGGAAAATAATAAGTACTATAAATGGAGAAAAATCAAATTGGAGGTTACTGAACCTGTACTTTGGGTGTTAATTTCTGCTGACAAAAGTTTTCCCATTGGTGAAACGGTAAGTTACGTTAAAAACACAAATCTAGTAAAGTAGACTATCTAGGAAGTGCAATAAGCTTAGTACCACATCATTAAATACGTTACCTGTAATTATGGCCATACTTACTTTGAAAAGTGGTCATTCTCAGTTGGTGAAGACAAAACCAACTGACACTCTGAGGATACCCACTTGGTCGAAATACCTAATTAAAATTTTCCAAAATCGATGTGATAAAAATATATTTTAGTTCTGTATATACAGTATGTCCCCTGATTGACTTCACTACAGGTATAACTGATCAAAAATCTTGGAAACTCGTTTTAACGTTTTGGAATGCCGCTCTGCTTGGTCTGAAAAGAATTTCAAGAATACTTTTACTTCTAAAAATCAAAGCCGTCTTGGCAGTTGAAAAAGAAAACATTGTCGGTACGATTTTGGTCAATAATACGGCAAAACGTTATTGAGAAAAGTTCAGAATGTGAAATTCTAACTCTATGTAAGATTTCGCAAATATCGGACTATTTTGACTAAATCAGTATTTGTTTTGTATTCTTGCATTGTAACTGCTGAGAAACAAGTATTCTGCAAAGTTATAAAAAAATTAATGTAAGTTTCTAATAACGTACCCAATTTGAATTTCTCCACGATCGATTTGAAACATTTTCTTTAAGATTTGATTTCAATCTTTGATAATGACAATTTAATTTATGTTTTATTGTATTAATGTTTCAATTATTATTCAATTGTTTATTGTTCTTTGTTAAGTAAATTAAAAAATTAAAAATGAACTGATCTTGGAGGAATTCAAATTTGTCAAATTTTACATAGGGTCATAATTTCATATTCTGAACAACATTTTGCCGTATAATTGACCAAAATGGTACTTTATTTCAACAGAAAGAATTTTTTCTCAATTATCATGACGGCCTTGATTCTTAAAAAGTAAGAATGTGCTTGAAATTCTTTTCAGACAAAACATTGAAACGAAATTGCGAAATTTTTGATCAATTATACCTATAGTAAAGTCCAACCAGAGACACACCATACATATATTTAAGCGCAAATACAATTTTTTAAGAACTAAATTATGTCTTCCCAGATCCACTTCTTAAAACCCATGATATATATGTACAGTTGCTTAGGAACAGGTCAATAGAGAAATACCACCATTTTTTTAAAACAAGTTTAATAAATTATCAAAAATAACAATTTCCAAATGTCGTAAAAAATGTATCAACAATATCTAACAATAATTTTGCAATTCTTTCAGTATGAAATCAATATCCTTTGTATTTTGGTCTGTTAAGTCAACTCTACCGACTAGTCTCCCCAAATACTGAACATCTTTCCTAATTTTTGTATGAGTCGCGTTGCTTCCTTATTTTCAGGTATACTTCTTGTTATCGGAACTTCCAACGGTACATTTTCCATACTTACACTAACTTTCTTCCTTTTCAGAGCAGGCTCCAATGGCAAATTTTCTAAACATTCATGACGAAATTCAACTTTTTCTAGTATCATGTAAGTTTTGAGGGTGTTGATATTATTAGTTAATTTTTTACTTTGGAAATTAGAAATTAGTTTTTCAAATGGGGACGTTTTCCTACCACATTTCCAGGAATCTCGTTCCAAATGGTATTACTTGATGCATCTTGAATCAGTTCCAGTGCACGTGCTTTTATTAAAACATTTTCGTCTATTAGTAATGTTACAAATAGTTCTGAGATAAGTGACAAAATATCATGCTGTTCTTGAGAGAAATCAGAAGATCTGTTTAAAATTGAGCGAATTAAAGGTAATAGTTGTGGTTTTAAAGATCGATCACAATCCGTCATTTGCTTTAATTGACTAAGAATCTAAAAAATAAGAATTACATGAAAGAAATACAGAATGCAGATGGCATTTAAATTACTTTAAAAATGCATATGCAAGTAAATATAGAATGGCGAGGAATAATATAGAATTTTTGTGGAAGGATTTCGAACTTTAACGATTGCACTTGAATGAGCAGGCGCGTTGTCGTCGTGAAACACTTTTTTAACCATTCCTGGATGTTTCTCCTGAATTGCAGCTTTCAATTTGTCCCAAAGTGCTGTACAATATTGGCCATTAACAGTTTTGCCTTCTTTATGATAATCAATTGTCAAAATTTCTGTTGCGTCTCAAAAAAACCAATGCCAAGTAAAGGTTTTGCCTTCTTCGAAACCGATTCACCATGTGCAACTTAATTTTAATTCAACCTACGGACCAGAGCGTCATCGAAACAATGAAAAAATATACTAAAGACAGCTCATGCGTCGTCTGCTTTTAGGGAATAAAAATAACGAAGAAACAATTATTTCTATGTACAAAAAGTTGATTTATAAGAGTGCTGTTATATGCTGGTCAAAGCATGAAATGGACTAAAGAAAAACAGCACCTTGCATAAACTGCGGAATAAACTACTGAAACCATCTAGAAATGAAATACAAATCAACGAACCTGACAATATACCCCCCAAAGCGCTGAGCAAGATTGGTGTTTCTACTGATTGTGGCGAAAAGAACGGGAACGAGTGGCCACTTGTGAATAGTGGTGATCCAGGGTATCAGATGCTAACAGACGACGAAATTGTTCACAAATTATTACATGACAACGATCACACAGAGGACGGTGACACAAATAACGATGCAAATGGAGATGACTCGAGACCATCTCATGCTGAGGCATTTCAGCCCATAGATTTGACATTTCTGTGGTTCGAACGGCAAGAAGAATCCGATCATACCCAGTTATTGCAGCTCAAAAGAATTAGAGACCAAGTTGCCATAAAGAGGAAGTCGTTATTGAAGCAGACCAGTATTACGACTCTTTTTGTGCCAAATTTATCTTAGGTATACAGCTATGTTTTTATGTCGTTTATTTTTTGCACTATGTACTGTAGTTAAATAAAAAGGTTTTTTGTAAGTATGGTTGATTATTTTACAAAAAAATTCTTTCATTTTTTAGTGAATTTTGACTATCCGAACTACCCCTGAAAACAGTTCGGATAATCGACGCCCTACTGTATACATATAGATATGTACACTCTGCGTTTATTACTTACTTGGATTAATTGTTTGTTATTCAATCTCCACATTAAATTTATAGTTAATTTAAACATACTTTCTAAGTACAATCTGAAAATCTTGGATTCCAGTAAAAGTTTATTACTGGCATCAAATTCCCATAATTTCTCAAGTAACGAATTCAGTCTTTTTAAATCAAAGTACACCTCATCGAACGGCATTGATGCGAAAATATTCATAATGTCCAGCTAGAAGAAAGTACTTTTGAAAGCTTTTAAAAAGTAAGTTTTATATGCGTTACTTGCCATGTTAAGGTATTCATCGTATGTGCACGCTACTGCATCAAATTTCTCCATTTTTTCACATAAATCAGTTAATAGATTTTCAATCTGTATTAAAGAGCCGTTTGGAAAATGCTTCAATCCGATGTGTTTCCAAATATGGATATTAATATTAAGTGAATACTTTTTTAAAAACTGCAATTTGTAGTTGTTGCCTAATATTTGGTATAATTCGGCAACGAAATTGGATAGAATCACAAACTGCGGTCTAAACGTGTAATGTGTTTTCAAAATTCCATCAAATCTTTCTACTATCCAACATAATGTATCAAATGTATATTTTGTACTGCAAATCCTAAAAATAATACTAGATTAGGTTCTAATTTGGTTTCTTTCACCATGCTGGATTCAGGTAGAAGTTTCCACCCTAAGGAGAATCAAAAAAAACAATAATTTGATAAATCAATTACACACCTGCAAATTGTACACCAAACGTCAAAAGCAAATAGAGAATTCCACACAGATGTGGTCATCAAATTTTTAAATAGAAAAAGTTCAATATTTGAAAATTGCTCATTCGTGCAGACAAAAGCTAAATGAACAATTGAAGTGGATAATTCCTCATACAATTTGTCTTCCTTCATGAAAAGTATATAACCTGAAACGGAGTTTAACAAATTATGGATAGATTTAATAAATAATAATAATTTAATATTATTATGTTGATTCAAGGTAGTGGGTAATGTGTAAAATTGCACTTACACGTTTTAATTGCTGTAAAAATAATATCCATGTAACCACATATATTTATTTCGGCAATGCTGCAGCCCTCATTTGATACTAACTTCTGTAATACAACATTACTTACTAAAACAAAACCTAAGCAACAGTCTGTATTTGCATTTATTGAACTCAACACCCCAACCTGAAATAAATATTAAGTAGAGTATCAACAATCAAATTAAATTACTCACGTCGTAAAATTCCTTGTGTTGTATTAATTTAATTAACAATTGTTCCAATCCATTACACACTAAGGATCGTAGCAGATCAACCGTATTTTCACTAAATTGTTTATTTTTTTTGCAGGAGAATATACACTGAAAGAAATATTTGCGCAAGTTAAATTTCAGTACTAATATGAATTCTTTCGTTGATTGCGGTAACAAGATTATATTCATATAATAAAGGAGTTAAAGGTAAAGCGGTCTAAAGTTTTTTGATAACTCAAATTAATTAAATTAGGGAAATTTCATTGTACATACTGTATGTACTAAGTAATCCTAAAACCTAACAATCTGAGAATCTCCACACGATTTTTATTTTATTTGAATATTAAACTAATACCAAGTAGTTATTGACCTTCCTACCAAATCCTTCATGAAAATCTAAAATAATCTTACCTATAAAAATCAATAAAGAAATTCCAAAATATCTCCATATGTGTGGCAATTTTCGAAGGAAACGTATCGCATAATTTTATCATAACTCGTAATGTAAAATTTGAAATTTTTAATGTATGCGTAATACTTTTGCTGTCACTCAAATTCTACAACAGAATTATTAAATAATCTATTAAATTATTAGGAAAATTCATACGCTTTCTAAAATATTATGTAAACTCTTCACTATTTCTGAAGTAAAGAATAACAGTGGACGTTGAATATTAAGGCATTTATCCAATTCACCTGCAAACCGTTGCGTTAAATTCATATACGTTTTCCAATTATCTGCCATTGATTTTACATTCATTCCCGACAATACATCACCGACTTCTGTTAAATTATCTAAAACTATTATACATTTATAAATTATTTGGTAAATAATTGAGAAGAAAACAAACCTGTACATAACAATACAATTTCAGCTTCACATTTGGTATAACTGAGACAATTTTCTAATATATTTAAGAGCTTTGAATGAATATCTTGGGCTCTTTTAAAAATTACTAAAATTTGATTCAAGGATTCAAAATAATTTTTATAGATATTATTGCTGAAAAACGATCAAACATGTACCAAATTACAATATCCTTAAAAACAGAAACTTTTAAAACAAATTTACATAACTGTAGATTTACCTTTCCTTACAATGTAAAAATGTTACATATAGAATTTCAGCAGTGTATGCTGGCAAACTATGAACATTTGAGAAACTAATTGTATTCTTATTACTAATGAGATTAAGAATTTCTTTTAATATATCAAGTATCATAATGACCATCTAAAATAGAAATCTTTGTGATTATATTTACATATAATTCCTTTTAATATTATGAAATTACTTGCAAATATTCTTGAAGCAACTTTAAAGTCTGGGGACATATTTCTTCGCCTTCGCTTCCATCAACCACTTCAATAGCTTTTTCAAAAATCTAAGAACAATAAATGCAATAACTCTGTGCTTGGACATAAGAATATGGGAAGGTACCTTTTCTAATATTCCTTTCGTTTGTGGCATCAGTATAGTAAACAGTTTTGAATCGAGATCAGCATCTGGTATCGTTAATAAGAAATTAGTAACTGCCTGCTCCATGTATTGAATTTTATTGACGAGTACGCTTTCGTTTTCCATTATAGTGTATTCATTGTTAAGAAAAATTTGATGAGTAGTTAATTATCTCTTATTCCAATAATTAATTTTTAAAAAGGATATCAAAACATCTTTAATATTTCTTAAATTAAAATTGGTGGTTTCACATAATCTTGCATCTTGGGAAGCCATCCTCTATTTTTAATGAGCTAAAATTAAAAGTAATCTTTGCATTTATTTCTATGTCTGTATTTGTTTGGAAAAAAGTTAGGTTACAATTCCTAACTTCTCAAACCTTTAACGTTGGGAACCGCCAATTCTAGGGAGAGCTGCCAACCGTAAATAATAATACTCTAAATTTATTGAAATCGAAAGTTGCCTTGAGTTAAAATAGTTGCCTATATTTCAGGTACTATAGAAATTATGTTCTACAAATTTGATCCTTGATCTGTTAATTTTTATTCTTTGCAGATAATGAGAACATACTACGGACGTATATTCAGTATTTAGTATAAATTTTGTCATAAATGCACACAAATGTGAGATTTTTTGGATATACATATGTATACCTATAAGTACAGAGATATCCAAAATGAGTGTTTGAAAAATATTGGTTTCTACAGAGGGTGATATCAATATTTATTTCCGAACTTCTGAGTGAATGTAGCAAATTATTATGTTTTAGTAATATCCCCAATTTTTTGACATTTTTCTTTATTATTTGACATTGGCGTACGCTTTCTTTTATTCTTTTGTATGCTTGGTTTCATTTAACAGGCTACATTAACTCCCAGAATTATCGTGTTGGATCTACTGAAAGGCCTCACATATTTCATGGGACACCCAGTAAACATTTCTTAAATTTCGCCGATAGTTTAGGGTGGTATTTCCGGGCATAGTAAACATATTCGTGTGCATTGTGTTTAAAAATTGGCGAATATGTTCATTGTTGCTGGAACCGCCAACTTAAACTGTCCGCGAAATTTAAAAATGTTTACTGGGTTACATCCTCTGAAAATTAGAGTGTGGGTCGCTATTTCCAGAAAACGAATAATAGTTCCAATTTTTTAAAGAAATCGTTAATGCAGATCGATATCAACAAACGTTGTATTTATTTGTACAAGAACTGCAAACTAATGAATTAGAAAGGGGTATTTTCTACACGATGCAACAGCACATACGCAATACGCGAATACCTTCGAAACATTTATGGTGATAGGGTCATAGTTGGACAACGTTGGCCTCCAAGATCGCTTGATCTTATACCTTTGGATTTTTCCCTTTTAAACATTTGAAATATAGAGTGTTTAGACATCGGATGCATACCATTGAGAAATTGAGAGGAGCTATTTAAGGTTTGGTAAAAGAATGGATGACGTGATCATTAAGTAGTGTAAACCGGACTCACGCTGTCACCTCTTCGAACTTTATTATTCAATGATAACTTATCCTTGATTCGTAGTAGTGACAGCGTGAGTCCGGTTTACCCTACTTGATGATACACGTCAACCACTCTTTTATCAATTTGTAGAACATAATTTCTGTAGAACCTGCATTATTGGCAACTATTTTAACTCAAGGCAACTTCGCATTACAACAAATTTAGAAATATCAACATTTATGGTTGGTATCTCACGTTAGATTGGCATGAGGGGTTGGGGACTTTTGATATCTTTTTAAAATACTATTAGTGCGCCTCTACAGAGTATACTACAAACTGGAGGCAGCTATCCTTTGTTAATTGTACTGCGTTTCCGTTACAACTTAGTCTCAATCGCAGTAAGCCTGTGTGTATCACGTGTGTACTGAGTTCTGAGTTCTGATTTAAAAAATGTCAAAGATGTCTAAGTCAACAAAATATTGTGAAAAGTGTTGTGTTTCTAATTGTAACGACGAGTTTTCCCATCGGTGGTTTTTATATTCTTTCTATGAAAACATATGTGAAATATTTATATACTTTCCAGACACAGATTTCCTGTAAATAATGACGAACAGTGCAAAATATGGATTGATAGGGTGGGCAATTCAACTATCGCAGGATATGACAGAAAAACTTTGTTATATAATACTTGTTTTATATGTTCCAAGCATTTTATTGAAAATTGCTTGAACGATTGTTATTTAGTAAGGAATTCACTTCCTACAATAAATATGCCAGGTTAGTAAACATGATAATAACCTTACACAGTTACAGAAAAAGTAAATAATGTGTATTTATTGGAATTTACTGGAGAGGCGAAAATAGAAACATCTTTCCTACATGCATTGAAACATCATGCAGGTGAAGAGCCAAGTGAATTTTTTAATTCCGCCAAGGACGGCCCCAAGTCCAGCTGAAAAAGGATGAGGGTTGTGCACAGGACTATCAATTCTGCCTCGAAGAAAAGTGAGTGTGTAATAAGTTCTCTAAGATGTATGATATAATAATGATCAATATAAGCTTACTATCTCCTACAAAATATTTGAAAAAATTGCGTTTCTTTTGTTCTGATTTAAACCATTCCAACAAAACAAGTATTTTTGTTAAGAGATTTGAGACGTCTAAAATAGTACTGTTGGATGTTACACAAGTTCAAAAAATCGTACAATTCAGTATTATATAAGAAGTCTCGTGAATTCCAGTTTGAATTAAGAATACTCCAAACCACAATTTAAATAATCCGCGCGAAATGTAACAACCAGTATACTCAGCAGATGGCGCTAAACATGGTTCCTGTTCGGATATTATTTAGGGAGGCTACTATTTGCATTTTGCTTACTTTGTAAGCTTTAGCATAGTTACTTAGTAGCTGCCCATTAACGTACTTAATTTAATTAGGTCGTTATATGGAGAGTCATCCAGATTTTATTTTATTAACGCCAAATAATAATACTACTACACCATGTAACCAGTAATTTTTAAAATCTAGTGATTTTTGTTCTCATAGGTTTATAATGGGTTTATAGTAGTCACATATTACATAACAATTGGTTTAGCGTGCATTTGTTGTTTACAATTTTTGTTGAATTATTTTTATCATACATCACAGATACACTTAAAATGCACAATCGAACACATCCGTTTCGTCGCAATTCTACGTAGGTAAGTTAAATGGAATATGCATAAAATAAAAGTATTTTAGGTTAAACATTAAAATGTTTACAAGTGAACAAAACAATTCATTCAGATGGCGTACTTTCGAAGTGGTACTGGAAATTAATACGGACCTTGGACATATTCACTGCAGTCTTGTATGCAGCAACACACAGAAAGACTTTTAAATGAAAATACTTCCTACGAAACATTTGCTCATCAATTTCGTCATAAGATTAGACTTATGGAAAGTTTTGAAAATAAACATTACATTTATATGTAAAGAGAAATGCATGAGTAGGCCAACTATATTAAGTTTAGATGTTGATGATATTGACATCAAATGGAGCAAAATCCTACGAAATATCTACCAAAGTTATCTGCTTAGACAGATGTGACGATGTATTTCATTAATTACTATAACAGAATTCAATATTTTCCTATTTAATACGTATCTCATATGGAAGCTTACAAAAGACCAGGGTAACGAGGGTTTTGTGTATGCTTCTGTATAAAGTGTTAGCAGTGCAACAATTATATCCACGAAAAATTATAGAACATTGGGAAGAGAAAATCCATCTACTATTCAAATTGGTATATGGGTGACATCTAGACAACGTATTGTAGGATCTATATCTTTTAATGATATAATAACTGCTGAAAGATATCGAAATAATATTTTACACCCATTCAACCAGACAGTTGCACAATGATGAATTGATATATGATGAATATTTTCAGCATGATGGAACAACAATTGATGCTGCATTCGATATATTGGAATATTTATGACAGTTTTATGATGATCACATTAGTTATGGAAGATGGCCTGCAAGATCACCTGATTTAACACCTTAAGATTTTTACTTTGGTTATTTAAAATCTTTGTAGACAATGCTTACATAACACTGATGAACTACAAGCAGCTATACAGTATGCAATTGAACATATCACCATAGAGGATTTGAGAAAAAGAATTGACAGTTTGAAAAGGAGGGTAAATTATGTATTCAACAGAACAGCGGACATTTTGAACACTTACTGTAATTTCAAAGAATTTATTTGCTGTATTGTTAATGTAACCATAGTTAGACGCTGATAAATAAATTATTATTATTTGGGTTACCTAATTAGGTAGGTGGTGTGCAGGAATGATTGACACCTGTACATATTTTCTTTATCTCTGCAAAATTCATAGAACTTAAATATGTATATATTTTTGATTTCGACACTAACTAAAAGTTATGGACTTTTAAGAGAAACTTTTTGTTCATATTAAGCATATCTTTGGGCTTGTCTCAATCACGTTTTAGGTCAAATACAGAACATTTTAAAAAGCAAATTAGCATATAAAGTCCACCTATATTAGCAAACATTTCAATTTTTTTTAAAAACCTTTAAATCAAATAAAATGTATGTAGTTGTAGATTATAGACTTGAAATAGGTCATTGGGGAATGTGCTTCGACCTCGTGGATCTTTTGTAATATAGCCCCAATGTAATGAACAAAGTACTAGCGATTGTCGAACACTGCGCGTGCTATTTGGATATTAGTGAGACGAGTTAATGTGTAGAATTTACAGGTATCAATTATTCGGAGAAGAAAACCAACGTTTAAGAGCTACTCAAGAAGCATCTAGTCCAAACAACTTAATGCAGTTATGTGCTTATTTGGGTATATTAAATTACTATCGTAAGTTTATTTCGATGGCATCGAGATTTTGGGTTTCTCTCTGTGCATTAGAGAAGAAAGACCACCGCTTTTTATAAACGAAGGCTTGGTAAGAAGTTTTTCAGAAGAGCAAAAGGTTACTGGGCGATAGCCCGATGCTGGTACAACGTCGAAGTTTGAAATTGTGGTGAATACAGGTGCACCACCATGTGACTGTACAGCTCTCACAATATAAATTGGCGAGCGGTGGGAATGCGCTGTAAACGTATTTAGGACAAGTACTTCCCAGCTGCCTGATTCAGTTAGTGCATAGTGGACGAATCCTACGCAATCTACCCCTCCTCTACTTGCGCGAACTCGCTCCCACCCTTCGCCAAGATATATTGCACGGGTTGTTGTTCGGTATTAAGCCATATAATCAACGGCGTGGGACATCCTGTAATGTTTGTATCTTCTATATTCTCTAAAGCGGTTAACTATCTGCACAGTCAGCGTTTTAGGAATAAATTTTGCAGTAAAGAAGTTCCACGATTACTTGCTTGGACGGAAAGTTACCCTGATTTGCCCCTCAGCGGCTCACTGGTAAGTTTCACAAGTGTGTTCGGGAATTTATCGCTCCCCAGGTACCCGAGCTAAGACTCAAACTAAGGTGTAAGGTAATATGCCGAGAGTTGCGTGGCCGTAGGGGTGTGCGATATTGAACGTTCCCCTGGGAGCAGCAGGCGAAACCCCCTTGTATTAGCCTTACTCGATCAAGCGGGGCTCTGCTCGGGAGGACAGATACTTCCCTAGCTACTCTTCGTACAGCTACACTATCTGGAATTTCCAAGGCTAAAGTGCAAAAGCTTGTGAAACAGGGTCAAGATTACATACAGGCTAAAAGAGCCATAATCAAGGCCAACTTCACTAGGCATGCACAAAGGGGCCAGGTTTAGTCTAGATAAGGAAGTTAGGCCTCAACAGACGGCGGAGGCTACTAAATGTAATGAAAAGGCGAGGTCGGAGGGCAGCACTCCCGCAGGTCTTTTGAAAGGAAAAAGGCTAGAAGGCAAGGAGGCTGGTTTGGAGAGGATCGCGGTAGTATGCAACAACTATCCAGCCACCCAGATTAGGCCGGCAAAGCTTAAGGCAGTCCAGGACTCTATTATGGAGGCATATAACAGCATTGCGGAGCGAGGGCTTTAAGTCCGCTTTAAAAATACACGTGTATGCGGAAGAACCGCTCTTAAAGCTGTTAAGTCTAATTAAAGGAATAAAGCTGGAGAACGTCCTCTAAGGAGGCATGAGGACCACAATAGATCTGGAAAGGTGGCAGTGGAACAGGCATCATTGCCACCTCAAGTAATCTTATCTTATCTTACCCTGATTTGTGACTATAAAGCATTACAAGTTTTGTTAAGCGAAAAATAGAAATACCAATGGTAGCAATCGCTTGGTTAACGCGGTGGGCTTAGATTAAATCTAGTTACAATTACGAGCTCAAATATCGCAAGGAGATACGGATAGATCATGTGGATGCATTATCTCGTTTATCATTACCAGCTGGAACTGAGGTTGATGCAATAATTTCAATAACAGATGACTTCGATGCGGTGAAATCGGTCTTTGGAAATTATGAAAAAACAAACATCCTGTATTGAATAAAGTGGTAGAATATAGCAAATGAGGTGCTATATAAAGTGCTATTTTGCTAAGAGATGAATTTTCCATTGAAAATGAATGTCTCGTGGAGGGGGGGAGGGGGAATTGCGTAGTGATACTGTGAGCACTAAGAAACCCAGTTATGGAAATCTTACATAAGGAACATGTCGGCATCGTCCGCATAAAAATGCTTGCCAGAAGTCTATTGGTGGCTCGGAATCGACATGGTCATAGAACATACAGTCAAACTATATAAGGAATGTATGTAGTCAGCGAGACAAACTGCAGATATGAGGTACCCTCAATGGTTAGTTCATCTAGATTTTCTCCAGAAATACAAGTACTTCCTGATTATAGCTGATGTTAAAATTGCTCAAGTACCAATAGTGAAGACACAATTGGTCAACTACGCTCCATCTTCAGTGCTTTGCATTGCAAATGAAATCAGACATATTGGCACTATCATTGCATCCTACATCTAGTGGAACAGTAGAAACTCAAAACAATTAGGTGGAGGTAAAATGACAAATGATGGCGTACAACTTATCATTGATAACTTCTTATTGAAGCATTTTATAACACCCAATTCCGAAGACTACGAATTGCTATTAAAATGAACGCCAAATACGAAATAAGGTTTTCTAAAGCTCAACAATTACAAAGGAAAGCATAACAAATGGGAAAGATCACTCTCAAGTAATAAGACATTTAACAACATCTCAGGTGGGATTGCGTCGCCTGTTTAGGGGCTTCAAATCAGCCCCCACCTCTTTTATAATTCACTGCATATTGTTTGCAGTACTTATATACATATTTGATCTGCTTTTCTGCATCTTCCACAGCTGGTTCTTTTACTTTATTCAACCTTTTAGATTGAGACTAGCATTTCCTTTTCCCGCTTGACATTTTCCATTCCATTATGACTTTTGTCGGAGGTTCGTTACTAGACCTCCACATATGTCACACTCTTTATATCGTTATCGTTATCTTTTTGATTTCATCTTTTCATCTTCCGTCAGCGTTTAAATATCCGCATGAATCGTGGATATTTAAACTTCTCGACTTCTTCAAATGCATGGTTTTCTATTTAGATTTTTTTACCATTTTGTTTCCTATTATCATGATTTTTTTAAGGATTCATTTTCAATCGTATTTCTTTTCCTTCCTGGATTATCTCATCCAAAAGTTGCATTATTAATTATGACCATAACGTCACCAGCATAGACCACTATAATATTTGTCTTCGTATTCTTCTTATGGTACCCTTCTTTTACATTTAAGTGCATACAATTATTATGAGCAACGCTATACTACAAGCAGGTCAACGATCCACTGATCTATAAGAAAAGCTGCCACTGAAAGAATATTTTGAGAAAGAGTAAATGCGCTCTTACTATAGTCTGATGTTTGTGTATACGCATTTCCGGATTTTTACACCGATCCTCGTATAAGTTTTTGATCAAGTGCCTACAACATATTACAACCATAATTTAAGTTTGGGTTATAATTACATTTAGATTTAGGATTTAAACTAGACTTAATTATAATATAAACTAGAATTATTAATTAAGTACCGTTTGATGTAGTATAGAAATATGAATGGTTTCTTTGCGGAGCGCATTAAGTATCTAAAATGGGTTTGTATCTACATCAGATAAAATAGAATCATTTGATTAACATTTTGGAGTATTTTATACACTGAATTTGTTTTACAAAAAGTACAACAAAATAAAGTAAGTAAAGCTATTTGGGTAATTTAAAATATCTTCTTTTTTCTATTCTCTTTCTCAATTTCTGCTTTCGCTCCCTATGCTTGTATATCCTGAAGAACTTATATCCAACGTACACTAAAATAATTGTGTTGATATATGATTTTATATGAATTTACTTTAATATTACCTAACACTCCACATATTCCTAAAATTGCGAACGTGTAGTAGAGTTGGTGGTAGGATGGTGCCGGTTCTAATGGTTTTTCATTTAACTCCGCGAATTTTTCGTTTATAGTATTAGACAACTCTAATCTTTCTTCTTCGCTTAGTCCATTCAAAAAATATTGTATGTCGTTATTTTCATCCATTCTAAGATCAAACTTGTGGAACTGCACTGTTGACTATCACATGAAATCTAGTTTTTTATTGCTTATTTAACGTTAAGTCTAAAAAGTTTAAATCAGAGGTTTGGAAAGATTTACGTAGATATTTGATAATTTATATCTGATAATCGAGATTATTAAGTTAATTTAAACTAATCCCATGTACAGATGGCTGATTGTAGTAAATCGTACATAAAACTGATTTAAGCATTCTGAAACTTTAGTTTGTTAATTGAATAAAATATAAAATCCCATTTAACACAAAATTATTTCCATGTAATAAAATCGAATATTTATATTAAATACATTTTCAAAAGATGTTTAAACAGGAACAAAAGTTCGCTAAATTACATTGTTCGATTATGATTTGTGTTTTTTTGTTGTTTTTGTTTCTTCTTCTCCTCCCTTTCCCGTTCCTTTTCAGTCTGGTATCTATACAGCTTGTATCCAAAGAACACAGAAATAACATAAAATGAATAAACGGTATAAGAAATGCGATTGAAAATAAAATAGTAAGAAGTAAGAACTGTTGTAACAGGAAATTTGGTATATTTTATTATTTAAATTTACGGAGTAAATTTTGACGGAAGCTTGTTGTTTAATACATTTCTATGTTTTTATTTTGTTTGACCAGAAGTCCAATTTTCGTGAAAAGCTGCCAACTTTTTCTTATAGTTGAAATATAATAGTATTATTTCCTTGCAGCTGGGTATTTAAAATATTTAATTTTTTATAAATGCCAGTCAGAAAAGCCAGTTCAGTGCGAACCAGTTCAATAAAATTCTCCGCATCTGTGATTTTGTTCTTTCAACAAAGCATATATTTCCTGCTTAAGCTCAAAGACCCGTTGTATAAATTTTCCGCGAGATAACCACTAAGATTCGCAATAAAATAATAGTGCTGAAGACCTCGTTTTTATATAATCTACAACAAACATTAGAATGGATAATATCAAACACCAACACAGTTTTTCAACTCTATGCCAAAATTTAGTACATAATTGTCAGTAATTTCAAACAGATCGGCACCTGTATTTTTTCTGAATTTTTTTCGCTTATAGATGCATTATCGCAGTAGGGAACGTAGGCTATCAAATGTGCAACTTTGATAGTATCCTTTGCCTTGCCTAGCTGAATACTAAAGAATTTGCTTCTAAGTTTTGAGAGAAACTGCTGCTGCAGATGCTCTGACCCATTATGAATACGCCTAGTAATACTATTATTTGATAATGGTATTTCCTAAATTTCATTAGTATACTATCGCCAAGCATTATTGCGACTACATCAACAGCAGCAGGCGCACTAAGATCCTCGGCAATAGTATGAGGTTTCTTGCACTTGGCTATGCGATGTGCAACTTTATAAGGTGCAAACGGTGCTTTCTGAAGCAACGACAAAACTGTATTAAAGGCTAATGTCTGATTACTAAACCCTCTTAACTTTCTCACGAAGAAATCGCGAGGTGTATTTTCATGATCTGTATCTTTTGTTAGCGAATGCAGCTTTAGTTTATGTGGTTTCATTTTGTCAGCGGCCCAAATATTTAAACATGTTACACACTGTCTGTTGCTCTTCATCATTAACGACTATATTTCCAAAACCAAAATTCAAATACGAGGGATGCGTTTTAGGTTGTTACAAAAGTTAGGAAGCAACAATTTTTTTATGAAAAACTTTTATCGTTGTTCAAAATATTCGCCTTTAATATCTATACACTTCTTCATGCGTTCAAACCAATCTCCGAAACACTTCGTCCTTTCGTCCGCGCATTTTTTGTCTGACATTCGGGAACAGAAAGAAATCGTTAGGCAAGAAATTCATTGAATACGGAAATGAGACATTAACACATCGACTGGTAGCACTTTAAATAGTTACTAGAAAGCTTGTTGTTTAATCATATTGAGGGGTTAGATTATATTTAGGGATTATGAACGTGTTGATTAAAATGTTTAGGATTTTTAGCTAAATAGTACAGCAGGCATGGGCAATCCCCGGCCTGCGGGCCACGTGTAATCCTCGGGTAAGATTTGTCCGGTCCGCCATTGAAGTTTTCCGGTGCGTATTAGCACGGCCCGTCAATCTTGCTTCATAAGGATCCTACAAAAATGTATATTTTTCAAGATTACTCGTAGCATAACACTTCTACCGACCGTCAAAAAGAAGGTTGCCCATGCCTGTAGTACAGGCAACACCGCGAACTTGGTTGCATATATTATTTAGTTACATGGCTTTCAAACATGTTTGAAGACCCGGTATACGCCTAAACGTAAACAGAACATTTTCTAGTAACTCCTACGCTACTAACGCTACCAATCCATTGCTTCTGCCGCAAAGTGTACACAGCTGACGTGATTTGCAAACAATCTGGAGTTCACTGTATCTTTACTATATTCTTACATTACGTCTCGTTATTTTTCTCAACCACTTACTACTATCTTTTGATGTGCCTAAAAATTGGCGTTGTAAATATAAAATAACTTGCTCGTCTTGTTCATTGTCTTCTATCCCATTTTCCTTGTCACCAACACTATTACCAGCTTCTTGTACATCATATTCAGTACCACACTATCAGGCTGTGTTTTTTATCTTTATATTCGATAAATTCCTCGTATTCGTATTTACTTTCTTCCCATAGTGTCAGTCCTTCGTGTTGCTTTGTATAGTATGACATCCTTTCTTAAAAATTACACACTCATAATGATATTTCAAAGAGTATTGTTTTTGTAGTTCGAAAACTTTAAGTAGGAGGTTACATCGTTGTTTGCTACCTAATCGAACAGTTCAAGTCCAATAAATAAAGCAACACATTCAATCGAGGTAAGGCAGCTAAAACAGGCTGAGGGATTGATACAGCCGAAGACTTATGGTATACGTCTTATCGGGATATGAGGGATTGTGTGTCGGATATACTGACTTTATCTAACTACTTGTAAAGTAGCAGTATTTGCATTGATGAAGATGTTTTTTCTTTAAATGTGTCCTGACTGGGTAATTGTATTTAGGTTTGAGAGTATGTCTAAAAGTCCTCGGAAATAGAAGCTGACGAGCTAGTGGGAAGAACAAATTAAAGAAAATTGCGGAAATGCTTTTATATTAATGTATTCCTCCGCGAGAATTTATGGCTTTTGCTAAAAGTCAAAAAACTCGCGGTAGATTATAAATAGGAGCTACATTATAGAAGATTTATGGTAAGTTGAAGTAATTACGGGACACATATTGGTGAGCATCCTGCTTGAAACTGCGAATCCTTTGAATTCATTCGTGCTTTGACAGTCACTTTAAGAGAATCTTATCTTTTCTGGTTGCGGTATACGAGTATGCTCCCAGTAAATATTCTTTTAATTTCGCGGAGAGTTTAAGGTGATAGTTTCGACAACACACTCGCCAAACTTAAACTACCCGCGAAATTTAAAAATGTTTATTGAGTTAGTAATCTCACTGCCCAATGGATTTAATACTATTTGACCAAATCTCAAAAAGTGGAATCACCGATTCATTGTGAATATAGCGAATCTTCAAATATGTCTGCAAGTCATGACATTTTATAGTAACTCTTGAAGTGCTGCCAATCTGTAAGTTATGCAACCAATTTAGCAGGAATCACTTGGCTTGTAAATCATTTTGAATTCACTGTAGTACTGATATAAGTCTAAATGATTTCTTTATATGGCCGTTTGTTGAAAATAAGATGCGTGAAACTCATCTTTCAATACCTGTAGAGGCTGCAAATGCACTACAAAATCATGTTTCTGTTGTACCTACAAACTTCTGAATGGAAAAAGCGTTCCACTGCAGAAGTCTGTTGATTGTAAGAGAACAAAGATGGTATGTACTTCGCGATGGGTGATTGCGCTACCTCAAAATCTTGTTGAAGTTGACGGATCTCTTTGAAAAGATCTGTTTAAAGGTCAGTCCGGATAATGTCACTATGCAGTGACGGTAGCAACTGTTTTCCCTATAGGCCAATGTGCATGTAATGGCTAAAACATTCTAGGTGATTTTGCGCAGCCTTTTTCGAAGTTTACTAAATCCAGTTTCTCGGTGCAGGCCATTCCCCATTTCCTTTGTAATTCGTCGCCTACCTTTTTCCAGCTTTTTCTATATTTTCTGCATCTCTCACTCCTGCTTCTTTTACTTCTTCCAATTATTTTGATTGAGACCTGCTGTTCCTTCTCCTTCCTGAGATTTTCCATTCCATTATGACTTTTGTCGGATCTTTGTTACTAGCCCTCCATATTTCTCCACTCCATTTTATCTTCTCTTCTTCTGTCATTAGTTAACAGGAATTTGTTTACCATTTTGTTTCTTATTCTCACGATTTTTCGTTTTATCTCCGTTTCATTGTAAGCCCATTTCTTCTCCTTAATATCTCATCCAAAAATGTTATTATTATTAACTATAACCAGGCCGTCTCTACCATAGGCCATTATTTGTTTTCGTTTTGTTCTCATGCTAGTTTTTCTTACATTTAAGTAAGTGCATATAATAATAGGGTATTATGAGCAATGCATTATTAACCTTCCTATACTCACGCATACGGTCTGTGAGACCGATTTATATAGTATAGTATACGTCTTTCATTTTGACGTGAGTATAGGAAGGTTAATGAGCCATTGATCTATGTATATAGAAAGCTGCCACTGAAAAGAAATATTTTGACAAATAATAAATGCGTGCCTATTGAACTCATATGTATTTATATGCATCTCCGAAATTTAAGTTTGGGTTATAATTATTTTTAGATTTAAGTGATTTTAATTATATTTAATTATAATATAAACAAGAATTATTGATTAAATAGTGTTTGTTGTATATGCTTCTTAGCACAACAATACGGATAGTTTCTTTGTGGAGTGCATAAGTATTTAAATCAGTTTGTATCTACATCAGAAAAAGTACAATCATTTGACTAACATTTCGGATCTTGTTATATACTGACATTGTTTTACAAAAACTACCAGAAAATGAAGGAAGTAAAGATATTTGGATAATTTAAAATATTTTCTTCTTTTTTGCTATTCTTCTCTTCGGTTTCTGTTTCCACGACATTTGCTTGTAAATCGCGAAGAATCTATATACAACGTATAGTTATAAAGTTAATTTAAACTACATGTCGCATGTACACATGACAGATTTTAGTAAACTATGTGAATAACTGATTTATCCACTCTAAAACATTAGTTTGTTAATTGCGTAAAGTATAAAATCCCAGGTAACATAAAATTATTTATATTTAATAAAATCGAATATTTATATAAAATACATTTTCAATGTTCAAACAGGAAAAATAATTCGCTAAATTACATTGTTCGATTATGATTTGTGTTTCTTCTTTTGTTGCTTTTGTTTCTTCTTCTCCTCCCTTTTCCTTTCCTTTTCAGTCTGGGATCTATACAGCTTGTATCCGAAGAACACTGAAATAATATAAAATGAATTAAACTGTGCAAGAAATGGAATTGAAATAGTAAGAGGTAAAAACTGTTGTAATAGCAAATTTGTAGATTATATTACTTAAATCAACGGAGTTAAATAAATGATGGTTTTCGCGCAAGCTTTAGCAACGCGTATTAGAATATTTATGTATATCAAAACAGAATGAATAATAAATATAGGCTGTTTCAGAAGGAATAGTAGATATTTCATAATTTAAAAGAATTTAGATCAGATAAAAAACCTCACTGCCGAGACCAATGCACTTCAAAGTTTCTGCCAGATTGTGTGTAGCTATTCTGAAGTCGTCTTTGCATTCTTTTATTAAAAAAATAGTGTTGTTCATAATGTATGGATTCTATCCATTTCTTGTATTTACTTTCCCTCCTTAATCCTTTATACACCTCTTTGGGCAATACATGTTGGAAGAACATTTTCAGTTTTGTAATCAGAGACATCTCTTTCAATAATAATGAAAATGTAATTTATGAGAAATTTTAACATGAAGTCGGTAAGGATATGTAGTGGAATATTTGGCCCAATTTGCTGGTTGTATAGTGCCAAGTGATTTTGGATGGATGTGTTTGAAATTGTGCCACCAAAGCGTACTTCCTCCTTCAACAAAGTTTTGTAAATGATCTTTGCACAATACTTTTGTATATGGTATGTGGTCCAAATCTTTGCACAAATTTTTAAACGTCACATATGTATTGTTGTCGATTTAAATCGGTTTCCCATACATCAATAAATGGATCAATATTTATGTAATTTGTGTGATTACTGTTGTGCTATTTCTTGTGTACTTATTATGAATACGGTTCAATTAGACATTTACTGCCCAGGTACTAGCTCCCCGCACAAGAAACAGATATTTATATACCTCCCGTAGGAAGCAAAAATTGTCCAGCTGTGCGAGACTGCAGGTGCAATGCGCCCTCTTCTCTGTTGGAGCGCCTTTTTGTACAACTCTTGCAAATTCCACCTCATCTCTTCAACTCCACCAAATGAGGGAAAACCGAGTGAATACCGCCCAATCCAACCGCAAAAGAATCCTCTGTTAGGGCATTCTGTCCATGAATTTCACCTCCAAATCCACTAAATCAGGGAAAATCCTATTCCTAAATTTTACCTAATTTTTATATAATAATAGAAAGCTCAAGATTAAAGGAGAAGATTAAAGAGAAATTTGCTTCTTGCGACTAAAGGTCTCAAACAACAAGAAAAACAAATAAATCCTCTATATTTTTAAATTCAAATGTTCTTTATTTCTTTACGTTTTGAAAGTATCTATCAGAAATTATCGAGTTAGTTGAGTTTTAGTCATTGAATTTTTCTTATTGCTAGTCAAAGTTAGATAATTCAAGTTTATCATTTTAAAAGGGAATGTCAAACAGAAATGCATAGGACAAGTATAAAATTCAAGTTAAGATGTAAAGCGATAGTTCTCGAGTATATTCCTTTGACACAAAACATAGGACACATTTTCTTAACAAAAGATTAAATACTTTTTCATAAACAAAAACAAGAAGCAGCTAGATGAAATGTACCTAAAGGAAGAAATGTAAAATCAAGGAACATATATATTTTGATGTACGCTCTGTACGTAAAGAATGTTCTTCTATATATGCAATTTTATGACATCCAAAGCTTCATGAAAACACGCAAACAAATTTGATTACTTTTTTTTTAAATTCTTACGATATTAACTGTTAATTGCAAATGTAATTTTTTGCTTACCAAAAAGGGAAATTAAAGTCAATACACAAGCTGCTACTATCAAAAAGCGTGATGATTGCATCCCTACGTTCTCTCCCTGTAAACGGTTAACAACATTTTTCAATAAACCTTCTCGTATTTCCTGCTTGTCCTCGTCGGACATATTTAATTTCTCAAGCATTTCAAGCAATTTTTCCTGACTGGGAAGTTCAAAATCACCCTCTGGGTGAGGTATTGCTCCGCCACCTTCTTGGGGAAAGGGTGGTTCTTCCATTTGTCCCTCTTGCAAATCCATATTTTCTTCAAGTAAATTCAGGCGACCACGTGGAATGTAGCTATACGTTTAGATAAACAACGGAAACGTGGTTGACTTAAACTGCCAACATGTTTACGACTGAACACGTAAGAAGTTAAAAAGTACCGTAATGCCAGATACAATTTTAGCAATTCGAGATTATGTCTGATAAAATATTATCGGATACTTGAAAGTTGAAGTATGTGTGCCAACAGTTGAAGTGTATGCTTGTAGGTATTCAACACGATACTTCTGCTATTAACTACATTTAAGATCGCACAACATTGGTCATCATTCTTATTAAATTTATTGTTTTATAAATAAGTCCTTAGTATTGGTGATATTCTAAACAGTAAGTTGCAGCAGTTAACAACAACTAAACTAAAAAATAAAATACAATGGCAATGTTAACATACAATTACTTTGTCTTCATTCCAACGACGATACTGTTTATGTTTACCAGAGTAAATAAAGTTTCAAGGTTAACCAATTCTTAGTTACATTTTTATTTGTATACGAAATATTTTTAAATATTAGTATAAATGATGTATATAACTAAGACAACTCGTTATCATGTTATCACTTATTACGTTAGGTTTTTGTTACATATACAGACATAATGTAAATATTTGTGTCAGATATATCAGGCGAAAAATAAATAGATTGTCACCCAGGAATTCTAAATCAATATTTTAAGTAATTGTAGGTAATTCCAAAAAAAAAAAAAACATAAAAGAGGAAAAAAGATAATTGTTTTAGCATTTGAGCAGGAAACGTATAATGCAAAAATCAGCCGAAAACTTTAAGACGCCTAAAAAAGGCTTAAACGTCGCCGGAGAGCGCTGGAATATCTATAAGTTCGTAATTCGACCCGTAGAAGACGATGGCGCTAACGAAATTCACCTCCGAAAAAGATAATTGTTTTAGCACTTTGCCAGGAAACGTAAAATGCAAAAATCAGCCGAAAACTTTAAGACGCCTAAAAAGGCTTAAACGTCGCCGGAGAGCGCTGGAATCCCTATAAGTTCGTAATTCGACCCGTAGAAGACGATGGCGCTAACGAAATTCACCTCCGACAAACGATTATTGTTTTAGCATTTTGCCAGGAAACGTAAAATGCAAAAATCAGCCGAAAACTTTAAGACGCCTAAAAAGGCTTAAACGTCGCCGGAGAGCGCTGGAATCCCTATAAGTTCGTAATTCGACCCGTAGAAGACGATGGCGCTAACGAAATTCACCTCCGACAAACGATTATTGTTTTAGCATTTTGCCAGGAAACGTAAAATGCAAAAATCAGCCGAAAACTTTAAGACGCCTAAAAAAGGCTTAAACGTCGCCGGAGAGCGCTGGAATCCCTATAAGTTCGTAATTCGACCCGTAGAAGACGATGGCGCTAACGAAATTCACCTCCGACAAACGATTATTGTTTTAGCATTTTGCCAGGAAACGTAAAATGCAAAAATCAGCCGAAAACTTTAAGACGCCTAAAAAGGCTTAAACGTCGCCGGAGAGCGCTGGAATCCCTATAAGTTCGTAATTCGACCCGTAGAAGACGATGGCGCTAACGAAATTCACCTCCGACAAACGATTATTGTTTTAGCATTTTGCCAGGAAACGTAAAATGCAAAAATCAGCCGAAAACTTTAAGACGCCTAAAAAGGCTTAAACGTCGCCGGAGAGCGCTGGAATCCCTATAAGTTCGTAATTCGACCCGTAGAAGACGATGGCGCTAACGAAATTCACCTCCGACAAACGATTATTGTTTTAGCATTTTGCCAGGAAACGTAAAATGCAAAAATCAGCCGAAAACTTTAAGACGCCTAAAAAGGCTTAAACGTCGCCGGAGAGCGCTGGAATCCCTATAAGTTCGTAATTCGACCCGTAGAAGACGATGGCGCTAACGAAATTCACCTCCGACAAACGATTATTGTTTTAGCATTTTGCCAGGAAACGTAAAATGCAAAAATCAGCCGAAAACTTTAAGACGCCTAAAAAGGCTTAAACGTCGCCGGAGAGCGCTGGAATCCCTATAAGTTCGTAATTCGACCCGTAGAAGACGATGGCGCTAACGAAATTCACCTCCGACAAACGATTATTGTTTTAGCATTTTGCCAGGAAACGTAAAATGCAAAAATCAGCCGAAAACTTTAAGACGCCTAAAAAGGCTTAAACGTCGCCGGAGAGCGCTGGAATCCCTATAAGTTCGTAATTCGACCCGTAGAAGACGATGGCGCTAACGAAATTCACCTCCGACAAACGATTATTGTTTTAGCATTTTGCCAGGAAACGTAAAATGCAAAAATCAGCCGAAAACTTTAAGACGCCTAAAAGGCTTAAACGTCGCCGGAGAGCGCTGGAATCCCTATAAGTTCGTAATTCGACCCGTAGAAGACGATGGCGCTAACGAAATTCACCTCCGACAAACGATTATTGTTTTAGCATTTTGCCAGGAAACGTAAAATGCAAAAATCAGCCGAAAACTTTAAGACGCCTAAAAAGGCTTAAACGTCGCCGGAGAGCGCTGGAATCCCTATAAGTTCGTAATTCGACCCGTAGAAGACGATGGCGCTAACGAAATTCACCTCCGACAAACGATTATTGTTTTAGCATTTTGCCAGGAAACGTAAAATGCAAAAATCAGCCGAAAACTTTAAGACGCCTAAAAAGGCTTAAACGTCGCCGGAGAGCGCTGGAATCCCTATAAGTTCGTAATTCGACCCGTAGAAGACGATGGCGCTAACGAAATTCACCTCCGACAAACGATTATTGTTTTAGCATTTTGCCAGGAAACGTAAAATGCAAAAATCAGCCGAAAACTTTAAGACGCCTAAAAAGGCTTAAACGTCGCCGGAGAGCGCTGGAATCCCTATAAGTTCGTAATTCGACCCGTAGAAGACGATGGCGCTAACGAAATTCACCTCCGACAAACGATTAT
The DNA here is from genome assembly GCA_038088585.1 of Chrysina gloriosa. NCBI lineage: Eukaryota > Metazoa > Arthropoda > Insecta > Coleoptera > Scarabaeidae > Chrysina > Chrysina gloriosa. Next base: position 65,795,712 of record CM076088.1, read on the forward strand.
TGTTTTAGCATTTTGCCAGGAAACGTAAAATGCAAAAATCAGCCGAAAACTTTAAGACGCCTAAAAAGGCTTAAACGTCGCCGGAGAGCGCTGGAATCCCTATAAGTTCGTAATTCGACCCGTAGAAGACGATGGCGCTAACGAAATTCACCTCCGACAAACGATTATTGTTTTAGCATTTTGCCAGGAAACGTAAAATGCAAAAATCAGCCGAAAACTTTAAGACGCCTAAAAAGGCTTAAACGTCGCCGGAGAGCGCTGGAATCCCTATAAGTTCGTAATTCGACCCGTAGAAGACGATGGCGCTAACGAAATTCACCTCCGACAAACGATTATTGTTTTAGCATTTTGCCAGGAAACGTAAAATGCAAAAATCAGCCGAAAACTTTAAGACGCCTAAAAAGGCTTAAACGTCGCCGGAGAGCGCTGGAATCCCTATAAGTTCGTAATTCGACCCGTAGAAGACGATGGCGCTAACGAAATTCACCTCCGACAAACGATTATTGTTTTAGCATTTTGCCAGGAAACGTAAAATGCAAAAATCAGCCGAAAACTTTAAGACGCCTAAAAAGGCTTAAACGTCGCCGGAGAGCGCTGGAATCCCTATAAGTTCGTAATTCGACCCGTAGAAGACGATGGCGCTAACGAAATTCACCTCCGACAAACGATTATTGTTTTAGCATTTTGCCAGGAAACGTAAAATGCAAAAATCAGCCGAAAACTTTAAGACGCCTAAAAGGCTTAAACGTCGCCGGAGAGCGCTGGAATCCCTATAAGTTCGTAATTCGACCCGTAGAAGACGATGGCGCTAACGAAATTCACCTCCGACAAACGATTATTGTTTTAGCATTTTGCCAGGAAACGTAAAATGCAAAAATCAGCCGAAAACTTTAAGACGCCTAAAAAGGCTTAAACGTCGCCGGAGAGCGCTGGAATCCCTATAAGTTCGTAATTCGACCCGTAGAAGACGATGGCGCTAACGAAATTCACCTCCGACAAACGATTATTGTTTTAGCATTTTGCCAGGAAACGTAAAATGCAAAAATCAGCCGAAAACTTTAAGACGCCTAAAAAGGCTTAAACGTCGCCGGAGAGCGCTGGAATCCCTATAAGTTCGTAATTCGACCCGTAGAAGACGATGGCGCTAACGAAATTCACCTCCGACAAACGATTATTGTTTTAGCATTTTGCCAGGAAACGTAAAATGCAAAAATCAGCCGAAAACTTTAAGACGCCTAAAAAGGCTTAAACGTCGCCGGAGAGCGCTGGAATCCCTATAAGTTCGTAATTCGACCCGTAGAAGACGATGGCGCTAACGAAATTCACCTCCGACAAACGATTATTGTTTTAGCATTTTGCCAGGAAACGTAAAATGCAAAAATCAGCCGAAAACTTTAAGACGCCTAAAAAGGCTTAAACGTCGCCGGAGAGCGCTGGAATCCCTATAAGTTCGTAATTCGACCCGTAGAAGACGATGGCGCTAACGAAATTCACCTCCGACAAACGATTATTGTTTTAGCATTTTGCCAGGAAACGTAAAATGCAAAAATCAGCCGAAAACTTTAAGACGCCTAAAAAAGGCTTAAACGTCGCCGGAGAGCGCTGGAATCCCTATAAGTTCGTAATTCGACCCGTAGAAGACGATGGCGCTAACGAAATTCACCTCCGACAAACGATTATTGTTTTAGCATTTTGCCAGGAAACGTAAAATGCAAAAATCAGCCGAAAACTTTAAGACGCCTAAAAAGGCTTAAACGTCGCCGGAGAGCGCTGGAATCCCTATAAGTTCGTAATTCGACCCGTAGAAGACGATGGCGCTAACGAAATTCACCTCCGACAAACGATTATTGTTTTAGCATTTTGCCAGGAAACGTAAAATGCAAAAATCAGCCGAAAACTTTAAGACGCCTAAAAAGGCTTAAACGTCGCCGGAGAGCGCTGGAATCCCTATAAGTTCGTAATTCGACCCGTAGAAGACGATGGCGCTAACGAAATTCACCTCCGACAAACGATTATTGTTTTAGCATTTTGCCAGGAAACGTAAAATGCAAAAATCAGCCGAAAACTTTAAGACGCCTAAAAAGGCTTAAACGTCGCCGGAGAGCGCTGGAATCCCTATAAGTTCGTAATTCGACCCGTAGAAGACGATGGCGCTAACGAAATTCACCTCCGACAAACGATTATTGTTTTAGCATTTTGCCAGGAAACGTAAAATGCAAAAATCAGCCGAAAACTTTAAGACGCCTAAAAAGGCTTAAACGTCGCCGGAGAGCGCTGGAATCCCTATAAGTTCGTAATTCGACCCGTAGAAGACGATGGCGCTAACGAAATTCACCTCCGACAAACGATTATTGTTTTAGCATTTTGCCAGGAAACGTAAAATGCAAAAATCAGCCGAAAACTTTAAGACGCCTAAAAAGGCTTAAACGTCGCCGGAGAGCGCTGGAATCCCTATAAGTTCGTAATTCGACCCGTAGAAGACGATGGCGCTAACGAAATTCACCTCCGACAAACGATTATTGTTTTAGCATTTTGCCAGGAAACGTAAAATGCAAAAATCAGCCGAAAACTTTAAGACGCCTAAAAAAGGCTTAAACGTCTCCGGAGAGCGCTGGAATCCCTATAAGTTCGTAATTCGACCCGTAGAAGACGATGGCGCTAACGAAATTCACCTCCGACAAACGATTATTGTTTTAGCATTTTGCCAGGAAACGTAAAATGCAAAAATCAGCCGAAAACTTTAAGACGCCTAAAAAGGCTTAAACGTCTCCGGAGAGCGCTGGAATCCCTATAAGTTCGTAATTCGACCCGTAGAAGACGATGGCGCTAACGAAATTCACCTCCGACAAACGATTATTGTTTTAGCATTTTGCCAGGAAACGTAAAATGCAAAAATCAGCCGAAAACTTTAAGACGCCTAAAAAGGCTTAAACGTCTCCGGAGAGCGCTGGAATCCCTATAAGTTCGTAATTCGACCCGTAGAAGACGATGGCGCTAACGAAATTCACCTCCGACAAACGATTATTGTTTTAGCATTTTGCCAGGAAACGTAAAATGCAAAAATCAGCCGAAAACTTTAAGACGCCTAAAAGGCTTAAACGTCTCCGGAGAGCGCTGGAATCCCTATAAGTTCGTAATTCGACCCGTAGAAGACGATGGCGCTAACGAAATTCACCTCCGACAAACGATTATTGTTTTAGCATTTTGCCAGGAAACGTAAAATGCAAAAATCAGCCGAAAACTTTAAGACGCCTAAAAAGGCTTAAACGTCTCCGGAGAGCGCTGGAATCCCTATAAGTTCGTAATTCGACCCGTAGAAGACGATGGCGCTAACGAAATTCACCTCCGACAAACGATTATTGTTTTAGCATTTTGCCAGGAAACGTAAAATGCAAAAATCAGCCGAAAACTTTAAGACGCCTAAAAAGGCTTAAACGTCTCCGGAGAGCGCTGGAATCCCTATAAGTTCGTAATTCGACCCGTAGAAGACGATGGCGCTAACGAAATTCACCTCCGACAAACGATTATTGTTTTAGCATTTTGCCAGGAAACGTAAAATGCAAAAATCAGCCGAAAACTTTAAGACGCCTAAAAGGCTTAAACGTCTCCGGAGAGCGCTGGAATCCCTATAAGTTCGTAATTCGACCCGTAGAAGACGATGGCGCTAACGAAATTCACCTCCGACAAACGATTATTGTTTTAGCATTTTGCCAGGAAACGTAAAATGCAAAAATCAGCCGAAAACTTTAAGACGCCTAAAAAGGCTTAAACGTCTCCGGAGAGCGCTGGAATCCCTATAAGTTCGTAATTCGACCCGTAGAAGACGATGGCGCTAACGAAATTCACCTCCGACAAACGATTATTGTTTTAGCATTTTGCCAGGAAACGTAAAATGCAAAAATCAGCCGAAAACTTTAAGACGCCTAAAAAGGCTTAAACGTCTCCGGAGAGCGCTGGAATCCCTATAAGTTCGTAATTCGACCCGTAGAAGACGATGGCGCTAACGAAATTCACCTCCGACAAACGATTATTGTTTTAGCATTTTGCCAGGAAACGTAAAATGCAAAAATCAGCCGAAAACTTTAAGACGCCTAAAAAGGCTTAAACGTCTCCGGAGAGCGCTGGAATCCCTATAAGTTCGTAATTCGACCCGTAGAAGACGATGGCGCTAACGAAATTCACCTCCGACAAACGATTATTGTTTTAGCATTTTGCCAGGAAACGTAAAATGCAAAAATCAGCCGAAAACTTTAAGACGCCTAAAAAGGCTTAAACGTCTCCGGAGAGCGCTGGAATCCCTATAAGTTCGTAATTCGACCCGTAGAAGACGATGGCGCTAACGAAATTCACCTCCGACAAACGATTATTGTTTTAGCATTTTGCCAGGAAACGTAAAATGCAAAAATCAGCCGAAAACTTTAAGACGCCTAAAAAGGCTTAAACGTCTCCGGAGAGCGCTGGAATCCCTATAAGTTCGTAATTCGACCCGTAGAAGACGATGGCGCTAACGAAATTCACCTCCGACAAACGATTATTGTTTTAGCATTTTGCCAGGAAACGTAAAATGCAAAAATCAGCCGAAAACTTTAAGACGCCTAAAAAGGCTTAAACGTCTCCGGAGAGCGCTGGAATCCCTATAAGTTCGTAATTCGACCCGTAGAAGACGATGGCGCTAACGAAATTCACCTCCGACAAACGATTATTGTTTTAGCATTTTGCCAGGAAACGTAAAATGCAAAAATCAGCCGAAAACTTTAAGACGCCTAAAAGGCTTAAACGTCTCCGGAGAGCGCTGGAATCCCTATAAGTTCGTAATTCGACCCGTAGAAGACGATGGCGCTAACGAAATTCACCTCCGACAAACGATTATTGTTTTAGCATTTTGCCAGGAAACGTAAAATGCAAAAATCAGCCGAAAACTTTAAGACGCCTAAAAAGGCTTAAACGTCTCCGGAGAGCGCTGGAATCCCTATAAGTTCGTAATTCGACCCGTAGAAGACGATGGCGCTAACGAAATTCACCTCCGACAAACGATTATTGTTTTAGCATTTTGCCAGGAAACGTAAAATGCAAAAATCAGCCGAAAACTTTAAGACGCCTAAAAAGGCTTAAACGTCTCCGGAGAGCGCTGGAATCCCTATAAGTTCGTAATTCGACCCGTAGAAGACGATGGCGCTAACGAAATTCACCTCCGACAAACGATTATTGTTTTAGCATTTTGCCAGGAAACGTAAAATGCAAAAATCAGCCGAAAACTTTAAGACGCCTAAAAAGGCTTAAACGTCTCCGGAGAGCGCTGGAATCCCTATAAGTTCGTAATTCGACCCGTAGAAGACGATGGCGCTAACGAAATTCACCTCCGACAAACGATTATTGTTTTAGCATTTTGCCAGGAAACGTAAAATGCAAAAATCAGCCGAAAACTTTAAGACGCCTAAAAAGGCTTAAACGTCTCCGGAGAGCGCTGGAATCCCTATAAGTTCGTAATTCGACCCGTAGAAGACGATGGCGCTAACGAAATTCACCTCCGACAAACGATTATTGTTTTAGCATTTTGCCAGGAAACGTAAAATGCAAAAATCAGCCGAAAACTTTAAGACGCCTAAAAAGGCTTAAACGTCTCCGGAGAGCGCTGGAATCCCTATAAGTTCGTAATTCGACCCGTAGAAGACGATGGCGCTAACGAAATTCACCTCCGACAAACGATTATTGTTTTAGCATTTTGCCAGGAAACGTAAAATGCAAAAATCAGCCGAAAACTTTAAGACGCCTAAAAAGGCTTAAACGTCTCCGGAGAGCGCTGGAATCCCTATAAGTTCGTAATTCGACCCGTAGAAGACGATGGCGCTAACGAAATTCACCTCCGACAAACGATTATTGTTTTAGCATTTTGCCAGGAAACGTAAAATGCAAAAATCAGCCGAAAACTTTAAGACGCCTAAAAAGGCTTAAACGTCTCCGGAGAGCGCTGGAATCCCTATAAGTTCGTAATTCGACCCGTAGAAGACGATGGCGCTAACGAAATTCACCTCCGACAAACGATTATTGTTTTAGCATTTTGCCAGGAAACGTAAAATGCAAAAATCAGCCGAAAACTTTAAGACGCCTAAAAAGGCTTAAACGTCTCCGGAGAGCGCTGGAATCCCTATAAGTTCGTAATTCGACCCGTAGAAGACGATGGCGCTAACGAAATTCACCTCCGACAAACGATTATTGTTTTAGCATTTTGCCAGGAAACGTAAAATGCAAAAATCAGCCGAAAACTTTAAGACGCCTAAAAAGGCTTAAACGTCTCCGGAGAGCGCTGGAATCCCTATAAGTTCGTAATTCGACCCGTAGAAGACGATGGCGCTAACGAAATTCACCTCCGACAAACGATTATTGTTTTAGCATTTTGCCAGGAAACGTAAAATGCAAAAATCAGCCGAAAACTTTAAGACGCCTAAAAAAGGCTTAAACGTCTCCGGAGAGCGCTGGAATCCCTATAAGTTCGTAATTCGACCCGTAGAAGACGATGGCGCTAACGAAATTCACCTCCGACAAACGATTATTGTTTTAGCATTTTGCCAGGAAACGTAAAATGCAAAAATCAGCCGAAAACTTTAAGACGCCTAAAAAGGCTTAAACGTCTCCGGAGAGCGCTGGAATCCCTATAAGTTCGTAATTCGACCCGTAGAAGACGATGGCGCTAACGAAATTCACCTCCGACAAACGATTATTGTTTTAGCATTTTGCCAGGAAACGTAAAATGCAAAAATCAGCCGAAAACTTTAAGACGCCTAAAAAGGCTTAAACGTCTCCGGAGAGCGCTGGAATCCCTATAAGTTCGTAATTCGACCCGTAGAAGACGATGGCGCTAACGAAATTCACCTCCGACAAACGATTATTGTTTTAGCATTTTGCCAGGAAACGTAAAATGCAAAAATCAGCCGAAAACTTTAAGACGCCTAAAAAGGCTTAAACGTCTCCGGAGAGCGCTGGAATCCCTATAAGTTCGTAATTCGACCCGTAGAAGACGATGGCGCTAACGAAATTCACCTCCGACAAACGATTATTGTTTTAGCATTTTGCCAGGAAACGTAAAATGCAAAAATCAGCCGAAAACTTTAAGACGCCTAAAAAGGCTTAAACGTCTCCGGAGAGCGCTGGAATCCCTATAAGTTCGTAATTCGACCCGTAGAAGACGATGGCGCTAACGAAATTCACCTCCGACAAACGATTATTGTTTTAGCATTTTGCCAGGAAACGTAAAATGCAAAAATCAGCCGAAAACTTTAAGACGCCTAAAAAGGCTTAAACGTCTCCGGAGAGCGCTGGAATCCCTATAAGTTCGTAATTCGACCCGTAGAAGACGATGGCGCTAACGAAATTCACCTCCGACAAACGATTATTGTTTTAGCATTTTGCCAGGAAACGTAAAATGCAAAAATCAGCCGAAAACTTTAAGACGCCTAAAAAGGCTTAAACGTCTCCGGAGAGCGCTGGAATCCCTATAAGTTCGTAATTCGACCCGTAGAAGACGATGGCGCTAACGAAATTCACCTCCGACAAACGATTATTGTTTTAGCATTTTGCCAGGAAACGTAAAATGCAAAAATCAGCCGAAAACTTTAAGACGCCTAAAAAGGCTTAAACGTCTCCGGAGAGCGCTGGAATCCCTATAAGTTCGTAATTCGACCCGTAGAAGACGATGGCGCTAACGAAATTCACCTCCGACAAACGATTATTGTTTTAGCATTTTGCCAGGAAACGTAAAATGCAAAAATCAGCCGAAAACTTTAAGACGCCTAAAAAGGCTTAAACGTCTCCGGAGAGCGCTGGAATCCCTATAAGTTCGTAATTCGACCCGTAGAAGACGATGGCGCTAACGAAATTCACCTCCGACAAACGATTATTGTTTTAGCATTTTGCCAGGAAACGTAAAATGCAAAAATCAGCCGAAAACTTTAAGACGCCTAAAAGGCTTAAACGTCTCCGGAGAGCGCTGGAATCCCTATAAGTTCGTAATTCGACCCGTAGAAGACGATGGCGCTAACGAAATTCACCTCCGACAAACGATTATTGTTTTAGCATTTTGCCAGGAAACGTAAAATGCAAAAATCAGCCGAAAACTTTAAGACGCCTAAAAGGCTTAAACGTCTCCGGAGAGCGCTGGAATCCCTATAAGTTCGTAATTCGACCCGTAGAAGACGATGGCGCTAACGAAATTCACCTCCGACAAACGATTATTGTTTTAGCATTTTGCCAGGAAACGTAAAATGCAAAAATCAGCCGAAAACTTTAAGACGCCTAAAAAGGCTTAAACGTCTCCGGAGAGCGCTGGAATCCCTATAAGTTCGTAATTCGACCCGTAGAAGACGATGGCGCTAACGAAATTCACCTCCGACAAACGATTATTGTTTTAGCATTTTGCCAGGAAACGTAAAATGCAAAAATCAGCCGAAAACTTTAAGACGCCTAAAAAGGCTTAAACGTCTCCGGAGAGCGCTGGAATCCCTATAAGTTCGTAATTCGACCCGTAGAAGACGATGGCGCTAACGAAATTCACCTCCGACAAACGATTATTGTTTTAGCATTTTGCCAGGAAACGTAAAATGCAAAAATCAGCCGAAAACTTTAAGACGCCTAAAAAGGCTTAAACGTCTCCGGAGAGCGCTGGAATCCCTATAAGTTCGTAATTCGACCCGTAGAAGACGATGGCGCTAACGAAATTCACCTCCGACAAACGATTATTGTTTTAGCATTTTGCCAGGAAACGTAAAATGCAAAAATCAGCCGAAAACTTTAAGACGCCTAAAAAAGGCTTAAACGTCTCCGGAGAGCGCTGGAATCCCTATAAGTTCGTAATTCGACCCGTAGAAGACGATGGCGCTAACGAAATTCACCTCCGACAAACGATTATTGTTTTAGCATTTTGCCAGGAAACGTAAAATGCAAAAATCAGCCGAAAACTTTAAGACGCCTAAAAAGGCTTAAACGTCTCCGGAGAGCGCTGGAATCCCTATAAGTTCGTAATTCGACCCGTAGAAGACGATGGCGCTAACGAAATTCACCTCCGACAAACGATTATTGTTTTAGCATTTTGCCAGGAAACGTAAAATGCAAAAATCAGCCGAAAACTTTAAGACGCCTAAAAAGGCTTAAACGTCTCCGGAGAGCGCTGGAATCCCTATAAGTTCGTAATTCGACCCGTAGAAGACGATGGCGCTAACGAAATTCACCTCCGACAAACGATTATTGTTTTAGCATTTTGCCAGGAAACGTAAAATGCAAAAATCAGCCGAAAACTTTAAGACGCCTAAAAGGCTTAAACGTCTCCGGAGAGCGCTGGAATCCCTATAAGTTCGTAATTCGACCCGTAGAAGACGATGGCGCTAACGAAATTCACCTCCGACAAACGATTATTGTTTTAGCATTTTGCCAGGAAACGTAAAATGCAAAAATCAGCCGAAAACTTTAAGACGCCTAAAAAGGCTTAAACGTCTCCGGAGAGCGCTGGAATCCCTATAAGTTCGTAATTCGACCCGTAGAAGACGATGGCGCTAACGAAATTCACCTCCGACAAACGATTATTGTTTTAGCATTTTGCCAGGAAACGTAAAATGCAAAAATCAGCCGAAAACTTTAAGACGCCTAAAAAAGGCTTAAACGTCTCCGGAGAGCGCTGGAATCCCTATAAGTTCGTAATTCGACCCGTAGAAGACGATGGCGCTAACGAAATTCACCTCCGACAAACGATTATTGTTTTAGCATTTTGCCAGGAAACGTAAAATGCAAAAATCAGCCGAAAACTTTAAGACGCCTAAAAAGGCTTAAACGTCTCCGGAGAGCGCTGGAATCCCTATAAGTTCGTAATTCGACCCGTAGAAGACGATGGCGCTAACGAAATTCACCTCCGACAAACGATTATTGTTTTAGCATTTTGCCAGGAAACGTAAAATGCAAAAATCAGCCGAAAACTTTAAGACGCCTAAAAAGGCTTAAACGTCTCCGGAGAGCGCTGGAATCCCTATAAGTTCGTAATTCGACCCGTAGAAGACGATGGCGCTAACGAAATTCACCTCCGACAAACGATTATTGTTTTAGCATTTTGCCAGGAAACGTAAAATGCAAAAATCAGCCGAAAACTTTAAGACGCCTAAAAAGGCTTAAACGTCTCCGGAGAGCGCTGGAATCCCTATAAGTTCGTAATTCGACCCGTAGAAGACGATGGCGCTAACGAAATTCACCTCCGACAAACGATTATTGTTTTAGCATTTTGCCAGGAAACGTAAAATGCAAAAATCAGCCGAAAACTTTAAGACGCCTAAAAAGGCTTAAACGTCTCCGGAGAGCGCTGGAATCCCTATAAGTTCGTAATTCGACCCGTAGAAGACGATGGCGCTAACGAAATTCACCTCCGACAAACGATTATTGTTTTAGCATTTTGCCAGGAAACGTAAAATGCAAAAATCAGCCGAAAACTTTAAGACGCCTAAAAAAGGCTTAAACGTCTCCGGAGAGCGCTGGAATCCCTATAAGTTCGTAATTCGACCCGTAGAAGACGATGGCGCTAACGAAATTCACCTCCGACAAACGATTATTGTTTTAGCATTTTGCCAGGAAACGTAAAATGCAAAAATCAGCCGAAAACTTTAAGACGCCTAAAAAGGCTTAAACGTCTCCGGAGAGCGCTGGAATCCCTATAAGTTCGTAATTCGACCCGTAGAAGACGATGGCGCTAACGAAATTCACCTCCGACAAACGATTATTGTTTTAGCATTTTGCCAGGAAACGTAAAATGCAAAAATCAGCCGAAAACTTTAAGACGCCTAAAAAAGGCTTAAACGTCTCCGGAGAGCGCTGGAATCCCTATAAGTTCGTAATTCGACCCGTAGAAGACGATGGCGCTAACGAAATTCACCTCCGACAAACGATTATTGTTTTAGCATTTTGCCAGGAAACGTAAAATGCAAAAATCAGCCGAAAACTTTAAGACGCCTAAAAAGGCTTAAACGTCTCCGGAGAGCGCTGGAATCCCTATAAGTTCGTAATTCGACCCGTAGAAGACGATGGCGCTAACGAAATTCACCTCCGACAAACGATTATTGTTTTAGCATTTTGCCAGGAAACGTAAAATGCAAAAATCAGCCGAAAACTTTAAGACGCCTAAAAAGGCTTAAACGTCTCCGGAGAGCGCTGGAATCCCTATAAGTTCGTAATTCGACCCGTAGAAGACGATGGCGCTAACGAAATTCACCTCCGACAAACGATTATTGTTTTAGCATTTTGCCAGGAAACGTAAAATGCAAAAATCAGCCGAAAACTTTAAGACGCCTAAAAGGCTTAAACGTCTCCGGAGAGCGCTGGAATCCCTATAAGTTCGTAATTCGACCCGTAGAAGACGATGGCGCTAACGAAATTCACCTCCGACAAACGATTATTGTTTTAGCATTTTGCCAGGAAACGTAAAATGCAAAAATCAGCCGAAAACTTTAAGACGCCTAAAAAGGCTTAAACGTCTCCGGAGAGCGCTGGAATCCCTATAAGTTCGTAATTCGACCCGTAGAAGACGATGGCGCTAACGAAATTCACCTCCGACAAACGATTATTGTTTTAGCATTTTGCCAGGAAACGTAAAATGCAAAAATCAGCCGAAAACTTTAAGACGCCTAAAAAGGCTTAAACGTCTCCGGAGAGCGCTGGAATCCCTATAAGTTCGTAATTCGACCCGTAGAAGACGATGGCGCTAACGAAATTCACCTCCGACAAACGATTATTGTTTTAGCATTTTGCCAGGAAACGTAAAATGCAAAAATCAGCCGAAAACTTTAAGACGCCTAAAAAGGCTTAAACGTCTCCGGAGAGCGCTGGAATCCCTATAAGTTCGTAATTCGACCCGTAGAAGACGATGGCGCTAACGAAATTCACCTCCGACAAACGATTATTGTTTTAGCATTTTGCCAGGAAACGTAAAATGCAAAAATCAGCCGAAAACTTTAAGACGCCTAAAAAGGCTTAAACGTCTCCGGAGAGCGCTGGAATCCCTATAAGTTCGTAATTCGACCCGTAGAAGACGATGGCGCTAACGAAATTCACCTCCGACAAACGATTATTGTTTTAGCATTTTGCCAGGAAACGTAAAATGCAAAAATCAGCCGAAAACTTTAAGACGCCTAAAAAGGCTTAAACGTCTCCGGAGAGCGCTGGAATCCCTATAAGTTCGTAATTCGACCCGTAGAAGACGATGGCGCTAACGAAATTCACCTCCGACAAACGATTATTGTTTTAGCATTTTGCCAGGAAACGTAAAATGCAAAAATCAGCCGAAAACTTTAAGACGCCTAAAAAGGCTTAAACGTCTCCGGAGAGCGCTGGAATCCCTATAAGTTCGTAATTCGACCCGTAGAAGACGATGGCGCTAACGAAATTCACCTCCGACAAACGATTATTGTTTTAGCATTTTGCCAGGAAACGTAAAATGCAAAAATCAGCCGAAAACTTTAAGACGCCTAAAAAGGCTTAAACGTCTCCGGAGAGCGCTGGAATCCCTATAAGTTCGTAATTCGACCCGTAGAAGACGATGGCGCTAACGAAATTCACCTCCGACAAACGATTATTGTTTTAGCATTTTGCCAGGAAACGTAAAATGCAAAAATCAGCCGAAAACTTTAAGACGCCTAAAAAAGGCTTAAACGTCTCCGGAGAGCGCTGGAATCCCTATAAGTTCGTAATTCGACCCGTAGAAGACGATGGCGCTAACGAAATTCACCTCCGACAAACGATTATTGTTTTAGCATTTTGCCAGGAAACGTAAAATGCAAAAATCAGCCGAAAACTTTAAGACGCCTAAAAAGGCTTAAACGTCTCCGGAGAGCGCTGGAATCCCTATAAGTTCGTAATTCGACCCGTAGAAGACGATGGCGCTAACGAAATTCACCTCCGACAAACGATTATTGTTTTAGCATTTTGCCAGGAAACGTAAAATGCAAAAATCAGCCGAAAACTTTAAGACGCCTAAAAAGGCTTAAACGTCTCCGGAGAGCGCTGGAATCCCTATAAGTTCGTAATTCGACCCGTAGAAGACGATGGCGCTAACGAAATTCACCTCCGACAAACGATTATTGTTTTAGCATTTTGCCAGGAAACGTAAAATGCAAAAATCAGCCGAAAACTTTAAGACGCCTAAAAAGGCTTAAACGTCTCCGGAGAGCGCTGGAATCCCTATAAGTTCGTAATTCGACCCGTAGAAGACGATGGCGCTAACGAAATTCACCTCCGACAAACGATTATTGTTTTAGCATTTTGCCAGGAAACGTAAAATGCAAAAATCAGCCGAAAACTTTAAGACGCCTAAAAAGGCTTAAACGTCTCCGGAGAGCGCTGGAATCCCTATAAGTTCGTAATTCGACCCGTAGAAGACGATGGCGCTAACGAAATTCACCTCCGACAAACGATTATTGTTTTAGCATTTTGCCAGGAAACGTAAAATGCAAAAATCAGCCGAAAACTTTAAGACGCCTAAAAAGGCTTAAACGTCTCCGGAGAGCGCTGGAATCCCTATAAGTTCGTAATTCGACCCGTAGAAGACGATGGCGCTAACGAAATTCACCTCCGACAAACGATTATTGTTTTAGCATTTTGCCAGGAAACGTAAAATGCAAAAATCAGCCGAAAACTTTAAGACGCCTAAAAAGGCTTAAACGTCTCCGGAGAGCGCTGGAATCCCTATAAGTTCGTAATTCGACCCGTAGAAGACGATGGCGCTAACGAAATTCACCTCCGACAAACGATTATTGTTTTAGCATTTTGCCAGGAAACGTAAAATGCAAAAATCAGCCGAAAACTTTAAGACGCCTAAAAAAGGCTTAAACGTCTCCGGAGAGCGCTGGAATCCCTATAAGTTCGTAATTCGACCCGTAGAAGACGATGGCGCTAACGAAATTCACCTCCGACAAACGATTATTGTTTTAGCATTTTGCCAGGAAACGTAAAATGCAAAAATCAGCCGAAAACTTTAAGACGCCTAAAAAGGCTTAAACGTCTCCGGAGAGCGCTGGAATCCCTATAAGTTCGTAATTCGACCCGTAGAAGACGATGGCGCTAACGAAATTCACCTCCGACAAACGATTATTGTTTTAGCATTTTGCCAGGAAACGTAAAATGCAAAAATCAGCCGAAAACTTTAAGACGCCTAAAAGGCTTAAACGTCTCCGGAGAGCGCTGGAATCCCTATAAGTTCGTAATTCGACCCGTAGAAGACGATGGCGCTAACGAAATTCACCTCCGACAAACGATTATTGTTTTAGCATTTTGCCAGGAAACGTAAAATGCAAAAATCAGCCGAAAACTTTAAGACGCCTAAAAAAGGCTTAAACGTCTCCGGAGAGCGCTGGAATCCCTATAAGTTCGTAATTCGACCCGTAGAAGACGATGGCGCTAACGAAATTCACCTCCGACAAACGATTATTGTTTTAGCATTTTGCCAGGAAACGTAAAATGCAAAAATCAGCCGAAAACTTTAAGACGCCTAAAAAGGCTTAAACGTCTCCGGAGAGCGCTGGAATCCCTATAAGTTCGTAATTCGACCCGTAGAAGACGATGGCGCTAACGAAATTCACCTCCGACAAACGATTATTGTTTTAGCATTTTGCCAGGAAACGTAAAATGCAAAAATCAGCCGAAAACTTTAAGACGCCTAAAAAGGCTTAAACGTCGCCGGAGAGCGCTGGAATCCCTATAAGTTCGTAATTCGACCCGTAGAAGACGATGGCGCTAACGAAATTCACCTCCGACAAACGATTATTGTTTTAGCATTTTGCCAGGAAACGTAAAATGCAAAAATCAGCCGAAAACTTTAAGACGCCTAAAGAAGGCTTAAACGTCGCCGGAGAGCGCTGGAATCCCTATAAGTTCGTAATTCGACCCGTAATCCAAGAATGTACCAAAAAGAATTTTGCAAAGTGTCAACTAAGTTTTCCTCTATTTTTTATTAATCTTCTGAAGTATTATTGTAGTGATGCATTGTTACTGTAATAAGACTTTTTTGTACTAAGAATACTCAATAAAATACAATTATGCTGTTTTTTCAATTTCTCATATTTTCTTTCCTGACCCATAAGCCCAGTTAAGAATGGAGAAACGTAAACCACGCTATTGTCATATCTGAAAAACTAGAGCTATTAGCCAAAAACTGAAAACTAAATAGGAAGAATATACTTGAGAGAGTCAAAATTACAAATTTTTGGATTATAATTAATATCAGCTCAAAATCCCGGCACCTATACATGTGATATTGTTAGAATCAAGCACGAAATAGGAATAAATGAACTAAATCCAAGGTAGAAAAGCTTCAGGTATAATAATTAATTTAATTCCACAACCATATACTTATGTTAGTGAATGAAGAACTTAGGAATAAGTAAGTATCTATTTACCTACTTTCAAAAACTAAGTGTAAAATTTTCAGTTACAAGAAAATTGGAATTGTTTACCGTAGCATTTATATAGTCCCTGGCCAAATTACTTACTCAATATTTGGGGTTTGGGGTAAAGGTTTCTCTTTTACGACCAGATCTTCCCCGCCTTGGGTGTTAGTCACTTAATTTTATTTTTTCGCCAAACGGGATATAGAACTAGGAGCTATGCTTTGTAATTTCACAATTTGCTGTTGCGAATATTTGCCGGACTTTAAAGGTGCTTGCAAATAGCTGCTTTTTGTTCTTGGGTTAAAGACATTTTATATTATGAAACCAAAATGTTTAACATTTCTGCTAATGCTAGGTAAACACGAAAAAGGGAAATAGAAGAATAGAACCCTCAGAATGGCGAAGAACTAGCATAAAACCGTAAATAATACTACACAACTTAGTTTTTATTGGAAATTAAAAAATATATATGGACACGTTCTTTCAATGATAAATTGAGGGGTGCTTATACAAGAAAAATTTGTTGTCCTTCTTTCGGCGTAATTTATTTTCTTCGTATGATAATGTAATCCCTTAACAATCGGTTATATGTACTCGAAACGTTAAATATTTATTATCCTATTTGGCCAGGAACAGTAGGACAGCTTTACAGCAAATTAAGAATAGAGAAAATGGTCATTAACATTCACACAATATAACTGCCTAAAGAAAACAAAAATAATACAAATACACCTTTAATTTGCGTCAAACAAAAATCCACAATAAAGCAATGAAACAAAAAGCTAGAATCATAATCAAACTTATATGACATAAAAACGCCGTAAATAATAAATTAGAAATATATGTATATATTAATGTATTTTCAGTTTATGACATGATATTTCATAAAAATACAAAACAGGAAAAAATCAAAAGTATAACAGGACGGTCAAGAAGAGGGATTTTAACATTATTTACAATAAATGCAGATATGGTTATAATAAATTATCAAGGTAAGGAATTACAACTGTTTGTGTTCAAACAGATTGCAAAAATAAACTATAAACATTGTTATCTATTCCGCTTTCCTAATCAGAGAAAAGGAGGAAAGCAGTGTATTAACGTCAATTTAACTGTTATTTCTTAAAAATCATTCATTTAATGTACTTGATACAATTTATAATAATAGTTCATCTATTTGTCTATATATTTTTACCAATTGTTGCAAAGGATAATTTTGAATAATATATAGGTACCTAATATACTTTAATTCCAATTAAAGCGTTTGAAAAACTAGTAGGTGCATATGTATATACTAACCAGCTAAGGATACGAATATTATCCCTGATATAACAAAAACAAAATTTGAAAATCGATGTTCAATAGGTCCATCTTGTCCGCCACTTAAATCCACCATCCTTCAGGTACTTTTAATGTAGCAAAATAAGTAATGAAACGTATTCGCTCTCGTTTAGTTCCCGTTACGTTCGTACATGCACTTCGGTATGTCCGTAACGTTATTTAACACTAATCCACTTCATGTCGTCTCCACACAACATGCACACATACCGTATACGAACACACTGCAAAACGTAGTGGTTGGTAGTAAGGAGTATCAGAGTAACAGCAACTTGTTTGGCTATAAAACAGCATGGGCGAGAAAGTTATTGATTTTTAATATCTTTCGTAATTAAACGTTATCGGGCGATGCTCAACAAATAGAGTTCCCGGTTAACTTTAAACCTTGATATACAAGTTCTGTGACTCAAACACTAGATAATAAAGGGAGCAATCCTATAATGAACTGAAATTCTACAAAATCCACGATAGATGAAGTTTGTAAAATCAATTAAATGCATACTCAAACCAAATTTTGTCTCTGAATATATTTAGCCTGCAGCTAAACTGAATGAAATTGTTTCAATCAAGTATTTCAAACAGTCAAAAACCAAAATATAGAAAAAAATCGTTAGTCGGTTTCGTATTCGGTAGTGATGTATTTGTTGTGGATGCTGATGCACGGGAGAATATAAGGAAACGAAGATGCCCACCTAGTAAGAAATGGTGCAAAGAGCAAGCAGAAACCAAATTGGGAAGCCTTAAGAATCATCTGCACACATCCTATGTATTGTGAGGAAGAAAAAACGTCAATATGTCCTCTGCGAATGCCAGGGGCTGAACAGTACAAGACTTCAACATTTTGGGTCTCCCCGTCAGAATAAGTAAAAGCAAGGTAGTAGGTTTCACCGGGAACACTGACCTGAAGCGTGTGGGAAAATGGTACCAAAAAAGCTCACAAACGAACAAAAGAAGCTCGAGAAAATATTTGTACTGGCAATTTAAATGTCATAACAAGTGGTGAATCTTGGTTCTCACTTAGAATCCAGAAACTAAACGTCAATCCATCTTCACCGAGAGCTAGAAAAGCTCGAATAAGCAAATCAAAATTCGAAGCAATGATGTTTTTCGATATCCATGGAATTTTGTGATATGTTCTGGGTGTTTGAAGGTCAAACTGTTAATCAGCATTACTACCTTAACGTTCTTGCTCAACTCCGTGAAAAATCAGAGAAAGAGAATTGTCGAAAACAGGTCGTAAGCTCTTCATCAAGACAACGCACCGACTCACACTGCATTGTCAAGACGTTTCTAGCCACGTTTAATATCCGGGTGTTAGACCACCATGTGATTTTTATAGGTCATATCTGCATTAAAAGGATTTCAAGCCGTAGGAACTATAAAGAAAAAAGTGGCACGCGTCGTGAACGAGCTCACAGAAGACAGACTTCCAGCACTGTTTTAACCACTAGAAAATTGGAATAAAGCATTGTAGGGTTAGAGGAAGGATGTATATAGAACTAAATTATAATAGGTATATAAATGTATAAATAAAATAGAAACGTTTTACAGCATCAATCTCGTTATTTTATAGCCACACATTATATAGAGGTACCTAGTTGAGATCAACTACTGATTAGAGGTGAGCAGAGATTTACAATTAGCGTTTCTTGGGCTTGTGCCTGAAACAGTAAAAAATCCGTATTTCTCCTTATTTCACGAAAGAATATCTTTGTAAGGTCATGAACTTAAAACAGCCAGGATATTTCTGAAAGTCTGCCGTTCAACGGTGAAATCAATATGACGTTTTTCTCAAGAATGTCTTCTCATCTGTTGACATGCTATATAAATTCTTAAGGAAACTCACGATTGATCTCCGAATTATTATCATTAAGTATTGTACTTCCTACTTCCTAATCCCGTTTGGACTAATGAAGTAATTCGTCTTCTCTCAAAGTCTCTTGATAGATGGAAAGGTTTTGCTCTAAACTATAATTTATACATATCTTATTTTGTGTTGGTAGAGTTAAAATAAAAGTGTCAATGTCACAATACTAATGATAAACGGTAAAGGATTAGAATTTTGTAATTACATGTTTTGTGACTAAAACACTTAGTTACCAAAGATCGTCCATACAGACATATTATTTCTGGATGTCGTATTTCTCATACTTCCCAGTATATGGAAAATGTATAGATATAATGATATTAATGATTAATCTGTCAATATCATTTATGTGTTGAATTTATGACAGAATGAACATTTCGAGATGACTTCAAAATGAATACCGAGATTAAAGAAAAATGTAAAAGTGGTATGAGTGAGTTGGGGCTATCGGAAACTTATGTGCCGGATGTTCCAAATGATATCATTTTTCCTGACGAATTAAACGCGTATTTACGTGATCAAGTGCAAGTAAGATATACAAACATATGTATTGTTTATGTATTGTAAGACCCAAACGCGATAAAGTTTACAATTTTGTTCTTTGATAGATATAGATTATGATCGTTTTGTTTGAAGATTTGAACGTTAACTTCGAATTACATTAAAGACGTTTATTTTCAGAAATATCTCCAAAGGTAATTCAATTACATATGTTTTACAAACTTAATAACCATCTACGTAAAAATATCTAATGCATCTCATTTTTACACGCATCTTATTGAAGCTAGATCACAGATTTCTAAATACACTCACCGCAAAAAAAAAAGTCAAGCGACTAGAAAGAGGTGACACGGAGGTGGGCAAGTTTCTACGGAGGATTCGGAAACATTTTATATCGCTCCTTAAAATCAAAGATAGACAAGCATTTGTTTCATTTACATACGT
The DNA here is from genome assembly GCA_038088585.1 of Chrysina gloriosa. NCBI lineage: Eukaryota > Metazoa > Arthropoda > Insecta > Coleoptera > Scarabaeidae > Chrysina > Chrysina gloriosa. Next base: position 65,815,269 of record CM076088.1, read on the forward strand.
GCTTAGTATTTTAAGTAATGACTTGTCTTCTGCTACAACTGCAGTTTTGAAATGAATACTTCTTAAGGGACAGCGGACCAGCTCGAGCGTAAGCGTAAACGCGTTAAATTTGGGCGGAGCTTCGCTTCGTGTGAAAGACAAAAAGCAGTGCTTTGTAGCTATTATAAGTAATAATCATTATGGCTGGACAAAACTTTGAAAAGGACAGGTTGATATAATATGGGGCGTTAGCTGCACGACTGCGAACAAATCCAGAACATACAGATTGTGAAATGACAATTATACAGGTGTAATAAGATAAACTTTCCCCTTTTGATCGGAAATGAATACTTACGAATATTACAACAAACAGTTTGTATGGCCCGAAGAATAAGGAATTTTGTTTCTGGAAAGCATTTTCGAGAGATGAGCCTCGTTAGTTTTCTTCATATCTGTCTCCATTTCTTCCTGTTCTGCATGGCTTTTTCTTATGTGACTCCCTTCCTTTCCACTGTTTGCTTACCCAGCCATGTTCTTCTTAATCGGGCTTTTGTTCTTTTGTCTGTTATTATGGCTTTGAATACCACTATTCAGCATTCTTTTCGCATCTCCATACCATCGTGACTTGCACCTATTTTTATTCTCATGCATTTATCTTCAGATACAATCGATATGTTTTGGTAAGATATTCTATTTTATTTCTAGATCTGATTTTCAAAAAGTTATCTTCTTCTTTACCTCTATGTCAGTGACCGGGTTTCTACTTCATGTATACATGAAGGTGTTACTATCTTTTCCAATACTTGTACCCTCATTTTGGCGTAGTAAAAGCAGCATTGTTAGGCACAACAAATTGATGAACAGCACAAAAAGATAAAATACTATCAGAATCGTGAGGGATGTACAAAAATCATTCCTGGAAACAGTAACAACTCTGAAAGCGTTGGTTCAACAAAGGAGCTGTTCATATGTACAGGAGTCGCATCTTCATAAATGAATAACAAAAGTTATTACTACAAGAAAATTAGAATTGCAATAGCCAATAGAGCGGGCTCTTTTATAACAATTAAGGGAATAAACATATTAAATATTTACCTTCAACATATTTGTAATTTTCAAAATTTGCACAAGTATTATAAAAAGAGAACAACAATATTTATTATATCTTGTATTCAACACATTTAAATGATTCAAAAATAAATATTATTTGGTTTGAGCACTGTGTACTGAGAAATCATAAATGATCATGTCTAATTTAAAAGAAATTATATTTTTAGTATTTGACACACGAAAATGGTATGCTCAAGAAGAATCTCACCGAAACAGAAACACTTTTAAAAAATGAACGGGCCCAGGGGCAGGCGTTAACGAAACAACTTAAAGAATATATTGATGTACCCTCCGGGAACTTTTCTTCTATTTCCAATATTGCCAGCTCAAAAATTGTGGAATTAAGCAAGAAACTACGAGAAAAATCATCGGAGTTAGAGTCTATGAGATCTAAATATACAAAATTGGAACATCAATTGTTATTATTCCAACAGAAGGAAGAAGAAAAATGTGCTCAAGTGGAGAAAGGTATTGCTTCCTTATCTGTCATCTTTCTTTAAGGTAAAAATTTTCTTTTATTTAGAGCCTCCCACAATAAATTCCAATCCCAATTTAGAGGAGGAAATGAAACAGTTGAATGATAAATTAAACAGTGTTAGCGCGAAGCTATTTGACGCAAAGAATATCAATTTTCAATTGAAAAACGATTTAAAGCTAGCAAACAGGTTACTTCAACAAGAAATTGGAGAAACTTTCGACAATTTGCAGATGATAATTAATAACGGAAACAATTGGAGGGGAGAGCGCAAATTATTTGTGACTTGCAGCAAAAGAACAGTGAACTGAGGGAAAAATTGAAGCTTTACCAAAAACGAAGTATTTATTATTGATTATAATCGATTGGTAGGTTTATGCAACTATATTAATTTAAACTTACCTATGTATTGGCCATTATAAAATGGCATAAACTTACCTCTCGATTGCTATTAATATAAAAATAAGTTCCCATAATATAATCAACACGTTTTCCACAGGACCAGAGATTAAAGCATCAGAAAGTTCGACAACATTAAAATATGATCGTAGAATAGATGTTTTGTCCAAGGAAAATCTAAATTTAAAAGGCGATCTTCACGAATTAAAGAAAAGGTTAGACGGGTCTCGAGCTCGCAGCAAGGCGTTGGAATCGGAAAATTCAGTTCTTAAAACTCGGGCTTCAATGTTAGCAGAACAACAAGAAAACGACAAGGATCTTATAGCAACTTTAACCAGTCAACTCTCGACCATTAAGAATGTGCAAAGTGATGACATTAAACAAAAAGATCAAATGCTTATGAAGTTTCAGCATGAATGTAAAATCTTGTATACCAAATTATCTAAAGAACAGTGTAAGCATGAACATATGAAACGTGAATTTGAAGAAAAATTATCTGTCGCATTGGAAGCGAAAGATCAACAATTGAATAGGCCACCCTCACAGCACAGTGTAAGTTTGTTTTATTCACTCTTTATACTTTTTTTTGACTTTTTTAATGAAATTAGAATATAACCAGCGACGATAAGGCGGTAGCTCGTTTAGAAACCGAGCGTATTAGATTGTTGGAGTTAACACAATTAACAAATAAGCGCTTAGAGGAAGAAAGAAAAGCTATTTTGGATCTTCAGCTACAACTAAAAACCGAAAGGCAGAAAAACGCCAAACTGGAATCGAAAATCGGGCGTTTAGAATTGGATCATACAGGACGACAGTCTTCTTACAGTATGAATAGTTCAAAACACAAAGACGACGAAAGCTCGTTGCGTGATAAATTAGAGTTAGCCGAAGAAAACATTAAAGCTTTGAAAACAAGATTGGAAATGGAACAAAGGGAACGGCAGATGGATTTTCAAGAATTTTCACAAATTTTGAAGAACTGTACTCCCATTTCTAGTGAACAAAATTTGTAGTTTCTTTGCTGCTTATAATAAAATACGTATGTATATACATATTTTTATAAAGACGAAAACGGAATTTTTGAAGTGAACCTTCTTTACTCCCGGTAGGGTGAAGCGAGAATTATAAGCGAGATGCGTGACGGCGAAAGCCAGAGTGGGGGGTGAAAGATGACTTCGTAACTACACTTCGCTAATGTGAGATTGGACAACTACAAAAGTAACCGTTGTTTTAGTACCATATCGTTCTATAAAATCACAAAGTTTCATTTAAATCGAAGAGACACTTACCAGTGCTTCCTTGTTAGCGGCTTTTGACAAGGAATTTTACTTCTAAAACTTTGAACACATGTACTTAAAAAGAATACGTACTATGCCAAAAGTTATAAGAGTAAGCAATGACGACATATTTTTTAATTAAATCGGGGTTTCCGGTTGGAAAACTACTCTTGCATGGTCTACAAAATTCTATTGTTTTCCGTTTTAACTTTCGAAGATCTTCAGGTTTTCACATTATGAAGTATGAACTTTAACGATTCCGTCAAACTTTCATGCAGTTTTGTCTGGAATTACATTTAGCACGTTGATTGCCATCATAATAGCAATACAGTGCTTTGCTAGGGGGCATATATGCGTAATAAAGGAATCAAATTGTGTAAAAATACTTATTGTTGAACTAAGGATAGGTGTTATCATTTTCAGTACCAGATAAGAACTGTTATAAAGTTTTTAGTTTCAGTGGTAGTAGTGCCATGAACATCAGTGGTGGTATCAACTTAAAAATGTATAGATCAGTGCCTTTCTATAAAACATGCACAAAAAGTGTACCGTAAATATACCATTTCGTTGCAACCTTTGTCGTGATTTGCTACAACAGATTATTATTTCTTCAACCAATCGCAGCTAAGTAATAGAGATGTAGAGAAGTTGTCAGTTACTATTATTCGGCTTTCGTGTATTCACACATACGCGCAGATAAACTTTGTAAATAGGTACATACCATTGGTTTGCTTTTATCTCTTTATTATTCTCAATTTGCATCGCCTTTATCGCACTGCTTATAAAATTTCATACCTAATTTTGAAATTACCTAACCGGTATTTAAGACAATATTCTTTTCAAGGTAGTAGTGACCTAGATACTAATCGCTTTTTTATTACAGACAAAGAAAATTGTCGAAAGAATATCTCCAAATATAGTTGAAGCAATAACGTAAACCTATTACAATTAAGGTTGTTGACGTTAGCAAATGTGTATTAAATACCGCTAAAGAGATATAAAACCCTTAGACACTAAAATAATTTAACATATACTGTTCCCTTCTTTTAAAGTTTTCGCACGACCATTACCACCAAACGTGTTCACTAGATTCAGAATTTGGCTCCTATAGCGTTTAATTTTGCAAGTATTATAGTTGATTTTGTATCACCACAACAGTTCGATAACCGAATTATTCCTATCCCCTTATCTACTTCTTTTAAAAGATTTAGAACCTAAGATTTTGATTCGACGGACTTTTCAATACTTGTGTGGAATATAATAAGAAACGAGAAGTGATAAAAACAAAGTAATTTAGTTACACAAACCGCAGCATATTGCAGTTAGTATACTTCTTAACTTTTACGTGTGTACATATTTTGTTGAACAGTAAATGCTTGCGACCATGGCACCATGCACCACCATCTGGATAATATAGGAGTGGTTCCCAAACTTATTATGTCCGCGGATTTCTTCCCATAGCAAAAGCTGACCACGCAAAATTACAAATTTACTGTCTTAAATCATGACATAAAAAATAAAATATTTTGGTATATAAGCTTATTGAAATTATAACTTTTGGTTCAAAATACAAAAACACCATTTTTCCATATTACTAATGAGACGAACCTGATGGAATGATATGAAATTATTTATATTTGGCTTGATGTCTGCGGGTAAACCTTTGCGGACCCCTACGTAACCCCAAATTAATGTCATTTGCCACCGACACCCTCTAATATTTGTTTGAAAACTTCCCACCTCGAATCATTCTTTAATTAATAAAATTACCACAAATCGCTGAAACCCGTTGATTTTGTTGGAGGGCGACATTTAATAACTTATTCTAATCAGTTGGAAAACTTTCATCCTCTCCCCCATCCACCCCCAGCCCAAAATATTAAATGGCACTACCACATGCGTGATATACTATTTTAAAGGGAATAAAATTCTCAATCTTTTACATCAAAGAAGCTATTCAAGGTGGAAAGTTTCCAAATGAAAGTCCTGTATAGGACAGTCATTTACAGTTGACGTTATCGTATAGTAGTCTCTACACAAGTAATAAAAAAACTAAGTGCTCACGTTATCCGGATATTCCCGTTAGCCACTATTGACGTTTTCGGATACTCACGTTAGTGAGTGTTCACATTTCCGGATGTACGCGTTATCAAACTTCCACTGTATATTCACACTATTTCTTTTTTAAATCTTTAAAGCTGCACTAAAATCTTTACCTGTTTTCCAATTTGAATCAACTTAATGGTATGTGCGTTACTCTTTAAATTAAATTAGAATTAGGTTTTCACAGTCAGAATGGAAATAAGGCAGTTTGGTCATAGCTAAAGTAACACTAGAGGCTAACTACGTAAATAACCTATATATTGGCCGTTATTTTGTACAACTATTCTCTAACTTTCACAGAATACATTACTATCGTCCATTTTTTTTCAAGATTTAAATCAGTGCTTGGCTAAACATCTTTCAACGTTTCTTTTGTTTTGTAGTGATTGGAATTTATTAATAAGAGAACATATATAATGTGATAAAGCTTTGAAATCCAAAAATTGGCTAATTTATCTTTATATTTATGTCGGTGGCTCGTTTTCATGGTGCATTGCATCCAAATCTTTTAACTGTTGACGATATTTTTCGAAATTAAGAGGCATGTAAATGTATATAATAAATAGGATTTTTGCAAACAACTTCTCTTCTCCTGATAATCTAGAAAATTTAAAAATTAGGCATATTCTACGACTATGCGTGACATGAAATAACCTAAAGATCGAATGATATCGGAAAAATTGTTCTTGCACTTTTCGAAATATGCACACGTCCGGTTTGCTCCATATTATGAATGAAGCTTTATTTCACGTTAATGGAACTCTAAAATTATTACAATACCTTATAAGTATTACACATTTTTTGTCATCTATACTATATGAAAACATGGACATGAAAGTTATTCAATGTTAGCACTTATAACTTATGATAATTATGACAAGTATGACAGTAATTCAATTAATGCAACACTTCAGAAGTATTTTAAGTATTTTATTTAACATATGTATATAACTATAAATGTACATTATTAAAGCATAAATGAAAGAACTAAACCTGCAGTTATACATTCTAAACCAAGAAGACTATAAAATGAAAGAGAAGTATGTGGCTAAATTTTTATGACACAAAAGAAACAAAATGTGTATGTGGAAAGTAACGCAGCAAATTAAGAAGTAACTGGTAAAATACAAGAGAAATTATAAAATATTACACAATGTACAAAAACATTTATTATAATATGGTATATCATATGCTTAGTAATTCAAAAGATATTTATGGTCGAAAACAAATTGTTATAGTTTATTATGTTGCTTCCAACCTACGATGATTTATGAATAAATTGAAATCTCATCAAAGCAGAAAAAAGTATTACTTATTGATTAATGATTTTGCTTAATACTTCCTTTATATTTAGTACGATGTATTCATATCAAAGTCCCGTATAACATCTTATAGTAAAAAAGAAATCGTATTCGTACAGAATTTTGTAAAAATTCTATCAAAGTTTCTTATAATATTTAAGGCACTTATATAATTCCAAATGATTTCGAAAGTAGATATGTCAGTTTCACTACATAAATTGATCTATTTGATGCCTTTATAAACCTAAAAGTGGTTGAACACTTGTGGCAAGCATGTATTATGTATGTAAGTAACCTTAGGAAATGTATAAAACTTGTTGGGTGCTTAATTCATTAATAAAAAAATACGTGAATTTCAAACAGCAGTTCGGAATGAATACAAATACAATAAAAAATGCACCACGGAATGGTAGTTAATAATACAAGGACAAATATGAACGAACATAAATATATATTTGAATGTAACAATTACATATTTATTATCTAAAAGATTTGTGATAATGAATGTGTGTGTATATAATATTTGCATTAATTTGCAGCAACGTTGAAAGCTAAAGAATAAAATAATGTTGCGAAATTAACAGGATTGCTCAGGAACAAAATGTCAAAGTATTGAAAATTATGATTTCTGAACGGTAGAAAAATTCGATCTTTCCAAAAAAAAACACAAAAATGGGTAAAACAGCAAGATATTGGTTAATATTTTTTGATTTTAGTTATACATAGAAATATTTCAAACAACCGTAAGCATGGAGTAGGTCACATAAGCGTATGTAAATTAGAAAAGGTATAACCTTTTAAATGCTACACATTGCTTCTGATATACATATATAGAAAAGATCGATATTTCTAGAATAAAAATCCGTTCGTAAAAAGGAATTTATATGTATGTAGCAAAAATATATACCATCAATATAAAAATAAATATTATTCGCTTTCGGTGACGAATAGTACTAGAAAAATAAATCATTTCTTTATAAATTGGGTATAATTTGCTTTAAGGGTAGATTTAGATGTTTGCAAGCTGAACGTAGTTAGCAGGTAACATTCCTACTTGACCTGTGCGCTGTACTTCCCCCGTCATCCAGCCACCTTCCACACTGCTTACGTTGATGATCAGATCACCATCCATGAAGCTGACCTCGTCATCATCCAGAGCTTCATAATCGTACATTGCCCTGTATACTCTTGCCAAAGAGCCGTAGTTGTGGTTCACTGGGTCCATATCATGTACGGAACCTATTTGACGTTGAGGGGCGCTCACAGCTCCATGCTCAGATGTGTAAATCACGTTATGAGAGTTTCTACCAGAATATGGGCTTGCTGTTGGTCCGGCCAATGGATCGTAGTCGCTTATTTTACCTAATTATTTTGAAAGGTAAATAAAGTAGTTAGTATCAAACAATTAAAAAAAAGCGAGCCAATTTCGTAATTCAAACATAAAAATATGAACGATTTTCTCTCATGACCTATACAAAAAATAGTTTTCGAGATATTTGCTGAAATTTCAAGGGATAGTATTCTCATTGCAGCGCTCTCCACTCCAGAAATAGGGGATTCGGCCGATAAAAATAACTGCACTAATCTTACATTGAACCCCCTACGAATTCCGAAAGAAGATCCGAAGATCAGAATTCAAACTGGTATCTTCCGCATCAAAGGTTTCTTCTTCCGATAACTGTTAATGCATCTATTTTTATAAATACATCTTTGGAGAGAGTCATTGATATTTTTCCTTAGAATTAAAGAACTACGTTTATGAATTTTCAATATACTGTGAATGTAATGTTTTATTGTGATATATCACTACATACTATATCAACATATATTTCCTTACCTATATTACTTGGGTTTCCTAGCAACATCGTCTGCTGAGATTGTTGTGGCGGTTGTTGTTGCTGTTGTTGATGTTGATGTTGCTGTTGCTGTTGCTGTTGATGTTGCTGTTGATGTTGCTGTTGCTGTTGCTGTTGATGTTGCTGTTGGTGTTGCTGTTGCTGTTGGTGTTGCTGTTGTTGCTGTAGCTGTAGCTGTTGTATAGGTGGATTCGTTTGTTGCGTCGACATATTTGCATTTTTTGGTCGTTTTCCCTATATCCGTTCTCATTGATTGTACGTCTCTGTTCCATTTCAGCCTTGCGTTGCAGTTCGCCATGATACGCTACGTTGCTGATTATCTGCGTATTTTGCTTGATCCGAAGCGTTTCGGGATCGTCCGCCACTTGCGTGCATTTGCCTTTGCTCTTTTCGAAATCCGCATGGTATTTAACGTTCGATTGGAGTTTCGTATTTTCGGCGATTCTCTTAAGTTCAGGTGTTTCGGCCATCGGAGTCGCTTTTGCTTTAGGTATATGACTGAAAATAAAGAATTATTATGGTTTTTAAATATTCTATAACGAAAAAACTACTCAGCGATAATATAAATGCATATTTAAGCTAACCGTGTACTACATAGAAGCAGATGTAAAGTTACCACACGGTCGCATGATATGTTTCAATTAGAAACGCAATATAATTTATAATTACCAAAATCTGTTTTTTGTATACATTATTATAGTGCTTCCTAAGAATATGTATTGTCACTCCTGACCATCATGACTAAGATTTGATAAAAGAGTGGATGACGTGTTATCATTAAGTAGTGTAAATCGGACTGACGCCCTTACCCCTTCGAATTTTAATATTGCGCCTTGCACGTAAGTGGAAACAAAGACTGGTTTACATTACTTAATGATAACACGTCATCCACTCTTTTATCATTTTCAAATTGAAGAATTACGTTTTTAACATCACAATTTCTAAAGCATTGAAAAAGACCAGCACATTGGTATTGTATACAACCTAAAAACTTGTAGACTAGCTAACTTAAGACCGATGGACCTAAAAAATAGGAGAAAAGCTTTCAAAGTTGTGTCTCTCTTCGTTGTCTGTTATTTGCGATATGTGAGTTACAACAATCTTTGTACAATGCACAGAAAATGACGAGGGGAGCCACAACTTTGAAAGTTCTCCTGGCATGTGACCATTGGCCTTTATATAGGTATTGAAATGGAAGGTATTAGAAAATTATCGGATTAGATAGAAGAATAGACTTTAAAATGTATCAACATTTATACATGTACATGTACATAGGATGCGTGACTCCTTAGAACTAGAATACAAACTCAGATCTAGTAGATTTCATGGTATAATAATACACGGCTTAAGAGTGGTTGCTAACCACATTACATTAAATTCCTTAGCCCCTGGCTAAAAGTTGTTAATCCGTACTAAGCCGAACGCAAGGGTCCTTTACCTGTACCATTCATTATTATTATTAGTTCCGCTTTGTCACTAAAAATTATAAACATTGTTTCTTGAATAACTTTTTTTCTCGGGAAAGCCAGTATCTTAAACTATTTTCCTACATAATTTCCATCTATCGTTTGAATAGTTTCTGTACTCCATTTTCATACAAATCAGTCGGCTCAGAAGATACCTAACCATTGTTGCGCGGCTGTCAAATCTTCTTCAATTGCTTGTGTCCATTCTGTTTTTGGTTTTCTGCTTTTCCACGTTACCCCTTTTAACGTCCTAATCTCTCTCGTGACTCGCCGGAGCTGTCTTGCATGATTTTGTATTCTTGGTAGAGATTATATAGTTCCAAATTTATTCATCTTTCCCATTATAGTTATCTTATTTTCTCTCCAGATATTCGACTTAAAGAGTTTGCGTTCCAAGTTGAATTCGCTTATTTATAAGCTAGGTTTCCCATGTATACGTTACTATTTATAGCAATATTGTTCCAGCCACTTACTTTTCGTTTTTTTTTGAAGTCCTTTGCACTGCTGTTGCCTATTACCATTCTTAGATCTAATTTTCCTTATCTTGGCACTTATCTGAAAGTAAATTTCCGAAATACTTATAGTTGTCCAGTTCTTCAAATTCTAAAACTTCGCTTTGTGTCTAGATAGTAAAGCTTGCATTTCTATTTTGGTTATGTTTATGCTTTAGCTCTATAAAGTTAGCGTAAAAGGATTTGAAAGGGGAAAATAAAAGTAAAAAACGTAGAACCCGAAGTTGGAAAACAACAGTTTACTCCTAAGGGTTTCTTGTAATTTCTTCGGTGCAAAACCACGATTAGAAGTCAACTAAATGTCATGACAAAAGATTTTTTATGGAAAGAGTGAAAATGTGCATCACGATAGCGATACATACATACTCCTTAAAGAACGCAAATACAAGTAGGTTGTAAGGTGATCATGTTTTTAAAATCATTGAAAGAGGAATCTATTAAATGGTGATCTACATAATCATTAACAAAGTCCAAGCTCTACTAAATCATTCCAATCCTCAAAATAAATTGAAAGCGAGCTGTCCCTATCGCTATTGAATTATTTTTATTTATCACATCCTCGTGGTTATAAAACCCATTTAAGATATTGGCTTCTATAAGTTATCTAAACCTGCAGAGGGTAGAAGATAATAGGGTTTTTGAAACTAGTTTTAGTCAATAAAATCTGTGAAAAGCATTTCTACAGCTTCAAAATCGTGTGTGAAAAGCTCAAAACTAGCATTATATCGTATCGATAAAACTCATCACCACAAAGACGTGGAAATTCCTTGCTCTCGTGTTTTCTAAGAGTTCCTCTGTTTACTGTTCATTGTTTATTAGACCTTTGATGATGGTTGGAATGAAGATGATAATCTTCCATTGTCACAGTGGAAAGACAAAATGGAGTTAGAAGGTTTAGACAAATAAATAAAGGAAGTTACTGTACTGAAAAAGAAGAAAGAAGAAGCTCTTGAATGGACCATTGGACAAGAAAAAACATGGGAAATCATAAACGATATGGATATTTTGGAGCATGTTCAGAATTAATCAAGCTCCGACGAAGAAGTAGAAGTGATATCTCAACGTGTAAAACACATACAGGCAGTCAGACGTTTCGAAGTGTGTTTGAAGTGGGCAGAGGAAAATGCTGAATCGAAAAACCACGTTCCAATTCTATCCCAAAATCAAAAAAGAGCTAAAGCGGCAGAAGAAGCGACCATAAAACAGAGCAAAATTACTAAATATTTTTCAGCTTCTTCGATTTATGTACTTTTCACTTTTTTAGGTTCATATAATTATGTAGGTACATTTTACAATTTACATATTTACATATTTTGTGTTATGTTGCATGTAACAACATTTTTGTTTTGAAAATAAAAAACCTTATTGTGGGAATCTTAAAATTCGTAGATAATTAGGAAAATGGATATTTTTTGTCTTTTGCTCGATAATCAGGAACACCCAGTGCAATTATTAGTTCGGATTAAAGAGGTACTGTAATTATTGTCCATTGACACCTTCTAGACTTCTATGCTCGCTTTTTCTGTGACTTCTTCTTCAATTGCCGTCTCCTCTACTAAAGTTGGCTATCATCATGCCTATTTTAACTTTTGCAGCTTCTGCTACAAATAATTCCATACCACTATTACAGGTTTTTCATCTACAAAATGCGTCTTCTGTAACTAGAAGTGTTATATAAATATATCTCGCTCATTAGGTTGTTCTGCTGTCAGTTGAAGGTGAAATCATTGCCATCGCATATAAATACTTCTCTTACTCATAACCGTAACGTCAGGAATTCCCAAATTCACCCACATTTGGAAACTCCAATTACCTAGAGTTTCTGCAGAAGACGGTAAGTACAAACCCTACTTATTCATGAAGCTCGCTCAGAGCTGCCACTCAGTCTTGGGGCCTCCGCGAATGAAACGACCCAAGGATTTTGTGATTTTCGATTAAATTCGACAACACAGTTCAAGAGGATGTTCGTATTGGTAATGAATATGATTCTTTCTTCTTTCACTGACTAGGTCTCATTGCAGAATTGATACGTCGAACAATCATCCCACCAAAGTCTTCTTCACCACTTCGGCAGCACGTTATGCTGGCCAACATAAGAAAACCAAAGGACAAGAATATCCTGGTATCAGTCATAAGAAATGAAGTTCCAAGCAAGCATAGGTCATGATAACAAAGTATTCATTCCCTTCTACTTTTTGTTAAAGTGCGAATTAACTATGCACAAAACAGGATTACGGATGGAAAATGCAGTCACAGTTACCATACTTCTTCTTCAGATTTTTCTCATTGACGGTTTCATAAATTTTCGAACTGTTGGGAAATCTTTTTACATTTTATATTCTTATGGATTACACTAATTTCAAGGAAAAAAACAGTTTCTAGTTTACGTTCTGTAAAACGAAGAAAACTAACTATAATATTATACTAAACTTACAATTAAAGAATATTTTTTATATTATCTGTATATTTCTTTCTCCTCCATCGATCACACTTCAACAAATTCACATTCTATGCAAATTACTACCTTCGATTGTTATTTGTTAATGGTACCTTGTAGTGCCAGGCTCTTTGAAGAGTGTATGAACAAATCCGTTCTGCTCAGATCCTCCGATTTAGAAAATGTTTTACCAATGTCATGCGCCAGATCTTTATATTTTAATTCGAAACATACACAAACACAATTACCACTATGTAAAATCGCTCTTATTTAAAGAATTCATTTAAAAGAAAGTTTCTGTTAAATTCTACAAATAAGTTGAGAAATATAAACATGCTATGAAATAAGTGTTGTATTTTGTATAAGGATTTCTAAGTTCTTTACTTTGAAGTGGGACATTTAGTCCAAATTTAAACAACAGTGGAACACTATGTTTGATTATAGTTTTGAATAGATGGGCGATTAGAATTATATTATTTACATCCTCGTCCTGTAAGGGTAAACACCCATAGTAACAAGACGACTTCATCGTTTGTGTTGATATAGCCTTCTAGAAAGAGCAACAAACTCGCTTTGAAGCTCCATTCAGAATACGGCTTTTAGAAGCTAATAGCGAGTTTGCTTTCACTTACTGTTCCCAGTTTTTAAAGGTTAGAACTACTTCTAATTAATCTATGGCTCTTTAAACCTTTGATTCGAACAGGTTAAGATGCCCTAGCAATCTTAATTGTAAAACAAGTCATTTTCATGCGGGTTTACAGCTTTCAGTGATGACAGCACTAAAGCTGGTACAATAAAATTAAACAGCAACAGCGTGTTTGGTTTTATATTTACATTTATATATTTAAGTTGCAATTAAAATACTTACAGGGGGCACTTTTACCTGTATGGGGACACTAGTTTCATGAACTTTCTACCGTACACCATAGGTCTATTCAGACCTAAATTCAATTTGTATAGAAATTCAAGAAAATTGTACAAAAAGCACTAAAGGTAGGAATACTAATCGACATTTATTAAGCATTTTCACGAAAACTAAGTTTTTATATTATATACATATACATAAAATTGGTAACAAAGCACGGGCAACATATGTTCAAAGTTGTAAACCAAGAAATATAAAACTGACTTCCACGTTAAATGTATGAAAATGTGTGGTGTACGCTTAAAATATAGCGTTTTGTAAATCATCAATATAACTTCAAGCAATAATTTTTCTTCTAATTTTATTTTACGAGGCCACAGTAAATAGATTCATTGCGGATATCATGAAATTCCAGATTTCTAACGTGATAATTTCTATTGGAAAAATGCAGTCAAAGTTAGTATAAGTCTGGCCACATGTACAATGTACCCATAAAGATTAGCTGCCTGTACCTTTCATTGTAACGTTTACAGTTTTTAGGATTGTTAATCGTATTCAATAATTTAGTAGATAGTACCAGAGATGGCATATAATTTTCAATAATGCCCTTCAATTAAAGAAATGGGGGTGAAATAAATGACAAAACATTAATAAGCGATAGCCTTGGTTTCTTTTTAGAAACAATTCTAATCAAACTATATTGTGTATGATGGTTTAGGCCACAAGAAAAAAATACAAAATTATATATTTATGAACAGGAATTTTTGTCTGAAGCTCTAATTTTACAAACTTTGAGAAGGTAAATAAACAAAGTATCTACAGGGTTATGTTTTTCCTCCACTTACTAGTCTATACAGTAACTATTAAAACGGCTCTTCTTTACCAAACCAACAATTATAATTATTAGTATATTTAGTATAACAATTAGCAGTCAACAGATGAAGCTGAATTGAAATGAATCACAATTCTCCCGTTATTATTCTTCATAAGTACAATACAAAGGGAAGATATCTTTCGTTTTATTTATTAGCTCGTTGTCGAGGCGTTAAATAGAACATCTTGCGCTAATTGTAATTAATTCGACTGTTCTTAACAGTTTGGATTAGAATTCAACATGTATGTATGTGTTTAACCAAATAATTTTAGATTTCAGCAATGTAAAATATTATAGTCAATTTTAATTTCAACTTCTTGTTTGTTAATGACACACATTTCTTATAATTATTTTGATAAAGGTGATAGTCACTTTTGATAAATGACGGTCAACCACAAAACTTCCCTGTTACAAAGATAAGGGGAAAATTGTTGCCCATGGTTACTAAATATCACATCTTATCTTTGTAAAAGGCATTCCTATTAGTTTTAAGAAGACAAGACACTGATCACGTACGTATCTATAGACCAATGGACCATGTGGTACATGTTATTTATGTAGGAGGATATATCACATGTGGGCTAAAATTAAAAACTTTCAGAGTATAAAAATGTAGCTCGATTAAAACTGATTTAATAAACAACAAAAATAATTACATACAATGTTGCCTGTTTAACCTACTTATACAAGATTACTTTCCACATTGATTTTTGCTTATGTCAGAATCAAGTTTATACTCATCTGCATAAAACCGGATTTCATAAACAACTAAAATTTGTGTTTCTCTAAAATCCGGTGGAATTTACGCATATTTATTCATCATATATCCTTTAAAAACATTTAAGAAGCTTTAAAAACGGCATATATGAGAGTGTAAACAAAATGCTGTAAAAGCTGTAAATTACATAGAATTTACAATAATTGAAAGATATCATACTCCTAATACTCATTAGAGGTATTAGTAATAACAATGGATTTAAATATTAGTTTCGTTGTTCCGCAGACATTTTTCCATCGTAATTGTAAATAAAAAATATGGCGTATCCCTTTGTGATACAGCAGGTCGCCCCTAAATCATAGTGTAAAATGTCAATTTCGACAACAACTTGGTTCTGGACTTCCTAGGAGATCACAAATTGAGAACATCGGAATCTTCGTACCGCAGCTCGAGACCGATTTTTTAACGAAGAATACCCACTTAAAACGAAATGGTCGAATACCCATGTTTTCGATTTATAGGAGAATACGGTTTTTGGGCTTAGATGGTAGCGTTTTTGTTTACCACTTACGCCAAATCATAGTGCGGGAATACTTCAATGATGTAATAACAGAGCAACATAGGCCTATGAATGGAATCAAATTGTCTTCAGCGATAAATCATGGTTTTGTTTATGGGTTTATGGTCGTGGAAGAAGGAGCCGAATACGTGGTGAATGTCGAAATTTAGAATCTTTGGTTAAGCGCCATACTGCTCTCAGGCAGGGCATAATGGTGTGCGGTACCATTGCCCCTGGTATTTGGCCACTAGCCATTCCTTGGACATTAAACATTGGTAGCTGTATTAATTAGCGCCAATATTAATCTGATTAAACACCTATTGAACATCTTTGACATTATAGGTGGAAGAATGGGTAACTTACAAGGGGAACGTTAAGGTTGTGTTTTGATGTATTTCGAATATGTTATAGAGGGACCTCACTCGAGTACCTGGCTACCAGCTTTTGTAGCCATTCGCCCTAGTTCTCGAGAAAATTGCAAAAGTCTTTTCTGCCGTACTTTGTATATTGTTAATGTTAATAATTTCTAACAAGCGAGTGTGGTGCAGTGAGTAGGATGTACCCTTGCTGCACTGCCGGTACGTGTTGAAATCCTACCATTGGACTTTTCTTTTCAATCTCATCGCATATGATATTAAATTTTATCGCCATGGTAATTTTATCAATAAAATTAATCGGTCTTTTGCAACAAGTATTATCCGGAATCTTGTATAGGCGTAGAAAGGGTGGAAACTGATAGCGAATAAAACGATTTAATTATAAAATTTGGTTGTAAAATTTAAAATACACTCCATCATGCACATTTGCTTCCGATTAATTTTATTAATAAAATTAGCAAGCCGAAAAATATTATTTTTGGACAGTTTTGCATGAAATCAAATATATTTAATATCGTATGCGATGAAATAAAAAAAGTCCATTGGTAGGATATGAACACGAACTTAACCACTGCGCTTCACTCGCTTTGTTAGAAAATTATTAACATTAACAGTATAGAAAGTGGGGCAGAAGAGACTTTTGCAATTTTCTTGAGAAGTAGGGCGAGTGGCTACAAAAACTGGTAGCCAGGTACTCAAGGGAGGTCCCTCTATAACATATTCGAGACCCATCAAAATCCGTTATTCACAACCTTGACGTTCCCCTTGTTAGACCACCCCCAAACAACATTTATGAACTCATACTCACAAGATACAGTAAGTCCTAAATGAGATACATTGGACACACATGGACCATCTCATTTCAAGTGTGCCCAGAAGAGCAAATGAGTGCATAAGAAACCGCTGTACTACTAATATTTCTTAAAAGTGGTAGAAGCAACGTAAAGCAGAAGTTCCATACAGCTAAAAAGTCTAATATTCTTCCCAATTTCAAGGAATGCATTTGAATTAGCGGATCTTTTTACTGCAAGTATTATCCAATCCTTTCTCGATTTGGAACAACGATAGGCTTTTTCTGTTTTCGTGGCGTGTGTTGATATGAACTATTTTTTTATAGATATGAAATTGAAAGCAATGACTACCAACAAAATCACGAAAATAAGAACAGCAACTATATTAACTGATAAGCTACGCCATATCAACGGGTATCAGACGGGGGATAGCTTGACCTAGGTGTTTTCAACTTAATTACAGATCAGGTGATTGAAGAAATGAAACAAACAGTGCATAATGCCGTGCTAATTGCTCCGGACGAAAATAGTCTGCAAGGCTTTCTCCGACAATATAATAATCAAATCAGATCAATCAAATCAATGATCATAAGCGAAGAACCAATCCGATGTAAATTAATGGTGGATGATGAATCCATAGATATAGTTTGTAAGGGAAAACTGTATAAGAATACCCAATTTCAAAGAACTATGTCTACTTTGATAATTTGTTTTTAATAAATAATAAACGAATAACAGTACACCGATCTTGTTCACATTTTGCACACTTGCGTAATTTATTATTCTGAACAAACTTTATTAACGAAATTCTTAAATATCTTCAAAATAAAAGATGCTATGTCATTAGAAAGTAATACATTAAATATCAAAGTGCACAGAAGTAACATTTTGTATTACTCAAGTTTCCTTTGTGAACAACTTTTCTGAATAATATTTTGTTGTATCTACCACAGAAAATGTCATTGTTATTATTTCTTGTACGCTCTTCTTCCTTTTTGTCCTATTTCATTTATTCTTTTCTATTCAATCCATCTTTTCTTGACCTTCTGCTTTTTCTTTTGCTATACTATTTTGCTCCTATTACTTTCTCTGTTAAGTTCTTTGTATTCCATACCATACCATACCATATATCTGTACTCACTCTATTGTCCGTACAGCTTCTTGGTTTATCATTTGTCTTATTTCTTCATATCTGTATCTGACGATTTTTGTTATCTGGTGGCATTTTGAAACGTCAGGGATAGGTAATACATATATTGAAGAATATTTCATGGAGCAATGGGTTCTTCTGCTTTACTTCATGCGTGTTAGGTCAATTGCATAAGCCACAATGCACGAAATGGTAAATCTAAATTATTTTCTAATTACTCTAGTAAAAGGGACTGTACTAGACATCTCCTACATTTATGTTTAGAGCTTATTTCATTAAAACCATCTCGTGGTTTGATGAAAAAGGTATAGCACGTAATTTGTGCATTAGACAATTGGAATAGACTTTATCTCGCTATTCAATATCCACCCACAATTATTTTAATCGTAATATGTTTTTTTGGTCGCACCCTGCGGATTCTTTGCGTACTTTAGATAAGAAGAACACAAACCACTCATAAGCAATGTTACGTCCCACGCTAATGGTGGGACGTAACAACCATCTGTTGATGTAGTTATCCTTTCATTCGCTGAATATCTTGTCGTTTTCCAAAAAGCGGGAAGCTACACTTAAACCTATACAGTTTGAAGTTTTGTTAAAGTAATAACTTTTTCGGTTGTGCTAGGTCATAAAGCAGTAAACAAATGTCAAAACTGTTGAGGTGCAACGTTGCTGTAAAATTTTGTCATGTATTTGATACTAAAAGATAGGCAAAGAGTAACGAAACGCTGTAGGCGCCTCTAAAATGTTTCTTTAAACATTTTAGATCGAAGTGATATAATTGTAATGGTTTTCGATGATCTTTTATCTTTTGTTTATACAACCAACAAAACATAATCTTCTGTTGGACTTTCTTTCTTCCATGAACTTTCGCCATTTCTTCCTGTCCTCTGCATTACCAAACCATATAGTATAGTATAAGTAATAGTATACTCGCTCTCTTGTTGTGATCAAAATATGTTTTTTTCCTTATCCTTTCTCAAATACTTGTTTGAAGTAATATAAATTAAACAATAAAACAAATAAATGATATAGGCAAATTGGTTTCAAATATCTGATAACATTTAACAAAGCAAGAGTAAATATAGATATGTAAACAGATTTCGGGAGGAGAGGGAATATGTTATTTGGCGAAGTATACTATCTATACATATATTGATCTACTTTTCATTGAAAGGTGATAAATGAGATAACAATGAATAAAAACAATGCACTTATTTACATTGCAAACAATATTTACAGTTGTTTACTATAAAACCGCGTCTTGTCACATTCTGTGGAGCCAAAAATCTAAAAGTAACAGTAGTAAAGAGGAAGTGGCGATAAATAACAAAGGACATGCAAAAAATTATCACGACCACTTTTAAAAAATACGCGAGATAATAAAACCAACACAAAGCATGGAGTTGACTTGCTCATATCATGTGAGAAAAAGAACTGCTTATCAGTCAGACATGGAAAATTATAATGATTACTGATGTAAAATAATTTAACATAGATTCCTCTTCGACGATGAATATGTTTGTATCCTGATAATAAAGAAATTTATCCGTATTAAAAATACATACGTATCAAGTGAGCAGCAATGAAAGAGCGAGATAATTAAATTTATATGGATAATACATAAGTCGCTGCTAATATCGCATATATTGGGACACTTTACACGAAATCCAGGTGCTTATGGGGTCGTCCTTCAGACCAAGGGTCTAAGCAACTTCCAAGGGCTGTTCTCCTTCCGCAGAATTCAGTAGAGTGAAAACATATTTATTTATAATTTTCTTTTCTTCTTTCTTAATCGATGTAAGAAAAAAACAGAAGAAATCACTAGGTATGAGGTCTGGACTATACGCCGAATGACATATTATGTATGTTTGGGCATAGAAGTACTCATTCGTCCGTGAGTGCAAACCTTATCAAAATGCATGATGATACTACTTCTTCGCCGCTTTATGGAGAACTTGCCGTAAATCATTAGCCATTAACAGTACGACAGTCCTGAAACATGTCCACTCATTCCAAAAAATGTGGCAATCATCTTTTGTTAGTAACAAAAAAGTCAAAAACTCATTTAAGTAAACTCGACTACGTTGAATTTCATTGCATCACCACTTTATGGTAGTTAAGGAACACAAATTCTCACCCAACACTCGATTTATTTCCTCAAAACATTGTTTACGGCAGGTATGGGCAACCTCCGGCCTTCGGGCCACATGCGGCCCTCGAGTAAGATTTGCCCGGCCCGCTACTGAATTCTTTCGTTGCATATTAGCACGGCCCGTCTAAACTTAATTCATAATGAATCATAAGGATACCACAAAAATTTATATTTTTCAAGATTACTCGCAGCATAAAACTTCTACAAAAAAGGTTGCCCATGCCTGGTTTACGGCATAAAACACGTTTGAAATTATAGCTCAATAGTGGTCTTTGTTCAATTCGAAGATTTTTATGCAGAGAGTCACTTTGTAGGTGCATGAAAAATGAAAGGTCTACCAAGAGCAGCAGGTTTGGCCAGAAAAGATAGATTTTATAACGATGTGAGGATGGTTTCAAATAACCTCAATTCATAATAAAATAGACAAAACTGGATAAAGCATTTGATAAGAACTAATTCAGGAAAGTTGAGTGAACACGAAAAGCTGTGACAGATACGAAAACAAAGAAAAGAACGCCAAGCATAAAAGAGAAAAATATATAAAAATTGAATGATATGAAAAAAAAAGAAACTCTATCCATAGCTCTAAAGTTTCGAAACGACACATGGTTGAAGGGGATGCATTATATTTTCGTAAAAACAATGGTTACAAATGAAACATATGTAATTATTAACGAGAGTCAAATTTCTCTGATTTAAAACTCCTAAGTCCCCGTTAATTTAATTTATAATAAAGCTAAGAACATATTTCGCTAGTTACTATCACCATTGCCTATTTCACATGTTCAATACTTTATCACTATTAGCTATTTAAAGTTAATTTTGAAAGTATTTAATCAAAAATTAAACATGTGTACATTTGTGAATAAACAGATATTCAACTATTTTACTCACTCATTTACTTGCATAAGAATACAAAGAATTTTGATTTTGGACGTTTCAGTCTTTAGATAATAGCTGTAATTATAGCTTCCTCATAAGTTGTTTAGATTAAAAATAAATTTCCAGTTTTATTTAGTAGTTTAAAATAATACATCTACAGCCAAAAATACCAAAATATACTTACGCCTCACAGTACGGTTCCTTATTAAATCCTTTGTAATTTCTCATATTTAAGCTCATCCCACATTCTTTGCATTTGAAACATATTTTATGCCACACCTGTAACATTAAAACAACATTTAGAAACTCTGTATATAAAAACAAGTCAGAAGCAACGCAATCAAATCATTATCATAAAACGAGATGAAATGATTCTAGCCATGTGGTTTAAAATGTTGCAATTTCGATCGGTCTAACCAAAATGTACCAATATTAGCGGATTGAATATAAAGAATATAGTCTTATTATCAGTACCTGATTTTTTCCGAATTTTCGGGTCATAATATGAACTATGCCTTTGTTAAGTTCAGCTCAATTTTTACCAAAATAAAGAAGACAGCTTTCCAAATTTCGATTTGAAATTATTTCCTAAATTTGATAACTTTTTCTCAATGAGCTTTTCAATTTTTATACCCTTTTGTAATGATTATTGGAATATAGGATATAGGAAAACAAAAGTCAATCGAGGAGAAGTGATTAAGCTTAGGAAATAATTTTGAGTTTAATCTGTAATGTGACAAACGATTAGAAGGTTATTCCAAAATGGCTTCTCTCTGAGGATGACAACATAGTTGTCGAAATGTACACTTGGTTTTCCAATTAAAAGTGTGGGAAAAGTATGTATTATTCATCTTATTTTATTTACTTTTAAGCCACAGTATTCTCCAAATATTATTACAAAATGGCAAATACTTTTGAATTTTGAGAAATAAACGACAGTTAAGTACTGTTATAAACAACTTCAATTAATTTAAGTACAATATAATATTTAATATCTCCGACAATGTAGTAACCACGAGGTAATAAATTCCGGTGGTGATTAATAAGATAATTTATTAAACAACCAAATAGTAAATGATGAAGCTCTTATTAAAAGAAATCTGGGAGTGGCTTTCCGATTACGTATCCAATCACAGTAAACAACTATAATTGCAAGTAAAACGTAATTATGAACTCATATTTACTGGAATAAACATGTTTTAAATTATATGTAAAATTCATCAAAAATTATCGTTTTAATACTACACAACTTAATAAACACAACAGAGATATTTAGCGGGGGTTCACAAACGATATCTTTCTTCCAAAAAAGCTGACGTAAGTGAAAAATCAAAGGATAGTAACCTGCAGAAAAAAACTATCAATTTTAATGCAAGTATCGAAAGGTTAAGCAAAATGAGGTTAGCAAAGACAAAGCGAATTCGTCATTTTGCCCCACTTACTGCAAATTGTTGAAGATCAGTATATTTTTCCGAGAAAATATTGTAGTAGGGCCAAGATTGACTTTTCTTTATCCATGTCAAACGTTTACATTAATTAAAAAATATGTTCGTTCGCATTTTGCAAGCAAACCTAAAAGTAGATATAGCCAACAGGATTTAATAGAATACTAGAATTTGATGAAATTCTTATATGCTAGAAAGTATTCTCTTTTGAAGTACATATACTTAAATCTTAATCAATTAAGCTGTCATATACATATATTGATTGAAATTAGACATATAGCACAAAAACTTTAATCTGAACTTTACTTACGAACGAAATAAAATTTATTATACAATTAACAAAAGAACAATTGTTCTGCTTATAATATAATCTTCATAGCTTGACGAACTATAGCTATACACCTTTTTAGGATAATTCAGTATGGTTTCAGCAGGATGCGGTCACGGCTCACACACCAAAGCGACAGTTGTGCGACGTGTGTTCCCCAACCGGGTCATTTCAAGTTCTGACCCCATTGATCATCTGACTTGTCCATGTTCATATGACTATTTCCTATGGGGTATCTAAAATTACACGTCTACGAGAACAATCTACGTACATTAGATGAATAGGATTTAATTCATAAAAAACGCCGGCCAAATCACGTCTACGTTACATCAACGAAACAACATGTATTAAATACTATAATTGTCTTCACAAATGTTTTTTCCATTTTGTTTCCATAGAAATCTAACCATATAGTGATTATTTAAACTGTGGTCCAGCCTATATTTCTATATTTCACTTTTATCACACTTTCGCTCGTGCGTTTTTACTATGAACGAGTCATCTGTAGTGATTATCCTACACCAGAATTCTAATTTCTGTGGCCGAATATTGCAACAGCTCTTGCGAATGCAAGCCTTTTCATTGTTCCCACCAATAACAGATTTTGTAAAACATTATTTATCTGGATTCTGTGCTTATTTACAAGTTTCTGATTTTTATAAAAACTTTACCCTTTCTTTTTTGTATATTCATTAAAATCAATTCCTGGGTATTTGAAAAATTAGCTACCATAATTTCTTTGTGCAACCAACTAAAGCAGAAATACGCAAGAATTTAGATTTCTGTAGTTATCTCCACAAAATATAATTTGTTACCAGTACTTTATTGAATTTACGAGTATGCACGAGGAATGTTTCGAATGTTCTATTAATTTGGATCTATTTCACTTCGTAAATCTTATAGGTCACGATATTGGTCAAACAGAAATCCTGACACGTTTACTCGGCCATCCCTCGCAATATTCTTTAGTACACTTCAGCTACTTGGATGATAGAGAAGTAGTTTCGTACTGCTGATTTTGCAATCATGGAAATAAATAAATCAAACTGTATTTAAAGAATCTCGAGGAAGAAAGTAAAGTCTATCTTTAGATGGTTCGTTTTAAAGTTGGCAGAACGTCAGGTCTGTGAACTTGGCCCCGCAAAATAGAAAAAAATCCTTGGAAATGACATATTTGTTTCACCATTTTTTGATCATGTTTGACCACAACATAGTTTTGTTTGACCATCCTTCATTATCGAGAAAGAAAACATTTTTCAAACATCAATATTCGATGATAAAATATCCTTCGCGTGTAGCAAATCGTGTGTCCACATTTGACGACTGCTTAGAATTAGTTCAAAAATATTATTTATTCATAAAAATTGTTTGACAAAATGGATATTTTCAGATTGGTAGGCAAAACAGTTTAGATTATAGATGGCCAACCTCCGGCCCGCGGGCCACATGCGGCCTCGAGTAAGATTTGCCCAGTCCGCTACTGAATTCTTTCGTTGCATATTAGCACGGCCCATCTAAACTTAATTCATAATGAATCATAAGGATACCACAAAAATGTATATTTTTCAAGATTACTCGCAGCATAAAACTTCTACAAGAAAAGGTTGCCCATGCCTGGTTTAGATAATCATTTGACTAAGTTTGACCACCTCGTGAATTTTTAGTTAAGAGTGACATAAATTATTTATTTATTGAATAAGATTATTCAGCGTAGATATTCAAGGATTTAAAGTCAAACCGTACAGAAAATCGTTTAACCATCGCTTTAAAGTTCATTAGGGCATAACAGCAATTATTTATATACCGAAATTATTTACCAAAGGTATTTTTTTTTTCAGAATTAAAGTGGATACTGAGCGGAACAACGTTTGACCGTGTTTGACCACTTTATAAATTTTTATCTTGATGTATCAAAATTAATGTATTCCTAACAATTGCTCAACCAAGTATATATTTTAAGTCCGAAGGTCGATAGTCTACAGAAAATCGTTTAATTACGTTTGACCATCGCTTGAAATTTCATTAGGGCATAAAAATTATTTATATACCAAAATTAAAAATAACTTTGGTAAACAATTTTGGTATATAAATAATTTCTGTTATGCCCTAATGAAATTTCAAGCGATGATCAAACGTGGTCAAACAATTTTGTGTGCGATTATGACCTTAAATCCTTGAATATCTACGTTGAATAATATTGTCAATAAATAAATAATTTCTCTTACTCTTAACTAAAAATTTATGGGGTGATCAAAAATGATGAAATGATTATCTAAACGGTTTTGACTATCAATCTGAAAATATCAATTTTGTCAAATAATTTTAATGAGTAAATAATATTTATTAAACTTTGTCAACATTCTAAGCATCAAACGTGGTCAAACGATTTGCTACATGCGAAGGATATTTTGTCATCGATTATTGATTGAAAAAAATTTCGAATTTTTTTCTTGATAATGAAGGATGGTCAAACAAAACTATTTTGTGGCCAAACATGGTTAAAAAATCCCAACTTCATAGACCTCAAAACATCACAGAGCACAGCGGACGACCGAACATCTTTGTAAATAAAAGGAACAAAAGACGAAGGATATTTTAAAGGAATTGTCCTGGGCATTACTTCCATATTCACTCTATTCGCCAGAACTAGCTCCTAATGATTTTCATATGTTCTTAAATATAAAAGAACCACTACGTGGTGTTCAATTCAAATTGTGAAAGACCGAAATCTGGAGAATGTCGACTCCCACCGGTGAATGTCAACATTCACATAGTCGCTTGGTGTATGTCCGGAATATTTGCTAAATACTCTTATTTCTAATTTACACCGGTAAATGTCGACATTCACCATGCACTAATGGTGAATGTTGAACATGTCGAAGATTTATATTTTCTTCTCTGTAATTCAGTCGCTATAAAATGTCACAAGGGTGACGTAACCTTTTCGCCTCTCTTCCTGAGAAGAGTGACCAAGAATTTAAAACACACAGTACATTCTAAATTAGGAAAGAAAATAATAGTAATATGAAAATTACTTAATTATATGATTCAAATCTTATTTACTGCAACAACTTAAACTATTGTGACACTTTGAATTGCACAAAAGTCCCTTGCTCTTACAAATGCATTTATTTGTGGAACACTTTCTTTTCCATTGACAGCGTGTATAGTCTTGCCCTCCGCTTTTCTGCAGCTGTTTCTCTCAGCGACATTTCTTCAAAAGAAATGTCGTCTATGGAAAGTAACTTTTCTTTACAAATTACGAACTGATTACGTGTGTAAAGCTGCTTGCATTTATTTGTATCGTTATCGGCCATCCATGCAGTTAGCATATTCTGTATGTCCTGATTGGCCCTTTCAACTGAGCCTTGCGTTTGACTGTGATGAGGCTTTCCATGAACTATCTTAACATCTTTCCACATAGCGCATATTTCTGATATGACTTGATTACTGAATTCTCTACCATTATCTGATTGCAATATTGCTGGTGCACCAAATGTTAAAAATATTGAAAGAACGTGATACGCTACTTCTTCAGCTCTTTTAGTTTTCAAAGGTCGTAGCTGAACAAACTTAGTTAAATGATCCTGATACACCATTATGAACTTATATTCGCCATCTGCGTTTGACTGCAGATCTATCAGATCAACTTGACATCTTGAGTTTAACTCAGAACTGACCATTGGTTTCACAACAATACCTTTCTTAGGTGCACTGTGTTTCATTTGACACGGTTTGCATAAATTTAAATATAACATTACAACTTCATATGTAACAATTTTTGTATTTCACTTGCAATTCCTTAAGCATACGTGTTCTTCCTCCGTGGCCTATTCTGGTGTGAGTTTCATACAGTATACTGAACAGTTCTTCATTGGTAACATAATACTGTATACTCGTTTCCCCTGGTTTTAATGGTACAATTAACTTCTCTTCATCATTAATTTTTAAAACGTCAAAACGTTTTAGTCGCCTGTAATCCAAAAGTGTGCTGCACTTAGTTTTAGCAGAAGCCACTTCAAAAAGTACCTTAGAGTACTTTTCTTGAGAAAGATAAAAACAATTGTCTTCTCGTTTTCCTGCAATTAATGCATTTAACTTGTCAAGGAAGAGATCACGATCTACTGCAGTATCCATTTAGTATAAATTACGGTATCGGATCCGAAATTAAGAAAACGTTGCTCGCATCATCGAAACTTGCATAAGACTGACAAAACTGACTAACTCATAGCAGAACAAAGGATTTGGCGGAAGAAAGCCAGTCGCCTCTTTGTCGGCTCCTCTCTTTTGAACCTAGGATTTGGCGGGACAGAGCCAGTCGCCTCTTTGTCAACTTTTCTGTTTTGGACCTCCACCAGAGCATATCTGTGATTGTCGACATACACCAGTGAGGGTCCGAATGTACAAGAATTTAATGAAATATTTCGAACATACACCACGCGATTATACGAATGTTGACATTCAACGCTGAGAGTCGACATTCTCCAATTTCGGTGTTTCACGGTAACATATACATAAATTACTAACAGGAATAAGCATCAATTGAAATTTTATTGAGATTGTTATGCAATGCCTGCCTTGTTAAATGCGAAACGGAATATGAAAGGTCTTCAGCAGCTATAAATTATTTCCAAACAAATATAATTATCCAAGATACATAAACTAAATAGGGATTAAACAGTGTAATACTGGTAGTTTAATAGCTCACAAAAAGATGGTGTAGAAACTTTTAGGGTGTAGAACAATGTGGTTTAAAGTAACGAATAGTTTGTGTAACACACGGTAGTCAATAGTTAAAGACATAGCATGGTCATTCATAAATGAGTCACGGAGCCTATAAACGCATTCTATGAACTAAATAAAAATATCCGCGCAAACACAAGCATGTTCATCAGACATACATACGTAATTATTATTGTTATACGAATTCTCTATATAAGGATCGGTTTATATTCCATTCAAGGCAACTCAGATCACCAAATACGTATAAATGTACTACTACGTCCAGCTGAAGAACTGTGTCAAACATGGAGCAAGTCGAAGAGCAAAGCAATGACCGTACGCGTTTGTCCGTGGAACAATTAGAAGTAAATTAATACCATTTGTTAGGCTAGTGATAAGTTGATGTGGGAAACATAATGCACAAAAGACGATGTGCAGTTCTTTATCAACATTTGGGTCTGTTAATTTAAATGGAACAGATGGTGTAATAACTATGTATATATAGATATGGTCACCGACGGAAATAGTACTAAAAAGCGAAAATGCTTTATAGATCCTGCCGTATTACATACTTAAAATAAATATATTTTGTACTACATGTGCCTAAGCAATTATGTTTTGTAAGTATAAACATGATAAAACTGATTACCATTCACGTGTACATAAATTTATCAGTACATTTTATAAAAACTGTGTAAGTGCAGATGTTACTTCAAGCAGTGTTTTGATTTCAAAATCAGCCTTTCGGAATAACTTGTATAGGCGATATGATTTTGGATAGTCACAAAGGGGAAAACGCAAATCTAATTTTAAAATCCTTCATAAAAAGTAACAGTATTGGGCGCGAGAACATCTGTCTGGAACCCTTTGAATAACATTCCGACGTATCCTGAGCAACACCAGAATTCTGATAATATATCTTCATCGTCTAGTTACAAATTAGAATTGGATTTTATTTGGTGCTAATCCTCTCTTTTCATAGGACAATAACTAAATATGAAATATTATACAGACTTGCAAACCGCAAATACTCGGCAGGGAAATATAAAATCCTTTTGTTTGCCTTATTGCGGTTGTGTTTCTCAACTAATTATTTTCAATCTTTTTCTATTCTTAAATCGTTTCCATCACACGCCTATTCCCTCTTCCATAGAAGGATTTAAAGACATAGGAGGCATTCATAAATGCTTCTCTTAAAAGGCTATCGGTAGTTTCATTTAAGTCAGTTTTCTCAGATACCCACTTAATCATTGTGTTATTGATCAGTTGCTTGTCGGTTTGCTTATAGAGCAAGGCAATTCTTGACAAATATTTGAAGATCTTTCGTGCAATTTCCGGACGTCAATGTTTGAGCCCCATGGACCTCTGCATGGAAGACTTTAGTGTGTCGGTCGTCGAATCAGATAAACTAAATATTCAGAATAGGAGATCATCAATGCGATTCTAACGTATTTCAAATGGAATTTGTCATATTCAGAAGTTTACAATCAAAAATTCTTGTTCTCACATTTCGAAGTCAGACCGTACAATTACATGTGTATATACAAATAATTTCCTTTTATGAAACAACAACTTAAATAGTTTGAAAATAAATATTGCTGTTTGTGCATAAGAAATGCATCTATTTGCAAAAATGTTGAAACGTTAGGTCTAAAATACTTACTTCAGCTCCGGAAGTGTATAAAACAAACTGATAGGCTGTGGTTTATCAAGAAATGTTTCAAAATACACACGGTAATTTCCTGTGTATATCGACACTACTACATAGATACATATTTCCTAATAATAGAGATAGATATACACCGAAATAAAATTTACATTAAATAATAGATACTAAATGTTGAATATACATAAAAATTCAAACAATAAAATTCATCAAAATATCTATCTAGCGCAAATGCACCTTCAAACGAATCAGGATAGGAAATGGCAATCAAGCAGTTGCCTTGAAAATAATGAACTAGGTGCTATAAAAAGAGCTAACCTTTGTAACTGGAAATTCATTCATTTAACAGTGCCATTACTTTCAATTGATTCCGTTGACCGGAAACGAATGAAAAAGAAAGTCCCGGGCAGTGAAAATCTGCATCATCAGCAGTTAATAATGATTATCAAATGAATAACGGTTAATGAGTGCGGTTACGCGTGGAATAAATTATAATTATTATTCACCGTTACGTTTTAAACAATATTAAAGAATGAGACGATGCTTTTACGATAACAGATAATACAGTCCGTACGGCAAAAGATCTATCAAGCAACTGGTAACGTAACGTTTGCGAGCTTTTAAATTAGTGTACTAATAGGCTAGTTCAAAATTATGGGCATTTACGAAAAAATTGCTATGTACACCTGAAATAGGCACATTATATACAGAGACCAATAAATGTGTGGTATAAATCCCTCATCATCTTAGAAAAGTTTTAACAGAAATGTAACCAAATACCAGGAAACGGAAATTTGGTTATTCACTAACTTAAAAAAAAAAAAAGAATAAATCTTATGCAAGCTTTCAAAATGTCGTTGATTTGTTGATAACAGACAAGTCTTACAGTACAAATTTATCTAGAACAATGTGAACGAATTCTTTGCTAATTTACCTAATCTAATTCTATTTTTCATATCTTTTTGTGTAATACTGGGAGCCGCGGCTATCGTAAAATGGTCAAAACTGTTTCAGTTGTAGGAAGGGTCAAAAATGCCGTCACCCCAATTTCCCGCTCCGCAGCCACCTGAACTTCAGAATCTCACACAGCAAGTCCTCGCAGGCGAGATATCTTTGGAAAGCTCTTGAAGAATGCTTTCTATTGATACGATATAAAGATAATTTTGAGTAAGTAATTATTAACTGCTGCTGTAATAAGCTACTTAATTAGGATTAAGAGTTTGCTGGTTTACTGTAGGCTTTAGGAGTGGTGCACATTTACATTTTAGAAATCAAAACAAGCATCGTTTGAAATTTTAAAAAAGTATTGTTGAAAAAATATATACAGATGTTACTAGACAGGGCTGAAATCATTTTTATCCACAACTGTGTATTAAGAACCTTTTCAATGCTAAATCTCCTGGAAAAAATGTCAATCATACATACGTCCGTTCGTTTTGAAGAAACGGGATCCGCAGCTAATAAAACGATCAGAACCACGCATACTTGATGAAGGCACGCAGATAGATAGAGTTTAGGGCAGTTAGCAACGACTCCAATATTATGTCTTGTATCTGATGCAGCGGGGTTTTGTCCAGAATTAGTGGGAAATGTACGTCATCACTTTTTCCCATACAAAATGCAAATCGTTCAAGAATTGGATGAGGTTGACTATACCAACTATTGCCAGTACGATTTCGTGAAGAGATGAAAATCCACTATTCTGGAATTGGTGCACAATATTTCATTTAGTAACAAATACACGGTTTTTGTAAATGGAATGGTCGATAGGCACATCTGTTTCTGGCTGGTCATACACAACAATCGCAGAAACTTAACGTATCGGGGTGAAGTTATTGGTTATCCCTTCATTCAACAAAATTTGAATCCAGAAGTCGATTTAGTTACTGCAAAATACGACCAAACCTCTCTTCGGAGAGGAGGCGGGAAACCAGCAAGAGGTGGATGGAAACATGAATTTAACATTGAGTGGTCGGTGGTTTATAAAACCCCACCCAAATTACATGAGGAATGTCGTGATATTTGTAAAGTCACTTTCTCCTCCATCCTTCTGAAAGGATTTTGAGCATTTTACGATATCTTTAAAAAAATACAGCTCATTGAAAGTTTTCAAACAGATACCCAGTACAAACATAGCCTTGACTTCAGATAAGAATTATATAATAAATCAACCAATCATGTTACTAAAAAGAATGTACACAGTTTGGAAAAACTTGTAAGAGTCTAGAATCGAGCTTATATTGGAGAAACACTAAATATGTTGTACTTGTAAGAGTTTCTTCATACAAAGCACCTCAACTAGCCAATAATTGATTAATATTACTTTCCCCGATCTTTGTTGTTTCGACATTTAGACAAAATGCTAGTTCATCCATAAAAGATAGATACACAGCTTTATTGGTTTATAACCCTGTTCCTTATAGGAATGAATAAATTATAATATGTAATTGCAAAATATCCATATCGGACGAAACCCAAAATAAATTTCGTTCCCTCTTTCTTTTTTATTTCATTGCCCGTTACTGATATAACATTTCACTCCCTTGAGTTCTAGATGGTGCAAGAATTTTTACTTACTTCATCATCAACGCTGGTAAGGAATAAGTTATTATGGTTATAGTTTTAGAAATTTATATAAACTAAATAATTTGCAAAAAGTTACATATGCATATTTTGGTAATGACCATCGTTAAGCTGTTCATTGTGCAATGATTAGTGATAGATGAGAACGGAAATGATTGTGAGTCAAAATTCATGGTTCAGTATTTCGTTTTTTTGTTCCCTGATGATAACAACTCCAAAAGAAGTGTCATTATTTTCTATTTGCCATACTTAAACCACTGTCCCGGATAATTGCTATTAAGACGATTACAAAGATCAACCTAATAATAATAGAATATACTTAACATGGGTGATTAAAATTATTCAAGTGTAAATATTCTAATATAAACGAAAAATAAGCAATCTTAAGCAAATAATCGCTTTAATCAGAACTATTTGCATTCTTCACTACACTTCGCTAATAAATTAGAAACAAATCAGGCGTTTTTATGCTAGAAACATATCATTGAACGTTAGTAAAATACTCAATTTAACACCACATTGTCACATTCATTCACGTTTCATCTAACCAATATAAATTAAAAATGATGGCATTCTTAAACGCCAACACAATGTTCCGCGTTAGTTTCATCCCAATGTCAATGATCTGACAACTTGAGGAAGAATGCGAGCAAGCGAACGCTTCATTTGCATCAATTTAGAAAATTGGCTGGTATTATTCAGAGGGCTAGGCACAATTGAATGGAGAGCTACATAAAAAAGAGAATAAAGGCGCTACGTATTAAATACAGTACGCAACACAGTCAGTGGACTCGGGAAATATAACTACTAACTAACGTTTCTATTGTACGTAGAAATATAGGTAGGAGAATATAGTTAAATAGCCATAACATAAATAACAGAAAATGAAATATTCACAATGGAACTATCAGTCCGTGGTGTGTTAGTAAATCAGACAAATTTGAAACACTGTTTGTTATACGAGTTTAAAAAGGACACAACACCTCAGCTTCTACTGAGAATTTATGTAGTGTTTTTGGAAGAGGACACATACAATGCAAAGATGGTTCGTGAAGTTTAAGAAAGGCGAGTTTAATTTGAATAATTACCGCGCTCCGACCTTCTGAAATTGATATTTTAAAAACGTGTAACAGGAATAAAATCCGTTTACATATCAGTTGTGGTTGTAGAAATATTGATTGTATTTCAACCAACAAGTCTGATAAACATTTACAACCTACATGTTACAAAATGTGCCACATAGATGTTTCATCAATTAACAAAACGTAACTTAATGGATCAAATTCATTTATTTGTTCGGTGCTTCTCACACGACAGAGCAGGAAGTATTTTTGAATTATTTCATACGGTAATCCCATAAGAAGAGAATACGGCGTATATTACCCGAGCCCGACATTCAACAAAAGATGGGAATGTTTTGTTTATAGAGTGATCAAAACGCTATTATTTATTACGAACTTATACAACCGGAAGGGTCCATTCTGAAAAATATTATTAGCAATTAATGCATATGGATATGGAAATCAAAGACGTATAGCCAGTATTGGCTAATAGAAAACAAATTACGTCCCAGCACGATAACACACGCCGCGTGCTTCCTTTGATGACTGAAAGAAAATTTGCATATTTTACCTGTGAAATTCTACTATAACCAACGATTTCCATGATTATTTTTAATAAGAAAACACAGAGGCAGACTGTATTAACCAAGTACCTGGAAGATGAAGAACAGTATAGACAATAATGGTCAGTGTATTATACATAGATTAATTGTTTAATCAATGTATTCAACTCCATTTTATTCAGCAGGAAAGCAGAGCAAGTAAAGAGCTAATGGAGTTCATCCATAACATCTGCGATAAGATCACAACGAAATATTGTGATTAGACCACGTGCAAAAAAAGTTCTGAAAGGCGAATTGGTGGAGAGTATTTTGCAACAACTACAAGTGTAAAGCTGAGAAATAAAAGCAAGGAATAAAAGAAAGTATAGGAAACCAACCAAATTCCTAGATCTTTGCCGCCGATGTTCAAGCAATGGAATCTGATTCTGGGCCAAATAGTCTGTAAAGATTTCAAGCGTTTTTGAAGCAGTTTTGTTCAGTTGTCAAGTACGGTTATTCGATATTTGTCTGCACTTTTTCCTGAACGCGATATTACAAAATTTAATTAATCAACTAGCAATCGATACCGGCAGATTGAACTTGTACTGCTTGTGTCCTGACCTCATTCACAGACTGTGTTTGCATCGATGCGATGTCACCACATTAAACAAAATAATTTAAGTTCTCATTACTTTTGGGCGCATCTCGTATTTCTTTTGGCAGTAAGAACGAGTATGAGAGTTATGAATAATTAGTAATATTAAATAGTAAAAAATAATCTTCATACTGTATGCCTTACGATTGCTATATAATACGAGCTTATTTATATCGCTCTATATAACCACGAAATGGTTATACATTACAAGAGAAAGTGTATAGAAGAGTTTATTTGTAAAAAGTAAAACAATTGTTTTGTTTTGTTTATTGGTTATTTATTCATAATACTCGTCGAGCGTATTTCCAAGAATCGACGTACTTTCCTTCTTCTGTTGTAATTACAACGAAATTCTTGATGACTAAGCCGACAATTTCGCGCATACGTTCCATCATGTAGCCGCAAACGAGCTCGTATTTATGACTAGACGATGAATCTGTCGACTGGGTTACCACCTACAAGAATATCGTGACGTGGATGCTAAACAGTTATTTGCATAAATTTTTTAAATTATCATATTTCGCCAACATATTTCCGAATCCGGTAACTTCATCGTTGAAGGCCACCCAATAATGAACTCTGCCTATTATATGGTTTAAATTATATGGCTCATTGATAGATTGATGTTTAATGGTAGGGCAAAAACTTGTTCGAATTTAAATTCTAAGCGGCGTCAAAGCATAATAAGATATCACATCAATAGAAATAAATGAACGAGCTAACTCAAATACCCAGAAATTTTGAAAATTGTGTTAATTGAGTGTTACTTAGTACTTTTCAACGTAAATAACCAACCGGAAGTAATTATTTATCTTGGTTGTCGAAGCATAGGGGCT
The DNA here is from genome assembly GCA_038088585.1 of Chrysina gloriosa. NCBI lineage: Eukaryota > Metazoa > Arthropoda > Insecta > Coleoptera > Scarabaeidae > Chrysina > Chrysina gloriosa. Next base: position 65,850,393 of record CM076088.1, read on the forward strand.
AAGACCGAATACGGCAGCAGAACACTTGCTAAAATCGAATTTTTAAGCAGAGTTATATAAAGAAATTGAAATTTTCCATTCACTAATTTAATAGGAACCACTATTACAGCGACTATTATTTTTAGACGAAAAGTATTGTTCTCAAATCTATTAAATACGTTGAATCGACAAGGAAAACATACTGATGTCACTGCAAGTTTCTACATCTTAAATAGGAAAAACTTGTAGGTCTATTCTTATTTATGACTAACGTATATGATAGGTGATCTTCCGCCTTGAAATAATTAATCATTTTTAAAGCAAGATACTAAAAACATATAATTTATAGCTATCTAATTTTTCTTGCCTTTCTTATTCGATTTTCCTTTTACGGGCATGATAGAAAAGAACGAGTTTCAGATGTGATTTCAACGTTGAAAATACTATAAGAATTCCTGGTCCAGTGATCATTACTTTGGTCAGTATTGTAGAGTGAAGTATTATTCTAAAAACGTTAAGAATACCTATCACTTTTGAGAACTACAAGTGTCTAGGTGATGTTAAAAAATTGATTTTAGATATGAATTCAGTTTGAAAAATTCTTTTTTAGATATTCTCTCTACCAGTAAAAGGTCAGTCAAACAACCACACTGGAGGTAATAGTTATATTTTCAGAACATTAAAATAACGTTTTCCGAGAACCTTGACGTTCTGGAAATATAACTATTATCTCCAGTGTTGTTCTTTGATTGACCTATTAGTGGTAGAGAGAATATCTAAAAAGATAGGTATTAAAAAGTTCACGAAACATATACATAAACATATATTGAAAAATTCTGTATATACCTATCAGCGTTTCTGTTGCACAAAAATCGCTTTTGTTGGCTACTGTTATTGAATGTACAATCACCTTTTGCCATATCTTATTGAACCATTCTTCAAATTAAATTGAATTCATCTTTCATTCTTGTGATAATCTCCAGTTTCTAACTCTTGAAAATCAATAGTCGTTCGTCAATAAAACCATTTTCAGGTTATATATGAGCAATTATTATCAATCTGTTTCCTTTCTCAACAGGATTTCTCAAGCCTGTAGAAAGATCTTCAATAAATTTCTGACATGAAAGAATGAAAAACAAATCAATGTTTTCCAGATTTTGTGTCTTCTATTTATTAGATATTTCTTTTTCTTCTTCTATTTCTTCTCGGGTTAAATCCATATACCCTGGTTACGGTGTCGGATTGGTTTCTGTTGTTTTCTTGATCCACATTTCCCCATCTTCCCGTGTTTATAACCAAGCTATTCATCTCATCTAGTTCCTCTTGCTCTGCAATGCTTTCCAGCCCATCAATCCATCTCTTCATCCTTGGTCGGCCCCTTCTACGGTTTCCCATCGCTTTCGTTTGGAATATTCTTTTGGATAGTCTAATATCTACCATTCACCCTAAATCTTTTCTATTTTGTGGACTATTCGTTTTTGTTTAAGATTTTACCTAATAACCTAATTTCTTATCCGATCCCATCTCGTTTTCCCTTCTATTTTTGTAAGAAATTTAATCTCTACCGCTATTAGATTATTTCTTGTGTATGCTATAGCGGCCCAGGTATACTGTTTAATATCCTTGCTTAACTTTTTTTTTTTTACAAAAATATCGCTTTATTAAAGGCGTAATATATGTCGTTGGAATATTTGTATTCTGGCAATTTCAACGATGCATCCACGGTAGACGAAAGTGGATACTTCCTCTCTATGAGACATCATTTATGTGTCTCATTATTATTATCGCCTCCGGACCCTGCAATTATCATCGTTGTTTTAGTCTTATCTATGTTGACGTGCATTTTTGGTTTTTCTATTTCGCCAATGCATGCGTTAGTAAGTTTCTGCTTTTTGGCGTTTTTTTCTATCAAAACGCCATCGTCTGCGTATAGTAGACTGTCTATTTTAATTGGAGTTAATTTATTGTATTCGAATAGTGTATCAAGTTTTTTTACTTATTTTTAGGATATTTTGTATTAGTCTGTTTATTACTATTTGGAACAGAATAGGACTAACGCTGTTTTCCTGCTTTATACCGACCTGTAACTATATTATATGTATGTGTTGCACTCTCAGTTTTGTTGAGGACTTTTAATAACTTTTATTGGTTTTCTTGGTGTTTGTAGTTTGTATAGAAACTTTTCCTTCACGTCCATTTAGACTGTATCAAAGACTGCTCTTACAAAGGTCAATAAAAGCTTATATCAGCTAATAATTTCTTTCAATTCTTTTCTCTAATAGGTTTGTTAATATCAATATATTATCCGGGACTGTCCCTTAGCTCAGAAGGTTGTTGTTCTTTTAGTTCAATCTATGCTTTCAGTTTATTATTCACAAATCTAGTGTAAATTTTATATGTCCTTTGGGAGAGGCATATTGCTCTATATTTGTCACATAATGCTCTGTTCCTTTTCCTGCATATTGGTAAAATAAGGTTCTTATTACAGTCCTGGGATGTTTCACATTTCTCCCAAGCATCTGTAACAATTCTATATAGCCATTCAGTGCCAGTATCCTTCATATATTTCGATCGATGCCATCATCTCCACAGTTTTGCCTGTTTTTATTTGTGACAGCACTTCCAACAATTTTTCCCTTTTAATGTTTCCTCCATTACTTGCTTCCTCAAGCTCTAGGGCTTCTATCGATCTATTCGTACTTCCTTTTGTCTCCGTGAATTTCTTCTAATGATGTTTTTTCCAAACCTTCACCATTTCTGATACGACACAGATTGTCATCTGCACCCCTTATTCCTACTGTCATCTCTCTGTCCTTACCTGCCAGATTCTTCACCAGAATTTTCAATTGTTGTTGTACCGAATTTCTTGCAGGCCTTCTATTAGGCTTTTCTAACTAATTTCCCTACCCATTTCTTTGTTCTTTTCTTTGAATTCTTATTTATTTTAGTGGTACCGCATATTGTTTGGGGCGAGTCTTTCTTTCAAGATGGTTCCTCTTTCGTGTAATGTCCAGTTATCATATTCACTCATTTGCCCCAGCCTTCCATTAATTTCCCTTTAATACCTAACATACTTCTACTCCTTCTACTAGTCTTCATTTTTAAGTTTGTTTATATTAATTGTGTGTTTTTTTTGTTTTTATATATCAATAGGTATTATTTCCATTGCTGCTGTTACCCATATATGCTGAAATGCTCGAGCATCTTTGTGTATGTCGTTTCCAACTGTTGAATTCCAGTCTCCAATGATGACCATGTGTTTAGTTTGTTTCTTTTACCTTATGTTGCAGGTTATTAGAGAATACCAACATTTAGTTCTCCTCTATTCCATCTGCTATGGAAGCACATGTTATATTCGTAGTATTTCCTCAGTTTCAATAGTAATTTTGACGACTCTTCATATTATAGATATAGACATTACTTACATATTCGATACATAAAAATTGAATTTCGCATTTTCAGTTTTTAACATAATTATACCTATTCTTATTTCTATCAGAACACATACAAAATCGAGGCAGAAAAAGTCTCCGCAGTTTATAAAATATACAATATTAATTAAAATATAATGGAACGGATATTACTACCATTGATGGGGTATCTTTTTTTTATGAGTGGAGGACGGAATAGGATGCTAGGGACGGGTTTTATGGTAAACAAAGGATTAAGAGGAAGAGTAATGGCATTCCACCCTGTATCGGACAGATTGTGTCTTAAGAATTAAAGGAAGAAAAAGAAATATCACTGTGATAAATGTGCACGCCCCCACAGAAGAAGCCGAAGAAGAGAAAAAAGACCTATTCTATGAGCAATTGGAGAAGCAATACGAGAAAATACCAAAATACGACTTAAAGATTGTTATGGGAGATTGCAATGCAAAGATAGGAAGGGAAGACTTTTATAAAACCACTGTAGGTGAGCATAGCAGCCACTCAATTACAAATGATAACGGCCATAGATTAATTTGTTTCGCAGCGGAGAGGAGGATGGTGGTGAGAAGCACCCAATTGACGCGGAAGAATATCTATAAGGGAACATGGAAGTCGCCGGATGGTAAAACCGTAAACCAAATCGATCACGTGTTAGTAGAGCGGAATGATATGCAGCAAATAACAAAAATAGAGTCAAAGAGAGGGGCAGAAGGTTACTCGGACCACTATTCAGTCAGAGTTGTTTGTAAGGCTGAATTGTCCAGGAATTGGGAAAAAGAAAGAAAATAAAGCCCAAGGTAAGGAGGGGAAGAAGTGAATCCTTGTTATTAGAAAATGAAGACACCAAAATAAATACAAAGGGGAAGTAGAGAAGCATCTGAATACAAATGTAAAAAATATGGACATTGAGTATTTATGGAGAAATATACGACAGACGATAGAAATAGCAAAACGAAGTGGTCGGGGTAAAAGATGAAAAGAAAAAGAGAAAAGAACGGTTTGACGAACAATGTGGTAGCATGATGGAGAAGGTAAGAAGAGCCAGACAGATTTTGCTAACGACTGAAAACCAAAAAAATATAGCAATGTACAGAGAAGCAAGAAGAGAGATGAAAAGAATGTGTAGAAAGAAGAAAAGAGACTACTTTGAAATAAAACTAAAAGGTATTGAAGATAACTTAAAAACAAAAGAAATAAGATCGTTTTACCAAGAGGTAAAGAAAGTAAGCAAGGGATGTACGGCGCCGAATGTATATATCAAAGACAAGGAGGGAAGGCTGATAAGCGAAACGAAAGAGGTCCTTGAAAGGTGGAAAGACTACTTCCGGCAGGTGCTAAATGGTGAGGAGGAGCAGGAGCAGTATACGAGGGAAGCGGTAGACCGAAATGAAGTAGAGGTTCCGTCCAGAGAAGAGATTGCATTAATAATCAAAAACCAGAAAAATAATAAGAGCCCAGGAACATCGGAGATCACGGCGGAAATGATTAAAGCAGGAGGGGAGCTATTACAAGAACAAATATACATACTCATTAGGAAAATCTGGGAGGAGGAAACAATACCGGATGATTGGATGAAGGCCGAAATATGCCCAATATATAAGAAGGGGGGATAAACAGAGATGTGAAAATTACAGAGCATTGCATTTCTGGAAACAACTTATAAAATATTGGCACAGATTTTGCGTTCAAGATTAAACGAAGTTATGGAAAATACTGTAGGAGAGTACCAAGCAGGATTTAGGAGAAATAGATCAAATTTTTACATTTAAGGAAATACAAGCAAGCTGTTATGAATATAAAACTGCGTTATATGTGCTCTTCGTAGACTATAAGCAGGCGTATGACCGGATGCGGAGGAAGCAAGTGTATCAGGCTTTGGAGGAGTTGAGGGTACCTAGCAAACTGATAAGTTTAGTCAAAGCGACTTTAAAACAAACAAAAAATCAAATTCTATGGAAGGGGGAAAGGTCTAGCGAATTCACAGTAGAGCAGGGACTGAGACAAGGAGATCCAATGTCAACAACAATATTTAACCTAGTTCTGGAGGCTGTAATAAGAAAAAGTGGGATTAAGATGGATGAAACAATAATGAAAAATGATCACCAATGTATAGCATTTGCAGACGACCTAGCTATAGTAGCGAAAACAAAAAGGGAACTACAAAGAACCATAAGAAAAATAGTAAATGTATCCAAGAGTTATGGACTGGAAATTAATCAAAGTAAAACAAAATACATGATAATGGGGGACACACAGAATGATATGGATACACAATTAATAGTGCAAACAAAAGAAAAATGTCTTACCTTCGAAAGAGTGGAAGAATTTATTTACCTAGGTGTGAAGGTTAAGGAAAACGGCCAGGAAGGATCGGAGATAGAGGCTCGGATAACAAAGGGAAGTATGAAATTCGGGATGTTAAGACCACTAATGAAATCAAAATTTGTATCAAGAAGAACTAAGGAGAGAATATACAAAACGGTAATTAGGCCAACAGTTACGTATGTGTGCGAGGCATGGGTTCTAAAGAAGGAGGATGAGAGAAAGCTGGAAAGATGGGAGAGAAGAATTCTCAGAGCAATATACGGAGGAATAAACACGAAGGACGGATGGCGGCGAAGGACAAACGAAGAGGTGAAGAGTATATTCAATGAACCTAGGGATAACAACAGTGGCTAGAGCACAACGCATAAGATGGTTAGGCCATGTCCAAAGACTTAATAAAGATAGAATGTCTAAAATGGTGTTAAGCAGAAAACCAGTTGGGAAAAAAAAGAAGGGCAGGCCTCGCAAGAGATGGTTCAACAGCGTCGAAGAAGATATGCAGAAGATCAGCTTTGGGGACTGGGGAAAAAGAGCAAGGGATAGGGTAATATGGAAAAAAATAGTAGAAGAAATCTTAGAAAAGTTGTAGTTATTTTGTTAAGTTAGGCTAGAATTATGATTAATTTTAATAGCTGTAAAACTGTGTAGCACATGCCCAAGGTCTGCAAGGCCTGTTGAGCATTATTAATAAAGAAATTAAAATATAATACATGTAATAAATTAATTAATAACTGCTGAGTAACCTTTGTTGTTAAGAAACCCTCAAAGACATTTTGGCATGAATTGACGAGCTTCTCGGTTTTTCTTTGTAAGTGCTGCTACTGATTCCCTCCATACAATGCTGCGTTCTGTCATGGCAAAATTAAATGAAGAAAATCAGTAGGCGGACTCTCAAAAAGAAAACCTGCTACTTACTGTAAAATATGGTGCTACAGTGTGGATGTTTAGGGCCAATAATGACGTACAAGGTTTATAAAAATAGATCTAATATTTTTAAAAAATAATCTGAAGAAAGTGCGGAAGTTTCGACTTAGGTGATCCGAAACGTACAACAGAGATATTTGACTCTGCTTACTCTATAATGCTCCAAAATGTCTACATACACCTCCACTATTACCCGACTTAAATTACATCGAACACATGGGAATCTATTGATAACAACACTCGATTACAAGTATAGAAATGTTCAGAACTGTTTCCACAGAAGGTTGGAAGAAAATTAGTGCTAAGGAGATAGGGTGGTTCGTCAATTGGATACCAGAAGGTCTCCTAGGGTTTATTAACAATAAAGGATGTTCCACCAGTAACCAATTAATTTATTACCCACATTATATTTTCATTAATATTTTATCTTCTAAAATGTAAACGCAGACGTTTTCTGTCTGGTTTCTGTGCGTGATCTGAAAGAAATGCAATTATTTTAAAAACTGGAAATGCGAAATAAATGAATTTTACATATTGAATATTTAAAAAACGGCTAATAAATAGATTAAACAAAATTTGGAAAATATTGATTTTTTTTCACGTTACAAACCAATTAATTGCTAGTAATTCACATTTTGTACTTTGTATGCCCTATTTAATCAAGTTTCGTACAAGTATAATGTTTTCTTGTTCTTTTTATAAGATAACATATTCGCCAATCATTTCTATATATTATTCGTCATGTATACATACTTTAATGTTTGGGAAGTTAGAGTGGATTATTTATTATGACTAAAGAAAGACTGAAGGATAAATTACTAAGATTCTAAAAGAAACCTTCCTGTTCTACCAGATAAGAATGTTTCGTTATTGCGAGACAATAATTCATTCACAATTTATCACATGTATCCAAAGCATAAGAAATAAAAGTGCGAAATTATACTGGAAAATCGGAATATCCGTTGAACAATTATTCGTTTCTTCCTCTGAACATGAGCGAAAGAAATATTAAACAAGGTGGACCAGTAACACAATGAGCCATTAATTCTTGCGAAATAAAAGGAAAATTAAAATTCTTATCATATTAATTTAAAAAATCCAGCTTTTTACCCTTATAAGTCCATAAAGACTTCTCCAATAGGGAACAGAGGATGACATTTTGATATTTGATTAAAACTATTTAAATAAAAATGGCCACTTTTTAACTTTGAGTTTGTAAAGCGGAAAGAACTTATTTGATTACTCGTTATTTCGGGTATTTGTTCACCAAATTAGACCGGATATGCACTAATTGGGACAATGATTTCTGTTACAGGATAACGATAATACACCAGACACATTCCTCGATAATTATGGCTCGCTTTTGTCTTAAAAATCAATTACTGTAGTTTTAGTCCTACTATACTGTATTTAGATAGTGCATACCTTTACTATTTAAATCTTTAATTACAGCTAAGATATGCAAATGTAGAGAAAGAAAACCACATATGAATATGAATTCAAAACGATGTGGAATCTCGTTAACCTTCCTATACTCACGTCAAAATGAAAGACGTATACTATACTATATAAGTCGGTCTCACAGACCGTATGCGTGAGTATAGGAAGGTTAAAATTAAAATATTTTTCATACCCTATACTCTATTTCAATCCACGTATGTAAGTACTATACTACAAAATTGTATGATTGTAACTTTAAAATACAAGTAAACAATGTGTAAGTCTAATTTTGCAATACAGCATGCCACAATGCACATTGCAAATAATGCATCACTTATCGAATTAATCCAAGGTTAGCTGACGCTGCATATGACAACGGATATGAATTAAATTTAGTAGGGCAAATATACCTAAATGCCAGCACTTTGTGCATCTACACTCTATTATTTTAAAATTTAGAAATATTTTACAAAAACAAAAACCGAGCAAGTGCAACGATCAACGATAAGATACATATCACAGATCACACTGGCAGATTTAGCACTTGAGACGCCGCGAGAGCAATTCAAGTTTGAGGCCTCGTTACAAATATTTTCGGTTCAATCACCAGTGTGCATTCTATGTACCTCCACTTTTGAGACCGGAAATTTGAGAGGACTCAGACGCGTGCTTCTCAGGAAATCCTCCTTGAAAACTTATTATTCTTAAGTTTAAGAATTCGGACCTAATCACAGATTACAAAAGATCTATGAGAGGTCGAGGTAATTAAGAGGCATGCGTTGCTCAACGATGCATTTCAAATCTGCAAAAGTCCAATATTTCCATTTTGTAATATAATAGCAAACAATTTGCACTGTTTTTTTTTTCTGAAATTCAATTGGTACAGACTGTTTTGTCATACTTGTTCCAAAAATAAAAACTTCAGGAATAATTTTTCTATTTCATTTGTGGATCAAGATCATTTTCTTAGTAATTCGTGCATAAAAACTAATAAAACGGTTTTTATCACGATTTAAATTAATGAACTTTGTAGTAGATACTATTACACAAAGTGCAAATTGTGTGCATGCGTTTTTTCTCTTGATTTGGAATTTCTTTTAATGAAAATTAATTTATTCCGCAAATGCCTTAACATATTTAAGCAGTTACACGTACAATATATCAACAACATTCAAGTACCATTCGACTCGTACAATTCTATATTTGAGAAACACTGGGCTAAAGTATAGCTTAGCAAGTTTAAATTTTTGTGTCAAGGGGAAAAATACGGTAATGTAAAATACATGGTGTCCAGCTTTCTCTTTCACTTTGCAGGTTGGGCGATTTTATGCGCCCCGAACGACCCTCAAACACAGACTTGCTAAGGTGTACATTGATCGAGTTAAAAACGATTGGATTTTCCTCGAAAAGACCTACTTATTTAATCCTGTACTTTTCTACCATATGGTGTAAGATTAAACTAAAATTCAGCTTTGCGGACCTCTCTTCCACATTTTTGCCAGAATTCCCCAGAATTTTTTTACCTCTCCCTTTTTCTTTTGCTCCAGAAATCTACTCAATCACTCCTCTCTTCTTTTCCTATATGTAGATCTTCTAGCTACATGATCTATGAACAATATCTTTCTTTATAAACTTCTTTTCTTATTGCATTACTTCTTGTGTGATCCTGCAATATTACTTCCTTTAACCTTCCTATACTCACGCATACGGTCTGTGAGACCGATTTATATAGTAAAGTATACGTCTTTCATTTTGACGTGAGTATAGGAAGGTTATAGGTTACGAAGTGTTCAGTCCTTATTAGTCGTTTGGTTGCCGTCTTTTGCGTAGATTGTAGCTGCATACACATATATTAAATCTTTCCTAATGCAAGTTTTAAAAATACTTATTTCAGATTGTGTTAGCATACATTCACATCCTCATACTATGTCTCTTGAGATTCAGAAAATGTGTTTCCTCCATTATGGCTTAATATCTGTTACCTAATCTGATTAAATTTCTTGACTTCTACAAATTGTTTACTGATTGCACTATTTAGAGGACTACAATTTTCCAAACACCTGAGTTTATATTTTGCACAACTATAAAATAATAATTAAGTCTGTCGATTTTAACGTTTTTGTCGAAGTACGATATCTTTCATACCTTCAGAGGAAATCGTAAGTGAAGAAATTGAATGGACATTTTTTCGCATTATTAGATTTAAACGAAATTCCGTACCTCTTGTGTAACCACAATTTCACAACAATTTCAAAATCTTATCTTGAAATTTAATTCTATAGACTTTACAATCGTCCTCTTCTTCGCCACCTTAAAGATTTCAAGGATGACCAAGATACTTTTAATTTATTGACATATTGTATCGCATTTAAATAATGTCATAAGATACGTATACGTATTAATGTTTACCTACCAAATAGTGAAAGTAACAAATCTAAAAATAAATGCTACCAATAACGGGTATCAGATAATATTTATTTCATACGGGCAAGTACGTACGTATATGCGCATACAATGTAACTTTCTTTAAAAGTTCAGCACGTTTCAATCCCATTTCCCACAAATTTGCATACAAAAGATTTTTCTAGATGTAATGAGCCCCGGAAAAAGTATGTAAACGTAAGTGTGTATTTCTAAACTACTTAATTAGCTCGAAAAGTAATAATTTGAAACCTGAATTTTCCCATCTTGTTTGATAATCGTAACAGGATATATTCTATTTCTATTATATGTATTACACGTACTTACATTTCGAATACTATATAATAGCGGTACTTTTTAATTACTAGCTCCAGAATTAATCAACGTGGCCTTTATCTTTATGGGTTTATATCTAGAAGTATGGAAATACACTTTAAATCTTCGGCTATTTATCAAATTGAAGTTGTAATTAATTCTATTATGTTTACTACTCGGATATAAAGCTATAAATTAGAAACACGAGACGGAATTTCTTAGTTTCTCAATTAATGGTTGAATTGTTAATCTAGTGTAAGAGTTTATTGCATGATAGATAAATTATCATTATCATAATCAAGGGATTCTATCCTAAAAGTTATTATATTAGACATACATTGAATATCGAATTTCATACCTTCAATAAAATTTTGTCAAATATTCATGTATGTATGTACATACGTAAGATAAAGTAATGTGCGAACATGTATTTAAAACATTTAAAGTAAATAACAAATTTAAAAGAGAAAGTGGCGATAAATATAAGAATATAAAGCGACAATATTGGGTGAGCAGATTTTAAAAAACAATTAAAATTTTTCAAAAAAACTGAAAAGAGGAAAATATCAAGCGCAAAAGAGGGAAAACACGGAAAATTGGAAAAAGAAAGCACAAGAAATAGAACCATTTTCGTGGCTCTTTGGCGATGGGGCATGCATTTGAATTATTAGCACGCAGAAGGTTACTGAAAGTCTCCAAAGTATTGTATATAGAAACATTATATGTCGGAAGAAGCTGATTTCAATTATGGAAGGCTATCGTTCGAAGGGACATCCTGCAATTTTAAAGCAGAATAGGCTAATATTAGACGAACAGGAAATAATTTAGAGAAAATATAGTCATGAAAAAGATCAGAATAAGAGATGGAATAAGAAGAGAAAACGGTAGAGAAACGCCGACAGAAAGAATATTAACAGGAAAAGTTAAATAATAATAACATTAACTGGATTTTCAAAACCTCATCGATTTCAAAATGGTTGTAAGGTGTTTGCGGTAACCAATTGGAGGAACCAGCAGTATATGTGATTTCATCACAGAGAATTCCTAAATCGTCAACTGGTAAACTAATAGAGATTTTAAAATCATCAAAACATAACATTTTGATCCATAATCTTTCCCCACAAATCGACTGGTGATAACAAGTCGTTCGATCATTTTTAGTCAAAATTCGGCGAAACTCCAGTTTGGTTGTTAAGTTATCCTCCATGTTTACTTGATTTTTACTTGTGTAACTTCCCTTAGCTCCATTTCCAAAGAAAGTGAAGCTATAAATAGCACACTACTGAAACCACAGTAACCCCCAATAAAATTCCAAAACTTGGTATAGAAAACTGTTAAACGAGTTAACTGACGTTGGCAAATGTATTGGAATTGTGGATGAACTGTTTCCCAATATTTACATACGTAATTCTAGTATGTACCTGATAATAATTTTCTAAAGGATATTATAATTTGTCGTTTAGTTCGAACGAAAATAGATGATTTACTGAATTTCGTATTAAACTATACTTTGCAGTTTATCTTATCGTGATTCACTAGAAAAAGCTTGTGGTTTATAATAAATTCAACGAGATCCTTTTCCATATCAATTTTACAGTTACTAATTCGTATAAACTGTAAGACGGCAATGAGTTTTAATTTATCTATCTATGTCATTTTACTTACAATTATAACTCATTACGTATACATAATGGAAAAATGTCGAATATCGACACATAGCGAGGAAAATGTCAAATTGTTAACGTTATACGTGAAGAGTAGGGAGCAGTTGGTTTCCTAGTGTGTTCCTTTCTCACTATGAAAATTCTGTACGTCTGTTTTCCCCACTACGTGTCGATCAACGTTTTCCCATTATGTATATGTTAATATTCAAATAAGTATGGTAAATGTAAGAAACACTTCACTTAAGTTTTAGTTATGTTACTAATCCACTAAATTTTACATCTTCAGATCAATTTCTGACTTGAAAATGTATAAAAATTAAATTATAATTCTTAATACAAGTGAACGGAAAGGTAAAATAAGAAGGTACAAAAAAAAATAACTATTAATTACTGCATTACTACCTCATCTGAATATATATTTTACACAGTTTAAATTGAGATAATTTCGATATGCTTCTTACTCTAACCACATCGATGTGGATTTTAAATTAATTATCAAAATTTATGTGGTAAAAGTAACAACTCTTTCATTGCAGTTCATTCCTATTGCTTTGAATTTAAATTGCATATGGTTCACAGATTAAAAAAACAAAAATGGTACATTTTAGCACATATAAGTTATACAGAGAGTCCTATACTTAAGAGGGAATTGACAGCGACTAGACCATCCGTTAGAAGGGATAAAAGCTATAATATAGGCAACCCTCATTTTACGTCAATGCTTTGGATGGGCTATCTGGATAATTTATCTATGATTCTAGTTTACAAAATTTTCGTAGAACTAAATTGGTTTTTGTTAATATATGGAATCATTTATAAAACTTTAAATAATCAGAAGTAGAACCAATACTCTATTGAAGGGCAGTATGAGATAGATTTAGCTTTTAAAAATGTGACGAACCTTTAAAATAGATTACAACTATATTTATGTGAAGATATAAACTATGTAAAGTGTAATGAATGATAAGATAAGCCGTAGTCAATTATGTACATACAGGCACATGCATTTTATAGTTAGTTTGGCAAATTTCCTAAACCACGACGACATCCGCTTTTCCCGGATGGATAATAAACCGCTATTTGTTAAAATAAAGGTAACTGATGCGTAATATATCCTGTTAAATTGAAAACGACAATATATCAATTTTTGGAAAACGATATATTTTAAATGAACGAATTGGTAACTACATACATAACTACATAAAATAGTTTAAGTATACATATGAATATATGTATGTTGCTTGCAGCAAAAGATTTCCTCCGGTTTTTATTATTTTCTATCAAAATGGAATGTACTCCCAAAAAAGTACAAAATTTTACCAAACAGAGCAAATATAATTTACATTTAGAGAAAGATGATTCGGTTAAATACAATATAGTCCCGATAAAAGGAACATAAATAAACAGCGAGTGTTCAAATTATCGCATATCTTTATAATAATGAGGTCAACTTTAAGATGACTTCTTAAGAAAATAATTTATCAATTGATGCATAGTCAAGACAGCGTTAATGTATTTGAGGGTATGTGGCCCAAAATAAACAATGGTTGTTTAAATGATACTCACTTTATTCTTATTTTCTATATTTCGAAAATGTTTATTTTCTTCTTCAGGAGAATTGACGTAGTCTTCAAGCGTTAGCAAAGATTCTCCCCGTACACAGTCATTGAAGCTAAAGAAACTGTTTGGAAAACTTCAGTAAATTAAACAATATAAACAGAAAAATTGAGAAAATGCTCGAAAATCTTAACAGACAGGAGAATACTGCAGTCTTCCAAACAGTTTTTGTAGCTTCAATGGTTGTGTACGGAGGAGAATGTTTCTTTGCAATAAAGACTACGTTCATTCTCGAAGAACGAATAATGCAAACATCTCTCTCCCGACCCAAGTGTTCAAATCTTTGCATTCTCTTTGCTTTAATAAACCCACTAACAGATGCTTGCACCTGTACATTTATTTTCCCTCGCAATCCTCAGATCAATCTCTACATGTTCTTGATGAGTGTGTTATACACGAGGAAAATTTGATCAAAAAACTGGCCAATTTGAAACATCTTGTACGAACATCGATCTTTGTCCAACAAGAAACTAAAGGTTTGCCCCTACAACAAAAATAAATTACCTCAATTTTTTTGAGCATTCCTTATTTTTCGAGTTTGAAGTTTTAATTTGATCTCCTAATAGGGAACGGTATCTGGGAGCAACCACTGGAAGAGAGATACACCTTTGTCGCGGAAGAGAGAAACGCGAAGAGTATAATAGACTACATAGTCTATACCCAAAGTATGAAAACTAATATACGAAACATAAAGACACAAAAAGAGGCTGAAATGGGAACTCAACACATATTGCTAACGGCAGAACTCCAAGAACAAATTAACACAGAACAACAAATAGCTGAGTATCATAAAATAGCAATCAGCAAATTAAGAAACGAGAAGAAAAGAGCAGAATACCAACAGAAAACGAATGATTTACTAAAGAGACATTGCCAGGAAGAAATGACACTAGAAGAGACGTGGAGAATTTTCAAGGAAATTATTTATAATTCTGCACTAGAAGTATGTGGTCAAATCAGATACAAGAAAGAACAGAAAAGAACAAAATGGTGGACTAAGGAAATAGAAAAGGAAGTCAAAAAGAAAAAAGATGCGTGGAGAAAATATGTTTTAACAAAGGAACAGCAATACAAAGAAAAATATGTTAAAATAAGAAACGAAGTTAAGAAGAGAATCAAAGAAGCGAAAAAGAAAAGCTGGGAAGATTTTGGAAATGATATTAATGAAGAATATAAAACAAATAACAGGAAATTTTGGAACCTAATAAGATCAATGAATGGAAAGAAAAAGAAAGAAATAAAACCAATTAGGAATACCGCGAATGAACTAAAAACAAGAACAGAAGATATACTTGAAATATGGAAAGAATTCTTCACGAAAAATTCACAGATGCAGGAGATCATACAGATTTATTGCCAGAATCAGGAACACGAAATGAATATAATGAAGAACTTGAAGAGATAGATATGGAAGAGGCAGAGAAAGCCCTAAAAAGAATAAAAACGGGAAAAGCCTGCGGTGCGGATAATATAGAACCGGAAATGGTAAAATGGCTCGGACAGGTGGGAAAGGAGTGGATCCTTGACATATTTTGTAAGGCATGGCGAACGAACACAATTCCTGCGGATTGGGAAATTAACCTCATCACTCCCATATATAAGAAAGGCGATCAAAGTCAGTGTGAAAACTATAGGGCAATATGCCTATCGACCGTATGTTTTAAGGTTTATACCAAAATAATAGCGGAACGACTTACACATTTAGTAGGAGACAAACTGGGAGAAGAACAAGCAGCCTATAAAAAAGGGAAACAAACGAACGATAATATCCACATAATTAAAAACATAATTGAACGTAAAATCGAGACAGGGGAGGAAATCTACTTCAATTTCATAGACTTGCGAGCAGCATCCGATACAGTAGATAGAGGGAGTATAGATATCTGTCTAGAGAAACTAGAGGTTCCAAGAAAAATGCGCCAAATAATCAATAGTCTATATTGTCAGGTTAGGGGGATAGTACAAGTGAATGGAAAAAGATCAGCAGATTTTGAAATGCAAGTGGGAATAAAACAAGGAGACAGCTTAAGTCCATTAATATTTATTATAGTAATGGACAGAATCCTGCAAAATACGAGGAAACGCAACGAAACTGTGAAGACACTGTTAGGATATAACAGACTGGAACCTGTAGCTGTGGATGTATTACTGTACGCCGATGATCTGGCACTGATAGCTGACAGTTTTGTGAAAATGGAAAAATTAACAAAAATATGGACAGAAGAAATAGAAAAGATGAAGATGGAAATAAACGTAGAAAAAGCAAACTAATGGTGATAAATAATAAAGAGCCAGCCAGTAATCTAATAATTAAAATAAACGATAAACAAGAAGAAATTGTCGACGCATACGAATATTTAGGTACTATTATATCAAAGGATGGAAAAATTGATCTAGACATAGCAAAAAGAGGACGGAAAGCCACAAACATATACTATGCTCTGAATCAAACCATCTTTGGAAAAAAGAAATAGAACCCAAGATCAAACAGATAGTATACAATGCAGTAGTAGACCCCACAATAATGTACGCAAGTGAGTCCTGGACAATACAGCAAAAACACGAAAGCAAAATAACAGCTATGGAAATGAAATTTTTGAGAAAGATCGTGGGGCAAACAAAAATGGACAGAATAGAAAACGAACAGATAAGGAATATGATAAATCAAGAAGATATACTAAAAAGAATTGAAAAATGTCAACTGAATTGGTACGGCCACATAATTAGAATGGAGCAAAAGAGTTTGACAAAAAGAATAATAGAAGCCAAAAATAACGGGAGAAGAAAAAGGGGAAGACCAAGGAAAAAATGGATTGACAGAATCAACGAATTAGGACGAAAGCGAGGGAAGACCATAGCAGAAATGAGAAGAATGAGTACAGACCGGACAGAATAGGATAGAAGGAATGGATTAAATCGTCGTAAGATCCAAAAATAATCCAACGCTGAAAGGCATAAAGATTAACGAGTAGAAGAAGAAGGAGAAGAAGTTTTAATCATTTTGTGATGTGACTGTGTGGTAGTATACAAAGCATTAGCCTTCCGGTATTCAAAGTCAAAGAACAGTGGTTAAATGGATAATAATCATTAGTACGGCTCTATGTGTCAAACTTCCTCGCCACTTAACAATATAGAAAGGCAACAAATTAGTGGAATCGTTTTATCAGAAACTTTCGACTAACATACGTTGGTCACACCCAAGTCCTGGCACGTTTACGCAGCCCCAGTGCAATATTGACTATAATACTTCAACTACGTAACGGATACAGATATATTTCGGTATAGTTGGTTTTGCAATCACGGAAGACGCGATTAAATCAATTAAAGAGCATCTTCTTTTCATTTGAAGGTGTGGAACATTCAGAAATTGTTCAACGTTTGCAATGTGTATTTTGAAAGTCTGTCTAAAAGTACAGTCTATCGATGGATTGATCAAAGCTGGCAGAACGTCAGTAGTAGACGATCCATGTACACCTGGTAATTTTGATGAAAATTGGGGAAAAAGCAAATTATAGCCTAATTCCTACAACTTTGGAAATGTCCCGTAGTTATAAAATTCTGTTATAAAACTGGCGAGTGTTAAATTCAATATATTTTGTAATAGATTTTAACCAATAAATCGACACGTAATGAAAGTAAAACACATATACAGCACTCTTTCAGTATAATTACTTGCGGCAGTGTGGTCTAACTAATCTCAATTGGTGGCCTCTGACACAACAAAACACAAGGAAGGAGACCACACTTTCCATGCTCATCGTATTGCAGCACTCACCGATTCTTACATATAATTAGTACGATTCCGGGAAGAAATTTAGTAATGGTTGCAGCAATTGCTACGGATATTAAAAACATTAACTGTATAGAGAAATTAATTGACCTTTTAAACCTAACGTTTATTTTTCGAATAAAAAAGAGATACTTAGACAATGCATTGAAATAAAATTTTAATACGATTTACGAAATAAGTGTTTATTGTTATCGTTATCTGACATCCAAATTACTAATGTAAACGAGTGTGAATTGATAAAGCACCAATAAAGGGCGATTACATTTCGCACGTTTCGAGAGTACAAATTATATTTAAATGCGTAACAGATTTCCAAGTTACAGTATGCATGCGTAATTGTGTCCTCCTTATATGAGCGTAGAAATTTCACCAAGGCATTAAAGACTAAATAATTATAACGAGGCAATTAGTATTCCTATCTGGTAAAATTAACTTGGTGAAATGCAGAATTCGATTGTACTTACAGGAGGTTAGCTGTAAGATCGCTGCAATAATACTGTGTTTTTAAAGAAATAAAACGCACCGTAAAATGCAATAATTACTTTAATACAGTGGAATTATGGTAACAGGATGTTAATATCCAATTTTATACTCCTTTGGAGTATCTGTTCTTGATATTACGAGGGATATTCGCATGATCTATAAGATTTAAGCAATTGAACCAGAGCCAAATTCCTAGAACATTTCAAGCACCCTTCGTACAAGCAATATTTTATAAAATAGGAACAAACAAAAGCATACTTTGAACACTTTGTTGACTTTATGTGTAAGAGTTGTGGGTCAACTCCTTTTTTAATTAATATCAAATATGAGATTGAAGAAGATGAAGCGACAATATTTTTACAAATGATACTTTTTCATGTTCATCTACTTTAACCAAGCATACAGCGCCGTAAACACCATTTGCAACCGTTTAAAAAAAAAAAACAAAAATAATTTCTTTGACATGTATATTTTGAAAAAAGTAAAAAGACCACACCATTTTTAAAATATTTCAATTAGTATTTTATTAAAACAAAATGAAAATTAACATAACTCCATTCAAAAAGGTGACAAACGAAAATCATTATTTTTTAAATAACTTGAAGACTTTATTGCACTCCTCGTACTAACCCCCATCGTGTTGTCATGGAAGCTATTAGCTTATCGAAAGGTTGCAGGAGACGTTCGTCCACTATTTCTCCACTTCTGCG
Organism: Chrysina gloriosa; assembly: GCA_038088585.1. Lineage (NCBI taxonomy): Eukaryota > Metazoa > Arthropoda > Insecta > Coleoptera > Scarabaeidae > Chrysina > Chrysina gloriosa. Next base: position 65,869,492 of record CM076088.1, read on the forward strand.
AAAAGATCCGCCACATTCTTGAAGAACTGGTTTTCAATCCTCCGTTTTACTATACGGCATAAATTTTCTATCGGGTTAAGATCTGGGGATTGCGGAGGCCTAGATAATGTGATAATGTTTTGGTCGATAAGCCAGGCTATTCCCTATTCGAGGTGTTCTTGTGGTCGTTGTCACATAGGAGGAGGTATGACATCTTGCAAAATATTCCAGTAATCTTGGGATATCATTATTTCCTCGATGTGATCAATTGGACCAATAACTTTGTCGTGGAAACAACCCTCTACCATAACATTGCCAACTCTATATTTAATAGTACCTTTTGTGAGTTTCGGTTTAAGTTGTCCAGCTCTTGGTCTTCCGACATACTGTTTTCCATCCAATTCGCCAGTTTTTGATTTCTGTTCATTCCAATTTAAATACTCTTTAGCGAAATTTAAATGAGACATTGACATTTTTCTTCGAAAGCCCTGCGTCTTATTGTGGACGCCCCTTTTGAATATGTCTGTGGATCTTTTGAAAATAAATTTGATATTCGAAATTCTTTCTATCGTCTCTGACGCTTGCTTTTCTTGGCCTTCTTTCCTTATGAATTAAAAATAGTCCTCCGTTGTTGATAATTCGTCAAATCGTTAATAGAATTTTGTGGGAATATCTTTTGCGAATGTTCGTTGTTATAATCATATATCATATTCATATAATTTCATATTATTAACCTTCCTATACTAACGTCAAAATGAAAGAGGTATACTATACTATATAAGTCGGTCTCACAGACCGTATGCGTGAGTATAGGAAGGTTAAGAACAAAACTCGATATTGGTTTTTGAAATTAACTCTTTTTATACTTAAACAACTGATGATAATGACTACAATGCTTTCACACAGTTGCAAGAGAACCAACTAAAGGATAGAGCCATAAAACCGAAGTTTAATTATTTTTATTGAAATAGTGGAATCACACGTGGTGTCGGTTACAAGTGTTTTGCACAGCGGAAATTCTTTGTTCGAACAAATGTCCACGTGTTATTGCCGCTAAATAAATTTCGCATCTCTTTGCATTTCTTTAGCCTTAAAGTACACATGTTATTTTAAGATGCTAGTCAATGGAATTTCCTTCCTATAACTTGGTGAAATTCTTAACTCCGTTGTTAGCTCTATGCAGTTGCAAATGTTTTGCACAGCACAATATGTATAAGTAAATACACATTTTGCTCAAAAAAATTGAATGCAAACGTACTATTGCGCCAACAAAAATCTGGACAAGTCTTATAGGCAATTTTTAGCAGTATAAACCAATCGTTTATCATATTTATGTCAATTTTGATGTAGCCATTTCTTTTTAATGTCGTGAGAATCGTGAGTAGTGCCCTTTTCCTTATGGACCATTCTTCCCCTAGTAATGAAATTACTTGCATTTTTAGCAGCACTTAAATTCTTAAATGTAGTATGACTAAGATTTGATACAAGAGTGGATGACGTGTTATAATTAAGTAGTGTAAACCGGACTGCTGCTCTTACTTCGCGCCTTGCACGTAAGTGGAGACAAAGACCGGTTTACATTGGTTAATGATAACACGTCATCCACTCTTTCATGAAACCTTAATAATGACATATGTCAACGATTTAAAAATGAAATAACATTTCACAAGGCAAAAGCCAGATTTAAACAATATTATCCTAAGCGTCCGATTTTTTGTTGGCGCAATAGTAGTTACGAAAAAGATAGACAATATTTTTTTCTAACAATCATCTCCATAGACGGTCAATTGAATATCGACCTCCTAATACAGCATTACTTATATGGTCTTATGAGTAATGACCTACACAGAATTCCAGCAGTAGTTATCCATGAGTTGTATTAAGTTTTTTTAGAATCTAGTCATACCTCTAGCAATTTATTAAGCAGGTGCATTAATGCAATTAAAACAGATTTCCAGTTACCATGTGGACCAGAATATTTTTCAGTCAGTTCTGACGATTGTACGTAAAGTACAAAATTCTTTTTCCATTGTGGAAAAGTTCAACCTACTTGAAGAAGTTGTGTAAAAAAATAGTGCTGACTTGGTACCACTGATATCTAAAGACACATCTATCAACAGCCGCATCAATGCCCCTTACACCACCGGAAACATCGAATTTGAGTAATGTGGATTTATCAAATGAATGAATCAAAATAACTGAAGAGGAACTGGCGTATGAGAAGGCTTTTCGTCGTTATAGGAAAGGGATTGATCGGTAATATGGTATATGATTCAAGCACTGATCGGCAAGCAAAAAAATAAGTTAAAAAGGAGTGGTACTCGTTACGGGAAGAAATTTTTTATGTCTGAGATTAATGTAATTGCAAAATCTCAGACTACAAGGACTGCAGAGATTCCAGTGGTTATTTAATAGATAATACACAGCTTATCAAATATAAAATTTGAGTGTTCAACTGTGGCGCAAGCGAGCTCTCTACTGATCTTACCTGCCGTTATATTGCGCATTCACCTTGAGACCTCAAGATATATTTAATAAGCTGTACATTATGTGCCTTATACGAAGTATGTTTTCAAAATTCTTGAAATTTCCAATTGACTGAACTATTAGTAATCATTGGTAGCACTATACAAGTCCTAACATGTTTTGCGTGCGATCGTACACAAACCTGATCAGTATGTTTCAAGCTCTTCACTTCTTTCTAACGATTTTACGCCCTCTTGCTACAAAGAAGAAAAAGAATGGATCTTTAATATTTTACAGCGTCTTCCATAGTAGCAATGCCTACCAGAACATAATGACCGGCTTTATCTAGTGTTAATAATAGCACAGATATATCATCCTTATGAACGAATTAACAACGGTAAAGCCGTTCAAATGGAATCGATTTGGAAACGATTCCTATGTTAGACCATGTATTAGAAGAGGAGAAATAACTATAATCTAGGCAACCCTCCTGATTTTACGCAAATTCATTGGATGAGCTATCTGTTTCACTTATCTCTGATAATAGTTATATTTCTATAATTTTGGAAATATCCTTTGTATGATAAATTAGATAAAAATGTTATCCTTTTAATTTTACAGTATTGTGGTATCAGAACAAAATCATACAAAACAACCACGTGCTGTTATTGAAAACTGTTTAGATTTGAGCTAAACGATTTGGTAAACGATTTGGTAAACGATTACGGTCCAAGCTAATTTTTAAACTCAATTTGCGCAGGATAGTTAAAAAGTAATTATAGACATTAAACCGGTATCCAAAGATACGGAGACGACTTGATGTGATGATCAATGATCTCCCTTTGAAATTAAAAGAATTGTTGAATACTGTCAAAGAGATTCCGAATAGGAATACAGAGACACCAGGACTATCTTTGCAAGATTATGGTACTGCAGTTAAAGCCAAAACGTATTTGAAGAGCAACTAAGTGATCGGTCCTTGTCCAATACAGAACTAAAAGCGAAAATGTTGATACTTATAGGTACATACTCCCAGATTAACAGCTGAATGACTTCTGGCTTTGGAACGAATCATTCTATGATCTTTTAAAAAATGGCTAATGGGTGCCTCATGAATTAGGTTTGATAAAAGAGTGGATGACGTGATAAAGTCGAAGGAGTGATAGCCTCACTCCGATTTGCAGTACTTAACGATAACACGTCATCTACTCTTTTATCAAACCATACTCATGAATCAGCGAAATACGACCCAATGAACTAAATTCATGTTTAGGAGCAGGAGTCATTTTTAAATCGTTTAATTACCAGTTACCTCTACGCTGGAGTAGAAGAGGTATCGATTACGATGATGAAAATAATGATTAATTCTGATTAGTTGTGAAAAGTTAAATATCTCCAGCAAGATTGGACAATCAGCAACCTTAGCGAAACTTCATAATCATCAAAAGAAAAAAGTGTGTGCGGTAGGGGATCCAAAAATGTTCTGACTACCAATTTAGAAAAATGTAATACAGTAGAACCCCTCAAATCCGAACTAATTGGAGCTGAAGCCTGTTCGGTTTTTCCGAAAAATCTGTATTACGTAGTACTTAACTCTATTTATTTATCTTGAATAACGGGTACTTGTCAGGATGTGAGGAGGAGGGGGCGCTAATATAGTCCTAGTGATAACTTCCAGTTAGATAACTGATTTCGAATGAAAAATGTAGTATTTAATTGTAAATACATAAATGGGTTTTTACAGATTTATATGAGTTTTTCTCAGCATTTATCTACCAGAAACGTGTTCAGAATTGCCGGGATTTCGAATTTCCGGGGTTCGAATTTGTATTGTATTGTACCCCATAATTAACAAATTTTGACGTAATAATCAAAGGACGGTCAATATTGACAAAAATTACGTTCTAGCACGATAACGGTCGAATGCTGCTTCCTTGTCGACTTAAAAGAAAATTAGCACATTTTGGCTGTTTTGTGGAAGTTTTGCCACATCCTCTATATTCTCTTAATGTGCCACTTTCTGATTTCTAGCTTTTTAGACCTCTCCCACATTTATTGAGTTTAAATGTAGCTGAAAATTGTTTTAGGAAACTTCAAAAATTCTATTTCTTTATTAGAACAATCCAAACCTTTAGAAAATTATAGAAATTTCGTACATTTTCTTCATAACTTTTACATATGTTTTATTTCGTTTACTAATAGTAATTTTGTTTTTGTGATATATGTATGTTTGTTGGATGGTAAGAAGTGCCTGTTAAATTTCTGATGATCATGCTTAGATTTTGCATTCTTCTGGTGACATTTTATTTTAATGTCAGAAATTTTTTCTTATCAATAATTCAGTTTATATAACAAACATTAATTCCAAAAACAGTACAATCGGAAAGATAAAAAGAAAAAAACCTGAAACTAAATAATTATTATAAAGTAAAGAAAAACGTAAATAGAGGATATTGGTTTTATTGAATAACTGGGTGCAGGATTAGGACATACATAAATTCTCATCAAATAGTGAGTCATAAAATAATTTTCTTGTAAATTAGAGTACAACTGGAGACAGCCTTGGGTTAGAAACACTTTCAAACAAGTAATGTGCGATCAACATTTTTAAGAATGGTAATATTCTCAAATTGTGTCTGAAGGGCTGGGCATGTTGTTTTTACATGATCGTATCAAATGTGACAAACACATGTGGATTTAACATGTTGCTTCGCCGCTGAACTAACAATGAAAATTCTCTCTCGTCACTTTACCTTGTCTAGACATTTCAATTCCTCTGTAGGATAAACTGTTTTCTCACATCTAGCGCACCTTTTACTCATTTTTATATAAAAAATCTCTGACACTAAAACATTAAAAAAACTAATTAGAATTCGCACAATATTGCACGAGTGTCGCCGGCGCGTTTATATTTAATTACTCCTTTCGGTTAGCTAATACTGCACTAACTATTCCACCGTACACGCACTAACTTTCGCTAGTAAATGTAAATGATCGTAAATGCAAACTAGAGAACACCGCCACAAACATATGTAGTAAACTGTCCTCTTTCAGAAAGCTGTCGAATTAACTTTATGGACGTATGGTGGCAGTTTCTAGAACTAAAATCACCGGGAATATTAAAAATTATTGTAATTTAAATTATCTAAAATCAAAGAAATACTATCCGAAAATAATGTTATAGACCCAGGCCTGGAAAAACAATTTTAAAAACAAACAGAACATAAAATGTTGGCAAGTCATCCTCTTTAAGACCAATAAAATGGTTCCTACCTTAACGACATTGATTGAACATATCGAAATTTTATAGTTGTCATCTTCAGTAAAGAATAGACAAAAGAAACACAAAGACCAATATCGATCTTAATATGTAAGGCCGAAATTTAAATTGCCCGCGAGTCGCTTTGCCTGAAGTTGACTACGGGATGAATGTAGGTGCAAGGCAGAAAGATGGCGGGTCGTTTGAGCCAATAGAAGTTGTATACGTTCTTTAGTGAGAATATACGATTCGATAAGTAGTGTGTTTGTTTTATAGTCTGGGCAAACAGCGGTAACAGCGTACTTAATTACGACTTTCCCTTATCTACCCAGTACTGAATCGATGCGGTATGCGAGTAGTTCTGTGTATATGTAGGCTGTCGTAACTTATTTCATAATTGTGCGCTGTAGCGCTGCGCGCCCAGACCAGTGTTTTATGTATCGGTGGACGCGGGGTGTGCGTCTCGTACAAATACAAGTTCAAAAATGCGACTTTCTTTGTGTTCTTATAACTTATATATTAAGTTTTATAGAAATATCCCAATCGCGGTTCTTTTGTAATTTTTAAGACTGTGGTTTATTGTCCAACATCTTGCAAAGTTTCTCCTTTCTCACAACATGCCTTGCAGACAGAATCTTCCACTCTTCTTATGGTGTGAGATGTCTCTTAACCTTCCTATACTCACGTCAAAATGAAAGACGTATACTATATTATATAAAAAGGTCTCACAGACCGTATGCGTGAGTATAGGAAGGTTAAGTCGGCAACGTCCTCTCGACAGCCCCATCATGAGTCCCACTATCTACTTAATTTAATTCCTGCTCATTCGCAGAAATTGTTGTGAACATGCAAGACTACTTCTGTGCCCATGTGGTCCTCCAGTGTTTATCATGTACTTCCTTTAGCAAATTCCTCATCTCAGTTCTTATAGTTTGATGAGGAATTTTACATGTAGGTTTAGACAGGCTTCTTCTTTGCCTCCTCTTTACTCAGGAGGTTGGTCTCTTTGTTTACTTGTATGCCCCAGTGTTCTGATACCTACCATAGATTCACTCTATTGTATTCTGCTAAGATAAAAACACCAATGCATCCGTGGGCACTCGTTTATGATATATGCATGTTCTAAATTTATATAAATAATACGAACAGTTATCCGCTATAGTTCTTTGTTTACGTTTGTTTTGTTTGTTCGACACGAGAGCAAGGTTTAGAAGATGGCACGACAATTGCTCGAATTCGTTAGAAATCGTACCACAATCGTACACAATTATACTTACTGCTATTCATACGTTGGCGTTGGGTTAGCGTCGGTATACGTTGTTTTTTATTCCTTAATTCGTTATTTTCCACCGTTTTTCACTGTCGAACTGAGGAACAAATATGTTTTGTGTGAAAATAGCTCTATGGAGGTTGCAAAGATGACATAATCAAAGGGAATAAAAGTAAATATACGCCACATATTTAGGACTGAAGCTCATATGCACTCAAGCAAATACTTACAAATGTAACGAACAAGAAGTGTTTCCACAATTTAATTAAGGCAAGTGATAGATGTTGCCTATATAATACGAGTGACCCTAGTAATTGCGAACATTGCTTCAATAGCATCGAAGATTTTTCAGCAGACGATAACGTGCTGACTCATGCCATCCACGAAAAGCAAGAAATACATGTGAGAGAAGAAACACCGATATAGGAAGGGTCTCTGCACTACAACTGCTTTAATAAGATAATAATGAAGATCACTACTACATGGATTGACTGCCACTGTGTCCTTCCGTACCTTCATTTTATTACTCCCAGGTTATCCTCTCGCCTCTCTTCCACATTCCTCATTTCTTTTTCTAGAACCAACCTACTTCACGGATCCCCGCTCTTCAGAATGTATCGTTTTGTCAACTTCCACTATGACGATTTTTTCAATTGCTGTTAACGTCTTTTTTTTTTTTTTGGAAATATGTATGTACATTACCTTGGTCCCATAAATGTTAAACGTTGGACAAATAAATTATATTATTATTATTATTAAGTGTTGTACGGTATACGAGGGTAGATTGAAAAGTTGTCGGAAGGACATATACGGATTCAGTTATATTTTATTTTTGACAATAATCCCTTGTCAATCTACCCTCATAGGCACAAGCTTGGTTTAAGTTTTTGTTACATAGTAAAGAGAAAAATATTAAACTGTCTACAATAATTTGCATTTTTTACAAACCTGTGATTAGTTCTGATACCTTAAGATAAAGTTTTGTTGTACTACTTCAGTGCGAATGGAATAAAATAATACAAAATAAAATGTATACTTATATTTCTTTTCAGACAGGCCTTTCATCTAAAATATAGTTGATATTGCTATGCAACAGGTTTGATATCACATAATATAATCTACATAAATAGAAACACAGACACATATCTAATTAGGAATGTAGGATTTTACACATCTTTACACATACTACACGCCATTGCATGTTTACTCCCTAACAAAAACTAAAGTTTAAAATACTATATAGTAAAAATACTCTATTCTTTACTTTCCGATATAGCTTTATATACTTTCGTTAGTGAGGTACTTATGTGATTTGTAATAAATTGTGATATCGATTATAAAACTACAAATAATGATCCTATGTATATACGAGTTTATAAAAGGTACAAATAATTCGATGTATGCTCTGCATAAAACTAAGGAGTAATCAGGCGCAGAATAGTGTCATTCTATCGATCCAATTCAAACTAAACGTTTCCACCCATTATTAATTAATACACAGTAATAAATATGAAATCACAGAAAAATAAAAGTAAAAGTAAAGGAGATTCTTCTACAAAGTTCACGATTATCTTCTCCAGAGTAGTGGGCAAGAAATTGAATATCAGTTACGTTCTGCAGTGAAGGCTATCGTATGCCTTTACCTTCTCGGGTATAGCGGCACATTCCAATGGAACCCTTGCCGTTAATTCTTTAAGACTTCCAACAAAAGTTATTTTCCGATAAAACTTTGTACTGAAACGAAAAATTTTGTATTGTAAGCATGATATCAATTGCTGAATAGGTAAACAAAACAAACATTATTTCTCCTAATTGTCGTATGAATCTGATACTATTCACAAAATAAAGTTTATCTCCAAGAATCTATACTACTAGCGCATATGGTGAACACAACCATATGACTATATATACTTAAACCTGTTCTTGTATTTTTGTTTTAGGACGAAGCAAAATCACAAGATAAAACAATTACCTTATAAAGGGCTTTGCCATGAATAACATAGTTTTAATCCAGAGAGTTGGATGAACTATATACAGATGTGTTAGATTCTTTCGCAATTTCCTTCCCACCATCTGATAACATCTCTTCAACCAACTAAATGATGGTAATCTTGTTGCAGCACCATGCAAGTAAATAAGTACATAATCTTCGGTTACGAGTCTTTCCAAAGTCCAAAGCACATATCTAAAATTAGGAATAATAGTAATTGTGTAAACGTAAAAGAATGATGGCGTAGAAATGATTGAAAAGTAAGTTACAGCATCTACACTTACAGAAATAGATTATCCATTACGTAATCATAATCTATTCGTGATTTATCTGGTAGGAAGCACGCTGAGAAAACGACAATGGCTGTGTGACCACCTGCTCTTAAGTATCCACCGTGTGATAGAACTCTTTTGTAGGGTTCTATTACGCGCATATCGATGGTACGCTGTTCACCTCCTGGAAGAACCATTCGTTGCCAATATCTTGCATGTCTCCTTTCCTCTGCGGCACTAAGAGGTTCAATTGGTTCTGGAGAATCGTTCCCTGAATTATAAAAAAAACACTCTTAATTGAATGGAATATCAGTAATAAAATAGAACTGGCTTTCACTTGGTGAAGATCCATGATGAGAATAAATAAAATTCGTAGAGTAAAAACAATTCACTATATTTAACAAAAAAATGTAGCCGACACATTGGCTTCGTCAGACTATAGCCATAAAGCTAACTCTATTACACAGATGATAACTGAACCTCGCCGATTGTTTGGAAGTGTTTACGAGGAATCCAACGGATTTCAAGAGACGATTCGTGACCATGAACACCAGAAACAAAAATGCAATCAAAACAATGGATTGCACGGGGTGAATCGGTTTCGAAGAGGACAAAGGCCATTCACTCGGCCGCAAAGGTGATGGCATTGGTTTTGGGACGCAAAAGGAATCCAGAAGCTAGAGAAACGTTGACCCAGTGTGTTGAGTTTCGAGGAGATTATGTTGAAAAATAAAATATAACTTGAATCCGTATTATTTTGTTTTCATTCTCATTCCGGAAACTTTTCGATCATCCTCGTATGTTAAATTCACTCCACATTAATTTTATTCTAAGAAAATGCATGAATAAACAATTATTAAATCTTATCCCGTTTACGAATGCATTATTCTGTAGTATTGTCTGTTATCTTATCAGTTTTCATCACTAATGTATTACATAATAATATCCTACAGAAATACTTCAATATAATATCTACGTATATGGTGAGTATGATTTAATACTTGAATTTATTAACTATTTATTACATACTTTCAATAGTGACATCTAAATCCTCATCATCTAGGAGATTAGGATTGCCTGCGAATACATCCTCAGATCTAAGACTATCAGAATTGCTATCTATGCTTGATATGTCACTGTCATGACTTGCTTCTGTTGTTTGTACTACTTTTATTCTTCGTAATTTATTGCTTCTTCTTCCATGTGCTAGGAAATTTAAATTGCCTAAAACACAATATATATTAAATCAGATTGAATCGATACGTTCATTTGCAAATGTAATTACTTTCGTACTTTGCTTTAATTTTAAGAGAGAATTAGAATTTAGAAGTATCAGAACTACAAGTGGGCCTAAACTAATAAGTATGGTACATGATTCATAATATTTACACTATATTCTTCACTTCGAAAATGTTTTTAAGCTTTCACAAATACGCATGATGTCGAATCTTTACCACAATTAGTATGGTAAAGGTAAGAACTAAATTATTGAAATTCATTCTAAACCACATACATTTTTATTTTTATCAGTAGCATTTCATTGTTACTTAGTTCCTTGATCCTTACACCCGATGGGTACAGAGAGGGTTTTGATTATATATACACAGGTGTACATAAATCGGCGAAAAAGCTACACACAGTGACATCCTTCATTCGGTTCTGAATCGAAAATCTTAATCTTAGTGTGTATCATGCTTCGTATGCCTTTAGCAAGAATTTGAAAGAAACATACATTTGGCAATACTCCACTCGCAATTTACTGTAACAGTAGATATCGTAATATTTACTGAATTTCAATCTTCCAAAACATTTTACTGGTCATTAGTAGGGAGATGATAAATGTCAAAATTGTAACAGTAATGTTTTTGATAGAAATAACATTATTGTTCTATAATGTTGCAAGATGTTTTCGTGAAAGTATGTTAATGAAGGAATGTGAAAAACATAATCGGAAGAAAACGTTTACTAACAAATAGTATCAAAAATTCTTCTTTAATCTAAACTACGGCTATTTCTATCAACAGATATATAATAACGCTTATTTGTGGAATAAAAGTCCAATTTTCTTGAACCTCGTGAAGACGTATGACGCATGATACAATATTTTGATGTGGAGATTTTCGATTCAAAATTTCCTAAGGGGTTACGTTACGTGTAGCCTTTTTAGTAATTTATACACACTCCATATACATAACTCCATTTTTTCAGGTGTCGCAGCAGAATTCTGAATGTAAGAGTTGAAATGTTACTGATAACAAGCGAAAAACGATAGCGACATTTGTCAGAAACTTATTGTTAACAGAACTGTTGTAAATAACTGAATAATCATTCTAGAAAGTGTAAGTAGAGAAAACTGCATTATTTGGAGTTTATAAATGACTATAAAGTAGTCTACCAGTAAGCAGTAGATTATAGTAAATCAATATAAATAACTCATCTATTGTATATAAAATTTATCTACATATTTGGGTAGCATTAAGAAAGGAGTGTGATGAGATAAGTTTGTATAAATAAGTTCAAAGATGCAGTTGTATTTCAAAAGGCCACTATTGGCACACAGTATTTTTAAAAAAATCATATTTGAATGTATGTAGAATTCACATCTATAACAAAAAATTGAGGTTTCCATTTGAAAAAATGGACTGCTGCCTCACTGGATGTTATGAAAAATTGGGTCAGCTCATCAAATGATCCAGAAAGTTAAGGAAACTTACATTTGTCACTTCTCCATCAATAGTTTGATTGCATATATTTCAGCACAAACTTTTGAATTGGAATAACCCGTATAACTTTGAAGGGTTATACCTTCCCCTTAAAGACAAATTGAGCACTAAGAAGAAAAGGTTTTCTACTATTGATGTAAGTGTCTAGTTGCACAAAGTTTCAGAATCAATAACTTTCCTTGTGAGTTTTAATTAACCTAAGAGTGAATTAACAAAGTCCTAAGTGACCTATATATAATTATAATTCTAATAGCTTATACTAAGTATACATACCTTCTTTTTCAGTCATAATCAAAGAGACATTTTGTAAATTAGAACTCAAATGTGCTTCATAAATTGATTTTTCATTTTCAGTATCGCTCAAATCAGTATGACAAATCTCTAATGGCATATCATATACTAAAGCTTTCTTCAAGGCTGACGGACTTGCTGGGAAATCTGAAAGTATTCTTGACTACAATATTAACAGGACGCATTTCTCTAACGTTTGATACCTGGTAATTTCTCATCATATTCATCTAACAGAGGCAAATCAAAATTTGTGTGTTTTTCAAATGCATATTGAAAACCATCCAATTGAGAAGTAGTTAAATTAATTGCAGAACTGTGAGCTTCAGGTTTAAATGTTTGTTTTTCGTAATACTGATAGGATGTCCTTTTTGGTTTCTCGGGTATAAGGTCAGGAAAATCAGATGATATCGGAGAAACAGGTGAATACATTAACGGATGTGAGTTGGTCGCATTTTTGGTTAGAGATTGGTTTTTACTACAAGTGATTTCCTCATATTGCTTATTATCTAGAGATTCATTATCTAAGCGTTCGGAGTTTTGTGGTTTATTTAAACGTAATACTTCCTTAGAAACGCAGTGTTCATTCCCGATGTATCAGATGTCTCTGATATATCCATTTTTCAGAGTCTGGAGTAATTTGATCACTGAAAGTAACAAAAGATATATACCTTGTATAGTGGAAATAAAACATTACTTTACCTCATTTTTAACTAAAAACTAAATACACCACACTCACAGATCAGACTGACACATTTTCCACACAGCCATTTTCAAATATTGAAAATCAGTTACGCCACTCTTGAAATCACAAAATGCCTATTCAAGAAAGTTTTCTCACCATGAAGACGCTTGTAAAGCCTGCTTTATTTAAATTCTGTTCTAATTTCTAACAAATTATTCACACTTCTGTGATACACTTATATAACGTATTTCTTAATTGTACTTTTATTAAGCTTGTTACAAAACTGTAGAAAGTTCTCATCATATTACAACTTGTTACTTGTATTTAAATCTAGGTTGTAGATATCCGTTTCCGGTGCATCCAGCTTGTACAATAATCTCATTTTATTTAATACAAAACCGCAATTCCAAATAAAGTTAAAACACTACGGAAATGCTGATAAGAATAAAATCCTGGTTTGAACACCAAACATGTCTATTGTTCCATTTTCAACAATAAATATAAAAAGCAACAGTGACTCTGAAACTGTTTTGTAGAAAAATTCCTTGGCAAGACATTTTTCTTGATATAATTAAGGTACGCATTAACCAGAGGTAAATCTTTAGAGATTAGTATAATTTGTATACCTTTTGCTATAGGTTATGGGCCCAGGTCAGGTGACAACAAAGAGGATAGTGGTGTCGATGTGGCCCTGAAAGCATATTGTATAGTATATACTGTATAATACCTGTTTATACGTGTGTAACAAAGCAATGGTTGCCAGTGATTACAAAGTAAATGTTGACAAACTTGAAGGGCCTGAATATTGGGCCAAGTGGAAATTGCATTTGTCTATGGTACTACATTCGTATAGACTCGAGGACATTGTCAACGGTATGCGAAAACGTGTCGAACTATTACCTGCACCTAAAGATGAAGAAAGGCAGCGTACGCGGCGTAGCAGAAGGACGACACGAAAACAGCAAGATTACTAGCCAATGCATTAAGCAGATCGATTGCCGAGCTTGTGTTGACGTGCAATAATGCCAAGGAAATTTCGGACAAACTAAATACTAAATTCGAACGTAACAGTACACAACGTCACAATATGCTAATTGAATTGTTTATTAAGGCGAACCAGGGCGAAAAAGAGGACATAAGTTCACACGTTGCAAAGCTGCAAAAGCTGTTTGTAGACCTGAACGAAGAATTAACGAAGCACAATGAAAGTATCCCATCCGAAAGAATATTAAATGGCCGGATTTTGTCCACATTTGGAAAGAAATTTGATAATTTTAAGGATCTTTGGGATGCAGTTCCATCGGAAAACCAGAAACTTAATTTACTAATTGAAAAACTATTTACGATTGAATGGCGTGACCAAAACACAATACTTTTATATTTACGTATAATTAAATGTATATATATATATATATATATATATATATATATATATATATTTTGTGACCTTTTTATACTTATCTTATATAATAGTTTTCTACCACTAATTAGGTCAATGAAACAAGACTGGTTTGAACAATAGTTATATTTCTAGAACGTTTGTTATTACCTAACAGAATATGCAACGTGCGCAACTTAAATACTAAAACTTAAATAAAGTAACTTTTACCCTTACCACGCCTATTTTGAAAGTTTCAAATACGTATTCCGACAATTAAGTTGCTATCCTCTACAAACCCTATAAGCAACCAGGAACGTCTGGAAACTATCAAACGGTATTTTCAAGCCACATCTTACTCTCGTAGTCGGTGCCGTCCTTTGAATCCTACAACTCCGCATGACCAGATGGAATGTTTCTTAAACTTCTGCAGGAGATAATTAACGACATCATGGGTCCTCTTCTGGAAGTATTCATGAGTAGCTATGCCATGACATATCCCCAAGGCATGGAGAGAAACTAGCGTGGTATTCATTCAAAAAACCGGAAAAAGAAGCATATAGTGATACTAAATCATTTAGACCCATCAGTCTCACAGCTTTTATGTTGAAGACTATGGAAAAAGCCACATACTTGAATATACAAGAAGGGGCACTTGTTAGTTCTCCTCTACATCCTTTGCAATGGACATACCAATTGTAGAAATCAGGAGAAGCTGCCCTACACAGTTTGGTTGGAGGACTTAAAAGATGATTGCGTCAGAAGGAATATGTGCTAGCAGTATTTTTGAACATAGATGATGCTTCTGACAATACTTCGATGTCCTCAAGTATCGGAATATAAATTAATAAACTTTATTGTGCCCAAGAGTATAATTCCAGTACAGACACAAATACTAAGAAAAAGAAAAGCACATTTGGTATATGGATGCCGAGTACATCATGTTCGTTCGACATCCAGGTCAGTAAAATGCAACAACATGACGTGAAACAACACTACATGTAAATGAGCGAACTGTATACTACACAGCAGAGTAGTTCAAGCCCAAATGCAGAATAAAACTGTCAGCATGAGAACAGCAAGAGGATATCCTCAAGGTGGAGTACTAACACCACTACTGTGAAGTCTAGTAGTACAAGATCTAATCAGGTCTTTAAATGATCAAGGAATATGGACACGAGGGTTTGTTGATGACATTGTTATTGTGTCCAGGGTGAAATTCTTTGGAACAGTGGTAGGCATCATGCGGAATGCATTGCGAACTATGGAAAGATGGTACCCATAGAAGAGGCTATCTAATCCACAGAAAACAAGGATGGTAGTTTTTACCAAAAGGATGAAGCTAGAAAGCTTGGGCAGCATATAACTGTTCGACCAGGACCTAGGAATTGACCAATTCGGTAAAGTATTTGGGCATAACGCCGAATGCAAAACTGAATTGGATACAAACACTTTGCTAAAGTGACGAACAGAGCGTTCTGGCAATCTAGGAAGGTTATTGGCAAGATCTGGAAATTCAAACCAAAAGTGAACTGATTGTGTACTGTGGTAGTAAGGCCAACGATCACCTTTCGAGCGGTAATCTGATGAAAGAACCCAGAGGTGCCCTTGGCTTTGAAAACGCTTACTGCTCTTCAGATGCAGGCTTTGTTAAGAATCACTGGGAAAATTAACATTACGGGAACCGTTGCCATGGAGCAATTGGTGGACGCAGATGTAATTGGAACAGTACTGGACCAACCATTATTACAGATGCCTATGGACAGTATGGAGGCAGAAATAATTTTCACACACAAAATAAAAACTTTGAAACCGACCAGGGACTGAACGAGGGATCACTTGAGAAACTCAAGTGTCGGTGTTTGATTTACGGGGGATCATAATCCATCCGGGGCACCGAGGCTGGTATCTACGGACTGTGTCCCACTGAACTTGGGGAAATATGTAACGGTTTTTCAGGCTGAGATATTTGCAGTAGCAACTTCCGCTGAAAAATTAGAAGAAAGGCAGCACAAAGAAGACTAGAAATAGGACCACAATCGATTTGTAAAGGTCGTAATGCAACAGGCAGCATTACCACAAAGAAGACTATACATAACGACTGTCAGGCGACTATTAGAGCTGTTATGAAACCTATTACCAGGTCAAAACTGAAACATTGAAACAAGTCCTCGATGGCATGAGGCAACGTCGCGTCCTTCGAATCTCGAATGTCGAATTTTTTACCGGCAGGCAACACATATGATTTACCTCCTGTACGACTCAATCTTTGATGGGATTCAAAGTAAGCGAAAGAAATAAAACTTGACCTTGTTTCAGATATGGCCCGAATTTTACTAGCGTTTACATTCTACGTCTAAATAATAAACATCCTAGTTACCCGTATACTGTTATAAGTTCTCGAAACGTTCCTTGGAAACTTCAAAAATAAATTTCGCCTTTCCTGTGATAGTAGGAAAATATTTTCTATTACAAATTTTGTTTTTCTTTTCAACTTTCTTCTGTTTTAATGATGCATAAACCCGATATACGAATTAAGGAAGGAACGCCACCTTCCTCAACTCATTGCTTTTCATGTTTTTAATGAATTCCAAAGAAATTTCTACTGCTTTAAAAAATTTCGTGAAGAGTTGAATATAAAATTTACCAGCAATAAATTAACAGTAGATCAAAGGATAAGATTAGTTCGAAGTAGACATTTATAGAAAGAAATTAGATCAACAGATCTATAGCCACGAAATCAAGTCATTGTTTTCAATAAGAAATTGCATCTTGCAACTGACTGAAAGATAGGAAAGGACTCCATTAAATTAATAATATCCTTCGATACAATGGTTCTCAAGAAGATATAATACACAATATGATCAAGAAGTGTTTAAAATTAACGAAAGATTCCACAAGCCTGACACTTGATACCTGTCACGACAACTAATTGTAAGTTAACGTTAAAAATGCCTCAAAAGCCTTTGAAGAGAGTAAGTAAGCTGCACGTCATGTTTAACTTTAGTAATTAATTTCGGAATTTTCTATAAAATCGCAAAGACAAGAAATGCCGATCCAAATTTTCCGTCTCAAATAATCCATGTAAGTGGGACTCAATAGTTTACTTGGTAAACTAAATGGTAAAAGTGAAAGTTGATGGTTGTCGAGGGACCTAGGACGTTACGGTAACGTCGTTACCTCAATCAATATTAAAGAGATCTGCTAGGTGACAGATCTTCACTCGAGGCCTAACCATTGAGGGGTTAATTCCGAAAACAATCATTTTGTAGATTAGCCAGTCATGCCAGACTGTGTCAAAACCACTTGCGAGATCTAAGAAAACGGCCCCAACGGAGTCTCGCCTTTCGAGATGCCTAAATTGTTCTGAATTTTAACTGTTGCTGTAGAATAGTACTTAGGGAGTGGCTTAACCCGCCGCTATCTTCCCTAATTCTACAAATCGTCAGATACCTACATAGTATGTACAACTAACAATACATGATTGCTTTTACTTTCCTGAATACCCGCTTTTGCATATTTCCACACCCCATCAATTTGTGAAAACCGTGTTTTGTCGACTGCCGGCCTCTAGTAACAGTATGAGGCAGCCATATTTACTTGTCTCTCGTAATGTGTTATATGACATTTCGCCTTCAGCTAAATAAAATAAATTGAAACTATTTTAAATTGTTTTAGAATAAATTAGGAACAATTAATACTGGTATTAAAATCAAAATACATAGAAAATATAAAGCATTTATTGTTTGCTGTATCAAAAGGCAAAAAGGCACCTAAATCCAATACTTAAAACAAAACAATCCATCAGAAGTATCACATTCCCGTACCATATATCAATTATAACGCAAAAAAGCTGTGGAAACGTATCAGACCTGTTTTATTGCAACTGTATTTCATTTTGAAAAGGAAAAGGTGAAATAGACTAAATATATTGACATAATTTACTTGATATAATTTCGTCCTTTTTAACAATTGCTTGTAAGATACTCTATTTGATGTAGGTATCGATCAACAAAAAATATTTCAAAATAATTATAGATGTAAATTTGAGTTTACAGTTCTATTATCAATAGGTCTCAGTGTATCAACAACTTGGACAACAGTAGGAACAACAATATTCCATAAATTTACTACTCATTATATTAATTCGACTACATCTCAAAGGTATTTTCGAATACAAATTATTTGAAAAGAGAAAACCGTCATTTACCATACCAAATTCAATGTTTGACCATTTTGTATTGGTGTGCTTTGAGACTTTATCACGTTGTTTTACCACTTATACTTGAAAATTGTCAATTATTGAACAACATTAGTCACAGAGATTGGGTATTAATCATTAACTTAAATTAAAAAATAATAATTTTTTTTTTTTTTTGGTTTAACGAAAAGAAAGACGTATATATTTTTTTAACAAAAACAATATATATGCGGTTGATAATGATATAGAAAGAATGTAAACAAAGTGTAAACAATATAATTATTTTCGGGAGAGAAATAAATAAATCTTAGCATTGAATATACAGGATATAGCATAAATATAATTAAAATCGATCAACAATTAATTTTTGTTAGTTTCGCGATGCTGAGATCGCTCAGTCTTCGTTAGTAAGTGAAATTTAAGATTCTTCATTGTCCTCTTTACTCTTGGTACCTCCTTCTGATTGCTCTCGAGGTTCTTCGTGTGTTTCTTCATTAATAACGTTGTTATCAACCTCCATTGGTGTTGCTTCAGTGTCAGAATTTTTAAATTCGGCATCGGAGAGTTTGTCGAAGTCATTTCTTTCGCTATCTGAACTTGGCTCCTTTTCCTTGGGAAAAAGCGTTTCAAGATTTCTGGAGAAACGAACCTGTGATGGTTTGGTTTCTTGTTCACTTTCGGTATCGGTCGAAGAGTTCTTTTCAGATTCTGAAGTGTCTGGACCTAGAATAGACAGCTGTTCCTTCGCCTCGATTTCTAGTTTAGGCGCTGGTGGTCGCTTCTTTCGTGCCAGATTTAGGAAATAACAGTAACAGCATCTAAATGATAGATACTCAAATTCTTCTTTTAGTGCCATACCTATGAGTATATGTATATATTATGTAAAACGTAATTCCTAAATTAATATTATGAATTAAATTAAAAATTTCGAACAATAATGTTTGTTTTTATTAATTGATTTGTCTTATGGAATACTAGAAAACGTACAACTAAATATTTTAACTATTAATAACAAATGACAGCATAAATCAAATAAGCAATCAAAAATAAATCATTGCAGTACTAATAAAAAGCACTCCCACCTACTATTCATTTCATTACAATTGTTAAAATTACATTTAAGTAATTTAAATTTTATATTATTTATCATATATTTTATCATATTTTCTTTATATACGATGGCATATTAATAATTTGATATTAAAACCAATTCTGTGCAATTTAAACGCATTTCATTAGAAGGTTGGTGTTCCATATTCTTTAAAAACACTTTACTGGTTTCGTCTCATTAACTATGTATGCATGCATTAAGTATAAATATGTTTGCATGTCTGTATGAATTAACATTGTATGCAAAACGTTATACCGAATATTTCATGTAATATTACAAACGTAATACATTTTGCTATCCATGCATAAGCAACTAAGAATAAGGTTCTTCATTCTGAACGAATGTTGCCATTAATTATAATAAATGAATAATTAAATTGAGTGACTATGATATAGTTGTATTTATTAAATAAGATTAAATATGCAGTGATGGTCATAGAATTAAGAACAGTTTGTTGGTAAACATAAATGGTCATCTCTAGAATTTTCGATTATAAGAACTGCACAATTATCGAGCCAAAAATATGTTATATACCGTAAAACGAGGTTACTTCGACAGCGGGGATTACTTCGACAGCGGGGGCGACTTCGACATCCATATTATGATGCATGCTTTTGCATAAAAATTGACTTATTAGTGTTTTTCGCGTATCCATTGATTTTTTATTATTTTTATATTTGTTTTGTTGTTATTCATTATTACTAGTTTATTAGTTTAGTTTTTCTCCTTGTTTCAGGTAATTTTTTCTTAAGATGCCACACACATACCATGCAGAAAGCTACTGAGACTGTAAACAACGGCATGTCCAAGTTCAAAGCAAGTTAAAAGTATAAGGTTCCAAGCACAACTTTAATGCATAAACTTCGCCAAACTCATCCTTTAAAACCGGGTTCATGTGTGCTGACTGTCGAGGAAGAACAGCTAATAACAAAAACGCCTGGTGTTGTAAGCGACTGAGGCTTCCCCATATTCTTCAAGTTGTGGCAAAGTTTGTGACGAAGCAAGGCAAGGACGTTCCGGGATGGAAGAAAAACGAACGAAGGTGAGGTTGTGATTGGAGATAACCTTGCATCACAGTTTCCTCGTGTCGTCAATGCAATAATAGCGAATAATATACATATATATGACTCTCCTACCAGCAATTTCAATCATCTAATGCAGTCTTTAGATGTGAGTTCTTTTGGTCCCATGAAATGAAAACGCGAGAAGTCCTAGATTCATGGAAAAAGGAGTGTCGTCGAAAAGGAAGCATCCCAAAAGAGCAGTTCCCAAAGTCTATGATTGTGGTCCCATATTGCAGACAACGCTGCCACAAAGCTACAATCTGGCTATAAGGTAAGAGGGCCAAGCACCTTTAATCCAGAAAGAGTTTTGACAAAAATCCCGGCAACGAAACGACTTTCGAGAGGATGCTGGATACCAGTTTACTAGATTTTCTAAAAGAGGTTAGAGGATACTCTAATGAACAGGCAACGTCTCGCAAAAGAGGAAAGACAATAGCAACACGACCAGGCCAGCAAATACAAGTTTCTCATGTTGAGACAACTCCGACCACGCGAAAATCAAAGAAGATTATTTTTCCTTTTTCTCGTATCGAAGTTAACCTGGAGCAGTTTACATTTTACTTTATGCTTAAGTACCCGGGGTAACTTCGATAACAAAAAGAAACCAGGAAAAAAAGGGTGAAGAGAGGGCGGGGAAATATATTTTTAGTAAAATAATCAAGACTTCAACTGTTATGATGGTACGTGAGCCAAGTTTCTCAAGCGAATAGCTTCCTTTGCAGAGCAACAAATATGCCAAAAAATTGTTGAAGTAGCCCCGTTTTACGGTACATATTATCACCAAAATATCAGTAAATAGAGTGCATTTGTCTATTCTTTTTGTACAGTGTGTCCCCGGATTAACTTCACTACTGGTATAATTGATCAAAAAAATTGAAATTTCGTTTTGATGTTTTGGGATGCTGCCCTTCTTGGTCTGCAAAGAATTTCAAGTACATTTTTACTTTTTTAAAATTAAGGTCGTCATGACAAATGAGAAAAAACATTTTCTGTTAAAGTAAAGTGTAAAGTTGTTTAAAATATGTTTCCAAAACATTAAAACAAAATTAAAACATTTTTGACCAATTACACCTACAGTGAAGTCAATCTGGGGACACACTGTATACGTGCTTTACTATTTTCACCTTTTAGTTCAAAATATGTAACGATAGCGTTTCGTACTAATTATATGACTACAACTACATATGTAAATATTTTCTTACCGTTGTGACTAGAACATTGTTTGCATATTAAAGCATATCTATTAGACGGACCATCTCCAACCAAGTACTCTACCATTTTATCGAATACTGAACGGTCTCTGGGCAATATCGCCCTTGGCAAAGGCAAGGGCGTCCCAGAAACGCCGGGTTGTAGCGGAATGGAGGCGATAGAACCCATTGAGATAGAAGAAATACGCGCCATTGGTTGTGTGGAAGATGTTATTAGAGGTGGACGGGCTGGTGTTTGGAAACTGTTGAATGGAGCTTTAATATTCGGAGTTTGTTGTAATGAAGGCAAAGCTCGATGTCGAAGACCTAGAAAATTATATAATGTATTTATGATAAAGGCAAGGGCGCAAAAATATCGAACAAAATATGTACAGTGTATCAATGTGTGTTAAATATATTTTATTTTATTTATTACTTTATTTGTTTTTCAATCTATACTAGTGAAAATGAGTTAAATATTACAATGCATAATTAAATTTAAGACCAACAGGAAGATATAAAATCGTAATCATCATCCCAAGATTAAGACAGAACGCAAATTTGTGATTAACTAGGCATGACCATATATAAAAAATAATGTACAAGCATTAAAATCTATTTCTAAAAAGGAAATAACTGGCAACAAATTCCCTAAAAATTTTTATTTTTACTGGTGATTCCATCCAAACTATTATGAAAAAAAAAAAGGATATCCTTTTAGTTACACTTGCGTTCGTAAAGTAAAGAATAAAATTAATCAAACGTTTAGACGATAAAAAGATTTCGAGAAATATAACTTGACGCCCCTTGCCATTCAAAATTTTTGGGTTGACCATTCTTTTAATTCTTTCTAAATGTATGTAGCTACCTTTTTGATAAATTCTAATTCCTTTTCAAACCTACTTTCTGTCAGTGGAAATTTGACCTATTCAGTAAGAAATTAATAAACAATATCATCCGTTGTTAAACTTAATTGTGTCACGTTTTGAATTTAATTGCACTAAGCAATTTTATATCTAGCATTCTTGCTGTCCAATACGGTAAAAATATAGTCTACGTATCTAATCGTGGTAAACAGTTTACCGATGTGATATAGTGTCCGTAATACATCACAGTCCTTGTAATCACTATCATTGTATATGCATGATTAAATGAATAAGTAAAGAATTTATTCCAACAAAATGTTTGCTACATTCTTGTAATTAATCCTTGTATTATATCGGATTATCGGAATTATCGTTTTATAAATATCCTACATCTTATGCATGGGTTTAATTTAAGGATTTACTTTTTATTTATCTAGTAATTACTTCGAGGTGATAATAGTATTGTGTGTAAAAATAGATTGAATCAATAATACAGAAGCACACGTTGTATTGGCCGATATATATAATACATTCGTCTGAGGTATTTATGTATGCAACTTGCTATATCTGCAAAAATGGAAACATTGACTATGTAAAGTTTTAATACAGACTTTTCAGTTAAAAGCAAAATGTGTAGTATTCTCTATGAACTTTTTAATGAATGTTTATAATATGCAGTATTTACCACTGCATTCCTTCGGGTTAGAAATACTGTTGGTTGAGGGTAAGAATGATTGTTTCTATTATTGGATCTAAATAGGCAACCGGAATGGTTGCATCTGGTTTCATTAACCCCTCCCGTTATCTGCCCCACCTGTTCAAGGGATTTCAGAATAGAACTATGCAATTGTCTTGGACCATCCCTCTGTAACGTGCATAACGGAATAAAGTTTTTCTCAAACACTATTATATTTGACAGGTGTATTGAGTAAATTAGATACAGCTTTGCAAGTATAATTTTGCGTTTCAGGGGTGAACGCGCAATGGTACGGGAGTATAATTTACACGGGGCTCAGTTTTCTTCCTCACATTACACGTTCAACTATTTCATGCGCCATCAATGAGGCTGGAACACAAACGTGAAGACGTACAAGGCTGTACCCCACTAACATTTCGATCATATATAATATAATATATAGCGGATTTTAGGTAACATTTTGGAAGAGAATCACACTCCACCCAACATTCAAGTTCGCAAAATGGTATATGACTCGGATAGACCCAAGATCTGCACTGTTGCAATGCTGTATATATATAAACTTATGTGAGTTTGGACGTCATTGATAAATTTCGATATACACATGAGGATAGTACCTGTTTATATCAAACCATTCTGTATTGTTATCATGGGATAATTTAAAATTTTCATATTTCTATTAACACACCATTAAATGGGGGTTGAGACTTTTCCACAAAAGCAAAGGTAAAGATGTATCATATTTTTAAAAATGGAAAACAAAGAATAATTTGTTCAATAAAAGTGGTGTCAAGCTTATTGCTTGTTATCCATAGACCTTGAACTTTGCTAAATATTTAGAAATGTTGGAGCAAATCTTGAATGTTATCAAATGACAACGTTAATACTGTTCGTGACTTCCTTTGCAATTTATGTTAACATTAACAATAATATCCGTTTTTTAAGAAGAAGTGAGAATTCAAGTTGCTAATAGGAGAACATATATAAATCTATACTTACTTGCTTAGTAATAATAATAATTAAAGCACATATATATAATTCTTAAATAGACAAGCCAGTTTGAGATATACAGCAATCACAGAGATAATTTCCTACCTACCACTTTCAAAGCATAATCTTAATGTGAAATCCAAACGGGATCAGAAAAACCTAAATATTTAGCTAGATTGTAAGTTTCTAAACTAACTATTTTTTTAATAGATGGAAGTATGAGAAAATTTCTTTTCGAAAACCCAAACTCTCAAATGTGGAAAAGCTTAATTGATTTTGTGAGACTAATTTAAAATTGGTTTTGCAAATCTGCAATACAAAGATATACCAATATTAATTGATGACCGCTATGATATGCATGCATCAATAATAAAATTGTAGAATTTAGTCTCCTTTTATTAAATACTCAAGAATTAATACAACAATAAGCTTATAAAAATATAAGTGTATCTTAGTTCTAAATCAAAACTAGCTATTAAACTTCCTTCATATAATTCTTTGAGTGTTTGAACTTTCGAAAATGATTAAAAGTTAAACTGGAAATATATTCATAGATTTTATCCATTGTATCTAGAATACCTGTTGTAGGTGGAACTGCAGCAACAAGACTACTTTTGTTCGGAGTTGCTGCATCATTTAAAGGCACTGGGAAGCTATTACTTTTTCTTATTTGTTCTGGTGCATATTTCTCCAAGATAATTTTAGCCTTTTTATACGTTTCTGTTTCCATTACATTTTCTAAAATTTGTTTCTTCTCATCACTGAGTTTACGATGCTTCGTTTGGTTTCTTGAAATTTTTCGTTTATAGTACCATGTCAAACCTTTTTTGTGGAAATAATTCTATAATCAATAATCAGCTATGCGGGTAAATTGAGGATAATTGCAACGAATACTTACATAATAGGTGCAAATATTAATGGTATTATATAAAATAATCTGTCGTAAAAGGAAGCTGGAAAGAAATAAAAATAAAATAGAAATGCCGTCACAGTGTACACAATCACTGATATCAGGATGAATCTTCCTACGATTTTCTTTTGTGTTTGTTCCGTATTTATTCTGTATGCCTCTATTGTTTTTATTTCTTTGTCCAGTTTTTCCAGTATTTCTTCTGTTGTTTTCTTCTTCTACAAAAATGATGACAAGGAATAGATAACTTTCTAATGGTGTTAGTTACTACTTACCCTAAATTTCGTTATAATTATTCCCATGTTTCTGGTTTCTAAGTACTTTAAATTAAATTGCTATTAAATTATCTTTGCATGGATGATTATTTGAAAACTACTCACTTAACCTGTAAGGATTTCAATGATTTACACGATTTAATAAATTAGATCAATAAAAGTATACGTCTTTAATGTATGACAAAAATTTATACACTCACGGTTGTTAAATAATGCAATTCCTGCATAAATTTTCACTCCATTATGTCTTATGAGTTAACCAAAAAATTTCGAATGAGCTGTCAAGTTTGGCGTATCTGTAGTAATGTAGGAAACTGTTTTATTCACCTTCCTGTGTTTCAAACGCGGGGCTACCCCGCCAACTTTTTTTAAATAAATAACCGGGTTGAATATTTTATTAACTGTATGAAAGCACGGTCTGTGAAAGATTAAATAGATCACTTATAGCCTAACAAGTTTAAGGCGAAACTTTCTTGAACCAATACCGTCTGTGAATGTCAGTAGAATATAAATAGAATGGAAGCAGTAATTTTAGATTCAATTGCAAACTTTCTTGATTTCTCAAGTTCAGCTTTTACAAGAAATAAACAAGATTAATACAAGAATATGAATATTACAAAACACTTTATTTTTCCGATTATAGTTAGTTAATTAATACATTTTTTACGATAAGAAAAAGTTCCATTGGAATTTGCAACACCAAGAAGGAATGCTAATTTTTTGACCAAACTTGGCAAAAACGTATATTCATAGATGATAATTAATAGAATTTGTTAAAAACGCGAATGACGTATTATCATTAAGTAGTGTAAATCGGACTGACACTGTCACTCCTCCAAATTTTATTATTCAATGATAAGTTGTCATTGATAAGTTATCATTGAATAATAAAATTCGGAGGAGTGGCAGCGTCAGTCCAATTTACACTACTCAAAATAATAAATTAAAATTTTATTAGGATGAATAAAGTGGTCACAGCATATCTGACTTCATATAGTTTTTTTTAGCATTATTGTCAGTTGTATTTCTTGCGACTTTCTATTCAATTTTCACCGTTTTCTGTTGTTTCTATTTTATTTAACTTGTTTTACAAGTTTCATTATCCCTAGAGCGCGGCAACGTGAAAATTACCGCCCGTTGAGGGAATTTGACATATATCTAGAAATTAGCATTTCAATTCCTTGTAACAATGCTCTTCGTTCTGGTCTACCTTGACCTCCTCACCTTCGGGTAATCGTTTTCCACGAAAGTCTTTCTTTAAATTTGGAAACAGGTAATGATCACTGGGGCCAGGTCCAGACAGCAGCCATCAAAACACGTGCCGTTTGAACATGTACCTTCTTATGGGAAAGCTATGGACAGTGTTCTCCGTCTTCTTTTTCTCTAATTGCTTTAATTAAATTGGACAGAATTGTTGCGTAAACTCTGTGGCCGTGATTTTAATGACCAATGGAGTGACTTTAAATTTCTTTGGAGGGTCATAGCTGCGAAAACAATGACGTTTTTTTTGTAAAAATTTGCGCATTTAAAAATTAAGGTAGACGTATTCGATCCTGTTTCTCTTTTTCACTATTTACAGGTTCTATTGGTTTTGTGCCAACTTATACGTCCAAAGATTTTGTGCCAGGAGCTTAATATATACGTCAGCGCTACAGGCTTTGAAGGGCCCTGATTTCTAGATTCACAGTCTCTTCGATCTTGTGCCCTGTCCCCCAGTTGCTTATTCCGATCTTTTTCAAATCTCTTGTCACCACCTCCAACCATCTCCTTCTTTGGTGTCCTCTTCTCTTCTTCCCACCTTCCCCAGCCTCCAGTACCCTCTTCACGAGTCTCTGCTTTAGTATTTGAATGATGTGTCCCACACGTTTTAATCTTTGAGCTCGAATCTTGTTTGCAATACTTGGTTTTCTAAACATATTCATTACCTCAGCATTTGTTCTTCTCTTCCATTCGCCCTTAGCCGTTTTGACTCCCTCAAATATCTTTCTCAGGACTTTTCTTTCCCAAGCTTCCAGTTTGTTCTCTTCTTGCTTGCTGATTACCCATGTTTCGCTTGCATATAGTACCGCAGGTCTTATTAGCGTTTCATATGCTGACAGTTTTGCAGATCTTGATATATTTATTTAATTTTAGAATTGTTGTCAGGGACCCCAGTGCTCTACTTCCCTTTAAAATCCCTTTATCTGTTTTCGGTTTTTCTTGAGTCTTGCTTGTCACTGTTTCTCCAAGGTATGTAAATTCCTTCACTTTTTTGGATGTTGTATTCCTTTCGTCCTGCTTTAAATCTAACAATTTTATTTTCATTTGTCACCTCTGCATGCATTTCTATATATTTTGTTTTTCTTTCCTTCACCCTCAATCCACCCTTCTTTGCTTCTTCCTCGAAATGTTGAAATGCTCTTTCTAACTACCTTCTAGATCTAGTTAAAAGGGCGACGTCATCTGCGTATTGCTTTTTATGATGGAAGATATGTTCGTTTTTTTGAAGTTTACTTCCTCTGATGATTGTTTCTAAAATCAAGTTAAATAGATCGATCAACAGCGGGTCACCTTGTCTTAGTCCTCTTTTAATTACGAACTGGTCTGAGAAGTTATCCTCAATTGTGATTCTATTACTCGTGTTTGTTAAGGTCGTTTTGACCAGCCATATCAGCTTTTTTTGGCATCCTCAGATTACTCATTGCTTCGTAAAGTTTACTGCAAGTTATCGATCCATACGCCTGTTTAAAGTCAATGGAAAGGATATGTAGACCCAGATTTTGTCCGTAGCAGTTGTTTTGTATCATTTTCAGTTTAAAGATCTCATCTATCTAACCTAAATCCCTCTTGATATTCTCCTAGTACTCGAGTCCCATATCCCTTCAGTCTTCTACGTATGATCTTTGCAAGGATTTTGTAGACTACATCCAGTAATGCAATCCCTATGTAATTTTCACAATGTGTTTTATCCCCTTTTTAAGCACAAGGTAAATAATAGCGTCATTCCAAGCTTTGGCATTTCCTCTTCTCGCCATATTTTAAGCACCAGGTGTTCTAGTGTTTATCCCCCATTTTTCAAAATTTCTGCCGGGATCTCATTTCCCCCGGCATTCTTATTGTTTTTCAATTCTCTTATTATTTCGCTTACTTCTTAGTTTGTAGGATCGTCAATTATTTGTTCATCATCATTTTCTGGTTCACCAGATATTTCTTGTTCTCCCGCTTGCTGTTGGCCTCCCTCTTCCTCACTCAACAACTCCCCGAAATATTCTGTTTGTTCCTGCAATAATTTGTTTTAGTATTAGTATTAGTATTTTCTCGTGTCTGTAAATCTATTTCGCCTTTCTTCTTTTAACAGCATATGACCTGGTTGATTCTTGTGTTTTGTTTCTATCCATTTCCTTTATTTCCATTTTTGCTTTATTTCTTGCTAACAGAGTCTTTCTGCACTCTTCATCAAACCAGTCATTCTTTCTTGTAGGTTCCTTATTTCCTAAGTACACATTTGCTGGATCTATCATTGCTATCTGAATTTTATCTCGATCATCCTCTATTGTTTCATTTGGTGAATTTTCAGTTTCTAATCTTGAGCTTATAACTTTTTCCAATTATTAAAAATCAAGGTTGACGTATTCGATTCTGTTTCTCTTTTTCACTATTTACAGGTTTTATTGGCATTTTTTATGCATTGTTCTTGGCTTACTCATCTGCACACATGTTTCTATTCAGAGTCATGTTGGAATATCCTTTGTTAATTGGTAGTTTGCATATTCTGTCGGTAATTATGGGCAGATAGGCAGAAGGATAATGAGAAAGTAGAAGAAAAGTAACATCTAACTTAATTTCTATCATTTATGTTCTCTCAAAAGTGTCTAACTGTATTCCAGGCATCGAATTCTTTTATTTGCCTTCTCCATTTTGTGCTCCTTGGCCAAGCTTTTAATTTTTATTATGGTTTTACTTCTATCTTGCCTCAATTGCCTCAATTCTGTGTAATGATTCGTGAATTCGAATATATCCATCATCTGGCCATGCTGTAAGATGGTACAGTTGTTGATGTATCTACATGCAATATAATTTCTGGAATCATTTACCATATAACTCATAATTATTTTTCGTACTTCATTTCTATATTTGACTTCAATTGAAATATTATCCGAAACAATTAATTTCTCTATAGGAAACTGGAATACGTGAAGTACGGAGAATAACGTAAGTTGTTGTTGCGGTTAACAAGTTATTTGAGTCTACTGTTATTGCACTTTAAACTAACACCGGACTAAATCCGAAAACTAAAAATAGTTATACTGATGTAAGCAGACTTCAATGGGTATATTTACTTTCGTTCAAACTCGAAGGTGTATTACATATATGTATACATGCTTTTGTACTTTTGGTAGGATGTTGTATGTATTTACCTATCGATACTCATATCAGATTAGCATATTTTAATATTTATCTTAATATAAATAGGACAATAACAGAGCAGATCTATAATTAACTTTAACGATTTATTGAGAAAGCTTGAAACTGTTATTCGAAAATGATTATCATTATGAACACGTTTCTCAAATTGAGGAGATAGTAGATTTATAGTACAGGAATTTGAAGAAATGAAAAGTCCTATGCAATATCTGTACATGTATTGAATTTCAATGGCATCTACAAGGTTACTTAATTTACAAGTAGTGTTTCATATGGTATATGTAAATACATTCAGCTTCAGTTTTCCCAGATAAAACGAAATTGTGTAAGAGGGCGATTCGTAAAGTAAGTTTCGTTTGGTTATTAAAAAAGAAACACCAATACGTGAAGATGCTTTTACTATATACAACTCTTACTACTACTTTTAGCTATTTTTCTACACAGTTGCAATTAATATTCACACATTTGTCATAGCAATGAACCAGTTTTTTTTAATGCCCTCTTCATAGAACTCTGCCACCTGTGAATTAAGTCATGCTGTAAGATTGTATGTGAAATTTGAGGGGAAGAGCACTCGGATCTGTGATTGTAAATCGCCGTCTTTTATGAATTTTCTCTTCGACACTACCCAAAAGGTCGTCCGTCACGTTAGTCTTCCACTCCATTCTTCATCATCGACATTAGTTTATCCTTCTCGAAACATACAGCACCTCTTCTAACCACATTGTCACTCGTGGCGTTTCCACCATAAACAGAACAAAGTTCACGATGAATGAATCTTAGCAGCCCTTATGTTTTTTGGACAAAGAAATCGGATAATAGCACGTAGTTCACATTCGATGGGATTTTCAAATACAGCAGCCATTTTAATCGACTAAAATGGCACGAAAGAATGTCCGAACGATTCTCTTACTAGCGCTGCCAGACTCACATTGAGCCAGACTACATTGCAGTGCTGCGATCACGCCGATATCCCCACTCTTCTGCTTACTAGGAGGAAACGGAACTTAATTTGAGAATCGCCCTCGTATATCTGTAGAGTTGCCGCATGGAATAATTTTTAAATTCAATTAAAATATAATTGGAGTAGTGAATAACTTTTGATCAGATGATTACTAATTGTACTATGTCGTTTTGTTTTCTACTAGAATCGTAGCAATTCTTTAGACACTGTTTTGCCATTATTATGATTATCATTAGTAGTTTGTCAATATATTATAGTTGAACTGAGTATGAAAAATATGGGTAATTATCTCAACCATTACTAATGCAACGTGTAACGTGTTAATTAAAACTTGTTTTTCTAAGTTAATCAAATTGTAAAGAATGCACCGATCCCACGGTATAATAACGAAAAGACAAAAGTGACTACAAGAAGAGAAACGATTTTGTTAGGCAACAATAAATGATAATAGAGAATAGTTAAAATGGAAATTCCAGCAGCCAGTTATTCTATTATTGATGCAATAGAGGCTGAATATTGGGATTTTTGAATATCTCACCTCTCCCATCTTCCCGAATATAATGGGAACAGCATCAATGAGAAACTCTTTTTTCTATCGGTACTCGTTGTTACATTATCACCACGCGCCGTCGCATTCAGCGTTAATTATTTGGAAGTTTTTGACTGCGAAAAGCATTACTACACTTCCCCACCCCCTTACAGACCTGATCTTGTCCCATAAGACTTCTTTCTCTGTCCTAAAATAAAAAGTCAGACTTAAATTTGATCGTGGATTGTACCCCACCTATGTATGTATTTAGGTTAGGAATGGTGGAGACACCGGAAGAAAAGTATGGCCATGGGTATGAGGAATCATATATTGTTGAGAAACCCATGGCGCCACCAACAAAACCAACGCCTTCTAAAAGAGGTCGAAAATTCTGGTATTCAACATCGTTTAATACTGAGTTCAAATAATATATCAGTATACGAAGCAATCAGGAACTATGTCGTGGAATCAAAATTGCGTATTTGTAGTCATAATTAGGTCAACCGAACGATGGACGAAGGTTCTCCGAAAACGTTATTTTAACTTTCTGAAAATATAACTCTTAACTCCAACGTTGTAGGTTGATTGACCTGCTAGTGTTAGGGAAGATATCTAAAAAGAAATTAAACAGAATGAGGATTTTTTTACCAACAATACTGCTTTAAATATCCAATACTTCGTATTATATATGTATCAATGTATTATATTGACTGAATAAAACATTATTTCATTTATGCATTGAGTATATTGTAAGGAAATTAAGTATTATTTACATCATAGGCGTTTTTGATTTGGGAAACTGTTCGTGTTCAAATCGCGACTGGTGCCTAACATGACGGCGCACGACTGATGTTCTACTTAAAGATAGTTAATTAATTCGATTTAAGGCAAGTCATGCAAAATTGAACTTACAGAGTTGCATTATAAAAGAAAATTGTTTGCTGGCAGTCAGTCCAACTGAAGTGTTTGGTTTAGCGAGAAGTTTGAATTATGGAAGTATTAAGTTAGGAAGGTTCGACTATATAAACAACATTACAACAGAGACAAGAAAGTATATTACGTAACTTTTAGGCTTCTTTACCGCCACGGATGTACAGGAGATGTGAAACATTTCTTTCTTCCCACTTATTTTTTTTTTTCGAAAGGTTTGCTTCATATCTTATTAAACACTCCCTTTTATTCCTTTTTTAGTTTTGAGTTTTGGTTCTCATGCTGTCGTCCTCTTTTCTTCTTTCTTCATCCTAATTGACCTTCTTGTGTCGTTTATATTCATTTAATCTTCAATTTTTGTGACGTGCGTATGTATTTATAAAATCTAATCGGATTGACATATATTTCTCCAAATAAATTTCTGTCCTAACATCAGTCGAAACTACATTGAAATAATTATATTTTTTACTGCCTCTATCAATTTTTAGATCAAATAAAAGACAAAATATCAGTTTAGCAGATTGTATTTTAAAACGGTTTTCGTAAAAACTTCTTGGGTGAAATACAGTGCTGTATAAACAAAAGATATGGGCCAAAAGTTCAATATTAGTTGGATAATAAGATCCAGCTGCATGATTATAATTAGAATATGAATATAACAACGTCACTGTTTTAATAATACATAATCATCAATTTAGCATGATTTATAATATATATGTAATAGTTTTACAGTACGAAATCCCATAAACTAACTATAGATTACATTAGTAATGGGCAAAGTTGCGTAAATACATACATTCGAGATGTGTTAATAAAGTAATGAGGCCGATTTTTTCATTTGTTTTATTCCAATAACATTACAATTCAACA
The DNA here is from genome assembly GCA_038088585.1 of Chrysina gloriosa. NCBI lineage: Eukaryota > Metazoa > Arthropoda > Insecta > Coleoptera > Scarabaeidae > Chrysina > Chrysina gloriosa. The sequence continues at coordinate 65,902,803 of CM076088.1, forward strand.
TTGTCCCTTTAAAAGTAACGGCTTTGGGAAACCACACAGTGCTGGAGATGGTTCTTTCAATCTTCATAGCAGTACTGGAACTCGGATATTGGAATAGCTTTCTGCTGGTCGGTTGAATATTGTCTAGTGTCCCAAAACGACATCCATTGACCTGTTGTTTCAATCTCGGGAAGAGGAAAAAGTCATAAGAACTCAAGGCTGAGGAGCCACAGGAATGTTCTTACTCGCCAAAAAACGGTTTATCAAAATGGGTGTGTGTCAAGGTCCATTGTCGTAATGTAATCTCCAGTTCTTTTTCATGCATGGCCCCAGCGCATGAACCTTTTTCAAAGTCTTTTAAAAATGTTTGCGTTCAAGTATGAAACAAAAGGTGATCACACACCGTTGGTCGAAATTCGTTTCACTCATTTTCAGAACGCACAACTAAAATCTGCTTCTCTAAAAAATCGCTGGAGACAAACAACGTGACTGTAGCGAGTTTCATCACATGTTCCCTGCCTCCCCTATCAGTCTCATTACTTTATCTACATACGTGGTATGTATGAATGCAGTTGAATATAATCGTTTCTTACAAATCGTAAGTGATAATCTAAACCAATGGAAAGGTATTATAAGCAATTAATTGATTGGTTAATGTTCCAGGCCAAGATTACTACCATAACTACCTGTCTGCAAATCATCATAGAAAGAAACAGCCAGTGCAGGAAGGTCTATGTCAAGACCGACAGCCAAGCAGCTTTCAGAGCCGTTCACACCGTATCAATACTATCAAGGATTATCATGGAATGCAGAGATTTGGTGGTGTCCTTAATAGCACATAATAGAGGGAATGTATGGTGGATACCGGGATAATGAGGCATATAAGAAAAGAACCAAACTACTTGGTAAGATAGGAGGTAAAGAGAAACTGTATACGACTTCAGCCTACACCTAGAATTATATTATCATAGCGTAAATGTTAAACAATGGAGAACCGCCCTCATATTAAGCCCACAAAGATACGACTACAGTCGTGAATGAGCAGGAACCACATTCGGAAGATAACGGTTCTGTTGACAGGACACCGCCGGCTCAAGAAACAACTCTATAGAATAGGAATAGTGACTTATGAAAAGAAAACACTACTTTGTTAAACTACCACATTGTCAAACTTTAAGTACCTTATAACTATACTTAGACAACTACTGGATTGCACAAAAGAAAACTTAGAAAGTTAAGCCTGGGGGACGTCATTAGTAGAGTTTGCTAAACATGTGGATGACGTGTTATCATTAAGTAGTGTAAATCGGACTAACGCTGTCACTCCTCCGAATTTTATTATTAAATGATAAGTTGTCATTGATAAGTCATCCACCTTTTTAACAAACTCTAGTCATCAAGTATAATAGACACTAAGTAGGATTAACTATAATGTGTATGGATTTCAAGTAAATATATGATTGAATAGAACTGGCTTTTACTTGGTGAAGATCCATAATAATAATGAATAAAACTCGTAGAGTAAAATTACTTCACTTTATTTAATACAAAAAATGTAACGTTTGTTTCGCCGACACCATGACTTCGTGAATGAAGCCACCATTGTAAACAATAATTAGGTCATAACCCTAATGCACTTGAAAGGTTTCACATGTACCTTAAAGCTTAGTTTACTGTTAACTATTTGATATTATAATTTGATGTAAATGTTACTAACAATTGCCAAAATATTATTCGCTACTGGTTTTTGAAAGTGAGGTATATATCAGCAGAGTATAACAATATGGATATTATGAATACACAGCGCAATATGAGGAACCTATAGTTTGCGTGGATATTTTTATTTGTTCCATTTATAATTAAAAAGAAAAATGCTTGGCGCTACCGAACAAATTTTCAATGAAATGTACTATCTACTATTCTTAAAGATAATCGGAAAGAATCCTTATATTCTGTTTGTGATAAATGAAAATCGTTTGGCTTTTCTTATGCATATATATTTTTTATAACGTTGAAGGGCTTGACTACTAACTCCACACAGCATAAAGAACTAATTAACTGAAGCAAAATCTAATGTGGAAACAGCGCACTTCTCTATTACGATTCCATCAACCTATTTATAGAATGGAATTCACTATTAACTGTAGCATGTTATCGTTAGGCAATTGCGTATGTGATGTTAGACGAACTGCAAAGAATTAGTTGATAAAACCTCATCTGACACATAGACATACATTTACGTATACATACAAATGTAGTACATGTATACATATACGTAATGTACCATAAATGCATTTTAGCTCTTATCTGTTTATTTTCGCGTTAATTTATAAAAATCAGGCCATGTTACGTAACTCAACATCGTAAATTGTGCTGTAAATCTTTCCTATGAAATGCCAAATTTAAGTAAAATACTCTCGATATAGCATTTTAAACTATTAAATGCTCAATTTATGTCAGTTATCATATTGAGGTATAAATAGCTGGAGGTCTGTAAGTTCCAAAGATTGGATAGATTTTTAGGGTGTGTACCGTGCTATTCTTAGCATTTTATTTTTAAAATACACGTGAAAAGTGACGATAAAGACTAAATTGCGTATGTTCGCTTAATTATGCTGTATATTTAAATTCACACGTTTTTTCATATCCATTTTAAAATGACATTCTGAATGTTACAATAACATTTATGCGTGGTTGATCTGCATTTTACTTAATCTCAAATAAATGAATAAAACTAATAGCTTTAGATTGATAGATTCGAAGTAATTCGTAAAACTAATTATTTGTAAGAATCTCATCTTTTATTGTGTTAGGTAAACATTAGTTTACTAAGATAAGATATTCTAAGTGTTACACTCATTTTCTTATATGCATGAAACGTAAATATCTATGAACCAGTTCTTAACAATCTTAAGTTATCGTCTATTAGTTTCAAATAAATAACAATCACATAATAATAAAAATATTTTTTTATTTAAAAGTGCTTTGTACATAAATTGGAGCTTTTGTTGGATATTTAACAGAAAAATTAATGTATTCGATTTCAGATGAAAATTCGATATAGCATTGAAGCGTGTTCTTACGCCGTTTGGTAAAAATCGTATACTGACGAGAAATCTTTATTCCCATAACCCTTAGTCATCATCATTCTGTATAGTTGGTGAACTAATCCAGTTACAGGCAGTGGCGCCCCACAGGTCAAGGCTGTACTTTGTGCCAAGGCTAAATCTTTAGCGGTCAATTTCATTTGGAAACCGCCTTGGTAACCGTTTGAAGAAGGCACGTTGGGCATTAAACCGGGAACTGGACTGTACGTCTCGGAAGACCAGCATCTCCCAGTCGACGTGTTAATAATGGATGCTAACAATCCGGGGTCTAAACCCATCTTGACTCCTAGATTCATAGCTTCGCATACGGCAGTCATGCTAGCTGCCAATAGAAGATTGTTGCACAGTTTAGCTATTTGACCAGCGCCGAAATCACCGCAATGCACTACTCTAGAACCGGCCGTCAATAAAATTTTCTCGACGAAATCGACGTCTGATTTATTACCACCAACCATGAATGTCAAGGTCGCGGCTTGCGCTCCTGTTACGCCGCCGGATACAGGAGCGTCCAAAAATCGGTAACCTTTTTCTTTAGCCAATTGGGAAAGTTCTTGAGCAAATTTTGGTTCACAGGTCGAAGAGTCTACGTGTAAACCGTCTTTGTCGATGCCCTCTAAAATACCGTTTTTGCCAATTACAGTTTCCCTAACGATCGAACTATCTGGTAACATCGTTATTACCACTTTTACACCTTGAGCCGCTTCTTTGGGTGAATTAACGACGGTGGCACCTTTGACGCTTCCAGCAGCGGCTGAATCGATATCATACACCTTTCAATTTAAGGCCTTTGTTGATCATATTCGTCGTCATGCGCGCTCCCATGTTTCCAATGCCAATGAACCCTACATCGCTGGAATTATGTCTTTCTGTAAAAAGAAAGAGTGGATAAATAAGCGGACAGATGTTACAAAGTCGTGCAAAATTAAATGATTAATTTTTGATAAATTTTTATTGTACTGCGAGGAAGTAGCAGGGGGTTACTTAAAAATATTACATACGTTGCAAAAGATTTGTCCTGAGATTCAATAATACTATAGTTTTTCGGAACATTTTGCCGTACAATTGCGAAACAAACTCAACGATGTTATTTGACGAACTGGTGAATTCGTACGTTTTATTTGAATGTATACGTGCGTTTATAATATCACCTACTCGTTTTCAATTTAGTTGTCGACCTTGGTAAAGTTCTGGTTGTTTGGTTGCCTAAGGTGATAAAGTTTAATCTGAAATGTATAGTTAATGGAAATAGTTATCACAAACTATAAAAAGTCTATTTTATAAAAATAGCAGTTCATTATCAAATAAATCAAATAAAGCTGAAAATGTGTTGTATATATTTGAGATGTCATGCCATCTTTAAGTGCAATATAATGTATAGTAAGTTCTATAACTTCAGGTAATTTAGCAAACTCGGACAAGGAAAGAAGATTAACCAATATGGTTAGCAAATAGTAACAATTTATGTTTGGGGAGCGAAAGTATATAATTATCAAATAAACTAAAAAACCCAACCATTTTTTTTAAGTGAAGGGGGCGATACTACATAACAGTTTTATGGAAGAAGAGGATGATTCGTTAAAGGTTGAGAAACACTATTCTAACTGATTAACACCATTTCATAGACCAAACATTTGTTTCAGTTAGTGACGTATCTTTCGCGACGACAACGAATATATTTACATTGTTGTGCACTGGGGCATGTGATCTTCTTTTGGTGAGTCTACCTCTGGCCAGCCCAGTTGTCAGATTTGAACCTACGTGGACTATTCTCGATAACGATGTTAGCAGTAGCTTTCCATCGGGGCTTTCCGTCAAGGACTTGCAGGCGATATACGTCAATGTTGTTCGCCATCTATATTTGTTTCTTCCTCAAGCTTCTTTGTATTGTCGACGCACATAATGCGGAGTGAGTTGCACCGCGTATTAGAGATGAAGGGTTCCATAAATTTTATCCACCTTCATAAAAAAGATAGATCTTCATATTTGTCTCTTCCTTCAAATATTAATAGTGTGTAAACCCTTTTCGGAAACACAACAGTTGTGAAATTTAGTGGATGTTTAAATTATTTTGTGCAACTCCTGCACCTTTTCTTGTTGTAAGTCTAAGCGGTAAATAAGCGATGTGCAATGAATTCACCTTGTTCATTTTAAAGTGAAGCACTTAATCTAATGGTTCCTATAACATCGTCCCTATAACTCTCTATCAAGTATAAAAGCTAAGGAGGATGAAGTATATCTTCGGACACATACGTCCAAGTTCCTTGGAACGGCACTGATTGTTTAGAACACAGGACTATGTCCTAACAGAAGAAGTTATTTTACAACTCGGTTGTGTTCTAACTTGGTTCGAAAATTGGGGAAACCCCTTGTAACACGATGTTCTGCAACAATTTTTCGCTCTAACACTGGTTAAAAATTTAATAAGAGTAATTAGATTATATATGAGGAATCGTTGTCTCAATATACATATCATTCACATTTAGTAATGACTAGCCTTAATGTTGAGGGGGCGTGCATACCCTTTCCAGAGTGTTTCCTTAGTTTAAAATGTCTGGCCAATTTGATTAAAGCCAACATTGTTATTTTTACTTATTTACTACGTATTTAAAAGGCAAAATACATAAATTGGAATATGTACACACATGCATGTACACCGCAAGTGGTTATGTTAGTATATTATGTTATAAGTGTTATCTATTCATCGTATTGAAACGGGGCTTAGGAAAAGGTGTTTATTTGTAATCAAAAATAAACCGTAAACTTTAGGTTTAGGGTTCTGTCATCTCGTCTTAATATAATCTTTTACACGTTAAAAGTCCCTAGTTGAGGTGGAAATCGCCCAAATTTGGACAAATCTAGCGCATATAAGTGTCAAGGATTTCTACAAGCCTCACACTTGGTTCTAGGAAACAAAAATTACTTTAGAAATGGGTAATGGGTAAATATCCTAAAGCCAATAACACAAGACAACCATATGTTAGAATGGGCATCTAATGCTGTACACAAGCTCCTTCCTTCAAGTAGTCATAAGTTGAGTTTGAGTTTGGTGAATGACGTGTTATCATCAGCAGTGTAAATCGAACTGATGCTGTTTCTCCTGCGAAACTTATCAATTCCAAAATTTTGTCTAGTTCATTTACCGAATGATGTAAAATGTACTATAATTAAACTTATCAATGGCAACTTGTCATTGAATATTGTTTATCAACCGATTGTGCGTTTTAATGAAGTACTTGAAGAATGTTCCTGCATATAGTTCATATATTTCGTTTGTTCATACTTTTTGATATGAGAAGAAGAATGACAAAAACATAGGGTGCGTTTTGAATGGAAGAAAAAGAAATGTCCCGTGACGAAACTCGAACCAGCGATCTCGTGAGTATCGCACCAAAACGCTCTCGACTAGGCCACGAGTCCAGTTGGGAATCGTATTATATCTAGTGGATTTAACTGATGGGTGAAACTTCAACATCGATTATCTCGGTAATTTATGAACGTTGCGTCGAAATACTCCAAGGTATTCTTATTTAAGGTCCAAACGACGCGTACCATAAATATAAAAATTTACAAAAATCCGATTACCTTACCTTCTCCTTGTTAGAGCAATTGATAGGTAGGTATGTACAAGATAAAGAATAAATCAGAGAAATCATTATTTATTTACGAAAAATTAAGACAATAGTATTCAGAATGATTATGTTGAATTTGGAATAATAGAATTTATTAACCGTATTAGAGATACATTCAATGAACGAAAGATTCTTCTTCTCAAACTACAGCACCGTGGAACAGGCACGTCATATTGTCTTTCATATTGTCTGAAGAAAATATGAGTTAATTGAGATGCTTGTAATATTTATAAATAAACTACTAACTAATGTGTATCACGTGGAAATATATTTATTTTTAGGATAGTAATACCCTTACATTACACCCTTCAATTATTTCATGGAAATGATAACAATAACAAAAGCAACCTGAAATGATGAACCTGATGCTACTAGAAGGATACGTAAAGGTATAGTTTCAACATTTAAATTTGACGAGCCTCCACAATGTTGAACAAATGTTTTGAAAATTGTGTGGACTTGATTCCTAAAATGGAAGACTCGCTTCAATAGTTTAAAAAGAAAACTGCTATTACTTATCATTTTTATAAAAGGAAAGCAGAAAATAGTAATAAATATATGCAGTGACTAAAAATGAAACTCACACACTGCCAAGTAACACTTACGGTCCTAAAGTTATTTAACATTCTCTTCAGAGAATTCTTTTTCACCAATAAAATCTTTTACATGTAGGACAACTGACAAAAAAAAAAGAATAAAGATACATTTTTAGAAAAAGTATCATATTTAGGTATATTTTAGATTCAATAGCAGCAAAACAAAATAAATTTCAACGAAAACAAACTAAGTTGAATAGTTTGTAGTGTAACCATTATTTTTGAATGCACCAACATTTCACAATAATCTGAGGTGCAACGTGTTCAATAAAGCTTCCTTTAGGGAAGTTTTACCTGTAATTTCGCTAGTGTCCACTTAATCCCTCAGAGTCTCAATAATATTTGAGTCCACGGACTGGGTAGGAGTTATGACTACGTACACAAAGGCAACTGTATATCATGGTGTAGGACTGCACTTTATAGGTTTTGTGTTTGGGATCATCGTCCTGAAAAAATTTAAGCATCGAGAATATCTCACTTTTCCGCACTTTACCTAAGGTTTCCTTTTAAAATGTTTAAGTACACATTTTGGCTTATGGTGCAGTTGACATATACCCCCAAACCAATAGTAAGCTATAAAAGATGCATAAGTAAAAAAGTAAGTAAGTAAGTAATGAACTTTAGATACACTTTCATTATAAACATCTAATACTAAATATAATTTTAAGAAAATTAATAGTTTAACATTTTTAATACTAAATGAACTAATTGAAGTCTATTGTCGGGAGGAAGGACTCCCTCCATTTCTCTCTATTTTTAGTTTTTCCCAACCAGTTTGTTCCTGCTAAGCTTTGTATGTCGCCTCTCCACCTTCTCTTCTGTCTTCCCTTGAGGTCTATAGGTATTCATTCTCTTATTGCTCGATTCTATCGTTGGCCATTCCCATTTAATTTGAGATACCACGTCTATAACGTGTGTTATTTCAATTCGTTCTCGTAGATCTTGATTCCTAACTCTATCTGCTAATCTAAGCCTCAGCAAACTCTCTTCTATTTTTGTCCGGTATATTTTTAGACATTTACTTTGTTTTCGGGCAAGGACGCGCGTTTAGCAGCTTTAGGTTGGATTAGCTAGAGTGTGTTGTGAACTATGCTTTTCCTCATGTTTTTCAATGATGAGTACTTCCAGCAAGCTATGGTTATTGTTCTCCGAATTTCCTTTCCCGACTGATTCTGAAACCTAAGTAGACCTAAGTAGTAACCCTAGTAGTAACCAGTAGAAAATATATCCTCTACATATTCTACTGGCGTATTGTCAACCTGCACTATTTGTTTTGTTGTATTAGTCATAATCTTGGTTTTCTACACGCTTACTCATTCCGATTTTTCTACCTTCTTTATTTAGCCCTTCCGTCATTACGATCTGCCGTGTTCCTAAAACACACCGCTAATCTCAGATTTGTCAAAGTGCGTCCATTTATTTTAATTCCATATTTTTTTCAAGTGAAGCTGTTGAAAGATTAGTTCAACTACACATACAAACAACTGTGGGAGCAACCAAGACTATCGCCTTACGTGTCTTTGTATTTCGAATGGTTTTATCAGAAAATTCAACTTAACGAGCGCTGTACCATTTGTTTAAACGTTCTGAATGAGTCGCAAATATTTAACCGTTGCTCCTAACCCTAAATGCAAAGTTAGATACTTCGGCAGGAGACACGAATGGAAGGTAACTGGATTAAGAAGGCAGTATCCGAAGACGGAAAGCTTAAATTCAATACTTCCATATATTGGGCTACCTAAATTAAAATTTTTCTAGATGGGGCAACAAATTTTCTAGGGTGGGCAGTGCCCACCCTTGCCCCTCGTTGAATCCGCCCATGCCTATTCCGATTATTTAAGTTCACTGATTGTGAGTACTGATGGGAAGAATAATGGGATTACATTCAATTATTTTGCTTTAAGTAAAAAATGATCCTCCTTAGAAATGTATAATAATGTTTAGTGTTTGTTATGCTGCTCATTCTGATTGTTCTTTATAATCTCATCTATAAATATATAATAGAATTAATACTGAATCTTCAATGATATATTGAGTAAACGTTTAAAAAGTTTAGAATATTATATTTCGTCTCCCATTTCTTTCTTTCTGAGAAAAGAGTGTGGTCTGTGTTGCCTATTACGACCAATTGAAAATTTTGTTATTTACATTGAATATTCAATATCATACCTAATCGGCACAATAAGAGGAATAACTGGTAAGAATACGTAAGTTTTTATTTATATAAATATAGATTAAAAAATTAGTTAATAGGGTCTCGTATCTCAAATGTTATAAAAGCCCTTTACTTAATTTCTTTTTTATTTTGCACATTACGACTTAATCAGTACCATTTTAAAGAAATAACAAGAAATTTAGGGTAATTAGTAGCTAAATATTTACTGTATCTGTACTAATATTTATCAGAATAGTAGAGATGGAGTATTTTCTAAAATAGCAAATTATTAAAAATAACCAGACAGAAGAAAGGGGTTCGACGAGGAAAATGTTTAATCGGAAAGGATGAGGAGATGGAGACAATAATGAAAATTTGTAAGTCCTCAGATAGGTAATGAAAAGGAAACTACGAGGGTAGATTGACAAGTTTTCGGAATCGCTGCTAAGGGGTTGCTATTTTTCCAAATACTTTATCTCGTAGTGTTGCAACTACTTCATATCAATTGACTGCAAATGTTAAATCACCTTGTCAAATAGTCTGATTTTGACAACCATTTAAGTCAAGTACCTCTCTGTGTTTTCAATTATGGATAAAAACGAAGTTCAAGCGGTCATCAAATTTTTCTATTTGGAAGAGAAAACAGCAACGGAACTCAAATCAAGGTCAGATGCCGTTCTTGAGAATTCATCACCCTCATTTTCCACAACGAGTTCTTTGCCTTTCGTTTGGAAGTGTTTAAGAGGAATCCGACGGATTCGTGACCATGGATGAGATCTGTGTTCACCACTACACACCAGAGACAAAAATGCAGTCAAAACAGTGGTTTGCACGCGGTAAATCAGTTCCGAAGAAGGCGAAGACCATTCATTCGGCTGGGAAGGACGCAAAAGAAATTTTGACAAGTGGTTATCTTGAAAACGATATGACTGTTACTGACCAATATTATACAACACTTGGGGACAAATTGAAAGCAGCAATTCAGGAAAAACGTCCGGGAATGGTTAAGAAAAAGTGTTATTTTGTTTCACCACGACAACGCGTCAGCTCATTCAACTGCAATCGTTCAGCAAATTTGACAGAAGTGAAGTTAGACTTCCATCTGTTGCCGAAACTCAAAATATTTAAAGGCTGTAAACGATTATTTTGGGAACGTCGAAGAAAGTCACTTCTGGGAAGAAATCGAAAAGTTAGAGAAACGTTGGACTATGTGTGTCAAGCGATAGCTTGAATCCGTATTATTTTGTTTTCATTGTCATTTCGGAAACTTTCTATTCTACCAGCGTATATTGCATGCATGTAGATGATAAAAGGAAAGGGCACCATTCACAGCGTTTAGTGGATTGAATCTATTGAGTTTCTTTAATATTTATAATTGGTAGAGTAAGATTTCGGAGCTTTTAAAGAAAGACCTTCTTTCTTTGATAACATAAATTTGTCGATTATATCTTTGATGTTCCGCAGATCTAATAAATTTAATCGTATAGTAAAATATAACGGCTTGGATAATGCATTGCTGGATAATATTCATTATTGCTTTCTTAAGTTTTACCAACGTTGACAACTGAGGACGTGTCCTAATCCTTTTTATCACCTGTTAGGAGTCGTGCATAAGATGCATATTTGGACTTTAATCGTCTAGTATATTTGTGTCCAAAGAAGTTCAAAAATATAACCCAAACATTATCAAAGTAGGAATGATATTCCTACCCGGCTGGTGGTCAACGTAATTGAACGATCAAAAATATTTTTTCTAACATTGCTGTTGCATAAGTTTTCTTCTAGTACCCTCAATTTACTTTGGGTTACAATCGATTTTCGAATTCTGTTACTAGCAAATACAGATATGTTTCCACTTCCTTAACATATGAGTGTAATTAATGTTAGTCTAAAATTATTGCTAAAAGAATAAATATACTTATTGCCTCTTAATCGTATTTAATTAAATGTGGATGTACTTACATATATACATCTGCGCATTATCTTTGTTGGAATTTGGCTAATCACTTTATTTGGGGAGAACGTGCTCGTGAGGTGTTGTAAACACCATATTTATGATATTTGCTGTTTCATTTATATTTACAAAGACATACATGTATCAGATAATTTTGTTACCTTAATTGTTTAATAAGTGATGTGTCATATATATATTGCGTAAGAAAGCTTACTACGATTTAGACATAGGTATTGTAACAATACTATTGTTACCAAAATTATAAAGTCCGAATGCAAAAGAAACGAAATTTTTAGTTTGTTACTTGATCAATGCACGTTTCACGGTCATACATATCATAAAAAAGGAACCCAGTAAAGTTGCTAGAGTTTCTCTAATGAGGAGCAGGATTCGATTACCTTTGGTTGAAGTAGTAATAATAAAATATGAGAAAATTGGTGTATTCATTAAGAAATTTGAAGTTAATTTAGATGGCAGTTCGAGCAATAAATAACAACAATGTTCAAATACCTATTGATTATTCATTGTCTCAACTTCTCTTGCTGTTCGAGTATTTACGTACATGTTTTCAAAACGTCTATTTATTTCCACGTATGAAAGAATAATTGCTTCTTCCTTTAGTTACAGTTTATTGTTCATTACGATATTAAATACCATTCCTCTTGTTCATTGTTATTCTCACTAATCTTATGTTTTTCCTATGATACATCTTTCTTTTTCGTGATTTGTACAAATCACGAGACTGCGTACTTGATTTTCTTTCGTTATCCTTGCATGAAGATATCAAGTAGCATGTGGATACATTAATTTCTCTATTTACGTCATTTTTGTTGCCATTTTTGTTGAGTAAATTTACTAGAACCAACATATTAATTCATAGAATCTAGATTCTATGAATTACAATTCTTGGTAGTTTTTCTTAATATTCAATGAATGATTCTTCCTTTACAGAAACAAAATCTATACAAAGCAACCAAATAAGTAAAAGATATGTGAACGAAATCTAAACGTGGTGGAATTAACAAATTTCTGGTGGATACTTCGAGTATAATGGACACAACTATTCGTTGTGGGATATCACATGAAGAAAAACAAAATTCTAGCAGCAGAAAGTTTCTTCTCTCAGAAATATATAATGCGATATTTTTTGTTAACTTATATACCGGTGTCCTACAACATGACTGCCACAGCTTCAGCATATATTCCTGAATAAATTTCAAGTTAAAAATGTCTAATCGACATATGTCCAAGCCTCTATCGTAACTGAAGTACAACCATTTGAAGTTTTAGATAACCGTACCAATACAGGTATTAAAAGTCTGGGCGGCTGTGATTCATCATTTATAATTCATTGTACCAGTAAACATCTTTGATTGTGGTACTTTTAAAATACTAATAAAAATATGTTCAATGAACAAGCGGCAGTCAATTAATATCGCCGATGATTTCCCACTCGTAGAGTGCTTTGTAAAACCGCTTTTAGCAATGTCCATCGATGTTTAAAGGAAACAGGCAAACCTCTTGCAGCTACTTCTTAATGTCCCGTGCAACAAGAATCGTGAACATCAGATCGGTTTAAGACGATTATGATAATACTTGCCCCGTGCTAGCGAATCATGTGTAATACTTAATATGGTGATTTGGAGCACCTTACATAATTTCGGTTTGTACGCATACCTTATCGTACCTGTACAAGCTTTAGAACCTGGTGATTTCTCATCAAGACTTTAACTAAGTCGCTAGTTAGTGAGAAATCGAAGGTCTCATCGGGAAATACTGTTTAGTGATGAAGCCTCCCTCACCCGAAACGGCATCAATAATACCAGGAATTCACATCGTTGAGCACTTGAAAATCCATGGCAAATTGGCGAATCCCATTTTCAAGATAGATTTTCAGTGAATGTTTGGTGTGGTATTATTGACGATAGTCTCATTGGTTCGTTTATAATTGAAGAACGTCCCACGGCCGTTCATTATTTACGTTTCCCGAAGAATGACATTGCAGCGTTACTAGATGACGTTCCTCTTAACGTGAAACTACGAATGTGGATACAGCACGATGGCGCATCTCCACACTTTGGTAGACAGATTTTCTTAATCGAAATTATATGAACCGCTGGATTGGAAAAGGTTCAGCACTTACTTGGCCCGCAAGGTCATTAGACTAAAATTCCCTTGATTATTTTTTATAGGGAGGACTGAAAAATTTTGGTTATGCAGAATTCAATTCTATGTATATAGCAACTCAACATAAATCAACTAGTTTAAACTACAATTTACGGCTGCTTTTCGCAATTCAACTTTGATCGTAGTAGTCACAAGGATGAATTTTGTGTAGACCGTCGATTAACTGGAAGTACTTCAAAACAATTGATGTAGGCGTGTGATGATTGGGACGAAATGACATCTGGAATACAGCCCTTGATATTGGCATGCAATAGATGGAAACGATTTTGTACAAACATTAACTACTAAAAAATTATGCATCGGGTAGATATCACAGAATTTTTGGAACCTTAAAACATACACGAGTAAAGCAGATGCCAATAATATTCTGCGTTAATGATAATATCTTTCGGCAGACAATTTATAAAAATAATCTCCTCGGAATCCCAGAATACAGTAGGCATTAGTTTTCCAACGGTTGGAATTGTACATGGTTCTTCTGGTTTACGTTATTCTTTCGACTGATTTTCAGTTTCAGGGTTGAAGTGAGATATCTGTTTCATCAGTAGTTATCAAAATTAATCGCCGTGAAGTTATTTGTTAAGGTTGTATTCCGGGCTCAACAGCATTAGTACCCAGCAAGCTGAAACCTTATTCACGCCCAAATTTTTGTGTGGAATCACATGAATCTGTCGTATATCTATTCTTACACAAAAACTTACACACTAACGAATAGTTATTCCGCTTTCTTTTTTCAGTAGGTTCTTCACAGTAGCAACGTTTGTTTCATTTACGAAGGTGCTCAACCGTCAACCACGCGATTTATCTTTTAATGACATTCTGCCAGCTGTGAAATGATCAATCCATCGATAAACAGTACTCTTAAAGGCCCTGGAAACAATCAAATAAGTTTGACAAATTTGACTGTCAAACTTTACATTTTCAAACACAACAAAATGTAGATTGTTTGAGAGAATCGTCAAGCAGAGCCGCATACTATCAAAAAATTGACAAAAGCGTTAAGTTTGATAAAAAATTTGATCGTTTCCAGGGCCCTTTAGATTCTGCAGACTTTCAGAATATACCTCGTAGATGTTGGACGATTTCTTAAGATTTCAAATCCTCTTTAAACAAAAAGAAGATGATAGATTTTTTGATTTAGTTGTGTCTTCCATGATTTAAAAGTTAACGATACAAAAATAAATCTGTATCACTCAAGTAGATGAAGTATACTCACTAATTTTGCACGGAGTGGCTGCGTAAACGTAAAGCGGCTTCTATAACTTTGCGAAATTGAACTGGAGCCAAATTCCTAGAATATTAGATACATCATCATGTTTGGAGTAGTGGCCGATGACGCTAACACTTTACAAGGGCTGGTTCCACAATTGTGAAATTAATGTTACAAGGTTATAGAGATTGACTTTAGTTGAAGCTGAAAGTCAGAATTTAATACATAGTTGGGTGGTGATTATATCGTTACAAAACACTCGCCCAAGCCTGTATATAGCAATCTGAACATGCTTGTCATCGCAATTAAGTAAAACTATGACGGTATCTTCTACTATGCACATTTCTAGGCTTTGAAAATATTACATTTATTAATTTAGCCATGGTTGGTCACCTGATATCTTTTACTAAACCGTATCTCCTTATCATGCCCGACTCAATGTTGAAGGCGGTGATGAAATTGAGCCGATATATACTGCAATATTTCTAAGGAATTAATTAAAGATAAAACTAAAATACAAATGGGAAATGGGAATGTATGTATGAGTATTTCTTCATAAAATACGGTGCATAGTAGTTTTACACTGTAATTTACTTTTCTACGTCTGAGCTAGCAATGGTAGCAATATTATTTACTAAGAAGGCGACTAATTTACATATATTTCGATGCGAACGGTAATTTTTGAACGAGTTTTATTCTTCTACTGGTCGTATTTGTGTGTCTAATATCCTTCAATTATTCTAATACTCCTCACCCATTTACCGGCGAAAAAAACACTTTGGAAAGCGTTAATTTGAAAAACAAACGTATAGTCCAGTCGTGCAGCAATTTGAACTGGTATATACGGTTATTAAGACAATTTCTTCATTAATATTCAATAGTTTTTGGAGAAATGTGTGCTTTTAACAACTGAGTTATCCTGCCGTAATGCACATACCTACAACACACTTCACATGTGTTACATGCACTGATAAAGAGCAGTGATGTCACCAATAAACCTCGCCGAGTGTGTGTAGTTGGATATAGGTATAAATTGAATACTGGTCGACTTATTACAGTTACCTTTGTGAATTTTGTGGTGATGGATCGATATTTTATGTACGATTTAGCGAAAATTATTCAGGTAGGTTTTCTTCAGTTCTATTTGGTACTCCCAAAATTTTTGTTTATCGTTTTGTTAAAAAAATTTTAAGTTTTGAATATATTTTGTCTTTTCATAAAGTTCGAAAAACATTGCATATAATATAATTTATAATTTATAACTCACTCAGGTATTATATAAAATAGAATCACGTGCACTTTGGTCATAAGTGATCTATATAATAAATGTATACATAAGTTATTCTGACGTAGCTTTAAAATGTGACGACGGCCATTTTGAGAAATTGTTATTGTAAAAAGTAGAACAAAATCTGTTTTCTCTTTTAATTTTTCACGGCTTCCATGTTTAGGATATGTTAAAGAATATTATATGATTAATCATAGAAGATATAACATCGATTTTAAGTAAATTCGTTTCTTCAAAAATCGGCACCAATTATCCCATTTCATTCTATTTTATTTAATTTAATAATTCGATATAAGTTTCCAATTCTATTTTCAATACTAAGATACGTCAAAAAATTGTTTTCAATTGTTTTTGTCAAAAAGTTGAGCACTATTTTGTTCGAATAATCGATAGCACCAGTGAAAACTAGCTAACTATTTTGGCCCAAAATGAAAGTCCAGCCAGCCGAGAAAAACTGTTAGATACGACTTAATAATCCTTTTTTCAGTGGTGGAACTAATACAAGTAGGTAACCTCTACAAACTTTTACTTAGCAAATTTCTACATATATTCCCAAGAAAATGTCTGAATTTAGCAAATATTTGGTGATACCCTCTTCGTATTTTCATAACTTGTTTCCTTTCAAATTTTGTGTTTTGAATCTGTTGATTAATTAAATCCTATATGGCTTATATCCTATAAGATCAATATAAATCATATAATATATGTCTTTCTAATCCTAGTTGCAAACATAATCAAAATTATATTATATTATTATTATATATATTTACCACTGTTGTTAAAATTGGCGAGAGATGACTGAGAAATCGATCAAAATAATTGATTATTTATTATTACGTTAATTATCGTTCGTTTGAGGCACACGTGTAGAACAAATTTTTTCTTCAGCTAACCGTCGCTACAGATCAATAGATAATCCAAAAGACAATAGCTAATCGTGTACTGCTTTCACTTGGTAGTCAAATTTTACGATCAGTATATAAAGATTACTTTCACCTCTTTAAATTCGCAAAATACACAACTTATTTTCTAATCATGCAGTTAACTGCATAACTAGAGAAGAGTAGTTTTTACTTTGTTGACAATCCATTTCGTTGTAAAATATGAATAAAGATACGTCTTTGAAATAGTTGAAAAGAAAAGCACTTCCATAACGATCACAAGTAATACTCTCTTCCCTCTGTGCTATTTGCAATCAGGTTGACAACTTATTGTTAGTTGTTTAAATGGCTGTTTGTTGGTGTTCAAATCGATGCTGTAAGGATAAAAATTATTCTATGCGTGCTTAATTGAAACTAGTTGTAAGTTAAAGTTATAAAAGATGGAATTAATTACGATTCGATTGATTTTTATGAAACAAAGAGTTTGCCATTTAAGTGTTATCGATCACAGTTATGTGTGCTAAATCAGTATTTACTTGCACTTAAAAGTTGATAGGGCACGATTGCGTTGAAAAATATTTTCTCGAGTAGTCCTTTCTATGACACTGATAAGATGTTGATGATACATATATAACTGTTTTATCGATTACTAGCTGTTGAAAAACGAACCGACTGTCAAATTTTAAGGCAATTATTTATAGAATTTAGTGTGTAATACTGGTATAGTAACTTCTAAAACAAAATGTTCTAGTCAAGAGAAGGCTAAGTATTGTCGTTGGCTCCAAGAGATGCTTAACAAAATGCTTCTGCCTGAGTTATTTCAGTTCCTCACAGGCATAGATAGTATGTATGCTAGTTTCCTCTTGTAGTTCAAACTGCCTGCACCACGGTTCGCTGACCACTCCTATGTTGCATAGATGTTTTTCCAAGGGACAATGTCCGGCTATCAGGCCGGTAATAATTCATACGTCTTTTTGATTCTTCTGATTAGCTCAGCCAAGAATTTTATATTTAGCACACTTAGCAGTGTCTTATTCTTAGTATGGAACTGACCTTCAGTCAATATCCATTTCTTCGGATGTTTTCTTTTAGCCATAACCAGATTTTCTGTCTGGCGGATTCATTCCCCGTACCCGCATATCACGTATACAGGTTCTGGTCTTTAAAGTTTTCCTTGGCTAGTTCATCGGCAATTAAGTTAATAGGCGGTTGACTATCGGTCATGATGTTTATTCTTCTTTGTGCAGCCTTTTCTCTGATTCCTTCAGTGCACGCTGCTTCTGTATATCACGTATACAGGTTCTGATCTTTACAGTTTTCCTTGGCTAGTTCATTGGCAATTAAATTAATAGGCGGCTGACTATCGGTCATGATGTTTATTCTTCTTTGTTCAGCCTCTTCTCCGATTCCTTCAGTGCACGCTGCTTCTGTAAATAGCTTAGCCTGAAAGCGTGTTACATGTTTTCGCAGGCCCAGTGATATCATCCTTCTAGGGTACAATCCGTAAATGCCAGCCTCTGTGCCGTGGTTAGATTTCGATCCCATCCGTAAACCAGACGTTGACTCTCGAATTTATCAAGTGATTCCTCATCTAGTCACTGGTCGCTATCATTCAGTGACAGCTTTTCGCATTCTATTGCTTGCAAGTTATTAAGTAATTTGTTTTTCGGTTTCAAACAAACTCAGAATAGCAGACATATAGTGTGGACATCCATTCTGCAAAGATATCCTAGCAAGATATAAGTGTTATTGCCACATTTTGAAACGATTATTTTCAGGTGATAGTGTCAAATCTAAACATTGAGATAGTAATTTTCGAACTAGAGTTTTATCCTAATGAAAAGCTTTCGACAATGTAAAGCTAAAGCATTAAGTTTCATCTTAACCGATTAATACGAATGCCTATAGTTACTTTAACAAAAACAGTTAATAAAGCGAATAAATGATACTGCCAGGTGTTAATATCAAACTTAGTACGAATATACAAAGCTTTAAAACTAACACTTCCATTTCATGAATAATTTCCAGATTTTCCAAGCGATGATATTGATTATTCTTTTACTTTAAGTAAATTTAGAACGCTCAGTATGGAGTATGTGTATCATTTTTCAAATGTAGTGACCTAATGGACTAGGCTAGTTAGCGGAGTATAATACGCTATTGAGCGTCGCTCCAGTGCGCTGGAATTCATACCTTCACTCATTTTAAATTAAGAAGAAAAATGGAAATTACGTTTCATTCGGTTACATTTGATTCTTTTCCCTTAAGAATGTGGTTAACTGTTCATCGCACTGGCTTACTTATATAGTAGCATCAAGTTGGTGTCCATGAAACATATCACACAAAGTGTTTAAGCTGCTCAGCCCCTGGCAGTACCTTCCTGTCGGAAAGATGCCAAGATCCTGTAGGTAGGATTTTACATTATTCCTATGGTGTATGTTTATGTATGTTTGGTGTTCCTGCTCATTCACAAAAGTCATGTTGGCTTGTAATGGAACGTTCGCTATAGATACGTGGGCTGCTTCAGTTCTGATGTTTAATATCCCGTTCCTTCAATAAGTATCTCATCTTAATTCTGGTAGTTTGATAATTGTAAGTTCAAGACCTGTAAGCTTGTTTTTTGCCTCCTTTTTAGTCAAGGCTTCGCCTCTTCGTTTTATTTTATGACCCACTGTCCCGACACTCACCATCGACTCACTCTATTGTGTTCTGCTAAGCACATCAGCATTTCTGAACAGTTCTTAATTATATTTGCAAGTTCTGAATTGATTTATGTGCTGCTTGACTGTCTGTGATGATATTCATCTTTATGTTCTCGTCGCATCTCTATATCCTCCTGATAATAAGGTTACATCAATATATTATTGTGTTGAATCTGACCAATTGCCTCCTATAAAGCAAATCCCGCCAAATAATTGTGTTCAATGTTGAATACAATCACAATTAGCTTAAGAAATATAGGTAGTTGATGAAATTTAAAAATCAGATATCCCTTGAGAAGTGCTTTACAAATTAAATGGCACTCATTGGAATGTGCTTAGTTTTTGCTTAGGAACGAATTAGTTAATTAACAACTATAAAATTGCAAAACAACTAAACTTTATAATTTGGTTACTTCGGGAGTTAACAATTAGATAAGACTGTAAAAGTCAATTTTGCTTTAAAAGACAATTAGAATTTTTCAATATCTTGTGGAAAATGAATTGGGGATAAAAGAAAGAATCATAAAAGCACCCGTACCACATTAGAAAGTTAATTCTGGTTACGTACATACAATACATATGCATATGCTTCTGTGTGCATGATATTCTCGCGTCCAGCCATATGTTTGTTATTGCTGTTAGTTGTAAGGATTTATGGATCATAATTTGTTAAACACGAAGGTTAAATATTTAGTAATTGTTGGTGTAACGTTCGCCGTTCCATATTGTTCGAATGCAATAATAGAATTTGCACACTTTATAGAGTTTCACCAGTTACACGACTGAGATTCCTTTATTTGACTTTACCATTGATATGTATGTTTTCTTTTGTTATATAAGAAGAAAAATACGGCAGAGTAGGCTTCATTACGTTAACAAATGTCGTATAGGTTTAACTGATTTCTTGCTACCTACTACAAGTTGTACATTTATAAAAAGCACAGGTACATCTGCAATACAAAATAACAATGTTACACACACACATACATACATATTTAGCCAATAATTGTTAGTTGTTTCAAAATAGTTTTTCTTTGTAGACCTGTATAATCGCCCCGGACCTATTTGTGTAAGAATTATCTTGTTTAGCTAGCTCTAAGAATATTTTCAACTAAGATGCTTTGAAACATGTCAAATCATTAGTGCTGCTAAGTCTAGTACATCGCATTTATAGAGTATAGCTTTTGTTCTTCTTTCTTGGCACAATTACCAAACACCTATCATGCTTTCCCAAATAATAAAACCCGAATTTCAGTCAATACATTTAACCTTCCTATACTCACGTCAAAATGAAAGACGTATACTATACTATATAAATCGATCTCACAGACCGTATGCGTGAGTATAGGAAGGTTAAGAACGATTGACTAACAATAAGTAACATCTCCGTAGAACTAGATTTGCTCCTTCTTGGTTGCTATTTTCACTCTGTCTTATTACCAGCTATTTAAAGGATTATTATTGAGCTATTCTATAATATATAGAATTTTTGTTTGATAGTGAACGTAGTATTGAAGTAAAAAATACAAATTATCTGACGTATACAAGATAAAATAGGGCCATTGAAATCACCAGTCTATTAAGTAGTCTTCAATGACTTACTCTACTCAAGGTTCGGATTTTTTAATCTTAGTATCTAAAAGTTACGACAAGAAAGTTCCAAATATTTAAATGACTTAAAACAGGTCTATACTGCGTTTTAATACTATATCTAATTCAATAAACATTGTTTCCCTTAAAATATGATCTACTTAATATAATAACATTATATTTTCAGTTAAAGTCTTGATTTCGTTTAGGAGGATTCCTTTCGCATTAAGTTCCAGGAAATGAGGTTTATAGTATTTAGAATTATCTCGTTTTTGCTAAATCCTGACACTTTTTCTACTCCACAAGCATTCATTTTCTCGATGGTGCAGAAATGTTTATCACTATAGGTACCTTGTAGATTGTAGAATATGGGTGAGGTTAGTCGGAGAGGTTTCGTAGGTTGCGCCTCGACCGTATGAGCTTGAATCGCAGTCCGCCCCTTTTCTTTTCAGGGCTTCTGTTCTTTGGAATGCTATCCTGTAATCGAGTCCTCTTTTTTGGGTTCTGCTCGTGAATGGCTCTTCTTCGACTGCAATCTTGCTTTCGGGCTTTTTATTTATTCTTCATTGTGCTAGCAAGAACTTTTGCCTTTTTCTAGCGCTTAACTCCACTAAGTCTGGGTTACTGAGCCGTACTTCTCTGTAGAGATTTCGGTATCTTTGGCTTCGTCCACATCTCTGCTCGATTTGAGGGAAGGAGCTGCCCTCTCCTTGCTAGGTTTTGACTGTTTTCCCATGCATGCGTTAACGTCCTAATCCTACAACTATTGGAGAAGAAAACCGCTCAAACGGGGCAGAGTCTCATGCTCCGGAGAAGGCAATATCACTGAGAGAGTTACATCAGGTAAACAAGTAGCGACTAATTACGTATCTCGTCGGTCGTTTCTTCACTTTAAGATTTAGGGTTTTTATAAAAATTATCACCTCTAGGTCCAGGCAGTAAAAGCAGGTCTGCGAGATGTTACGACGACGCTATCGTTTGGATGGTTTGGGACAAACTCTTAGCCACCACATTAAAGCCGAGTACGATGGAAAATTGGTTCGCAGCGAAGGCATTTGTCTAGCCAACATAAGGTTTTAGTCCTGGCACCAGACTTATAGGCATCATTTGGTCGATACCCTATCTGCCCACCTGTGGATTTACTTGATGGCCATTTCATAACAATAGGCACTCTACACTCTATTTTCTGCCAGTTACAACTTTTATATTGGGCAATCAAACACTGTGAAAATTTGAAATTTTATAATGTCTAAAATAATGAATATTGATAGTTGACTACTCCAAATTTGAGATATTGTGATATAAAAACAGAAATTGTTTTATGTTTGGTTTCATACAAAAAAAAAAACTTAACTTCAAATAAGGAAATCACACCCATTTCCCGCAAGTTCTTGTTTAATTTTGTATCAATTGAATTTAGAAAATCCAATCACATTTTTAGTAATTTATGTATTTGTTCAACATGTATCTAATTTTATTTAAAATTATCTAGTATGTACGCTCAAATATCTGTTCTCTAACTGATTTTCTTGTGGAAATTGCTGGCTTCTGTTGCAATAATTACCTTGTACATTAGTTATCTATTGCATCTAATTGCTTCTTACCTTGAGTTAAAAGATTTGATTCTCACTCCTTGTTGTTGTCGTTTTAAACTTTTAAGTAAATATTGAAGAGCGTAGTTACATGATTTTATATAGCGCTGGATAAAAGTTAACAGGTTTTAGTTCGTATTTATTCTTGGCAGGTTTTAAAAGCGTGGAATCTAATACATTTGTAGAAAGATTATACACCTCATTCTAGTTATTGCCGATTTTCTTGCCTTGATAATTAATTGCACTAATCCGTGAATCTTCTTTGTGAAAGTATTATGGAATTTTAAGAGTTATATTACTGTTATGGTGCTTCTTTAATTTGAGGAACTTTAAACAGTATACTCTACAGTATATTGAAATTGAAGTAAATTTAACAAAAATATTAATACAGGCAGATGCAACAGTTACATAGTCACATCGGAAATATTCGTGGGGAGACGGAACATTGCATAAATAAAGTCGAACTTTGAAAGTGACGATGCCTGTGTATGAATGAAACAATGCAAAATACATGGAAAAAATGTGAAATATTGTAGTAAATTTGAAAAAGATGTTTTAAATGTGAAAAACATGTGGCCGGTAGCATAAATCTATTGACACACACATCTTGACTGGAGGTAAATAAATTTGTTAAAACCGATAACTAGAACGTAAAACACTGAATGTAGAATTGCGCGATAAACCTTTATCGTGCTTTCGCTGGCCGATAAGGTAACAAGAATTTCATATTATGGTTTGAACCTACATTGTCAATATGTTGTGTATAAATAATCGATAATTACGGTACAATCGCCAGGTTATTTTTATTTTTACGTCCATTTCACATCAGACTAAGCGCTAGTTATATGTGGAATTTAGACAATTATCACTTAAACAGTTTAATCTGATTTCATTAAATAATATACTTGAATGATAATAAATGGGCAATGAGAGCGTAGATGAGTTGCCTCGGTCTGAATTTATTCTCAGAATTACCAATACACTGTTAAGACCAGGATATGTGATTGGTCAGAGGAACTGAAACAATCCATGACGTTTGTAGAAGTGCCTTTGAGTTTTAATAAGATCATGAATCTTCTAAATCTAGAAAAATCAATTCAGGGTCATAACTAAAGCTCAGATTTTCATGCACACAATTTTATAGTAATATGCGTATATATATATATATATACATATATTTATGTACATATATGTATGCAAAGAAATTTAACAAAATGTGCAAAAAACTGTTGAAATATGCAAGAATACATAGGTATGTATATGCGAATATGTAATGTGTATGTAAAATATGTAATGTAATTATATATATAACAGTAAAATAAGAGTTTGTTCTGTTGTTGTTGAGCAATGGTTTCACGTTCCTTATTAACACTTTGTTTTCAATTTTCTATTAGCTCCACGGATTCACTTAAACGTTCTGGTTGTTTTTTTCTTGTTAATATTCCACCAGTTAATTTGTAGCCGTTATTTATAAAACTTAAATTATGATTTAATTGAGGAATATTTAAAATTTGTTTGGTTTTTTCGATTGCTGTAGATAAACAATCATAAAATTTGGAATTTTTTGATCTGAGAAAAAATGTACGTACATCTGCCCGTCCTCCATACATATGTATATTTATACTTTTAGAGAAAAACAAACCTTTCCCATATCATTAAATAAATCATTTACCAATGCAAATTGATTTTGTGTTTTCGCCGCTAGTTTATTAACATCGTGAGCGAGAGAAGTGTGAATGAATCAAATTGGGATAAGATACTTTCTGGTGTGTTCTAGCTTTGACCATATTAGAAAGCATCAATGCGATTTATCTGTCTTTTCATCTACAATAAAGTAAGTAAAATTATTACAATAATAAATTATCTACAGTGGTTTTCCTCAAAGTGGTTTCATTTGGAATTATGCTCCTTTTAAAACATTTTAACAAAAATGTCTTAGAAGTGGGATGCCCTATTTATTTAGTGGAATATTCGCGACAAAGACGGTCTAACATACGTCGAATTTGAATGTTTCTTCCCTGAATTTTTGTTACATTGTGTGTGTTTACTTTTATACTATTTCTCCTATGCACCGGTGTTCCACAGTGTTATTTGTTTCCTTGTGCTTCAAATCTATAAAATACATCTAAAGTAGTAAAGGTAATACGCAAAAAGAAAATATTGAAAATAAGCTAAATTTTTCACTATTTGGTAAAAATAACGATGGTTGGAGAAACGTATCCTGTTTTACCTCGTGTTTGTAACTGGAAATAAAAGTACATTTTAAAAACGTACTGCTTTTCCGCAAGGTTTAAAAAGAACACCATTTCCATTTAGAGATAACTCCAAATGTGGTCTGGTCTACAATAATCATTTGGAAGACATTGTCATGTAATTTTTGTGAGTACTAATTTGTGTTACCCGGTTCGCAGACCAATGTAGAATGAATAACGAAATATTTGCTAGTAGTCTATTTATATGTAAGATGTCGATGATATTTACTTTCCTTGCTGTCAACGACTAACTTGAAATTGTATAAAAAATCAATAATTTCACTAATTAGTAATATATTAGATATTCAAACCTTTCTGAAGCAAATGTAGCAATGTACAATTGCGTTTATATATTAATAGTTCTTAGAAAGAAAGACCAATTATTTGTAATCCGGAGGAGATTATATCAGCGGTCTATTTGTATATAAGATGTAGATGACGTTTATGTATTTACCTGCTTACTGTCAATGATCAACCCTGTTAAAATTTTATTGAAATCCATGATTTTACTAATAAGTTATAAGCATTTTGGACCAAAAATGCATAAAATGCACTAAGCATTAAAATATCCACAAAATGTAGGAAATTGATTAAAATTTTCGACAGATGCAAAAACATACATGTTGCATATGATCCGAGCTTTAGTCATAGCTCGTGGACCATCATTTATATAAAATGAGATTCAGCAATGAGCCGGAGTGCAAACTCTGTAACAAAGTGGATGAAACTACTGACCACGTAATATGCTGCCGCAATGCTGTATTTAACAGAAGGTTCCTACACTTACAATTAGAGTACAGATGGAACATGTTTGACCAGAGAGGGTCTACCTCCTTCTTAAGGAAAATAGGGCTCTTGGTCTGATTTCTCTACTCGAGGACGTTACTAAAAATGTGCTTTATAAAACTTCGGATTAAACTAAACTAATTAAAAAGCGCTCACATCAACGACCAATGGACATTGCTATTTTTCTCCTCATTTTTCCGTATTTAGATTAATGCATGGCTTTTATCTCCCATATTTTAGCTTCGTTTAAAATAAAACTTATTCTTGTTTCGAAATAGCGAAATCAGTTTTGACACAGATTGAAATCTGAATAAATACTTTCGATATGTGTTCGTATATACGCACTTTATCGTTCATGCACATACATGCGGATTTGTCAAGCTTTTCTATAGATAGTTAGCTAATATTTACTTAAAAATTTTAAAGACTACGTTGCCCTTACATAGAAACCCAATGATAACAATAAAGTGATAATAGAAACACGGCATGATGTTAGATTGAAATAGGAATAAGTAACTTATCTACAATGTAAAAACCATTCTTCTATTAAAACGACATAAGGTGTAGCACTTTACTATATCTTTTACTGGAAATGTTTTGTCAGAAATACATTAATTACTAAACGAGTTACAACATTTTCATCTTTTGTATTTGGAATATACTTTTAATAGAATATTTCAAGAACACTGCTTGATATAAAATTTTTATAATGCACAGAATAACTTCAATAAACGTAAATTTGGTACTGTTAAAAATGGCAAATGCAACAACCTTAGAAGGAATAGTCCTAAAACTTGATCTAATTGGATCTAATTTTTTAGTTGGCGGGTAGTGAGTTCGATGTAACAAAATTGACTCGCGACGATGATATAGACCTTATCTAATCAACGTGCAAATAAAACCGAGGTATTAGTAGAACGAATAATAAAATGTTTGTTTTAAAATAGGTCCCAATGATACATAACTATAGACGTCTGCAAATGGGTTACACATACATATCTAGGTATGTGTGCACTTGTATACCTACATATTTGCACGTGTATATCACGAAACATGTTTCACCTGTAAGTATCTAACAATATTTGCTTAATAATTTAGAACTAATATATTTATTAATAAGCTTGATTCGCTATATGGGTCAGCTACGAAACTGCTTGTGAATATTATAGGCAACGTTTTCGATATTACTTATCTTTGGTATTCAAGGTGTTGTATTATGAAACCTAAATATTTGGAAAATTGTAAATTAAAATATCACTACTACGAAATTGATAATGAACGTAATATTGTATGGTTAGTATGAAGTACTTTTGATTCTTAAGTAGTGTGTGAAGCACAGAAAAATAAATAAAATAGAAACAGAATAATGCGAGCAAGATGTTGAAAAATTTTTGTGTACAACCATTGGCAAGCAAATTATCACCACTATTTCATTAAAGACTTTCGATATTTTGGTTATTACCATGATGTTTAAATTAAAAAAGAATACTATAAAGGTTTATATTTTTTGAATGGAAAATCCATGCGTAGTAAAAAAATATTTTCAAATCTTTTTGAGAAAATTCAAATAGAAATAATTCTAATCCTTATTGTATAAAAATCACTTCAAATATTGTAGTTACGCCGTTACTCTCAATGACACACAATGTCAGTTGTAAAATAGCCAGGTAAGCTTCATATGTAGCTAAACAAGTAAACAATTACTAGCCAAAATAAATTTCATTGTCTTCGATCCTGTCTATGAGAATGATGTCGTTCGAGTTAATGAAATTGGTGTGATAAGAATGGTAAAAATTAATTTTCTTTGAAAAATACGAACAAGGAAGTCTAATGCGTTTTACCCTTACTTATAAGGTTTAATATGGTAAAACCATTTTATTTGGGTTTTTAAAGATGTATCCTAAAATTCATATTTTTCTACATTAAAATTGAAGAACTTCTGGTACATACTACAAGACATACACACCGATACTGTCTGCAGTAAGAAATGTAAAAGAGTTCTGTCTTTTTAGTGTTGTGTATGAAAAAATAAAAATTTTCTACAATATTTAGTTAATTTAAGGTCATATTTTTATCAAGCTACGGCAAGTAATTTAGTTACAGTAAATTTCTAAAGCTTACAAGTCTATTTAAAAGAATGGAATTGAGGATGATTATGTCAACTATAATATTTCAGCGAGTTAGATCCCGATTTTGATGATAAAACACCACATCAATCTATAATCTCACGCTGCTACTGCAAATTCCAATGTACGCACTAATCTCAGCGAGTAAGGAAATTCGACGATGTTTCCAATATTCCTCCTTAAATACCGATAGCATTTGCTACAGGTCTGGGAATTTGGAGCTTTAAAGAAGAATATTCCTTAACATTGTTAACCACAGAAGTCAAGTGTAGGCCTCAAGCGTACATCCAATCCCTCGAGGACAAAGATCGATGAGCCTAACTAGAGGCAAGAGCTGTCTCTAGCAAATCATGACAATGTCAGCAGGATCTCCGATTACCAATAGTCTCTACTAAAGGTCTAGGAATTCGAGACTTTGAGGAAAAATGAACCTTTATAAGCATAAAGATCGAAGATAGGTATTGAGCGTTTGTCCAAGTCCACGAGCATAAAGACTGATAAGGTTAACTAAAAGAACAGGTACATAAACACAGTGACAAAGTGGACAGTGTCCATTCTCGATGACCTAGAGCATTTACAAGAGGTCGAGGAATTAGGACATTTAAGAGGATGTACTTCGACATTGTTAAACACAAAGGTTAAATGCAGACTTTGGAGGTGACTCCAAATCCTCGAGCGCAAAGGCTGAGAAGTCTAGCTCACGAGAGAAACAGTCTCCAGGAAACGGTGATAATGTGAGTAACGCAAATTCTCGAAGAATTCTAGTCTTTGCTAGAGGTCTAGGAATTCGGGACAAGAAGTACCTTAAGATTATTAATCATAGAGATCGAACTCGAGGTCTCAGACGTATGTCTAAACCTTCAAGGATACAGTCTGAGGAGCCTTGTCAGAGAGAGGAGTAGGCTGCTACAAAGGGTGGGTATATGGGCAGTGCTCCTTCCAGAAAACCTATAACCTAATAAGGTCTGGATATTCGGAGCTTAGGGAAAAATATGTCCTAGTGTTGTTAAGCATGGTGATCCAACATAGACAGAAAGAAAAGCTAGAAGGTGTAGCCAGAGAGAGGAAAAACTTCAAGAACTATTAAAATGTTGACAATATTTCTTTCTCAAGACTTACCACCGTTATTTTTTACAATTCAGACGTCATAATTGGGATTACATTACGAAAAAATTTGTCGAGGTATTTGCGAAGTACACGTTCAAGGAGTGGTGACATTCCTAGTCCTTGGGTGTCAGAAAGATAGCTTCCCGTTGGATCAAGCTTCTTTGAAACGATTTACAACATTGTTAGTGGCGACAAATCACAGATTTATTCCTCCGAACACAAAGGTCCACTTACTGCTTCAGTAATTCAAGATGAGCAGAATCCAAAGAAAGAACAAAGGTCATCCGTGTCCGCAGTTTTTTTAAAGAGATGGTCGCAACGTCTATTTAAAAAGCAGGTTATGTAGGTACAGTTGCTTTACCAAATGGAGGAATGGTTAATATCGAATGGTATGCCGCCGTTTGTTTGTCAGAAGTTGTTGCCGTGCAAGGGAAACCTAACGCTGAATTGAACCACCATCCACCAAGACAATTCGAGTTCATATGCAATTTGGAAGACAACTGAGCTTTAGGAGCAGCAAAACATTAAATTCTTGGATAATCCTGTATTTTTCAGTTGAGAAGAGTCAAGAATGCACAGTGTTGTCCACTCTTTCAGTGCCCGGGAAAGCATTATAAATGGCAATTTTCACTATTCGAACTGAATATTGGAATAACTGCTTTAATATTTGATTTGAGCAAATATAGAAGTGCATCAATCTATGTGTTATATGTACGTATTGCTGGAATTGCAGACAATCTCAATTAAATTAGCTAATTAACTAGTAAAAGAAGATATGCTGTCTGTCTGTTTTAAGCACAAATTATTGGTATTGCTAATTTTGCTGATCATGTTACCAGATTTTTGAGAAACTATCTACACCCCATCCTAAGATGCTTCTGACGAAATCGGCGGAAATACCTGGACAATACTATTTCTAGAGTTTATATTGTGGTTAAAATGATATTTTAAGTAGGTACATTAAATTTTTGAACTCTACGGGGCGGTAAACCGCTCTGAAGTAACAAGGCATGTACTCCGTTAGCCCATATACTATAGCGCCTCATAAATGTATGAAGAGGCGGGAGAATAATTTTGCACATGATCGCATATAATCTTTTTTATTAAATAAAAAATGAAATAAATTATTTTAATAATTGCCCAGAAATCTAGGATCACAGTGCTAGTAGGTTGGAGAGATTAGGGTTCAAAGAGTTAAATGATGCAAATGGAGATAATAGGTATGTTTTAATTAGCGTATACGATAACATTAACGGCGGCGGTTTGAAATTTACAAATTAAAAGGAATTCATTAAACAATTAGATCATATCTCCGTGGTTATATAATTTCCAACGACCTATATAGAATTTATCAAATCATCGATGGAAGCGCTATTAAGATTAATTACCTACTCAAAAAATGAATCACAAGGATTATGCTTCATTTATTGATATCTAAATATTGCACCAAAATAATCGTACAAAATATAAACGGTGAATTTCATGTGTTTGATTGTTTTAAAATTAAATATCATGTAAATTTACTTTTTAGTAGTCCACTTACTTTACTTGCTTTCACATATATCACAATAAACCTCAGTGGCGTTTCTCCTGTAAGTACATATATTCTAAAGTCAAGATGACAATTGACTTCCGAGAAAGACCACCACTCCTAAACTGTTATTTATTTTACTGAAGAGATAAAAAGAAATAGAAGAAAGCACTGATAAGGAATCCGTAAGGGTGTTAAGACTCTAGATTCTTTCAGTCCTCTGTACACGATATTCAATTCTGTATCTACAAATTGTTGGAAAAATATATGTACTCCTCTTGTAAGAAGCAAAAATTGTCTTTTAATTTATACTTGAATTGCGGTTACACTAATATACATATTTGAACTTTATGCTGTTTGTTATTACAAAAATATTAGGTAAAATTTGAGAACAGGGTTTTCCCTGATTTGCTGGCAGTTGAGGGGTGGGGTCGTCCGCATGAAATGTTAAATTTGGTACTGAAACTTCAAGCAACAGACACTTTGTCAAAATTTAAACGCTATTCCTATTATCAGTCATGATAGGCACCATAGCATGCAGAACACTTCCTCTAAAGAGAAGTGAATTAGTGTCAATTTCGTACAATTTTTGTTGTTGCAAAAAGTGTGTTGAAGAACTGCCTTTCTGTCGCTTTGTTATTCAATCATTTTCCGCCAAAAAATCATCCGTGTTTGTAAAGTAGTCACTTGATGTATGCATTCGCACATTCTTACGAAGCAGTACAATATTATTTCTATTAACCAAGCTAGTTTGATAGTTTCATCGTAATTTCAAATACCACCCGGGCACCACAAAAGAGTCACCACTATTTTTCTTGGATGAATATTCGGTTTTAGCGTGAGTTTTGAACTATTGTGTAGATAAGCAATAGTTATCGCAGAATATCCACTTTTTATCATACGTATATCCCTATGCTGATCTGAAATGGAACATTTCTTGTTCAAATAATAAATATGTAGTAAGTACATATACATACATAATTCGTAAAGGAAAAGTACCAGTATTTGTTTCTCTTAACATTTAGCCTAAACTATGTAATACGTTGTCACTATCGGTGTTTTATAAACTTGAATATTATAAAAATTAGATATTTCATGTGTGACGGCCTCCAAATCTTATATGAATGCTCAGTACTCTGACACCAGCATTTCCAATAAATATTAATATCACAATGAAACGAGAGAACAAAATTATGCAATCATTACATTTTTCGAATCTTACAAATTTGATACAACCCCAAAAGAGACTTTTTTTTCACAGTACCACATTGTAATTTACTCTACATCAGAAGTTCTCAACAGGTCAGAGCTCTTTAAAAAAACATTTTTAAAATTTATTTATTATAGTGATTTAGTAGTACCCAAATGGAATAAGCTAAAGATATCAAAACTGCAACTAATTAATATTATTACTTAGATGCTTGATGTGATGAATTAATTTACAAATATTTTTGTCATCAGCAGTTTTAAGTCACCGCGTTGGACTACTGACATTCTATCACATTACCTTGGTAACCACGACAATTTCTCTTTTGGCTAAAGATGGTGGAAATACAATGAAAAATTTTCTTGCTGCAGCTCGTACAGCTGGTTATAATACTTAAATTTGAATTTGAAACCAAACTCTTGGTATACATATATAATACAATATATATTTCAGCTCTTCGCTTGTTAATAATTCTATAAATTAATAAACTAATAATTAACTAATAAATTAATAAATATACTTTATTTAAATCTTGTTTCTGCTCGCTATAATTTTTATACTTTCTATTCTGTCTGCTTCGAATTCCAGCCAATTGGTCAGTAGCAAAATTACATATTTTTAAAAAGAAGATTTTTCTGTTGCTATTATTATTGGAAAACAACACGATCCTTTTAAATCTTCTATTCAGCTGTATGTTCTTTTCTCCAATAATACGAGGGGCGCCCTTTGTGTTTCTACAAACGAACCCTTAGTGCCGTTATTGATATGCGTCATTACCATTTCCATAAAATTTGACTTTGTTATTCTGAAAACAGTGGCAGCTTAGAAATTAACCGAGTAATTGGTTTACAGTAAACGTTTAAAAAGCAATTTCGTGAATGAATGGAAATTTTACATGAAGGATTTTGTTGAATGACTTTTTACAATTTTAGTAAAGGCCACCATCAGAAAACACTGTTTACAAATTAGTTTGCAAAATTTCGTTGTCGTCGGGCGTCCGTTAACGATAAATTCCAAAAAACAACGATGTGCGTAACATGATTGAAGAAGATCGGCACGTGACTTACAAGTTAAATAGAGGCATTCACAGGCATGTCAAAGGCAGCAATACATTTGATGTTGCATGATCATTTAGTTGTGGAAACCATCTGTTCCCGGTGGATTCCGCATAATTTGAACGAAGCTCGTGTTAATTGGTGTAAGAAAATGCTCCAAAAATTTTACCGATGAACTGTAAAATCCCTATACAACATTGCAACAGGTAACGAAACTTGGATATATTCGTGTCGACCGGAAACTAAGCAACAATCCACTGTTGGGGTATTGCATGGTAAACTGATAGTTCATGTTGAATGGCATACAACAATTTGTTTGCCAGAAGATATGGACGAAGACAGGAAAAGCAACTGAAAGCGTTGCATCATTCTGCATCATGGCAATACCAGCTCTCACACAATACACGTGAATGAATCGATTATTTGGAGGAGAAAAACATCATCAAAACAACAAACATCATCATCAACATTAATGCGTGGACGGCGATTTTCAGCACGTGAAGAAGCTACTGAAGCCCACAAAAACCATGCTTTTCAGATATCAACTTCAGAGTATCCACGGTTGCTGTTGAAGAAATAAAATAGTTTTCTGACAAGTTTTCCAGTAATTTAAATACCCAGCTGCTTTTATGCCTTTATATGTATAACTACCAATCTCCGCATTACCCTAATATTGTAATGATCTATTAACTACGATTTTTATCATCTGTTATCTACTAAACAAGTATTAATCATATCTTTCATACAAAAGTTGGGACAGACACAGTATATGCGAGCAATTTAGAGAATTTATTCGAAACCCTGGCGTAAACTAAGTTATTACTGCATTAAAGCTGTAACAAAATTAGCATGTACAATACAGATATTAACTAATTTGTAAAGTAATGGAAATAATTTGTGGAAACATTTACAATCCACTACGCATATTATAATGGCATTGTCATTTAACCGAATTTGAAATCTACGCAAACTTTCTAGGGCCTATCTTTACGACCTGGTTACCGTGATGTAACAAGTTACATAAAAAATATTTACCCAAGATAAGATTCGTACGTGCATTGTGCTTACCTATGTCTACACACAATTGTACATACATACACATTTGTGTACGAAAAATGGTTTACATATTAGTTAAGAAACAATAGAGTAATAAAGCAATTTAAATACTGTTCTATATATAGGTGTATATTAAAAAACATATTTACTGTTGATATCTGTACATATCTTTCTTATCAGGTGAAATGTTTAATCCACCGACTTACATATGTGCTACACTCTTAATACGTAAGGCTTCAGTGAACAATTTGTGTTAACACAGGTAAGTTTCTTGGAAATCATTTATTAGCTTTTGATGAATAACAGTTAGTAAAACTAAGTTTGTACGTTGTACAACATCCATATATTTTTCAAACCTCACCAACTGAACTATATTGAATTTCAAAGATAAGCTTGTATGTAGGAGTGCGTATCTGTAGATATACTTGGCGTTTAAAACTCAGGTGTATTTCAAGAATAGAATTATATTAGAACGTTCTAATTCAGCAGAAGTAAAAGCTATGCATTTTGTCAAATATATCAGTGCTTTGAAAATATATCTAAAAAATAATCCATAAAAGCTTAAATGCACGGATTCTTGTCATTTAATTATATTATACAAATATAAATACATTAGGTGATTTTTAAATTTAGATAGCAGTAGGAGTTACTTGTCTTAGAAAATTATTTATTTATTAGCAGCACGCAGGATGAACATCCTAAATATCATATACCTTTGTGTGTTAATATGTTACAGATAGTATACACTTATTATTATTGCAAAAGCTGTTGCCTCTGTCCATGGTTAATTCCAAAAATGAAATTTCTAAAAGTTTAAATCCACGAACATTTCACTTGTATTTTCAGAACGTACCTAACTATATCGGAATTTTTTCCTTTAAATAAAAAGTATTCTGAAAAACGTAGAAGAAATTTACGTAGTGCTTGCAAAGAAATTGAATGAATTAAGCTTAAATCGAAATATTACATGCTCCTTTTAGTTTAGTTTGGTAAATTGCAAACAAATTTTTCCTCAACTAAGTTAATCATAGTAAAAGATTATTGTACGACTTATACATACATCAATAATAGTTTATGGATTGCATACACCAAATTTAATGGGATAATTAAACATTTTGTAACTGTATCGACAGTTCTGTACCACATATTGTATTGCTTAACTAATTGAATCGGGACCCGTGTTTCGTTGGTTGGTCGAAAGTCGAGTGATAGAATGTGGTTGGTAATGGTGGTATCTGCTGCCAGCAAAGCACATGTACCGGATGTATTAGTTAATAATTATATCCTGTGGAAGTATTGATAGAATTTAGTGTCAATTATACTATAGCACAATGCTTGCTTTCATTAGATTAAGCTTATTAGGAATAAAACATAATAAATATGTTATAATTACAAATGTGTAGTTCTCAAGCAATCTTAGTTAAAAATGCGTATTTGAAAAACATTACTTAGCAGCATCATGTATAAAATGATAATTTAAAAAAGAAACCGTTTAGTAGATTCCGCTGATCGTCACGTGAGATCTAGAGAGAGTGATTTTATCTCTTCACTCTTGCCGTAAATTTAGAACCTACATTCAGAATTGCACGTTTGACTTTACATAATAAGACAACAAGTACAATTACTTGAAAATATTTACGTGTACCAGTAATTGTGAACTGATTATGAGTATGAAATATTCCAGGCAATTGTATAATCGTTTAGTTTAAATATCACAATCTGAATTTATGATCAGGGCAAAAATAATGAAGTTTTATAATTAAGCGCAGTGTGTAAGTATTCTACTTTTACTGAATTATTGAAATAGGCTCCTTTTTCCATTTCGATAATAATTGCATTCATTTAATCCATGTGTTATTTCCCACTCCGGAAGTTATATCATATAACGTCTGATACATACATATTAAGTAGATCTTACGATCATAAGTCAATATTTATTTCTGCATCTCGTTTCAACTTTCATGATTGAAAGTAGATATCAATATAGTAGTCATAACTCCTGAAGACACTAGCGGTGTGGATAGGTAAACGTCGATATCAAATAGCGACAAACGGCAAGACCTGAAAGAAGTTTGTACATAACATTGACATCGGTCGAGAAGACACAAAACAAAATAATTATTCAGAAAAAGCCTTTTGGTGACACAAATTAAGGGAATACGCAGAAGCAGAAGTCAAACCTGTATAACTCATAGAAATGAAGATATGAAGTTTGAGGCTGAATATACATACATATGTCAGTTATATCACAATTGTGTTGTTAGTTTTTAAAAAACCATAATACGTTCTATTTCTTTATTGTTTGTTTACATAAAATTAATAAACCTCTTTTTGATATATTAATGTTTTAATTTCTAAATATATACTTCTATAAAATTAGGAAAAGTTGTAAGTTACTCCCGAACAATATCTTTTAGCTTTTATAATAAGGCTGTAGCCTGATTGCGGCTGTGTAATATTATTTCTTTTTATTTAACTCCATGAATATTTTACGATCTCTTTTATTCTGGAACAATAAGTAAATGTTATGACAATAAATTCTAAAAAAGACATGTAGCAATCGAAAGGATTCCCTTTATTTGTTAACACAGAGTCTATACTTAGTTTGTCGACATAGAACTTAAAATTAGTCAAACCTGTATTACATTAACTTATTTCCGGGTTTGACTCGGATTTTCTATCAATAAGCCTATTTAGCCGTAGTAGTCTTATTCTAAGCTGTTTCCTTTTGGTAAAATGTGTTTTTGTATCATGTTTTTTACTGATCCAGATAAAGGCCGAAGTATTTAGGAGTGTCTGCCGATTGTAGCTGGAAATTATTGAAATATACAGGAGGACAAGTATTTTGTTTCATTGCAACTGTTACATTCTCCGGTTTAGTCGCATTAGCTTTAATTTTCTACTTCATAAGCCATTTTTGGTTAAGGTTCGATCTGCGAATGATGTTAGATTAGTGGTCAGCAATTCGACAGTGAATAACAAATACAATATAGGATCTAAGACACTTTCTTTTGGAATTCCAGAGTTGATAGGCTACAGATTGGTGCATTCCATTTAAAGCCAAATCAGGAATAATCTATCTCATACATATGATTTGGGGAGCTGATAAGGATGATGAGACAGTGCTTTTCCTTAATTTAAAACATTGCCCACGGTACCCTACTTCATTGCAGCTGCCTAACATAATGTTTGTTTTACGCAAATATTTCCTTTGGATTCTCTTTGTATTTGTGGTTCTGATATGCTTGCCTCTGTTCCTTTTAGATTCTACATTTTGAACTTATTTTTGTATTAACCTTTTTAATATATGAACGGCAATTGCTTTTTCCACATGCTTTCTCTTGTTATTTTTGTTAAAAGCTTTGATCATATCTATGATGTAAATGTACAAGTCCTAAAGAAAAGAGAAATCAATGATGATCTGGTAGAGTCCATAAGAACCTTAGATTGCAAGATAAGAACCTACGTCAGAATGAGAAACAAAAGATCAGGCGTGCGTGTAATAGCGGTCTCAAACAAGGATGTGTAATTAGTCCATTTTTGTTCAATATCATGCTAGACGAAGCAATCAAGAAATGCAGTCAACAATTACTAAACTATTCACAATGAGATATCAAAATATGGAGGTAATTCAAGCTACAGAATTAAGTTATGCAGACGATATGGCGGTGTCTTAAGCATAGAAGAGAAACTACATGAAAACGATAACGTAATAGTTGAACATCTGAAAGAGTTAAATAGGAATGTAATACAAAAAAGACAGAGAAAAAGAAAGAGAATGATAGTGAACGGTGGAAAAGCAAGACACAGCATTAAAATAGAGGGAAAATAAATAGAACCAGTCAAGACGTTCAAGCATCTGGAAGGAATTATAAACAGCAGAGGCAACTTGGACCTAATTTCCTCTATCAAGAAAAAAGAAATATCACAAGAAGTGAAAGCCGAGGTGATCAGAATGATAACAAAACCAATTCTTACGTATGCCTGCGGATCGTGAACAACAAATGGAAGACAACGAAGTAAAATATATAGCATAGAAATGGGGCTCCTGAGAAGAATGAAAGGAAAGCCCAGATTGGGTAGAATTAGAAACGAATCATATAGAAGAGAACTCAAAGTTGAACCAATCATTGACGCACGCAATACTACGACAAAATCCTGCAAATCAATTGTAAACAGCCTCTTCTATTGCTGCTTCATTACCAAAAGTTGAACAAGGCCATCCTATGTATTGTTGTTGCGCCCTTAATGAAATCATAAAAAGTTATTTAACGAAAAACTTAAACCTAAAATTTCCATTCTATCACAAAATTGCTCTTTTTTAAACGTTGACTGTAAATAAACGACTCATTGTCCGTCAATTTCTAAGCTGCCACTATTTGACCATTATTAGCGGTCGTTTGTAAAGACATAAAAGGCACTGCTGGTATTATGCCTATTTAACAAGATCGCGCCAAAGAAGTTTCCAAAAGCTAGAACAAATTTGGGCATTGCACAGAACAGTATAAATAACTCCTTTTTAATGCATATATATAAGAGAAGGTGAATTAACCGGCAGCTCTAAAGAAAAACTGAGCAATGACTTCATAAGTATTATTCTAACAATTCCGGATTTGAATAAAGCAATTTTAAAACATTTCTGTATATAGACGACTATTATCCATAAGAATAGAAGAGCTTTTTAATTGATTCATCGTAGATAATAGAAGATATTAAAATATTATTTAGATGTATTTGTAGAATGGTTATTTTTAATGAAATAGTAGCTGCTTTAAGTACTTATTCCGGATTGTTTAAAAAAAACATTTACATCATTTTCCTAGCAGTTTTTACCTATTTTTACTGATTTTTTTTTATAAATCAAATTACATAATAAAACCTACATGCAAGAATGTTCTTCCTTTTCTAATTTGTTTGAAAGTATCCATGAATACAAGCCCATTAAACACTCTGGGTTTTTACACGGTTCTTTAATTAAAAAATAATAAATTTAAGCTGTATATCTTTTCAATGGACATTAATTTCGTAATAAAAGACTGAGGATGCACACTCGTGCACTAAAATTATTGTCAGAATTGATGCGTTAAATGATTTTTTATTTATTATA
The DNA here is from genome assembly GCA_038088585.1 of Chrysina gloriosa. Classification (NCBI taxonomy): domain Eukaryota; kingdom Metazoa; phylum Arthropoda; class Insecta; order Coleoptera; family Scarabaeidae; genus Chrysina; species Chrysina gloriosa. The sequence goes on from CM076088.1 coordinate 65,941,900, forward strand.
GCTTATCAATATATGCATACACATAGTTGTATAACTTGTATCGCATTTGATAAGTTATAAACGGTCTACATTTTTACACTAAAATTGAAACGAATATCTTTTATCTGTCTAACAATATATTGTCTACAATTTTAAGTAACCTGTAGATTAAGTCAAACGTCCTGAAATACCGAGATTTGTTCGTTAATACTATTTACCGCCTAATTGTATATTTTGAATTCAAACATTTCTGAAATTTAACTATTCCAATAAACAAGTTAGTTTTAAGTTATTAATACGTTTTCACAATTATGTAGATTAAAGTAACTAAATCACATATAGATCATACAGATAGCCCATCCTTATGAGAGAATTGACGACGGCATCGGCTTCAAATGGTAACGATTCCTATGTTAAACTATGTGTTAGACAAGGAAAAATGTATATTGTACGCAACCTTCAAGATTTTATGTAAATGCTTGGATGGACTATCTGTACGAGTTATTTCTGCTTAAATATTCTTAAAACCACAGAAAACCACTACAATATTCCATTTTTTGTAGGTATCGGCTGCACAATCATCAAAACACATCAAAACAAGAAGATATGAAGTAATTCGAAAATAAAGAGAGCTATCCGTAGACAGTACAGTACATTTCACTGTCATGGAGTTGCTCTCTTTATGGACGGATTAAAAATCATCGTACGTCCAAGGGAACTAATTGGAAGATTGTTTTCTTTCTGAAATAATTAGTCGGGAAAAGCCAACTCAGAAGATCTCAAACACTAGCGTTAATTTATGAAGAAAGGAGTAACCACGTATCACTACGTTTTTGTTATAACACACTTTTATAAATTCAGAATAAGTAGTTATAGCCTAAAAACAAATGCATTGTTTTATTTCGTGTTTATTGCTATTTTAAGATGCTGTAACGAGTAATTGGTCTAGATGGCATCTATGCGTTTCTTTTCCTTCTGGAATATTAGAAAGAAATTTGGAGAAAATTTTTAATTTATACTATCGTTTGTCTAACTAGCTAAATGTACAGCACATTTCATCTGCTTGCTTCTTATAATTACCTTCAAATTCTTCATTTTGATTCATTTAAGAAACAATATCTTTGGATACTGCTTGCTAATCATTTCCGTAGTTGTAAATAGAAACTTTACTGCGACTAGGTTCATAGAAAGTTTACAATCCGCGATCACCGCGGCTTTCCTCTCACGATTAGTTAAGAAAACGACGAAAAAATGGAGAGAGTAAAATCTGTAGTCTTACCGAATTGACTAACTTCAAAGCAAAGTAACTTCATTTTGATAACTATGACATCACTATGATCAGCAAAAACCACAAAGGAGCTTTAGTAAACATTTGATTTACAAAACGCACTCCCACAATGGCCCTGCAGCTCGGTTGTTCTAGTGAGTATGATAAGGGCATAGGAACTATTTCTAATTGATTTTCGTCCAATATTTTAAAAGTTTAATTTTATAATTAAGAATAATTTTCGATTTTACTTCTTTTACATTCACATTACGAGCTCAATGTTTCGAAACTTCCTAGATTCAGTTCTTACAGGTTTTCGACTTGCTTCTTATTTTTATTAAAATCTTTTTTATTGCTCGCTTTACTGAATTTGTCCAGTTTTAATAGTTTTGCTGTTTTATGTTTAATTATAACAGCGTACTTTTTAATATTATTAATGGGTATAATTTATCAATATCATCTGGCGTTTCTTGATTCACCGAAGTTGTTGCCGTTATTAGAACACATGCATGTTTATTAATTAAAGACGACTGAGTAAATGCAAAAATACTTGAAGGACAAATCAAAACAGGAACTGGACAACTTTAAACAAAGTTCATATATATAAGACTTTCAAGAGAGTTTCAATTTCCGAACCGAGATATATGTATATTTTTTAGCAGAAAAAGATTAACAATTCAATTCCTCATAACTATTATGTGTATCTCCTCTAAATTAAAATTTAGATTATTACCTTGAAATCTAAGCAATTTAGTTTTCAATTTATTTACTATTAGCTGAACGTATCACCAGTAAGATACCCTTCGCAGTGTGAAGCTAAACGTTAAAAAGGGAACCAATTAATGAAAACAACGACTTCGTTTTGAAAATGTACTCAAACAGAAAGTACGTCGAGATTACGGAGGAAAGTGGACTAGTAAACAAAGAAATACAAAAGATCGAAAATATCTGGAAAGACTCTAAAATATTAGCGGCAACTGAAAACAACTATGACATAACAAAGCTAGTAACATGGAGCTCAAAAGGTCGCTATAGTTGCTAGAAAGTGCAAAAATGGCAGTAAGAGAAATTTCCGTGAAAATATCTACACATAAGGAATAAAAAGAAACATAATATGTCAATTCAAGTCAATACGCAGAAAGAAAGATTGCACATAATGAAAATCAAAAACTGTGTGTAATAGTAAAAGGTAAGATACAAAGAAACGCACCCACTATCATAAATATTACGGAAAGGTATTGACAAAGGGAGACAAAATATTGTGGACTTACTAAGAAGATAATACATTAACATTCGCCGAAAGAACAGTCTATATGCAGCAAACAGACACGCGTTTGTCGAAGAAAGGCGATAGACCTATATAAATTTGACAACTATCTCTATCCGTCACATACACGTGTCTTGTTCGCTGTAGTCATTTTGTTCTTTCATCGAACATAACGCGTGTTTGTCGAACCTTACTGATAACAGATAGAAATAAATTCCGAAGGTGAAGTAACCATGCAAAAAATAAAGAGTGCAATAAATAAATTAAGATGAGTAAAAGCTGTTTACTAGAACTACGCATTTTCAAAACACCGTTAGGCACACATTGCTATACAGGAAACGTGGAAATACTATCTGGACCATTTGCCCGCGGTCCTGACCACGCAGGAGGTAGGGTTTGTTTCCTTTGAGAAGAGCACATTACGTCAGCGGCGAAATAACCAAATTTGATGTTCTGTATACGTTACCATGGCAACCAACTAGCGAAAGTCAATGAAACGTCACATTTCGCGCATATTTTCATGACGTATGTGCTCTTCTCTAAGGAAACAAACTCTATTTCCCTCTTATGCGTAAAGATCGGCCGAAACATAAGACAAGTGGTACCACAGCTGTATTTCGAACAGAAAAGAAAGATGACAGCAATCTAATTCGAGATTCTCCATAAAAATATATAATAAAGTTAATGCAAATTATAAATTCAAAACGTAGACAAAACCGCACACTGAAACAAATTGAAGAAATAGTATGAGAAAGTCAATTACAATGATTCAACACGACAATCAAAGACGACAAAATAGGTAGGTATTCGAAACAAAACATTTAGGAGAAAATCTAAAGAAAACCGAAGGAGAAATAGGGAGAGAAGATAAGAAATGGTAATAAAGAGTATTACCCTCACGAAAGTCGTTGTCTACAAGAGCTAATATAATACATTAATATGAATTCTGATAATAATAGGTAATGATAATAGTAGTAGTAATAATAATATTCCTTATTCTCCAACAGTACCAGAAAGTGCAGAACAATATACAATAGCAAAACAACAAAGTACAGTGGACAAACTAAGAAGAGAGGAAATGTATTTAAAATAACATTGGAGCAGCGGCGGTTTCTGATACCGTATATTCCTAGCTGCAGCGAAGATAGCAGTCGTTCGTATATAGTCATACATCGCCAGCATTTACCAACATGGAATTGCCGTCGATACACGAGCATATACGAACTACTGTTATCTTCGCTGCAGCTACAAATATACGGTAACAGAAGCCGCCGTTGCATTGGAAGATACATATGTATATAAGAAAAACAAAAAAGGTACAGATTAAAGCACAAACTAACAAACAATTTTAAAAATATAGCTCTTCATCAGTATAACTACGCAGTGGAGCAAAATTTTAAATATAAAACTACTCCCTAATTAATAAGGTTTGCTAAAAGAGTGAATGACGTGTTATCATCAAGTGGTGTCAACCGGATTGACGCCCTTACTTCTCTGAATTTTAATGCCGCGCCCTTGCATGTAAGTGAGGACAAAGACCGGTTTATACTACTTAATGATAACATGTCATCCATTCGTTTATCAAACCTAACTAATTAAGCAATTATACATATTACCACGAGATTGTATGTATGAAAATGCAGATGACAAATTGCGGCAACGTGGCACAAAAATTTCGCTATATAAATTGCCACTGCAACGAAGAATACATGTAATTGGTGTAAATAAAAACTGGCATAAATATGATATATTACTAGTAGATATCAACAATACTGCTAGATTCTCTCAAGCTACAGTTTCTACTATAAACACCGACCGTGAAAGCTTGGGGGAATATATAACATATTTATTGACATCCATAAGAGAATCCTTGTGTAGGATAGGTTTAAAAAGAACAAAATTGTAAAGATTATTGTTTTAATACTTTACTTCAAATAATACACGACTAAACTTATTGCTATAGGATGTATATATATAGGATGTATCCCCTTACAAGACAGTTACGTCATTAGTGACGTATTCAGGTGTAGTCATATCTATTCTATATATCACAACACTGGACATACTGATTTCAGGAAGACCAACATAATGTCGATATAGATCAGTTCGAATGTACTTTGTTAAATAGTTCTATTAGATATATAAGGTTGGCCCAACCGAAGTTGGCAGTTGACAAGAATTTGGCTGATGTGACTTCTTCCAACTAAGCTATACTCCAATAGATGTCACAACCAGTATGAATTGGATACAAATGACGTTTGCTGTCAAACAGACCTAACCTAATATCCTAATACAAATTGTATGTTGATGTTTTACTTGCTTTTATTCGTGAATACTAGCTTTTAATTTTTACAGCATTTTTAAAATGACATCAAGGAATAAGTATGTGCCTTTCTTAGTTAATTATGTGCTTAAATAACTTTCTGCTTTCTTTAGTATTAAAATTATCGCCGGTGCAATAGTATGCCATGAAGCAAAATTAAGGGGAGATGTAACCATAGGGGCAGGCACAATAATGCACCCATGTGCTGCTGTAAATGCGGAAGCTGGTCCAATAATTATTGGAGAAAAATGCTTAATTGAGGAGCAATCAAAGATTACACATAGGTTAGTCTTTGTTTAAGTATTGTCCAACTTGTTTCCAATTGATTTGTCCACATGTAAATGTTGAGTAATACAATAATACAAATCATTTCCTATTTAAATACAAAGAAAACTTATTCAGCATGGTTTTCTTAAATATTTGTATTATGTATTTTATTGTTGAATGATCATTAAATAGATTTTAGATAATTGTTGAAAATGAATATGCAATTTGGTTTGCTAGTGTTTAAATTTTATTTAATAAATGATTTTAGGGTGCCTTTTGATAGAGAAGAGCAAAAACATACCAGTGCTAATTATAGGATCCAATAATGTTTTTGAAGTAGGTTGTAATGTTGAAGCATGTAGAATAGGGGACAATAATATTTTCGAGGCAAAATGCTTTGTTGGAAACAAAGTGACTGTTACAAATGGTTGTATCATTGGTGCAGGATGTTATATCACTGAAGAGCAAATATTACCAGAAAATACAATTATTTATGGTGAAAAGTGTTTGCAAAGAGAAGCTTTATGTGGTCCTGGGGTAAGTTTTTAAAATAAATAATTCTAATTACTACTTGGTTGATATTTTCAGCAACAAACTCTACAAATGGATACTCTCTCGAAGATGTTGCCGAATTATCACCGCATACGCAAACCGAATCTTAAAAGTTAATTGAATATATTAAATTATTTATATTTCTTATAATTTTTACTAATATTATAGGCTTATTTATTGAATTATTGCACTAATAATGTAGTAATTAAATTATATGTATTTTCTAAAATCCAAATATATAGTAGAATAATAAAAATATGTTTATTTTATTACAAATTAAGAAGATATATTTAGGCAACCAATTGTACGCACTAATTTTTGTCTTCATTACGAGTATAGCTTTACATACATCACTTTGACTATTAGAAAACTATTGTGCTCTTCCTATAATCTATGTCAGCAACTCAATTACTTGAATAAAGCTTACTATTATGCCAAACATACTATATATAGAATACTTTATTTGATTTTCTCATACCAAATCTTAGATAGACTCCCCACAATCCCCACTGTCGTATAGGTGCGAGATGTTTATTAACACATTGACTGCCATGGCTATCAAATTTGATGGTCAGTGATATTTCCGTATGAATGTTGTCAGGCCATAGCTATCAAAAATTTATCACTTAGACACAAATCTTGTAGTAGTTTGACTACTGGCCCCCTGTGATGTGGTTAAATATGATAGCCATGATCCGTGCTGAAAAACTTGTGTTTAAGTTTCATGGGGAGCCGCAGCTATTTTGTTTATTGATAGCCAAACAAAAATTCATCATTACCATTCAAAATTTAGCCAAATTATAAAAAGCTCTTTCAGTTAAATTTAATGTTGGATACTGTATATTACGAAAAAAAAATATGGTGCACGATTTGGAATAACAACGCTCTCACATACCCTATTGGTCTCTAAAGGAACAGAGGGTTGAAACTGAGAACCACAATCGTCGTTTCAGAATGAGTCGCAGTGTTGGGAATCTAGAACGTCTACTGCAGAATTTTCTCTATGAGAGGAGCATAGTCAATGTGTAGTTCTGCCGATAACTCCTTAAAAACTTTTAATGAGTGTCGAAAATGTGTTTGTAGAAGTGGTAATTATATATAAAATAATGTGAATTTTCCTTTTGGTACTTTCATTTTACACAAAAAATATTAATTACAAAACTTTTTCTACTCTCACTATCGGCATACGCGTTTCACGGTTATATCGATCATCACTATCATCAGCACGGCTTTGCGAGATATGTAACTTTCGTATAAAAATTTTATGTATATATACCAGGACGGAAAATTTGTATACGAAAGTTACATCTCTCGCAAAGCCGTACAAACATTCATAAATAAATAAAATAGTATAACAGGAAATTATCATTTGCATTTGAACCCCCCTCGTAGAACCGGCCGATGTAAATAAAATAGAAACTCATTCTAAAGTATAGTTAATTTGGAAGAGAACGGTTAGAGGCTAATACATAAGAAGAAGTTAGTGTTAAGAAAACCCAAGTCTTGACTTGAATTACAGAATTTCAGGAAGAAGAATAATAGTTATTTTTGAAAATATTTGTAATTATAGAATTACTTTGCAGTTTCAGCAAAGACAAATGGTTATAGGCATCATTGTACTAGAGATGTTCCCAAAGTTCTAGGAATTTGGCTAGATTTTTTTACTTTGTGAAGGTTTATGAAAACTACAATGTAGTTCCTAGTACTACTTCTTTTAAACCCTCCTTAATGAACTTTTTCGGAAGTTCTGCAATCCATCTATTTATAGCAAGTTTTACCTATTTAAGGTATCAACACTCCCTAGATGTTCTTTTAAATTTGGGAACAGATGAAAATCACTAGAAGCCAGATCTGGCGAATAGAGTGGATGTGGAAGCATTTCTCAGCGCAGTTCACTTAAACATCATTTGTTCTTCGTACAGTATAGGGTCTTGTTGCAATAACGGATGCATATACAACTTCCCGAGCCGTTTCTTACAAAGTGCCCGTCGCGATGGGCCAGGTAAAAGATTGGAATCATATTCTGAGTTAATTGTAATACATTCTGGTAGATAATTCATAAGAATAATACCCTCGTAATTACAGAATAGAGAAAGCATTACTTTCCCAACCGACGAAACGTGCAGTTCTGTATTGATTTGTGCCATTCTTTCGACTCAGGATTGAAGTAAGATATCCATCTTTCATCAGTATTTATTATGCGTTGCCTTAACTAAAGACATTGAAATTGGCCATACCTGTTAAGTGTCTGCTCCGATTCTAACAGCCGTGGTACCCAGTGGGCTGAAACCTTGTTTACGCCCAAATGTTAGTCTAAAATCACAATTTTAACACGATCAGGTAGACTATACTCTTAAATTCTGCAGGTTCTCCAAATATACATTTCAGACATTGAACGACTTTTGAAAGTATCACAGCCTCTTTAAATATAAAGAAAATGATAGCTTTTTTGATCTAGTAATGTCTTCCATGATTACAATATCAGCGATACGGCAAAAGTCTATGATATTACACGGGATGGCTGCGTAAACGTATCAAAACATCTCTGATTACTAGTGTGAGATATACGACTCACGCAGTTGAACTGAAGCCAAATTCCTACAACATTCAAAATATCCCTTTCATATATATTTCGTGAGCTATTCGGATACTCAGCTCGAGTTGTCTGTACCACGTTTTCAGTCAAATAAAAGTCAAAATTTAAATATAACGTTATATTTCATAACGGTATTGTAAACCGTTGTAAAAATTTCGTCAGTTCAATAAGATATGTTTTATTTTCACTTGATTTAATAAGATAAACTACCAATAATAATGAAGAAATAGCAGTAACTACGCTTTCCTGAATTTTTAATAGGTACAACTTTAAATTTTTTTCATAAAAGATATAATTATTTGTTATTCGTTTCAATACTTGTCTCCTATGTAGCCTTTGGAATCTAAAGTTCCCATTTCTTGGTCGTAAATTCCGTTTTAGTTAAGCTTTAACACCCTATCTTAAGATTTATCTATATTTAATATAATACATACTTTTGTTTTCCTCAAGCAAATAATATAAAGAAGTAATTCTTAAACAATACATTTAATCCAGTCCTTCTGTAATTTAAACTTTCCCCATACATATCATTACAGTACATTACCCTTTGGAAGCATTTCAAACTCGTGAAGGTGCATATGGTTTAAAATAAACTTAAATACATTAGCTCTTACCCTTCTTAGTAATTCTGGCAAATTCGAAAAACTAATCACTAGAAAAAGACCTACTACTAAAGATGACAACTTTCAATTAGTTGTTATATGTTGTTGAAGGTTTCAAAATCAGTGTGGGAAGGACAAGAGCTAATTTATTTAAGAAGCTTTTAAACGCCTATGTACCCAGAAGACAAACTTTTTGTCGTTCAGGAAAGAAATACAGTATAGCAGATGCACAGCGTTCTATATGATTCGATATTGTTACGTACGACTATCTACAGCAAAAAGAGCTAGCCTATTAATCAAGCGACTTTAAGATCAAATTATTGATTTCTAATTACAGTAATTTCTTTTTGTTTTTGTAAGAACGTTGTTTAATTTGAAGCAGTCGCCATTACCTGGACTGCGTGTTCAGGAACGAATTATCTCAAAAAAAGAAATTACTAGCTTAACACATAATTGTTAAATACATTTAAGAAAATGTTTCTGGGTATTAATACATTCAGGAGATAAAACCAAACTATTTTGTTCTTATTATACGGATGTCTTCTATTTTATCTAAAGCATATGTATGTACTTAGTTTATCTTTAGACCCAAAAGATTGCTTCCATTGAGTTCAGTTGTGATATTCAGGTATACATAGGTACTACATATGTAAATTTGCTAACATTCAAATATGTTTTAATAATTTTGTCTTGGCTGTTTCCATTAATAGTACAAATTCTGCTATATTAATTACTAACTTTCCTTGGTTTTTGATAAACCACTTCTGGAATGATTTTAAATCAATTTAATGAATTTATTTTCTGTTATATTAATGCCTTAATAATAACTTTTTACAGCTTTTACTTCAAAACTTTTCAATATCGCTTTCAAAATCGATTAATTGATAATTCTTGCGTCACGTCTATTCGACTACATGAGACTAAATATTCAAAATTAATCGACCAAGTTCTATTATAACCATATTAACTACTTTAGAGGGCTTTCTTCGTTCTTTTCTCTGGTCGCAGGACCGTTAAAATTTGTCACATTTTCGCTGGCAAGCGGCAGTCGGCAGTCCATCAAAGTAAAGTTTGTCCTCTCGCCCGTGAAGTCTCCGGTGACTTTTCTCCTTTTTCCATAGCCTCACATATGGCTATATCGACTAATGCTGCCGTTAAACAACACTGATTTATTAAGTCTACGTTCTCTCGGTACAGTTTACAAATGAGGTCCTTATTTACGAGCGGCATCAGCACTCGAAATATCGCGCGTTTTATGAGTCCCATTAACACTTTGTAACTAATTTCTTTATCTTACTTCTTTTATTAACGCCGAAGTTTCGACTTACACTTGTACTTTGGTGGTCTTTTATAATAGGTACAACATACCCGATTTGAAATGTGGGGCAATTTATAATACTCATTTTGATTATAGAATTTGTAACTGACTATCTTGGAAATTAATTTATTGGACTTTTATAAACTTTTGCATGTTATAGTTATAATTTTAAATTAAAATTCTAGTAATGCTCATTTTTAAAAACTGGAATTAGGGAAATGTTTTGTCAATTTATTATATACAAATGTTATAATTAATTCGCATATATTTGTAAAACCCTAAAACCCTTGCTGTTTTTTTTTTTGTTTGATTTTCCTTACACTATAAATGGAACGCTGAGAGCGTTCAATATTCGATTACTAAATGTTCATTTTTTCGATAACGTTTCTGTTGCAAAACGGGGCAGCGGCGCTCAAAATGATTGACATGATAACAAAGGGCCGTCAGAGTGACAGACCCACAATAGCCTCGTTTAAATGTCGTCATCAGAGCGGCACTTATTAAATTAACCAAATCATCTCTCTGGCCAATGGAAAACTGAGCCTGATATAATTGTTATACGGTGTTATTATTCGTTGTGTGCAATTTTACACTTCGTACACCCATTGTGCACGAAATCACTGCCCTCATGTATCACTGTTTCAAACAGAAATGTTGTGCTACAGTCGGCTAAATTATCTATCAAAGAATATATAAATTAGTATTAATGTTTTCTTGCTTACATAAATTTATATTATATATTCTTATGCAACTTTTCATTGCTGAAATCTAACTATAGGCGTTTACCCTTACAGTTTTACATATGTACAGTACTATGAAATAAAATCCGAACACTTACTATTTTTGCGTATCCATGACATTATTACTTCTGCTTGCAATTATATTTCGGTTTTGGGGATGAAATTAGTTTACCACGCTTTTATAACTGCTCTTATTCTATTGGGTTTTCAGTAAATCAAATTTTCTAAATAATGAGCCTATTTCATCGTGCAAAATTGTTTTAAAAGGATTTGTTAACTCTATTTTGTTTTTGGGGCTGTTTTGTGCCAAGATCTTCCATACAAGGAACCAGCACTTCTCTATCGGATTTAAATCTGAGCTATTACCTGCCCATTCCAGGTAAAATACCCTATCTTCTTTGATAAAGTGTTTTACCTGAATAAAATGATAAACGATACGAAAAAGAGTAACAAAAGTTAAAACTGATGCATTAGACATAATTGTACCTCCTTTGCGCAATAACACGGTGCAAAATCGTCTTGAAAGATGCATACTCTTGGGTTCCGGAATTGCCGTTTGAAGAAATAATAATAATAATAATAATAATAATAATTCATCTTCTAAAACTTTCACGTAATTGTCGGCTTTAACCGTATTCTATACAAAGTGTAGAGGACCAACTGTATTACTAGTAATACAACCCCAAAGCATCACGCTTGTTGGAAAGTTTGTTGTTTGTTTAGTACATTCCTATTTGTATTCTTCACCCTTTTTCGCTGGACAATGTGCCATGTAAATTAAATTTGCATTCATTGAAAATTATTACACCCACCCATTATCTTTCTGTCCAATTTACGTATTTTCGTGCCCACTTAAGCCTGGCAGTGTTTATTTTTCTTGGTCAGTAAAGACTTTTTCTAGGACGTCGTGCGTTAAGTCCAACAAAAGTTAATGGTCTACCAACAGCACTGGCACAGACTCTTGCTTCTGACCATTCGTTACCCAACTCTGTCGAAGTCAAAAGCTTTAAACTTCGTTCAAGCTACTCGCCACAATTCTAAGCAGTTGCTGCACTGCATGAATTGTTCGTGATCCAGCCCGGAAATCAAATTGGTGTTAGCTAAGGTACTTATTAGAAGATATTCCAACATCCTTCTAGTTATCATCGACTGAAATATTTTGGAGAAGACAGATAGAATCGCGATTGGCCTGTAATTGGCAATGTTACTTCGACAACCTTTCTTAAAAATAGGTTTAACTTTAGCCACTTTTAGTTCATCAGGGATGGTTCCTGTTGTGATACAACAGTTAAAAATATAATCTAGAGGGCTTGCTACTGCATATAACAAATTTCAGCGCTTTTGTGTCAATATCGTAGCTGTCCTTTTTTGTTTTAGTTGAGTAGTTGTATAGTATTTATGATTTCTCTGACATATATATATTTATATATTTGCAGTTACATTTATATATTTGCAGTTGTTACATTTATTTAAAAAAATTCAAAGTTTTATTGTACTTAATTAAACTTTTGACCTTTTCATTGGGAATTTGGTGTAGTGACGTGGGTGACAATGGAAATTTTCTTTTCACGTTGTTGGAATTAACAGGATTTTGACATAGAAAATTAGGAGAACATAGCCTCGAAACGTCTATCATAGTTTTAGTATGGATAGTGTGGATTCCGGTTCTATTTTTCTCTTCTTTGATGAACTCTATCCATTCCTTCTTGTCGTATTCCCGTTCTTTTGCGTCTCTTAATGTTTTTCTTTTCCTATTGAAGATCTCCTCAATGCATTTGTTATGTGTTTGCCTTGGTCTTCCTATTTTCTTGTTTCTTTTTGTGTTCGCGCCATCTACACTTACTTCACCTGTCTACCCTCTTCTAATCTTTATAGGTGGCCCCACCATCCTAGCTGTTTTGTTTCTATATATGTACATATTTCGACATTGGCTGTATTTCCAGTTTCTGTCGTATATTCTCGTTCCTTATCTTGTCCAGTTTGGTTACCCCTTTTACTTTTTAGGAATCTCATCTCCTACGCTTGTAGTTTACTTTCATCCCTCTGTGTTAGTATCCATGTTTCGCATTCAAAAGTTGAGGTAGGCGGTAAATGGCTTTCAATACTCAGAGCTTGATTGATTTGGATACCAATCTGTTGTTTGTAATGATGTTTTTAAGTGACTTGTACAATTTTGGCGTTTTCTCTATTCTTTTGTTATATAGAAATTCGTCAAATGCCTGTTAGGTTAGGGATATATTCTTGTAAATAGATGTTTTGGTGATAGCCCACCGATTTTGCAAAAATCCAAATACGTATTTCAACAACCAAGATTAAAGATGACAACTTGATTGCTAAAGAAAATCTTGATTCCGTCTATTTATTAAAACCACAGTACCCTATTACTCCTGTTCAAAGTTTATATGCACGACTGATAGGATGATAGGCGATAACGTATTTTTCATTCTTCTGAGAAACCAGGTGCTGCTGTAATTGAAATATTTTCTACAGATAAAGAAATATTAACACAAGTAATTTTAGAAAGCCAACGGATATTTCATGTTTTCATTGCAAAATACTTAAAAGTTAATATAGGATACCGAAAATAAAAGAGACTATGAACTAGTAAAGTAACTTCTATTGAAATATATATGTCGAAACCACTCCTTAAACCAGCTTTTCCAAGTGCACTTTTGCAACTAGACACGTTTATCATCTCATGCCTGCAGGGGCTCTTTTTCTGTACAAAATTACCTTCCCTTTAACCGAATCTTCACTCGTGGAGATAAGGCAGAGTCGCACGGGGAAAGATTAGAGCGGTGGTCAAGAACTATTGCAGTCTTGAACGAATCGTTTTGATGAGATACGCTTACGTTTGGACTGTGGTAGGTGCACACCCACGTTTAAATACTCACTTTGTACTCTATGACTTGACCAAATCATCTAAATAATAAAGCCAAATTTCATTACTTACGACTAATTACATAGAAGGATATGCTATTTCCAAATTTGTTGGGAATTTCTTAACATCCGGAACACGACATGTCATCTCTTCTTCTATAAACGACTACCCACAAACCTTTGTTATGTTACAAACCTTCCCCTTCCCCTCCTCCCTTCAGGTCTCTTATTGATGATATGGCATATATCGATATTTCTCCCTTAACTTCCGTACGGCAGGAACATTCTTTCCAGTGACCACTTAGGATGGTCTATCTAAACAGGAAGTGTCCTCCAGAGTACTTGGACCTAAGTTATAAGTTACCTATCCTAAACTCTTAAAACCATCCCGATATGGTAGAGCGAAGTGTGAGTCAGGTTTGACAACTAGAAATTTTTCGCGATTTTGTAGAAGATAATCGGTTGATATTAGTGTTGTGCCTTAAAGGAAATTTCAACTAAAATTAACGGGGTGTTTTCATTCAGGATTTTATTTTACATAATATTTGATCTTCAGACATCAAACCAAGGGTTTCCTGAGATGGGTGAGCAATGAGGATATCTGCGTAGAGAAATTAAGTTTTTCCTTGATTCCCATGAGAATTCTCTTCTTAAAGTACATAATTAAATCGTTAATCATACCTCATTATCCAAATGAAATATCAGATAAGAATACAATTTACGCAGAATAGTAACGTATCTTTTACTACACACAAATTAACAAAGAACTATTATCATAGCAGACACTTCATTGGCCGATATTTGAGTTGGTTGCGTATAAATTTTTACACGCAACAACCACCTTCCTTGCGTTTTAATAACCGATAAAGACGTTTCGCCAGACGAAATTACTTTAAATTGTCGTTTAATATTCAAGGTTATTGATATTTTGAAACGGTAAGGTATAAAAGCACGTATGTGGCGGATACAAACACAATGCCGTTTATGATGAAGACGGCGCGGTCTTTCTTAGAATCGAATACATATATAATTACTTCACTGAATTCGATTATGAGGCGCAAACCATTAATATTCCCACCGTGGGTATAGTGAGTGAATTATGCAGCCAGTTCGATGGTAATTTTGACAATTGCTGACAGGAGAACGTTTTGCCGAAAGGAAATGTATTTCATTCATATTGATGTTCGCGAAAGCTCTTCCTAGTAACGTCAGCAGCTAGTGTAACTTCATATGCATATTATACCAATGTAAATCTTTTAAAGATGACCGACGTTATATTACATCACGATAGAATATTCACAGAAATTCATACAGAGAAAAAGAATTTAAAGTGACCGAAGTTCGATGTTCTGCATTTCCCTAATCTTGTTTTTTTTTATTGTTAGATCAAATAATAATGTTAAGATTCTAGTAATAAAGTTTTCTTGGGGGTATTAAAAGTGTAAATAACAAAGTTCTCTTAGTATCGAAAGTATGTATTACAATTAAGAAAAGTAAGAGTATCCATGATTTAGATGAAATAGTTCTTACTCCTACGAACTCTGATATTCCAATCTGAGATTACAAAATTAGTAGATGAAAATCTAAAAATAGAAAATATAAATGAAAGATACCAGAGGAGCAGAGTAAATATCGAATCCTATAAAAAGGGAATGAAATCATTTTCCTGTCCAAGCATAACGCCGCCCTAAAAGGTGGTGATTAATCCAGTGTGTGATATTATTGCTTTAAAGCAACATCATCAACGTAACCGTCGATAGTGAGGATAATCTACAGACTGCTTTTCCAATTCAACCAGACAACTAAACAAAGTAACATGAAGATATTTGTCGCAAAACTAAAGCAATGATCATAAGAAAAGAACCTGTAAATGGTGAAATGGTCTCTGAAATTTCTTTTCTAACCTACGTGCATCTAAAGTTAAGTAAATTAAGTCGGTGTACAAAATCACGCAACGATTATTTTTAAAGGTTGTTGAAAATTTGTTGAACTGAAATTGAGCTCTAATTTCTTCGATCGATTTGAATGTTTTGTATTGTGCACTCTGTAAATACTATCTTATGTCATGAAGATACCTAGATGTTGATAACAGGAACCGGATGAGGCAATGGGTGTAAAACAACTACAAGATAGGGATTGGCTCAATAGGAAGTCATGGAAAATGAGCAGCAAAAAATAAACTCGCATTATACAGGTTGAGTATTCACTACCGCTTAAAAGTATTTGCCCAGTCATTTTTTTGATCTTACGTATTTACAGGCAGACTTCTTCTGTAAAGTGATTTTAATATTCCTTTAATTGATACTCCAAGTTCGTTTATAAAAACTATATAGCTGTGGCCATAAAATTTACGGAATTTCTCGGAATAAGGATACATAAGTACCTACTGCAAAAAATCAAGTGGAATTTACCGAAGTAGATAACCTAATCCCTTATTTTTTTCTATTATCGGAAAACGATACTGGGCTTTAGTTACAAATGCGTCGAATTTTAGTTTATCTGTAGCTTTCGCCGAGGAAACAATATTTAAAGTTTACGATGTCTGTGACGGAACCTTGTTTAAGAATTTTGTCGTGTGAATCGTAAATATGCCGAAAACGAGGGAACTTTTAATTGAAATGAGCCCTACAATAATAATTGGTTATCATAAAAGTGGTAAAAGTAATCGCTAGAAAGTATCAAGAAGCTGTGACTGTGAAGACCCAGAACCACGACTTCTTCTGAAAATAGGAAGATTTTGATTTCTAGCAAATGTAATACACCAGATATAAAAGCTTAAGTGAATGTGGAAAGGTTTAATGTCATCAGTGTGTAAACCGTCAAGTGCAGACTTCAGGAAGTAGATTTTCATGGCCGAATAACTGTAAGAAAATCGTTGTTATACATCACCAGTAAGAAGAAGCAATTACAATGGGCTAAATGACACAAAAACTGGACACTTGAAGAATAGAAAAAGGTTTTGTGTAGTGATGAATCTAAATTCGAAGTTTTTGAATCGCATGAAGTGATGAGTCTTTGTGCGCGGGTTAGCAGGAGAATAGTCATCTGGTCAATGTTTAATGCCTACCGGGAAAAATAGTGGTAGTTCTATAATGATATGAAGCTGTTTTAATAGAGATAGAATCGGCAATATTTGCAGAATCTAAGGAATAATGAGGAAAGAGCGATACCGGGATATTTTTGAAAAAGAAATGTTGCCATCTGGACGATGGAATGGGAATGGAACAAAATTTCACACATGCCAATTTTCAAGAAAAAGACTTGACAGTAACGAAGACAATTGACTGTTGGTAACCAAAATTTTGGATTTTTGGATTTTCCTTGGATTAGTTGATAATTTGGTGGTACGAATACCAAAGTTTGATGTAACCTGTAGAATCCTTAATGTTAAATATAATGCAAGTCATTGTGGTACAGGCACTCGAGGAAACCCTTAAGCTTTTATTCATTATTTATATGAATTATTTATCTCCAAATATAAGTCGCAATGTTACAATATATGCAGATGATACAACTTTAACCACACCGGGAATAACTCTGGAAGTTCTCAACGACAATATAACTATAATGAAGATGAAAGCGTAGAGTTGGTTTACAATTAATGAACTTTTACTAAATAAGAAAAAAACTACTTTATTATATTTTACGACAAATAGGGGAAACTGTCGAACCTTGTGTAGTACAGGAAAATTATTGGGAATCGCAATGGACTCCAAACTAACTTGGCTAGAACATGTTAACTCTTCGTGTTCCAAACTTACTTCAGCAATATTTGCAATCAGAAAAATAGGCCTGCTACTAAATGTTACAGCCTCAATACAAGTATACTTTTCCCAGTTTCATAGTATTGCATCGTACGCAATAAAAGTATGAGGATTATCTGTACACATCCACAGAGCTTTGATGCTCCAGAAGCTGTTCGTGCTATCATTGGCCATTTACAAACGACCCCTTGTAAGCCATTACTCAAGGAGTACAAAATAATGACGCTGACTTTTATATATTGTCATTATATTACACAACTCAAACTTGTACGGCTTTCTTTGATTTGATGTGCATTACATTCAATAAAAATGAAGATTACTATTATCTGCTACTACTACTAATGACAGTATATTATTAAACAAACTTTTCTATTACAAATTTTTAACGGTAATTTCACTAATGAAATCCATGAAGAAAGTGTCTACCTACATTTATAAATTGCTGAAAATTGCTATAAAAGAGTTTTGGAGAAAAGTCAATACTGTTACCACTTCACGCGCATAACGTTCGGCAAAGCAGTTAATTTGCAAAACGATTCCATTTTATTTCGAAATTGTCGAAATCGAAACAGGGTGACGGGCACCCCAATTGGGATTCGAAAGCGTTGAGGGTAAGCTCGGTTAATTGCTGGGACAATATAAAGCTGATTACTACACAGAAAATCGCTTAACCGCAAGTCTTTCGGTCGCTCGTACATAGTCGCCCCGTCTAACAATACCAAAAAGCTCATTTCAATAATAAAGCCCGGCACAACTCTGTCATATCTACCGCTTCGCCACGTCATTTCGTTTTAAAATAAAATTTTAAAGTAAATTAAAGGTCTAAATACGCTGAACACATAAGTGGCATAATTTTAAAAATCTAGGCCAGTTATTGTCACTGTTGCCATGAATAAAATTTTCAGATTTTAAACCCATCGTTTTATTATCAATAAGTTATAACTATTGGATTGTCTAAATTTTAGTTTGGTGTATTGTATTATTATCATTTTTTAAGCAATTAAAGCCGAGATGAAAACGCCTGATGTCTTTTTAATTTTTAAAACTTAAAGCGGTCTTTGTTTGCATCGATTTCTATTTCTTAATTTGTACTAAAAATAAATCCAAAATGTTTGAATTGAAAACGTCTCAGATATAGTTGATAATCTTCTAATACTTCAGAGAATCATTTAACGCCCTGAGGTTAACGGCGCGGCGTTATTGCTTTTAGTAGTTGTTTGTAGCAATTATCAGGATATTCATTCCTCATCGCTTGCTTTTAATAATTATAATGTGCTTCGTACAATCTCATGTGTTGTTATTTATTTCTTATTCACCAAATCCTTACAACTATGTGTATTGATATATTAAAAATATCGAGACTCAAATAAATATGCTGATTAATTTTAATATCTTATATTGTGATATTGTATTACGTTTAACATTTTGGCGACAGTTATAAATAATTTAAGACACCATTGACTCATCAAACACAGTATGCATATTTATATTTACACATACATTAAATAGTTACTGATTGTTAACTGTTGTAAGTTATTAGCACACATATCAAGTAATGAATAGGTCTGGTCAATTTAAACACCTATTACATTAGCTTCATTTGAATGGACTCATAGTATGCGTCTCGTATATTAATATCTATTTTTTAATATCTTCTTGAGGAAACGAGTCAATAGTATACCTATAAAGCGCGTCTGAAAGCAAGACTACAAAATTAGACCTTTAGAACGAAATTGCAATACCAATTCTAAAGTCTATAGTCAAACTTATCATATTTACAGAGATTGTCGATAAAACTTTGATTTACTTTAGATCCAAGAAGATTTGAAACAATTTTAGTAGTTTTAATGTGTTTACTGTTTATTCCCGGTTTAATTATTATCGAATTAAATCTTTTGCTGTCTCTATTATGGTTGCAATGTTTTAATGTACGTTCTATGAAGACTGTGTCTAAGAAAATAAGTTTATTTCTCAAAAATACAGTTTCCAGTAATTAAAAGCACAATGGAATACTTACCAAGCAACACTGGTATTTGGGATTCCACAATGTGTTATAGTACATATAAAACGCACGAAATAGGAAGTTGTTTACACATAGCACATAGTAGTCATTATCTACTATTTGGTTACGGAAAATAATTAACTCTAAAGGAAACATTTTGAAGTATTACGGAGATTATACAGATTTAGCTAAATCAGCAAATGAAAAATATCCAAAAATGCTTGGAGACCGAACCACGACATTGTCCATCCTTCATACATTAAGCACTCATAGTTATGAACAGAAAGCATTGCTAAGGCAAACTCAAAATGGTCCTTACTTTGTAAATATAAGTATCCATTATTATTATGAATAAAAAAGCTGATCAAAGGGTGCAGGGTGCGAGAGAGAAGAAGCGTTTGGCGTCTTGGTACTTTAGAGGAGAATTAAAAAGGCCAGTGTATATTTAGTTTCTTAATTAATTATTGTTGTAATCCTTTTTCTTTCATTAACGATGGGGTTTCTATATTTCATTTTAACAGAGTTTTTCAAGTTGAAAAGTGAGTTCTACCAATCCAATCTCACTGACTTAACAATGTCAGCGCAATATTAGGAACAACAGACGTGAATCTGTTTTTTAAACTATTAGGTCAATTTGGAAAGATTTTTCTACATAGAAATCGAACTCAGCACCTTTAACAACCCTAAAGATAACTTCTATGACAACACTTTTGTAGGAACACAAAAAGGAAATTCAAAAATGCCATCTCTCCAAATAAGATGAAAAGCTTCCTATAACTGTTGTATCCTTTTTACAATTCAACTTATAGGTAAGACTAAGTGCTAAAAATATACTCTCATATATTACTAATTTGCCTTTGATATGCAAATTCACTTTAATTTCTGTGATTTCAGTTATTTATAATTAAATTTATTTAATCTTCCTTCGAAATTCTAAAATCGCTTTACATTATCACAATTTTCTTACTAGTCATGGTTAGCAAAAGTAAATAGTTGTTTCATGTGTTCTATTTAGATCTTATTATTTCCTGTTGAACGTAACTATCTTCAGCTTAATAATAATTCGTTAAAGATTCAGATTATTTCTAGAGACTTCTTATTGTTAGATCATTTTGATTAAAAAGATATTCATCACTATTCTTCATCATTACTATAATGGCATGTCATATTTCTGATAAAATCTTAGTTGAGAGATTGTACGGAATTAGTAGCTTCATCGCTAAAATACAAGCTAACGCTATCGAAACCCACAATAGAAAACATGTATTGCTTGCCCAAGATACACAAACATGATTTATAAAGAGAAATTTGCCCGTAAAAGCTGAAAGTTGGGCAGTAAATAATTCCTCAGAATTCATTCAGAAAATTAAAGACTATCAATTAAAAGAAGGTAATATTCTGGTGTCATTTGATATCGGTTCCATATTCGCTTCATTCATTTCCTTCTAGACATTTTCAAATACTTAGAAAACTTACTCCACAGAAACGATATCACCACGGCAAAAATAGAAGGATATACTTGCATTAAACTAACAACACTCAGCACGTCTCACAATTGTTTCCACATTGAGGCGAAACACTTTCAACAACAGCACGAGACTGCGATGGGCAATAGTTTGCTCATTGCCGGTTTAACAGATCTGAAAAAATCAAGTGAGGTCCGACATATTTTGGAGAAGACACGTTCTGGCAATAGAAAATTCTAAATTAATTAAGACGGTAAAAATAACAGGCAACTGGAGAGCTACGAACGTACACATACATCTATTAAAGTATAATGCGAATTATGAAAGCAGATGCAGGACTAATTCGAAATTACAAATCGTACGAGTTATTGAATTAAATTCCGATTTGGTCCATTCAACCGGTTCGACATCCTGGATAAAGTATACATTTTCGGTTTAGGATTAGTATAAATACACGTCCTTTAAAATGGGAGTTGAGTGTGAATAGTATTTTGGCGGAGTTCGGGCAGGCGTTCAGTGTATAATGTTCAATATGCACTATTTTAAGGTTCTTGTGCAGTGGGTGATTTTCGTTGTGGACGTTGACCAAATATTGCTGGCGACAATTAATTGCACTGAAGATGGCAACTAAGGGGCCGAAATACTCATTTGGAATTACGTCCGAAAGGTATGATAAGGGTAATTTCTATTTACTAAAGGGGATCTTAGTTTTTCAATTACAAAAGTCCTATGACTGAGCTTTCAATCAGTTTTCGATATTCTTTATTTGATAATTTTGCTAAATCTCTGTTATACTTCAAAATGTTTCTGATTTCCTTTAGAATTGATTATTTTCGATAACCAAATAGTATATAATAACTGTATGTGATTTGTACAAAGAACTTCCTGCTATATACGTTTTATTTCAACTATAGCACGCATATCGTGGAATTCGAAGCACAAGCGTTGTTTGGTAAATATTTCATAAAACTTTGCAAGATTTTTTGCCTAGGTGTTATTATCTGTTTTATGGTTTGATATATCTAGATTTACTATTTTTTACGAATCAGGAAATTGCACTGCGTTTGATCGTGATCCGCTTTCCCTAAGTAAGGAGTCTAAAACGATGGTTCTCGATCTACGTGTATATTGGAAGTTGTACTGAGAACTACTGTCGATATCAATTATAAACACCTAATATAGTTATTCAACAAAACGATCTTCTCAAATGAAATGCATTTTCTTAACCTTTTTCTATTCTTTTCTTTTCTTCTTTTGTTTTCAACTTTACTATCATAGTCCCTATCGATTGTAAATTGAGTTCTAGGCATCTGTTCTGCTGAAAACAATAACAGCTAAATTTAAAAATAAAAAAAGTAACAAAGTTTGATAATTAACCCATACGTAATGAAAGCTATCTGTTTCCTGCAAATAATAGATTCTTGTTAAGAATCATTAATGATCTTAAAATGAATTATTCACAATTGAAGAAATGGTATTCAACAATTGCAAAATAACAGGGAAAGTTGATTTTATGTTGTTTTGAGATTTGGTCGTGTTAGCTGCACTATACCAATAAACTTTCTAGTTTACTATTTTGTATTCTGGAAGTCGTAATGCGTATTTAGAAATGTATGCGTAGAATCTGGGTAATACATGTAAGTATTCGTGTAGTAACGAAGCATTCAAAATATATGTAATTTTCTAATTAGGAATGTATGTAATTTCTTATTTTGACGCGAAATATTGAACTTATTTTGTTTCAATTGTGACGTGAATAGAATGAACGAGCTATTCCTAATTTATATATTATGAAATAATTACGTTTGAAAGTCGTAAGCTTTAAACTCATCGAGAAATTAAATATTTATTTAAGCCCGACGACCCTTATAATTTTACCGGAAAGGAAGCGGCGACGTCCCTTCTGTGCTCGCTGCACTAGGTAAGTTCATCAATATGTCAATAATTCATGATCAAATACAAGCATGAAACTGTTCGTGTAATTTACTATTTTCCTTCTTAACGAGCCGGCTATTAATGAAATAATTAGAAGTTTGCTTAAGGAAAATTAATGGTGACCGCCGTATGCTTTTTCCCATTCATTATTCATGGATAGCAGGTTTCTTTTCCCGTACTATATGGCTGAAAGGCAATTCACTCCTTACAATTTTATTCAGTATGTTTAGATCAAGTATATTAATAAATATAAACAAG
This sequence comes from Chrysina gloriosa, assembly GCA_038088585.1. Lineage (NCBI taxonomy): Eukaryota > Metazoa > Arthropoda > Insecta > Coleoptera > Scarabaeidae > Chrysina > Chrysina gloriosa. Next base: position 65,965,116 of record CM076088.1, read on the forward strand.
GTTAACCTAGTTTTTGACAAAGAGCAAAAGTCACAGTAATAAAAAAATTACAAAATCAATTAAATGGTATTTAATTATAAAGGTACGCAGTGTAATAGGTTGAGGATGTCCAATATTTGAACAGCCATCATCGCAACTATTTTCACTTATATTTGGACAATGTATGTACATATATATTAAAATGTAATATTTGACCTATATAGTTAAAGAAGGAAAGAACTTGATGGATAGTTGTCATACTTATCGATGGCCATCATCAAATTAAATTTGTTCTTAAAAATTTACCCGATTTCAAGTTCTGGTATCATTCAGAATATATTACAGAAACAAAACCTGTACCGTTAAGACCAAGTACATACTAGAAATAGCAGAGATGCAGACTCTATGAAAAATATGTCGTATTAAAAGATACATATAGATAGGTTGTCTTTTTCCTGATTTCGTCGATGAATTCCAGTAAACCAATTGTTGTATCATTTAGTATTAGGTCCTCTAAAGAAATGGTTTTGACATGTCCATTACAACCGAGAAAAGTAAGTTTCCCGTTCATTCGAATATATCTAAGTTTCTTAACTCAAAAGTGCTGAGAGTGGTATATGATTGCTAATATTTGTTTCTTACTTGTAATGTATTTTCTGCGAGTCCATAGTAACTCTGTTGGCGCGGCGTTGGACTACTCGGACATTATGGGTGCGATCCCCATTTCTGCCACACTAATATAGGGGCAATTTTTTCGAACTCTAGGAGTACTTAGCTGAAGTAAATAACTACAGGGAATTCATCTCGTGGAGTAATGACAGCTTAAGCGTAGTACTGGCCACGGAAGGCGGTAGTCCGTACTAACAATAAGCCGAACCCAATGACTCCTTATAGGCTGTAATGGAACCTATTAATGCGTTTTCTGCACTTTCACAAAGGCAGACGATGTGGAATCGCGTTGCACTAAAAGAATATTATTTGCATAGCAAGTAAGAAAAGTACTTTAGTATTTTCCGGTGCTAAAATTCGGTGGGCTACATGTGACATGGGGCAATACAGTTTTAGGGCCTTCCTCTATACATTATAAATGAATAACATGTTGTAAACATTATTCAGGCTTTGCCCAGTTATAAGCTATAAGTGTAGGTAATAAAAACTTGCTTAACTGTTTTCTGTGGCATTAGAAATTAATTTTCAAGAATCTTTGTTGTTTTTCCCATTGTGGTGATGTATATTACCTTTTGTGGTACTCGCTGGTTTCTTTTTGTTTTACTTCCACAAAAAGAAACAGACCGGCAGACATACACATACATATTCAATTTGACTGCTATAAAAATCAAAGGTGAAAGAATGTATAAACAATATCCCAGTCTTCGTGTGGCATTCCATCAACAATATCACAATACCGATATTAAGATAAAACAAAGATAAAGCTGTAGACAGTATATGACCCGAAAATATGTCGGTACCACCCATTGATTGGTAAGCACTAAATATAAATTATCGGCTAATGATAAACCAAGAAATGTCTAAACAATTCACGGCGTGTATTAAACACGATTTATATTCGTGAAATAAGATGGTAAATACGGATTTAGCGCTATGCCGAGATCATAATAATTTAACGAGGCGACTCATCTGACATTCTAATTTGTCGTACCGTCGTTTAGTTTATTTGTAATGTATGTATGTAGATATGTGGACGGGCTCCGTCTCTGCCATGCTATTTGTGCACTGATGACGGTAATGATTTCCACGCTAATGTCTTTTCGCCTCCTTTCTCTTCCCGCTTTACGAGCTTTGATCTCAATGGATAAGATGCTCAGTTTAATGCCGACCATTTAAACCGAAGCATTCACTAACCGATTGTTAACACATGCTCTTCAATCTTCCACTTTATTACGGAAACTTGTGCAACATTGTTAAGGTATTCATGGGCAATCGACGAAGTTATTTGTAGTAGTTCCCTTAATAGATGTTTAAGCTATCCCGAAACGCATACCTTAGGCTTTGTTACGTTTACATGAAATATAATATACGAGGGATGTCCTTTTCCTTTTACAAGGAATTTTGTTTCACATTTTATGCTAGCTACTTACATGTTCAACGACTAGATAGTAATAATATATTTGAATATTTTTACAATACATAAACTTAAAGTGATGCTTTCCATAAAAAAATTAAGGAATCAAGCAAAGATCATTTACGGGCTGTGATTGTTTATAATTTCTAATGTGGCTCAAACCGTAAACAATGTGTTGGGGAAATTAGTTGAGTCCTCGGTGACAAGTGGTATCACTTTAAAGCGGTGGTACAATGAATTTCAAAGTGGTCGACGTTCAGCTTCTGAACCAAAAGCGGCCATTACCGAAAAATATTCGCTTCATTGGGAACACCATTGAAGAAAATCGATACCTTACTATAAGGAATAGGCATACAAACAACTCTAAAGATTGGTGTAAAAGCACTTTATACAAGCATCTGAAGGTAAATACTTAGCCTTTGTTTCAGTTGCATTCTTCACACTTTAGCCCCAATTTCATAGCCAAACTGTGTGAAATGGGTCTCACCTGATGTACAACATTACAACAGGAGTATACAGCTACAATCCTACAAAAAACAACAATCGCAAGATACGGTCTTCGGGGATGAGTCGGCTTGAATAAAGATTATTTGTGAAAGAGACGAAACAAAAGATGGTCGCCAAATTTTTGGAATTATTGGACATGTTTCCATTGCAGCACTGGTAGATTGACGGACTGTTAATGCTAAATATTTCACTACCATTTGATTGGGGCAACTTCTTCAAAATGTTCGCCAAAGACGTCCAAAAGATCAGATCAGCTTGCATTATGATTAAGTTAAGCTCACACTGTTGCTGGAACAATTGAGTTTTTGAGTGGCCAAACCGTTGAAATAATGGGGCATTTGCCATATGGTCCAAACGTGACACCTATTTTCTTTTCCTATTTAAATATTTATCTTTTGGGTTGCCTCTATCACTTTTTAGGTTATGTAACGAATAAAGAAGATAATTATATTTCACTAACGAAGTTTTTACGCAAACAGTTTAAAATACTGTTTATAAATTGAAATCTTATCTTTTATTACACCTAAAAAGAAGTAGAGGCAACCCAAAAGATTTTTCTTCCACTTGCAGAGAATAAATTACCCGGGTTTACGTTCTACACCGACCGAACCCGTCTAAAAATGAAATAAACAACCTAATCCAAGAAGTTTGGTAAAAATGTTTGGAAGATTGGTTTTCACGGATACAAAAATGTGTCGACTGTAAAAGGAAATGCTTTGAAAAATTACAAATACCTAACCTTTACCCGTCCCTTAAAAAGATCATAGTACATTTCTTGTCTATTTTCTAAAACACCAGATTTCTTTTCTTTACAATAATGTTATTGACAAAAATAATATAGAAGAGTATTACAAAACAAAAAAATAGGATAAATATGATTTTAATTAATTGATGGTATTCACCATATACAATTAAAATAACATGAACACGGAATTCTGCTGTGAACATTTTCGGAATTTTTAAAGAAATTTGTTTTCTGATTTTTACATATTTCTTCCTCTTCTATCCTTCTTGGCTGCATGGCAAGTTTAATTTCTTCAATCCATGATCTGCAGGGACCTCTCTCTTTATTTTTACCTGGTGGCTGCCATATCCACAAACGTTTTGGCCACCTCGTTTCGTTCATTATTAATAAGTGTCTGAACCATTTTAGTCCCCGATTTTCTTGTCTTTCAATTGTCGTTTCATTTACTTCAGTTCTATTTTCTATCCTATCATGTGCTACAATCTAGATACCCCAGTATACCTCTGCAAATAATCCATCTCTACAGTATTCAATTTTCATCTTTTCATCTTCTTCAGCACCCACGCTCCACTTTCGCATATCAATACTGATTCTAGCATAGTTTGTCCTCGTGTTCTTTCGTTCTTGACGCTGATATGTTTGTCCCACCATATTGTATTCAGCGACCTTGTAGACGTTGTTATCGACAAGCATTTAAAAAACGGCGTCTGAGTTCACCACCATATATTCTGTTTCTTTTTCTAGGCTAATCTCAAATGGCTGGTGTGAAAGCCTATTTCCTCTACCAACACTCACTCCGAATTCACATTCAGGTCTTTCCCATTTTGTCTTAGCCATCTGACAAAAACTTTTTCAACTTTAACACGTTCAGTGCCGTGCCCACAGTTTTTAAAAGATCCTTAATCGATATATATATTTTGCAAGAATTCCAATTTTGATCTAAAATTGTGTTTCTCTGATAAATAAGAAAAGATCCTTTTTCACTGAACTTATATACCCGAGCTTTGGCATAACTATTTAATTAAGCAAGCCTATTCATTTTGGAAACAAAGTCTTTTTATTTCTGTATTTATCCTGTCCACATTGCACAAATGAAATGTGAAATGAGAAAAAATGTTTCAAAATAAATTTTATCAAACCTGTCACAAAACGCGACAATTATAACTGTGCGATCTTGTCAGTGGCAAATGTTGTAGAAATCCTCATTATGCGTCTATTTACGTGCTTTTTTAAGTCTGTTTTCACGCTTCGTGTCCCTTAGAATATTTAGAAGTGAATATGTGAACCCGCTCCTCGAGATGGGAAATTTAATCACCCGTCAACGACTACACGGATATTTATAACGAGGGGCGTAAGACCATAGTGTCGTGCTTTGGAGAACACTCATCGTTAATTTACTAATTATAATTTGTCTCTTTTCGTGTAAACCAATCTTATTACGGGGCGAGTTGCTGACATTATCTACTGGGAGATTATGTTCATTAATTGCACATTAAAAATATTTGTATTGATGTTTAATACACAATTTAATCAAATCTAATTATTATGTGTTTTAAAAGCAGAATAGTAAAATACGAGGGCTGCTCTCTTTCCACTGATTTTAGTGAAGTAATAGACAGTATGTTCACAAAACTTATATATTTATTTATAATTTTCCGAAATTTTAGATTAGAAGACGAATTACTCATTATTGACTATGAGTGAGCTATTCAGCATTAATAGTACGACGATCCTCTAGTATTGCAGTGAAAATATGGATATTTAAGAAAAGAATTCGGCCTTTTTCACGAATTATCTTCGTTGGAACCGACTCGTTCTCAAAGATTGAAAGGACTGACGATTGTTGCTTTTTTCGGGATCATAGGATCACCAGGAATTACGTTGTACACCAGATGAGAAGAATCATTTGTATTGGTGGAATCGTTGAGATGTAAAAATATTGTTCGACTGGCCCGAACACCATTGTAAAAGCGATTTAGTGTGGATTTACACCATGTCATATTCAAATGAAATCCAATGGAAACAAAAACATACCTACCTTCAAATGCTTTTGTAAAATTGTGTTAGATGCATTCACACCACTCGTTACAATTACATACTCGAATACTTCTTTCAGTAACATCGCACCCCTTCAATCATGTTGCAGATAAGACCACTATTTTTTTGTTGAAACGATAAATTAATCAGCAGTAACTAGTTCTGTAATCAGCCTCAAATCTTTGCTCTTGTAGCTTTGAAGGATGTGTCTTTTCTTTGGTATAGATGCTGATAAGCATTCTTACTTACGTTGACTTCTGAAAAATAAAAGTTCACACATGTATATATATTAATAAAAAATGGTGTAAGCTGCCTAGGAAGTTTTCAAATGAACAGGCTGTATAAAGAAGTTTGAAGTTAAACTTTCCTTTTGTTGAGAAACAAGAGGTCAGAAAAGAATTCAATTTACATTAAAAAAGCAGGTAATTTTTATCGGTTCACCAACGATGTAATAAATAAGTATTTCGCAAGAAAACGATTTTATCTTAGAAGACTAGAAGTTCCGTGACGGTTGGAAATTTTTAAATGAGGAAGACGTCCGTTCGATCTTGATTAACTTGAGACTGTATAAACCAATTGGAAAGAAAATTCATTTTCTTCTTTGAAGCACATAATGCAACATTACTTCATGATAATATATGTACCTCTTTTGATGATGTTCGCACTTTCACACACCAATCTTAAGTGATATCATTATATTATGAAGTCAAGAGTAAGTGTTCAAAATTACGTAAAAAGTGTTGTTGAATAATATAACCTTACTGATGTAGTTCGCACGTCGAACATCACAAGCATGAAAATAATCAACTTCAGTTTTCTCGGCTTACTATGAATAACTTAATTTTCCTTGATCTTGGACCATGTAAAATCGCAAGTGCCATTTCATATTATTCTGAACGTTAAAAAGAATTAATTTTCGTAGTACATATGTAAGTTTGAAGCAAACCCAAGATACCAAAGTGCATGTTTCGATTCAGTATCTACTGCTAATAAAGGGCTGTATGAAATATTGAAATCTTCGATGATTTTAGAAAAAATTTGGTAAGAAATATATTCTTTTTCTCCATTATTCGAATCTCTCTAACGTAAGGAACGTTCCTTTAGAAATCTGGCTCTAGATGCGTTTACACACATAAAACGAATCTTTAATTTAAGCATATAAAGTGTGTATGAACCAATGGTAAGTTCAATATTCAACCGAACTAACCATATGTTTAAATAAAATGCATCATATGGTCGCCACCAAACAAATCAAAATATTACCAGAAATATTGGTTATGTTTGAATTTACTATTATTCTATGCATTATAGCAACCTTGTGGTTTATTTGAAGAAAATCTTTGTTCTGCCTATTTTTTGAATTAAAAGCAAGCTATATTTTATCTCAATATAAGTTTAAAATCAAGCATATGCATAAAGCATTTACGTTAGTTGTGATCATACTGCTATGTTTAAGTTGATAGTCTCGATACATTTATTTCTATACAACTAAGAATTTGCAATAAGCGTTTTAATTTTTTGATTCAAAGAAATAATTATCAGTTTGAGCATAGAATTAAATACATCCTTATTTTATTATAAATCAATACTTTATATTCAAGGAAAGTATCCTAATATTTGATATAAAATGATATATTCAAATAAATGTATATATTTCTTTTAAGAAAAGATTTTTCTGTATGTACGCAGTTGATTTGCAATCAAGGAAGAACCGACTAATTCACATAGACCTATCGCATTATTTTTATTTTAAGAAGAGGTGTATTCAGAGAGTCTGCAGAATTTAAAACTATAGTTTATTGATGGGCCGATCGTTTTAAAGCTGAAAGAATGAAAGAAACGTGACAGCCGTGGAGAACTTACTGAAATGATGGTAGGCGAATAACTTTTCGTGAAATTTGTGTTAGTGTAAGAATAGATACACAACAGATTAATGACATTTTACATAAACGCTAGGGCGTGAACAAGGTTTCAGTACGCCGTATACCAAAGTTGTTTGGACAGGAACAGAAACTTAACAGCTCCGATACATGGCCGTCAACTTCAAGAACTTTTAGCAGGTTACGGTAAAATTTTGATAATGGAAATTAACTACTGATAAAACAGGAATACCTTACTTCAATATCGAGAGCAAAAATCAGTCGAAAGAATGCGCACATCAGAAAAAGAGCCTCAACTTGAATCACGTCTAGTTCCGTCGGTTGGAAAAGTAATGCTTACTATATTCTGGGATTGCGAGGGCATTATTTTTTTAATGGTCTACGAAAACGTACTACAACTAACGCAGAATATTACTCTAATCTTTTATCTGGCCCGCTGCAGCAGGCGCTTTGAAATAAACGGCCAAAGAAGTTGCATCAACGTTCGTTATTGCAATAGGATTGTGCACGATCCCGTATCACACGAAAAACGAAGGATGTTTCAAACGAATTGAGATGAGAATTGCTTCCATATCCATTCTATTCACCAGATGAGCCTCCTAGTGATTTTCATCTATTCACAAATTTGAATGAACTACTACGAGGTGTTCGATTAGAAACCTTAAATTAAGTAAAACTTGCTAGTCAGATTAAAAAATCTCCGAAGAAGTTCCTTAGGCATGATTTAAAAAAATAGTTTCTCGTTAGAATAAATGTATTCAATTAAATCGACACCATATTGAAAATCAACATTGTGATGTTGATGAAAATGGACGAATGAGAAACAAAAAAGGTTTTACCCAAATTTATACAACTTTTAAAACATCTCTCATTTAGAAAGAAGAGATTTATATGGCAATAAACTTTCAGCCTTTATTTGTTAGGTTAGGTTTATATGTTAGGATTTTTAACCTTCCTATACTCACGCATACGGTCTGTGAGACCGACTTATATAGTATAGTATACGTCTTTCATTTTGACGTTAGTATAGGAAGGTTAATATTAGCAAATGGAAAAATATTTCTCTCTAACGACTAATTAAATGAGGTACGTTACTAGGCAATTTCCCAAGAAGGCTGTGCAATAACATAGCAAATAAGCATAGTCCAATTAATATGAGGGGTATATTATGCTCTATGAATCACGAACCGCCCCCGTGGACTATAGTTTTATCCTTAGGACTCATCGGTACGTGATTGAACACGTACATTGTACCCTTAGATGTAGGTATAACATTTTTTATAACATACGATGTAACATCTGGATAAAATTGAATTGGGTTATTGTTAACCTATAATGTACTATTAGTGACAAACGCTTAAATCACCGCTTAAATATTTTATAAAGATAATTTGCAACTATCATATGTTAAGGGATTGTATTAACTGCATATGCCTACTTATGTATACAGAGGTAAATGAATGTCGCCTGCTTGCTATGACACATATTTTATTTACAAATATATTCGATACCAAAGAAAAGCTGGTTGTGCGCTTCCGGAGTGTTTATGGGATAATAACATATCATTTACGTGCTACCCTCTAAGCAAATCGATTTATGTGCAGACCTAAATTATTAGTTACCACTTTCGTGTGCACTCCATTCCGTGTTCGGTAATTACACAAAATACGGTTTAAAATGCCATTTGTTGAAATTACAAAGAGAATGACGTCCGTTTGCTTAACGGTGGAAATTTATTTTTATATTTTAGTATACGTATTCATATCGAATGCACGCAGCTAATTTCCTTTGTACAACGTTTTTGGAGTGTATCGATTGTAAACAACTTTAACGTATAAATTTGAAGTGATTATTAAAGATATCCATACGGTTTTATTAAGAAATTTATAAATTTTGATATTGTTAAATGTAAAATACAATAAATAACGTAAACAGTGTATCAGACCAGGACGCAATATGTAAACATAAAAACAATTTGGTAACCGTTTTAGTTTCTATTGCCAATGTGATACATAATACAGATGAATATGCATAATAATAGAATATAAGACCATATTTGCTAAATATTGCCTACATTTCCTAAATTTTTGCACAATAAGATTGTGTCAATTACATTAGCTTTCGTTTAAACCCAGTGGTTAATTTTTGCCTTGTCTTCCTTTTAATTTATTGAGAAAATTCTTGTACTGGTGAGGATATTTGAGAGTCAGGAACGTGATATTTAATTTTAAATCCAAAATGCTATAAAACTTCTTTTATGTATCTTGTACACATACTGGCCACATTGCTTGAATGTAACTTCATCCTACCTATTTTCCTCGTTCACACGAATGTAATAACCTCAAACGACTATTTTCCAAATTCTATTGAATTTGTTCCAAACGGTTTCTCAGTAATTAATTTTGGGCCCTTCTTTATTCTTATGTGTGTTATGCTCCTTTGCAACGTGTTCTTTCACTAGTAGATCTTTCTTTGTAACTAAGTAACTGGAGATTTCTGTGTGGCAAGACACGGAAGCATGTAGGAAAAGGAAGAGGCGACTCTCCTACCAAGGGAAATAGCAAAGATGAAGCTTGTAGGGACTGAACGAACATGTGAAATTCCTCCTCAAACCCTAAGAACTGAGATGAGCAATTTGCCGAAAGAGCAGCATGATAACCGGTAGAGGCCCTCACCAGGGCTAACAATAAGGCAAACTTTCAAAAAACAAAACACGACTTCACACCATATGAATAGATTCTGGCTGCAGGCCCTATTGTGGAAACTTTACAAAATGTTCCTTGTTAAGCTCAGGGACTCAACAGTTTTAGACTTCAATATTTGGGATCTCGGTTTCTGCAACCAGAAGGTAGAAGGTTCCATCAAGCACATCGATGGGAGTAGATATGCATGAGATACAATAAACCAACGAGCTTCAACCTACAACCCTTAAGAACAAAAACGCAATTTCTAATTATTCTAAATCTTTAACAGTAGATCATTTTCGCTGTGTCTCATCAACAAGCTGCAGACGTTAATATGTTGTTTTAATGTTATTTTTGCAACTCATGTGACACCTACAAATTCTTTCGATGCAGACGTCGTCAACTATTAGTGGATGACTTAAATGTGGTTTACCTTGACTAAAAGATCATCAATAAGAAATTTGGAGCACCGATTTTCAAACTGCCGCTCGTGTAAAGTTTCGGTGGATAACTTTTTAGGAATATAAATAATATTGTAGAATATGGTGAAAATGCTCGTTTTGATTTTATAATTTTCAATCGACGTCAGACAAAAACCACATAATCAACTCATGATTTTTTATCTGATAATGAGCCACAAGTACCAACGATCAGACAACTTTGGTACTGCTAATACGTAATATTACCTAAACATTTCTTGGTGAAAGCCAATACAATTGTATAATTGTGTAAATACTAATAATAAGTAATATTTCAAAAAATTCAGAATTTGATAACTCGCGTACTACTACATATTTACTTATTTATTCTTGAGTTTTCATATTGTATAGGGTAAAACTATTAGGTTGGATCTATTACTTCTTATTATCGTTCAGTGCTCGACCTTTAATGACTGTTCAATCTTTCTTTCTTTTACTACACACTTTCACATCTGCTGATATTTGCTTGCGTGTGCCTCTTCTGTTTTTGCCTTGGACTTTCGCCTTAAACACTTTTTAACTAATTAACTACGTGGCATTCTGTATTACACTTGTGTTGTCTATGTTCTTTATTTGAAATTATGTCTGTATGTATTGTATTTTGTATTTTAAAATGACTTTGATTTGCAACAAGCTATTCTTCCCCTACTTCTTCTTCGTATTTCTACGTTTTCAAAGAATGCATGTTTAATCCTAAATAATCCGTTTTTCCCGCCCTTGTTTATTTCGGTATCTAGCGAGCTCTTGCCGTCTATTAGTAATTTTAGGTTTTGAAGCCTTTGAAGCATTCTTGCAATTCTTCCTGAAGAAAATTGGTTATTATTTTAAACGTTTTTATTTGATTCTTCAAATATGTCAACATATTTTAACTCGATAAAAACAATATTTGTAACAATTGAAATGCAGGAGATTACTTATCACCAAGGCACCGATATGTGGGATATATGTGTTATAAATAGACCGAGGCAATTTTAGGGAAAAGATACGAAAACCGCCTATAGCAGCAATGAATGGTCCGCTCTCAAAGTTGCGTTCAAACTGAGATTCCAACACCAACCAAGGCACCTGTAGTCACAAATTCAAAATTGGTATGTATGGTGAATTACCATACGTACCAATTCCAACGCTTCAGAATATGTGACCACATGAACCTCGGTTTGGGTTACAACCTCGGCCTGGATGCGGCTTTACAAAATTGAAATATTTGCGTAAATAATCGCCATCTTGCCGATATTATATTCGAATCCCGTGTTGGCTAACACGGAACTAAAAACGTTACAAAAGGGAACAACCGTGAGCTCCCATAAATATGTAGCCTATTTACTCTCACCGAAAATTTAATGGCATTAAAGGCGACAACTGCGATCTACTAATAGTAATGAAGTAAACAGTCGTTACCTGTTATGGAAGTAGTGTGGACAAGCAATCTCACGACGGGTTGCAAATTACAAGGTAACTTTCTGTGGTCGATTCTGATAAATTTTGGCAATTATCTCTAAAAATGTCTCTATATATACAAAAAGAATGTGCGGTATCAATCAAGATAAGCTTCTATCTATTGATGTAGCCGTTGGTCATGAGCGTTCTTATAAATGTTATTGATTATTCCAATGATAGAAAAGTGTCCTGCAAATTCTTAATTCTTAAACTATACTGATATCAGGTTTACATCTTGCGGGTCTTAAGCAAAACTACGTCTTCCACTAACTTTCCGCAATATAAAACTACATCACCTCATGTTCCCCATCTCGTTATAACATGTTTTGGGGGTATCAAAATTCCTGGACATAACTTGTACAATTTCCGATTGAGCTTAGAAGATTAGAAGTTTTTCAAGCTGATATTGTTCAGGTGGTCTGGTGCTAACGGATTTGATGCAAATACTTCTATTATAGGTAGTAACATTCTTATTAGAAAAAGAAAATTTCGTTTATTTTTAAAGGCATTTTAATACCAAAACGAATGAATTTTCTTCATAAATTATGGGATACACATAACTTATACAAATAATCATATTTGTCGATAACTTGTAACATGAATTCATTCGCATTTCTAAGTTATAGGAAATAGTACATTATTTTAAATTTAAGTACTTTATATTCCATTAAACTCCCTTAAAAATATTTTCGAAAATCTATTATGGCTTTGAACTACACCGATCACCGCGTCACATGCTTGAAATAATTGTGCGTTTCTAATAAATTTCCCAGACAATGTGGACATGAATGAATGTATACTAATTCAGCAGCAAATATGCTGCATCTGTTGCAGGTGTACTTTCTTATAGTAGCCGTACACAATAAAAAGAATACATACCTATTTAACAATTCTTTTCACTTAGTAAGATTGTTAGAGCCGCACGATACAAACACTTCATTTTAATTCAAACTCGTATAAAATCGGCTCTGTTTAAGATATCATCTAGCCTGCGCGTTGTGTTTAATTAATTTACGCTTCATCTTTAATTAATGACTCCGAAATAGTAAATGAAACGGCAGATTCTATCATTGCTGATTTCATTTGATTTTATTTCACTTAACTTCAATGTACCCCCAATTTGTATATAATTAGTCTATAATCTTCAGCATTAAGAATTTGGCAGTTTTAAATCGACTGTTTATCTAAAATTAGCAACTCCAGAACTTTTAAATGGATGTAAGGGTCAATATTTTCGATAAAATCTCTTAGGCGTATGTACATATAAGCCTTTCCTTTTCATAATTTACTTACTTACTTGACTGATTGCCAAATGAGTCCGTTATATACAACGGTCTTCATTTACTACCAAGAAATAACATTCCACAATACTAGAGATTCCTGCATACAGCCAGATATTATAAAAGTTGATTGATAGCGTACGAAAGTTGAATAGAAAATTTAGAATTCGTTATCAATTCAAAGTTAGGAATGTGCTTTCACTACTTCAGTCAAGTACATTGCATCTAGAAGTGGCTGATGCTTTTTTAAAAGCTATTCCGTAATTACCCATTCCCTTATTGTTGTTGAAATTGTTTATTTTTGTTGAGTATAGCGGACTTACCTCGCAACATTAAGGAAATGTCTTATCTAAAAAGATAATGAGCGATGCAGTGGGGAACATCTACTCCAACTTTGAAAACGATGCAATTGAATTGTAAATTTAATAACTTGTATGTGCCAATTAGTGAGAGGGAGGAAATGTGAAATGGTCAAAACAAATACAATTTTGTTTTAGATTTTCAGGTTTTTGCACTCCTATATCTCCTATTGCTTTGTGCCTTATATTACCCTACTTCGTTCTTTCGAAAATGTTCCTCAAATCTTTCATTTATATTGCACCGATTTTATTTTATTTCATTAACATATAAATATCAGTTTCTTGTCCGGTGTGGAATTAATTCCATTTATTTCTTCGAGATCTCGGACAGTAAAAGTGTGGTTAATCAAACGCAATAGTATATGACGTGACGTTTCGCTATTTATGACACAGCATCATCAGAAATTAAACCATCAAAGAATCGTCGCAGTAATAGTTCTAACAGTTCATATCCAATGTACTTAAAGATACATTTTTTAACTTTAAAATTTAACTTTAACTACTGTTGAGAAATGGACGTCCAAAATTCTTACACTTTTTACGTTAAACGTCGCTCTCCTGTCTCCACCATCCACGGCTTGTAAGACCGTATAGATCAAAATTGCTAATTTGTTCGGTGGCCATTGGTGATGAAAGGAAACGCGTGAAGTATTAAGTTTAGAACACTTTATTGTACAACCTAACACTACGGGATACGCGTAGTTAACAAAAGTAAATTAAAATAGCGGCGATAGCTTAAGAAATTTCACGAGGATGGGAACTGAATTGTTGAATTGATGTAACACAACTGACGTCTATTGCCAAAAAGGGGCTTTATAACCTTACACGGAGATTTCACTAATTAGGACAATGGGGTGAAATTCCATGTAATTTGACATTAATATTGAACTCGAGAGATTCCTTGAAGTAAATATTAGAAAGTTCAAATCAACTCTAAATATACATTAGTATAATGGGGCGCCAGTACCACCTTAAATACAATTACTGACTTGATAGATAACTATTGTAAAACTAACCCCAGACACGTTCAAAATAATAAACAGTTACTAAGAATTCAGGTTAGGCCCGAACAACTACATCAATCATGAACTGTTAGAACTATTATTGTGACGATTCTTTGACGGTTTAATTTCAGTCTGATGATTCTATTTAATAAATAGTGGAACGATCTTAATCACTGGCACCGTTTAGTTCCATTTCACAGTGTGTTCTTGTTACTTTTTTGACTCTATTTGTAATTCACTCGCCTACTTCCTCATCCTCCGTAACATAGAATAAAACCGTAATAATTTATTCCTATATTTAAAAAAGCGTTGTGTTGAAACCTTAACAATTCTATTCAAGGACTAGAGAAAAGCTGCCGGAAAGAACCTAGCTAAAAGATTCCTTCTTATGTATGCATCACTTAAATTATTATATACATAACTATTGGTCCTGAAATTGACTGCTTTATTTTCTTTTTGTATATGTACGTATCATTTCTTATAGAAGTTCTTTTCTGTAGTTATTTTCTTTCTTTTAGCTTGTAATTGTGTTTCCAAAACCAAAGTTATGGTCTAAATGTTTTATTAATAATCAAACCTATTCGGTACTGGTGACACAAACAAAAACAAAAACAAAACATTCTTTTAAGTCCGATACGTCCCCCACTTATAATCTGTTCAAATTTGGGTAATACATACATGTGGTAATTTGTTGAAATGATGTATATATACATTTCATAAGAAGGAAACCTTTGGCTAGATAAGGTTGATATATAAATAAATAAATGCTGTTTATTATCCATATGCATGCACAAAAAATAATTGTATGTATGAATATATAAATTTCCTAGGTATAAATCCTATGTAATAAAAAAATCTTTGTTGGTGGTGGTAGAGGCAATCCGAAAAATAAGAATCAGAATAGGTCACAATAAACACACATATATATATGTGTATATATATATATATACACACATACTTTTAATTATTTTCCATAACGTGTTGTTATGTCTTCTTAGCACCTATCATTTGATCTAATTTCTTTATTCATTTAGTTATCCTGTTTTTCCTTATGATCATAACTTTCAACACTGGTTGTATGTTCCATTTTGACTATTAGTTTTTGCTTTGCTTCTTTAATCTACATTAAAGAATGCATAAATATGACTTTGGTTACTTTAAGACAATTATTAAGCCAGCTAAAACGTTTTCGAAAAGTTAAATGAATAATTGAAAATAATTAAGAAAGAAATTACTAGAGAAACCAAGTGCTTTTAATTTATTGACAACAGAAACCACCGATGAAAATGGAATTCCATAAAGCAATTGATCAACATTACCAAAGGAAAGCACATTTCAGTTTCAAAACTTCATGCATATAAACAAATTCCTAATTCCACAAAGGATTGGTCATTGGCAGCACGAATTATAAAAAATGGGAGTTGTGATATCCATAAGAATAATCCATAAGAAGAATATTCGACTGATTACATGAGTTTGGTAAATCGATGAGGGACAATTCTAATTCAAATTTCTATGGCTTTATCTTCATAAGTCTTTTTAGTTATTTTGCTGTAGCAAGTTTATTACCACAGATTAGTCATACAAACAGCGCATCCATAGGCGAAAATTGAGAGTGGAAATCGACTTCAAATGTAAATGATGTATACGTTAGACCAGGTGGAAAAATAGCTATAATTCAAGCAATCCTCATGATTTTACGTACATACATAAATTCATTGAATGGGCTATCTATATGACTAATCTGTTCTATTACTTAGCCAGACGAAGAATTTCACTATCTCTGTGAGGTTTTTTTATTTTCTCCATTTTGTTTAATTTTCTTCGCTAAACAAGATACGGAACTAGAAGTGAGTTTCTATAATTTTGATATTGCTCATAATCATCCTTAAAATAACTCTTAGTCATTATATTAATAGTATGGATTTAAAATTGAATACTTTTATGCACAGATATATTTTCCTAAAGAGAAGTTTACGAGAACATTTGGAATTATATTAAACTTTAATTTTGATTGAATTAAGAGAGAATTGACAAACTCCGAAAACAAAGACCGAACATTTTCTTAAACAGTTATTAGGTATAGCCTGGCATAGGCCAGAATGGAAATATGACAAAAGTAATAATTAAAGTTAATAAAAGAACTAATGATAGTGATCGACCTGGTCAACAAGACCATGAAAATTCTGGAACTTTGCTAATTGCAAATGCGTTCTTTGACTACTTTGACCTACTATTCTTTGAACTCCATATTCAGTGACTACTATAAATAAATTCTTGTCACAAACATTAATTTCCGTAATATCTTTAAAATTATGGGGTCATTACGGGATAGTTTTTGCAATAGAGAACTTTAATACTCAATTTTTATATTATTTAAATGGTTCATAATTTGAAAATCTTTTTGTGATCAAAGAATACCTTATTCTTCACATTTAAGGAATTCGAATCTTTTAACCCAAGATATTATTACACTCAGAGATTTGACTTTCCATTTATATTAACAAAAATATAACCTCGACGGAAAAACGAAAATTTTATACTCATTTAACTTGATAATCATTCACATTTGAGACTAACGGCCAATAACATTTAAATTCAAGAGAAAATAAATATGTATAATGATTACAGTACAATTATGTTTACTTCTATAGCTAATCAGCAATAATTGAATAAAATAGAGTTTAATCTCGATTATCTAAATACAAATCAAAGACGGAAATACCGCATATTTTCTATTAAGCGTATATCTACAGAATGTTTTTGCAAGATCGAAGGACCAGTGTGATGTGTATGAGGTTCATAGAAATTTTACCATTCCTAATTTAATGTTTAAATAATAATAATAACATCATAGAAGATACGTGTTTTATGAACAGGTTAAACACATACTGAAACTATAGTTCATTCCACATGGAGTCTTAAGTTTACGCCTTATTAGAAATCAGATCGGCGTTGCCATATTGTCAATGTTAGGGATTTAATAAATATGCAGTATAACCTCCGGATTAAAACCTGGCAACGAAGCTTAGGAGCGAAAAGAATAGTTTTATGTAATTTTTGAGTTTTGCCCATTTAGGTGGTTGAAGGGAATTCTATTAAACGTAATTTTAGTTGGCAAAAGCAGTAGTTGGCAGGAAGAGATTGGTATTGCATATTTTTGGAGCGTCATATTTACTGGCATATATTTTATAACGTTCAGTTTATAAACAGGTACGATTTAGTTAGCAACTAACCATGTAAATGGTACTTTAGGAATTTTCTTTACCTAAATACAGATTATTTTTGTGTTTAGTTAAAGACTTATCGACGGTTTCTTTTGTTTTTCAGACCCAATACAATTTATTCCGAGTGATTTATTTTCTGCGATTGTAATGTTCGGCTGTAGGTTAGTTGCTAGTCAAACTACCTTTAATTCGCTATATTAATATAAAATATAAAATATTAAACAATTTATGCCACTTTACACTGCCTTTCCAGAGTTGATAACCTAGTTGAAACTCTTATAGTTATTCGACCATTACCACACGATAATGGACACGAGAGCTTGACCCTTCGTGGTGGACTAGAAGACAAGTTAGAAGAAGTAGACAAATGAGAAATAACCATATTTTGATGTGTTTGCGATGAATTGCTTATTAATCCCCGAGAGCACCGTGTCGTTAGGAAAATTATAGCTGGATGAGTCGTATGTGGGTACGCAACCTTGAGGACAGCATATCTCGCTGCAGCATTCATGAACAGAAATATTATATGTACTATCCTAACAACACAACACTAGATCGCATAAGCGTTATTAGATTTATTCATCGTAAACTAGAACTCAATGAATTACCTACAGTTAGAACTGGACGGAACTTCAGAAATGGCGTGGAGATAGAGGCGGAAAGTCTTGGGTATGGGTACTTCTTTTTAAATGGCAGGAATGGTATCAACCGGGTACAAGCAATCTGGCAAGACAGATGTTGATGTGGAACTTCAATTCCAACTTGTAATCGGACAGAAAACGCATTAAACCCTTTTATTTCAAATGTAAGCTGCTGGAATTGGGCAGTTTTGGGGATGATGCCACGAACTCTTTCCCACGAGATATTCAGCGTTTTTATACATGTTCTCGCAGAGTCCAAATACTCAGATCTCGATGAATCTAGTACATACATAGTAGGGGGCGTCGACTAGTTTTCGAAGGGTCCTATTATGTAGACTTTTCAGTTTTTGTCACATGCGAATGGACCTCTGAAGTCCAGGCTATAGCACCATACGTCAACAGCGATCGAAGCGTCGAGGTGTAGAGAAGCAACGTGTTCCCTAGGTAAAGACAATCCCTTTGCCCTAGGAGGGGAGTAGCACGTTGCGAGCAGTGATGAATAGGGGTGTAGACCTCTTCGACCAGCTTCTTCTGTAGTAGTTTTTGCTCAAAGTACACTCCTAGGTACCTAACGTCAGGGTTCCACGGCAATTTGATATTACCCACTAGAATATTCTTTTTCTTCGCGTGAATCTGATTTATACTAAACATGGTTAATTTGTAGATCAGTCCGTCGTGCAAGATCGCATCAAAAGCACACAAAAGCAAGATCGAAGAAGACGTCTTCTATAGAGTCTCGCCTTTTGAGACTATTTTGAAAAGCAATAGACCATCTAATATAATTTATTTCATTCTCAATTTTAATTGTTCTCCTATTTCTTGTTTCTTTAGATTAAAATTTCGCATTTGGAAAATAAAAAGATTTTTTACCATCCTAATACTTGTAATACATTCTCAATCGAATGCCTTATTGCACTCATTAACGACAACGTAACCTACAACAGCAAGTCACTATAGTTAATATTAAACAGTGCAGTGTTCGGTGTGCTCTGTTCAAGATTGCATTTGGCCAAAACGTCTCTTTATTCTTTTATAAATTTTTAGCGAAAATGTGAAACATATTTCAAGCTAGTGTTATTTTATATTGGAACTTTTGTTTTGACAAAGAATACGATATCTGGTGCAATAAACGATCTTACTAGAATTTAGTAATGATCTATTCTTTGTCCCCCAGATATCAGACTTCAATATAAAGAAGCAGGTATGTTAGATGATTCTTTTGATTTACAGTGCTTAAACATAAATTTTTAGACATAAATTATGGAGAAAAGATTATAATAAAACAGGTTCTGAAAAGATACGTCAAGTAAAATAAATTATATTTTATTTATAGGACTTAAAAAATTGCATAATGCATTCAGACCTTTCGATGTGCAGTCAGTTAAATTGTCTATTATATTTTGGACTTCTACTCTACAAAATTCATTGTATAATACACATACAGATTCATTGCATAATGCACTGCATGACATGGAAATTACAACGCCAAGAAGGAGTGCGAATTTTCATATGGCATATCTGACACTTCATGCAGCTTTCTCTAGTATTATTGACAGTTCTATGTCTTTTCTCTAGTTTTAATTTTGTTTAATTTGATTACGCCTAAAGTGCGGCAACGTGAAAAGTACCGCCAGTTGAGTGAATTCGAGGTCGCATTGTAAGTTTGCACGAAGGTGACTTTTCGTTCAGGAGAATTGCAAATTCGCCTTAGCTGGAACCGAACCACCATCATACGCTGCTATCAATCATGGAGTAAGAAGAACCAGAAACGTCACCGAAGAGAAACCGGGGACCAACGAAGAAATAATGTGG
This sequence comes from Chrysina gloriosa, assembly GCA_038088585.1. NCBI lineage: Eukaryota > Metazoa > Arthropoda > Insecta > Coleoptera > Scarabaeidae > Chrysina > Chrysina gloriosa. Next base: position 65,985,270 of record CM076088.1, read on the forward strand.
TGCAGGACCGCTACCTTCGACTAATGGCGCCAAGAGACCGATTATCCAGTACCAGGTCAATTCCATATTAATGGCTAGGTAATGAAGGTTGTTCCGTGACCCCTCGAACAGTTTATCACCGTATTAGAGCTTGCTATTGGCCATATCTTGTGCTACCACTTACAGCTCAACACCATGATGATCGTATAGCGTGTTATAGCATGTGGGAGTAGGTCTCAGTTGGTGTTTCTCCGAGGCAACATGAATGTTTGGCGTGACGTTCATGAGGTGGTTGAACCCCATATTCTTCCATTGTTTTAACAGCTCAAAGACCTACTTTTTCAGCAGGATAATGTGCGTCCCCACATCAGTCAGTCCTGTGAGCAAGTCTTGTTTATAGATTCCAAACCAATCCCAATAAACATATAAATCATCAGTTAGCGTAGTCAGCTCCACACCATAATTCCTTTAGACAATGTTACAAATGTTAAGTTTCTTTTTTTTTTTTTGGAAAGTATTTTTTCAAAGGATTTCATCTTTTATTTTCGTTCTGATACTTAATATAGAAGATAATTGCTTTACAGATTTTCAAGACAATTATAAAAATTTCAACCGATAATTTATAAAAAAAAAAAAAAGACAATAGTTGGCTGCTACGGCGTCCAAATTTGAAAAGCCCACGAAAAAATAAATTAGTCGCACAGATTTTTGAAACCATTGAATCCACTGTCATGAAACAATCCCCATTTATTCAACCGTAATTAATTTTACTAGGAGACTCTAACAATGATTGGTCTTTCACGATTGGTAGATCCTGGGCCAACAGACATGCAGAGGCGTATACCTCTTGCGCGCTCCGCCTAGGGTTCATTCACTAGAAAATATTACGAAGCGACATGACCGTCAGTATAAGATTGTCTTTTTCTTAGTGCGGTGGCTGTATATTCTATAGATAGTGAACTTTCATGAGTAGGTTTTGATAAATTAAGAAAACTTTTGCAAAACTCAGAATGCGTTTTCTACTTTATACCTTATTAGTAGTGTGTTAAATTTGAAACTATAGTGGAACGTGTCGTCTACCATGAGTCTCTAAGAAAGTATTCATGAACAAAATTAATCAAGCACTTTGACGTACAATGGATGTACCCACAAGTGAAGCTCTAATACGGCCCATGCCATCGACTGAAAATTTAATAAAACCAGTTCCAAAGCCGTTCTCGATCGAAGCTTTAATTGGTGATGACGGACCAAGAAGGAAAATTAACAATCCGTGGGACACGACAATTCAACACCACCAACAGAACCACCAAAACATGAGAGATACCGATTCTGATGGAAGTTTAGATATGGACTTAGCGCAAGATCTATCGAGAAGAAGTCAAAGAGATGGTAAGCTTCTTTTATTGCGAAATAATTCTTATAGATCAAATTATTCCAACTCAACTGTTACGTCTTTGATAACGCGAGTACATGTATGAAGAAATGGCACCAAATTTGCATGTAGGAACCTACATAATTCTATTTCAATATTAAGCAACCTAGCTAAAAGGAGTAACCTGGCTTAATTAAATAGTGATAATGGAAAATCATATTTTCAACATCATTACCATTAGTTCATTGGAGTATCATATTTCTAAATCCTTTTGCTCCACTAGTTTTAGCTTCCTAAAACTGTTCTCTTTCAATCTTGTTTGTACTTGATTGACTCTCACGTTATCTACCTGCATTTCCACAGTCTGTGATAAAGCCTTTTAGAAACATCTTTGTCACTAATACACCTTCTATAATATCCCTCTATTGCTTTATGTATCTTTGCTGTAAAGTAGATATCTTCTGCTTAATGTTTTAATTCTTTCTGCCGCTCTTTAAATTGACCTAACCACAACGTTTTCTTTACCGCTTTAGTGACGGTAACATTACCAAAAACTAAAAGCGTTTATAGTTACATCGAAATCGATTTTATACCTTTATTTTTTTATGTATTGTTCAGTATTCAAATTAAGACATACTCCAAATTGCACCCAAAAAATTAGGGCGAAACGGGCATGATTTTGATGTAAAAGTCACCCTTACAATTCTAGTGGTTCCATTTGCAAAAAGGATTTCAACTTTTACCAAAAGTACCTTTCTGTTCTTATATGTATCAAGACAGTATTGCATTTTCATTTTAAATACCGTATCTTTATTTGTAAAACTACCTCGATACCTTTGGGTAACTAGGGATTACTGATTATGTTATGTATTTCTAAAAGCACAAACAAAATATTCTCCAAATCGTGTTAGGTTTTTACATTGGACAGTAGCATGGCTTTAGTTTCTGAAAATTATTGATTTGTTATCAAGAAATTTCTTCTTAAAATTGAAAAATTGAACAATCAATATAAAATGACAAGCCACAAAATTGATAGTGATTGCAAAGATTGTGAAGTAGTTACTGACACTATATCGCAATGGTTAACTCTGCCAGCGGAACACGTGTCACCAAATTTAATTAAATATTTGTTTTGTGTGGAGTTTACCGATGTGTCAAACCATACAATACAATAATACAGCCTGAGTTCAAACCCAGTTCTGATGTTTCCAAAGATTTTAAATGTGATATTGTAGGCAATTTATCGCCTGGTTTTCATTCACTTAATTTAAAATACCCCTAGAGAAACAATTTGAGCCCCTTTATTATAAAAATTGACCGATTTTTTGGCGTTTACCCAAAATTCTCGTACGAGTAGAAGACTTTGGTTAAGATACAGTACATGTTGGGTTAATAATTACCTATGTTATTACATAAATTTTGAGAATCTACTGCACTCAATCAGATTATCGCAAATTTATTATCGTAAAATCTGACATCCTATTAGTAAACATATGTAGGTAGTTGGAAAGTAAATCATTTAGTAGCGTTTGTATATAAGACCAAAGTGCAACTGTGTTAGTCGTCTCTTTTGGAACGTTTGGTGATCAACTGTCATCCAAAACCAGTTTGTATGTCAAACATTCAGCGATTTTGCGTAGAACCTTGAAGTTAAATGATGAATGGTATTAGATGGTTTACCTCTCTGATTAATGTTATCAATTGAATTGTATAAGTGAGTTTCGAGCACTGTACATGTACAACTTTGACAATGTATAATATTAATTGAATACAAAGGTGAATCTGTATAGAGCAGAAGTACCAACCAAGTTTGTGTTCTGTTAAATACTCAGTATTGTAGTTCACTCCTTCAGAATAGTGAATACTACTAATTGTAAGCACTTAAAAGTAGCACGACATTTTGTTACTAAAGCATTGTATTGCACATACGGCTTATATGATTAGTTTCATATGATTATTGCATGGTGGATTATAACGAGCAAAATAACATTTTGTGACTTCGAGAGTTAGATGGAGGGGATAAGCTGGCGAATGTATCACACAATTTACCCGAAGCAAAGAGAGACGTACCTCCTATTTGCTCTGAAGCATATTAAAATGCTTCCAGTGAAGGTTGGATACAGTATTCAAACTATGAAGTAATAATATAAATGATATATCTACTATTAAACTTAAGATAAATCTTAAAATCAGGCAAATGAAATGTGATAACTGATGGACTGACCAAGCTTACTCTACATAAGGCATCAATCTTCAAACTCCTTGCTTCAATTTTTCGAACATTTCTGCCTGTTAAAGTTATATTCGCGTTCGGTGGATTCCGCCTAATCTGACCGAAGTTCAAAAAGTGGTTCGCATTAACTCGAGTAAGAAAATGCTCAAAAGAGTCAATCGTAGTGTTTGAAATTTGGTTTATACCGTTTCAGTAATGAAACTAGGATTTATTAGTATGAGCCTTAAACGAAGCAAGAGTGGAGTTGTTGGCTATTCCTGTTCAAAACGTGTTTCAAAGACAACGATTGCAGCTTATTTTGTGTTACTGGTCCTGTTGCCATCACGACTTTGAAGAAACGTTGACCGATCAATACTTATTGGTACACAACTATTTAGTTACCAAACGACATCAATAATAAATCAGAAAAAGAATGCAAAACGTCAAATAATACTTCATTATGACCCACACAGCACCATAAACTATCAACTATTTAACTTAAGTGGCAAACCGTCGAGTTAACAATTCATGTTCATATATTTGTGATTTTCCTTTTATTCCGTTTGCCCAAAACAGAATGTGTGGGGCTTATGTATTTATCAGTGCCTGTAGGGACTGTGGAAACATTAAAAGTCCCATATCCGCTATACAAACTTCAGAATGGAAACAGCGTTTCAATAACTGATTTCAACCCATAAAAAGTGTATTGATTGTAAAGGATAATAGTTAAAAATCAATAGATGCGTTTTTACTGTATTCTGATTTCTTTAAATACTTTTTTCCAAAATTGTTGTAGGTCTCATAAGAGTAAGCGTTCGTGTGTAATAATATTGTTCAATTTATCTGATGTGAATTCAGCCTTTTAATATCTGAGAAATAATCTGCTTCAGCCCATTTCCGTAGAAGTTTGAACGTTACCGACTATTTGGCAGGGCCAAATGACAACATTATTGCCATATATATTTTGTAGTAGTAGCTAATAAATATGTTGTACTTTATGAAACATGTGTATTAATTTAACATTTCTGAACTATATGCAATGAGTTTTGATATTCTCGACATAAATTAAGATAAATCAATAATTCCTTTTATATCTTCCCGACATTTTTGCTGCATCTCTCGTAGTACGAGGGCTGAAAAGTCTTAAGCCATAAGACATAAAAACATTTTGTTCTCCGGTCAAACACTTTTATTTTTCAACATAGTCTCGTTTTAAATTGATACACTTAGTTCAGCGATGCTCCAACCGCTTTAATTCGTCCAAATGGAAGTTGGGGCCTCTACAAAATAAGCATTTACAGATTGTATCACCTCCTCATTCAGAGAAAATATCTGTCCCCTGAGCCAAACTGTCGGCTTAGAAACCAGAAAATAGTTACTCGAGCCTTGATCCGTTGAATATGGAGGGTGGTTAATCAATTCGAAGTAATACTCATGAATTTTGGCCACTGCCGAAGTGTCAGACGATGCGTTGACTTGATGGAATAAAACTTTTTCGTGTTCATATGCGTCAAACAATGTACTTCTATGACATTGTTTTACCTATTCCAAAATAGTGGATCAAGGCCGTGACTACCGCAAAGAAGCTGTTTTCGCCTTCTTTGGAGCGGGATCGCCCTTTGCAATCCACTGCTTTGACAGTTCCTTCATCTCAAAGGTGTTTATTGGTGGATCAAAGTTTCATCAACAGTTATGAATTGACGCAAGAGTTCTTTTCGTTTCGCTTAGATTGCTCCAAAGTGACTTTGCAAATGTTTATTTGAACGCGCAGTCAATTTTCTCATGTCCAATTCTTGTTGCAATATATTATAAACGCCTACGTCGTTTGCTCTTTCTCTTATTTTGATTCGCCGGTCATTAAATACAATATGATGGATCTTTTCAAAAATACCGGTGCCCATCGTCGGTCACGCCCGTATAACCACGCTCAAATTCAGCCGCCCATCTTTCCACCGTGGCAAGTGATGTAGCAATGTCTCCATATACGGTGTCCAACTGGACTTGAGGTTATGTTGGAGTATTGCTTTTAAACGCAAGAATTTAATCACGACCGGCACGATATCCACTGACATAAACGACTATCGCACAACAACTAAACGTTCAAGATGGATGAAATTTCTAGATCTTTCAAAGCATGCAGAGTTGTAGTACTGAGGTGAGGAAGACTAATAAAGTCACTTTTAGGTTGAGGATCAACACACATGGTCATACTGACTGAAAAAGGAGGATGGAGTTGCCAGGTGTTATTCAAAATATGCAAGATACCACAAAGTTCCAGAACACCCTTAACAGCGTTTTAAATCTACATTTATTCCAGAGGAAATGTTTTGACATTGTCTTGAACAAATTAACTAAAATTTCGGAGTAAATCAAGAAAATAATTCATTCTTTCCGTTTTCGAAGTATTTCTAGCGAACACTTACTTCATATTCTCCCCTTGGCCGTTGACAGTGTCTATTTAATGCTTAACTTCAGTCGTTTAGTTTATCCAGATTTTCCATGCATTTCGATGTGCTTTTTTATTTCTGCATCCGAGTTTTTCTAGGTTATTGAATTTTGTTTTTTTCTATTCATTTTTCTTCGTGTTCTTAGTCTGTTATTCATTCTCATTATGTGCCCATAGCGCTGCATAAATAAAGTAAGTAAGTAAGAGTTTCCTTGAAAATATATCTATAAGCATTTTTCAATGCATTATGAATAGCATTAGAAACGGCAGGACTCCAACTCATATTTGTAACTATCTTGCACAATTAAGTTTCGATCATTAATGTTTCAGAAGGCATTTTTTACCTGTAAGTAAAATGAACTCGTGGCACATGTGCAGTTGTGTAATAATCGCGTAAAAGTTATGAGCAACATTTTGATAAGGATCGTATTCAGAGAGCAACCCTAATCGATATATTTGAGTCACATAATTCTTAAATAATCCGGGACACATGTTCGACGGATTCTCGGATTACTTCATCATTTTGTGGGATGGTGTTACTAATATATACTTTGGTGTCAATTACACTAAACCACAGTCCTAACAATCGTTATAAAATAATTTTTAAGGAATAAATTTTGATAAAAAGTATTTATCAAGTGTTGTAAACTGTTCGAATATTTCAACGGAGATATTTTACTTGTCATTTTTTGATATATACATACATTAATTTAAGATGCGTTTTGGTTTTCTCGGAAATGGCATTATTACTATTCTTTAATAGAATAGGTTGCATAATTTTATGTAAGTATGTACTTGGATAGCTGGTCAGAAAACATTTACATTTTCTTTAAACTCGCAAGTGACATATTTATTGTAATTACTTAATTAAATCTTTTCAATATAGTCAACAAGATATAAACGTATCTGAAAATAAGTATTAGTAAATAAAAACTAACTGACTTAAATGTATATGTACCCAGTTAATAATATGAAAGATTGGATCATCACTTCCACAAAAGTGTAGCTACCATCAAATATAAAATATTATAATTTATCCGGGGATAATGTTTAGGAAAACAATTCAACCGTATTATATGGTACACGCACAATGAAGTGACTTTTTATTTTGCACCCCACGAAAACTAAATGCACTTAGGGGAATAATGTTATAGAATGCGACGCACCATTTCAGCTGCAAACCGAGGGAGACATTAACTTGATACTTCCAAACCGTCAGATTAAGTACAATGACAATGTCAATCAAGCAAGCTGCTTGACTGCAAGTGGCGTATAAACATAACCGAATAAATCCATTAAAGTCGAAAATTTGTAAAACATATTTTGCTTCAGAAATACGGGTTTATGTATACATACTAATATGGTATAGTTGATATACATACATTAGTGACCGTTGATTAATAGATTAGCCTTTATAATTTTTTGGTACTATTTATTAGAAATATAATTTTGCTCCAACAAATTCTTCTTGTTTTAATTATTGTTTTCGCATTTACATCTAATTTGCTAGATTTACTCCTGATTTGTTGTAACAGCGTATAAGTATATAAATTTCAGTCATAAATTGTTAATGACTCCAAATTAAAATATTATTTTAAAGGCAGTATGTATTAAAGTTAATTAGTTAGGGTTTTTTCTATGTCCAAGTAAATGATTCCACCGAGAACAAGAGCAGCAATTACATAGATACTAAACTTTTTCTTTTCTTAGACCAATTGTAAGCTGTGGTGCAATGAAATTACTTATGTAATTGCTGAATTTTTTTGTCGCTAGGAGTAAGGATGTTAGAATGTAGTTCAGTTATTGTAGTTCTTTGCTATCATCATCAATAACTCCACTTTTCGCCAAATCTCTTTGGATTTTAGATGAACTGTGGTCTAAATTACTAAAAATAAGTCGGTCAATAAGTTCGGAAGTACGAACGAACATACGCCGAAGTTTTGGTAATCAACAAGGGTATTGTTTAACACAAGAGATAACATTATTTGAACGTCCTATTTAAATTTGTTATTATTTCTTTATTAGATTTTTATTTATTTATTGGTAGAATGAAGTAATCTCTTGTTTAATAGAATATCTTCGTCTTTGATTTCTTTATTTTTAGTTTGTAAAGGCACGGCATAATTTATTTTTAATATGTAAGCTTTTTCTTGCTTGTTTTTAATAATCCAAAAAATATGGAATCTCCAAGTTGATGGAATAGCATAGTGCATAGGAGTATTTACATTGTACTATATATGTATAAACAAAATGAAACATAGTACGCATACAAGTACAGTAGAGCGTCGATTGTCTAAATTAATGTTGTCAGAGATAATTCGGATTATCAAAATTCACTAAAAAATGAAAGAGAAAAGAAAGGAAGGTGTAAAATTATCAACCAAGTTTTTACAAAAAAGAAAACATCTTTAACTATAGTACATCGTGGAAAAAATAAACGACACAAAAACATATAAGTTGTGTAAGTATGATGAATTTGGGACAAACAAGTCGTAATACTGGTCTGCTTCAAGGTACCTAATTCTTTTTAGCTTCAATAACTGGGTGTGATCGGATTCTTTCTGCCGCTCAAACCACCGGAATGGCAAATCCAGTGCCTGAAAGGCCCTAGCATGAGATGGTCCTCAGTCATCTTCATCTGGATCGTCATTTGTATCACCATCCTGTGTATGATCGTGTAGATCGTTCATGAACAATTTCATCGTCTGTCAACATCTAATACCCTGTATCACCATTATCCACAAGTAGCCACTCATTCACGTTCTCTTCATCATTGGTAAAAGCGCCAACGTTATTCAACGTCTCCACCATATTGGCGGATTCGTGAATTTGTATTTCGTCTTTAGAAGGTTGTAGTAGTTTATTCCAGGATTTATACAAGGTGCTGTTTTTTACCCCATTCCATATTTCGACCAACATATAACAGTACTCTTTTAAATCGTTTCTTTTTTGTAAATAAAAATAATTGTTTCTTTTCAACATTTCGATGACGCTCTGGTCCATAGGTTAAATTAAAGGAGTTACATTAGAGGGAAAGAACTTTATTTCGAACATACCATTGATATCGTTCAAAGATTGAGGTGATGGGTGTCACGGATCATTTCGTGAACAAATCGTTGTTCATTCACGCGCTGTTTTTTTGACTTCTGTAGATAAACAGAACATTCACATTAGCAAAAGAACGTGGGCTTTTCGATTTCCCTGTCAAAAGCAGTGACACTTTGTGTCCCAGTTGCATTAGCACACACCATGACTGTGACACGCTCCTTGCTGATCTTGTAGCCTCAAGTTGCGGATTCTGTTGGAAATATCAACGACTTAGAGGATAAAGCTTTACAAGAGAAGCTTGTTTCATCTGCATTGTAGACAAAATCCATGTCATATTCACTATGTTCAAGAAATGTGTTTAAATTCTCGGAAAAAGAAACTGCTGCTGAGACGTCAGCACTTAATTTTTCACCGTGAATCTCGATTTGCCGAATCCTATGTGATAATTTGAAACTTTTCAGCCACAAACAACTTGCGATGAATGACGAATCACCACCAAGCTTCATGTTTAATTTCACTGCTTTTTCACACAAAAATGGGCCCAGATATGGGCTGCCCAGAAGTCCGTTTCAGTAAGAACCACGTGAATGCAGCATCTTCCAACAATTCTGATTTAGTTTTTTTATAGTTTTGTGATATGAACTGTCCGCTCTCGTTACTGTTATGATGAGGTGAGTGAAGATGAGTGTTTGAATTAGAATTATTTTCTATTCCCGCTATCGTTGATTTACCAATACCGAACTTGGTGATTAGTACCTGATCCGTTTCACCTTTCTTCAGCCGTGTAGTAATTCCCATTTTATCTTTTAATGAAAGCACTACTCGTTTCCTTTTTGTCGACATTATGGCATGTTAAGGGAGTCAGTGAAAAATCGAATGAACAAATTAGGCATTAATAATCCATAGTAAAGAGATATTAACACAGCTAACGACCCTCTTTCTAAGAATGAATTAACTTTCTTATACGAGAATCATCTCAGTTTTACTAAACATATTTTTTGTTTAATGATTTTCGCAAATAAAATTCCGAAAACTGAGGCAACGAAGAATCTTCTTATGAGAATACCGATCTTAAAAAATACTCTGTAAAAGTATTGAATCTAAACGATGCTTGGGTCACAACCGATATTTCCTATGATTTGATGTCTTCCCATAAATCCAGTTCGGATAATTGAACGTTCGAATAGTTGACGTTATGCTGTACATGATATTGAAAAATTCTGCATTCTCGCCCCCACATATATGCAACCATTTTGCACTCAAAATTACAACTCGCCAGCTGTAGATTGGTTGCCGATCAATCCATGGTTCACGTCCAGACTGCATATTTAAAGGGAAATATAGTACCTACTGCTTAAACAATTAATATGTTTGCAATTCTTTTGAATCTTAAACGTAAAGCTTGACAATCATCAGCCCTTAGTTCTACTGATTTTATTCTATTCAATTAGATACTTTTCACTATTGACAGACGCGAAAGTCGTATTTTGTGTTGCCAAAACACCAAACCACAAATTTTCAGATGTTGATTTGTTTTGTTTTTGATAAACCCAGCCACACAGTGCTAAATAATACGGAGATAGATAGATAGCTAGATTTGTTAATTAGTTAGAATAATTACTAAACTGATATTCATAAATATCCAAACATCAAGTATTTACGAAGTAGTTTTATTGAAACGTTCAGGATGATTGTAACATATACTATACATAATAATGTTTAAAACTTGGAAAACAAATTTTTAGTTGTGGTTGGGTTTAATACTTGTCTGCTTAAATCATATTGTGCAGTACTTCGTTTACTACTTTGCCCAATTACTTAACAACAGAGCAACATGGATTCATAAATGGAATCAAGTTGCTTTCAGTGAGGTTTTGTTTATTGGTCCATGACGGTCGTAGAACAGGCGACTACGTGGTGGACGTCGAAATTAAGAATTTTCTGTTGATGTAAAGGTTTGGGGTTCCTAGGACATCGAAAGCCAATCGCTACATTAATAATGTCTTAGCGCCCGTGTTGATATCGTACCTGGTATAGTTGAATAGTGCAATTCTCAAACAAGCCAATGCGCGCCCACACATTGCAACAGTTACCAGAAGATACCTACAACACAAAAACACTAATTTAATCCCATGGCGTTCCTGTTGTGCTGGTTTATCACTTATTGGACATATTTGAGACATGTTAGGTGTAGAATGGTCAACATAGACCACACTTCAAAGAACATTTATGAAGTCCGCCACAGGGCACAACAAGTGTGAGATGAGGTATCTTAGGCACATGTCGAACATCTTATTTCAACTACGCACAGAAGAGTTAATGAGTGCAGAAGAAACTACGACAGCACAACACATTATTCAATTTTCTTGTTTTGTTTTTGTCTTTTTTTCTTACCAAATTTTACAATTATCCGGAACGTTTCAAAAAAGTAGTTCATAAATACTGGATTTTTATGGAAAGCAGTACATAACATAATGATTATTGTATTACCTACCCTCATCGCACAAAACTTTGAGGAAATTAGGTTGTCATACTTAGCTAAACTTGAGAAAGTCAATTAGACAATTTTCTAATCAAACTAAATTAACTGTATTTATACCACTATGACTTTTCCAAAGCTACCTAAAATCCTTAAGAACAAAAACTAAGATTATAGCAGTATATATTCGGAAGTTGGAAGACAATTAAATTACCCGGTGCGATGGTTCCACCGTTAAAGAAACCATATACCATCTATGAACCTCGGTTACAAATTGGTTAAAAAATCGCAATTCACATGCAGTGTATCTGTTTATTTTTGTTGTGCTACTCTACTAATGATAACTTCTTCCTGCATATGCTTTGGCCAACATTAGGCGTCGGATAGAGATTTAATTCATATTTTCTTTCATCCATTTCTTCCAGTGCTGCCTGTCCATTGTCTTCATTTTAAAGTATTACATTTTGACACCTTGTTGCTACTTAATTTCACTATCGCATCTATCCATTTTTTTTTTGTAGATCGGCCTTTTCTCCTCTTCCTGTGTCTTTTTGCTTGCATCACATATTTGGTATCTTTGTTGGTTGCGTCCTATTTATGTATCTAAACCAGTTTATCCAAGGATATAAAATATAAAACTCAAAACTCAAAAAGAAAATTGAAACTAATTGGATTTGTACATGGATCTAAATGTAAGAACGTTACATATGTTTTTGTTATAATGTATTCAATGTTCTTACATTAGATCCCTGAATAAACCTACAAGTTATTTTAAAGGGTGATTTGGCGATGTTTGCTTGTTAGTCGTTTTCATCTGTATTGGGGTAATGATAAATTTATATATCTTGTGTATTGGAGCTACGGAATGTGGATGCAACCAAGTTACGATTAGAAACAAGGGAGTTTATATCATAATTGACAGCCAGGTTACCGAGGTGCTTTAAAATTTTCATATACAATACAGGACAATCAATGGAATGGGCTGATATCTCTAGTAGAATTAAATATACAGTAGGGATACCTGAAACCGCGAATAATAGCGAACGGGTATGTATATAAAATATGAAACAAAATTAAAACAGGAAAGAACGTACTACATAATATTTATTTAAAATTGCCATGAAATAATAATTGTACAATATTATATAGGCACATAACAAGGCAATGAATTATAAACGAAAACAAAATTGATAAGAACAAAAACTGAATATTTTAATACCTATTAGGGAGATCAACAAAGAACAAAACATTTTGTCATTTGGAGCTACATATTTAATCATGGTCTGAGCCTCTGGCAGTTGATCCTTGCCTTGGTTGCAAAGAAAATGATGTGGACGGCTGAGCATTATCGATAGTTTTATCGACCTTTTGACAGAACATCGATATCGGAAGTTATCGTTTCAGTAAGCAGATCTTGCAACGATTCCAAGACTTCTGTTATAATGTAAGTAATCTTTATCTGCGTTCCATTATTGGGTCACAATCTGTTATCTGTTCTTTTAATGTTAAGGCCGTTAGAAATATTTCATCCTAATTGTTACTCTTCCGATGACCATTTGCAAGATCTTCTAATTCCTCGTCAGTAAACACCTAATGCTGTTCCACTATGTAATCATTCAGTTCTTCTACGATCGTATTGTTAAATCTTTCGCCACCTATTTCTTGCGCTATGTCAATTATCGTTATTTCCAACATACCACTATCGTTTCAATTCGTCCATTGCTTCCTGTTACATCAGCAATCGTAAATAACGGAAACATCTTTAACCATCGTGTAAAAGCACTTCGAATATTTGCCGCGTATATGTATATGACTTTAAGCTATCTAATGATACCTACCTATTAGGTGGTAACAAAACCACTTGAACATGTTTGTCTTCTGTGACTAGTCATACACGATGCCCACAAGCATTGTTTGCACTTTGAATATATGGCAATCCTTCCTCCTCCAAATATCTTCTTACATCCCAAAATAAAGCATCAATGAAACTATTCCGTAAATAAAAAAGTCGTGACCCACACCTTTCGATTTGATTCCCAAAAAACAGGTAATAATAATTTTTATGTTATGTTTTATTATTTGTTAAGGATACTGGGATTTTGTGCTCAGTAAACAAGTCCAGGTTTAATCATATGAGTAGCTGTATTTGTAAAAGTGCCTGCGTCAATCTGTCCTTAATTGTTTTAAAACCTGTAATGTCCGCTGAGGCATTTTCAGTTTCATTACAATTAAAAGCTTGCTTAGAAATCATAACCTTTTTCACCAATAATTTGTTTAAATTTTTCTGGAAACGAGACAGCAGCTATATTTTTTAGATTTTTTAGACTAAATCGAGTTTTAAATCTTTGAATCCACTTCCTACTTGCTGTGGATGACTTTCTTTACTCTTCTATTTCATCTTGAGGCTGCATGTTCTCATACAATATCAAAGCCTTTTATTGTAACGTCTTGCCGTGAATGGGAATAGTTTCTCTTGTCATGTCTTCCACCCACAAATGCAATACCTTTATTACTTTAACTAACACCATATTACGGATTATAGCTTTAAGTTTTGCAGTTTGGGCCACAATGGAAACATTAACTCGAATATTTTCTTTCGTTTTCAGTACTTTACGTATCAAATATTTGTTTTTGTTATAGATCGTGGCTACGGCTATAACAGACTTTTTTCTATTTGAATCCTATCAATATTTTTTATTTTTCATAAATACCTAGCACTTCACATTTCCTTTCCGGTTTAGAAGCAATTTTTAAATTGTAAAATAATTTATTTGATTGTATTTAAACAAATTTATTAGATATGATAACATACAAGCACTATCTTTTCCGGTAATTCTAATAGAACCAAATAAAATTAACAAAGGTATTTATTCAAGTACATAAAGGCCTATGTACTATTTGCGAAATGTCTTATCACATAATAAGAACTGAGATGACGTATTTCTTAAACAGCATGTAAAAATTGGAGAACTCCGTCGGGATTAAGATACTCTCGCCTGTTCATTACGGAACCTACAGAACTGAACAGTTTCCGCCAATTAGCAGAAAACATATTGCAGAGGCAATGGAACTGTTAACAGTACACTGCCGTCTTAATAATCAGCCCCACATCATAGTGTTAGTGGCGAGTTTCATCTATAGGCCTGTTATCGAGAGGAAGATACATCACCGCGTGTCTTGTGTGAGTGTCACGGGTGAGTAGTGTGAGACAAAAACTTTGGATATCGGTTCCTACGGTCAAAAGGGATAAAGAAGATTCTCATTAGCAAGATGGTAGGTTTCATAGTAGACACCGACTTGGTGGAGTACACTGGCCAAAGGACGCAATAGGCCATACAACTTGGGTGCAGTGGACCAGAAGCCACAGCTTTAAGCAAAGGAAGTTACTATCACATATTCTTTTCTATTCTTTTGCAAAATTCTATAACCTCTTTCATTACAACCTTTGTACTTTTTGTAATTCCGTCACCACGTTTCAGGGTTGGAGTTTAATAAAAACAATAGACGTAATCGACAAAAGGTGGCAGATCCCCCTTTTTTACAAACCTGTATGTATTTGTACCCACAAAAAGAAACACGCCGTTTGAATGTATGTTTATTTCTGTATACTGGGTTCTTCATATAAATAAAAGCAATACACAACATTGTATACCACAGCCTAAATTTTAAACGTTTAACAAATTCGCCAACAGATGTTGGTTATTTAAATAGCTAAGTAATTTGAAAATATTAACGAATGTATGGAACTTCACGCATAGATTACTCAAAAACAATAAATCATCACAATTTCATACAAATTAAAGCAGTATAAAAATGCATTGTTTGTCCAAAGAGACATATCTTTCGGGTAGATGTTTTCGGATGTTATGCCAGACTTGTAATTTAAACTTGAATGTCGTTCAAGAAAAACACATAAACCTATGCCATTATAAATGCAACCGTCCGGAAAATAACTAGTGTCAGTAGAGTAAATTGACCTTATTTCTTATAAACGAAAATTAAAGCTTCGCGTTGAGGGCCATTTCTACAGGAAACAACTAAAACGTCTGCACGAGATATTTTCTCAAACAATAATAATATGTCTGCGAACGTTTGATGTTTGCATACGGGAGTCCATAAATATGTGCCATATTTTAGTTAGGTTCAATTATTCGTCGTCTTCCGTCAAATGGTAGATAAATGGATGAACAAGTGTATGCATTACAATTATACATGTGGATGCCGTACAATTATTTAGTGTTTGCAACTTTGATGCTTGTTTATCGAGTTCAAACATGCATATGAAAAGTAGATCACTTTTTTGCAAGGCACAGTTAATTCGACTCTACTCTGCCTCTATAGTTATTTTGTAAATAAAATTTATTTTACAATAAAAATAAATAAACTTAAATAGGCAAATTAATCTTACGATGCGTGCAGCTTGATTTTGTGAAAGTTTAATACCTTGTTTAAAGAACGAACTAAATTACTAAATAATGATTGGTTGCAAAAAGTGTGCAAAATCCTTTTAGATGCGTTACCCATCCTAGTAGGGAATTATATGTATATTTTGGTATAGTAATACTCGAATGGTTAATTACCATTAGAACATTCATCTTTTATTACAATTCAATATATCAAAATTTACAGTTAATGTTGGGGTTATGGTTTTCAATTGTCATTCGGTTTATTCTCGGGTTCTATTTAATTAATAATTATTATAAACAGCATATATTAATGGATAAAAAGTATTGTAAACATTCAGACACATACATACAACACTTTTACATTACAAGAATTACTGGAAATAATCAAGGATACATCGACATTCAATACAGGTTTCTATAACAGCGGTATGCCTGGATGAACTGGAGTCGGGGATAGTTGAAGTTTTCGTTTCGTGGACAACGAAGAAATAAAGCAGTGTGGTTCTGGTTTCCAATAAATAAATAAAAAAGTTTGTTTGGAACGACGAAGAAAAATTGACAAGATAGATAAGTCAACAAATAAGTCTATACAGATATTTCGAATAAAAGGGTTCTAAGAAGAAGTACCAGTGAATAAAAGAACCTCACCATACCGGAGAAAAAGGAATTTATAAAAAGGAAGAACGAATTTAAGAGAGGAGATATAGGAACGATCATCATCGAATGAAAGAAATTACACTCACACACACACAACACTAGGTAATTATATTGATTTTATGTTAAATATTTCTCAAAATTTGTAAATATAATTTGATATAATTTGTTTTTTATATCATTAATTAAGAGCTAGGCCGGTGCAATTTTCTTTAAGAAATTAACTAAATTCTCAGTACAATATGTATGTTTTCTGCTATACAGGGTTTGTCATACCTAATGCGTCAAGTTTATTTACAAAATTATATGAGATAAAAGCAAGTCAATCGATGGAAAAGAAAACTAAAAATAAAAGGAAGACCTAACCGATTTGTTTCACCACATGTGCCATACGTTCCATGCCATATCGTACACATAATACATGTCCTAAGTAAAAATACACTTGACCTTACTCAACATATTGACTTAATTTGAACATCGCCTACATTTATTTGTCTAAACTTTATTTATATTAAATTATACTCGATATGGATGACAAAATAATTTCTTTCCAAAACTTTATAATTTTTTCCGACTTTCCTGTCACAGTATGAACATTTTCTTTCCAACAAACTTTATTGTACATGATATTAACTTTGTTCTGTATATTAGTCTTCGTTATAAGTTCGTTAAGGATAATTATTTTCTTTTCTAAAAATAATTGTCTTTTCGAAATTAAGCCAATGACCTAAATCTCTGGAATGTTTTGTTACAGCGGTTAAAAAAAGAAGAAAATGGAAATGATTACATACTTATTACATTTGAAATGATAAATATACAAAAAATTGTTCAAACTATTTATTTCAGAACTGATGTACACACAATTAAATAATGTATATAGTAATTTATTAAAATAACATTTACATATCATATTATATTGTAGTTGTTTCAAACATTGTGAACCCATATATCATATCTTAGTTCAGATTTTAAATTTGCTTCTACCATTGTTATACACGATAAATGATATGGTATACTATCCATATCTAATTTTTTCCTTTTCTAGTGAATCATGGGTATAAAGAAGAAATTTTGCACAAATATAACAACATTTATTTAATCCTTCTCCAAAATTTGGAATCCCCTTTATATAGGTATCTTTACAACATACAGTATGTTCATTGAAAAACTTCCCAAGGAGCTACAAGCGAATCTGATAAAATTAGTAAAAGAAATTCAATGGGGTAAATTTTTTCGAGGTGTAAGGTTTTTAATTAATATATTATAATCTCAAGCTTATATTTCAAATGAGATAATATCATTTTCGAGACATCGTTGGAGAGGGAATTCTTATTAGGAATTCAATGGTATATCAGCCGTTGACATTTCCCTAAGTTTTGGAAGTTATAATAGAAGAAACATTATGTTCAGCAAAAAATGGGGTCGTTGATTTTCTGCCGTTCTCTTCATCGCTTTATTGGTCTCCGTTTCTTTTTCTTGTAATTTGTTTTTTCCGAAGCTATTATTTCGATATTCTTTCCTCTGGTACAATGTGATAAGGATAAGAACAATGTCGTTTTAGTTTGTTCCAAGCCACACAGACATTCCTACCTTTCTATCGAAATATTGCATAAGGAAGAAACAAAACTACTGTCATAAATTGAATATTTTTCTTAAGGAACTACACGATAACTCAGTTTGTTCCAGAAAGATCAACAAGTGGTATTGAACGAAATCGTCCTTTTCATTGTATTTTTCTTTTTAGTTCATTTTAGGTTATATTAGAAGACTAATCTCCATGGTTCCAGATCAACAGTCCGATGGCTGTGATAAGAACATATTACAGTATGAATTGATGATATTTGTCCAACTAAACAGTTTTTCTTCGATATAAATTATACATGTTTGTCTTTTTTTGTCGTTAAATAGAAGTCAATATCGAATTATATAATGTGACCCCAAGGTAAACTAATGTTATAATAACAAAGCAAGGAGTAATCCGAAGATAATTTATACATTACAAAAATGTAAAAATTAGTTTTGCGAATACAAAGCTATGCATATTGAAGACGTATTCCAGGAAATCTCAGTTTTTTTCTTCTTCTTTCTATGTTATATCAATCAAAAACAAGATCTGCATGACATAGTAAATACTTGTTATTCTGAAACATTCCTCACCAACATGTTTTTACAGAGAACAGCACAAAAGGAGAAATGTTATACATTGGTGGGATTTCTCACGCCTCAAAAGCATTAACAGCTTGCCGCCCGCTATCGAATTGGAATTATTTAAATCACGAATCGAAATGTGAAATGCCGGTGAAATTTATTGCGGACGTGTTTTACTTTTGCAAAATTTTCCCGAAAAATCGAGTCGTTAAGTTGTCGAGAGATAGGTGCGACACCCGCGCAAACGTGGAATCTGTTTTCAGATTATTATTCGCTCTAATGTATATGGTGTATTCCTCGTAATGCTTTTATTTCAGACACTGTGGGTAATCCAAAATTATCATTGCAAGATATGCAATTTAATGCGGTACTTTCCAGATACACACAAGGGGCACTGTACACTATGAAATATGTAACAATTCTATCTTTAAAAATTAGCTTGCGGACATATCCCATTAAGTTCGTATTATACCCTACGAAATTGCCGAATGTGTTACGTAAAAAATCGTGGCATTGGTAAATAGTTATAAATTCGTTAACCCAAAAGAATTTGAGGAGGTTAAGGACAAGAATACTAGTTCAAAGCAATGTTCAGTTCTATCTCTGATAAGAATTCAGAAATTAACCGACAGACCTTGAAGTACTAGCCCATTTCAGTAGAAAACAAGTAATACTTCTGAATTGTCTCGTGAATCTTGTTAAACACGACCTCAATCTGTATACATCGCAAGCTATGTATTACTTCGAATCAATATTCGTGTTTTAATAATTCACAGAACTAATGTATAAACTAAGTATAACTAAAGTTACAGGTAGATTTTACAATTGAAACTTATATACTTAACCACTGTCCACAGTGGTCTGGTATAGTAATCCTAACTACTCTTACACGATATTACGAACTACCAAATTTGTTTATAAGAATATTATTAATACATGTGCTATTGTAAGAGGTGACTCTAATTGGCTTACGGTTTTTTAAAGTTATTCTGAATCTAATTCAAGTTACATGAGTTATCTCGAAAACCGAGATTAGAATCTAGTTCGAGAAAAAGTATGTACATCCAGGAAAATATTAGATGATGCAAGAAAAGTGTACCTGCATTTCAACTATTTACTAGTCTAATTGTGTAAAGTAAATTTAATAGATTACCCGCACATCTGCTTATATTTTAAAAATCCAAGAACCATATCAATTGACTAACTATGCAACCAGATGCAAAACTGTACGAAATACGCAAATGAAATAAAGTGAATTGTAAATTACACGAACTGCAGGTCGTAATTTTAAATCAAAAAGCAAGTGAATATTCGTATTAAATAGGGAATCCCCATTCGTTGCCACTAATGTCGTCGGCGTGCGATCCTTAAATTAAGTCGACAGGCATATGCCCGACAATAAATTCACAACACCTTCTGTGCGTTTCCACAATCTTTTTAGCATTTTGCGACAGCTTGTGAGCATGAATTTACCCGAGCGATTTGACGAAATTTATTAGCATGTTTACTGAACTGGAATCCAAGATATGTCGGTGTTAATGCGAAATTAATTCTTTATTCTCACAATAATTGCTCGCAAAGCATCACACCCACCGCAATCTATAACTTTTCGTATCCTATGTATCTAATTATGTTCCTTATCGAACTAATTAAAATTAAATATGGTTTCATAGAATTAGCTAAATTTTGAAAACAAAAACTATTTTATACGTATAATTGAGACTGAATTTAGTTTGCAACTACGAATCATATAATTATTCGTTTGGGGGCACGTGTTTCGCTGAGCTTGTTAGACAACTACGTGTCCTGAATTAAGTAATAATTATGTGAAAACTTCCTTTCCAATTATTGCTGCCGACATTGTTTTAATTGTCTTTCACTTACTGCAGCCTGTGTTTCTATAAAGACATATGCAACACTAATATAGTCATATCGGAAGTAATCGTGGGAGATTCCATATTTACTGTAGCAGGAACCAACAAAATATTGAAAGGAATGTCTCATCTTTTTCCAACAATTTGTAGTGTTACTGATTCTCAACTTTCTATAAAACACCAACTTTTATTGACTATGATAGACGGAAAAATATGCAAAAAGGTATGACTGACATATATTGTGCACCAAAATGTTATATCTGTGGTACTACTCCCAAGATGATGAATATCGAATTAGAGAACTTACTCAGTACAAATTAATAATTACAGATTTGATTTGTCATGTTAGAGGTGATGACGACAAAACTTAGTTGAAACAGCGTTCGGACGATATCAAACTAAAGGATAAATAAGAAATGGGACTCATTGTAAAGCAAAACCTCGTTACAAAAGCACGAATGATGGAAACCCAGTACGCAGACTCTTTGCGAATCCGGATTTGAGTGGGGCTATTACAGGTTGGACATTAATCTAATTAAAACATTTACCATTGTATTACAAACATTGTCTTCCGACCACGATACTAATTCAACTGAATTTGAATCATTTTCCTCAGAAACCAGATGCCTCTACTTAGGCTTGTATTCGTGGTATTACATGCTTACTGCTGTTCATCAAGATTCTCGTACATAGCACAGAGGTTATCAAAAATTGCATTCTGCCAATTGGACAGATTTCTGAAGAAACTCAAGAGGCTCGAAGTAAGCCTGCCGCAGATTCAGGGAACACCGCACCAGAAAACAGTGACGCATTTCCACGAATACAGATTTATTGCACATGCTTTTAAGAACGTCAGATCTTGTAATCAGCTCACACATAGAAGTGCCCAGAAAGACAACTGAGACATTACTGGTAGAAGTGCTGAATTTGATTGTCCCTCCTTTAATACCAATACCTCCGGTATCAAGTAATGCCCTTCCTAGTAACATGGAAGATGAGTTGATACCTTACTCGTCAGAGAGAATGCCAAAGTGATGACTTATTTGATGATTTCTGTTACTGTTTTCATGTTATTTGTTAAATTATAATTTTATCTCTGTATAGTGTAGGTTCAAGTTGTTTTCTGTCTAACATAAATTTTGCATGTCTTTTCTTCATTATACATGTTGCTTCTTTTTTGTGTTTTAGTTTTAAAATACATTGATTTTGTAGAAGTAAATATAATTTTTAAAAAATCGAAAATAATATTTTATTTGAAATTGATTATCTATTAATTATGTATATTCTTCAAGTTTCTTACTTCATGTATGTACTTCAATAATGATAAAAACCACACATTATCTTTGATTATAGCTAAAATTAATAAAGCGTCAAAATCAAATATTGTTGTCCAGTTAACCTTTCCTAGGCGATTCAGTGTGCATCGTAATGTAATGAGTCAAGGAGCCGCACATGCCGTTGTCGAT
Organism: Chrysina gloriosa; assembly: GCA_038088585.1. Classification (NCBI taxonomy): domain Eukaryota; kingdom Metazoa; phylum Arthropoda; class Insecta; order Coleoptera; family Scarabaeidae; genus Chrysina; species Chrysina gloriosa. The sequence goes on from CM076088.1 coordinate 66,007,354, forward strand.
TTGAGATTCACCAGTCGCAAACAAGACAACGGAGCCTAAGGGATCACTTCTGATCCAGAAAGACAGGTTTCGGAGCGACATAACAGTAAAATCTTAATAATCACGATATGGGATATAAGAGGAGTGCGATCCTTTTTAAATTACTCTTGCTGTTCTTTTTGCAATTTACATTTGTTTAACACATTGACTGCCATGGTTATCATATTTAATAGCCAGTGATGTTTCCGTTTAGGCTTTGGCTATCAAATATGATAAGCACAACGTATTCACATGTCAGGCCATAGGTATCAAAAATTTATCACTTAGACCCAAATTTTGCAGAAGTTTGACTGCCTGCCATGTGCTCGAATATAATAGCCATGATTCGTGCTGAAAAAGTTGAGTTTAAGTTTCACGGAGAGCCGTGGTTATTTGTTTTGTTGATAAGCAGGCAAAAATTAATCATTACAATTCAAAATTTAGCCAGATTAAAAAAACTCTTTTACTTAAATTTAATGTTCGATACTACGTATTACAAACAACATTAGCAAAATTGGTTGGGCAGTCAATGTATTAAGAGGTCATACAATATAAAGAATATATAGTCTACGGTTATTATGATTTAAGTCTAAATCTTAGTATTAATAATCCTAAGCAACAATTATGATCGTTTCTTTGTCAGACATGAAAAACATTATTCGGAAGCGAACCGAAATGGAAAAAATCACCGTAAAAAAGCTCATTGAAAATATATGCGTTGTGCATTGCGCCGTTAACAAAACCATTGTCGCATTATAAAGATTTTCCGAAATGCTTGTAATGAATGCAATTGAATGGTAATTCTGGTATAAGTAAGAATCCGAATCGTCCTTGAATTATGTGCTTAAATTAACCACCATCGTCGTCACCATCAAAAAGGTTGTCTGCAAAGAACAATCGAATTATTATGGCACATTTGGATAACGATTTGTGTCTCGTTTAAATTTAACATGAATACGCCGTCGGAATATCGAATTTTGTTGTCGCGCGAAGCGAAACGGCGTTTTTGCGAATTAATTTATTTCCTTTCCCTCTCCATTCTGGGAAGTGGACCCGCAACAAGGGATGCAAGGGCAAAGCTGCGAATCCGGCGTTGTTTACAGCAAGCGGACGGTTGAAATCTCCCACTAATCATAGAGTTACGACTGAAATCTGAAAATCGAATTATAGTAACACGCGCCGACAGAATTGAGAAAGGTCGGACTAACTCAATTACGGACGTTGATAGGAAATGTCATATTGTAATTTAGATGAATTGTTCTAACGGATCAATAAAGTGGTTTAAATGTTTTATGTAAGTCAGTGTCTATAATTTTGTAAATGTAAAATAGACAAATTAAATATGTTGCTATATTTAGTATATCTGACTATCGTTTACAAATACATAAAAAGCAGATATCATTTTTAATTTTACAGTTCTCTCCTCACTGAAATCCATAAATTCCTCAGCATTAGAAATACAAACTCAGAGAAGAAGAACCATTTGATAACTCAGCGACTAACTTTGAGGGGTAGAAAAGATTCTTTCACTTTTAAGTTCTTGTCAATTTATCAAATCAAGCATCAGTTTTACTATGAAAATTATAAAATAGAGTAGAATGACATTATTTAAAGAATAGCCGGTATGTTACCGATGCGAATTAACCAAGTTTCATAAGAACTATAAGTCGGGAGTTTCCCTCTTCATGCGTATTGCGCAAATTCTTGATATATAGTCTGGTATTACAATAATTTTACTCTATCATTTCTTTGTGTCCCAATGAAACACAACTATAGCAATTATCAATTACGTCATTGTAGATTGTAAAGAAGTATGTTCCATACATACGTAGGCTGCTGCATAAATTTCAGAAACCGCGTACTCCTAGTATTGCCAAAGTATTGTACATTGCATCATTGTAAAATATGACATCATTTGAGTAGAATTGTATTGAGAATTGGAAAAGAAATCATTTAGTTGTGTGTATATGTCAGTGTTCCTTTTTGAGAAATTGATAGTACGCATAATAACCGGGTATTATACATAATAACTAATATAGGTGGTTAATGTAATATGTAGGTATGCAATTTATTGTTTTAACCGGTCATTTTACATACAACCCAAACCCTCTTGGCTGAAGTGACAAATTACAATATTTGCGCAGTACGCTATTTCCATAAGTATTTGTGAAACAAAATACAATGTTTTATTCAATGAAAAATGTTTTATTCTTATCATTTGTAAACAAACAGCCTTGTACTTGTTAAAACATGGCAACCTGTTATGGCATTTTGAATTACAGAGTAACCCGTGCTTCTTGCAGCTACATTTTCCTGAAAGAGAATTTTCCTTGCAGTTACACCTCTTGAAACGTTGACCACCTGTGATTGAAGATTTCCCGGCACACTCGCGAAAAGTTACAATTAGATCTTGAATTTCCTCTTGTGAAATGAAATTATCCTTACAAATGGAAAACTGGTTCCTAGAATAGTTTCGAGCACTTCCTTACTATCAGTCTTATACATCTTGCCGTCAGCATCTGTGTGCAGAATGATCCCAAACATGTTCCTGGGGTCACTTCCATCCTGCCTCTTGGACACTTCGATTCAGGCATTAACCTCATCCTTTTTGCCTGGCACTGAAATGCACTGATGGCGTTGCCCCTCTCCTTGTAATAATGTTAATTTTGTCTGAAATCATATTTTCCCCGAAATGTCCTCTACAGTATTATCTCCGTCCCCTGTTTGTCCATCTTCCTCTTCACCATTCTCTATTACTTCCCCACCTTCTTCGCCACTATTCTCTGTTTGTCCATCTTCATCTCGTGCTAAACCACCTGAAAAACAGTCGATTAAGGTTTCCAGATTTTCTTCAGATTCCAGGTTTCTGAATACATCAGTAGAAAGTGATGATGTTGTAAGACCGACTATTCTTCATGAATTGAACAAACCTCCCACCCTCAGACCAGTGTGGAGTTTGGTTTGTTTCCGTCCAAGTCGTCAGCACAGAATCTTGCGACTCGCTATGCCTCCGGTTGCCATGAACTATTTTCAATTCACTCCACATTCGCATACTTTTTGAATGATGTAATTGCAGAATTCACAGCCATTATCGGTTTGTAGTATGCTAGGAGTATCCAAAATTGTAATAATATCAAGCAGGTTATGTGCAACTCTGCTCCCTTTACTTTTCATAGGCCGCAACTGTCTAATTTTGTAACATAATCCTGGTAAACAAGGATGAATTTGTAGTCAAAATCAATCATAATTTACCTGACAAATCATGGAACAAACTACAAACCGCGCATACAAGAAGGAAAGCATGCTAAAAATGACCTCGGTGATTTCTAAACACCAATTCATATCATACGCAAACGAGTTAAATGGATCTGTTCTGATCGCTTACAGAACGAAATATGTGTACGCATCCCTTAAGTTCTGTATAAGATATTTTTGTGGATAGTGAACCGAACCGTTATGAGTTAAGTATGATGCGAATCGTTCTTAAAAGGAAGTCACTTGCATACATTTGCTCGTACTAAAGTATCATATTTTTACATTGCCCAGCCATAATAAGCCAAACCTTAACTAAGCGAGTGAATTAGTTTACATTTTAAATATACCAGACCGATTCGATACGGTTTCTTGTAGTTTCACAGTTTGGCAATTAGGACAAATGTATGGTAAAGCAATTATTTCTCCAGTGTAGTTGACATTTCATATTTTTCTACAAAAGAAGCCAGATGTGGGGATACTGCACAAGTGCGTTTTACCAAGAACAATTCAATACTCAAGAGTACAATACGATGACGGCACACGTTTAAAGGAACTTTGTTATAATATGCAACCTACCTGAATCCTTTCTACAGTTCACGTCAAACATCTTCAAGTAGATATAATTGTCAATTCAAATATGTATATAGATATGTATGGCACATGTATTCCTTTCAAATAAAGAACTGAATAGCCCAGTTAGTACAAACTGCCTTTTTATATTTATTTCAGACCATTATTTTATATAAAACAGTGTTTAAATGCGGTTAAAATATGTCTATGAACGATTTTCTCTTTAATCTTAGTCGTCATCCAATTATTACTGTTAATGCTTAGAACGTAAATATGTACAAAAATATATAAAATATTGTCTCATTGTTAATAATATAGTTATAATACAATATTTAAAATTGTTAAAAAAACATTGAAACTAATAAAAGTGTATTCTCTCAGTAATTTCAACTACTCTCAGTAAAATACCTTATGTGCATATGTTCTAAACTCAACAATAAAGGAGTTATGGACGATATTACGTTTGACAGAGCAAGCACAACAATATAGTAAGTAAAATAATATTTCATGAACAATTTCTTTTAACACAATTCATTTCAATAATTGTTCAAATTGTCCTTCATGTGCCTGAATACACATTGTAGCTATTGGTATAATTGGAAAGGAAATTTTCTGAACCTTTTATTAAGTAATTAGTTTCTAGTTTAGGATTTTCCGGAATAAACTAATCTCTTCTAATTATTATATATAACTTTGTCATACAATATGCATTAACGAAGGTTTTGTATGATTCTTCAGTTCATTAACCGACTTGAGATTGTTCTGTCTAGCTGTCTTAATACAGCTGAATACATCAAGCAAAATGACAAATCCAAAGCGGAGAGCATTAACTGGGGAGGAAAAAGCAGAAATCCCGAAAAATATATTATACATTAATTGCATTAGATCTTACACGTTCTACAATACGTATTGACAAAAGTCGAAAGCTTGTCTACGAAGAGCTCTTTGAAAACCGAGAGCGACAAGAAGAGTTCAAAAGAAAATCTAGATTCTGCATTATTGCAATAATCTAAGGAGCAGCGAAATAGAACCATACTAATAAATGGACCTTTTCTCCGGACCAAATCCAATGAGGTAGCTGCATACCTTGGCAAGGCTTGGATAACTTGGATTCAATGTTGGCGAACACGTAATAACATTGTTTTAGGGATGATGAACGAGGAAATTGGCTAGCCCTAACTGAAGTCGTTCACTATTGCCCAAATGATCAGTCACCCGTTTTGACGTAAGGAATATAGTCTGGATGATATTTATGATGCAGACGTAACTGGTCTGGTTTTTAAGACGATTCCCAAAAAAACATTAGACATTTAAAGAAAAGAAATGTTCAGATGATAAAATCTAGTATACAGCGTGTTCTGGTCGAAGAACTTGACTTTTCACATTTGTAAATCGGTTTGTAATGCATAGCATACCAAAATGTAATAAAAACTATAGTATCCCATTTAAAATCAAGTAGACTTTCGATTTCCGGTATAAGCGGAAGTGTTATTTTCAGCGAAATTTTCCTTTAGAAGACCAAAGGGTATAGATACCAAAATTCCAAACATTAAAGTAGGACCTCAAAAGTTTCTAATGAACCAGTTGCGTGGAATATTCTGTATATGTGTGTATCAAATATGGTATATGGTCTTCAAACAGATATGTATATTGCTTCTATTTTCCCAAGTGGATTTACTTCGTTTACTGTTAATAACATAATAATAGATTGTTTTCTACAGTCATTGGGCCTTGTAGGTCAAATAGACCTATTTTGATATCAAATACGGGTTGTGAATATATACATCGAACTAGTAAGGCATACAAACAACATTTGCAATTACCTGGCTGCATGAAAAACTTTCCTATTACGATTGTTACGGACTATTAATAAATTAATGCACATACCGTACATGGTTAACCGTTAATTATAAATACATTATTAAGACGTACTAAATTATTATTCAATCAATTTGCCTTGACTACAAACTAGCCACTTAAATAAAGCCGTTGTTTATGCAAACACTTCGAAGTGTAGTACGGATGCAAGACTTCCTAAACTGGACCCTAATTTTCGGTTCGTTTGAACTCGACGGACGGCAGGCTTTTTTAGTGCCGGTTCCGCCGAAACCTTTTATTAATTATGCGACAATCGTCATTAGAAATAAATCAACGTAACGTGTCGCTTTGTCCCATCCTTTAAGATAGTAAAGTGAACGTTTTAGGTGCATATCAATTAGCTCGGTATGTAGGTGCTTACCTCTTATTTATTTGAACACTTTACCATTCAAAAATGCCTTTTATTGTTTCGACCGTGCATGTTCCGACACCAGCTAAAGATTGTAAAACTTACGGTGTAGTATTTCAATTATTGGAAAGAACGTGTAAATATGTAGACGTAGCTAGCTTTTTAAATATGAAGTTGAATCATTTTAATAATGCTTTCGGAAATATCATATATTCGTTTCAGATATCAATTTTGATACATGGACCCATCAGTTTTATACCTATTCTGTACTACTTTTCTTTTATACTATAGAATGTCCCAATTTCTCTTCCTCCTCGCATCTGTCAAACACTCGCCATTTTTGCTGCTCCCGTCTCCTTAATAAAATTCCAACTCTTATTACTATCTGTTAGTGTACTTTTTACTTCACTGCTCATTTTCTTTTTGCTCAGCCGGTTTATCTGTCCTCTATTGTTAATACATAATTAAGGTAATGTGATACTGTAATTAATTAGATGAGCAAAATAATCTAATTTTTATCTGTATTTGTTGTAAAAGCTCTTTTATGCTGCATTTATGAATTCCTTTCTACTATCCTCATCTACAATCCTTCTCTGCGGCAGAAACAGTTTCCCCGAAAATAAGACCTAACCGAAAAATTAAGTTTAGCATGAGTTTTTACCGGGCCCATAACTCTATTTGTAATTCTCCAAGAAATTGTAAATTTTTTACCAACTATTCCACCTGTTTTGAAAGATTGTTCAAAGCTCTTTTCAGAAAAGTGACTAAAGTAATACATCGACGAATTCGTAGTGCCCGACAAGTTTATTAGTAAATTATCATAAGAGCTAAGTAGTAGGCATAAGTATATCTGGCAAGGGAAAATTTCCAAATGTCATTTAGAGGGTAAAAGTGGTTTTTGAAATTTCAACGATTTTCAGTTATTTGCGATTTACACCGTTACTAAATTAATTATATATCAGAAAACTATCCTTTTATAGGAATATCAAATTGTGCCATATATATTTTCCATATGTATTACCACCACCCTCGAACAATTGTAATAATCCCCATTAAGACTATGTATGTCCAAAGGTATTTTGATTTTATATGAGGAGTTTCTAGTTTCATTTATTTATTTAGGCCAACAGGTAATATCTAGAACATCAACATGAAAATAACATTCAGAGAAAAATACATGCATATAACACCAGCATCTAACCTTCTAAATGTTCGAATTTAGGTACAACATATCTATATTACATTCATGATTTCCCTAAATGATGATACAAAAATATCTAAATTATCTGAAAGTAAATTCAACTCCGGCTATCTGATTAATAGGGGTGTTATAACCATACAAGGTCCTATAAAAACTATTCTATTATATATATATATTATATTCTATTTATTAAAGATTTGATTCCAAATTTAAGAGTGTCAATTCTACGTCGCATAAGCAAAGATTGACAACCTAGTAGGTTCAAATCTTCAATATAATTATACATTTTTTTGTTAATTTTAAGTTAATGTTAAGTACAAAATATAATTCACAAATCTGCGCTGCACTCTTTCAATACTATTTGACTGAAGGACAGTGTAAGGGTTAATTTGTAACTAACTTTTTATTGAAAGAAAAATCTTATGTTCGTGTCAACGTAGTTTTTAATTCTGCAGGAGAAAATGAAGAAATATATAGGACCTTCCGTTTGCAAAAGTTAACCTAAGTTAATTTCCTGCAAAACCGGAAGTGAAGAAGATTGACAACGATAATAATTGATTGCTCCGAGTATACAGCCTAATTAATACATCAATATTTCTAAAAGTGAGGAACTTTTAACTTATTAACTAAGAAATAAGACTGCTGGCTGCTTAATTCGGTTTATTCAAGAATATTAGCAAGATCGTAGACGTATCGTAAAAGTTAATCCTATTATACCTCTCTTAAGTAAAAAAACATACAGAAGTAAACAATAGACTATTCAGGACTAGGGATATTTACAAACTGTCATCTTCATCGACCAATTATACAAAGGAAGTGACAATTAGGGGTAACGATAACAAAGCAATAACATCATTTGTAGTCAATCGATAAACTTGGAGGATAAATCAAGGTAAGGTGTGACATTCGGAAAGTACAATTTTAATTGCTTCCAGCGCGGATTAAATCTACAAATTGAATATAAATTGCTTCATTTTCTGTTCGTGGTTTCACAATCACCTTACATAAGCGTAAACATCAACAGTCTATTAAGGTAAGGGCTTGTGTGGGAAAACAAGTAATTTCAGTAAAAAGTACTACATGCATAATTTTAGCACAGATTTAGTATCAACACATAGACACTTTAATATATTTAAATATAACAATCAATTAATCAATAATCAATCAGGTTTATTGTCTTTCATCCTAGAACATGGGCATTGTCAATACATATTGGGGTATTTACAACTAAAAGAGCGCTATAGATAAAAAGAAGGTAGTAAAATCAATTTTCTAACCCTATCTCTTAATTTGCAGGATCAGATTTGGATGAAGACATCGAAGAAACACAATCATCCGAAACACACAACGAAAGCTCGGCGTCTACTAAAGCCCGTCGCCGTCGAACGGCATTTACCAGCGAGCAACTCCTAGAACTCGAACGAGAGTTTCACGCCAAGAAATACTTATCGCTTACAGAACGTAGTCAGATAGCATCGGCGCTTCGCCTTAGCGAAGTTCAAGTAAAAATATGGTTTCAAAATCGAAGAGCCAAATGGAAAAGGGTTAAAGCCGGACTGGGAGCTGGTCCTCATCAACATAAAGGCTCTCAACCCAACAAAAATAAACTGGTGGTCCCTATTCCGGTGCACGTTAACAGATTTGCCGTAAGAAGTCAACATCAACAACTGGAGAGAGCTCTCGGAGATCTAGCAGGTAGAGTTCTGGCAAGTCACGCTGCACTAAGAGCCGGTTTAGATATACATGGATTTCCATCTGGTCCCCCACATTGACAATTTTATAAAATCAGTGATCCAATGCGAATATGTATTGTTAAAAAAATGCGAAAAAGCCGAACCAGTGCGTTATGTGATTTAGTAATTTTAAGAAAAAGGTATTTGGTGTACTATTTGAATAGTGTTATTGACTTACGATTCATGCGAATAACAGCTATGAGCAGACAATTTTTTAAATATATTATTTTATTGAGGCAACGTTTAGTTAACCGTGTGCAATATAATAAATGAGTATTATAATTTTCTCCTGTAATATAAATTTAATTATAGTATTTTAATTAAATTACTTTCTGTTTTATTCCCCATATTAAATTATCCGAGAAAACAAATATAATAAAATCAACCAAAAATGGTTACTAACAATAAGTTACCGCATCGATTATCAAAATGGTATGTTAGTTCTACAATCAGTCAATTCTATGTTCTTCGTGTTTGCGACGGTTCAAGATAACCGTTGAGTATTTCCTTCTTAATGGTAAGATAGTTGGCAGGTATAGTACCTAAGGTACCTCTGGAAATGTGATGTAAAATAGAAAATAATATTAATTAATATATTTTAGTATTATTTGGTTCACCTATATTCAAAATACCAATATTCTACACACGTAGCTTGCTGTTTCAGTAATTCTCAACATATATACATACATATGTATCTACAAGCTAAACAAAAAATAACAAATATCATAAGTCAATACAAGTACAACGAGAAGACAATTAAAATGTTGCGTCAACAATATGAAATATCGCCTTCCTCTCCTCCCATATTTTCCATTTTTTAAAGTTCAAGATATTGCAAGTAAACATAAAGGAGAATTCTTCTATAATTTTTTTTTCCGAAAATACGCTTGAGAAACTAAATAACTGTAATTGTTCGCCTGCAGCTGTTTTATTTCTGTAATTGAAGGGTTTTATGATCAGATTCATAATTTTTCACTTCTGCAATCACAACAGTTTTCCATTTCTCATGTTTTATTATTTTCCAAACGTTTGTCTGTCATTCGTATAGTTGAATCATACCACAATTTTGCATTCTCTGAGCTAGATTGTTGGATGGGATTCTCTAGAAACTTGTTTTTTTATGTTCTTTAACACTTCCATATGTTCTTGTAAAGAAAAACAGCACAATTTATTATAACTTTTTTGACATTTATTATTGTATATGCTTTTTTAAATTTTTGTGTTTTTATATTTCTCGAAACGATCTCCTATTTCCTGTTGTTATCAAGCAACCTTTCGCTGTGATTGAAATTGATTTTTATTAGTGTACTGCAAATTTATTTATTGTTTTTTACTCATTTTTTTATTTGATATGATTTTCCTAATATTTAGTTTATTTTGTTACTTTTTCCTTTTTTCATATATTTGTCTCTACACAGTACAAATGAAGTAGCCTTTTCTTATAGAAAATTGATTTGTTTATTATTAAACTGCAATTAATTTATGTCTTTTACAGATTGTTACAAAACTATTCACTATTTCCACTTTCTTTTTTTCGGAACGCATTCTGTCGTTTCTTGATCTTATAAATAAAGCGGCCTTTTACTTTTGAAAAGTTAATTTGTTTCTGTTATTGTACTGCAATTCATTTATTTCCTTTTACACGTTTTTATTCTATAAACAACATTGCTTGCTATGGCTTTATTGGGATCATACATATCTGCTTTTTCCAAAGGGTTTGTACTGTCTTTCGATTCCAGGAATGAACCAACCTTTCATTGTTAAAAAATTAATAACAATATCGCAGTTTATTCCTTTTTATAACTTTCTATGTTCTTGAAAAACAATACACCTGCTCTTGTAAGAATATTTCAGCGTTTCACCAAACAATATTACGAAAAAATAACATTTTTGAATTTGCTGAAGTACCTTCAGGAGTTTTGGAAGTTTACTGTGAGGTATACAGTAAGATAAGCTGCAAATTATAACTCTTTATAATTTTCTCTAGTGTGTACTAACACTAATTTCTAATTAACACTAAACAACCAACAACTCTTACAAACGTATTAGGTAACGTTAGATGAAACATGTGTCTGTATTTTTAGCACTAATAATATATCGAGTATAAATTAAAATGTTAAGATGACATTACAAGTTGTAAATCACAAATTTATAAATAATGACAACAAAATCTTTAAAACTTGGTTGCACGTATTCGTTTGACCAAATATGCGAAAACTCCTGTGTGACGAAGGTTCTTAAAATTTGAATATTGAGATATCTATATGTTCAATAAAATTTACGTGTCAATATTATGCGTTAGTTTGACATAGTCAGCATGAAGTTTAGTGTAAATCAAGGAAGGGGCCTATAAAGTCTAACTCCCTCTGAGACGAAAGATGTAGGTAGTATATAATGTAGGACAAAATTGTGCTTTGCGATAATACAGTTGTCGGAGTGTCATTAACAGACTAAAAAGTACAGAGTTGGCGTGTATAATGCTGAAACGGCGTATGGATAGATGTAAATGTTTAGTAATGAGGTGGTTGTTTAAGATCGAAAGAACAGTATCCAACTATATTATTTGACAATGGATAGTTCGCCAAAAGCTATAAGTTAGTCAGTGATGTCCGTGATAAATAGTACAGAATTGTTCAATAAACTGAGGAATATCGTTTTGGATTAATGTATATTCAAAATGTAATTTATCTATTCAACCTAACTGGGGATCCTCTCGCGAGTGTGTTAATCATCCAGGCGCGTTGCATCTGGTAGAATAATATCTATCATCGCATAGTGATGCAAGTATCGAACCTCTTTTTGCAACACATACTTTCGGGAGATTTAAAACTGGCTATACATCGTATATCCGGGTCACGAGCAAACGGCGCTTCCACCAATACTTCCATTACATGTGCAGCTGCTGTTAAGTAGTTTGAAAATCAAATCAAATCGCGCTTGACGATCAATCCAGAGGGCCATCCAATACTTGTATATATGTACTGCCATATTTAAGTAAGATATACACTTATTACTAGTCTGGATCAACAGCGGTAATTACGAAATAAATTACGACAGCTTACATGTACACAGAACTACTCGCATACAGCATCGATTTAGTACTGACTAGAGTGGGGAGTCGGCGATGTTGTCGTAACTTATTTCGTAATTGTACGCTCTTACCGCTGTTTACCTAGACTAGTAGCTTGCCTCAGGTAAATCATAGGTAGACATTTCGGTGAGTACGTTTTTACTTTCATATCTTTTACTTATATCCATCAGATCAAGTAAAAATTGTTATAGGATTTGGAGGCGTAGTTGTTGTTCTTTCCTTCATAGCGGACTAATTTCCTATAATACTTGCACACTAATATGAAATTGTTCATTAAATACCAGAATCTTTTTAATCAACGAAATAGTTTGGCAACCAAATAGCCGTTCCAAGTGGAATATACTTACTGTGCGTAAAATTTGACTCAAAATTAATTTTTCACAACAAATACAATCCATTGCATGTCATATGCACCTCATATAGCCACTCTTCTAACTTCACTGAAGATGACAACGTAATTACAAAGAAGTATACAACATTTTTACGATGATTACATATTACCTTAAGGTTTATTTTAGATCAACTACCAAATTTTTAACATACATTTTTATATAAAACCAAAACTTTGGATAGTTTCTTTGTTTAATTTATTTAACTATAATAGCTATTATCCAATTCAACGCGTCAAAATAAAACCCATCACAATGCTATGGGGGACATTATTCGTAAAATTTATACCCTTCTTCGAGGCAAAAAGAGGAATAGTCATCGCAGGCGATGTTTACAATGAGATTTAGGTAAGATCGTCGGTTATTATTCGCAACATACACGGGACACAATGTGACATCAAGTTAAATCCGATACGGCTTGAAAAGTCACGGCGTAAAGAATCAAGTGGGCGTGGAGAAATTTGTCACCCTTGCATCAGTGGCCAGGTGCTGTGATTTTTCCGACAGCTGTTGCCCTGGTACCGCTGCCTCATTATTTCGAGCTTTTAAATTTGAAGCACATTGACATCAGAAAAATAGTTGTTTATTAATTTAGCTCGACATTGCCAAAAAGATGTGCAAATTGTTGCTGCTACAAGAAAACCAATGTAATAGAAAAAAACACATTCCGTATAAAGATTGATTACCTTGTTAAATTCAACTGTTCTAATTTCTCTAATAATAAATAAATATAATAAAACCTCCGTTAACTACTATCTCTGGAAGGTACCCACTTTTTAACCCTTTAACGCTCGCTGCTTCTAGAAAGACGGTAAAAAATAAGCATTTCTCTAATATAGATAATGAATATTTGAATAAAACAATGTTTGTAGTTTTATCTTGGTAATGATTTCTAGAGTCCCAGACAATTATATCAGTGATCCACATGCGATAATTAGCCAATTTACCGTCAAATAGAACTACTATATTATTTTGGGTTGTATAAGGTCCCAGTTTCGGTCAACGGTACTGAATCATAACCAAATTACCACTATATCACTTTAGTATAGCAGAATCATTTAATGACAAAGCTCAGTAAAAGCTTGCGAATGCCTATAAGTAACCGACCACCACAATCATTATAGCCGAAATGAAAATTTAAACGCACGTTGATAAACGATATCTTGGCAAAATAGAGATTCTAGGGGTACTCTGATATGATGTTAATGGAAACGTAGTTCTACTTTGGAATGATGTAAATAATGTAAAATAAAAGAAAGAAAACTAATATCGTGTCCAACAATTTTTCCCCATCTGTGCAATATACACTTATTACAACTAGGAACAATGCCAGTCAGTGAAAAATACTGATATTTCCAGGCTTTAGAACAGCTTGAAAACAATACTGGCCATTACTGTTTGCATTAATAGGTACTAGAAGTATCAATATCATTAGGGTAAGTATTCCCTTTAAGCAAACAGTGAAAAATAGTCATTGCGTCTCAAAGATAAATATTTAACTGTTCCAATAATAAATCGCAATTGCATTAAAAAATATGGTCGTGCATTTATGGCAATTATCATTGTTCAATAAAACTGGAAGGCGAAGAATATAAAATTGTTTCCATGAAACAAGCAACAATATTGTAGATGCTCAAAACCAATACATATGTAAATACTTAACTAAATGTTATGTTTCCTTTGAATGTTGCGCGTATGTGAAGAACATTTCAAAGTTATTGTTTTAAATTTCCAGTTATTGACCAATTACTGTCAAAATTATTTGCGCGCTAAAGTAATGTACACCTACACTGTTAAGGGAGCTTTTACTATTTAACCTTTATTCTCCTTTAGAGAACACCTTTCTACTATAAATATCCTTTGGTAACTTTGCAGTTAAAAAGGTTTTACTATCTTTAATTAGAAATTGTGACATAATCCAATTTCATATTAGCCTCAATAAAACTTACAAGGAAACACTGGTAATTTAAATGAAACTTGCGACCTTATAAACCGACGTAGTGTAAAAACAAAGGTAACTTCCTTAGCCACCCAATCTCATATTAGCGAAGTGTACAGCGGTCCTAAGCTCAACAATATCCTTCGCTGTTTGACTCAACAGTTCAGAAACTATAAAAGACATTAAACAAAGTTAAGACAAGATTTGAACCGTGTTACATGATGTTGACGATGCCGTAAATATTTTCCCTATAACAACTATCTGTTTAAGGACTCTCTTTTTACTACCTCTAACGGTTTCTGAGTTACTGATAATGAGTCAAACCGCGAAGGGTAATGTTGGGCTTAGGGCGCTGTACGCCCCGCTAATGTGAAATTGGACAGCTAAGAAAATTACCGTTGTTTTGTACCACATCGGTCTATAAACTCACAAAATTTCATTTACATCGGTGAGACACACTTACTAGTGTTTCCTTGTTCGCGTATTCAAATAAAGATGTTTCAAGCCTTTAAATTTGTAAACTTATGATTTTTGTCCTCCTTGTAGCAAAATTCTTCTTGTAAGACATGATTGTACTGTTTTAACTTACAACAGAGGTAATGTTAACTCTTCAATTAAGATGGCACATACCGTCACAATAACATATTTTAGAGTTTCTTACTAAAAGGAAAACTAGTTATATTGGATGCTTTATCGTGTATAGTATAAAATGATTGGGAACCTAAATAAAGTCGAAAATATATAAAGACGCGATCCTTCATTACAAGCAAATGAGATACCGACTAAAAGCAAATAGGCGTTAAATGAAGCAAAACGAGGAATTGAAGAATTTTTTAACAAACTAAATTTGTTAATAAAGACAGTGAGTTATACTTGTTTACTTGTTTCTTTAAACTATAATAATCATTCTGAGCTACAAAAATATAACTAATAATATCCTTACAATAGAAAAACTAAATAAATCTAGAATATGAAATAAAATTGAAACGAAAAATCTTACCACAGCAAAATACTTATCCCGGTGATAGCCGAACATCATCAACGTATATATTTCAACATGTAAGGGAGTTAGGGGGACACAATGACACCATTAGTCCTGCTATAATGTTTGGCAAATTGTTTGGTGGGAGGTCCTGGTAATATATCACCCTTATTGTCCCACGACCCGTTGCTGCCGTTCAGATATTAAGCCTAGATCCCGGCTACATAGTAGTAAACATTTCGGTACTGTACACCGGCGCATAGGAACATATTATGTCATGGTTCATTTACTATCTAATCCAATGAATTTATTTAGATATTGTCGATCAATACTCTATGAAAGATTTAAACGCCAAATAGCGTTGTTTTATATATGCACCTTATATGTAATGAAACACAATATAACATTGACATTAATTGCGAAATGTATTATGAATATTTAGAATATTTAAAGATAAAGTTTTATCTTAACCAACTACATATATGCATGTAGCACGTTCAATCATTGACATTCTTTAGTCATTAAATTAAACCAGAGAAACTTACATTTGTGCCATACTTTAGAAATGAAGTCAATTGTATTCAATAGTGCTAATAATTCTGAAAAGCAAAACTACTGTAATGCATCAAGTAACCAAGTAAGTTAACTATTTTCGTTTGTAATTAATTTCATTCCCTATAGTTGTAAAATAGAAAATTATTATTTCAATTCAGCGATCTTTTGTATCGTAACTCATTTCATTTGCCGAAACCTTCAAAGCGTTTCAAGAGAATACAAATAATTGTAGTAGTTATTTATTACTATTACTACATGAAATTCGTTTAAAGAAAATGTAAGAAACCTGTTTCCAGAACCATAACTCTAGCAGCCTCACTCCTGGAATCCAAATTTCTTTCATAGCGACGATCTAAAAATAAAGCAAAGACAGCATTGACCTGCGATAAGCTCGTCAACAACTTTTAATATAAGCGACGGAGTCACAACATCTCATCTGTATGAGGGATAAGATGGGTACTACCTGATTCATCAACCAGAAGCAAATTGCTAGGATGGACTACCAACGATTTTATTATTTTGTACAGAACTTTAAGGTATAGTAAGAAATGGAATATGTATTCTGATTTAAAGGGGTACTGTCATTATTTATCGTTTTATACACATAAACTTTCAGCGCTCACTTGATATCTCAAAAATCTTGTTAGAGGTTTGATGAATTATTTAAACTATTTACCTCAAGCACAAACTGAAGAAGTTATGACGGCAAACCGAAATTCCGGTAAATCTCAAAGAAGATCAAATGAAAGCTGCAAAACAGTTACCAGTGCTACGCATGGGCACTTTATTCTTCCATGAGAGCGGCTACAGCTCCCATGGATTTAGGTGACGATTGCTAACGCTCTGTAGGATGTTCCAACTCAACCAACAGTGTTCTTCCCAAAAAAAAACAACCATTAGTTGATTTGCTAACGCGGACAATTACGTGAGGTACATCGGGCTCTGTCGATCGAGGGGAGTAAGGAGAGTTTTCCTGTTCCTTACCTGTAAAGATTTATTCTTCGTCTCCTTCAAGTGGTGGGCGCTAGATAAGTCGACAGTCCTGGGTAGGGCATAGGTATTGTACGGTGGGTCTCCACGAGGAATCGTGTCACTAAGTGTCAAGGTGTTAAGTATCAGAAGTGGACCCGTGTGTTTTGATAAATCTCATTGAGTCCCATATAAATTTGTAAATTTGAGTCCCCATCTGGCAGCCCACTTCAACCGTCCGTCTACTGCCTTCTGTACTTGTTCGATGACCAACGCCTAGAAAAGGGAAAAGACAAATACCATGGTATTATCCATATAAGTGGCAACATTAATACCCGATACCCTTTGGATATTTTCTGTGAATAGCATTTCTGCAGCGCAGCTGAGGTTTTAACAGCGAAAGTGAAACAAGTGTTATTTTCACGAGACGAACGTTGGGTTGCAGATAGCAAAGATCGTATTATAGAATTAGGACTTATTCCAATTCTATAATGTACATATCGGTTTCAACATTTAACACAGACCATAGGACTCGTTTCTCAAGTAATATAGAAGAAAGTCTAATACAAGAGCTTCATAAGGGGAGCATTAATTAACCAAATACTTATTCTTGGAAAAATTAGTTTCTACCACAAAGATAAACTGAACTCACACGAAATTAAAATTAAAAATTCGCAGACCATATTGCAGCACGCAAATCGATGTAGAGGGAACAAAGGGACTAACTGTTGCAGCCACCTTTAAAAGAAGGAAGGAAACCAGTGATTGGTACTATTCATGCTGATTCCTCCTATATTTAACAACGCGTACACAATCTTGGTATGAGTATCATAATGTTTTCGAAAATAAATAATGTCATAAGAAGTAAAAAGATCAAGATTCAGAAGAACAGGATCAAAGAATACAACTAACAACAAACTCTTGTGTGTGAAAACTACTCTTTACTACTGGTGGGGCACCCCGGACTAGTAAAGCGTACTGTAGGCAGCACTGGATTTCTACATAATAGCTTGCCAACAACACTATTAATAATTCTTGGTTCGTCAAAGCACTGAATAAAAGTATTAGCTTTGTTAACTGCGCACAACATTATTCCACTGAATATTTTCGTGAAGAACTTAAGAAATGGTTCTGATCCAAATTAAATAATACGTGTTTGTCAACAATTAGCCTAGAAAAAAGATGAAGAATTTAATCTTTTGTAAGTTGCAGGAAATGTTATTGCACTTTATTATACTAATTGATTGCTAACTTTTGACTAAGAAATACTTTCGGCCCTTTGGTATTAGATCGAAAAGAGTTTCCTGTTCTTCAATTTTGTACAAGTTTCGTTCAAATTATTCGTGATAAATTTGTTTGTAGATTCGTCGTCACTCTTAGACGCTGTGTTATTTTTACGGTTTTGAGCGATTTCTTCAATAAGATACATGTTTCTTAAAGTTGTAATTTGTTTTAACACATTTACACCTAATATGTTTTTATTTTCCAGGGTATCGTTTATTTTCTAAAATAATGGTGCCAAAAGGATATCAGTGACGAATTATCAATTACTTGATAACACTTCCAAACTGCAATATTTCTCTAAAAGAAAACAATGTAGTTCTTGGATTAGAATTAGCTAAGAACCTGCAATCGGCTTTAAATAAAATTATTATTTTAATAAAAGAATAGGGAATTGAACTGAACTAATAATAAATAGACTTAATATAACTCGACATACATTGAGCTCACAAATAAGCAGATTACACAATATCCAATCTTCATCACTATTACCGTATGTCAATACAACGAAATATATTGATATAACTCTAGACACCATGCTTATGTGGATAGAGCATGTCAAGAAAAACGTGATTAACTCAACAAGTTCAGAAAAATATATTGGTTGCTTGAATGCAATTATCGGCCGTTAATTCACAATAGACTTATTGTATAAGCAATTTTTATGACTATTATGAAGGTCTGGCATCAACTATAAACCTGCGCCAGCACTTCCAACATTGGGGTAATACAACATTTCCAGAACAAATGCCAAGGCGTACTGTAAATGCGCCTTGGTGTGTCCACAATAATAATCTTCATCGTCACCCTATGTTCGAGATGATTGTAGGAATAATCGTTCGTAAAGTTCAAAAATTCTCACCAAAAGAAACTTCAAAACTATATGGTCACTGAAGCGTTCAAATTTCTCAATGTAAACCTAGTTTCAGTCTTCTTTAATTTCTAATTTATTGCATGTAGGGCCTTTTTAGAAAGAAAAGAAAAAAACGGCCAACTGACTTGCCTTCGAAAACCTCTTCATCATTTCATCAACGAAACTGTGTTACTTAATTTGAATATATATCCTTTATTAAATATGTACCTGATACAAAAATCTAGCTAGAATATGACGGATGCTTAATTCCATACTGTGAAATTTCGAGATATCCGCGAATGAAATGCAAATACATGGATATACGAATAGCAATTCTATGAGATTTTATCTGTTCACTTTCTTTAATTTAATAGGTATATGTACTATTTAACGTAATCTATTATCAATATAAAGAAACTACTACTAAAATTATTGTAAAGAAGATAATCCGAAGGATACGGTAAAAAAGATAATGATTTTATAGGTCATAAATGTATTTACGATAGATATGAAAGTGTAAATGCTTTTCCATAATTCCATAAGCAGACATTCAACTTCAATATACGTTCGGATTAGAAATTATATACCCAACTATTAATGCATCGTTGGAGATATATCAGAAAATCAGATAGGCATCGATTTCTATTTCAACACCGAGCGTTGAATATGGAAAGAGATCGACCAAGGAGAAGACAAAAAGGAAGAACGTAAGCTGAACGGATCACGGAGTGTCAACCATAAGCCATAAGTGTTATTTATGCAAGTCATGTTTATCTCATTAGTTTGCTAAGTATCCCGCCACGGGGTGTTACTCCCATTGTGAGACGATTATGATTTCGTAATCTGGATTGTCTAATTATGCGTTAGAGAGGACGCTTCTAAAATTTTGCATTGCCTCTATAGTTGTACCTACCTGCTTTGTGTTGTTTCTGTTTTGACTTCTTTTTATCCTGCTTTCGGTTTTCATTTCCCATTGTTAAAAAAGAATTAATAACGGCACGTGCTATTTCCACAACTCCTATCTTTTAAAGGTATGAATACAATGAAAATATTACTAGAAACTATCATTTTGTCTTTATGAAACTGATTTACAAATAATTATTATGTTTATTATGAAATATGTAGGTACTAGTGTGCAAAAATAATGTACAAGAAGTATCAATATATTATTTACAAATTGCAATCAGAAAATGTTGCTCATGTTGAACATATTGAACTCTCGATTGAATACTTTTATACAAAGGAGTATCAATCATTCTATCACTACAGAATAAATTATAGAATCGTCCCTGGGAGTTACTTATACCGGAGTTATGAGTTAAATGTACTACGAAGGCGATTTTTAAGTTGTTATAAAAACTAAGAAAGAAAATATTTCTCTGGGACAAATTGTTTTATTGCTTTTCAAAATATTCGCCTTTCAGATTTAGACACTTCGGCAAGCATTCAAACCAATTCTTGAAACAATTTTTCCACTCTGAAGTAGGTATCCCAAGAACACGGTTTTTGAAGACTTCGACAGCTTCTTGTGGTACTGATAATCACTGTCCACGCATGTTTTTGTCAAATCTAAACATAAAGTAAGCTAAAACAAAAGAGAGGTATGTACATATTAACAGAAAAAGAGCAAATTGTGAAGCTGTCGAAGAAGTACTTGGAGGTACTTTTAAATGTAGATCGAGACGTGACAAATGATATTAGAACTAACTGGACAGAACAAACATGATAATCTAAAAGTAAAGGAATGAAAAAAGTATGCAAAAATTAGAAGAAGCATAAGGAGAATACAAAGAGTGACAGTTTCAGACATGGGCGTAGTTAACGATGAGCAAGGGTGGGCATCGCCTAGAAAAATCCTCCCTCCTCCCTCTAGAAAGAATCCCAAGCTACGCCCATGGTTTCAGAACTAATAAAGTTTTGATGATTAGAATCAAAAATTACGATGCTGTTCTTTCGATTTCGATGGTCAGAAATTTCTTGAATAATCCACACTATATCCTGGAGAGAAGCTTTTAGAGTAACAGTTTTCTCAAGTAATGATTCCTTTACAATCTTTATCTCATATGGTTTCGACATTCCCAGATAAATCCAGATTTGAAATGGATCTTGTGAGGTTCGATACTCGTTAGATTAACACAATCGATTTTGAGTAGTTTATTACAAATAATATACGTTTTTATGCTGATCAACAGCTATACCACAACAACTGGGGGCAACATTGGTAATAATTCAGCGGCGATAATAAGCAAGGACACTTACTTTACGCCAGTGATACAAAGGAAAATGGGCAGCGGTAAGATGGAATAACACATAGAAAACAATGGCAAAACAACGTTACATATTGAACCGTCTCATGCAACTGCAACTGAGAAACTGAAGAAAAATCAAATAATCGAATAAGAAGGAAAAATAAAAAGCAATAATGTGGGAAGCAATAAACTTACCAGCAATATAATAATTAAAATATCCACTAGTAACAAAAGAAAATTATTCAAAATGAAAGACCACAATTTTTCCAATAAGAAATATGAGGTTCTAGTTCTTGCCTAACAACTAAATAATATAGTCAACAAATATATTATGTTAAAAAGCATCCGCACTAGATGATGGAAGGTATGACTATAGTGCTAAACCGATATATCTTAGGCCAATCATTCTGTCTTTGGAACCACAATAAATTATGATGATTATCATTATTAAGTATTATGTTCAACGATATGATATTTTTAAGTTACTGGAAAACCTTTTAGCAAAAAGGACAAAATTGTCTTCTATAATTAATGCCTGGTTGATGAAATACAATGAAAATAGACATAACTATAAAATAAATAAGATGAATTCGATTGAAAGCACTTGTAGGTAGTTTTGACTTTAAGTGCATTCAAAATATTAGTCTGACGTATAATTTTCATCCCTATAAGGGTGCCTATTCATACCACAGTTACGAAGAGAGTGAACGACAATTTCAACGGCCGGACATTTTTAACAATCCTTCCATGACGTGGCAATGCCGAGTGGCGATTGTTTCCAAAGCCTCCGCGATCTCCGATAGGGATTTCTCATTGATTATTCATAGCTTTTATTTGATTAACCGATAGTCTAATAGAATCCCGTGATCCGTGGTATTATAATTGAACATAAATTACAAGAACAAATCTGTCCTTCGTACATGGAATAAATGGGTAATTTCTTCATATTTCTTACTTAGGATTAGTCTAGGAGATAGGGTGCCATGGTGTCTATCGTCCTTGTTTTGCCACCTCTACGAATTACTAGAAGTATGCATATTTGAACATCATTTTTGCTTTCCAACACCTAATGTATATACATATGTACAAGTATCTGCCTGCATATATTCCGTAAAATAAATTGCGTAGGTGTTTTACGAATTCACGACATCATACATCAATTATCATCAATGACAATGTATTTACTTGAAAAACTAACACGATTGGAGGTTAAAAATCCCTAGAAGGATGACTAAAGTTTGTTCGTATTCTAATAATAGTTGGAGAAAACTGTTCTTTATATATTAAAAAATAAAATAAGTAATACCCTTACCACACCTTCGTTATTTCGAAAGTCAGATGCACATTTCGGCAACTAAGCTGTCATCTTCAGTGAAAAAGCAAGAAGCAATTAGGTGCCACTTACCGTATTTGCCCAACACGTTGTGGGCATCAGTATACGCAATGATCAGCAACGTCCTCCACACAGCACATTACGCAACGAACAAACTGCATTTTGCCAAATCACCATATGATACCTGCTATAACTAACAATAAGTCTTGATACTACCTTTGACGTTATAGTGAGCAACTCACAAACAATAGCTAGAATGAAACAGCGACCATTTGTGAATAATTTCCGTTCAATTATCTGTACAAAATTGTGTATATTTTTTCACAAAATAAGTGAAAATTTTCTGCAAAAGCTCTCGATATTTAAATTGTACTTGTAGATGTAGATTGATTATTACTTCACAACTGCTTACGTTGGAAACTTAAAGTATCTCTTTCAGGTTTTTGATACTTTAATACCGAATACTGAAATCTAGAAAATTATAAATAAACCAAGAAAATAAAAACGATTGAACTTTGACAAAACGAAAAACGATACGCCATGTAGAAGTAAATTAGTCCGAGTAAAGATCGCGAATGTTGCTTGTCCGCAAACCCATTAAATCTCCAAACGAATTTAGCTAAACGATGGAGCACAATCCGACGCCACGAGTAAACTTTGATTTTATGATAATGGCCGGTCCCTGGGTGATCCGCAAAGGACACAGATTGCTTACACAGTTACTTGCAGTTCCAGGCCAGTAATGTAATTTATATGAAACCTTTGTGTGAAAATCGCTTCTGGATAAAGCGAATTGCAGATAAATTAGATGAAATTGTCTTGAGGTCTAGCATCTCACGTGAAATTATCCCGCATAACTTAAATGCAATTTATATAAAAATTATATCTTTTTAGCACCAGATCTATTTCTGCTATATGGTATTACGGAGATTACAGAAGAGCTTTTTCCGTTATTACACATTACTTATTTATTATTTATTTAGCAATATCTAATCAGATCAGTAAAGATAAATCAAGGTTCCCATTATTACCAATTATTATGTTTGTCTACTGCAGAAGAAAAACATAAAATGCCGTCTTGTATACTTCTTATTCACAGGTAATTAAATTGATATAAAAATTTGTTGTTTATACTTTAGTCAGGCAATAAAATTGCTTCATCCACAACTAAAGGGAAACGGAAACGAAAGGAAAACCATTTAATTTTTTATAGAATAGATTTATTCAATTTTTATTTAAACCTTCACTGAAGAAGGCCCTCGATACCAATAATAATGTAAAGAAGAAAATAAGCACACAGTTGACAATCCCTACAGTATGAATTAATAAATCACAATTTTAAAATTGTAAATATCATGAATAAGTACACATCGATCAAAAGTGTTTAAATTGTTAATTTTAACTTACTAAGTAGTTCATATTGTATTAGATTGTGATGTAGTTCTTTGTCTTGCACTTTTATATAGCTTCCCTAACCGAAGCTTTGACTGACTGAGAATTTGGAAATCACGGATTAAAAGGATATTTCGTGTTTGGTATCTATTCATATAGTTATAAATGAAGTGAATTTGTTGTGAGAACCGAGAGTTAGTATAATTATTTTTGATTGAAACATAGCTAATTATTATATTCTGTTTTATTTGGCTCATCTTGTTGTCAAGAATATAAATCTAAAAACATATTTCAATCATATGTGTCAAACGACTCAAATTTTGGTCCATGTTGCTCAAGATGTAAGCCATTAGAAAGTAGAAAATACAATGTTAAAAGAAAAATCAAGTAAACTGTGTGTTATGAATGCCAAAATAGAGAATCTTAGCAATAATTAGTAATTGGACTGCAAATGGTTAGTTTCCAGTAAAATTCTACGAATTCTTCAGTTTTGGCAATGCTTGACATGAAAAATCCAAATGTCATTTCTTTTTGCAATGATATGCTTAAACTTATTTTCGTAGATTGTACGTTTCATGTTTATTTACTATGTTATGTACCTACGTCCCAGTAAACATTTTTTAAATTTCGCGGACAGTTTAAGTTGGCAGTTCCGGCAACAGTGAACATATTCGTATGCATTGTGCTTTGAAATTGGCGAATATGTCCACTATTGCCGGAACGTCCAACCTAAACTGTCACCGAAATTTAAAAAATGTTTACTGGGGTACCTTTACTTTTGAATTTGAATGAATTATATGTTGTTCTATCTCTTGACTTCTAAGACAATGTTACCACACAAGGCAATATATTATAATTCTACAAACAATATATTTATAGTTACAATAATCTCTCGCTACCTTCCCTAGGGTTGACACCTTGACATAGTGCGAAGCCTTGTGTGCGCTCAACAAACTGTACGTCTGAATTAGAGAGAGCAGCCATGCCTGGGAAGTTTCAAAAGGGGGAGCCAAATTAAGAACAAGTACCGCGAAGTACATCCCGTGTACATAAAACTTTCTATACGAAATTTCTGGGCCTCTGGGTATCTTGATTAATTCTCTAGAAGTAAACCAACAAGTGAGGACCCCGAAAAAAGAGAGCAAAAACTTTCGGGGGTTGCTCGGCGAAAGCTGACGGAAATCAGAGCCTCGTGGTCGCCGCCGGAACCGGAAGCGCTGGTCAGCGAAAGAAATATTTAAAACGGGATTTCCATTGGCATTGGTTAGGTTAGGATACCGACATAATCGCGCAAACAATCATGGAGGCACAATAAGCCATTAAGCTTCAGTGCAGTGGGCCAAGAACAACACCCGCAAGAGTTTAAATAAAAAGACACTTTTCCTGAAAATTTCGTACAAATCACATTATGAAAGACTGAACACGTTTCCTATTTTTCCACAACAGATTATCACTGAAATTGGTAGGTACTTACAAGCACACAAAGATATTTGTAAAACGATATCCTCTTGCAACAACGGATGATACACATATGTAAAATAATATTCTACAATCTAATTTTAGAAATTTATTTTTCTTAAATCCGTTAAATCTTCAAATATCTTTGCTTACTTTAAATATAATAACCTTCAATTAAAGAATCAACTGATATCAAATGAAAATCTTTGCTACCTAAATTTATAGCTATTACAGGTAAAATTCATTCTATGTATTTCCTAAATTAATTTAATTTATTTAACTTAAAATATTAAGCTTAAAAAAATTCTGTTTTTATCCAACTTAGAACAAACACAAGTTTTGGATATCTTTTCCAACATAGAATTTTAAATTTATTCCCAAAACGAATTTTCGAAAAATAATTATAAAACCGTAAACGATGTACACGTATAAACTATATTTTAAATCAGGATTATCTGAGAAGACCGAAAGGAAATGTTTACTGATAAGTTAATGGACAAAATTTTCCTGACGACGGTCCTGCTCATCGAGTCCTTGTAGATAGGCGTGTCCCTTCTAAATTGCAACAGTGCGACCGCAGTCTCCTCGCTACTTCGTTTTTTACGACCCTCCAATTTAGTCAGAAAAACGGATTTTGTAATGTCACCAAGTTTTTCAGCCATCGCATTATGATATTTCCTGTATTCTTCATCGATGCTATTCCACCCCTAGAACTATTCACGAAAAGCAAATCAATTCCTATTACCACTTATCGTGTTCACACTTAAATTATTTATATCAAATGCCATTATCTATTTCGTTATATTTAATCCAGACTAAAAAGCAAGCAATCACGACATCTTTTTCGAGAAAATGCGGCTAATATGTAATTACATTCAAAGAAACCAAGTGACGGTCAAATAATGTAAAACTAAAGTAAGAAAGAAGGCAGCCATAATTATCTACATCCTGTACCTGACAAACATTTTTAGGATTAACAAAGGGTATTTGTAATTAATGCATGACTAATTTCAGAAGAAAATTCTACATTAAATATAATTCAAATTCAGACAAGAATCGAAAAAGATTCAAAGAAATAACAATAACAGAATAATTTAAATTAAATTGGCACCGCATACTAGTTATACTCTATAATTTAATATTTAAGAAAGAAACCCTAGCTAAGTGGTGTGACCAACAACAAACAGCGAAAAGCTCAAGCCGCATTTGCACATGTCCTAAACGGAATCTAATTTTAATTTGCAGGCTCACAGGCATTATGGCACATTTAGCGGAGGCCCCTTATATAAACTCACCCCCGAGTGTCATAAATTAGTCAGGGAGTAAATTTCTGTGTCAAATTATGTAAATGTGACGGCTTGAGCGATCCCACTCAAGCACTGTTTCGCTGTTACCACAGACTTAACAAAATGTGGAATACCAATGAAATTGTTTGCTAAGATACAATTAATACTCATACGATTTATTACAAATTTGATGTTAAAATATGGTTGGCTTTTTTGTTATTTTCATTTAATAAATGATGTTATTGGTCTTCGCTATAGAAGAATACAGGATTTAAAAATGTAAAAATCCATTTCATAACAAATATTTGAATTCATTTTTTACGAGTTAAATATTATATATATATATACATGTATATAATCTAATGACTGTCGGAGTTCATTTCCGGGCAGTGATTGTGTTTCAAGCAAAAATATCCCAGTATCTAATTACAATATCAGGACACTGGAGACAAGCAACAATTCCATGTTTACTTCAGTTAATGTGATCTTGAATTTTTATAGATTTTAAATCACGATTTTCACTATTCAATCTATTAAATTAAACTCTTATGTAATAGGATGAAGGATAAAACGAAATTGGTGAAAAAAGTAGTCAATGAGAAAGTGGATGTCTAAAACGAGCAAACGGTAAGTGATAACTTCCAAAATTGATTAGGCCTCTTTTCTCTAGAGACCAAGTAAATGTAGTGAGCATTGTTGTCGATGAAATTGAAACACACAACGTAATTTCCTTATGGCAGTCTCAAATATCGTAATGTCATTGAAATGATTAATTATATATTAGAAAGAAGTCATGAGCAATTGTAACTGTAAACTTCAACGGTAAGATGTAATTGCACGTTAGATGTAATCATATTGTTGCTTTTAATACCGAAAGTATCTTCTGAGGCTTTTTATTCCCGATCTCGAAAGAATCCGTTAGTTATGTATGTGATCATACTAATACAAGAAAACCAAAGAAATCTATGGCTGAAATAAAACCAAATAAAGTACTTCCCATACTTACCTCACCAATTTAGATACACTTCCAAATGCGTACTTTGTCAAGCAAGTTGTTGGTTTGTTGAGAATTTTGTAATTAATCGTTTTAAGAAAATATTTTGGGTATTACATATCTGTCATGTTATTTGATTCCACTTCTTTATTCATCTTTATAACCGCTCGTTCTATCCAATTTAACATCTTATGAAAGTGCTGAAAATGGTTTTTCTTCTTATTCTGCTATAATTTAATTTCCAGTTACACATTTTTGTACTCGAAAGCAGAAGCGTGAAGTTGCTTGATAGTATCCCAACATAATGAACAGCAAAACTTTCCTGACTTTATTTTAAACTATATATCCATAGTTTGCGACCATCTAAAACGTATTGAATTAATTTAATAGACAACCTACGCTTTATAATACGTACGCTCTTCTTTTCGTACATCTATGACGTAAACATAAACTGTTATGATCATTTTACCCCTCGATATACATCATGAATCATTTATTTCATTATATGTTTGCATTTGTATCAAATTGCTAGAATTATTCATAATTGAAGCGTTTATTTCTTTCCGGAGAATTCTTATGGTATTGCCAAGAAAAATGTGTTGTGCATGACTTGTTATAGAGCACTTTTCTCAAAAGAATCATCTAATAAGATATAAAAGATGTGCTTCCTTAAACATTAGTGAAACTAATTTTACATCTTTACAAAACTGAAGTGTCTTTATTGTTCAAAAAATTAATTATCATATGAGTTCCCTAAATGTAAAAGCCTATATTTCATTACAAACGATAGTAGATTTTCCGTCACATTGTTGCTTATTATAAAAGAATTCGCAAATTATAGGGTCAGTTTTGGCAGCTTATATAGGTACACAATGGATGCAAAACTTGATATTTGGTATTGAGGTTTAGATTCAGTTAGGTAGTGTATGGGTATCACATTTGACAAATGGGCGCAGAGAATTTATTTATTCTCGAGTCAGTTTGCTAGTGCTTTTCAATTAATTAAAAGTCACTTGTATTCCAAGAATATAAGTCGGCCCTAAAGCAAAAGGAGACGCAAGAGCGATACAATCGATAGTGTCGAAATGTGTTGCAAAAAACATAGAAGAAGTGGGCGAGTAGGGACAAATACAAAAATGAATAATAATAATAATAATAATAATAATAATAATAATAAAGAGGAATAACGAAAAGTTAATAACAGAATTTAGAAAGATACTACACAAAATTCAACGAAATTGGATGAATGATAATATTAAAAAAGGATAGGAATTGAAACACAAATTTATTCTTATAAAAAAATGCTAACAGAATAAAACAAAAACAAGATAAGTGAAATGTGGGAAAATATCAGTAAACAATGAAGAATAAAATGGAGGCACAGTGTTTCAAACAACTATTAGCAAATGATAATCTAGAGAAAGAGGAACAAATAGTGGAGGACTTGCTAGAAAAATTAACAAAGGAAGCAGGGGGGGATATACAAATTGAAGGATGAAAGACATGTTGAACGAACATAGAATACCGACGAAACAAAGCAAGTGACAAATTGTTGCAGAATATAAAAAGTGGGATCAACAAAAGTATAGAAATTAAGGAGGCATTACACTATTGAATACAGCAAACTCATGTCGAGGCTACAGCTAAGACTAGCAGAATGTACTACACGCATACTCGGTCAATATCAGTGTGCATTTACCTAGTCAGAAGTCAACAATATATAGAAAGCACACGAAGAGAAATTGAGGTGCTCTTTATAGATTTTTAACTTACTTTCGATTCAATTAAAGGCCTGTGGTTAGTACTAAAATAAATTGGACTTCAAAATAAATTAAAACGTCTAATAAATATGATAATGACCCAACAATAGTAGATATAAGAACTCAAGTAGGAGAAAGATAAAAATTTGAAATAAACAAGGGTGCCAGGCAAGGACACTCAATATCAGCAGCTTTATTTAATTTAGCTCTAGAATATGTACTAAGAAAAATAAACAAAAGCTCATTAAGAACAAAAGAAGGACAAACCAATATGCTGACGACATAGTACTTATAACAAGAAACCGAAAGAGCAATAAAATAAATGTTAGAAGAATTAATAGTCGAAGGAATAAAAATGAAATTATAAATAAACCGAGGGAAATTGAAAACAATGAGATGTCATAAGAAATTGAAAAACAAAAGGCTTCAATAGTAACTGAGAAAGAGAAACAGATGTAAAAAAAAATAAGGACAAAAAAATAAGGTTTACCATGCACACAAGAAGCACAGCTAAAAGAATCTGGAAAAAGAAACAAAAATAAGATAACAGAATAATAAGTCAACGTTAACGTAAGAATCCGATACCCTTACTACTTTACTTGTCAAAGAAACAAGAACTTAAGAATACTAGAAAGGAAAACACTCAGAAGAATACTAGAATCTATAAAAATAGAAGAAAATAAATTGAGACAAAAAAATACAAGAAACGGGCGAAGACAAATTGGAACAAATAAAATAACAAAGAGTAAACTGGTGAGATATGGAGAGTAGGACCAATAACGACAATATTGAAATGGGGGAATGGAGCAGAGGAACATGTGTCACACCCAGATCTAAATCGTTGCAAGAGGTAAAATAAAATCGCAACAGAGCTAGAGCCGCTACGATATTTGTTGAGCCAATATTCCTAGAAGGCTCCTACGTCATTTCTTGGATTAAACCATATTCAACGTAAGAGTACGCCACAATTAGATATCTGAAAGCAGTGCCGTGTCTTCAAATTTCTAGGAATTTTGGCTCAACAAATATAGTACCATAGGCCATAGATTCAGGAATTGGAGCAAAAAGACAGGAAATATGAGAAGATGGAGAAAATTTCTTCAAGAAATCGAGTATACCATAACACGACGTACTTCGATAGCACTATGATAAAAACCGAGTTCCAGCACTGTTATGAGAAGTGGAAGAACCGTCTCCAGCGCTGTGTAACTGCCCAAGGCAGTTACTTCAAAGGGGAAAATGTTGAGTTGTAATGTTGCTGAAAAAATCGGTTCCATTAAATAATGGAAATAAAGTTATTTACACACCTCGTATGTAGTTTACGATTGCAGTCCGCAATTAACAAAGGATAATTCCCTTCGTGATTTTTTACGTATGCAATTAGCGCTTGTAAGCTCTTGCACAACTATCTTGTATCTGCCCAATTAATGCACCACTAATTATGACGTTATATAGGGAGTTATCCAGATTCTATGAGTTAATAGCTTTAATTGATGTGAAAGTAATTATAGCAAAATTAGATTCATATTAACTAGCTAGTCACACAGTATAGCATGCAACAATGCAGTTTCCCTATTCTAATCGAAACATTAAATTCTAATGTACTACATGCAAAAAGTTTGTACAACCAATTTACTATGCATGCAAAATTTTTATTCAACCTCGTAAAGTCATGGATGTAAACAGCATATACAGACGTAACTAAATAGTTGTACCTAGTACATACTACTGGCTCCTAACATTACGTTTTCTAAATGTTCAGGAATCTCATTGCAGCTTAACCTACGTGAATACATTTTACATTCATGTCACATGCAAATATGATAGGAAATACATTGGTATTAGCATTACCGGTGGCGTAGCTGATTAACAGGTAATCAGGATAGGTACGCATTGGTGTTTTACTCAACACGTATTTAAATTATTTAGTTTAAAGGCGGTGATTGGAAAACGTGTTTCAAATAAAACTAAAACGTGTCTTACGGTACAAATATTGTTTATCCAAACTGCTGATACTACATAATTTTCAAAATCGAAAATTCTGAAAAGAAAGAAATAGTAGATACTTCTTCGAAAAGAAAAATCTAACATTTTTCGCGGTGAGTTTCTCGCTAACCAATTGATAATAGAAATATAAAAGCTTTTTAAATTTACTATATTAAAGTTTCGTGTTTCCCTCCTTCCTTTTCCTTTTTTTGCTTTAAGATCTCCTGGTTTGAAGAAAACACCAAATAGTTTCCCTCCCGCGCAAGGATATAGGAAATAAAATAGGTTTTTCTGTTTTATGCCGATTTAGTAGATAGATAAATTGGGACCCATTCACAAAATCTTCTAGTTTCGATGAAAACTCGAAGATGATTTCTACGACACAGTTCAAACAAGGCCTTAAATCTGAAAAATCACCATATATGCATATATGTAGTCGAGAATTAAGAGGTCCTCGTCCAAACTATCTTCATACTTTCCGATCAATCAATTGCATAATCCTATTCATGTTCCATCCCAAATTATAATTACTATAAATAAATAAATCGCCAATCGTATTTCTTCACTTTGCTACTTAGAAAGAGATCAACCTAAAGTGATTATACATAGACATCGTTCCACAATAATATTGAACGTGCCTCACCAACTAAGAAAATTCACTAAACTGTATCTGAAATTCTACATCATAAAATCATTAGTTAATACATGTGTTTCGTTGAGAACGTGAACATCGTCTTCAAATCGTATAGCCAATATCCACGAATAACTCCACCTTAACCGACTGATGTGTGGATTATCACACAAACTTCTCATTTACAAATTTAGTATCCCCACAACGTATTTTCCCTTAACTAATTAGAAATCAATAGGTGTTTTCTAAACATTTGTGTAACACATTTCATTTTTTCTCTGAATCCAAATTACCACAAATTTTGATAACTGTTTTATAATATTCATTCAGTTAGTTGTCAAATTCTTTTCACCCACTTTTATCAAGGTGAAGTGTATATGTATAAGTACACAGGATATGTAGGCCGAATGTGTATTTAATCATTTGGTGAAATAATGACCGCAAAAGGGCGTTGTGATCAGAGGTTATGAAGTACATGTGTTTTTGTCAGATAATAGATAGTATATCTCTGGGGGCGTTGTCTTACGATTTGTCATAAGCAGTTCGAAAAACTTCTGGCTATTCCGTCGTTCCTTCCTATTTTCTGTACAGTTGTCTTGTTCGGACATTGTATTATTTATGGCAGTTCGTATAAGGACTTTTGGAAAATTCCGGTTGATATATTGCGCACTGGAAACTAGACGACTAATTCATAAAACGAGACGTAATAAAAAAGAGAGCCCAGCTATGATAAATTGTGCTGATGTTATTATCTTATTGGGGTTTTCGAAACCGAATTTGAGACGTGATTATCTGTTCTAATAGCAGTAACGATTATTAGATTAACTTTTCACATTTGTAATGACATTATATCTAAATGCATGCCATCTAGAACAAACCCAAACTAAAAGTAGATGTGAATTAGTTATAATACAGAAATTAATTTTATAGCAATGGAATTATTTCGTAGTTCTTATACCTTAATTTTACTGAATTGTCATTTAAAGAATCCTTCTACGCCTATACCTAAATTGTGTCAAAAACTCTATCTATTTTATGTCCGCATTGAGCACTCTTAGTAAATAAATTTTAAACAAGTAATAGTGCCACTTTAAAGGATACTATGAAACGAGTTAATCGTATTAAGTACATATTTATTTTTCTTTAGAGTTTATTGAAAGAAATGTAATTGTGGTCTTAGTACCACATAACTGGAAACAAATCGAAGAAACGTGTCCAATTAATTGAAATACTTAAAAGTATTCTTCTAGAGGATAAGTGGCATTATAACCAATTAACAATTTGAAACAACGAAGCTTCACATGTGACTATAGAAAACAATTTTTCGGTAGCAGAAAGTTGCCATTGAAACCTTCAACCGACACAATCTTTTGATACCTGCATCATATTGATTTCTGACTTTTTGGAAAAATTCGCCTTCTTTAAACTCTATGTTCTTTCACGACCACTTAATAATGCTTAACGAGGAGTATTTTTTCTCCATCAAGAGGCCCATTACCAACACCAGATTCGCAACAGAATGTATACAATATTACTTATAAGATAAAATCTATATATTTATTAATCGTGACCTAAGTTATTGTATTTAAATACTTATCTTTCCGCTTACTTCTACCACTGTCTAGGTCATGGGCAATGATTACTACCACTACTGGAACCAAGAACTAATGGAACACTTAAGATTTTGATTGTTAATATAATATCAAATAAAGAAAAATTCGTTTCCTTCTGAGACACTTTACCTGCCTTTGCTTTTTCTGAAATTTTTATTTCAAAATCTTGAAAATTAATACTTGCCTGCCATTAATTATTACTTTAACTTATACTTTATAATAATTTTAAGGCGTCTATACTATATTCCATTAATTACATTTTCTTAGTTACTAATTATATATATTTATAGAGTAAATAGGAAAATTTATGTGATAAAAAAACAATGTAAACATAAGAAATGTCATTTACATAAATATTAAACAAACGCAGTTCCAGATTGGATACCTGGGGTACAATAGAGGTAAAGTAATATATCTTCAAAGAAAAGACATCAGAGAAACCATAACCCTTTTTATTTGACAGAAACCAGCCCCGAAAAGAAACTAAAGTAATCGAATTCAACCAACTCAACTCAACATACATACTCTGGTCAATAGAGTCGAGAATCCTGCAGAACTCTTTTCATGTAACCTTTGCTTGTCCTCTTCGATCCGACACGTTACTAATATATTGTATTCAGCCATAAGATTATATTGTATTGGAAACAAATCGAACAAATTTTTCTCCACACAAGTTGTGGAAAATTAAAACTGGCAATGGTAAAGTATTTTTATTTTTTGATATCACTTATAATAACGTCAGGGCAAACTAAAATCAAAAGATGGCAGAATTCAATTTCTGTTTAACAGTAGTATATGTGGCTACAGTATCCAAAAACGGTGGAGAAGAACAATACGTTTTGTCACCATTTGTATACACAGGTTCACTTTAAGCTAACTAACTTTTTAAGCATGTGAAAACTAAAATGAACGTCTTTTTGTACCCATGGACAAAAAAATAGTACATCGTTACAACCGGACACTATATCGTCACACGATTCTGAAAACTTCAACCGCATAGCCTCCTCTGTTATTTATCCAATATCAAACAAGGCACATCCATTGAACATGGTTGAGAATCGATGTACCGATGATGGTTCAAAGGCATTTGAGTATGCATTAGCTCAACATTAAAGGTAGAAGTGCTTACGATTCAGAATTTATTAGCCATCATAACGCGGTTTCTTGGATAAGTTATGCGAATGCTTTCCGTGGATAGTTCGTTTATTATTATACTTAATTGTAGAGAAGAATTGGTCCATTTCAAGTAGTTTATAGATGCTGGTGGTGGTGAATGCTCTTACTAGACTAGACTGTTGGCGCAAGTTATACTACTGTTCTTTCTGAATCTATTCACTGTATTTATTGTCTTTGATCATCATAAATAGAGTTGCCCGACACGGGACGAACACATAAACGTCACAAAGGACAACTGCAGGGTTGTATTGCTAATGTATAATATTATAATAATAAAGAGCAAACGTTTTTCACTGGAAATCGGTGAGTTTACAAAATCCGAAATACACAACACGAATGCCATGTTACAACTGCCTCAGGGGCTCACTGTTAACAAGTTTAACAAGTGAGTTCGGGAATTTAGCGCTCCCGAGGTACCCGACCTAAAACGCAAACTAAGGTGTAAGGTAACGTGCCGAGAGTTGCGTGGCCGTAGGGGTGTGCGGTATTTAACGTTCCCCTGGGGACACCAGGCGAAACCCCTTGTAATTAGC
Source organism: Chrysina gloriosa (assembly GCA_038088585.1). NCBI lineage: Eukaryota > Metazoa > Arthropoda > Insecta > Coleoptera > Scarabaeidae > Chrysina > Chrysina gloriosa. Next base: position 66,042,828 of record CM076088.1, read on the forward strand.
CTTACTCGATCAAGCGGGGCTCTGATCGGACGGACAGATGCTTCCCTGGCTACTCCTCGTATAGCTACACTATCTAGAATTTCCAAGGCTAAAGTGCAAAAGCTTGTGGAACAGGGCCAAAATTTCATACAGGCTAAAAGAGCCATAATCAAGGCCAACTTCACTAGGGATGCACAAAGGGCCAGATTAGTTTAGATAAGGAAGTTAGGCCTCAACAGGCGGCGTAGGCTACTAAACGTAAAGAAAGGACGGAAGTCCAAAAAACGAGGTCGGAGGGCAGTACTCCCGCAGGTCTTCCGAAAAGCAAGGGGCCACAAGGTTTAACCTTCAAGGAGGCTGCTTTGGAGAGGATCGTGGTAGTATGCAACGACTATCCAGCCACCCAGATGGAGTCGGCAACGCTTAAGGCAGACCAGGACTCTATTATGGAGGCATATAACGGCATTAAGGAGCAAGGGCTTCAAGTCCGCTTTTGAAAATATATGTATATGCGGAAGAACCGTTCTCAAACCTGTCAAGTCTAATTAAAGGTATAAAGCTAGAGAACATACTCTAAGGAGGACCACAATGGACCTGGAAAGGTCACAGTGGAAGAGGCATCAGTGCCAACTCAAGTAATCTAATCTAATCTAATGTTACAACTAAAATAGAAAGCAACTTACTGACAGCATTATGCATATTTTGCGCTAGCACTCTAAGTCCTTCCTCATTATATTAGAGCTCACCTCTATTATCGCTATAGTGTGGATATAGATACTTATTGAGATTTTTCGTAATAACATCTGAAATTTCCAAGATCGCCATAAATTCATTAATGGTTTAGATCCTTCTTCTTCAGAAAATTTGTTATGAAACCTTAAAGAAAGAAACAATTTTCTTTAAAATTCTCTAAAAGTCATCTTTTACACTACTACAATCTTGATTACCTCAAGGGTAGTTTGATTACCAGTCATAACATGAACATGTCTCTTACTTCGCCTGCTAAAATTCTTGTATTTTCTTAGCTATGAATTTGGTAAACTACTTTCATAAGATATTATAAGGATCATTATTAATGTGATTGTTATTATTACTATTATTACACTATTATTATTATTATATTATCACTATTTTTACTGACATTTTTACATGTTTAAATTTGATGGATTGTTAGATCTTCAACCATATTCTTTTTATTTTATTCGTTGCGCTTTACAAACGCATAAGCTCCTGGGCTTAAGTCGTGAGATGAGTAATCGCTGCATGGATAATATAACCAGTAGCCAACAAACCATCGCACTCCGCAACGACGGAAGCGGTATCTTTGACAGATTTCGGCTTCGTTAGTATTCAAATGCGGTCCCACCTACCTACATGGGAATAACTGCTGCATATCTCTTTCGTATAATTGAAATGAAATGAACGCTTTCTTTGTGTGACACCGCCGCGCCGCTACCGTACGTCTGAAATCACAATTAACCGCTTACCAGTGGATGTTTCCACCGCTGCGCCAGCTCTGCGAGCATTGATTATCAACCAGGTCTTGGAATTAAATGCACCATTGTCAAAGAGACGAGTTTCTTCTTTATGTGACACCGTAACATAACGTTAATTTGTTTAAATTATCTTTTAATGTAATCGCCGTGAACGGCTCTTCGAACAGTCGCGTACGTTCTACAACCGCATATTGTATACTAAATATAGAGTACAGTTCAATATGCGCTATCGGATTTACCTCTAGCTCATCAAGTTTAAGATCTTTATGACTCTATTTACAATTTGAGCGATTTGCATCGAACATTTCAATTTACATTTTCGATTTGTTTTTGTATAAGCTGTTTACAGAATTAGGCTTAAGAATTTTAAATATCTCCTTGGAATTTCAAAGTATCACCATCAAAATATTTTTTCCGGTATCAACCAGCTAAAAGATAAGTAAAGTATAAATTATGCTACTCCATTTCAACAGACCAAACAGTGGCCTTTCAGAAAATTAAAGTGCTCACTTAATAGACTCCACCAAACCTGCATTTATCTACGGCAGCTTTTCTCAGATTTTTAGTAAAAAAATTATAACCTATCCTAAATCTTTCTTCTGAATATTGAAAGTTATCTCAGCTTTAGTTTGAAATTTATTTCCAGATAGGCAGTACAAACTCGACCGTATGGTTGTTCCGGCGAAGTGAAAACTCTCCTTCCAAATTCTTTTTCCATCATCAACGATTGAAAAAGGTTTTTAATAAAATATATGTACAGGCGTTTCATCTACGAATTTAGTTAGGTACCAATGAGAAAGGTGCATATGTACATGTCCGAAATGCTAGACTTAAACAAAGGAGTTTGAACGTATCTTCTACCTGGTTGCAAAATCTGAAACATAGCAATAAGAATGCAGATAAAGAAGAAAAAATTTTAAAAAAAAGTTGTCTTCGATCTATTCCAGGTCATTAGATTTGCAACCAATTCCTCCCGAAATTTGGGAAGAAGAGAAATTTCAGATGGCGTTTCTTATAAATTTATCTCTTTCTTTATTAAACCTCCACATACTGTTTTGTAACAAAAGAAACAATTAGATATTATACCTACGGACATGATTATGTGTTTTCTCGATCCCATCAAACTTACAGATTTTTTATTTATAATAAAATTATATTTATAATTTTGTATTTCATTCAATAATATATCATAATTTTAATACGAAATGTGGATCGTTGAACGGTAGTGTGCAGCAGCTCCTCGGGTCACTATTTGCACGAACAATAATCATCAATACGGCTTAGCATGCTCAGTCCCTCGGCACTTAATGGTGTGAAGGTAAAAGAAAACGAAATACAATGTTAAAATTTGATACAAAATCTTGCATTATAAACGAAATAAAATCGCTTCTAGGGCATTGTAGAGTCTTGGGGGAGGGGATGTTTTCTGCTTTTTTACTTTAGTTCTATATCAAAATTATTTATTTCATTTCAAATGTGGTCGTAAAAAGATTAAAGATACCCTCGTACTAAACCACCCGGAATTTATCACTACACTAGAAATTGTTGCAAATGTGTATATTATGGTTGTAAAATGTCGCCAGGTGAAGACAGAAATAGAGAAAGCTCTGCGGATCTCTAGAAACATATAAGAAAATGTATATATATATATATTTCGTGACCTTTTATACTTATCTTATATGATAGATCTCTACCACTAATAGGTCAATAAAACAAGGCTGGTTTGAACGATAGTTATAGAACGTTTACAAACGTTTTCGGAATACCTTCTTCAGTGAAAATATAACTAGTTATATTTTCACTGAAGAAGGTATTCCGAAAACGTTTGTAAACGTTCTATAACTATCGTTCAAACCAGCCTTGTTTTATTGACCTATTAGTGGTAGAGATCTATCATATAAGAGAAACATATAAGGTACATTTTGAATGATGTATTGCCCATGATATATAGCGATGTTCAATACCGATCAGAAATGGTACGCATACAAATTTCTTGGAAATGTTTTCAGCATTTTCGACAAAACGAAGTGGATTTAATGCCCTTACTAGACGAAACTCGACTCCATTACTATACATTAAAGATAAAAGAATAATCTGAACAGTGACGACACCGTGGTCCTCCTGCCTCAATGAAGGCAATGGTTGTTCCATTTGCAGAAGTGGTTATGGTTAAGACTGTTTTAGGACTTAAAAGGTATTATTTGATTGATTTTAATCCGAAAACCGAACCGATCATAGGCAGATACTACACGAAACTTCTGAATAAATTAAAGCAGAGCATCGTCTCAGTTTAAACAAGAAGAAAATCATAGTCCACTTGGATAATACATTTTTGATGGACAATTGAGGAGCATTTGTTTCGTCTTGCTTCAAACCGTATCTTATTCGTGACACTGAAACCTCCTTTCCTGAGTGACAAATACTTACGCTGAGAAATTGAAGTAATTTGGATCCAACAAGTTGTCTTCCATTTAGCAGCACATTCATTTGTAATATAAAGATATACATGACCTTGCGTAAAGAACCATAATAAAATAAATACATTTTGATGTATAAATAAAGGTTATTCGTAAATGGAAAGAACAAAAACAAAAAATAAGTAAACAAACGGGTAGATCTTAATACTTGTATTGCCCTTATTTATTTTATTCTTTACTTCAGGTACTCTTCAACCCAGTAGAATGTCTCCGAGTGCTGGAACGCCTTCAACCATTTGAAAGAAATCTTATCCTCCACTCTCATTACCATTTTGGGTTGATAGTTGTAAAAGTTATTCCTACATAATTAGTGCCAGTTTGAGTTCTTTCCGATCTTTGTTGCTGAAGGATGAGAATTTCTTTATATCGAGTAGGATACCTATGCTTATCTGCGTTGGTGAGGAAGGTTTGGAGGGATTGACGTACAAACTAGAGACAGAACAAATGCAGAGGCTATGGTAAGTCAATACTTAATCAATCTAAGTCAATACTCAATAGTGCTGTTTGTATAATTTGCGGCAACTTGTTCGATAGCTCACGCCAGCAAGTACTCTAATGGCTTCTTCTATTGTAAGAACATATGCTGCGTTCAGGTGGAATGGATCCACACTAGTAGTAGGAAGAAAGTAGGAAGTTCTAGCAGCCTGATAGTTCTATTTTTGTTTCCTTCGCCTTATGACGTAGATAGCTAAAACGAGTTGTCGTGCACTTTCCATTTCAAATGGATATCTACACACACTTCCAAAAATTTGACGGATTCAATATTAGTTGATGTTTTTGTGGTAATTAATTGGTTTCATATTAGTATATAGTTATATAATAATATAAAGAGTAGCTTTTTGAATAAGAAAGACGTGCCCAAGAGAGTAAAGGTACAACTAATAAAACGAACAGGAAAAACCGACCTTGACATATGCATCCGATTCATGGACTCTAATACAAAGACAAAAAGGTAGATTAACGAGTACTGGAATGAGATTTGTGAGGAGAAAAAGGGAAAAACGAGGAAAGATAAAATAAGAAAGCAAGTATTCAGAGAAAAACTGGAGAAAGACCCCATTAACACAACTATAAAATAAGGACAGCTTCAATACGCGGACATGTAACAAGAAGAGATGAGAATAAATTAAAACAGATATTTGAGGCGAGAAAAAATCAGAAAAGAGAAACGTAAGACCAAGAAAGACGTGTATAGAAGAAGTGATACCAGCTTCAGAAAATAGAGGTACAAAGTGGGAAGATGTAAGAACCCTGGAAAACAAAAATAGAAAAAAGTGGAAAAAAATGTGGAAAACTCAACTCAAAATATAACTCAACACCGAAAGGTACAAACATTTCTGCTCAAGTAAGTAAGTAGTTAGTTGTATTAGTATTTAATTCCAAATTATTAATTCCAAATCGGCTTCCACTAGTGCTTTTCTTTTTTCTCGTTCTCATTGAACAGATTATTATTAGCAAAAATTATAATTCCAAGGAAACGTTGTACGTGTCAGTAGAACTCCATTCTAAAATGGTCGGGTAGACAATTATAATCACTTAATTACTTTGAAACAAATAATTAACAGAAAATAATTTCTTTTATTTAAATATCATCTATTTGTTTCAGTAATTTGCTTACAATTGCAATACAATGTCAAGAGAAAACTTTAGGTCCAGAATGTATTAATTAATCACAACCAAACAAAATATTACCCTGTACGGCACTGCCTTTATCTTCCCAAATTAACCGCAGGCAAAAAGCTCAGTTGCCGAAATGGATGTAAAATGGTCGTAGCACAGAGAGTGGTGTGAATATCTGTCGGGAAGCAGCCGTGGCCTGATTGCGGTGTCGGGGGTGGTGCACCCCACAGCGACGATAATTGCTTAGGAGCCCCGCCCTGGCGCGCCGCGTGCCCGCATCTCATTACACTTGTTGACAAATGAAAAACGATTACCGAAGACTGATATTCTGTGCTTTTAATAAATACACACTCATCCGCATCGTCATTTAGTCTAGTTACAATACAAAACTACAACACTACGAACCAACCACTGTACATACATTTAGAGCTTAATGAATGCTTCAAGGGCCCTACAATAAATAGAATATTGCCTTTTTCATTATTCATTGAGTTCTAAGAACTACAGACAAATCGCCGCGACGTACACTGCTTATGTATATCCCTGCGTCGTCTGTAAAATGTCCATCAGCTAACTGTTTGGTTACTAAACATTTTGAATCATAAGATTTTCAAGAGTTGTTGCCTTTACTTAAAACTACTTACATTGACTTAAACTCAAGTCAATTAAAATAACTAACAATAAGAATAAAAATGAGTAAGTATATTTCTTTTATATTAAATACTTCATTGACCTCCAAAATATCCGAAAGAAATATATCATTTTCTTTTTCGTTAGGAGAAATAAACCATCTTTTAAAGAATTAAAGCACTTCACAACCGCTTTTCATTTTAACTGCTACAACTATGTTAAATTGGTACTAAAAGCTTGTTGGTAATGGAAGAACTCATTAAGATCGTATAAAAAAGTATGGAAATTAAACAACAAGTTCCAGCATCTCCTACTCTTCAGATTTTTTAGAGCGATGCTGACGGGTGTCGTCCTCTTGCACCTATCTGATTTAGTTACTAAGATCCTATCGCTTTGCAACATTTGGTAATAAAACATTCTTATCACTAATTGAAATCATTCAGAAGTAAGTGCGATGTTTTGGAAAAGCAATATCAAATCACCATTCTATTAGAATATTTTTAGACTTGTTTCATCAAGTTATTTATTCACATGGAGTATACCTATAGGAAATCCAAGATCAAAGCAATGCGTTATTAATATACACATACATATACTACTTCAACCTCACTGCCATTAGGTTTTGGGATGAGTTGCCCAATTTGCACATGTAAAAAACATCTTAGTGCCAACATTTTAATCAACGCAAAATCTGCTTTTTTCTCCATCTCCCACACTTCCATCCTTTTATAGGGACATGACACAAGTTCGAAGTTGGCCCTTCAGAGACAATAAGAGCTTTGTATTCGCATGCCAACACAACACAAGATACTTACGTTACCAGCAACGTATATATGTACTTACCTGTGCGGAGAACGTGGGTGTCAATCACGATATGACCACAAAGAACGAGGACGTATCCAACGTGAAAAGCAAAGAATTATGTTCCTGCACGTCATAAGGTTGCAGCAACCCAAATGTCTACTATGATGGAATTGATATCTACAATTAAATAGCTGAATTGAATTCGTTCAAGGGATCCCAATCTTCACTCTCCAGGAATTCTTCCACCTAAATCTAGAAGGACTGAAAAACTAAACCACCAAACCTTATTCATTCCGTGTGTTTTGTTTATGACGTAGTTTTTGTTAACACTGATTTTATGTACCTACTATTTTAATGTATTGTTAGTATTTGTACACGTTTCTTTTCCACTACTGACAATGTCTATACCAAAATGCTGTTCGACACAAAAAATTATTATTATTAGTTACTTCTAATAATTCTACGGTCGTCCTTCATGTTGTATACTTTCAAAAATTAAAACAGTGCCTTCAGAAACACTAATTTATTGTGTTGTGTATATATACTACATCTACTCAAGAAGAAATGATAGGAAATATAATCAGCAGAAAAAAATCGAAATAAATAGGACATATTCTGCGGAAACCATGGTAAAGCGTAATTAGACAAGCTATAGAATATGAGGTACCTGGAAAGAGAGAGAATAGAGGGATCTGATATGAGCAGTCAGAAGCTTAACGAAAATGCTTGAGAAACTCCAAAACGGTATCACTGCAAATAATTATTAAGCAAGACATATTTCTAGAACGAGTCCAAGGAAAATCCTTCAACATTTTCGATAAGCTTTGCTATTGACACATGGGGCAGAGAGAAAGATAGAATCGTTTTTCTCTAATGATCTGTATACCCTTTTCCTATTGTAGTTTCCGATTTTCTGTTCTTTTATATTGAATAAGATATTTTTTTATATTTGCTCAACTAAGATTAACACTTAAGAAAGATCTAATTTAGGCATAAGGCCGAAAATACGAACTGGATACTAATGTTTGTGTGTTAGATTATTCAAATTACCTTCTTGTATTAAATTTTTGTTTGTTTAGACTTTTTCTTATTGATTATTATACTGTATTATGTTTCTATCAATACCAAGATTATGTCATTATAATGTATACTTTTATGTAATACGTGCAATCTAATCTACGTGCAATACGTGATATCTAAAGATGTAAGCATGTAATACTCAACCTTCTATATATGCCTCCAATCATAATGCAGTACATCACTGTAAAGTATTTCAAACCAGTAACACAAGGTCTGAAAAATATACTAAAGAAAAATATTTCTTTTTCAAAATATCAAAAAGGCTTCTGCAAATTATAAATCATACCAACGAACATATTGTTAGACTAATTTCAATGTCAAATTCCTCGGTGAATTCGAGTGTGATTTCAAAATAACTCCGTGAATTATTCATTAAGGACTTAGATCTGTTTTGCCGGTGTTATTAATAGTTTTGCAATTTCTCCTTAGCCTCCTCAACAACAATATCCTGCTCTTTTCTATTCTCACCTATAACTCTCCAATTCCTTATTCCTACCACATGTATGTCCTTCTCATTAGCATCTAGCTATCTAATTCTAGGTCTTCACATGTTCTCCTATCTTCTAGCCTCGCTCCTAATCCTTTGTACCTCACGTGTACTGTAAATACGTGGTATATGTCCCCACCAACCCAGACACTTTGCCCTTATTCCATTCATTATACTTGATTTATGAAACATTGTCCTCAGCTCTCTATTGTATTAGTTCTGATTCACAGCTACTTTGCGAGCTTCTTCTTCGACTTAATATTTTGGCTCTCGTAACTACTTTACTATTAATTGCGTGCGATGTAACCTGGTATGCTAACATCTATTCTGTTCAGGATATTCTTTGTCAAATCTCTCTCTATGAATAATGCATACATCTGGAGGTTAGAGTGCTTTATAAATCGAACTGGCTATACTGTACTGACGAGTCCTAATAAATACTAAAGCATAGTCCAGGATGGCAGTCCGCCATTATTAAAGCGTAATTTCCTCTGCAATAATTATTGGGATATGTAATTTGCTATTGCTTAGTAAGCCATTGCACAGTTACTTTGGTACAGATATTTCGTATCGTACTTATTTATATTTATGTATTGTCAACTAATACTCTAAACATCTCTACACGGCTATAAAGAAACTGAAGATGTTTCTGTTTTATCAAAATCATTTTTTTCACATTAAAATGAATGCAGAAAAGAAGTTCTAAATTTCAAAGTGATGAAGATATATTATTGATAGATTACAAATAGGCATATGACAAGGTTGGTACATTCGTCACCTAGACACAATTACTTTTCGTCTTTACTTCATATCTTAGTGGGTTGCAATCATGGTTCTATGTATTTTCTAACTGGTGTTCTGTAAGATCAATGCATGTTCTTACTGCCTATAACATGCTCTCACATCAAAATAGAATTGCTCAGACTACATTACTAACAATAAGTAAGATATATACATACATCTACAATTTTTACCTTTGTGACATCATATACCTACAGTTCTTTACCACATCATATTCAACATCCGCGTCAAACTAGTATTTCTCTATTCCCAAGCACCAAGAGTGAAATAGTGGCGATAATTCTGCAGAACAAGTTTTTAAATAAAGTTTACATGTGGTCCGTCTTTTGTGATAATATGGTAAACGTACATAAGAAGTATTTCGTTTAAGTAAATTCCGAACCAGGTGTTTTCTCTTTTGTTGATACCTATTTAGTTTATAACACCACTTTTACAAAATTAAAGCATAACAAAGAAACCAAATTGGGAGTGAGTCAATTAGTAATTATTAAATTATGGATCCTAAAATAATCTCTCGATATATTTACTCCCACAACAAATGGGTGTTATTAATTGTAAAGGCCAAATCGCTTCCCATGCAAAATTGAAAAAAGATGTCGCAATTCAAGCCATCTGTAATAAAGCGTAGACAGAAGATCTAACTGTATCCGGCCTTTTTTTCTATATTAATATACATGCATACGATAGTCTGTAAAATAGGGACTTATTATGAATTCCACGCGCTCTACTGTTGCTACTTTATGTGTGAATATTTTGATTTACACAAGACGACGTAGAAAACTATTTAATATGTATATAGTGATATTTTAAAAATCTCATAAATAATTCAAGCTATACTATTATTTTAAATTGTTTAATATATTTATTGCTGACGCTGAAGTTATATTTTAAAAGGATAATTAGAATTCGACCGAGCAGGCATATAAAAATATCATTTTGGAAACAAATTTATGATATTTAACGAAAACGATTTGACAACGGATTTTACCTAGAAAAATGTTGGACATATGACGCATGTTAAAAAATTTCCATCCAACACAGTATAGACATGTACTCACACCAGTATACAATTCAGACTATGATTATAAATTATAATGACTAGGTTTTTCTTTACCAAAAGTACTGTTTTTGACAACTTATCTATTTCGCTTTCCTGGTGCTTACTAGTCAACAATTAAGGTGTGTACTCCAAGAATAAAACGACCACAATTAATAGTGAAATAGTTCACACAACATGCCGAAATATTGAATAAAATACCTAGTAATATATGTACATGTATGTGTATGCCTGTGGTTAGTGGCCCAAAATTTGAATATGAGTTTCTTAGTGAGGGACGAGACAGCAAACGTTTCTGGTATTCTAACACAGGAGAAGGTTATTCTTATTTTGTCTTGCAGACCATGTCTTGCTAGTTTACAGCGATAGGTGGTGATATACAGTCCTCAAGAAATAACGATTGCCGTTGCTGTCCAATTTACGCCCTGAATTGAACATATTTGATCTTGGACGATTTATTGAGGAAAATCAAAACAAGATCATGGGGTAGGAAGAAATGCGTATAGCCCAAATAAAGCAAATTCCAAAACTTTTTTATTTGGTTTGATCATAATTTGAGCTTCTTCAGGTTATGACTCTAATACTCAACATTTACAGAGTGAAGCTTCGCAAGAAGTAACTCTGCAGTTAGATTAAATCCAATGGCGTTACGTAGCGATTTGTTTTGTATTTGTTTAATATTTTCATATTGAAATGTATGTTTAAGAATTTCAAAATGGTGAGAACAACTGAAGATTCCTGTATCGTCGTTAAACAGGATTATGGTATTGGCACGACAGTTTCAAAAATAGAAAACTAACCTTCAACTCAATGGAGATGGTCTAGGTTAATATCAAAAAGCAAAGATTTTACTCAGAATCCGTTAGATTCAAAATTTACTAAAGATAAGGATTATTTACTTATATGCATATAAAAAGTAAAACACAGAAATCTCAGATGCAAAGTCTTAATCTTAATTGAACTTAAACTGAAAAAAATAAAACATTTTGCAAAGTATTGTAATTCTAAAAGTGTTTCAAATAAGAATTATAAATACATAAATTAATTGAATGTAAATGAATAAAATGGCAGTGTAAAATGGAAAAAAGAAGAAAGATAAAAGAAACAAATCAATTAAAATCATTGACAATAAGTACTTATTGGAAAATTATGGCCAAATGTTGTAAATTTGGAAACAGCATCCACACAAAAAAAAAATTGTGCCTTTACCCAGAGACTTTTTTGTTTTTCAACGACGCAGACGATACAGAAGGGTTAATAGAATGACATCAATTATAACTAAAAAGGAGCCAGTAAACCTACTTCAGCAGAAAAATTACGTAGAGGACATAGTAATAAATCCGCTTATGGGAAGGAATTTTAAATTTTGTTATTAAGACTATTAAAACTATTGTATTACTGTTAGTATTTTTAATATTTAAATATTATAGTTTTGTATTATTTATGCTTTCTATTTTTACATTCTTATTACTTACTTATTACTATTATTATCTACTAAACGCTCAATTAGCAAGAACACGAAATAATTCAAACGCAAGATGTGAAATCTTTAAAAAGAATTAAAAGTTGCATAAGAAACCATAGAATGAGAAACACAAATATAATAGAACTACCAAATATATTTCATTTAAATAACAAAATACAAGAAAATACCTAGAATATTTCAATAGAAAGGAAGAAGGAAGCTTCTCACTGAAAGCACTACATTACAAATGTAAGGGAAGGAGTAAAATGCGATCAAAGAAAAATGAATGATACTGCAACAGAGGTGGAATGACAGCGTCAATCCGATTTACACTACTTAATAATAACTTATCATTAAGGTTTGATAAAGGAGTGGATGACGTGTTATCATTAAGTAGTGTAAATCGGTCTTTGTCTCCACTTACGGGCAAGGCGCGACATAAAAATTAGGAGGTACTTCTACTACTACACGTCATCCACTTTTTCCAAACCTTACTTACCATACACTCGTTTGTCGAACCTTAGTAATCGATGTAATCAGATTCAATAATACAATCCAAATTGTCAACAATAAAAAAACTAACACTATTTTTTTAAGTTAGCCACATTTCGAATTCTGTATTTTATCTAAAATAATCAGCACTACTTATTACAAAAATAAGTAAATAAATAAATAAAAAGTAACTTGTCTCCAGTGTTTATGAATTTATAAAATCCTACAGTATACATTTAAAATACATCAGACGTATACAAAGTTGTCTAATTTCTAAGATGGAAATATAAACGGTTGCAAGCGCTGCCAATCATTTATAAAATAATATTTGCGCTGATGTAAGCAATTCTGTTCAGTGTTTTTGCACGGTTGACGAAATTGAATTAGGAAAAGGCTTTTCGCGTGGGGTCACTTTCTAATTTATAAAATCAATTTCAACAGATTTGCAATTAGTGCACCAAAAAACCGACTAATAAAGTGTTTATGATACAACAACAGCAGTGTATTCAAACATTTGTAAGTTTAAATAGTATTTTCTATTTATAATTTTATACGAAAACAAAAAAGTAAATATTTGAAATCTAGAATTTTTTACAATATTAATTTAAACAATTTTTATTCGAAATGCCGTTTTATCATTTACTTAATACTATGTATTAAACTTTGTCTACAGTAAATATAATTTTAAGAAATATTTCAACAACAAAAAATGCCTTAAATATATTTATATCTTTACCCATGCACCATACTAACTACAAATATTACAGAACAATGAGAGATATTAAAAACCTACAGTAATTTAGGAAGTGTATATATATATATATATATTTCGTGACCTTTTATACTTATCTTATATGATAGATTTCTACCACTAATAGGTCAATAAAACAAGGCTGGTTTGAACTATGGTTATATATATATATATTATACTGACGAAGGTGTTCCGAAAACGTTTGTAAACGTTCTGAAAATATAACTATCGTTCAAACCAGCCTTGTTTTATTGACCTATTAGTGGTAGAGATCTATCATATAAGGTAATTTAGGAAGTGAATATTTTAATGAAAAAGAAAACTGATTCAAGATCACAAACGTCCTTTCAGTTATTTACTCATTTACTCATACAGCATTTTTCAGATTTTCCGCTTGGAAGATTGTAAACCTACTTATACGCTACGAAACTACTGTATTTAACGAAAATTGTTTCATTGATCTTTAGTACAATAAAAAATATAGGAATTACAACATATGTATGACAAACAGGTTTAGAATGCGATTATTTCAATTGCACTAAAACTGTTGTAAACATATGTATATAGAACAAAATAAATATATCTACATGATTGTATATTTTTGATCATGTTTTCCAAGTCGTTCATGTTATATCTTTCAGTATAATTGAAGATCCAATGTACCTATTCCTGTTGCATTTGCAACACATACATCTGAAATATGCATGTTGTTAACATATCAACAGCAACATGACAAAAGTCATCCAGCAACTGCAATGTCAATAGGGAGAATTACAGTTCCTCAGTTTATTGATCGAATGTTGGTGATGTGCTAACATTTGTTGATGAAAGAAGAGATAGTAACATAATCATATAATTATTCTTATTCGTTAAAGCCATTGCTAATACTTTTAAAAGCAAAAAGGAAATTCACGCAAATATATTTTTCTGTTAATCCTGTAAAACGTAACAAGGATGAGGCGATTCAATCATTTCTTTGAGTTTGAACGTCAATATTTGCTGTAGCCACCTCTTGGTTTCAAAACACCGTTTATTCTGATGGGTATGCTTTATTATTAGCTTTTCACAACTTTCTACCGATAATTCTTTTCCAGTGAGATTTTTGTCACAATTCATTAAGGATGCGTGAAACACTATTACTCGCTGCCAAGGATCTTTTGAGTTCACCCCATAAGTGTTCTATGAGGTTGAGGTTCGGAAACTGTGTGGGCTAATCGAGAATTTGGATATTCTTATCCTGAAATCAGGTTTTTGTAACTCTTGCTTGGGATGATTATCCTGTTGAGAAATTGTATTATCAATAGAAAGACCCCATTGGCTCAAGCTCGCAAAGAGATTACATAATCTGCGACGCTCATTCATTCCTGAATCCTGTAACATTTTCAGACTCAATTCCAAGTCATACATCCCCACAGCATTAACGATCCGCCACCAAACTTCAGGGTTGGTCGCACGTGTCATGCTGATAGTGACTCACCATTTCCGCACCACGCCCACTGCTACCCATCTGAACCAAATCTGTTTATTTTTATTTCTTCGGACCATATCACTCTCTTCCAGTCCTCAATTGTATAATTTTTATGTGCTTTCGCGAATTCCAGCCCCAATTTTGTATAACGATTTTCCATTCCAATGCTTGAGATAGCAGGCATTTTCGTTGTGGTCAGCGTTTTCTGCCAAATTTTCCAACTTTTTAGAGCATTGCACCCTACGTGCGACCTCACTGTGGGAGTGACCGTCATGCAGAAACTTCTCTACTAAATTTGCTGTTTTTTTATATCGGTTTTATCTAAATAAGTAAACTTTCTTTACTGAATAGATTTCAGATTGACATAAAATTTAAAATACTGACTTCTTCATCCAAAAATAATAAAACAACACACATTTTCCTGTTGGTTTCTACCGCATCAACATCACTTTTAACATTTATTTGATACTAGTCTTAACTTCAAAAAATTTATCGATAAAGTTTCCTG
Organism: Chrysina gloriosa; assembly: GCA_038088585.1. NCBI lineage: Eukaryota > Metazoa > Arthropoda > Insecta > Coleoptera > Scarabaeidae > Chrysina > Chrysina gloriosa. The sequence goes on from CM076088.1 coordinate 66,057,943, forward strand.
GCAATTATTCTTCAAATCAAATCACGCAGGCAAATGACATCAAACAGACGCTAGATATTACAAATAAAAACCGTAATGGTAACACTGCCATTAGTTTTAGTGGTGATATACTCCTGAGATTCAACTAGTATCAAAATATTTGAAAATGCTATACACATTCGATGAATAAATTGAAGAACTGTATACATTGGTTAAATACAACATACTCTCCAGAGCAAAAGAGCAAGAACATAATCCCAAATTCGAACACTAAGAAAGGTTCATAACGGCCGAGCATTCAGTTTTAATAACCACAGAACCGCCAAAAAACCTGAAGATCTCGTAAACGTTTCATAAGCTAATTGCTGAAGATAATCAAGAGTACCAACAATTTCGTTACAAGAATTACTATTGATTGAGTAAAAATCATGAGCAAGTTACTCTAATTAGCAAATCAACGCCACCCACCCCCTCCTCCTCAGTTCTGCAGACCAGCAAAGCAGAACTACTGAATTATAACGGGATACTGAAAATCCTAAGTCAATCCTTACATAAACTCTGAATAAGTTAGTAATCTCCTCCATTAGACGAAGATCAAAATGATGAATGAAGAGTTCTAACAATTTCAATAGAAATAGAATGTTTACTTATTGAATAAAAATTGTCACTAAAGAACTCTGTTTAGTAATTCATCGCAAATACAGATCAGCAAAGCAGAATAACTCAATAATATAGATAGTACCTATAACGAAGAACAGGAAACAATAAATCAATCTTTAAATAGCACCCAAATAACCTATCAGTATGATCAGTGAGTGGTAAAACTTTGCGACTGGTGTGTATCCATATAAAACATTTGAAAATATCTATCCATACATTTGTTTTTGCAAAGTGTTATGGAAAAATAATTTAAAATAAAGTTTATTACCTGCACTAAAATTACATCACGAATTGTTATAAAACTGGTAATTTAGGAAGTTGTTATTCAGTCGTTCGGTTAATTACATTTTGTGACAAACGCGATAACCAACCCAATAAGTATCTAACTACTCAATATTATGTCCCGAGTTTTTCATTCATTTATAACAAACTCTATTGTAAAAAATAGTTTAAGAAATCCCTTGATAAACAATTGGCTTTAAGATACGCCAAGAATAGCTACAATAAAAGAAAGGTGGAAAGAAATTTCAAACAAATGAAAAAGTGATATTCCGATTTCCGAATGATTACTTTTTGGATGGTTTAAAATAAATTGGATACTCGCTGGACATCAAACCGCCCTCGTATGCTGAACGATTTCAAAAACTGTAACGGAAAATAGACGTAATTTTAGGATATTACCTGAAATTAATTTCATTTAGTTGATTTCCTTGTACTACTTGGCATAAATATCATTATTTCGAAATATGAAAGGTCTATTAAATCCATACATTGACTGTAAGTGGAAAATATTTCGAATTGTATAGGTATGCCTGCTAAATCAATAGTTTAATACTATTGCTGAATCACATAAGATATTGTGATTACTATTCCCTAATAAATCATACTGATAATGCTTTAGACAAATTGTTTTATTCGTATTTGATAAAATACGATAATTATTAATCTAATTTGTATTTTTAAATATATGTCGAAAAACAAATATTGTAAGGATAAAATAGTGTTGCATAACATGTTTGTAGTATTTATTAATGAAAATCGAAGATAGATATTTTTAAAAGCTTTTATTTCCTAGGAGCGGCATTATACGCAGGATATTTCCAAATTTCTGGGATTATTGCTATATTTTTTTATTTCGTAAATTTTTAACAGAATCTCAATGTAGTTTCTCAATATAATCAATTTAATTTTTAGAGTCTCTGCGCTCCACTTATTTATAACAAGTTTTACCTCATTTAACAGGTAAATATCACCAGAGCCAAGTCCAGGGAATAGAGTGGATGTGAAATCAACTCCCAGCGCAATTCGCTTAAAACATCTTTCTTTTTCATGCAGTATCAGGTCTTGCATTATCCTGTTGCAATAATACACTTTGATGCAACTTCTCAAGTCGTTCCTTGCAAAGCGCCTACTAATGGGTCAGATAAAAGATTAAAATAACATTCTCCATTAATGGTAACACCTTTCAGTAGATAATCCATAAAAATAATGCCCTCCAGGGACGCATAATAAAATAATAACCTTCTATCGTCTGCATTCTAAATTGTTTATAAAGATTTGCAGTTCACCAAATTCATTACCACACTGATTTGAATTGTAACTAATCTTTCTTTGAAGTTTCATTTCCATCTTCCATATATCTTCATGTTCATTAACGCACATGAGGTAGGAAGATTACCTCTACAGATCAACACTATTATCTACCCTTAACGTAACGTGCAAATACCTATAACTTTGTCAAGGGAATCGTCGTTGGATGGATGGTACCAAATTCTTCTAATATATTCTCTCCATTTAAAGCTAGAATGTCTGTCATTCCTTAATAAGGGGTTTACTGATTCCAATACCACATAGCATTGTGTACCCCAACTGCCTGGTTTGTTTATTGTGGGACTACGCTTTTGTGTTAAGTGCAAATGCGGATAATCCTGCCATGAGGCATGTAATTAATATATACGTTTAATAACAATTTGAATAGTTAGACTAAAATTAAGAATTTGTAGTAGTCGTATATACATTACATTTGTTTGACTGAAGACGGAAAACGAACCATTAATGATCTCACCGTCATCAGTACATTTTAATTCGTGCTCAGCAAGCAACAAAGTCTCTCCGACCAGTTTGCAGTAATAATTTTCCTTCAAATCTTTTGGGTTTCAAAGTATTGACATCTTATATTTATGTGTTTACTGTTTGAATCTAAGTTGCCTGTGAAAGTATGAAGGTTCTCAAATCCACTTTGAAATAGCACTCAAGCAATTATTTTTGTTGTTTGTGATCTCCGTAATTACATGTATGTATGAAGAACTTATAAGGTCACTATGTATGAGCATTTCGAACTGAACACAAAACTCTGTTTCTTTATAAATACTTACTATTTATTTGTTTCGAATAATGCTTGTTTTACGTGTATAAATGCTGCACCTCGTTCAATTCCAACTAGTCTAGGTCGAGTCGATCTTTCTATCGTGAATGTGTATGTTGTAATTTGCGTCTTAACTGCAATTCATGGTATTTGAGTTGCAGTAGATTTATATGCATTATATAGAGAATCATGGTTAAATTTTTAAGTGGGCGTAAGCGAGCATCAGACAACAGCGAACGAAGATAGAATTAAGAAAATATTCTCAGGGATACTTATATTTTTGGTTCACCAGCATTGAAGTAAATGAAGAAGGAAGGCCTGTGTGTGCCATTTACTCAAAAACAGCAACAGATAGCATTAAACCGAATAAATTTAAACGACATATGGAAACACTTCATACTGAGTACTTTAACAAACCTCGAGAATTCTTCGAATTAATTAAAATCATATGAAAAGTCAAAATTGTTTCTTTAAAAGACTTATGTAAGTGAAAAAACTTTACTTGCTTCTTACAAAGCTTCATATAAAATAGCCAGATGTAAAAAGCCGCATACATTGATGAAGAGCTTATTTTGCCAGCTGCAATTGATATTGGTGAAACTATGTTTGGAGATAATTCAAACAATTCCAGTCCATACCTCTATCAAATAATACCGTCACTTATCAAATTGGTGATATAGCCGAAGATGTACACCATGAACTTTTCAGGAAATTGCACAACAAATTGTTTTCAATTCAGCTTGATGAGGTAACAGATAGAAATAAAGATGCTCATTTAATTACGTATGTTTTAATGCTATGTCAGCAGCAGAAGAATTACTTTTCTGTAAACTAATAGAACTCAAAGCGACAGTACTTGCATTATTTGCTATCTTAAATGATTTTGTAAACGATGCAAACATAGAGTGGAGAAATTGCGTCGAAACCTGCACCGATGGTGTTCGTACAATGCCCTGAAGAATCGAAGAATACAAGCAATTGTGAAACAAAAATATCCACAGTGTGTCCGGACACATTCTATGGTCCACAGAGAAGCTCTGGCTGCCAAACAAATGAGTTCTGGTCTGAGTATTGTGCTAACAACGGTTGTAACCGTAGTAAATTATATTGAAATGAGACCCTAAAATCAAGAATGTTTTCTGAATTTTGGATAGACATGAGTGCAGTACATTCAGCATTACTATTTTATTGCGAGGCAAGATGGTTATCACATGGGACATGTTTGCAACGTGTTTTTAAACCAAGAGATGACATCGCCATTTTTCTAGAAGAGTAAAATCGACCGAAAGGCGAGAAGTTTTGAGATGATTTATTTGTGATGCAATTGAGGTACTGGGTCGACATTAAATACCTTGAATCTTCAACTCCATGGAGCAAGCACACATATTTTGGATACGAGTCATAAAGTTAACGCTTTTTGTAGAAAATTGGAATTGTGAAGCAGAAATTTAAAGAAAGAACATCTAGAAGTGTTTGCAAGTGTGGATGAATATGTAAAACTTACAAGGTTGAAGGATATATTTTTGTAACCATTGAAAATCATTTAGCCACGCTGGCAAAGAATTTTAAAAAGTATTTTCTTGCTGACGATAATCTGGTAGCAAGTTACGAGTGGGTTAAGAACCAATTTCAAAATACCCCGAAAATATTCAGGGCAAGTGACGGAATCAAGAGACAATTTAGTAATAAATAAATAAACTCCTTGAATTTTGGCCAGAAGTGGATGATAAATTTCCGCCACCTAAAAGCATTTCGTATACTACATATTACCATTTTCAACATCCCTTTGCGAAACCGGATTTTGTGCTGTGGTTGCATTGAAGACAACATATAATCTCATCTAAATATAGAAAAAGAAGAGTGTCAAATTCTAATATCTTTCTTTCGAAAAATTTGCTCCGCAAGAATTTAGTATTAAGTTTTTAGTACTTTATATTTAATTAAATTATATACATTGTGCAGTACTAATATAATCTTATTGTATATACACTGTATTTTATTTTTTATTATGTCAGAATGTATTTCATTGCTTTTCTTTCAGTAAATCAAATATTTTTGTAATAATATTTTTCTTATTTCTTTTTCCTATATACTCAGGTTAAGAACCGCTGGCTTACGGTATTGACCTATAGAATCTCGGTTTTGGTGAGATTATGTTTTGGGACTTCTCGTGTTGTGGAGAACATATTTTTGGTCTTCAGAAACGATAACTAGTATTGTTATCACTCTGCAAGCGCGGTAATCTGTAAAGACAATTTTGAAAATGTTGATACTTTGCATTTCAGCAAGAAAATATACATTTGTTCATAAATAATAAATTGAATTCGAGTAAATATTGTCACCGAACAATACAATTCTCATATAAAATGATATCTTCAGTAAATCCAAATAAAGCAGTCACACAATCTTTTACTACGAGGGCAATTCGTGAAGTAAGTTCCGTTTGGTTATTTAAAAAACACCAATACTTGAAGAGGTTTTATTATATACAACTTAAAGCTACTACTTTCAGCTATTTTTCTACATAGTTGCCATTAAGACTGAGACATTTGTTTTAGCGATGAGCCAGTTTTTAGCCCTTTTCATATAACTCTGCCGCCCTGTGAAATAAGCCATGCTGTAACATTGTCCTGCAGCCCTTCATCGCTGTCAAACCGTTGTTATCCAGGTCATTTCTTTCATTGTGATTCGCCAATTTTCACGAATTCTCCCTTCGACATTACCCAAAAGTCTGCCCATCACAGCAGTTGGTATTCCACTCCGTTCTTCATCATGAATATTAGTTCTGCGGCACAATCTTCTAACCATACTATTACTTATGATATTTTCACCATAAACAGAACAAAGTTCTCGATGGATCTCAGTAGCCTTTATGTTTTTTGCACACAGAAATAGGAGAACAGCACGCAGTTAACGGTTGTCGAGATTTTCAATTGCAGCAGCCATTTTAAACTACCAAAGTAACACGAAAGAATGGCTGAATGATTCCCTCACTAGCACTGCCAGACTCACATTAAACCAGACAACACCGCAGTGCTGCGATCGCACCGCTATCCTCACTCCTCTGCTCACTAAGCGGAAACAGAAATTACTTTACGAATCATCCTTGTACAAACATAGTCATAAATAGAGTTGTTCAATTTGCGCCAATAGTACTACAACTATCTGAAACAGTTGTATTAGAATAAACGAACATTGCTCTATACGAATACAAATGGCTTCATACTTTACATTGAAACTGAGAACGTGTAGTACAATCGTTTCAGATAGTTATAGTACTATTGCCGCAAACTGAGCAACTGTAGTCACACATTCGTTTTTCAGTCAAACTTGTTTTCAGATTGTTGGACCTGTATACGAAATCAACATTGAAGGGGGCAGCACAATCGCCGCTAATTGTCCTAGATTAATGTATTTTGGGTTGCATAACGATCTCATAAGATTTAAGATTCTACAAAATGTCAAATAGTAAACAAAATCGGATTTACCATTTACATTATATTCTTCACATCACTTTTATCAGTTAGAATAGGAAATGATTGTGATAAGAAATCAAATATACCACTCATTGACGGTTATCTTTCCCCTGTGTACACAAAACCGAGTTGTTGAATGAGGTTATCCAAATAGTACTAAAGTAATGGAATAATTTAAGATATTAAAATAATATTCACCACAATGGCACTATATTGTGAACATCAAGAATCTTTGCTTAACGACGACGATACATTTCTACTGGATGATGAGAATACAGATGATAAACAGTTAAAATGTTTAAAGTGCAGTAATAGGAATAAAGTACACACTGAAGATTTCAACTCGGCCATACAGATTGAAGGAAACAGTTGGTTACAAAATAAAAATGGTGTTATTACAGGAATGCCTCATAACGAGAGGCTGAATATTAATAATAGTGATAATTTAGATTCGCCAGAGGATTCACCTTTATTGACAAGTGTAAGTAAGAATTTTATAGTATCTATTTCCAGGTACACATTTTTTATGTTCCAGAGAAGAAATAGCGCTTTTGGCAATTTATCTATAGGAAACTATCATTGCCATGGAAATTACAAACCTAGGGAAGATTTGACTGCTTTAAAAAGCTGGTTGCAGTGTCATTGATTTGTTTATTTTTTATGGTAAGACTTCCAGTTCATTAAATTGTAATATTAACTTTAAATGCTTTGTTTCTGATAAGCATACTGCCTGCAAGACATTTTCATCATTTGACATCATAGTTTTAGTGATTATTTAAAAAATGAAATCTTACAATGCAGCCCTTTTTTAATTCAACTTTTGATTGTATCAGGAAAACATTTCATATGTTACTTTAGTTTCTTTTGCACCTTTTGAACCCACCAGATACTTACATTAATTAAGAATCACCTTTTAATATAAAAATTAAATAACATTATCTTGGTTTCTACGTGTTATCTTTGTTGCTACTAATTAAATTCATATCATTTGGTCAGTTCGTTTCTAATGTTACATAAAACCCCATTAATTTGTGACCAGTTTCTTATGCATGCAAATTTAATCTCATGCGAAATTATTTATTAGCACAAATTTGAATGTGAAAGTCTCCCAACCTACTTGAATGATCTTACCTTCTGAAATTAAATATGCGGAATCTACCAAATTAGAAACTTTCCTTAAATTTTTTAATAACAGATAATTAAAATTAGAAACAACACATAATTTCTCTTATTCCTCAAATCCTTAGTTCCTTAAATATCAATTCTGTTTTCTGTACTGTAACCCTTTCATGTGGTACACCATGGCACTACCATCAGTATTTTAAATTATATTCCACAACCAAAAGATGTACTTCATACACTATGTAAAGTATGAATTAAGCTCTGCTTTAAAATCGATGTATATACGAGGGCAATTTGTAAAGTAAGTTTCGTTTAAAAAAACACCAATACATGAAGAGGTTCTTATTATTATTAACTTAAAGTTGCTACTTTGAGCTATTTTTCTACATAGTTGCCATTAAGATTGAGCCATTTGTCATAGCTATGAAAGTTTTTAACACCTTCTTCATAAAACTCTGCCGCTTGTAAATTAAACCATGTTGTAACACTGTACGTGAAATTTGAAGGAACAGGGCACTCAGTTCTGTGATTATGAATCTCCGATTTTTACGAATTTTCTCGTCATTACTCCAAAGTTCGTCCATCACGACAGCTAGTCTTCCACTCCGTTCTTCATCATGGTTCGTCCTTCTTGAAACATACGGCACCATCTTCTAACCACACTGTCACTCATGACATTTTCACTATAAACAGAACAAAGTTCAGGACAAATCTTAGCAGCCTTCACGTTTTTTGCACACAGAAATCGGATAAAAGCAGGCAGTTTACAGTCGGCGGGAATTTTCAATTGCAGCAGCCATTTTAAACAATCAAAATAGCACAATGAATGTCCGAACAATTCTCACATTAACACTGCTAGACTCACATTAAACCAGACTACACCGCAGCGCTGCGATTGCGTCGATATCGCCACTCCTCTGCTCACTAGGCAGAAACAAAATTTACTGTACGAATCGCCTTCGTATATATGTTTCATGATCTTTTTATACATCTTCTTCATCTTCTTCTTACTCTGGAAGTCTTCTACCTTCCAGTGTCGAGTTATTTTTGAGTTGACTTCTCTGGTACTGTTCTCCACATTTTTATACTAATCTTTTTAAATACTCTCTACTACGTCCTGAAAATATAACAGTTTCCCAAATTATTTATTGATTGATCTTAAAGTAGTAGAGATTATTTAAAAGATAATTAAAATTAACGTCATCACACCAGTTGTAAAAACAAAAAAGTCAGTAAACAGTTGTTGATAGTTTGCCCTATCTTGTCGTTCAACCTCGCAGTTTCAACATATGTATTTCTTTAATCGAAGGTACTACAACGTTCATGCACCAAATAACAAAATTTTAAAACTAAGTCTACAAGAACTCATGAAAAATTTGTATGTTACACTCTAATGTTGCTAAACTGAACTTTACTAGATCCTATCCAGATTTCTTTCAAAGGAATTTTTGTATGCTCTGCAGATTGCGGAATTAATTGGAGGATATTTAGCAGGTAGTTTAGCTGTAATGACCGATGCAGCTCATTTATTCTCAGATCTTATTGGATTCCTTATTTCCATCATATCCATATGGATCGGACGAAAACCACCGTCATACAAAATGACGTTCGGTTATCACAGAGCAGAAGTGTTGGGCGCTTTCTTAAGGTATTTTCTTACAATATTTTCTCTTAACTAAACTTGATAAGATACATAGGCTTATATTTACACTGGAATGACGAAAAGTAAACGCCTGGTAAGAATTCGATTATTAGATTAAAACAAATTTCTTTGATAACAATACATGTTATATTACAAATTATACCAAATGGCCTGTTAGAAGTAGTAGAGTTGAGAAGTAACTATGTTAAAGTTACCAATCCGCAAAAACTAAAACAAAATGTTATCTATAATATGGAAATAGTATAAGATTATTCAAAACAGTAAAAGAAGAAAATCCCTTCTAACAATTAAACACAAAATTTAGAAATCTATTTTTTATTTGTAATACATCCTACATTTGGTTTATAATCCAACAATAATTCTGGAAAAGACAAAAAACAGTATTTAAGATTAACGTTTGATGAAAGTTGACTACTACTCTCTAATATCAAACCTTTAAAATTAAATTTTATTCTCATTTTTACATTTATAAGTAGACTGTTACAAATAATTAATTATCTTGTAGCTTAATTTATAAACAGATGCATATCGCGTCTGTAAGTGGCAAGATAAATATATTCTTCTAGATAAGCACCCAAGTGTATAATACTTATGTGTATATTCTATTACTTATTTATTCAAACTTATGAAGACATAAAGATGAATATATGGATTAGAACTTTAGACAACCTAATATGCTTTCGTTTGCGTGATTTTGAAATCCTACTTTTATGACAATTAATCTACAATCACTGGAATTTCGAAAATAATAAAATTAATATATTTGGTGTGACAGGCACGTTATGTGTATACAGTTACTGTAAAAAGTCTACGCATACCGTAAGGAAAAAGACCTGTTTTAAAAAGAAAAATAAATCATACAAAAAAAATAATTATTGTCATGAAAAATGACATGCCAATGTACGTTAAAGAAAATTTATCGCCGCGTTATAATAATTATTATACATAGGTTTTTAATTGGGGTGTTTCCAACTATCCTACCTTTTTAGTACTAGTTTAGAATTACCTTATTTGATTACTCATTTATTTTGGTTTCTAATTAGATGGACTGTACTAAATGCACTTTATTTTGTGACAATTTATTACAAAATCTCTGAAATATAGTTAAGAACAAAGGTGTGTCATACTTTGCTAATTCTCTTTATTGCGTTTTTTGTATTTTTGTATTTTTTAGTGTAATGGTAATATGGATTCTTGCTGGAACGTTTTCCATACTTGCCATTGGAAGATTAATCAAAGGTGAATACGAAATAGATGCCACTGCGATGCTTATAATATCGTCACTAGGATTACTTATCAATTTAATGTAAGCAGTAGAATTTTCTAGATATTAAAATATAACTTCATAATTGCGTCATTAAATATAATAATATTAAAGTTAAGACGAACATGCAATCTAGCGTTGCATCTTTTATTATTATTATTATTATAAAAGTGTTTATCGTTGACTTCTTTATATTGCTCTATTAAAGTATACGAGGGATATTCCGAATGTTTTAGGGATTTGCTTCAATTCAATTGGGTAAACCTTATAGCTCACGCTATAGGTCAGAGACAAGTCTTGACACGTTTACACAGCCGTCCCGTATAATATTGTTTAGTATACTTCTGCTACTTGATTGACACTGACGTATTTCCTTACCGCTTACCTAACACTTTCTTTTTATTTAAAGAAGGTGGGAAACGGTTCAGCGTCTGCAAAGTATACCTGGAGAATCTGCATAATCTATCAGGACTTGATAAATTGTCGCTGCTTTCCAACAGATGGCGTCACCAGAACCGCGTGCGTGTTTAAGATGGTAACTCATCTATAAGCAAGCTTCAAGTTCAGTGTCATTTTGCTGACGTGTAAACTACTTTTTTTTCATAGTATTAAACATGTCGAGTTTAGTGCTAAAAAATATTTGCGGGGAATTTTACTGCACTACTTTATTTTTAAAAAATCTGCAGCTAAAGCACACAGAATTCTTGTTGACTTGCAGCGACTATGCGCTGTCGAAAACAACATGCAAAGATTGGTTTAGATGATTAAAAAATAGTGACTTTGATGTTGAACATAAGAAACGCTCTGCCGAAAGTTTGAAAAAACTAATAGCTAGCGGTGGACAATACTTTCAGTGACTGTTTTTAACTACTTTTTTTTTAAAATAAAGCATTAATTTCCACGAAAAATTAGCGAGAACTTATTCAACGAAACTGACGAAATAAATAATTATAACCAAATTTCCAGAACTTCGGAAACATCCCTGGTACATTGGTGTTGAAACAGTTTCATGAAAGTTGCTTATCGTATTCAAACAATTCTGTTTATTTATTTAAATATTCTAAATAGGAAACGAAAAATTGTCTTGGCTTTGTATGACTATATTTACAGCATGGGTGCAGTGTTACATGGTGGTCTTCATGGTCACAGTCATTTATCTCATTATCATTCCCATGAAGAAAATATAAATGTGAGGGCTGCAGCGGCCCACATTATTGGTGACATTTTACAAAGCGCTGGAGTATTGCTTACTGCGCTAATTGTAAAGTTTGCCCCAGAAGCGAAAATACTTGATCCTATATGTACTATAGTGTTCGCAATTATTGTAGTTTGTGCGACATTAAAAGTAGCCAAAGATTCATTCCTTATCCTGCTAGAATCTAGTCATTTACATATTGGAGAGCTTATATTTACATTGAGGAATATTACTGGCGTAAAACACGTGCACAGCGTTCGCTCTTGGACCCTTGCACCTGGAAAAAATGTTGTCGCTGCTCATTTAGCTGTTGGTTTGTATCACAATTATTTTTTAATATTTGTTATTTATGCATGTAATGTTCCATGCATTTAATCTCATTGATTTTTTAGATGATGACTGTGATAGAGACGTCGTCCTGAACAGGGCTACAAATGTAATCCAACATAGACTGAAAATAGCAAATTGTTATATCCAAGTAGAATCATACGACCCGCAGTTAATCAATAATTGTCAGCAGTGTCAAGAACTCCAATGCTGACACTACATTAACGGCATATCTAGTTCGTTTTGTTTTGAATCTTTCTGTTGTTGCGTTAATAGTAAAAAGACATAAATTACTTTTAAGTATTGTAGTGTTATCTATCAAAAATATCTGAAGTGTTATACAAAATATTTATTTTATTTCTAGTAGAAGACAAGAATTGTTAAATCATACATATGTACAAAAAGAAAACAGTATTAAATAAATCACAATATACTGATTCTAACAGAAGTCTAAAAACACAATTTAAATACTACTGTCATTAAAAATCCCATTCGTAAGTATTTAGTTCTAGGTCAGACATCCTCCTAATGTTTTCCAAAGATTCCAATTCCTCTACAAAAGAAATAGTATTCATAAAAGTTTGCTAGAAATATACACAAATGCTATTAATCGCCAAATCTTGCTTATTTTTGACGCATAAGTTGTAAAATATCATGTATAATAATATTAATAATTCTCGAACTCGTGAACATGATAAAAGCAGGGGAATAGGACCTTATCATTAGTTGCAAAGTTAAAGGTAATACAATCGATGACAATGTACCGTCCTGGCCATTTACCGTGTCGCAAAATAAAGCTGCGCTGTGTACTGACCACGGATATACTTTGTCTCGAAATCAGCAGAAATGACAGCGCCAGTACAGTTTATACTTAATAATGATAAGTAAACGTATACTACGGCAGAAGCGCCGAGAGGAGATTTAGGTCGATGCGAAACCAGTGGAGAGTTTAGTCATTTCATAGCCGTAGATGTAAACGATCGTTCGATAATTATAAGTTTACCGGTATGCGTCTTGGACATCAAGACGTAAATAAAAAATGATAATATATTATTTTTTAATAACATTGTATCCCAGGTACTTACTTTTGCACGGTACGCCTCTAACGTTGTCGAACCTTAATGATGAGTAAAAAATTGGAGGAAATATCTATTACAGTGACCTACTATGATATTACTAATTTTCAAAGAAATTATCTCAGACTGATTAATTTTGATGTTTTATATATTTTACTGTATGAACATTCTCTATTTCGTCAAAAATTTAACAAAACGTACTTGTTCTACAATTCAAAATAATCTGAAAATATTTTCATTGGTTATGTTCATGATTATGTCAAAGTGACAGATTGCACCAAATCGCCAAACAGCCACCTGAGCAACCAATCAATGAACAAATATTGGGCGCGAGATATTTGAACTACCACTAATTTTGAGATAAAGTATAGTATGGTAGGGAACATATTCAGGCAAATTGTTATCGTATCCCGATATGTATATAATTTAAACACGTAGAACTTCCAAAGCATTCTAAAGACAACTTTATGTTTCGGCCAATCGCTATGCGCAAGACAATACTACTTGAGTGGATTCAGCGCCACGGCGAATGGTAAGGACATTATGTAGGTATACTGCATATATGTACTTCGTGGGAAAATATAAACCGACACATGCGGGGAATATATAAGCTAAATAGACGCCTAATGTATTACCTACCTTTATTGAAAGCAACTTTATCACTCAAAGGTAATGCTGGTAGAAGATATTCTGACAAGTGCATATGCTTTCGATTAAATCTAAAGTAAGGATGTGTTAGTAACTGCCCTGCAGTTGGCCTCTGTGATGGTTCTTGTTGAAGACATAGCGCAGCGATTTCATGTAAACTATCACTGAACTTCCTCTTTGCTTGATTGTGAAGTAGTGATTTTATTTCAGAGTCTCCTAAATTCAATAAAAGAAAGTAAATCGGAATGACGATTATACAGAGTTATCGAGATTGATTGTCCACCACGTGACCAGTAATTTTTTAATTTGGAGATTTTTGTGTTCATAGGTTTATGGTATTTGTATATCACTAGGATCAGACCAACATTTGACATAGGCGTACAATCGCTATTCACCATTTTTCCTGTCATTCTTTACGTTTAAAGTAACAGAACTGTACTTTTCAGTACACAGTCGTTTCATCGCATTTCTGTGTAAGATAAGCTAAGTAGAATATCATATAGTATACAATAAAAATAATTATTTTAGGTTGATTTATTTACTTTACTCTTAATGTAACAACAGTTGTTGGACTAAGTGATGAAATTGTCGCAATTATTAAACTTAAATCTATCTCAAATTGAGGGGCATGGAATAGAAACTTACGATCTATCTATAAAGTCAAAAGTAAGTAAAAAAGTAAAATCAATTTCTTTTTATTTAAAAAATACGCACCGTAGTTAAAACTATAATACGCCACTTGTTGTTGTTGATATCTCTGTACAACCCCCATTAAATAATTTAATAAAAAATCCAAAATACATACTAAAAATTAAGAGAGAATTACATACTTACTTTGAAATTAATTATAAAATGAAGACAAGTATTAATATTTCAGAAAGACATGCAGTGCAATGAATTGTGGTATGTACGCAAATTTTTGAAGGTTTTAGAGTGAAATTGGTCAATGCCGATACTTATACATCTTAAAAACACTCACTAATGATTATACAGTGGACAGTTTAACTGATGACAATGCACAGTCGCCCAGACAAACCATCTGATCATTTGTACAACGGTTATAATCAAGATCTGACTGGTTTAAAAGTGCGCATATAAATACAAGAAGTTAATACCTACCATGGTTGTCATGATCTTCTATGTAAATTGTTGTAGAATCTAACAGATGAGGCGTGGTACCTTTCATCTTTTCAGTCAACATTAATGTAGTAGACATTTCGCTATAAGGTTCAGATCCATTTGCTAGCTCACATACAAGGATACCGAAACTATAGATGTCGGATTTCTCATTATATCCTATAAAATAACACTGTATCAACAATAAACGAAATGGGAAATAATTAATTTGTCATTAAAAGAAACACGACATTATACAGTAATGTGGAAATGAACATACAAATTTTAAATTTGAGAAAATGTGAACTATGTAAATTACAACTACGTGAAGTTAATGGGACACAACTGCTGGGGATTTTTACTAGTTATTATAATTAATTATGAAAAATTGATAGTAAACTATTCACCAGCGCCAAAGTATTAATTCATAGAATCTGAATGACGATCTAATTAATTTGATGCGTTAATTGGGCAGCTGCAAGGTAGCTGGGTAGTAACTTCCTAAATAAGCACAAATTGCATATGCCCATAAACACGAAGGAAATTGTGCTTTATTAATCGCAGAGTGCAATCGTTTTGAATACAAAATGGTGCTTTTGCTCCTACAGGTACAATATGCGTATATCTTAATATCTACCGTACTTATCTTTTTAATTATTTCCTCCAGTCCTATAAGTCAACTAAAAACAAAACTACTTTTATATATTCTATAAACGTAATCTTGTGTTCGTTATTTGTCCTAGTAGTAGTAGAGAAGATTAGTAAAAAGAGCGACTTCGAAAGTAGGTTTTCATAGTTGAATTACATGGAAGTAATGTATAAGACTTAGGCCAAGATTAACAGAAACAATGAGTTTTCAGCCAATGTAAGTCTTCATCTTCCGTGTCTATCCTGAATTACTGGAAAATTCTGTTTCCACAATGAGGTGCACTGTGAAGACTACTACTTTCTTCAAAATGTCAAATTATTAAACTCTAATAAGTAATTTTACAATGTTAAAATTAACTTGAATCCTATTATTATGAAATTCCATAATTCCTAATATCGGAAAACACTTGCATCTACCTGTAAGCGCAGATAAGTTTATAATATTAGTATTTTGATAAACTGCGGGAGCAGATATTTGAATTCCGACTTTACAGGTTTATTCTGCGTTATTTCTTCTGTTAGAAACCGAAAAACATTAGGTACACTTCGATCGCAAATATTTTTTGAGCCAATTCGGTGCCAAAATTGCATTCGAGATGTACGTGGAACGTAGAATAAGGCGGTAAAGTCAAAATTCAAATATTTGCTGCCGCACTTTGCGAAAATCGCAACTTTTTCCGACGATGTATAGGTAGATAGAAGAGATAACGTAGAATAAGCCTGTAAAGTTGAAATTCAAACACCTGCCGCCGCACTTTGCGAAAATACCAACTTCTTCCGATGGTGTATACGTATAGGAAGTGGAAGGTATTTCGGTGCTTAAAGAAATATTTGCGAGTGAGGTGTACCTAATGTCTTTTCGGTTTCTAATAGAAGAGATAACGTAGAATAAGTCTGTAGGGTCAAAATTTAAATATCTGCTGTCACACTTTTCGAAAATCGCAACTTTTTCCGACGATGTATAGGTATAAAAAGTGATAGCAATTTCGGTGCTCAAAAAATATTTACGATCAGGGTATACCTAATGTTTTTCAACATTTGCTCCAGCACTTTGGAAAAACCCCATCTTCTTCCGATGATGTATACGTATAGGAAGTGGAAGCAATTTCGGTGCTCAAGAAAATATTTGCGATCGAGGTGGTACCTACTGTCAACAGTTTCTGATAGAAGAGATAACGTAGAATAAGCCTGTAAAGTTGAAATTCAAACACCTGCCGCCGCACTTTGCGAAAATACCAACTTCTTCCGATGGTGTATACGTATAGGAAGTGGAAGGTATTTCGGTGCTTAAAGAAATATTTGCGAGTGAGGTGTACCTAATGTCTTTTCGGTTTCTAATAGAAGAGATAACGTAGAATAAGTCTGTAGGGTCAAAATTTAAATATCTGCTGTCACACTTTTCGAAAATCGCAACTTTTTCCGACGATGTATAGGTATAAAAAGTGATAGCAATTTCGGTGCTCAAAAATATTTACGATCAGGGTATACCTAATGTTTTTTCAACATTTGCTCCAGCACTTTGGAAAAACCCCATCTTCTTCCGATGATGTATACGTATAGGAAGTGGAAGCAATTTCGGTGCTCAAGAAAATATTTGCGATCGAGGTGGTACCTACTGTCAACAGTTTCTGATAGAAGAGATAACGTAGAATAAGCCTGTAAAGTTGAAATTCAAACACCTGCCGCCGCACTTTGCGAAAATACCAACTTCTTCCGATGGTGTATACGTATAGAAAGTGGAAGGTATTTCGGTGCTTAAAGAAATATTTGCGATTGAGGTGTACCTAATGTCTTTTCGGTTTCTAATAGAAGAGATAACGTAGAATAGGCCTGTAGGATCAAAATTTAAATATCTGCTGTCACACTTTTCGAAAATCCCAACTTCCTGCGACGATATATACGCATAGGTAGTGGAAGAAATTTCGATGCTCAAAAAGATATTTGCGATCAAGGTGTACCCAATGTTTTTTGTTTTTGGTAGAAGAGATAATGGAGAATAAGCCGGTAAAGTCGAAATTCAAACATCTGCTGCCGCACTTTGCGAAAATCCCAACTTCTTCCAATAATGTATATGCATAGGAAGTGGAAGCAATTTCGATGCTCAAGAAAATATTGGTGTACATGTTTCTTTCGGTTTGTGATAGGAAAGATAACGTAGAATGAGCCTGTAAAGTCAGAATTCAAATATCTACCGCCATACTTTGTAAAAATTGTAATATTATCAATTTATTTGTGCTTACAGGCAGACCCAAGTGGTTTCCGAACCACGGAATTTCGTAATAATAGGATTTAAGTTAACTTTTAAGTAAGTAGTAGTAGTAATTTTATTATGTTAAAAATTTTAACATAATAAAATTACTTACTAGGGTTGGTTTCATCATACTATTGCTGTTTGTGGTTGAAATTGAAAAAGAAAAATTTTATGGATGGAATTTATGGCTAACTTCACACCAGTTAATTATGAACATTGTTGGTAATACACAAGTCACACTTTTTTGCATTTGTAATCGGTGAAATATCTTGATGCATTACTGTATACCGTGATAATTTGGTTATTACACTTGTATATAATTTATAACAGAAAAATACCTCTTAAATTTTGTGCAAGTACTTCAGGACTTAACCAATTCAAGTTTGGTGTAACAACTTTGCTAGGAAAGGAATGTATATGTTTTTGCCATCTTCCATTTTCTATAATTGGGCAGGAGTATCGGAACCCAGTGAGACATGCACGACCACTTTCAGACAGCAAAACATGATTTGCCCGAATAGATCTTGAAAACAATAGCTTTAACAAAATTAATGATTCTTCTCTAACATATTACCTATGTATTATGCCTCTTTTATGTATGTATTCTAAAGCTTCCAGTACATCCCTAAGAATTAACGAAATTGCATTCTCTGGGAACCCTAAAAAAGCAGAATTAATTGTAGTTCCTCATCGACCATTCTAGACCAATTTGCCTTCAGAGAAATGAGCATTTAACAAATCCCGACAAGAACTAAAGCCCATTAACGGAGTTACAACACACACTTCTGAACCAACGACGTATGATACTAAATTTCTTAAAATGTTTGGATGTTGTAACTGTTTTGTTAAAATTATTTCATGCTGTAAACATACAATTAAGATGATACCTCATTTTCAATATGTTGCACTAACCTGAATTAAATTTATTTCATCTCTAACTCTATCGATATTAAATTTTTTAATTGCAACCATTTGCCCCGAAGGTACGTGTTTTCCCAAGAACACGACTCCAACTCCATCATAACATTGTCCCAATATTGATATGATGTTATAATGAGAGTTATTTGCCTCAAATTCAATCATATTAAAAGCATCCTCATATTTACATTAAATTCATACTTGTTCTTCTACTCACAAACTATATCCTAGTTTACTTTAGTTTCGATTTTATCTAATATCTTTAATTTTGTTATCCATTCAATTATGTAGCTTTCGTAATAACTATAACAACCTAACCTCAACTCATAAGTATTGTTTTAAAACTGGAATTCACATAAAATAACTCAATCGATATTAAAATAAATTTTCTTTCAAATTGAAAGCTGCAACTGATTGCAACGCAAGCAACTATCTTTAATACTGTATTCTACATTAACACTTGGGGGTGTCATGGTAAAACAGGTTAAGTGTATCCAAAACTCCACTTAGGAGACCGCTTTCAAATCGCTACAAATTGTTAAATTAATCCTGGACACTTGTTCCGCTGGCATAGGAACCAGGACCATTAATCAACCGAATCTCATCGAATGAAATGTGGGTTCCAATCTTTAGATACATATGCAAAGTCAATGTTTAGATATCCAGAATAAACGGAAAACTTAGATTTGCATTTATACAAATTAAAATTCACATTTCCTTCAATACTAAAGTACGGTGTTAGCAAAAC
This sequence comes from Chrysina gloriosa, assembly GCA_038088585.1. Classification (NCBI taxonomy): domain Eukaryota; kingdom Metazoa; phylum Arthropoda; class Insecta; order Coleoptera; family Scarabaeidae; genus Chrysina; species Chrysina gloriosa. The sequence goes on from CM076088.1 coordinate 66,077,399, forward strand.
AGGTGTTCCGTTTCAGAGAAGATCTTATGTTATAGTCAGCAACATCTTGCCAAACGAGGAATTTGGCTTTAGGCCCGATTTTCTGCTGTTTCGGTTGACAGAGACAATCCAAGTGGCTCTTGAGAGACGGTTGGGCGATGTTTTTTGACTTACTCAAGGCCTTGATGCCAAGATGGGCTAAGAGCAAAAATGCTAAAAGGCGGTATTAACAGCCAGTTGGCCATGATCATGAAGTCCTACCTGGGGGAAAGGAGCTTCTCAGTTAAGATAGGGACCCACCGACTAGCATCGTCCTCAGGGCTCCCTTTCTGGACCCGGAGTTATTCCTTATTTATGCCTCCGACCTGCCCGAGACGGTTGCTATCAGTTTGAGCGCGATCTACACGACGTCCAGAAGCGAAGACTTAATATGTCGCAGATTTCAAACGACCACAGATGAGATTCTGAATTGCGCCAACAAGTGGAGGATCAGGTTTAACATCGACAAGTGCATAGCAGTCAGATTCATAAGAAAAAGAAACATCTTTGCCGGGGACAGACGCCTCCCACGGAGTAACAAAGTTACCTGAGTGTGATACTTGACCGCTGCCTGGCCTTCGCGGCCCACTTTGGTTTGGTTCTGAAGAAGTTTTACAACGCGAGAAGATCGTTACTGCCGCTCGTATGCAGAAAATGAGTGCTTGACTTATGAACGAATACATTAGTTTATAAACTCTATCTTCGACTGATTCTGACTTATGGAGCGCTGTCCTAGTCAACGGCTGCTAGGTCGCATTTGGGAAGAGTAGCTGCAGCCCAAAATAAGATGCTCCGAATGATTGCGAATGCACTGTGGTCTGTTTGAAAAGTCTAGTTGCACACCGATCTAGATATTCTTGCACTTAACAACTTCATTATGCAACTGACGAAACGGACGTAAGGAGGATTGATAGTTCGGATAACCCAGTGGTTGGATATCTCGCCGAGCTAGGCCAGAACAAAAGAGCAGCCTAATGCCTTACCTTTTGATTTCTAATTCCGCTAATATACTAGCAGATGTCGTTAGAAGGTGTATATTCAGTTAGAAGCATTTCCGTGCTTAATTTAGAAGTAAAAATTATGTTCGTGTAGCTTCAATGCATGTACAAAAACACATAATTTCCTCGCTTGAAATCACGGCTTTTGTGCTGATTTTAAAATTTATTGGTAATCTCTGAGTACTTTATAAGTACGCAAAAATGTACGCGGCGGGAAGGTAAGGATTCCTTGGACGCCATCAATAATATCAATAAACCACCGCTCTTTGAAGGTGTTCTTGAAACCATCAAGCCGATTTATGAGGAGCTATGCCCAGAGCAGTTGCTAAACCGCTGCTTGGGTGGCTACCCGCAAAATACCAACGTAAGTTTCAATGTTACTGTATGGAATTTGGCTCTAAAAACTTACTCCAGTGGTAAAATAGTCTTAAACATAGCGATTGATATTGTTGTGTCTAATTTTAATGATGGTCTGACAAATATTCTACGTATCATGAAAGTTTTGAAGATGATTTTTGGCCTCGAATCATACAATTTTTGCCTTGAAGCCGATGCTAAGCGGATCAAGCATCCCGAACCGTCTTTGACAGATGCGGTAAAAGAGGCGCGCTCTAGCATACAATCTTGGAAGAATATTTGAACATGAAAGGGCAGCTTTATGGTCCTGGGATATCAGATTAATGGTAAAAAATTATAAACAGTCAAATTTTTGATTTGTATAACACATTTCAAAACATTTTTCTCGAAACACGATTTTTAAAAACGGCACACAGCATAACTCCTACCACTAAGTATTAACCGAAATGACCCTTCTCTCTCCACTACAAGAGTAAAGGAAACATCAATTTATTGGGGTTCACAAATAATTTAAAAACAAACGTATTATGGGGGCACACTTTATTGAAACTGGAACCTTTAAAACTTTTCTGTAAAGCAATGTACCTTATGTAATTTCGCTCCAATATATCCATATAGATATTTTTAGGAATAGATCGATTTACCAGTATATCCACATTTAAATATGAAGATCCATAAATACTCCAATATATCCAATGATGGAAATTATGGTGCACATGTTAAATATAATTTAAAAAACATCAAACTCATATTCAAAAGTTGCAACAATCTGTTGTGCCACAGCAAGGAGTGCAGTTTATTAAAAGAACTATCTGATATGATACTTATGGTCTACAAGAATGGACCTAGAGCACAAGTAAAATTATTTAATAATGTGTTGTTTCTGGACAAGGATGAATGACAATAAGGACTTGTAGTATATATCATTTTCAATAAAACTTCTTTAAAATTCTCTTCCTCTTTTTTGAAGATTTAAATCGATTTTTTCAGTAATATCAACAATAAGTTATTTGACACAGATATATTTTATTCTAAATATTTTTATAAGCTAGCAGATTAGAATCCCTTATGTAACTCTGATAAAAATCCTTATCAAAGTAGACGTGATTGCTAATCAAATATCAACTACTAATACAAAACTTTATTACAAAGGATAACAAAATCATTTACACAATAAACAATCTTACTCTGAAAGTTACAATTCAGTTTTCACCTCCTCTTTTGGTCCCACTGGACATAATACTGCTTTCTCTTGGCAAATTTTTGTCTTGAGATCCTCAACTTCGTTCATAATTTCTGGAATAATATTTTCTTCATGCATCTCAACTAACTCTTCACACTGTAATGATGCATTCAATTATGCTAAACTTCATTTATTCAATAAGACTTACATAGTACTTAAGACTTTTATTTAAATCATCATCAGTGATAAAATTGACTTCTGATAAGACTGAATTCATAGATGAATCGGGCATGATCATCCTTACAATGGCTAGTGTGCCATTAGATTTCCATGTTACTCGCACATATTCATCCATTGTATTGCATACTTCATCGAGGATATCCGAAAGAATCACTTCGGATTTTGTTTGTGAGACAGATTTCCGCTTTAAATTGCCTTCCACATCAAGTTGATATCCTCCTATTTCAGTTTGCAAATCCGGATCTAATTTATCTAGTTTTAGTTTTAATTCATCGAAAGTTGCTTTACATACTAAAAAAGAAAATAGCGTTCATATTGCATGAGGATATGAAATATACGTACCTAAACATTTAAGTTCATCTACATCAATTTCTCCAATGGCTAGATGGCAAATAATTATAAACACACAGAAATTAGAGAGTTTTGTCATTTTTGAAGAGCCTTTGTACTTACTAACTGAACGAAGACTTGTAAATACTTCGATTATAGTTTGGAAATCGCACAGTAGCAAAATAACCACGTTAAAACTTTTGTTGACACGTTATAGTATTTTGATTGGTGCATCTTTGTAGCTATAAATAACAATAGCCAATACGATTGCTCCATCCGATAAGAAATTTTAGTCCCTAATCCAAAAGTGATGAAAAGTATTTGTTATTATGTATAAATCAATTATTATTAATGTAAAATTCACATTCGGAACCATCGCAAAATACATTTTCTTTTCACTAAATGAAACGCTCCACTTAATGCGTTTTCTTCTCGGATTTGACAGTGCCATCTGTCAACTCCAGAGCGAACTATTTGAGGATTGGGAAAGTCTATTTAGAAGGGATGGTAACTGGCAATTTAAAATTAAACCGATATTTTTAATGACATTTTTTATGTATAATATCCTTATTCGACACTTACCTAGTGATAAAAAAATGTTAAAGTATGTTTGAGCATATAATTCTTAGTTTTAAATAATGATGTTTTTTTTCATAGTTATGCGACTGCACCACTACAGTGGATTCGTCCAAACAAGCTTCTGAAATTTTCGAGCAGGCAGTCGCCAATCGGTCATTGTCGAGGGAGGTTGTCAACAGAATGTGTCAGATTTTTACTTTGTTGAATTTTAGTGTAAAATCGTTTCTTTTTCGTGAAAAGTGCTTCACCTTCTTAAACATTAAGGGTGATTTGTTCCGAATTGTAAAATTTGAAAGTATTGCGTCTCTGAAGGCTTCTATGAGGTAAGTGACATATTTTTCAGTCCTACATGCTGTAACGCGTTAATAATCGCCGCAAACCCATTCCGCCTCGTTATTTACCGAATATTAAAAACTTGGGACGTTTTAAACCGAAAAATAGCTTTAAAGTGGCGAGATTATTCATCGTTTCGGATGGTCCAAAATTAGATGTACCTGTTTCAAAGTGGGAGGTGCACGGGGTGCTTTGTGAAACGTTCGTGTAGAATTTAATTTCAAAGAAATTGAGTTTTAATACCAAATTTAGTTAGTGTTTGTAATATTTAGCGACGTTGCGGATACTTGATCTGGCAACGGTGTGAAGCATGTTATAGAAGGTACCATGATTTCTGTTATGTACACTTGGCAACTGAGTTAACTAGGCGTAATTTTTGATTTACAAACATTATTTATGTGTCCGCGAAAGTACCTGTAAGAAATATATTTATTTTCAACCTTTTATCCCGCGAAGCATTATGACCCGCTTTGATTATTTTGGAACGATTACGAAATATTAAGGCAACATTTTGTTTGTTTACCGACACCGTAGAACATGCGACTTTAGCCTTTAAATTGCATACAATAATAACGTATACACCCGGCAATAGCGCTGCACCTCTGCGACCCGTTCTCTCCCCTACCATCGTCCTATCGATTCTACAGCTGTCCAATGGGGAGCTAAGTTTTGTGATCGCGGGAGCGTAGTTCTCTTGCAACATTGCCAGATTTCGAATGCCGGCCTAACAAAGGTAACTACGAAATGAGGTTTAACCCGCGCGGAAGAGGTTGCAACAAAGCCGCGGCATTGGAGGGCAAGCAACGTTGTCAAGTGCGGTGAAAGAAGTCCACGATACTTGTGATTCGACCATTCGATGTCATCTCAGAACGTTGAAATGGCCCTTTCTACGTGCTACCTTAACAAAATGTGTTGGGAGACGGTCACTGTCATCTGCATAGCTTATCATTTGCCAGACACATGATCGAAGAGTAAGTTAGCAATTGTAACATAACGTAAACTATGTACCTACTTCTGTTACGCAAGAGGCTCTCCTCGTTGTATTTCATTATTAATGTCCTAAAGTTCATACCTGTGTCATTAAATATTTATCGCCAGATTCGCACATCACTCGAGTTATTTTTTTCTGTGCGCGTTCACGTTACTGCGTTAAAAATAATTTAGGCTTTCTAAAAGTATTTTTTAAGTCCGCTATTCAAGGTCGATCGTGAAAGTTACACAGCTGCCATTTAACAAAAATCCGCGTTATCTACTATAGATACTATAAGCGACAATAAACGTCGACTCATTTCTTACTCGGTAAATAATTGTCTGAGTTTAACTTTTTCGGTTATTTATGTTATTAAGAAGGAATTGTGCAATAGCGATACACTGTTTTGCTTGAATCGCTTCATCTATAGCTAAGTTTCAACGTTTTATTGCGTTGTTTTCAAATGAGTAATAAACAGATGTATAAAGTAACGACATGCAGGCACATATCGTACGGGCTCGGTTTTAGACCACCGCTTCCCCGCCAGTTTTGTTTATGGAATATCGTGGATCGTGGGCGTGTCGTATCACCGATCAGCTGAAATAAGTTTCAACATGGCAGTTGCATAGTGTTTTTGTAAAGATCTTCCGGATTCATCTTTCCTTTTATGAACATATTCGGCGTTATGTCAGTTTATTTCACTGCGTTCCTCCATAAAACTTTCTGTAAAATGAAAAGCAAACAAAAATCACATGTAAGTAACGCGAATGAACCGATAAAATTTTATGTAATTGATTTGACATTTTAAGCATGACATTCTCAGCTTACATACTGCTAATTTTCAAAATTTTAATTAAGTAATTTAAGAAGTAACATTAGTTTAGCGATAAATAATTTTTCATTTGTTGTGTGCTCTTGCCACAATCTTATTTAATATGTTGATGTATAAATGGTTCTCTAGCTAGAAAATTATGCCATGTGTGCTAAAATTATTTAGATCTTGGTCGCTCTAAATTTCCAATTTTAGAAATAAAATACTGCATTGCGGGGAACGTACTAATTATCGTTTTGACATTTATTTGCCGAATTTTGAAATAAACGTGTACATGAATATGAATGCTTTAAGACGGGAGTTTTTTGAAAGGGCCATCCTTCCGGCAAGAATTTTGTTGGCGATATCTTCTTCTCGCCTGCATTGCAGTGAACGTACTAATTGTCATTTTGACATTTATTTGTCAAATTTTGGAATAAACGTGTACATGAATACGAATGCTATAAGACCGGAGTTCTTTGAAAGGAACCTCCTTCCGACAAGAATTTTATTGGCGATTCCATCATCTCGCCTGCATTGCAGTGAACGTATTAATCGTCATTTTGACATTTATTTGTAAAATTTTCGAATAAGCATATATATGTACTATTGCGGCAACAAAAGTTGGGACGTCTTATAGTCTATTTTAACTGTACAAACCAATCATTTGACATGTTTATGTCAATTTTGATGAAGCCATTTCTTTTTAATGTCGTGAATAGTGCCTTTGGAGACTCCAAATCTATTATCTAGTCGCCTTATGGATCATTTTTCCCCAAGTAATGCAATTACTTGCATTTTTCTAGCATAAACGCAGTACAATGACATATGTCAATAATGATTTAAAAGAGAAATAACATTTGACAAGGCAAAAGCCAGGTTTAAACTACATTCTCTCAAGTGTCCGATTGATTGCTGCCCCAATAGTATATGAATATAGATGCTTTAAGACGGGAGGTCTTTGAAATGGACTTCCTTCCGGCAAGGTTTTTGTTGGTGATGTCCTCTTCTCATCGTTTACACTTTATTCATAATAAGACGGCGCAAAAGAATATAGAAATAAATGTCTTACTAAGAAGTTTTTCCTTTATTTCATCCTCTCACGACCCTCCCGTTTTTTAACGCAAACCACACTTATGATTTTTGTGTATTGGTCGTAAAAATTCAGTTTTTGAACCCTTGACCATATACGTTGTAACACAGGAGGAATCCATTGCGCTCCGTGCGTTATTGTAGTTATTTATCTTTTCTTTGAATACTTTTAATGTGATGAGTGATTATAATTTAGGATAGATCGTGCAAAAAGAAATTGAACAAGTCCCCATCATATATCAATTCGATCAATTTTGCGTTATCGTGATGCTCTTTTGATCTGGGACAATTTATCCTAACATTACAGTGTCTTACATCCGTTTCACTATTACACATCAAGAGTGTGAGAAACTTCTTTGAAAATTTGCGAAAAGATGATTTGTTGTTGTAATAAACTAATCACCATAACTAAGACTAAAGTACTTGCGTAAAAGGTACCTAAATTGGCAGATGTCCCTTGGCAATGCTTATAAATTTTCAAACACTTTAAAGTTGGTGGGTCTCACAGTCTCCCCATGTTTATATAGTTAAGGGTTAAGTCAATTATTTCAACAAAATGTATTTCAAAACGTTCACTTCAGAATCTCTTATATATATATATATATATATAATATTGTTTTGACATGTGTGCTGTTGGAATAAATCCCGTCTTTCAAAAGATCTAGAAATAAGATGACGAATTCTTCTGAAAATAGACAAAAAAATCAAATCAGCAATTATCTACTGATGTCTGGTCAACAACGTTTTGCCATACTTAATGTTTTAAAAGGTTAACCTTTTAAAACGTTTCGTCTTGTCTATAACTTCTTCCTAATTTAATTACAAAGCAAGGATCTTTGGTGTTTATTATAAAATCTTAGAGATTGTGTAGATTCAGAACAAAAGTGTTGTTATTCATCCTTTGGCAGTTCACTGAATCAGAAAGATGCTTGAGTAATATTCCTTGTTACTCTGAAGATGCCTTCAATAATAGAAGCGAAAATTCTGCTGATCAAACATTCTTTTGTCCTTAGATACATCTTTCCTGTTCCTGTATTCGTTACTTCTTCCTAAGATGGACTCTGTCATGGTATAGTTATGGCATCTTTTCCAATACCTCGTATCCGTTACGTTTATTTGGTTTTCTATGTTCTATCGATGCATCTCTTCCGTATATGGCAGTACTTTCCAAGAAACCTTTTGAATTTTTGTTTTTGTTTTGTTTCTCGCTCTACTATTACTAATTCCATAGTACTGAATGATTGTTTTGTTTGGCAAATCCATCCCGGCAGTTGGTAAACATAATTCGTAAGTATGTTCCGATGCATTTATTATAGTACTCTTCTTTATTTCTAAGTCCTCTTCTAAGTCAGTAGGTTTTTTCTATATTTATTTCGAATCTCTATTCCATGTGCGCTCTACTAATCTATTTTTCAAAAGCAGTCCCCCAGTTGCAACAATATTCAAATCTTAAAAGGTATCGATGTCACAAGCAATATAGAAATGATAAAAGTGTTTTGTTACGTGAGTTTCCTAGTTTTTCCCCTTTCGCTTCAAATTATTATTGCCTTTTTTGACCAGAATGCTATGCATCTAGATACTCAAGTATCCCCCGAAATAGCCGTGGTTATTTACTTTTATTATTAGTAGTAAATAATTTACATATTTGTTTCACTTATTGTAATTTTATTCTTATTTAAATTTGTTGCTTTTTTTCTACTTTTCGGTGTAAAGATATATTTCGGGGCGTCCTAAGATATTTGACGCGTGTGAGCTACCGGCAATAATGCATCCCTGTTCAGAAGAAAATATACGGAAGGGAAAGCGGGAGCGGCTGGACCAGTGAAGTTTTACAAAAGTTAAACTGACTTGAGTGGAAGCAAAATTGCCTCCCCAAGAGACTGGCGCCTCCAGGCTATAGCCCTGTGATAAGCATAGCTCTAGATGTATTTGTTTATAGCAAACTATGCAGAGCCAGTGTAGAATCTCGATGAACTTATTGATACGCAGTTCCTGCTTTCTTAAGCTGCATGTATACTTTTGTGAAACTGCAGACTGTCGTTAGTTTCATTAACTGATACACGAGAGGTAGTGTAACCACTATTAATTATATGCGAACAGGGAATGACGACTATTGCTCGTGGCGATCTCAGAAGAAATATAGTAATGTTATAATCACTTATTTATATTTGTCAGTTAATGTGTTTTATATAGTGTAGACATATAGACAGTAAAACCTTCCAATAAGGACCACTCGCGGTGGAATCCGCTGAATTCAAAGTTAGCAGTGGAAAGTTTTACTGTATTTAGTTTTTCTTGAATTATAACATGAGTTAAATCACGCTCTCTTCCTTAATTTTAACTTCTGGATAATCCAGGTAGTTGAACATTGTGCTCGGTGATACATGTCTAACCATTTCTTTACCATTGTATAACCGATTTAATTAACATTTTCTACTCGCTGAATTTGGTTTCTTCACCTTTCTTCAAAACGATATCCTTCATGGAAAGCTTACTACTCAGTGGATGTCACAGAGAACTTACATTTTTATGAGATCCTTTGTCAAAGATATAAATAGAACAATCTATAGTGTAAGTCATTAAGTTTGACGTTGATATGCGGTAATATTAACCAGTAGCACCCCAATATATATTTTTGTGTAATAGTTTCTAACATTTGTTGAACAGTACTGGTTAGGTTTTAACTACTAAGAACTTCCCCATCTTTAGCACTTCAATGCTGTAAACGGATGGAGTACAGCACACAATTATCATTCATCGGAGACTCACGTATCTATGGAAAAGAAGACAATTTGATAAAACGTGTTCACAAATTAATAAACAAAATTCAGCTGGTGAGAAGTGTACTCATTATCACAATAAAATCAAACATCAAATTTTAAAAATCAGCAGTTTTCTCGATTTTACACTTAGTTTTCTATTTTCCTTATTACGAAAGTGCGCCGTATGCTACGATTTACAGTTCTGAAAATATCTAAATTAAAAAGGAGCTGCATTGCAGTAATACCTTTGAAATAATAATAATAATAATAATAAACAAATAAGCGTGCTTCGTTATGTAGGAAGGAAACTGTAACCAAACCTGTATATAATAATTAGTAATAACTGATTTGTTATCATAATTTACAGAACATTTTGAGAGGTTTAAATAACCAATTTACACAAGGATTCCTTTATAATTTTCTAAGCCTTTACACAACAAAAATATGTATAAGTTGCATAATACCCATCTAACCACCATTGTATTTTGCTAGGCTACTTCATATCTTCAAATTTTGAAAATTACTTTTTGACTGATTGTTAGCAGTTTTATCTATCCATTTAATTCGAATATATGTATATAGATAAATATGGGGGGTATTAGAAATAACTAAATTTGAGTCTTTCATCTATTCACTGGGCCATAAATGGTTGGAGAAAGATATATCTGCTTTGGCCATACCACCACATATATAATTTATTAGTTGTTATTATTTAACGAGCTTTTATTGTAATCTACACATTCTGAAGGCTTTAATTGAAATCTTTTATAATGTTATAGCCCATGAATTGTTGATTATCAGTCATTTTCTAATCAATATTTTAGATTAATTTAGGTGTAAATGGTATACAATATGCTGTATTACGATAAAATGTACATTTATTAATTGCGGAAATTATGAATATTTCGCTTTTGTGAGTGTTAATTGAGAAATATGTGACATTTAATGCGGAAATTGCAAATTATGTTGAAATTATAGTGGTTTAAGTTTACGAAAATTTTGTTTCAATCCCCGATTCAAGCCTTATGTGATTAGAAACGAAATGATTATATGTTTGAATTGGTAGAAACAATAATATTCTTTCTAAATATATAGAATTAAAAACCTGTTGAGGGGGAACGGGTAGAGTCAGATGTTTTATAATTTACTTCATACTGCATCTTTTCTAATTAGATCGCCTGAATATTCGCAAAAATGTTCATTATTTGAATGTGTCGGTGTTTTGCTCTAAATGTTAAGTGTCTTATTTATTATTTTCTTTATTGTTGTTTGTAACCGTATGATACAAGTTTGTGACTGTTGACCGTGTTGTTTAATCAGATTGCTGCTTTAGCTGCATGTAATTTCGTTACTAATAATTATTTTGATCTTCCAGCCGCCTCAATGTGATTTGAAATGAAACGTCTGCGTGTGGACGAAACAGTGCAAGAAGGTCCTCCGATATCTGGGAATTTGTATCGTCAGACGTTACCTAACACTACCCCGACAATCGCATACTCCAACGCCGGCACCGTCAAAGTGGTCGGTGAAGGTATGCAGTCCTCCATTTTCCCACCGACGCCTCCAGCCAGTTACGGCGTCATGCCCACAGCAGCAGCTCCTCATTCTGGGAAAGCCCAAGCGAATTTGCCACTTTTAGGTGGTAATCCGCAAATACGAAATAAAGGTAGTTCGCCTCCAACAGCGCCGCCACAAGGTCCACAACAACAACAATCACCTGGTAGTAGTTTTCAAAGACTTAAAGTTGAAGATGCACTGTCTTATTTGGACTTGGTTAAATATAAGTTTGGTGATAAACCGCAAGTTTATAATGACTTTCTGGACATTATGAAAGAATTCAAGACTCAGTCCATAGACACGCCGGGAGTAATACAGCGAGTATCGAATCTGTTTAATGGTTTTCCCGATTTAATTGTTGGCTTCAATACTTTTTACCCCCGGGCTATAAAATCGAGGTGCAGAAGAGCGATCGTGGTTATGCGTTTCAAGTTTCTGTGAGTGTTCCCAGTCCTACTGGCACGATGGTCTCTGAATCAACGCAAAAGCCCGAGATGATTATGACTGGTTCAGGGATCATTCACACCAATATGACACCTTCAGGGCAGCTAAGTGGGCTGCCGCAATCTCAACCTCTTTCCTTGTCATCACACGTTCCTTCTGTTACTCCTCAGGCCCCACATTCTAATCCCGTGCTCCACCATTCCTCTGGATATACAACCGCGTCTAGCATGCACAATAATACATCGCACAACAATACCATTCAGTTCTCGGCCGCACAAGCTGCAGTTACTCAGGCACTGCAGGGTCATTCGACAGAAGCGCCGCAAAACCAGCCAGTGGAATTCAACCATGCAATCAATTATGTGAACAAAATTAAGGTAAGTTTTGTTTGCGATACTAATAGTTGTATATTCTGCGTTTGATTACGGAATGCAAGCAAACGATTTAAGCATCAAAACGCTTGTGGATGTACTGATGTATTTTCGTATTGTAATTAATGCTTACTGTCAAAATGTATTATTTTTATCAACTGCTTTTCGATAGATTTGGCTGTTTGTTTTTATTTTGGCTCATACAATTCAATGTGCAATAAACATCTCATTCGCCCCACAAGGTAAAATAAATTTTCATTTAAGCAATTTTATTGCTAATCGGTTCATTGCACGGGTTAAAACAGCTATATGGAATTGTATATACAGTGCATAAAAATGCGAGTAGAAACTTTTTAAGGCATGATTTTATTTTTCTTGGTTTTCTAATCCTACTAAAAACCATTAACATACAATTAGGCATTTATATAATATTTCGTATTGATTTGTAGTTAGAAACTAGATTATATATTAGAAGTCCTCATACAGATGACAATTTAAGTCCTTATAATTTGCATACCAACAGCTGTGAGTTGAACTATTTAAAAGTACATACTAAAGTATGAATACTTTATTTACCAATAAATATAATGTATCCTAACACAGAGACGATCTTTTTCATGGGGAAGAGTATGAAAATCATCTTTCCATGTACATATTATTCAAAATTGTCAAACTAATCTGAAGACAACTATTAAATTAGGTCATCACAAAACATTTTATACAGTTTCTATTTTTGTTACGCAGGCTGTTGTAGCTAGTCGTTAGTCGAAAGAACAAAAATGCTTATCAAATTAAATCATACAAATGGGAACGGGAATTATCTTTTCATTCAACCTCTTCGGTCAATGCGCTTATCCAAACGTTTTCTTTAGCATTGTTTTTTCACTAGATTAAAAATACATATAAAACTTGCCCTCATGCAAAAAAAATTGTGGATTGCATATTAGTCTCATCTAAATGCCACTCGGAACACACATTACGCAGTGCAAACTATGCATAACAACCCTTACCTCGCCAAATTACACTTTACAGTGCGTATTAATTAGAAACGGTTTCTAAGTACATACAAGGTTAGGCAATAAGATTTTCCGTTGGTCCATATGGCATCGCGGTTAATCAAGAATTCATTACTGCCAATACTGATACGCGACTAGATCGCACAAATGGGAGAAGGTGGTTTAAGGGAACCATAATTAGAGAAGAGAAATACCGCTTGGTAAGGAAACTATTTTATAATAGCCTTCTTCTTGTCCTGGCCCTGTCTTTACAGGGGTGGGCTCCCCTTAATAAATCAAGGAATATTAACGGATGACTTTCTATAATATATCTTAAATCGTCATACTTTTTCTCTGCTACTGGATTAGAACAAAAACCGTACAAAGGTCTACTAACAATGAGTAAATATTATTTGTATGTATTGCAGTAACCATGGGAAATTTCCATACTGCTTGAAATTCGTCATTATCCAAACCCTATTTGTTCATTCTCGCCTTAGTCTTCCAGATGAGAAGGATTAGTAGACATGATTTTTCCCGGATATAGGAAATTTGAGTTAAGTAGTACTAATCATCACATTTATAATTGTTTACGGCCAAATACGAGGGTGATTCGTAAAGTAAGTTCCGCTTGGTTATTGAAACAAACACCAATACATGAAGAGGTTTTTATTATGTATAACTTAAAGCTACTACTTTCAGCTATTTTTCTACATAATTGTCATGATTGAGACATTTGTCTTAGCGTTGAACCAATTTTTTTAATGCCCTCTTCATAGATCTCTGCCACCTGTGCATTAAGCCATGCTTAGTAACAACCTCATACAATACTCGCGGGATTTTTAATTGCAGCAGCCATTGTAAGCGACCAAAATAACCCGAAAGAATGTTTGAACGATTTTTTAACTAGCACTACCACACTCATTGAACCACACTACACCGTAGCACTCCCATAGTCCCGATATCCACACTCCTCTGCTCACTAGGCGGAAACGGAACTTATTTTACGGATCGCCCTTGTAAACACATATGTAAATCATCCTCCATAATATTTATTTATGGCGCATTTAAAAACCATATATCAAATGACAATTGTGGAAGTCTATACATCTTGAAATATCTAATTGCGAGTAGTATGTTGCTGCAATTAGTCTATTTTAAGTGCTCTACAAGCACTTTTACTAAACCCTACCGCTCGCAGAATACTGCACAATGATCACTATAACGATACAATTCATCAAGCCCATCCATGTTGTACGTAATTTCGAGTAATCGATGGTGGTTGGTGGACATTTTTCCATTCTAGGCTTGTGACATGTGATTCTTTTCGTCTCATCGCTATTCTGTACATGTAAAATTTAATTTTTCTTTATAAATATGTAATTAGTAGTCTATACTGTTTTCCGACATTTTTTGGGACACGACCAGTCTTATGTAAATTTTCAACGATAGGAACAGCGGCGATTAGAAATGTATTATGAAAATAACTTCTAGATAGGCTGTTCCAAATCGAATTGATAATATACACTCTGACGGACCTCTTTACTCCATACAAATAACATAAAACTACGCTTTTTATCCCAAGCTTCGTTGCTACATTATGTGCAATTAGATCCCTATGCTGATTTTCAGATATCCCTAATAATGCCAGTATGGCAACACATAACTAAGTTCCAATAAGATACATACTGTCAACTCCATGTGGAATAAACTATAGTATTTATTTTAAATAGAAATGTGGTGTTTATGTAATCTCAGAGAACAGGTCAACACTATCAACACATTATGTGTTGTATGTCTAGTTAGGAAATAATAACTCCATCACTTTAAGGTGCGTGAAGATGTGGAATGCATGTGCTTAATTGAGGAAACAGATTGAACAACCAACTAAGCAACTTTCTTCAATTTATTCTACCAGTCCACCACTCACATCTGATTTTCTGTAATGCACTTTATGAAACTTCGCTTTTATTTACTCTTTAACTATTGCCTTAATTAAATGACCATCAAAATGATATTCAGGTTTTTTTGTACTATATTTTACTACTGTACTATATATATACTATATATAGTATATTAAATACAAAATCTTATTTTCTTTTCGGGTTTAAACTGGATTTTACTTTTCGCAAAATTGTATATTAATACGAGTATATTGCATGCAATTGTAAATTAATATGTGCCGTTATGAACAGAACGAAGAAAGAGGCAATTTTGCGTAGATTAGTCCACTAATGGGATCATTCTGATGGATCTCGATGATAAACATAGCAGAAGATTAGATTGCTTAAAGATTAACGTTAATCTTTAGCTGCAAATATCAGCTATTACTCCGGTAATTCTAGTTAAAAATTGTAAGTTTCCAAAAACCGATTTAAATTATTTTTGTGGACTATCTGCAAAATGTGAAAAGTCAGTATAGACGAAATTTTTAGTGAAGTGTACAGTCTGTTTTATTGAATTGGAAAATTTTTGAAAAATGAGAAGGTACCCCAGATGTTGCAACTCTGTAATGGACAAAATTGTGCACGAATGTGAGTTTTCTCAGCGACGATGCAAATATCTACACATTTCTAAAATTAGAATAACCCAGAAATCTTAAAGGAAAAATTCCATGACATCTTCGAGAAGATGTCGCCTTTTGTACTGCGATTAAGTTATTTTTATTAAAAATTCAAACAAAACGAATCATACGTACTTAGTTTGCATTTAGATACTGCAGTGTACAAATCGATGTAAACGTAAACTGGTGGCAGTACGCGCAAATGCACAATGAAACTGTATGAACAAAAGTAGTTATATAAAAAATATCGGAGTATTTAACATATTCTAAAGCAGTGGTAGTTAAAGTTAATACTTGTCTCCATCAAAAACAACACAGCTGAAAGTACAAACAGAAAGATAGACGTCGAAAAACTACACCGAGAATAGATGCTTTGAATCGAAATATACAACGTTGGGAAACCAAGAATTATTACGTCTGTCGACTTCCTAAGAAAAATTTTCTAGGAGTGTTTCTGTCGCACGTTGGTAATGTAGTTTTAATAATTGTAAGGATCTTTAGGGCTATAGAACTTCAATGCACCGAGACGTAGACTGGCAGCAGGTCTACGAAAATACGTCATAGCCTCTTTTAACGGAAACAAGAAAGATTACGATGGACAACTGAATTAAATCTTTTAGTAGGATGACTTAAACAGATGAGGTTTTAATTATCCTTTATAGGCACAAGATTTTTGATCTAAATTCCTATGAACCCTTGTTTAAATATACAAAGCAGATAACATTTATCATCATTTTAGTATCGCTTATTAAATCGGATGTTGATATGCAGGTACCCAATTCGAAAACCTCAGACGAGTACTTCTGGTCGAAGCTACTGAGGTGTGGTCGTGTACTTGTGAATTAAATATAGTTTTCAACTGCAAGGGATGATACGAAACTTATAGAGGCAGGAAATGAATCTAATCTATAGATGGCAGATGAGTTGCTAAAAGTGAGAAATATGTGAATGTGAAGAAATACAGATTAAATCTACAAGAGAGACGATAAAATGGAAATATACATATAGGATGCTAAATAGAAGCGTCTACCATATTTACAAGTATATAATAAATGATTTACGGCTCCTACCTACCCATTGAGATTTATTCATTTCGCAAAATAGCATTCAACATGTTAAAAATCGTTTCATCATTGAATCAAAGCAAACTTAAAAATCACGTAATAACAGTTACTTCTCGTAATGGCTCATGAAAGAAAACAGTGACAATGGAAAAAGTCATTAAATTATTTATAACGATATACCTATAAGTAAAAGAAGATCTACTGTTTGTGAATATCTAACTACTCATTTACTCAATGAATTGTATAGTTTCACAAAATGCGACGAGAATGACGTAACAAATAGTGGATATAGGACAATTTTAGTTAGTCATCTATGAAAACAATCTAATTAGAAGACCGACATTTCTTAGCGACCGGGGATTATTACATCTTTCACAAATATCTCATTTCGGAAATAAAAAGTTCATCGTAAGCATGTGTAAATATAATGAAGACACCCATTCGCCACCTGATCGTCACTGGGAATTATGCTATTCATGTTCGAACTGTCAGTGAAACTATCTGATCCACTGTATACATGCATGCGGACACGTCTTGAGTGACGTTTGGATGACGCGCCTGGTCAAACTAACGTAAATGCTTCGTTCCCCACATTACACACATACACGACACATGCAAAAATAAATCGTTGGTATGTTCTCATTAATTACGACGACACGCGTGGTCAAATGCACACAAAATTTCGACTTTCGAAGGCCTGCTGCATTATGTTACTGCACGTAAACTAAATGCAGACTCATATTTGTATGCAACCTTCGCGCGTATTATTTAGCATCACTCCTACGGATGAGCTTAGATAGATAAACAGTAGTGTAGACGTAAATTGCAGTAAGGAATCGCGTACAGATTTAACTCCTACCCTCATATGCGAGTGCCAAAAGTGAGGTTGCAGAAAACAATTGTGTTAGAAATATAAAAAGCCTAAATACATTGTTTTTATCGACGAGTGCATTTCCTTGTCTTCAAGGATGTGAAAAAGACGAAAAGCTATTATATATGATACATATGACGATTGTTCTGTATCATTGCTTACAATAAGCCATACATTCTGGGCTGTTATTTTTTTCTTGGTAGAATTTTATTGTGCTCGCAAATTTCTTGCGTCCATGTGTAGCACTTATTTGTAATAATATAAATTATTGTATGTAAAACTACAACCACTTCAATACCAAATTAGTTAACAATTTTTTTAGAAAAGTAGGCTTGTCTAACTTCTGGATAGATGAACAAAACATACTCGAGTTATAATTCAAACAGATTATGTAACTAATGGTTTAGCTATATAATTTATATTCCGAACGGTTTACTTTGGATTGCCGAAATATGCATATGCAAAGTAGGTAGTAAACCTGTTTTAGAAGATTTGTCTATACACATGTTAACATACCCAAATGTATATCAGATTATTTGCTTTGTAGTAAAGAAGTGTTTTTCGTACACATAATTTGGCCACGTGCACATGTAAACTAAGATTCGATCCAGTAGATAATTGTAACTAAATTGCGTAGATATTTTTTCTTATATTTAAATTTTACACAGGCACAAGCAACATGCATCGTGATTAAAATTACTATTTTGAAGAGGACCTTGAACACGTATTTCGATCGTGATTAAATCATTTAGTCAGGTGATCATAGGTATATGGTTAATAGGGAGGTCAATTCCATTTTCATGTCTTGAATTCTAAAAGAAATCCCCAAGAGCCGCAAATCACACAGAAACACATACTGTTATTTACAAATCTCAAATAATCGGGGTTTATTAGTCTTGTGTGTTGTGATAATTAACAATAAATAAAACATTTGCTGCTCTAAAGGGCACAAGGAATAAGTAGCACCGACCTATTTAATCATTCATTTATTTAAAATGTTGGGTATTTATTAGGTGCCTTGCCACCGTTATATATAGTAGAAATTCTTAGAATGTTGCATTTGTAAAAATTAGAAAACATTAAAAATAAGCAGATAGAGCCATATAATGTGTGCCCTAAAACCGGATTGTAACAATCAATCATCCCTTCGCTTCGAAGGTAGCAAATATGTACTCGGTTTCCGCTTGATCTCTTGATCAGCGGTCTGCAACCTTTGGTGTCTATCGACCCAAAAATAATAACAAAATTATAAGGCGACCCATATGGGTGGAAAAAGAAAACGAAGCAAGTGCAGGACAATAATTTTATTTCACACACATACACTGTTGTTGTTTTTGTACGAGACAAAGATTTTGGCTCCGTACACAGATTTTTTTAACATCTTTCTATATTGTACAAAGATTTTTTATCGTACTTCAGTTACCATTATTATGTTGTACAAACTAAAAATCTCCCGTACAAATATTTTTTCCCTATCTTTATACATGTGCAAAGAGGCTCGTACAAAAAGAAAACAGTGCACACATATAATAATTTTATACCGGTAGATACTAATGACTCTTCTACTCCTGATTCTCCTTCAACAAATTGTTTGTTCTTGTTTCAATTAATTTAGTTAATGCAATCCTCAAAGTTGCGTCAATGCTTTGAAGTCGATTTCTATATTTATTTTTAATTGCAATCAGAACTGAAAAGCCAGTTTCTGTTGAGTATGTTGTTGCAAATGGCAGTAGAAGTTGGATTGCCTTTTTGCTTAACTTTGGGTATTCGTTTTCTAATTTTATCCAAAACTTGACCAAGTCCTTTTGACTGCAATGGCTTTTCATATACATAAGTGGTCGCAAGTTGTCCCCAGTGGTTGCGATCCGCTGCTCTAGATGATATACAGACTTTCTTTTTTTGGGCAGATGGTATTAAAATTTCTAACATTGCTGTATACGTACTGGAATTCATTTTTCCGTTGCATGTGGGGTGTTTCCCACTCCCTGACAGTTCCAAGTCATGAGGCTGCCTCCACCGTGCTTCACAGTTGGGGAATTTCAAGCCTGATCATAAGCATCCCCTACTCTTTTTCTTACTGTTTGTGGTCCAAGGTTACCAAAAATTTGTATTTTACAAGGAGAAACACGTCATTAAACTTAAACATAAAATGCACTACATCGAAACAAAATAATTTTTGTGCGTTAAATTTAAAATCTATAGTTAAATACCATTTTAGCCCAATTGATCGTGGTTCAGTTTCTGTTTTTTGGCTCAAAGTAACCGTTTTTCTTTGGACCAAGAATCTTAAAAGTTCGAAAGCGACTGAGGGTTTATATTACAAGAGATCAGTCTATGACTCACTGACAGGAGTGAAATTGAATAACGTAGATGGTAATATGGGTTACTGTAACATAGTCGACTTTTGATTTTATTTAGATAATTTCCTAGACTTCGTTTAGTCATTTTCTAGGGGTGCCTAATAATTGTGAACATACCTGTATAGTACAATCGTAAATATTGGTAGTATCTTTTATGCGGAAGACATTCCTTTCGAAAAAAATATATTCGTATTCGTATTTATATACGTGCCATTTAGAATAAGTATCCCTTCATGGAGTATCTAGAGCACTGACGCAAAGATAACGATATCCACCTTTCACTACGTTGAAAAAATATCGATATGTTGAAAAAATTGGTTTCCATACCAACACCACCCCGAAAAAGGAAACAAACCACCCACTAACGTACTACCGAAGAATTCATTCAAACAAATTGGAACTTACCAAATTATAGCAGTTGCTCATTATTAGTTTAGTACTTTATACAAAATTTCTTTAATTCATGCAATGAAAAAGCACTCTTTTTCTGGGGTAAAAGCCAAAATGCAATACCCTGGTTAAGGTGTCGGATCATTCATTTTCTCCAAATTTTTGAAACAGTAAAGTTTTTAACGTCAATCTCGTACTGACTTCAAATAGTAATTAAAGAATTTCAAGCAATCACAATGAGAACATAATTTATTTTCCTTCTTTGTATATTGGGAAACAGACGCTTGCACTCCACGGTAAACTTACTGAAGTGCGTTAAGACCTCCCCACTACGTAAACATTGGAAAATGCCGAAATCAATGAGTAGGGTCAGTAAAAGGTGTATTTGTTTACGCGCGTACAATCATCGACAATTGCCGATTAGACTGGCGATGCCGACCGAAAGTGCGTTTGAAGGGAGCGCAGTTCAGTTGTCAACATTAACAATCTCTTCTCTTATCGTACATCTTCCTTGTTTATTATGTTTTCGAGCTTATATCGTTTCGCTTTAATTAAACTAATAGTTTTTTTTTTGCTCTCATTAGTAGATAATCTTTGTATACTTAATTGGGGTTTCTATTTCAGATTTTAGGGAGCAGTTTTTCTAAATATTGGGTTGGAAAATAGTTCCCGCCGTTTTTTCTTTATTAAAAAAACCTAATATTTTACAAAAATTATAACAAAGTATGAATCAACTATGTATTCTACGTCATCGTTCATGACCTGCTCCCACCTCTTGACCAATTTGCTGATGCCGTTTCGCCAAAAAATCGCCTGGTTTGGACTCGAAGAAGTTGTTGACCTCATCGTTACTGAAGATAACACCCCCATTTCGTTCGACAGCGAGCGGAAAAGGTGATACACCCTTTTGACGCAAAGCTTCAAAACTTCCACACCGAGCTCTTGGAGGGCGGCCGTGACGATTTTGTGGCGTGACCAGGTTGACTCGGCCTTGACTATGGGGTGGTTTCAGTTGATGGCATCGGTTACTCGGCGAACTGGGCTATATAGAGTGTCTTTTCGACCGTCTTGTTCTCCAGCATTTGCCAGTGCACTACACCCTCCCAATCCCACCAAACGCAGATCATAGTCTTCTTGGGATGGAGGTCTTGCTTCACTCTTGGATTTGGGGTGCCTCCTACAGCCACCCATTCCTTCCTTTGCTTCATGTTGACGTAGAGGCATCATTTCTCATCTCAAAAATCGTTGCTTGTGGCCGTGTGCGAAATGTTGGGTCGCAATGTGAAAACGATTTTCATTGTTTTTTTTTTTCGGTAAGCTCGTGTGGCAGTGGAGGTCGTTCAAAATTGCCTTTTTGCCGCAGTTCATCGCCTGGGATAATTTCGGACTTGTTTTATGGCAGAACTCCTTAATTTACACTTAATTATATAAAGAAAATGATAATACATCCTTCTAGAGCAGAGAAAGCCCTTTAAAATGGTATATTACGATCGGACTTAGACAAAACAAACAATTACTAAAACGTCGGGAACTTATTCGCCATCCCACTATATTCCCAAACTTATGTAATAGTTATTTTGTTGTCAGTGATACCCTACGGGATTTTGCTTATTAGTATGTTACATAATTTAATTAACTTTGTCTACTTCTATCTACTAATTTTGAAGTCACATCACGAGTATCCAAATGTGAGGATTATCTCATGCCCACTTACAAGGAAACATGTTGAGCCCGGAAATTAAAATAAAATCCAGTTCTCTGAACAAGGGCTCTCCCATGGAGATTCAACGTCGTTTTCTTAGCTGCCCAATCTCATGAGGGTGAAAGAACCCCTAAAAGTTTGCTTGATTATTGGCTTGTTGTATGATTGAAGAAAATAAATAAAAATTATATATGTATACCGCAAAATATTAAACTCTGTACTTTATTATACAGGGATCGTCACTTTCTGTTTAGCCAGTGTGGATAAATTTTCTAGCCGATTCAATCCGTGTTAGGAGACCCCATTTATGTGAAGTCCTGCCTTTCAACGAATGCTTCCGATGTGACTGTGTAAACGTTACATATGTGTGTGTATGTAAAACTAACACCATATTTCTATGAAAAAGAAAAATTAAAATATAATTGCCATCCCCCACCCCTTCTAGTATGAACTGGCACATAAATCGACTTTTACACGTTATGGAGTTTTTCGAGCAGTATAAGAAATATATTTTACTTTGTATAAAATAATTACATATTACGAAAATACTAAACTTGTCTTACTGTGCGTCACCTTAATTAATTGTGGATGCATGAAATAAACTGTGTGGGCACTTTTTAGATTGATGTTTTGCAAAACAGAAAGACGAGATACAAATTAAGTAATTCAGATAGCGCAAATAATAATATAAAATTAGTTTTTGCTTACCTATCTATTGGACAATAAAAAATATTATGATTATTAATATGCTCAATGCATTGCAAATCTTAATCTTAGAATTATTGTAACAGAAGATTTGTTCAAACTTCAAATATAAAATATGGATCATATCACATCAACCTTATATATACTGCGTGTCCAAAAAGTATGGAATAATGGTTGTATAGCTTTATTCAGACGTTCTATTAAAAAGATTTTAAATGAAAGTTAATATCTTGCATTTATTTTGACGTGTTGTAAATCTTCTTTTGTTGACTTTTAAATGGTATCAAGGTGTGATGTTGTAAAGTTAATAATTTTCGAAATATTTGAGCTTTTACTGAAAAAGTTGGCTAGCTAACAAATGAGGAGGCACCTAGTTTGCCACTTCCCCTCCTGCACTTTTGTTGTGTATAACCATATAGTAGGTAACTGTCAAAAATTTGTAGAAATAGTTGCTACTATAAAATGGTTTACTTATCAGAAAAGGAACGGATTATTCGTTTAATGATGATCGATTATGGAGATTGTACGAGAACCCATTACAACAACCCATTACTCAGTCGGTTGTTGGCAAAATTTCAAGTGTTTTAGACAAAGGTAGCTGAATGTTCCTATTCGTCAGCTCGTCAGCTAGCTTTAAATTGCGATATTAATAAAATCTTTATTCACCTCATTTTCAAAAAGAAAAACAGCGTCCTTACAGATCCACTTTGGTACATGAGTTCTCAGAAAATGATTTTGACAGACGTGCATATGATGGAACAAATAAACAACTTTCCGAACTTTGTAAATATCATGATTTGTCCTGACAAAGCTAGCTTCTGTCTAAATGAAAGAGTAAATAGACACCGTTGTTGCTATTGGCCTACTGAAATCCCCACTGGGCGATAGAAATCCATATGCAAATGCCGAAGAAACTCAATGTGTTGACGGGAATTCCGTGAAAAAATCTTTTCATTCCTGGAAGCCGTTACCTACAGTTACTACAAGAACAAATAATTGCGTCCTGCAGAATACTCTTGCCTAACAATCACAATTTCTGGTTTCAACAAAATAACTATAAGAATATCACCTCATTATCAGTTAAAGATACGTACATAGGTATTTAGATGATATTGTTCTAGACCGTTGGATAGCTGTTCTGTAGAATAACCACCAGGGTTTCCAGATCTGACACCCTTGTGACTTCTTTTTATGGGGCTACCTGAAAGACAGTTTATAGAAAACATCCTAAGAATTTACCAGACTTATCTTTAGAAAGACGAATACGAAATGAAGCAGCACAAATATTTTCCAACTCCTTAAGCTTTACGGAATACTGTTCGTGCATTTTGTGACCGAATGAGCCGTTGTCTTGCTGTTGATGGACAACATTTTGAACATTTGGTGGATAACAAGTTTAATTTAAGACTTTGTTTCTTTTGTTGTTAAATTTGCCTTTTATTATT
Source organism: Chrysina gloriosa (assembly GCA_038088585.1). NCBI lineage: Eukaryota > Metazoa > Arthropoda > Insecta > Coleoptera > Scarabaeidae > Chrysina > Chrysina gloriosa. The sequence goes on from CM076088.1 coordinate 66,101,539, forward strand.
TATTGCTACAGTTAAGTCAAGAGCATCCAAATGTTTCGGTTTATTTGAACAAAAGCTCAATTATCTAGAAAACTATTACAACCTGATACCATTTAAATTTTAAAAGGTCTCATCAACAATGACGTAAGAAACTAGAAATATACAGTGTCATGTTTCAAAAATATCCCTCATCCCTCAAAATGAAGTCAACACAATAATTTTGTTCACTATCTCAAAACACGCAAGATATTGTTAAACAACTTTTATTCCAAACATTTTTAATATAACGTCTGGGTAAGGCTGTAGAGGCATTTTTCCATACTTTTTGGGCGCTGTGCATGTATGTAAAAATAATTTGTATGATAATGTACCAGGGGTGTTTTTTAAACCTCCGATAGACTATAAAGGAAAGACGGGTGAATATAGAAAATGATTTTATAACCAAAAGAAATGTACACTAAAGGTTACTTCTCTACATAATGACCTTCACTATTGAGGCATTTGTCATATCTATGAACAAGCTTTGCAATACCCTCTTCATAAAACGTTGCCGTCAATGATTTGAAGTGAGTTGTGACGGTTTCTTTGAGCTTCTGGTCAGTTTGGAAGCGCTGTCCTCCAAGCCACTTCTACATAAGTCGACTTTTGAACAAGTTTATGCGTGGAGAGGTGGCCAAGAGTACCATTATAGTTTTAAATAAGTATATAACAGACCTCAAACAGTTTGAGTATTTTGATGCAATTGCTTTAACCCTTGCTGAATTATTTTCGAGAAACCGAAACGCAAGTAAACTTTGAGAGTTAGGACTTAAATTTCAAAATGGAAAAATCATTGGGGATTGCAGCCAATAATTTTCCCATCTTTGAATTTAAGTTCTAACGTATACAGCCAGTACTTCTGCTAAAATTAAAAAAAATTGAGAGTTAGTTTCACCATATTAAAACAAGATTGGGCAGCTAACAAAGACGGTTTTAAACATCCTTGAAAAGAATCAAAGATTCAATTTTCTTTTAATTTGCGGATTTGGGATGTTCCTTTGTTGATCATACTGTTTTTATTTAAACCATAGTTTGGTTTTCGAAAGCTCATAAAGTACAATATATATTGTTCAAAATATATTAAAATTGACTACTCTTTATGATATCTGATTTAAAAGAAGGTTCCGTTGCCCTTATATCAACTTCTGTTGTCATTCTTAGAATTCTTTCGCATTTTTTTATTAACCTTCCTACACTCACGTCAAAATGAAAGACGTATGCTATACTATATAAATCGGTCTCACAGACCGTATGCGTGAGTATAGGAAGGTTAAAAGAGTAAGTATAGAAAGTATGTCGTTTATTTCAACTTTATCATATTTTAACTTCATGCAATTCATTATAATAATGCTACTTACTGTTGGCATTGTCATTTATTACCACTTCCTATATTTCAATACAAATCAACCAGTACGCCCAACAATCACAACAGTAAGATCTCTAATTTATTAGTGGATAGCGATTTACTTGTACATCACAGAATAAATGAATAAATAATATCCAGGTTGCTCTAAGGAGTGTAAAGGATCAAACGCCCGAGCGGGTTTTAATCCCGCAAAGAACCCAACGAGGATCGCAATTGAGCCAAATCAGAATTTTAATAGCGTGTTATGTAAATTAACTTATAAAAAGGTTAACACATGAAAATGGTACTGTGTGTACCTATTAATGTGTATATCTTGTTTTACTTAGCTATATATTGACGTGGTTTTATAATATCTACGAGGATTGAAAGCTAATGACAAATACTTGGACTTCTGCAAAATTAAGGAAAATTTTGTAGTGAAAAGAAAAGCATTCAGAGTTCCAAATTGGCAAAGAATAACTAAAATTGACTTTGATTTCATGGATTTTACTTATCCTATTTTATCAAATTCTCTTTTCTCATTTAGATATAAAAGAAAATGAATCGACCACAGCTGTTTTAAATATAACAAAAGCTTATACATTGCAAATTATTAGCTCTTTGCGTGTACGCTTGCGTAAAGTAACTCACTAACACATATTTTATCCCCATACTTTATTCGCGATAAATCATCTGTTATAAAAATATATCTATGTATGTATATACAGTTTTATTGCGTAAATGGCGAGATAATGTGCGGTATAGGTTGATAAAAACAATATAATAAAGTATAACTTCAAAACGCAAATTTTTGATATTAATTGTAGTTAGTTTTCCCTTTATATTTCTATAAAACAATAATTATTTTGATAGAATTAGTTTTGTAGCTTATCGTACAATTGAGTATATTTTGGAAGTGATACTAAACAATCCTTTCTTTATAGAATCGATTTCAAGGCCAACCCGAAAAGTACAAAAGGTTTTTGGAAATTTTACACACGTACCAAAAAGAACAACGAACATTAAAGGAAACTTCTCAGGGTCCCGGAAGTGGAAAGCATTTAACAGAGCAAGAAGTTTACAGTCAGGTCGCTAAACTTTTCGAAAATCAAAGCGATCTGCTTACTGAGTTCGGCCAATTCTTACCTGATGCCACAAGTCACATAACACCGCCGCCTTTATCAGATCACTCGCAAAGCGTTGTAAAAACAACCCGTTAAACAACCTTACCCAATGCTGGACAGGTTTATCAATCAAAAGCAAAGCCATCTTCTAAATACTGTGAAGCGATCTCCACCCTACCCGAATCTACTTAATAAAGATGCCCCTCCTCCAAAGAAGCATAAATTGTCCACGTCGTGTAGAGATGTTACCTTGGCGGAAGCAGGAAAATATTGTACTCTAAATGATTATGCTTTCTTTGATAAGGTGAGTAAGAAACTTATAACCGCATTTGTATAATTTAGTATTTATAAAGTGAATGGGGAATACTCTCAACGTTTTATCTCACTTAAATTTCCTTTACTCGAATTTATGGTAATATATCACATAATTACTAGAAGTAAAGTGAAATTGTTTCGTGTAATAATTAGAGAAACCCCAAACCTAGTACTAAAAGCTTCAATTTATTGTGATATGAGTTGCATCTAAAATTCAATGCTATGGAAACATTAATTTATAAATATTTATAAAAGGGATTTCTCATTTTAATATCATATTAATCTGTACTAAAATAAATAGTAATATATATAATAGCAAGTTATTAATTGAGAAATATATCTGTAATACTTGTGGCTATTGAAAATAAGTACTTAATACACCATTACATATACAATCTCGTTGGATTTTACAACCGATTACTCATACATTTTGAATCGTTTTCAGTGTAGTTAAATGTTAGTAGTTTACAAATGTAGATATTAATTGCAGATGTACTGTCGAAATATTGTCATAAATTAGCATTGCTGCGTATATTGAAATATCCATACCCATGTCCATACCTTAACCGCATGTTTTACGGTTTTCTTTGTCCTGCAGACCAAATTTTCTTCCTTGGTAACCATATTTAAGATGACTCGTGACCCATGTGTCATATCACCTGTAATGTTCCACAGCAAATGAGATAACCCATTTTTAACATCATCTAGTGTAAATCACCATCTTCTTTTAAACTGGGCTCCGGGAACAACAAAGCTATCAACACAGCTTTGTTCTTCCCGAAGCCATCACAACAATCTTTACAATTATTTGAGTATTCCTTACTACATGTCGGTTCTTTTCATTTACATTCCGAATAGGACCAACATTCTTATCGGTAATTGCCGTTTTTGATTTGGGGGCCGAAAATGAATGTTTAAGGATAATCGAGCACGTTGAACTTCATTGTACCGCTTTATCGTAGCTACGGAACACGACTTGTCATCAAATACTTAATTGATTTCTTCAAAACATTGTTTGCGACTTAAGCCACGTTATAAATTATAAGAAAATCACAGCTCGATAATGCTCTTCGTTTAATTCTATAATTTCTTATGCAAACAATCACTTTAAGCTTATGAATCTTAGCCCTGTGCAGTCGAATGTTTTTTCGTTCATATTGCCAACAACTTGAAGTAATTTCAATAGAAAAATTATACTCACATACGAGGCTAAATTGTTTAAAGTTTCAGGAATGACAACGAAAACAAAATATGTAATGGGGATTCAAGTTATATTTTATTTTTCAAAGTAATCCTGTCGAAGCTCAACATACTTTGTCCATTGTTTCTGTAGCGTCTCGATTCATTCCCGAAGCGACTTTCTTCGAGGTTGTCAAAATAATCGTTTACAGACTCTATCAGTTCTTCATTCGACCAAAATCTCTTTCGACCAATATTGACCAATAACAGTTTTGCCTTTTTTAAGATAAACAATTAGCTAAATTCCTTCTTTGTCTTAAAGAAACCGATGCCATCACCTTTCCAGTCGAGTTTGCCTTGTTGGGAACCGATTCACCACCTGCAATCCACTGTTTTGATTGTATTTTTGTTTCTGGTGTGTAGTGATGAATCCAGGGCTCATCCATGGTCACGAATCGTCTCCTAAAATCGGTTAGATTCCTCGTAAACACTTCCAAACAACCGCCCGAAGTTAGAGCTCGAATGCGTTTTTGTTCCGAATTGAGCAAATGTAGCAGCCATCTTGGAGAAATCTTCCTTAAACCCAATTCATTAGGTATCATACGAACTACTCGTTCATAAGAGATGTCAACTGCTTCCCCAATCATATCATGTATTTTTCCACAATTTCTGGCGTGGTAGCTGTTTCCTAAACGTGGTTCGTTACTCGTATCCGTACGGTCACGCTTGAATTCCGAAACCCAAAAAATTCGCGGTGGAAAATCCTTTACGACAGTTGGTAGTTCTGGTTGCCTGTTTCCATCATCTGTTACATATGTATGTAGTGTTAAATGTTTCGGAGTAGTCCTATTAAGAACTGTATATTGCTAAGTTAATTTCGTCTTTAACTTTTTTCTTGTTTTAATAAACTTTTATTTCAAGTTTATTACCTTTACAAGAAATATCCATAAGTCCGGACGAATTTGGCAATAAACAGCTTTATTAGAGATAGTCTACAGTAATAGATTAGCTATCAAAACGTCGAATATGCTGTATTTAATAGACGATATAAATTATTCAAGTAACGCAGCCACCTAAATCACGAGTTTAAAACTTAATCATAAAATTGCATTCAACTGCATTAAGAAAGGCAAGTTTTCCACTCGCGACTTATCTACTTAAACTTTATTTTATCTCATAACGTATTTCCACAACTATTTAGCATAAAATTAGTATACGCAACATATTTGCTAACTTATGTATTCCAAATATGTTTTTAGTGGTAGAAAAATTATCGCCTACTGAACAAAAGCCTTCTTTACATTCTCTTCGAAATTCATATTTGTTAGAAAGATACATACAACAATTATTCCTTTTTATGTCCAGGTTCGAAAGGCTGTGCGTTCCCAAGAAGTTTATAATAACTTCTTAAGATGTTTGACGTTATTTACTCAAGAAATTGTTTCGAAAAGTGAATTAGTTCATCTAATATCGCCCTTTCTGAGCAAATTTCCAGAGTTGATGAAGTGGTTCAAGGACTTTCTTGGTCAAAATGAAGTTGAACCCGTGCCCTATAATGTTACGCGGGTAGAAAGGCCGCAGGGTGATCATGCTTTAGATATCGATTATTCCACCGCGAAAAGGCTCGGTACTAGCTATTGTGTTATTCCACCATCGCAAGAAGGCTTGAAGTTTTCTGGGCGAACACCCTTGTGCCATGAAGTGCTAAATAATCAGTGGGTATCATTCCCTTCTTGGGCAGAAGATAACTCATTCGTCGGTTCCCGAAAGAATCAATATGAGGAGTACATGTATCGCTGTGAAGATGAACGATTTGAACTTGATGTTGTTATCGAGACAAATGCGTCAACCATTCGGGTGTTAGAAGGCGTATTTAAAAAAATTAATCGAATGAGTGCCGATGAAGTTTCTCGTTTTCATTTGGACGATTGCCTCGGTGGTTCATCGCCGGTGTTACATCAGAGGGCGTTGAAAAGGATTTACGGTGATAAAGCGCAAGATATAATAGATGGATTGAAAAGAAATCCTTCGATCGCAGTCCCAGTTGTTTTGCGAAGACTTAAAGCGAAAGAAGAAGAATGGCGAGAAGCGCAGAAAGGGTTCAATAAAATTTGGCGGGAACAAAACGAAAAGTATTATCTTAAGAGTTTAGATTATCAAGGGATCAATTTCAAACAAAACGACGTTAAAGCTTTGAGATCGAAGAATTTATTCAATGAAATCGAAACATTGTTTGAAGAGGTAAATATAACTATTCAAGAAAGGTGTAAATATAATATACAAATGCATTTCTTTTACAGAGAAACGAACAAAACGAGGAGACCACTGGAAAGCCTATAATAGGCCCGCACTTAGTTTACCACTATAGAGATCGAACGATATTAGATGACGCCGCAAATTTATTAATACACCATGTAAAGCGGCAAACGGGTATTCAAAAGGGCGAAAAACGACGCATAAAACACATTCTACGCCAATTCGTGCCTGATCTGTTCTTCCACCCTAGACAGCAACTTAGTGATGATGAACGAGAGGATGATGGTAAGTCTTAAGTTGTTAAATTTTAATTTCTAACTCTAAATCTGTACTTTACCCAAGCGCACGAATTTGTTATATGTTTATGGGTTATTATTATTACAAAATTAAACCCCTTGGGAACGTAACAAATAAATTGATTGCATCTGGGCCTATTTTGTTATTAAAAGTTTCTTGTATAAATCTCATGCAATGTTCAGTATTGCTCCTATAATTAAGAACAGTTTGTACGTATACCGGATGTACTACGCAGTTGGTTCATTACAAGTTTTCAGTGTACTACCATTTTTTCACTTGAAACTTTCGTACCGGTACCTAAACTTTATTTCTCCCGAGAAAAGATATTTCTCCGAAAATATTACTTCCATTTATAGCGGAAGTTGATGACAACTTTGTTAGTTTAAAAAACATTTTTGTATTTTACGTAGTAAGTTAGTATAGGCCTTACATGTGCAACTATCACAAAACACGCTTGAACCTGTATAAGCCTGTTAGGCCGAGAATGTATGCCTCAAACCTCGTAGGTATAGGGAAGGAGACATCGCGATGTGATACCAATAGATTTTAACCTTCCTATACTCACGTCAAAACGAAAGACGTATATTATACTATATAAATCGGTCTCACAGACCGTATGCGTGAGTATAGGAAGGTTAACGAAACTTGTTGTATAGACAAGGTCATAATGTCGACTGTTTTTGGGTAAACGCAACGAAGCATTTTCGAGAAAAGCAAATTTTAAAATATACCGACTAATAAGCCCGTGTAGTTTAATCGTTTAATGCTGTGGTGGTGTCTCCGACAAATACCCAGTTTTTTTTTACAGTTTATTTGTTTTACGCAAGAATGTATATGAATTGATTAACACACTTTTTCCTTGATTTATTACATACATTCTATATTTATTCCTGTTGTGTATCAATCTGTTAGATAGATTTCCCAGGCAGAAATGTAAACGGAAAATGCACTTGAGAACACACGGCAGGAAGTAAGATACAATCCAGCAAACCTGTCAGACACTCTCACTGCACTAGACGATCTTACTTCAACGATTTATTTCACAAACTTATTAGTCGATCTGTTTTTTTCAAATTCGTTTCTCTCGAAAATGCTTGAGTTGCGCGTCGTATCCGTTTACCAAAAAACATTCGACATAATTACCGATCACTAAAAGATTCGTAATCGATTGGTATCACATCGCGATCTCTCATACATATCAACTTATTTCAATGCGTAGAATACAAAAATATAATGGAAACTGTAGAATACTATGTAAAATTTTAGATGGACATCGACTTCCTGTATAGCTGGAAGTGATGTTTTTGGGAGAAAATATTTTTCCGCAGGACACAAAAAGAAGAATCCAAATACCAAAGTTTCAAATAAAAATCGATGGTAGAAAATCGAAAACTTCTAATGAACTATGTGTTTGGAACACCCTTAATAATTAGGAAGGGGGTGAATTGTACTTATATTGCGTTTAGTTATAGCGGTGAACAAATTGGTAGTGCTAGTTTACAATTCAGTTAACTTCTTAGACTTTTTAGTACAGGAAAGTTGTGAAAATTATATGAACAAAATTGAAGAGTACTGTTTTGGAACAAAATAAAATTGACCTCGAGAAACTATTTAAATAAATTTCCTTTTTGCACCAACCCGTCATACTATATGTTGTTCGATAAAGCAATTTTTCACGATCGTGATTGAACTTAATTGCTATATATCTCAATTGTGTTTACTTATCAATCTAACGCGGTATTATTTCAAAAATTCCTAGTTATTCTCACGTTAACACCTAAAGTTTTATGTGAAAATGAATCATAATGTATGTAATCATAACAAAATAAATGTGTTCTTAATTTGTCGGACCGAGAATGTTTATAACCTAGCAGTAAAGATAATTAAGATTATAGTTTCCAGTTTTACTACATCAAAAACACTAGAGAGATTAAAAAATTAATTGCTCCTCTTCCTTTCTAGATGAAAAGGAGGAAGGCGATGAAAGTCCCCGCAGTACTTCTAATTCTAATGACGCAAAGGAGAAAAGGACAAGTCCGGGAAAATCACCAGGTCGTGCTGAAGGGGATTCCGGCTTTTCTGAAGTTGATATTAAAGAAGAAATACTTCCATTACATGCTCAATCGACTGATCCGGTAAGTGGACAGAGTGATTAAACTGTCAATTACTTCAGAAAAAGGGAGGTTGTCCCATCAATTTCTGATTGAAATAATTGTCTATCTGCTTAATTCTGCATGGAAAACTTCCTTTGAAAAGAGGATATTAGTATTAAATGTTTGGTTTTATTAAAGTTTTTAACACTTTTGTTATATTTCTCTCCGTAACTATTATCATTATTATCCTTGAAACATTTATATGTACGAGGTGTGATAAATAAAATATGGCGAGTAATTTTATTACGGACAACGCAATAAACTTACATCAAATTTGACTTAATCTCCTTCAAAGTACTCTCCTCGGCTAGCAATGCACTTGTTGTTTCCATGATTCGAGGCATTTCTGGAACACTTCTTTTGGAAGGGCCTTCAGCTACTTCGTCGTGGCCCTCTCAATGTCAGGAATGGTGCCAACCTTTTCTTTTTAGCACGTTTTTATTTTTAGGAAGAGCCAGAAGTCGCCAAATACGGAGAATAAGGCGGATGTGAACAGACAAACCTTTTTTCGTCCAAAAACTCGCGGATCAGAAGCGAGATATGGCATGGCGCGTTGTCGTGATGAAGGAGGAAGCCATTGGCCTATTTTTGTGGTCTCATTCTCCGTACATCGTTTCCCAAACATTGCAGTACGCCCCTGTAATATTCGGAGTTTACAGTTGTCCATGGAACAAATTCTGATCGCACTACGCCCTCACTATCACAAAAAAGCAATGACAATGTCCTTAACGTTCAAGTTTGTGTGACGTGCCTTCTTAAGGCGAGGGGAGCCACTCGTTTTGCATTGGGAATTGAATTCTTGTCCCAGGGTCAGAACGATCCTTCAATTCCGTGCTGACGCACGATATCGCTTCTGTTCGTCGGTCAAAAGTTTGGGAACAAACTTCGCACTCACTCGTCTCATTTGCAAATTAGATGCGAAATGTTCACTTCTTCGGAAAGCTCTCGCAATTGTCAATCGCCTGTTTGATAGAACCATTTTCAAACCCTTTTGCACGTTTTCGTCTGTCTTTTGAGGTCAAAGGACGTCCCCATCGTTGCTCGTCCTCAACCGACTCATTTCCGCTTTTAAATCGCTCATACCACTTGTAAACATTCTTCAAAGTCACCACATTATCGTCATACACTGATTTTAACATTTCATGGGCTTCTTTGGTATTTTTTGCAACTTATAACAAAAGTATGTAAACGCGTTGTTCGAAATCCATGATGCGCAACGAACACGGTAAACACGACTTCATTCTTCCGACTCTGAAAGCCGATTAACAAGTCACAACTTGTTCCAACGTGGCACTGACTCTCTCAAAGGAATCAGGCTATCGGATTTATTATTTCAAATGAATGTAGCGTCAGCGATTGCTAACCATTTTTTTAATTACACTTAGTTTTATTGTTATGTGAACCCTGGACACATTCTTAATTATATCTTACGTTATTCATGATGTATCTAAGTCAAAATGTAAGTTTGATATTTGTATTGCCACTGCAGATTTCATAAGAAAACTAATTTGTTCGCAATGTAACAGTTAGATAACAAAATCGAAATACTACTGCTGAGTGCTGAGCCCGCACAAACTCAATTATTGCTGAAATTGAAATCTGCATCATTAGATCTAAGCAGTTATAATTATTATGTGTAGCTGTATAAGACATGATGCTAAATTATAACAAGTTAGAGTGAAAAGTTGATCATTTTAGGATCAGTGTTTCTCAGAAACTTGTGACAGTTATATCAAGTATTTTTACTTGGAGACGAAGTCTTCACCATATATGAATTTAAAATAAAATGATCATAATTGTTGTATACAGGCTGGCTCACGACTAACGCATCGGACGGTAGCTTCCAAAGTAATATATATATATATTTTTTTAATTTCTTCTGACGGGTTGGTGTATGTTTATAAAGACCATAATTAAAAATAAGGGGCAAGGACAAAGCTGTTGTGTTTTTTTTTATTTGAGATTACAATGATGGATTTGTCTACCCAAGAACGAGTGGATATTATTGTGAGCATAGGTGAATGCCATGAAAACTGTTTTCTGGCTACCAGGGTTTATGCACAAAAGTATCCTGAATGAAGACATCCTGAAAAGCGAGCTTTTCAAAGGCGTTTTGCTAGGTTTCGAGAGACAGCTAATACTTCTTACTCTAAAAAAAAAAAAAAATGGAAATCAGTCGTTGACAACGAGAAAAATAAATTTCTAGTCGATACAAATAAAGCCGATCTATGGAATCATCCTGTACATTATTGTAAAATTACATACCTGAAAATAAATAGTCCAAGATATACCATATCAAGACTAAAAACATGATTTGAAAATTTCAATTAGTTTGTCTATTGTGTCCATTTTCCAAACACTTACGTTTTCGAAAATCCTCAAATCCTTCGAAAACGGTAAACGATAGGTAACATTGAAGTAGCTCACCTTTATTATTTCCATACAATTCGAAAAAAGAAACAAGATATAGCATTCTATTAAAAAAAAACATAACTTTGCTACTTAGCCCTTTTTTGGGGCAACCTGTATAAATGAGAATATTTTCTAATTATGGCCTTTATAAACATACACCATTGTGTTGAAAGAGAGTAAATATATATATATATATTAGTTTGGGAGCTACAGTCTGACGCGCTAGTCTTGAACCACCTGTATATAGTTTTGTGGATTCTATAACGCTCATTGCAGCCAATTTATGTTTGCTGTTACAGGATGAAGCATACACTTTGTTCATGGCGAGTAATAATTGGTATTTATTTTTACGACTACATGTGATACTTTGCGAAAGGCTAGCAAAAATCTACGAAAGAGCGGTAGCAATAGCTGACGAAGAGGCTAAAAATCGCAATAACCGAAAAGAAAGCACTGCTGTAGCGCTTAGACTGAAACCAAAACCACAAATTGAAGTTGAAGATTATTATCCAGCATTTCTGGATATGGTTAAGAATTTGTTAGACGGAAATATGGAATCGTCAACGTACGAAGATACGTTAAGGGAAATGTTTGGTATTCATGCTTATATAGCATTTACCCTTGACAAGGTAGTTTCTTATGCTGTGCGACAGTTACAGCATTGCGTCACGGAAAGAACTGCTATAATGTGCATGGAACTATTTCAAAAGGAGCAGAAAAGAGGAGGTGCTGGCGGACAATGTGCTACAGCTCATAGGAGACTACACCAAGAACTAGCTTACCAACGAACGATAGAAAAGGCCGTACAAGATGAAAACTGTTTCAAAATCTATATTTATAAGAAAGACTGCCGATTAACTATCGAAATGATCGATACTGATCCAGAAGAACCAAAAAATTAGAGGAAGCGAAAAAGTGGAGCAGCTATAAGGAAAAATTCTCGAACTGTACAAGAATACCTAGGAAATGTACTTTGTTTTTAAATAGAAATTTACGCAAATACAAGATGAAGAATTACAAGAAAAATAATTCCACGTGCGTTGATAATGCTATTAAGATCGAATCGGCAGATATCGATCAGGAAAGTAGTAAGAAGCAAGATAACCTGAAACGTGATGGTGATAAGAATGACAAAAAATTGGATGGTTTGGAGGAGCTGGAAAGGAAGCTTAATGAACGGCGTCCGCCAGAAAGAAACCAAACTGAACATCCAGGCTATAATGTATTGGATGACACCCAATGCAGATTAGATGGTGGAAACTTGGAAATTACTTTTACGGCCGACAAAGGAAGTAAGATGTATAAATATGGTGCCTTCGCTAGAGCAAAAGAAGTAAGTAACTTTATTAATTTAGTCCATATTATTAATACTACTTTGAAATACATCGCTAATTTTACTAATTCTTTATTTTTCCTCCCAAGTAAATATTATAAGCTTGGACAAATAGCGGTAACAGCGTACAATTACGAAATAAGTTACAACAGCATCGCCGACTTCCCATTCTAGTTAGTACTAAATCGGTGCTGTATGCGAGTAGTTCTGCGTATATGTAGGCTGTGGTAATTTATTTCGTAATTACCGCTGTTTACTCAGACTAGATATTATTTTTGAAAGCTATTTATAGGCAAATTATTAATTAATAAATTATGTTATTGCTTCAGACCCACCCCGCAGTCACGAAACGTTTGGCAGCGCAATTTCATACGTGGTTGAGGAAATGGGTATCTGCAAATGTGAGTGATATACAAAATAAACAGTGTACGGACTGGTTAATGGGACGTGGTGATAATGTAGTACCAAATAGGACAAGGATACAAACTAATAACGACTACACACGAACCCCATACGCCGTGTACAATAGGTATCGTGTTGAAAGGTTAGACGATTCCACGTGAGATATATAGATTCGATCTTAATAAATGAACTTTACATCAAGTGCGGTTAAGTGAGAAGTTCCTGTGATGGAATTAAAAATTAAAACTTGTGGGATTTTAAAAAAATCAGTAAACAAGATCTCCACGATTTCCCGTTCTTAAAATCTCAATAATTTTTTCATTTTTAATTGTTGACTTTAATATTATTATTATTATTATTATTATTATAAGAGAACGTATTCACGTTTTATATTTATATATTTTTTAAATATTCGTCTAATTGTTTTAATTTTAAATTTTTGTTATTTAATTAATTTATTTAATATTTTTCAAAAAATCTTTTTATATAATGTCGAAGTGATACATTTTTTTTTTCTTCGAAACTGAAAATAATTTAAGAACCAAAATACACAATTATTTTCTCTTGTACAGTTATTATTTTAAATAGTGTAAGTTTCTTACGAGATACAATTTGGTCGCAGGTTGACATTTTCACATTTTCATTTAGAAAATCCAAAACCTTGTGCAATATTGATTTATTACGCAAAATGGTGGCATTGTTTTCATTTTGCTGTTTTTTAACCGTTTCCAAAACCAGAAACAATTTCCAACGTTCTTTATTATTTATAGTACAAAAATTAGGTATGTTATCGCCTGCTGCTTTAGCGTTACATTACCTATTCGTATTTAATAAGTTGTCTGTCAAATATTGATTTTTGAAATTTCTTTTGATTCTTTTTTTCTGTTTGTTAATTAATGTTGACATATCGTTTGTTATCTGATTGATTCATTACTTATGCATTTTGTACTTTTCAAATCCAAATTCCTAGTAATCGTTCCTACCGTATTGTTTTCTTAATTTGGTCGAATAACAATTATGCGGTACTTAACACCCACGTATGTAAAAACGATAGATGCAATATATTTTATCAACTCAGGCACTGTCTAAATTACTTCTAGATATAGATAAAGTACAAAATATATTTTTATATTAAATAGAAATTAAAAATATATTGTGTTAGAGATATGTCAGCATTTGTATTAAATAAAATCCATGTAAATAATGAATATATTCCAAATGTGAAAATAACCAAAACTATCCGCTCTCTTTGTATTTGAAATATAATACATTCCATTTTTACTGTTGAACTGTTGACTAATCTTGAATTTGGTTATTTTCGCATATTTTTTCACTCACTTTTAATTTCTGTAAAGTAGATTATATCTGTATATTTTGTTAGAAGTGGGTGAAAATTGTTCAGATTTTAAAGATACGTTTAAAATAAAACCTGTACACTGTAAATATCATTTATAAAACATGATTCTTATTTTCTCGTTTTATTTTAGACTTAATTCTTTATTTTTAAATACTAGTGGGGCAATAAAGAAACAAAGGATTTTATTACTTAGGCATTTCAAATTTGAACAGAATACAATTCTTGAAAATTACGAGGGTAGGTACAAGTTTCCGGAATGGCTGCTACAGGATTGCTATTTTTCTAAATACTTTATGTCATTGTGTTGGCAACTCTTTCATATTAATTGACTTTAAACGTTAAATCGATCTGGAAAATGGTCTGGTTTAGAAAGAGGCATTTTGCTAATTGATTATCTTGAAAAAGGCAAAACTATTACTGGCCAATATCACAAGACTTTCGGAAAAATTGAAAGCAGCAATCCGGAAAAAATACCCGGTAATGATTGAGAAAAAGGTGTTTTGTCTCATCGCGACAGTGCGCCCGTTCATTCAAGTCCAATCGTTCAGCAAAAATTGATAGAATTGAAATTCGAAATCCTTCCATATTCGCTTGATTTGGCTCCGTCTACCTGCTACCGTAATTCAAAACTTGGGTGGGAAAAGATTTTGGTCGAATGAAGAACTGATATAAGCTGTACACGATTATTTTGGGAACCTGGAAGAAAGTCACTTCCGTGAGGGAATCGAGAAGGTAGAGAAACGTTAGACCCAGTGTGTTGAGCTTCGACGGGAAAATAAAATATAACCTGAATCCGTATTACTTTCTTTTCATTGTCATTCCGGAAACTTTTCAGACTACCTTCGTACAGTAAAATGAAACTATTAAGCGAGCCTGAGTAGATCTACCATTTATCTCTTTTAAATATTATTCTCTGGAAGCTGCAAATACTTAAATTAATCTCTAACCACGAGGCTGGGCAAATATGCGCTATGATCACCTGTCCTTCGTCCTCTGAAATATAATTTTACATTGTGAAAAGGATAGATGACTCATCATACCGCATATTTCACCAGTTTACATCAAAAGGTTATTGCGAGTTTTACCTGCGTGAACATGGTAATCGATCGAATACATTTGCGACATTATTTCTTGAGTTTCAAAAACATTGAATATTTTTTACCATATATTAGAATGCGAATTGCAAAATTTCGTTACTGTAATTTGGATCTAGAGGATCAAGTCGATCGATGAAGGAAGTCGGCTTCGTATAGTGACGGTTTGACGGCTAAACTTCAAATTTATTCGAAACTAATCGACTTGTCCAAGATTTAGCATACGTAGCGTCGTCAAATATGAAATACACCCTAAACAGCTAAAGTATTCCCGATGAATTGAGCGATTATAATACATTCTTTGATTGCCTGAGTTCTGGACTGCCTTAAGGTTTGCCGGCTCCATCTGGGTGGCTAGATAATTGTTGCATACTACCGCAATCCTCTCCAACGTAGCGGTCTTTGCCCTATTGGAAGACCTCCGGAAGTACTGCCCTCCGACCTCTGCCTTTTTTGGACATCAGTCCTTTCTTCGTGTTTTGTTACCTCCGTTGTCTGTTGAGGTCTATCTTCCTTATCTGGAGTAACCTGGCTCCTTTTTGCATGCCTAGTGAAGGTGGCCTTGATTACGACTCTTTTTGCCCGTATGTAATCTTGGCCTTGTTTCAAAAGCTTTCAAATCTCTGCGTCGCACATCAAATCCATCTCCTCTACTGCATTGGCCGTCACAGCTTTGTGTAGTTCCTTTTTGGTAGATGGCCCTGGCTCAACTTTGCATTCGTAGCTTATTTCTGTCATGGATGGCTCCTGTCCTACGGCTTTAGAACCTTTCACCTGTTCTTCCTTAATACCCTTTTTTCTCTCATAGTGTTCCTACGAGTAGCTAGGGAAGAGCTCCGCTCGATCGGGTAAGCGTAAAATAGAAGAGGGATTTCGCCTGGTGCCACACGGGAACGTTAAAGACTGCACTCCCCTGCGGCCACGCAACTCTCGGCACGTTACCTTGTACCTTAGTTTGGGTTTAGGTCGGGTACCTCGAAAGCGCTAGATTCCCATACTCACTTGTTAACTGCGAGCCCCTGAAGACAATATATGAAAGTTTTGTTCGTGAGTAACGCAGATATAGTAATAATAATAAAAAATAAGATTTAAGGGTTACAGACACTGAAGAGTTAACTTGCGGTAGCGGAACATGAGTCTACAATAAAAAATAAGGCAAATTAGACGGGGCGGAAATGAGACAAATTCAAAGAATAGCGAGTTAGATCCGTTGAAAAATAAGGAGAAACCTGCACCCAAAAGGAATTATGCAAAATGTTAACAGGATTTTTAAATTTTAAAAGGTACAAATCCCATCGGGCAACAATAAAAAATGACGTTTATTCCTGATTTATGTGAGTATGAGTATACCTATGCTAAGATATAGGGAAAAAGCACACCAATACATTTTAGACGTTTTGAGTTTTCGGAATGGCGAGGACCACAGATTACTCACAGATCTCCAAGTAAACACGAAAAGTTATCCACTGCAGTTGTCTTTGTTTACCTAATTAAAAAGATCATATGCTCCTTCTTTGTCGGCATGAGAGCAAGGTTTAGAAGATGGCGCGACAATTGTCTGTATTTGTTAAAAATCGTACCACAATCGTACTTACTGCTATTAATATGTTGGGTCGGTCAGCGTCGGTATATGTTGTTTTTGATTTCTTAATTCGTTATTTTCCACCGTTTTCACCGTCGAAATGAAGGATAAATGTGTTTTGTGTGAGAAGAGCTCTATGGAGGTTACTACTTTCCGAGCAATTTGGAGAGGTACGAATTGATTTGTATACATAACTTCAAATTAAAGAGGTAGTTCTAAAATTATGTATCTTTAATAAAATTTATAAATAATCGAAATTCAAGATTGTCTTACCATAAACCGACGATAAGCACATTTAAAATTCCCGCCAATAGTTTTAAATTTCGCGGATATTAGCGCTCTCTTTCAAACGTTGCGATCTTGCTGTGTGAAATAGATATACATCTATATCCAATGCGCGTCATCAAAAGATGCGCAGTAG
This sequence comes from Chrysina gloriosa, assembly GCA_038088585.1. Lineage (NCBI taxonomy): Eukaryota > Metazoa > Arthropoda > Insecta > Coleoptera > Scarabaeidae > Chrysina > Chrysina gloriosa. Next base: position 66,118,827 of record CM076088.1, read on the forward strand.
CATACCTATTGTATTTGTATCATGCTACTCTGTACTCTTTACATATAACGTTACCGATTTAACGGCCAATGTGTTCCTCTCCATGTCACTGCATTTTTATATTGTATTTATAACTATACAAATACCAAAGACACATAAAATTGAAATATATCACAAGATTTGTATTTGTCAATATAGTACAGACAATTTTTATATATTCTTATAATCAGTAAATAAAGCTGGAAATACATACCTACTACTAAGTAAGTACATCCACACCTGAATTTGTAACCAAGACAGTATGTTCAAACTGAGCAGTTCTTGCATTATCAATTGTAACAGCTGTCCAACCATCATCTAAAATTACTATTTCTCTACTACCTTGACTTAAAACTGGCTCAATAGTAAATGTCATTCCAGGCTCCATCCTGCCTGGGTAATCGTTTTCTAAAAGATATATATTTGCAAAAAGAAAATTAAAGAAATTTCTGAATAACATTACCAAAATGATAGATATCAGGTGGCCCATGAAAATAAGTGCCTATACCATGTCCAATAAAACATGGAACCACAGTAAAGCCTAACTGTTTTGCCACTTGAGATATCTTCTTTCCAATCTCCCGGAAAGGTAAACCTGGTTTACATATTAATACTCCTTCATTTAAACATATTTCAGTAGCTTTTACCAATGTTCTTCCAAATTCGTCCACATCTCCCACTATAAATGTTTTAGAACAATCACCATGGTATCCTTTATAATAAACCTAAGATCAATATAAGATTATACTACAAAAATAAAATATTTACTTACTGTTATGTCAACATTTATGATATCTCCCGATTTTAAAGGTCTGTCATCAGGTATACCATGGCAAGCTACATTATTTACAGATGTACAAATTGATTTGGGAAAACTTTTGTAATTTAAGGGTGATGGATATGCTTGGTTGTTTATAATAATATTGTGGGCGTAACAGTCAATTTCATCCGTGGTCTTTCCTACCTAAAATCCTGCTTTCAAACATAATTTAAAAGGTATTTCAGTAATTACTTGAATAAATTCCCCTATATTCTGCAATAATGTCGCTGCTAATTTGCAACTGTCTCTCATACCAACAATTTGACTGTCATTTTTAATTTCTGGGGATTCAGGTGTATCAAATCCTGCCTTTGGAGATATGTAATTGGGTGCTGCAATGTGGTTTGGCACTACCCGTATTGGGGAGACGTTGGCTGGTTCAATAATATCATAATTTCCAAATGATATTCTAAACAGTGTAGAGAATAAATGAGTGAAATTTAGTACAATTTTAACTGACAGGTAAAATATAGTAAATTGATGTCTAACTTACTTTCGCTTGGACCAAAACCTTCGATATATTGAAAGAAACCTAGATTTATTCATAGTATTTGTAGCTAATTGGAAAATATTTCCAAAAATTATTCAATAAATTTTGAGGTTATAAGAGGTCAATTCTTGGTCGATAACACAGTATTCGTTTTTCAAAATGAGCTAACAAAATTTAAAGATATTACCGCTGTTTGTCCAGACTACATATTATTAAAGTTTATTAAAAAGGTGGTACCGGGTAAGGGAACATGTTGGCAAACGCAGCGTACTACAGTCAGTTGATTGGAGAATAGGTACGAGGGCGGCTATGTTGGTTAACAAATTCGCGCTAGACGTTGCGTTCACCGACATACTCCCTTGCCAGGTACCACTTTTTTAACAAACTCAACATATTACACATGCATATGTAGAAATTGTTATTTAAATTGTACAACAAACCTACGACATTGCACGCACTTCAACTTAATTGAGGTACTGAAAACATTTCAAGAATTGATCATGAGTAATTTATTCCCTTCGTTCCTATCGTCTACATACATTGTTTCCCAAAACTATTCGTACATGCATAGCAGCAAAAATATTTGTACCTACTTTTGACGAAATAAGTGTAATCGAGTTTTTCAAAATACATACGATAAGTAGAAACACTGAGACTTCGATAAATTTCGGCGTTGTTCATGTACTAAGAGGATAGCGCAATCAGAGCTTTACTCTGAAAAATGTTAAATGAACTGATGTAAAGGTGAAAACCAAGCCTAGGTCCAGGGCAAGGTCACCTAACGTCCTTAGGCAAAGAAAAAGTCCTTCAGGCTTGAACGACTCAAGAATGAAAGCTTGATGAACGAATGAATGTTTCGTCTGATAGACAAGGGGCCCATTGTCTAGGCATGCTGACCAAGGCAAAGCAGCATAGATTAACAATGGTCAAAAAATCAATTTATAAATAAGAGTGACTTTTGCCTCAAATATCCTTATAAAGAGTGCTCCTTTTTCCTAGGAATAGCAGCAACATTTAAGTAGCGCTAAATTTGCCAGGATTCCATTGGATTTACTTATTCCAAGTTAGTCTCTACTCCAAGCAACCATCGAGATACTTGACGCCGCGATTACATGGGAACCAAGTTGCATTGATGTGTCTTATGATTCGTTGTAACATTTACAATGGAAAAAGAAAAATAACGAACTTCCATTTCTAAATATCTTAGTAATCAGGAGTAACACCAATTTGGAAATAGATCTACATATATCGTAAAGACACCAATGTCAACAGGTTTATGGCTGAAGATTCTAGCCATAGTTTCCAGCAAAAAATTGCATATCTTCATTATATAGTACATCGGCTACTAAATTTTCCTTCACAAAAAAGTATCAGAAAGAACTGAAATACATAAGAAGCATAGCCGAATACAATGGTTTCGAAGCAAAATTGATTAATAATTTAATCAGGAAACAAACTTGCAAAACCCTAATTAGGGAATCCACGAGTTTAACTTTAAACCAGCTAAGAAATTCGTTAAACTACCATTCCATCATAACACTAACCCAGTAAACATTTTTCAAATTTCGCGGATAGTTTAAGTTGGTCGTTCCGGCAATAGTGAACATATTCGCATGCATTGTGCTTAGAAATTTGCGAGTATATCCACTATTGCCAGAAATGCCAAGTTGTGAAATTCAAAAATGTTTACTGGGAAGGTCCTTCCCTAAGTTTCCAAACAGTTTAATTTACAGGTCGCATTTAAATCAGCTAATTCATTACGTAATCTTTTAGGAAATGCCAAGAATAAGGTTGCAATTAATCAAAAATCGGCTATCTACGAAAACGGTTGTCAGCAATGTGGCATAAAATACATTTGGACAAACTAGGTGATCAATCCTAGCACCGGGACGGTACAAGGAACACATTGCTCATTTTCAGTTTAACAGGCCCCAAAAATCAAGTGTGGCCCGATATACTTTTGACAAAAAACCCGTTATAATTGAACGTTTAAAATTAATCAAAGCGGTATAGAATAAGAGGGAGCTAGCTATGAAAGCATATTATATATGTATTTATAAAAATAGAGAGAGAATCATGATTGGGGATGGAGGACCTATTCCAAATTGTAGGAGCTATTGAATTTAATTTTAGATTTCTGTAGGATCATTCAACCGTATTGACACCTTCCATAGAGCATGAATATTTAGACTAGAATTAGTATAAATACACGCTCCCGTTAATGGGAGTTCAGTGATAATCGTGTTTTGATGTATTTCGTGCGTTCAGTGTGTGATGTTCATTGTGCAGTGCTTTAGTGGTGTACAGTGTTCGTTGTGTAGTGTTTCTCTTAGGCATTAGCCGGATTCGCTAGTGAGACTCAATTGCCCAGTTTTCCACTGAGGATGGCAACTTAGTTGCCGAAATACGTACGTGTGGTAAGGGTCATTTTAATCGTTTTATATACAATGTGTTAAGTTAAGATATACATTTTACGGTCCATGGCCGTCCCAGGACCCCAAAACTTTCTGAACTTTCAATACTTTTAGAAATCGATGTATACTCATAATTACGTAAACAGCGATTTATAAAGTTTTAAACTAATTCTTAGTAAAAATCTAATTTCAATTTAATTACTTTAAACAATATCGTCAGAACTGTAAAATCTTCAACAGCGTGTTTTTAAATTTTCATAGGTGGTTCTTAAAAATTCGAAACCTTGCTGAACAACTTCTGCACCTCTCTCTGCAGTGGCGCCCTGTTGGCGGCATCTGTCATTTTTGGTCACGTGATCAGTTGCAGGCGGCGACAAAACACTGATGTAATTAAAAAAATAATCAAGAAGACTTGAAACGATGTTTACTTATACAACTATTGCGTACTTAGTGCAGTGCAGTAATATCCATTTACTTAATTCAAATTAATGCGCTAGTTGCTTTGAATTAAATAAGGTTATTCATACTCATTTTACTTATTATTGGAGATTGCAGTGTGCATTAGATGTTAAAATTTATCTGCATACTCAATTATGAAGTCAACTCATCAACGCGGTGGTGTTATAAATTGTTGTTGTTATTATGGACTTCCTTAACTCCTTGATATCTGAAATGTACATATGTACATGTAGCATACCTACTTAATCAATATTTTAACTTGCTAGTATGACATGCTTTGTATAGCATTTATTTATTTTGGTCAATTACCCACATTAATATACCAAAAATATGTTTAGATAATCTCGGAAACCTAACTTGACTTTGACTTTCAAATTTTATCGAGGTTATTTAACATAAACTTGATTAGAACACAGTCGTATCTATTATTCTATTGTTTGTAAATTATTGTAGGTATGGAATAAAAGTAAAATCATTCAGTATGATGCGGCTCCTATATGCCCTCCTTGTATGCACTGCAGTTTCTGGTAAATTTGAAACTACCATCGATGTTCCTAAAGCAAGTGTTAGAAAATGTGCCAAAAGTGATGAGTCCATATCACATGTGAATGAAGATGGTCATCCAGTTGCATTAGTGAATGCATCAACTGATTGTGAAGGAGATAGCCACCATTGCTATGCACTGTTTAAAGAAGAACCTAGTAATAGCAGCAAGCTCATTATTATGGGACAGGGTAAGATATATAGTATATATAAAAAGGTGATATATGTAGACTCTGGAACAGTTTAGATTAATCTCATATAAGTTTTGCAATAACATGCGTTGTAAGTTGTCCAAATATGTGTGCAGAAAGTCATCATAGACTAAAGGACTAATATCAATAAAATACACTAACCTGTTTGGAAAAATCTACATATGTATGTATTTCAACAATTCAATTCTCATCTTCAATGGGAAAACCATGACATTGATATAAACTTTAGAAAGAATATTTGAATTTGTAAAATAATTATACCGAAATTTTAATACTCTGTAGAACAGATAATTATTATTAACAGTAAAGATAAATACATATATTTTGTTCGTAATGAACACGTGATTGAACTTCAAAGCATTCCAAAGGAATGTATGAGACATTTTTGTCATTTAGAATAATAAATCAAGTCTAAAGTGATATGGTTTGAAAACCTGTGATTTAAAAATGAACTTGGTGGTTCTTACACTGACTGCATTAATTTGAATAACTTCAGACATTCTTATTTTTAGTGGAAATAACGTGAATAATTGAAACATTATACAGGAAGTATGACTACGGTTTTCAAAAACATATGTTTGAGCTATTCAGAATAGTGTGGTAAAATTAAGATTGGGCTGGCATGTAAGGAAATAGACATAAGTTTCAGTAAACGGCAATTATGTTAGTGGAAAGTCATGTTCAGTATTTTTTGGAGCTGGTGTGATCTAGTTGTTAAGAAGTTGGATTGCACTTAAATTCCAAATGTTCCGGCTCAGCTCAATCAGTAAAAATTCAATACCGTTGTTGACTGCTCGATCAGAAGTTGTTAGAAAGTTATTCCTTAACACAATTAATTCTAAATTTAATCTCTTTAACTCTAGAACGTCTACATGTTGTCTATGTACATTGACAGGGCCCTGAAGAAACCCAAGTAGAAATATATAAATAAATAAAAGTCATACCATGTCCAACATATTAGATGGAATAAAAGCACATTAGAAATGTAACATACTAACCATATTTTCAGTGAAACAAAACGATACCACATAAAAAATTTTCTTATTTACAATTACTGCTCTATGCTCAAGACAAAACGACAAACATTTATAGCCCATACTTTTTGATTTTCTATACATCGAACTAAGCACAAATAACGTTTTTGTGCCAACCTAGCCAGCGGTTGATTTCATTTTATACCATTATTACTAAAAATAGTTATGTATTTACATGGATACAGCCAGGGCCACTCTAACGCCAGGGCTAAACGAGCTATAGCTCCGGGGCGCAAATTTTGCGTTTTTCCGGGTATTAATTTTGCTTGCACTCAATTTTGGAAAATTGCGCGGGTCCAGTCGCGGTTAGTGGCTCCCGAGCGTCAAATATCTTAGGACGGCTCCTGGGTTCAGGGGTCTATAATGACCCCATTTTACGTATATCTCGATACATGTTCCATCAAAATTGGCATTTTGTGTTAATGTATAGTTCCATTTGTTTTCTTTCCAATACTTTATTCGATACAACTTTTTTGGCAAATCAAAATCAGGAAATTTAATGCACTAGGTACTCCGTTTTGCCCATTGCCCATGCGCCAAATAATTTTGTTTTCATTTTTGGAGGCATTCCCATCTTTTGTTCTTTAATAATTATGTTTCGGATTACCACCTCTTTCTGGGTTAATAAAAGACAAATTTGAAAGAGTGGTGGTGGTGGAGGAAAGATAAGTACTTAAGTCACGAAGTATATTTACATTTGATGAAAAAGTTGTTTAGTAATCTATCAGATGCTCTTCCCATATCAATCTTGCATACTTTTTCCCTTTCTGAAAACAGTCTGTTCTTCGTTGTTCTAGTTTTCATTATTATTGGTTCATGATAGTAATGTATTTAGAACCGGTCTTTTTCACTTCTTTTAAAACTTCTTATTACTTTTCAAAATATTCGTCTTTAAGATTTATATGTATACTTTTCCACACGTTCAAACCGATTATCGAAATAATTTTTCCACTCTGAAGTTGGTATCTCGAAAACATGGGTTTGGAAGGCTTCGGCAGCTTCTTGAGGTGCTGAAAATCGCTGTCGACACATTTTTTGTTCGACATTCGGGAACAGAAAGAAATCGTTCGGTAATAAATCCGATCAATACGGGCAAAGATACATTAATTCGATGTTTTTCTCCTAATAATCAATTGTTTGACGTTCTGTGTGACAGCTGGTATTGTCATGATGATTTCGTCGATAACTTCTGGCAAACAAATTATTGTATACCATTCAGTATACCTGTTGTACGGCATACAAGTCCAAAGAAGAACGTTCCCACCTCCATGCTTTATAGTTGGAATAAAATTTTTAGTTTCCAGCTCTGTGTTTGGTCATCTCCAAACCATACTTCTACCATCTGATAAAAACAAATTAAACTTACTTTGATCTGAAAGTAAGACGGTTTTCCAAAATTTTGTTGGCTTCTTTAAATATTTTTTGGAAAATTGTTTTACCCGATTATGTTCACTTAAAAACAGTTTTCTTCGTGCTACTTTTCTATTGTAGCCAGCATTGCTGATTACCTTTCTTACTGTTTCTCCACAAACAGTCTTTCCTTTTTCTTCTACAATATTAATTGTGATGGTTTGCACACTTATCTTCGGATTTTTGTGCTTCTTTTATAATAGCACATTTCTCGGGATCATTTAAAATCTTTGGACGACATGATCTAGGCAAATTTTCTATACTACCCATTTTTAATATTTGTTTATAATGTAACGAGTTATACTAAACAGTCTCCTAACAATTCTTTCAATCTCTCCCAAGGACTCATTCATTATGGAGTATTATTCTTAATCTTTTAAATACACTCAACTCTTCACTTTTCGAACTCATTTTTGTAACTCAGTAAAATTAATACTATTTTATCAACATGCGCTTCCAAGTTAAAATATAGTATATACATATACTATGTATACATGTGCAAATACTTCATTGTATTCGAATTTTAAGTTTTTTAATGTTTCCTCAAATAACTATGCATTCTTTTCCGTATACAGAATGGTTTTTACTTGAAATTCGAATTTTCAATAAAACCCTAAAATCCAAAGTAAAAGTATTTAGGTTTGTTATTTAGTGTATTTTTAAGATGTATATTACGTATACACATTTTTGTATTTCTACATTATTAATAGATACATATGTATATAGAATTGGCATTTTTAACTTCATGGTTTCAACTGTAACTTGTAATTTTATACTATTTGACTTCTAAAATGGGTGAAGTTCTTCTCCGGTAAAACGGGAAATTTTGTGACAAATGCGACAAAAATAGACCATATAAGAGACGCTGAACTAAGCATAAAACACTCTTGATAACTCGTACATTGAAAACGTTATGTGACAAGAAGCTAGTTGTCTTGGTGGTAGCCACTTGACATATAAAATAAACATATGTTGCGATGATACCCAACAAAAAACCTTTTAGTGTGTTCGTGGCGATTAATTTAAATATGCATTCAACTACATATAAGTAAAATATGTTTGAATAGGATTGGTGGCTATTTCTATTTTACATTGCTTAATTTAGATTGGATAGGGATTTAACTTAAAGTTATATGTTTAACATTGTATTAACGGTAGTATATTATTTTTGTGTATTTTTAATGCTCTTTGTTTCCCGATGAGTGGCTACATTATTTGCAGTCGCATACCTCCGACAAAGATAATTTTAGCAAGTCAATATGTGTAATAATATGTTTTATTGAATAAATGCGGAGAAATTAAATATAATATTCTTACACTAAAAAGCATAATAATCAAGCAGGCTTATCACTTTGTCGATTTTGTGGTATTCGCAGAAAATACAAACTCTTATGTTGTATTTATCAGTCGCGTTACTGTCTACAACCATCTCGGAAATAGCGCTCATGTAAGCACCAATCTGTACGCGTATGAATTACGCGCGTGCGACTGCATCATGAGGGTCGATTAAGATCACAAAAAGATACAAACATTTGGCAGAAATATATTAATTTAATTAGTAATCAATAAGTGTATATGTCTAGCTCATTACAACTTATTTTAATCTAAGTAATGAGCAGCTAATTATCTTTATGTTTACTCTGGGAGATAAGAGTGCGATAAGCAGACGATAATCTAAAGAAGATTTAATTGCTCCGGGCAGTAGTTGCACAGAGTTTACCCTTCATTAAGCCCTCACCGCGGGAGGTGCTAGAAATCTGTTCACACATAATTTAGTCAGATTAAAATAAGTTGAAGCGAGGTATACTAGTTTATGTTAAATATTGTCTTGTCTGGTAACTCTTGCTTCACCAGCTAGCTAGTTTAAGTTTTAGTTTAATCTTTTACCGCTTAAAGAGAAAATAGTTTCTCTATTGTTAAATATTTTTATATAACTATTACATTTAGAAAGCAACTTATCTCCGTTTTTCTCTTCTTATTTATAACGCCTAGAAACAATAATTTTAAATTTTCAAAATACAAAACAAATTTAACATTATTTACCAACATTTCGTTCCAAAATTGGCCAGTTAATAGCAAAAGACCAATGTAAAATGTCATTAAAGTGTAAAAATTGAGGTTACGTTATTCAAGTTAGGAAAATAATATTCCCGAATGCCGCAAAAATTTGAATGTATTTTGCGCATTTTTGAGCAATCTCAAAGACTGAGATGACACTTGTATTTTGTTTCATTTAGATGGCAAGACTTTCTACGGATTGCAAATATAGCTGTGGCGCGTTATATCTCTTATATTTATGGAAGATTACGTACCATAAGTAACTGGCTTTTTACACTCGAAAAATCCAATCGCCGCCACAAAAGTCGCCCGCTTTAAAGGGAACCTTGTTCAAAAAGTCGACAAATGCGTAATCTATCGAATTATTTTCACAACTATAAATAAAAGTTATCATTTAGAAATTGTATAGTGATTTTACTATATGATCACTCTTACTACAACTACAAATCGCAAGCAAACATTTTCTAAAAAGGCTTCGAATTTCAGGATGTTGGGCAGTCTCAGGTGGAGAAGGTCATGATTGTGATCGTACGGAGTGTATTGCTGATAAGAAACCTGTTAAGCCTACGAAAGCAAAATTCTGTTGCTGCTTAGGTGACATGTGTAATGTTAATTTCACGGACGGTTATGTTCCGAATGAAGAAACAACTGCATCTGCTTCAGAAAGTGTGCAAAAAGAAGGATTCAGTCCTATCATGTTGATTCTGCTAGCTGTTTTATTCGTTGTTCTCGTGCTATTCGTTGCATTAGTTGTTTGCTTTTGGTGGCGAATGAAACCAAAGAAGAGTGATGTTGAAATGGGACCCCATCCTACCGCGCAATCGCCCGATTTTAGTTTGGACAAACTAAGGATGTTGACTATTATAGGTGTGTACTGATATAAGGCGTAATTGCTAAGGATTTAACCAAGATGATCAGAGTTAATATTTTCTTTGTTTATCTTATAGGCCAAGGTCGTTATGGGACTGTTTGGAGAGGCCTCATTGATGATCAAGAAGTGGCAGTAAAAGTTTTTTCAGCTCATTACAGAAATTATTTCCTCAACGAACATGAGGTGTATAAAGAAGCATCAGAAAATCAGTGCCTATTAAAATGTTATGGCGGAGGCGAAAGAATTAGTCCTAGCGGTGCCATCGACTACCTGCTGGTGTTGAGCTTAGAAAAAGAGTGCCTGCAAGAATACCTCAAAAATCATACGCTAGATCTTTCCACGTTGTGTAAAATGAGTCTTGGTATTGCAAAAGGTCTTGCTCATCTTCATTCTGACTTGGGCAAGCTGTGTATAGCTCATAGAGACATCAATACCAGAAATATTTTGGTCCGACACGATTTATCCTGTTGCATTTGTGATTTAGGGCTAGCTGTGATTCCTAGGAAGACTGAAAATAAGTCATTGAGTGAGGCAGGTGAGATTATACGAAGCTTTTACCTTTTTGTCGGTAATGAACTATAATCTTATTAATTCGTGTAGGTACTCTGCGATATATGGCACCGGAAGTGTTGGAGGGAGCAGTAAATCTGCGAGACTGTGAAAGTGCTCTAAAGCAAATCGATGTGTACGCATTGGGATTAGTACTGTGGGAATTGGGAACGAGATGTGTAGACATGCAAGCAGCAGAACCGCAACCTTATATGGCCCCATTTTATAAGGAAGTTGGCGATAATCCAACTTTGGAACAGATGCAGACATTGGTTAGTAGACGGAAAGCTAGACCTTTATGGCCGCCATCTTGGAAAGATACAGCACCAGCAAGGTTACTATGTGAAACAGCAGAAGACTGTTGGGATCAGGTAACTATATATTGCTATAATTTAAGTTAACAGGACCATCCTAATTAAACATTTTATTGCTTTAGGATGCAGAGGCACGATTGACTTCATTATGTGTAGAGGAGCGCCTTTTGGAGTTGCCTATACTTAGAGGGCGGATTCTTCATCCTATACATCCACCTGCTAGTCCAACTCCGTTAATCAATAATAATCATTTGCACGATCATAATATCGATGCTTCCGTTGGAACTATAGAAACGTTATTATCACCATCAGAAGAAAATTGCAAAAACTCGAATCAGTTAGCGGTCTGCGTGACCCCAATTCAACCCTATCAAGGACGAAATCCTTGTCTAGAACGTAATTTACTGACAGGATCAACTGATAGCCTTCTGATTGACAAGTCATCAAAGCACTGCATGAGTTCAGAGTCGCAGAATTTAATTACGAACGATTACCTCAATTTTCAGATAAATCATCGCGCAATGCCAATTCCCTACTTGCAGAATGCAGTTCATGGCACCTTTTAGATACGAAACAAGTTAATACTGCGAATCTAATGCCAAAAAGTAAGTTTAAATGGAGTAGTTTCAAGAAATTATTTCACGGAAAAAGGAGAAAATTAATGCAAATATCTGCAAAGAAACGCAGGTAAATCACTCTGCAATTCACTTAATTGTCGAATTGCTCTCACTAATAAAATCTATGATGAAACTAATGAAAGGAAAATGGAAAATAATGATATATATATACGAACACAACAGAAAAATAATTGCATAAACTTTCTTTGGTTTTTATTTATATATATATGCTATTAAATCCTTTCTTTTAGCATATTTCAAATCATTTAAATGCTTCACTGATTTTTATATGACCATTTTTGTTCATATAATTTCATTATACATTTTCACATACCGGAAACATCTTTTATGTTTTTCCATATTAAAAACAAATATTTACTTTTATAAATTTGAACAGTGCGAAAACTAAACGCAAACTAATATGTCTATATCAATAATTATGTAATTTTAGAATAATTTCGAAAAACTTCGTTCTTAATAAAATCCCCACTGTATATATAATCAAACGGGAAGACGATAGCAATGCTAAATCAAATTATCTTAATAAAAATGTTATTCCAATTTTCATAAATGCGAAATCATATGTTTACCCTGAAATATACAATACAATGCTTTTATGCGCAAATATAAATGACTACTATTACTATTTATTTGTAGGTAAAAATTGTACCTGGCAAATTAGTAAATAGTTTCGGCCAAAATGGTGTTACTATTTCTTTATTGACAGAAAATGAAGTTAAAAGGCCGTCAACGTTACCCCTAACAATTGTCAAACCAGAAGATGTGGAGTCCACAGAAAACAAGTGCAATTTAGCAGGTGTAAGTCAGATTGTAAAGAATAAAAACTCATTATTACGGCAACGGTCCTTGGAACAGTTCACGGAAGTATTTTCATCTACAACAGATTTATCTAGATTAAAAGATCCGTCACAAAGGATTAAAACACCAGGGGATGTTCCACCGTCTGTAAGACGAACTAGAGGTAAAGCAGCAAAAGAATCATCCGCCAGGTTTTCTCTCTACGATGACAGGATGATGACTCACGGCCAATGGGGCAGCGCCCCAGACCTCGAACCCCAGTTGGAACCTCTAAAACCACCCCAGTTACACGATTTACAAGATAGAGATAGTGTAAGTAGTTTTTAGAACCGGTTTGTATATTACGCTTAAAATATGCGACACAAATGTATGACTAGTTTATTGCGAAGTTTTTAAGATTCGCATTTGTCCGTTTTATTGTGTTATTTAACTACTATGTGTATTGTTATTTTAAATCGCACTGTCTGAAATAATTATTTCGCATTTCGAAGAAATGGGCGAGTACAGTTTAAATCTTTGCAAATAAAATAAGTACAAGGTAAAAATTTATGTACATATTTAACAACTCAGTTTTAGTTGCAGTAAAATCATGTAAATTACTGTTTCTCAGATACCTAGAAGTCACAAGTCGAGTAGTCACAAGATTGGGCGATAAAAACAAATTTCAGCTTGTATAAATATATAACATACTTGGGGTACGAAGGCATATATATGGCCGGATATGATAAACATGTTGTTGCATATATTTAATTGATAATACGTTACATATAAACAGGGTACTTACATATTATCAATTTTTTAAAGTTGAGATGTAGAAACTTAGCAATATACATCAGTGACATTAAAACGCATCAGTCCACTTCTTATTACACATTTTTTTATTAGGAAACTGTGCCTTGCTAGTAATATATGTAGTTTGCACTTTCAATTGTATTTAACGATCCACATATTTTTTATTTTATTTGTACTACACAATTTAGATTGACCGATATTCAAGTTATATTTTAAAATTTAACAAACTATTGTGAGTGGGGTATAAGAGTTCACATAATGCCAAATTCTATAATTATTAAACTTACGTCTGTGGCAGTAGCAAGTAGTGTGTTTATTTATTTATATCTAAGCTAATGCGTTACTATTGCTCGTTAACAATACTTCTAATTTAAGAAGTATAATTAAATTGTTTTTAAATTGCTTTTAAAATTTTAATTTTCAATGTGTTCACCCAAGTTTGTTATTTGTTAACTAGAACCTTGTCTTGTCGCCTAAGTATCAGCAGAAAGGTATAAATTATATACTTCATTATTTTATCTGTATCACCATGTATTATTGTTACCACTGCCTTCGATTATGAATTAAAACTAATTGAAAAATACATGTAAACTCGAATTGTGTAATACTAACTATGCATATTTATTGCATTACTCTATGATACATTCGTAATCAAATTAAAAAATAAGAACTAAATTCTAAAAACCGGGCGTTTGTTTTAATTAAATTTGTGATATAAATTCTGCTACAAAAATTTAGATGAGGCAAAGATTTAATAAACTAAACACAAATATGAGGGCGATTCGTAAAGTAAGTTCCGTTTGATTATTAAAGAAGAACACCAATACATGAAGAGGTTTTTATTGTATACAACTTAAAGCTACTACTTTCACTTATTTTTCTCCATAGTTGCTATTAAGATTGAGACATTTATCATAGCGATGAACCAGTTTTTTAATGCCCCCTCCTCATAGAACTCTGCCGCTTGTGAATTAAGCCATGCTATAACACTACATGAAATTTGAGGGAAAAAGCACTCAGTTCTGTGATTGTGAACCGCCAATTTTCACGAATATTGTTTTCGACATTACCCAAAAGTTCGTCCGTCATAACAGCTGGTCTTCCATTCCGTTCTTCATCATACGGCACCACCTTCTAACCACGCCCATGTTACTCATGGCATTTTCACCATAAACAGAATAAAGTTCACGATGAATTTCAGCAGCTTTCATGTTCTTTGCACGCGGGATTTTCAATTGCAGTAGCCGTTTTAAACGACCAGAATAGCACGAAAGAATGTCCGAACAATTCTCTCACTAATACTACCAGACTCAAACCATTCTATAACTTGCTCAACTAATTGTTTCAGAATACGTGGTTTTGTGTCATGCCCCTTTATATTTCGTTGATAGGAGCGTTTTTCTTTAACACTCTCTTACATACAATAATGCGCGAAGCTTTCAAAATAAGTTGCATATTACAGGCAAGATTTTGTTTTTCTATCCCTCTGGCTCTTTTTATGTCACCCTATTGGTGGTCTCTTTTAAATAATTCTGAGTGCAATGATCATTTCGCCATAGTCAATCAAAAATTTCCATTTTGCTGGACCTCTTTTGTTACCATACAAATTACTCCACAGCGTTAAGATCTTGTCGTATATTCGTTTTTTTAAACAAAATCAAGGCTCAGCTAAGTTTTTGTTACGTTCTGTATTTAATTGCAACTAGCAAAATGCTAGTAGCTTGAACATTGAACACGCACTAATCATAAGCATTTTCTTTTTATGATGTTATTACTGTATTTGAATGGCACTTTTACTAATTCAATTTATTTATCTTTTTTTAAGTATATAAAACTTATTCTAATTTTCTGAATATTATTTAATTTATAGCGAAAAATCATCTAAATCTCTTCAGTAAGAAAATCTGTTGTCCTTAATGTATATAAATATTCATAGCAAAGAATAATAGCACAGATATGTACAACATATTACATAAGTGAAAATTATTTTTCCAACGGTAAAATATCCTTGTCACAAACACAAGTACACACATATTGCCTTACCGAGTACTAGATACTTTGTATGTTACGAAATATATTGAATGGTTTGTAACACATTAATGTATACATGCAAAAAAACTACATACTTGTATTTTTTTAAATTAATGATTCGTTAATACCTACATGTATTATATTATTAAGGGTACTGCTCACAAGTTATATAAAAAGTCTAATATTTTATTACAATTACATTTTTGAAAAGTTGATTTTTGACGCCTGGAAAAGTTTGTGAAAATCTTATTAAAGAAAATGGAAATAATAAATTTCGATTATTAACCCATTTTACAACACGTCTTCATTCAAGTTTTTGATAACTGAGTTGATAGTAATACTTATTGTACTTTTTTGATATTTACATTACAGCTCCGTTAAAGTCAGCCGAATCAGGATATCAGAAATTGCAGATTACTAAGATGCATTAAAGAAGCAAATAAGAGTAAACTGGTTATTTGGAAACAAAAGTTAAGGATTGTAGAAAGATAATAGCAAATAGACAAGTACGTAGAAACATCATCAAACAAATCTTTAGGAAAAACTTTCATATTGACTAAAATTTCGACAGAAAACGTTTTCTGTAAAACAGTTTTGTAAGTTCTTAGCATTGGCTAGATGCAGTCATCGGTCATCTTCACCGACCAAAGATTCTTTGTTTGCCTAAATTTCCACGTTATTCACAATTAGTGAAATCCTTTCTGGAAGATAATGAATGAATGAAAAAATATTTATAAAACCAATCAGTAAAAATTGTAGAACTCATCAAGGTAGCATGTACTTGTAAAATAACTCTAATTACGTTTTGCATATCTGATAGTTTTGGAGTTCTTTTTTTTTGGAGATTCCGTTATTTGTTAATGAATTGTGAATGAACTATTATAAGATATGAGATAAATAGAAGAACTTTTTCCCGATTTCTTCAAATTCGTCTTTCTTAATTAACAACTTACTTCCTAACTTTTGTTTTGTTTTTAAATCTGAAATCGTTGAAACGTCAATACTGAATTGCTTTGTTAGAGTTTTTGCCGAGATTTCGAGTTTCAACTTATCTGATATGCCCCACTTTTGCTCTAATATTAACATTATGAGAAAGAATAAACTTAACCAGTATTTGAGAGTGAAATTTGTATTATGCGGTGACAAAAGTAAGAAATTGCTACTTTGGATATTACTACAGGTGCAGATTAATGGAGCTGTGCTGTATTGATTTTTAACTAGAGTTTTGTATATTATATAATAAGCAGTATTTTTGTATATGTAGAATTAACAAAACAGTACAGGAGTCATGCAACTGTGGGTTTGATTGAAATTCAGATTTTTGTTTGAAAAAAATAAAGACTATTTGTCAAGCTCCACACAACCTTTTACTAATTAAACGAAGATGTAGTATTAGATCTGTTTTCGCTGTGTTTGCAAGTACCACTGATTTATATAAATGATTGAGTAGTCTAGAATCGACTATACTAAAGAAATTTCATATAAATATTGCTGCTTTATTATTTATTATTATTGGTGAAATTGCCATATAATACGATGTGTTATTATTAGCTGAAATATATTTGATTTTTGTAATAATTTCGATATACATAAATATGAATTTATTTGAAATGGATTGACAAGTAATAACACTAAAGGCCTACTAAGTTTTCAATTTTTTGCAATTGAGATATCACTAGATAGTGGTCACTAGAATGAAAATTACATAAAACCAACTGAACGTTAATAATATCCGCAATCATTAGCAACTGATCAAACAAAAAAGTATTCTTTGTAATTAATTCTTAAGTAGTTTAAGTTTGATTTAGCTTCGTATGCACTAAGTATAAATTTTGAGCCTAACTGTAAATATATGTATATTACTGAGCAGTACGCCGCTGGACTTTACCGAAACAAATTCGCAAATAAACATTTTATTTATTGACAAACGGTATGTTGTACCGCTGCCTACTAATACTGCTCAGATTTTTAATTTTAATGCGTTTTTTTGGCTGTGTAAAATTTTTAATAAACATTCCTAGCTAATTGGAGATATGTGAAAATATTTGGGTGCTATTTGCACATACTGTAAAAGTTTACATAAAAAGTATTTGTATATATTAAAAAAAAATTTGTTAGCTTTAGATATGTTCTTTCTGCTTGATACAGAATAATATGTACGATAATTAAAAGTCTGTGCATATTTTGCCATTTTTATATTGTTTGATTTATATTAAATTGAATTTTGTTTGATAGCTTTATATATTATATATAACGTACATATATACTTAATTTTTAGAATAACTATGTGTATATTAAATATAATTTTAAAACTAAATTGTTTTTTTAATGTTAAAACTGATGCAAAAAAGAATTTGAATCAATTGAAATTTTTAATAAAACTGAAAGTGAATAGTACTGCTTGTACAATAACTTTTTTATCTTACAACTAGATATAATGTTAGGCTTTGACTTAAGAACCTCTCTACAGATAACTAAAGCTGTTCACAATTAATGTAGCATTCATATTTTTAATCTCGTTATCGCTAATGGTCCTCTTTACTTCTCCCAAAGCATGAATTAAATCGTCGACTATGGATTTTCTAGCTTTTACGGAATTAGGAGGAAGATCGTTGAAGTCATGATAATGAATTGTATATGTTCCATCAAAAATATCATGGGAGGACAATGCTTCATAGTATTCGTTATTAACAAATTTCCATACCTTGTTTTGATGAAGTTCCATAATTGGAATCATTAAGGCATGCTGCACTAATTGTACAATATCAGAACCTGAAAATCCTTCGGTACTTTTCAAAACAGGCTCGAGTAAATCAATTGTGCTTTGTAATGATGTATTTTGTGTAAATAGCTTTAGTAAATTATATCGTCCATTAGTATCTGGAAGTGGAACATAGAGACGCGTTTGGAAGCGTCTTATGAAAGCAGTGTCCAGTTCCCAAGGGCAGTTTGTAGCACAGATTAAATAACTGTTTTTACAATCCTCAAAATTTGATAGCTGACACATAAATTCCGTTTTTAATCTACAACAGGAAATTAAGATCGAGTTGATTGGATATCATCATTATCCCAAAGGTACCTTCTCGTATGATCACTTTCATCTTGAATCCTATGCCTGCATAAACCATCGATTTCATCAATAAATAGGACTATTCTATTTTCGCTACTACTTATGTATTGAAAAAGGAAACGTAACATTCTAAAAATGATTTAGAAGTAGAAAACAAATTTACTTATTGAAGAAATTAACTTTTCGCTTTGTCCAACATATTTTGATAATAAACTACTAGTTGTGAGAGAAAGTAGTGTAACACCAGCCTCTGCAGCCATTGCATGGACTAATTTCGTTTTACCAGTGCCAGGTGGACCAAATAATAGAAAACAATTACAAGGTTTCAAATTCTTATATAGTTGAGGTTGTTTGATTGGAGATATAATGAGTGTTCTCAAGATATTTTTAATATTATCTAGTCCTGCGATATGGTGTAAGCCTCCTGTTTTCGGCTTAACTTGGATACCTTCAACCATATTTCTAACTGCAGTAGTATCTTCTTCGATTTTCTTTTTCGATGAATCCACATGTGATTCTCGTTTGGTTGCTTTATTAACACGTTGTTTGTGCATGTTTTCTATTCGTGCAATGTTATTAAGGGCTTGGTACTTTAAATTTGCTATAGTAAGCTGAAAATATTGTCGAATGAGATCTATAAGGATGAAGATGTACGTGGAATTCTTACGAAATATAAGTTATTATTTTCTTGATTTTCTGATAAAAGGATTTCATCGTAGTAGTTCACAGAGTAATACAAATGCTGTAAAATTTCCTGCGGTGACAATGCATGAAATTGTGCCTCCAATTTTGCGTAACTACGGATACACTTGAGCTTATTAAAGTGAAGAACTATTTCATTACTATCAAACCATTCGATTGCTGCACAATAATTTGAATACAAACTTTCCGATGTAGCACACATTTAAATTTCAATTTTAAATCATTTATTAATGTTCAAATAATTTAAATTTGTATTCTTATACTTCACTCGATACATATAGTAGAAAACTGCTTTAACTGCTGTGATTGTCAATTTTCTTCATTTCAAAATCGAATATGTCGGACTAGTTTTTGACGTGTGGGTAGCAGTGCACTTAGCATTTTCATTTTGGGCGTTTTCTAGGTCACACCCTATTTAATTGTTTGTGAAATTGCAAATGTAGTTTTTATTGTATCTCAGCCAGTGTCGACCTCATCTCTTTTCGGTAAGTCTTTTCATTCAATTTACATTAAACAATGATTCATGTTTTTGCTCGTGTTTCTTTCAATAGTGATGCTTGTGCACAAAACCGGAGTTTGACGTTCTGTTTTTGCATGTGGATACAACGTTTTTAACATATTAGATGTTCGTATGCAACTAACTTGCCTTTTATCTGAACACCGATTATATATGTGTCACTTCCATGCTAGAAACACCTTTAGATTTGAATTAGTGTCTTTAACATTTAAACTCGCATGTGGGTACATAAATTGAAATTGTCCTAGGTTAAAATTAAAGCAAAATCTTATTTCAAGTTCATCTCGATATTCTTGAACGTTGTAGATCGGATATTTCAATTTCCTAAATAATTAAGTACACCTTTGACCTTGCCATACATTCGATCATCATACAAAAGTTTTGGATAGAATTAATACATAATTTATCAATCATTGATGGTATTTCTTGGACAAAACACCTGTTTGTTAGGGATACGTTTTTACTACAAACAGAACACATGCAGATTGTTTGTGCTTTTACTTCAGCAAACATGTTTTTCAGACCTAGAATTAACAGTATACCATAGTTGAAGATAAAAGAGCATTCATCATAATAATTGATTATATACTTTCTAATACTGTTAGAACATTTAACAAATGTTTAGTTTTTCTTATAGTAATGCTTCTATTTGAATTAAGAAACGATTATTGTCTAAACAACTATTTGCAAAGTTCGAAAATGATACGAAATCTTCTTGTATTAATTTGTGTTTATCTGTGTGGAGGTTCCTCCCAAATATGTTAACAATAATGCTTTTCACATAAGTAATACAGGGTGATTCACGAAGAATTGTAAGTATTTTAGGAAGTGATAGTAACGGCTGCAAAAATAGTAAAGTTCATATGAACATGTTCCCAATTTTTAATGATTACGGAGATACAATCGTTTAAAGTTAGTACATGTTAGTTCTTCTCACTACCATAATCTTGAAAGTAATAACTAAAAATTCCGAATTAACCGATAAATTACCGTGTCGTGTCCATAAAATTTGTTGGTAAAAACGATGTAATATTTTGCTTGTCAAAGATAAATTCAATATTCGATGTATTGGGCAGCTCCAAAAATATCGGAAGAAGGCGTAAAAAAATAAAACGCATTTATTTTCTTCTTACAACCAAAACTTTCGCGCGCGATTTCGAATTACTTTCCAAGTTAGATGTTATATAAGAAACGTAACTTTTGAATGCTCCCATAGCTTCTACAGGCATGGAAAAATAATTTTAACGCATTTCATTTTTGATGGGAAGGTACAAAAAGAATCTTTTGACCATAAATGAAGACCATATGGATAATAAGTCGTTACTCGATGTTTTGCTGTTTTAAATAACCGATAGTCATGTTGAAGGACGTTTTCTATTAATTTGCCCGAGCCAACGGTTATGTATCAAACGGCACTGACCCTGCTACGAAAATTTAGCGCGACGATGGCAATGTAACCAGTAATACTAAAAAGGCAGAGATCATTTACTTCGAATAACTTAATGAATGAATGAGTTTTGTCGAGTTAGATTCATGTTAAAAGACTCAACGACGTGATCGTTGCTTCGTTTCAGATTAATACATAGATATGCACATAATTATGTCAAGTTTCTCCACTTATAACGATGTTATAAACCAAATTTAAAGCACCGCGATTGAATTTCTTGAACATTTCCTTGCTCCATTTAACACGAGCTAATTTTTGAGGTTCAGACTTCGGAATTGTGTGGATCCCATCAAATACAGAACACTTTTTACCAGCTACTGTGTATGCAAAATTATTATTATCTATTTCACGCTAATGATGATCGACTCTATTTCATGATACGCCATATCTACATCAATTTCAATCATCTTCGAAACAACACGCAAATGATCACTAACAAGGGGAACACCAGACGACTACGCTTTAGATTTTGACGGGTCTTATAGGAGGACATCTCCTGAGTATCTGGTTAACGGCTTAAATCGCACTTCGCCCTGGTACGGTTGGTTCTCGAGAAAATATATCTGTGACTTCCTTGCGTTGTTTATATACCAGTAACGTTAGTTGTAGCCCAAACATAGCAGCGTAGTGCAACGGATGAAGCTAACGGCCCCAGAAGTATCGTGTTCGATTTTCACCCATGCACTTTTTTTCAATTTTATTTCACACGATGTTTACAAATATACTTCTATGCTGCTACGGTTGGGTTATAACTAACGTTACTACGATATGAGGAACGCAGGGAAGTCACAGGTATATCCTCTAGAAAACCAGCCGAACCAGTGCGAAGTGCGATTTAAGCCGTTCTCCAGATACTCAGAAGAGGTCCTCCTATAACATATCTAAGACCCGTGAAAATCGAAAGCGGAGTCGTCTGGTGTTCGCCTTGTAAGACTACTGCAGCCAAACTTGAAAACCAAACTCCGAAAATCAGCGATAAGTTGTGGTGTTGGTTAATGGCTCGTTACCAAAAGGAGAAACGTTGAACTAAACCATTTCCAAAGTTTTAAAAAACAATCGCACTAAAATATTCACGATTTAATTCATTTTTCTTTTGAAAAGGGAAACGGACATTGGTCTTGTATACAGACGTTACTAAATATTTTTACCCGTTAATGCTATGCTACTCAAAAATATCAAATTTTCGCGATGGTGATGTTTAGGATAGTGTAACTAGGAATTATTGTTATTCTCTTGCAATATCCATGGTTGGGCATTCATACTTTAAACCGTTTTCAAAGAAACAATTTCAAGTGCTTCTGCAGTTTGGTATACATTGGGTTTCCTTGTTTGAGAATTGACAAGAATTTCGATATACACTTACATAAATATATATGTTAAGTAGCAAATATCATGTAGATTAACATAGATGCTACTAAATCATTGCTATTGTTTAAGTGTATATATTTGATTTCTGAAAGAATGCTCTCCGTGTTACAATGTTCCACTAATGTATATTTAGGAAATGGAACACATTCCGTTTATTTATTCGTAGGTATCTAACTGTGTAAGTTACATTTAGACCTGAAACATCTGCGTACTTACCCACTGGATATTTTCGTTTAGGTGCTATGGATTACTGATAATTTGCAGTGCCACGCAACGTTATAACTTAAGTGATAAAAGCGAAAAGAAAATATGTAATAATTATCAATTAAATTTTTCAGAAAATCGTTTTTTTTTGCGTAACAAAGGCTTTGAATCTTCTAGAATAAAAGGCACCAAGTTTATTACCTAAAAAATTTGTTTTTTGAAATTTCGAGCTCTTCCCCAAGCGCGTTGAACATATCCTAAATGATTCAGAAAATTGGTTTGGAACCCTTGGTGTAACAAAGCAAACACACTGACAAAGTCAATGCACAAATTTCCACTATCACCAAACAAATATTGCATGTCTCTCGACGCGCGTTTCGCTAACCAAGTTAGCATCATCAGGAGATGATCAAATGTGAATTATAAATCTAAGCAACGTACTTTATATAAGTTCGGGTGAGTAATACAACGAATAAGGACTAATGAGCTCCTTGTTAATTGTTTACAATAGTCGAACTCCCCGTAAATGTCATTAAGATGAGGAAACCGTAATGATTCGCAGTAATAACCGATTACAATGCAAAGGTAGCAATTTGAAAACACTTAAGAAATATGTAAACAAAGGCCTGGCTAATTTGTGCATTGGCATATCCTAAATGATTACATGCGTCAAATAAATATCTGCTGGGAATGTACTGCCTAATGTCTTACCTTTTGATTTTTGTCTCCTCTAATACACTAACAGATGTTAGAACAGATGTTAACAGTTTATTTCTAATTTCATAGTACTTAAAAGTTACAATGAATGGCGTAAAAGTATATTCGTTTGGGAAAGGTACGGATGCCTTGCACACCTTCCATCATAAGCCGCCGCTTTCTGAGGTAGCTTTTAAAGCCATCAAATCTATTTATGAGGAGCTGAGCCGAAACGACTTCCTAGACCGTTGCTTGGGAGGCTACACGCAAAATACTGACGAAAGTTTCAATGCTACTATTTAGAATTTGGCTCCAAAATCTTACCCAAGTGGCAAAATAGTCTTAAACATAGCGACTGATATTGCTGTGTCCAATTTTAATGATAGTCTGACAAATATTCTTCGAATCATGAAAATTCTGGAGATGGTTATTGGCATCCAATCACACAATTTTTGTCTTGAAGCCGATATTAAACGGATCAAGAACGCCGAACTCTCTTTGACAGATGGGGCAAAAGAGGCACGCTCTAGCATACAATCTTCGAGGAAAGAGAATGAGGAAGAATATTTGAACATGGATGGACAGCTTTATCGTCATGGGATAGCAAATTAATGATAGAAAATTTTAAACAGTCAAAGTTTTAGGATTTTTGTTATAAAACGGCCAGTTTCGTAGTAAATTTACTACTACTATTTACTACATTATAAGTCAGATAACAATCAACATCCACACCATCTCTTGCATCACCTTTGCATGGTAGTGCTGAATATTTTATATCTTCATTTTTCTAACTTTCCAATTAGTAAGTCTATATATATGGTGTGTAGTGCTATTAAGTGCTTCAAAGTGTTTTGACTTCATATGAGTACTACTACAAATTTTCAAATTTAAAGAAAAACATCACAAAAAATTGCAGGCGACTAGTCTCCCATGTTTCAGTATCCGTATTTTCTTGCCCATAGCGGGATTACGTATGGGCAGGTCAGATAAGGCTTTTTCTGCGCTGTTCTCCCGCATCTGGAGCACTTTATTCTTTTGGCAATTACTGTTTGCGTATAGTCTCCTATGCTACAGTAAGTTCGCGTTTTTTCAGTAATTTTAATACCGTATTAACTTCAACAGTATTCACTTTTCGATTTACATAGGCTTTACTATCTCACTCACTAAGAGAAGTTAACGTGTAGAAGTACAGATTGGATAAAGCACCTGGTTTATTTTATGACAATAATAAAACCCATTATAGTCTTGTTCATTAATTTTGTGAAATTACTTGAATGTTCTACGGTTTTAATTATAACGTGATGTTCTATTGGTGCCTTATACATATACACATATGTAACTGTACTTACAGAACGAATTAGTTATTACTCTGAAGATGAGTTAAAAATTGCAAACCTAATATTAAAACTTCGTATTGAAAATACATCAACTATGCCAAATTTGGACGATAAAAATATGTTGTAATGTTTATATAAATTCACAAAAAAAATTTATCGTGTCTAGTATATGTAGAGCAATAAGTCGATTGTTATTACTCCTATATTGACACATTTAAATTATAAGCGTAAAGCTTACTTATCTTCTTTGGAAGCGAGACAGAAATTGGCTCGTGACCTTACTTGAGAAGTTGTGTAGACAGAAGGAAATAATTATATTATGCTTCACTTATATTACATACTGTAATGTATGTACTATATGACGTATCAGTATCGAAGACTGCGTTATATTTTGTTTATGGCACATACCGATTAGTTTCTGTTACCTTTCATAAATATATAGTTTGTTAACAACCGGGAATCTAAAAAAATATAAATGACTCTGACCTATTTAAATAAATGGGCAATAGTATATTCGATTGAAAAATGCCAAACATTTGAATCTTAGTAGAATTTGGTATTATTTGGCCACGCCTACTGATTGAGCAGACTACAAAAACAATAAGTTGTAATTTGATTATCTTTTAAAGTGATTTGCTGTATCAGCAACAGTTTTAGGAAGACAAAAATTGTTACAATTTGCAGTCGAATCATGAACTTGTGAGGGCTAGATTTACTGGAAATACATTACTCTTATACACAACGATTTTGTTTCAGGAACAATTCCTGCCGATTCTGATGTAATTTTGCCTGTTCAATCGGGATATGCAATGAGAATTTATCCATGACCCACCATTTTTTGTAATTGTATGTTTTATCCACAAATTGCCATATCTTGCCCCTTGTATTTAATTCTTAAATTTCTAATTTTCGAAACTGGGTAAAAACAATGCTCCTTTACGTTTTTATTAACCCAATAGCGTATTAGTTTGGATGGAAATTGGTTAACGATGGTCTAAACAGTATAAACAGGTGCATTTAATTATCTCACAATCTTCACTACACACACATCCAATCACAGAAAACAGACTATGCCAAACTTTCAGCTTTTTCAGACCCCAAACCACAACGTCTTGCGTACAACTGAGGGGGTAGAAGAGGAGGATATCTTATGTTCCAACGACGTGAAGGTCGTGTTATGTTGTTATCAACGTCGATTTCAGGCAACTGATTATTCACGTTATGTAGTTTGATTCTCAATAGTCTCTTCTTGGTGCGTGGAATGGTGTGGTATAGATAACATATTACTTCGTTTTGACTAGGGATCATCTACTCCAGCTGTGTGATCACCACAACTTGAGGTCAATCTTTAGATACAAGACTATCCTGCGACGTCCATACTGTTGAGAGCGAGATATTGACTCCTACTCCTAAGTGAGATGGGTGGTAATTATATTGAAGTGACGAATGAACTATTTTGAATATACGAGAGCGATTTATAAAGTAAGTTCCGTTTCGTTATTGAAAGAAAAATACCAATACATGAAGAAGTTTTTATTATATAAAACTTTCTACTACTACTATTTTCAGCTATTTTTCTACATAGCTGCCATTAGGATTGAGACATTTGTCATTGCGATGAACCAGTTTTTTAATACCCTCTTCATAGAACTTTGCCGCCTTTGTATTACGCCATGCTGTAACACTGTCCTGCAGCTCTTTATCGCTGTAAAACTATACTTCAAATTTGAAGGAAAAAGGCACTCAGTTCTGTAATTGTGAATCGCCGATTTTTCACGAATTTTCTCTTCAGCCTCGTATAAACTCTGTAAATGAACCCTTTCAACCTCGCGTCATACTAGGGTCGTTAAATTGTTTTTTTTTAGATGGCACATAAGTTGCAGTCTATCACAGACTAGTCCTATTAATCTAATTGGCATCGAATGTGTCAGTTAATGGTGACACTTGTGCCCTATTTTACGTGGTATGATTCTCTGTTTATGTTTATCGCACATAGTGTTTTCTCCATTTCGCTTTTCCCTTTAATATTTGGGGTCACTTAATTATATGTAGGATATAGGCAATGCTGCACAATTAGTACAGTTGCTCAACTTACTCCAATAGTACTACAACTATCTGAAACGACTGTACTACAGCTTAAATGTGTAGTATAAAACCATCTGTATTCGTATAGCGCAATGTTATTTTATTCTAGTACAGCCGTTTCAGATAGTTGTAGTACTATTGGCGCAAATTGAGCAACGGTAATAATTAGTGCCGAATGTGTCATTGTATTGTATACTGTCAATGTGATCTTTACGTTTGATTACTATTGAAAAGTTAGTCCCACTACACCTGGACTATAGTAATGAAAATGCAATACGACAACACTATGACAATAGAGTTGGCGTCTAGTTAACTTAAAACTGTATTTCTTGCCGGTTATTTCTATCAACAGTTTTGATATGACATCAACTGCGAAGTAAGTTTACTTCGTTTCTTTATTTTTGTCTTTGATTTACTTAGAGAGCCTGATCTTTAAAGATTCTCTGAAGTATATTTTACAAAAAAATGTTTCTTTTGTGACATATTCAATTATCTGATAATAAATAATATTTCCATTAAATGGATTATACAAAAACTTTTCTAATGGTGTGATTTACGTCTTTTTGAAAAAATTGTTTGTTGGACAATAAAGTTTCAAACACATACTCACCTTGTCTGCAATAAATATATTACGACTTTAGTTTTACAACAAAACATTTATAAATTTTGCACATTCACTGAAGTGTGTAAAAATTCCTCGCCCATTATAGTAAGATAATTTTCTCACACAAATTGGTTGATTAATGGTTACGTCAATATAAAACGCACGTATGTACTTAGCGGTGGTTGGTACAGATTTTATATGTTTACCTACTTCTAAAAATACCAAAGTTTATACTCATCATACTACATTTAAAAAGTATATATTTACATAATATCGAACCAAGAAATTATTTGCAATTATAAATTAAGCTGTAGAATCGGGAAAATATTTATATTGGATAGTTTTGATTTCTGTTGGAACATATAATTAAATGGACTTTATTTATTGCAATTGGGCGAATATTTGTTGAAAAATGGAATTATATGCGAATGAATTTGGGAGGCGAACATGCTTTGCTTAAACTGTTTATGCAATATACAATCACTATGTGTGCGTTGTAAGTATGTAAATTATAATTTGGTTATTTACATATGGATAACTATTACTATTATAAATTTACATTTTACCTTTTTTATATTGTCAGAATAGGTTTACCTTGCTGAAAACTTTAGTAATAGAAAATCAAAGAAACATGTGTTTTACGCAATGCTTTTATTTAATATTTTGTTAGTAAATATTTTCATAAATACAGAATATAATCAGCATTAAGTAGGTAGTGTATTTAATGGATTCTGATATTCTGACTGTTCTGCAATATGATAAAATGATATTGGTCATCTTGCATTTATTTACTACTTCACATTATTAGCCCTTTGTAAAAATTTCAGAAATTAAACGAAATTGGGAATTTCAGCAATTGAGAATGTCAGATCAATTGACCCTCATTCCTTTGATTTCACACCCTTACTTCTCTGAATTTTAATGTCGCACTTTGCACGTAAGTGGATACAAAGATCGGTTTAAACTACTTGTTGATAACACGTCATCCACTCTTTTATCAAATCTTAATCATTGTATTCACTATTCTTTTGTACACTAATTCTCGTTGTTCTTTAATCCCGATCCCCAATCAGTATTCTACAAAAATTATGCTCGAACATCACGCAACCAAATAATCGCTACGGTGCACATTTAACAACTAGCCAAACTGAACAAGACAATTTAAGAAAAGCTACCATAATTGACAACTCAAAGGTCCATCATGACACATGACCACTTGACAAAAATTGGTGGAACTTTGCTTGCACTTTCACCATACAATCCTGACCCTTATACCATTAGATTATCATTAGTTTCATTCTCTGTAAGGCTGCAATATGTATTTTCTCTAAAACTTCCACCAATACATAATAGCCAAATAATGAATGGTTAACTGTTCATATTCTTGTAGACTTAATTGTTGTTTAAAATTTAGGAGCAGTAGTTTAAGTCGAAGAAGATGAGATTTTCATGTATGTATGTATGTATGTACGTTCTCGCTAATATAATCGTATACCATTCCTGAAATTGATTTTTTCTAAATTTAGTTAGTGTTAGTTATCAGTTCTAATTCTGCTCCTTTCAATTTGAATGAACTCCACAACTACATCATGACCATACATCTACGTCGTTAAAGTTTGTGTGTAGAAAAGAAGAATGGCTATGATTTTTAAGACGAAGGATAAGTCAAGCACTATTATTTCACGATTTACTTAAATATGTATTTCAGAACTAAATTAGAATCTTTCATTACATCGAAGACAGGCGCTTACATTATACTGGTTTCTTATTCTGTTTGGTACTTATTTTCTTTCACATTTATTTTTATCGATTATCAATATAAAAAATAAACGATAAACAGTTTGCAATTTTAAGAAAGCAAATATTTAGTACTCTGATTGTCATACAGAACGTGGCAGCTATAAAGAAAAAAGTAAAAGTTTAATGATGTGTGGGGGTTGCCATGCCAGCGAATAACTACTTGTTGATATTCAGTGGATATTCGGTAGAAGCAACAAAGAGCGCGAAGAGTGAGTAGTGTTGTATACGGAATATCAGCGAAATTTCCTGCAAATCTACAATCATTTTTTCACGAGTAATTTGTGTTCCGTTTATAATACAGTGCGTAAAGTCAAGATCTTGTTTAAATTTCAAATTGTTGGAAATACGGTTCAAGTGTTTTACGTGTTTACGTTTATATGGGGATACAGTTTTCCATGCCTAGTGCTTAATAGTATCGAATTCTTACTATAATTGTAAGTTTAATTGCTGTCTATTTCTTTCTCAACTGAATTTTTAAGGTAATTTTATGGTTGAATTTAGTGGCGTTTCTTTAGTTTAAGACTGTTTGAAAATTACCGACACGATGTTGTTAATGTGTTATTTAAGAAAGGTCATTGCGCTGAAACAAAATAGCTGCAATTACGGAAACTCATAAAAATGGGGTAGATGGTTTTATTGTTTTCGTGATAAGGTTTATTCTATTTACGGATGATACGTTTCCCGGCATAGCTTCTGAGAAATCGACTACAGTCGGCGTTAATTCCTTCATGAAAACAAATACATTTCTACTAATCTTTGTAATATTGTTTTTTTTTTTAAATTAATTTATGCATTTCGTTTCAGAAAGCAGTCAAAATTTAGAATAGAATTATACTTTTTATTTGCTCGTATATAAGCTAGAAGAATGTTTGAGATATGCCACACAGTAAGCTTGGTTCTATCAAGGAAAAAGATGAAATTCATCAAATTTTAATAACATCAAAACTCCTGTTTTCTGTAGATTTGACTTGAAAATTTGTTTTGCATTGTCATCTGTGCCTTATTACGTACTATAAGATTAAAAACTCTTTCAGCATATTTCTCTATTATATACAGATTTGAGCAATGCAATTGTTTTAGTTATAAGAGTATATTTCGGTTATCATTTTTAGTTTGAGTTTCCATATTTTTAAAGTTAAGTCGCAAAGTCAGTTGATTTACTATGACGTCTAGTTTATATAATTCTAAATTGAATCCATTTCTCCTCTCAATTTTTTGGATTTGGCGAACACGAAGCAGTCGAATTGCATTACTATCATCAAAGATTCATTCTTCAGATACTTCATCAAGTTATCAGACAATTGCGATAATTACACCATGCGTTTGGTATCATTCCTTTCTTTTGCTGCTGCTACAAATAGCTTCGCGCTTTCAGTAACAACTTACTTTTGAGGAACTGCTAACAATTTGTTTTTTTTATATATTTAGCTTTTGTGTCATTTACAAAGCAATACAAATTCCCAAATCCACTTTGGAGAAATCTTCATAGATCATCATTAAGCATCTAGTGATTGCTTTATTCTCACGAGCCAGTTAATCCGGATCTTTAAACTTCAAGTATTTTAAATGTTCCGCTGATCCTCTATAGCAGGCGAATATATTGCTCAACAAATTTTGTTTCACACTAAGTTAGTTGTATACATGTTCAATGAAAGTGATTCTTTACATAAGAAATTAGAGAATTGAATAAAGAGCGCTCTCGAGCCGTGGTCTTTTACAATTTCAAACGTGACTTAAGCCGTAACCAATGTTTCGAGGATATTAATCTAGTGTTTGGTAACCAGTCGTGTTTCTTACCTACCATAAAGCGGTGATACAATGAATTTTAATGTGTGTCGAATTTCCTTAAATGACCAAAAAACTTTTATATAAGTATAATATTTTCTCAGATCCCAATAACCGTTGTTGAAATAGGTATTTGGGGTTACCCAAATTGGTGTGGTATTGATTAGATTTATTTGCATTATTGTACGAGGGGGTAACATCAATTAAAATGTTACATTTTAAAAACCAGGATGGCAAATAAAAGTAGTAATGTTTTTCATTCTCGCTCATATGTAGTGAAGATTCCTAACTGCTTTTTTAAAATTTGTTTTAAGAAGTTTCCCAAATTTTTCATATTTTACGTAGCATTTTATTGAAATCAGATGTATTTAGTAGTTACCAAAACATCTACTGAAATTATGTTATATCAGCTTAAATGGTACTAAAGTCTACATGTGTAACTAGTTTGGCAGCCATGTTAAAGAGTAATTCCTAGTTAGTTTTAATCAGTCCAATATTAGTATAAATCTAGCCTTTTATTCCTAGATTTCCCTTACCAATTACTCATACTTACGCATCAGATGGTTTTTTTTTCGAATTCGTAGCTTCAAAGAAACGACGTCCGTATAGGGTGCCTATAAATAAACTCCTGAAGGGAATTCCGAGCGTCTAGCTGCGTTCTAATTCGGTTTAGTTTCATAGAGACTCTACCTCGAACCGGTGTATTACAATTGTGCGTGCAATAAATTCCTCTCATACAAAATTATCAACCCCTATCATCATTTAGATACCCAATTTCCTTCTAATACATTGAAACGATCATGGGCAAAAAAAGAAAATTAAATCGTTTAATCTCTAGATGGATAAGAAGGTAAAACGCCGCAAAAATATTTGCAATGAGCATGTTTTTTTTTATTGGAGTTGTAGTTGGACTTTCGCTGCTATTCATTGATAAAATTATCTAATCGTTTTTACTGCTTTTGCATTATATATTTACTTACACAATGCGGAAAATGCGCCAGTTAATGGAGTTTAAGTGTCAGATGAATTGCCTGAATTAAATCAAAAAGTTATGCTTTATAAGATGCACATACTACATAAATGCCAGTTATATTTATAGAAAGTAACGTTCGCAACGGAGTTTCGCGTTGCGTGAATGTAAGTTAATTTACACAAGCCGGTGAACAGCAAATTGAAATCGGGAAAATATTCAATCTTCCGTAGGATATGTTAAAGAAATTGCAATGTCGAAATAAGCAAAAATTGTTCGATTTAGTACGATCGTGTGTTGAAATAGATCAACAAACATACAGGCAATCCAGATTTTGCCACCATTAATTTTTAGCAAAGATAGGTATTAGATTTAAAAAGGACGTACCATATGAGTTCTTTTGAAGAAAGGATCTTGACTTCTAGAGAAAAATAAGAAACCAAATAATCGCCACCTTGAATTAGAATTGAAATCGTAATAAACAAGTTATTTATTTAGGTTTTCTAGAGCAATGCGTACCACTCTGTATCTGGAGTGGCCATATAAAAAGTGATAACCTAATGAAAAAGTTGATAGAAGAAGTTTATGTTATACTTAATAAATACTATGACAATGTATACATACTGTTATTATCATAGTATTTATTAAATCGATAAAATCGTTGATGCTAGTTAAGACTTGGATATCAATTTAAAAAAGGTAAATAATTACTGTATTTTTTGCCCCAATAGGGGTTTTTCAAGAGTGAGGTAAGACTTAATGAAGTAAGAGAACATGGGAGATGACATCTAGCATAGTGTGTCAATCATGTCAAAGATGAAACTATTTTGAAAGATTTTCTTCTTGTAGCTGGTATTCCTTTAATTGTCTCTTCCTTTTGAAATTTTATAATAGCTAGCGAAGAGTATTGTTTTTCCATTCCTTTTTCTTTGTTGTGCAAAGACAATGTTTTTATGAAAATACGTAACTATTCAGTAATTTTTATCAACTACCTTTTGCTCTTGGGCAACACCATAATTCCACGTTCGCAAAACTTGAAAAATTCCTACCAAGTACAGTTTGACCCAAAATTATTGTAAATTTTTACTTTTCAAAAAGTTTTCTATACCATAAATTAAACCATATTACCATTGTATATGGGTGTGGTAACTGATAACCATCCCAAATAAACTCCAATCATTGCTGAGTGACCAAAGTGGTAGTGTATCACCTTGGATTATCATCGTAGAGCACAGTTTTTATAAATCGCATTCGTCGGTATTATTTTCTTGAATGTAGTTGATCATTTCGTTGTGTGGTAAAGCTTTAAAGCCACTTCCTTTGTAATCTCACAAAAGTTGTAATACAACTTTCAGCTTTGGATATAACCTCAACGTTTTGCCTTTTGGAAATTAAATCATGGTTATATTAGTCCTTTTTGTTAACAAACTAAAATCTTTAAAAGCTCATCCTTATCAATTTATATGCATCATCCGACAATATTGCTATTTTATCACAAAATTGCAATATGTATTAATATAAAATGAATTACCAGTCAATACATTAACCGAAGTCAAACCTTACAGCATCTTTTACATTACTTTATAATATTTTCAAATCATTACTACAAATGTTTCCCAATACAATATGAATTGTTTATTTTATCTATTATCTTCTAAGTTATTGATTCGTGTGCTCCCCTAGCACGAATTTTGTAATTTTAAAGAACTGTATTATTTGATTCTCTTTATTATTCCTTCACAAAATTGCTAAACGAAGCAAATAGTTTGGTGTGGCTGTTTATTATAGTCGCATCTTAAATTATGTTTTTTCTAATTTTGAAATTCGCATTATCTATCTTAACCCGATTAGGAAATATACCGACTAGTCCCCGCTTGCAACGCCGGAGGGTTGATTTCAATCCCTGTCCGGGGAATTGTATTTCTCCTGAAATAAGAGAATAGGAAAAACTGTTAACCATAATTTGTTTGAGCAATGCAGATATTTTTGTAATAAATCTTGTCTAGAAATTTTGAAAAGATAAAATGCATAATATTACCAAACATTTAGTTCATTTGGTTTCTAAGTCAATTATCATTGATATTTCTATCAACATACTTTGTTTTCCTGGAGAAGACTCAGTCCATACGTAGATTACATACTATATCTCTAAATTTTACCATTCCTTACGATAGATTTTGATATTTATAGATAGAAATATCCTTAAACTGATATGCATTCTAATAATCTATTGTTTTGTTAATTGTTGACTCGGGGCTTTGTAACGAATTTTACTATTTACATTTACGAGCAAAAGATGTAAAAGTTGTATTAAGCGGATTATAATAAACGTTTGTGAATTTTTATTGGCCACTATACAATGTTGATTTAGAAACTGTTTATGTTGTATGGTACATTTTTTTAGTTAATCCGGTTCTGTATTGCAATTATGCATTTGACGCAGATATATATTATGTACATTGCATTACGTATTTACATATTAATGTCTGTTATTCGAGTCTCATATCAATTACTAATTCTTCAATACTAAATAAATAGTGTTGAAATGCACAAGCCGATACCCGCCACTGGTTTGTTATTGACTGATTTATTTATTTCATTTTCCGGTCAAATAAATCACGTACCGGTTAGGGAACGACGAAATCAAATCAATACAATGACACATTCCAATTTAAATTGACGCAGACGTATCCTATATTTAGGGTTGGTCATTCTATTTGATATTGCGATGAGGTAGACAAGCGAAGATGAATCACCGATGTTGAATAATATACTACCAAAAATCGCTAATTTATAGTTTGTAGTTTTACTCAACCGAAGTATATGTCTTTTTCCAAGAAGTACTAAAATGATTTTTAATTTAAGTGGCGGTTATTGGATGAAAATTTATATAATCATAATATCTCATACGATTAAAAAAATGTTTTTAACTTAATTGAGTTAATTAAAATCATTTAAATACTGATTTTACTCAAGTGCTTTAAATCACCTTTACCATGTATGCAATTTAGCGCATTTTTCTTCCTTGATAAATTTCGTTTCATTTTGTATGAAGTTTAGATTCTTCGACGTTAGGTGCAGTAGTACTGACCCAAAAGTATGAAAATATAAAATATACGATATTAATTGTGCCAAAATTAAGACACCGTGTGCCAGTGTGAATTGTGTATAAATAAAATATATCCATTAGAAAAATACAAAGGAAACGAAATTAATGTTAAATTTATATTAAGCCGTGAGAATACTCATGTTTTCTCAGTTGAATATGTCGTGCATTCGAGAATACAAAGGTGGTGGGAAAAGTGAAACTTTCAGATTACCAATCCTTAAATTTAGTTTCACGCGGATATGTATATGTATATGATGACTTATGTCATCCTCAGGAAATAAATCAAGAAGAATTTTCTTGGTGTAAAATGTATGTGAAACTTCAATTATATTAGCGACTTTTCATCTAGAAATTTCTATGTATATTTTGGAAAACTCCTTCCTAAATTCTAATGTGCACCTTGCTTGAATAATTTCGTTTAGAATAAAAAATATTGACAAATTAGCATTCAAATTCATGTAATACAAAAAGTACTAAACCTTTTGCTAAACTTTTCAAATGAATATAGTTTTGTGATCAGAGGCAAGTTAATTAAGTACTGAAAACTTTAATCACTATCAGTATTGACTTATTGTTAGTTACACAAGAGTTAATATAAATGGAAACCTTACACATATCCTTCTGAAATTTAAGAATGTATTCTACTACGTAAAATGCATAAAAAATGCGATGATTAACCTTGAACTTTAAGAATGAGAAAATATCGTTTTGCGAGAGTTACGGTGATATAATGATAATCGCAAATATATTATGTGGCTCGAAACAAATTGCTAATGAGAGCAGTCACATTTGGAGACAAGAAAAATATTTCGCCCACTTGTCAATTTCCATAAATATCGCACGAATGGCTTGGTTTAATGGTGTTACATTTTTTATGCAAAATATAACGTGAGAACTTTTAATGTAACATCTGACTTTGCCGTAGAAAAATATAACGAAACTTTCTGCAATCTGACGTTTTGCTGTTATTGATAAACCTGATCTTTAATATTCCACAATTCAGGTATAACCTTTAAAGCTGTCTCCATCAGGGTCAATCTATTTTTACATTTAAATCAATTTTCACTTCAATTTATTAAAGAACTTTGGTAACTTAATGTTTGGTAATAATTCTAAGTAACATCTATTGGAAAGTATCGGTTAGTTGTTCATACTAGTATATCTTTCATTAAATGCCAATTCCTTTTTTGTGCTACTTGTGTTAAGTTAGTCCAAAAAAATGTTCTAACGTTCACAGTCATTTGGATGTCACGCTACTTATACGGCTCAAGGGAAAGGTAACATCCCTTCTATGCAACCATTTTTGATCTTGGAAGCGTTTGATTTAGTTTTAAAAAGTCTAACACTGGATATGTATGATTCTATCGATTAATCTAGAAAGCTTTCAATAGAATTTATAATTATCTTCAGTTCCATGCAAATATGCTTTTACAGAGCTACACCCCTTGTCGACATAATTCAAACCTCTTTCTATGCCTTGTTAATTAATTTTTTACTTTGAAAAATCGTCTAAGAAAAATCAATTGCATCTTACATCCGAATATCTAATAAGAGAGACAAAACCTGAAAATTTTCAATCACATTGGATTTTACCTTTTCTAAAATTAATACGTATTCTATCAAAATTAAAATCGTGCCACTTATTTGAAAAATAAATTTGACTTTTGTCACGGACTTATTCTCTCGAAACAATGCACAGAAGAAATCGTAATACACCATCTTTTGATCTCTTTTGTGAAAGGATGTTTCGGTAAAGTCGTTAGACATCTGACCCAGTTGTGTTCAATGCTCTGGTTTCACTTTGAACGGACCTTCACCTTCCTTATTTATCCCCGCCGTATTCTTCAGCATTTGATCGCTACTCTCCTACCCCAAAAATTCTCGGCGGGTCAACTTTCCTGTTCTTTGTTATATTTCGTTCGAATCGAAGCACCTGCAAAAGACGCGTATAGATTGGATAGAATCTTTAAAAGGAATTTGTATGTGAAGAATAGTAGTAAATTAAAAGTGTTTTTCAATGATTAGGATATTTTTTATTCAGCTATTATGTGTATACCTGAACGTGATATCTCTAAACTTGTATTAGAAGTTCGGAGGTCTACAGAAAAAATAATACGGTAAAAAAGATTTAGTATTTCTCTGAAACTTTGTCATTTAAGAATGTCGCTTTTCGCTGACACATTTAACTCATTAGATAGATTTGAAATTTCGTTTACTCATTTGTACTTTGTGTCTTGTAAGACACATTATTAATTTCTGAAATAAAAGTAGATTGGACATTGATGAGCAACTTTGTTTCATTGGTCGATGGAGATAACTGTGGTTGTCGTAGCTACCGTAGGACGGAAATTGTACTTTTAACAATGCCTTTTATACTTACCCCTTAAAGCGGTACAAAATATTTTCTTCTACCTCTTCACTAGTATATTTTACAATAAATTAATTTACGTGGTTCAATCTTGTAGCCTTGAAAACTTGTCATCTACCATTGTTAAAATTGCATGCAAATAATTTTTTCTTAATGTCGCATAACATGTATGTACCTCCTTCGGATTCTAAGATAAGTCTATAGAACATTGCGCTCAATCCGTAATGGTTTTCACGACAATAAAAGTGAAGAGATTTTTTCATTTCAAAAGATTCCTCCATCGAGTAGAAGTTGCTACATCTTCGAATATCTTTCCCTAATAGTCCTTTTTGTTAATATTTCGCTTATTTTATTTCATTGTCCGTTTAATCGTGACACGTTCCAATCCCACAAACATTTTTGTTTCTGAATGGCCATGGAAGCCTACGTTATTGTATTTCATATATCCTTGTAGATTCTAACTGCTTGCAAATAAGATCAATAGTAGTACATAATCTATTTTACAATTTCAAATGCTTTTTGAAAACTAGTTCGAATAATCCCTTAAAGATCTGGTAATAAGTTATCCTTATATGAAATTGTGCAAAATTTATCAATTACTACCAAAACCAGTTTATGTATACATTCACAAATATGTATTTGGAACGAAATTCATATTTTTATCCTAAAAAGGAAATTGGGTCGCAAAATTGAATACACAGAATATACATACATATGTGTATTTCTGCTTTCCATTATAATTAAAACTAGAAATGGATGTGCATATACGTATAAATATACATATACGAGCTTAACAGCGTTTTTCCATTTCATCTCATTAAGTATTCCCAGCAATTTAAAACGATGAAGGGACTAAAAGGCGACACGCAATTAACACGACGTTATTATATGTGATATATGAATGGTATATATGCGTACAAGATCTAGAAGAAATTGTTGCAAAAAATGTGACTAAAATTATTACCTTTGTTTTAATAAAATTTCCTTTTTTGTATTTTGAAACAAAATACATTTGAAATCATGATGATTTTGATACTTATAATTTAAAATACGGGCGGGGAAAGAAATAAAATTCAAGAGCTGTTATACAGGATGGGGGTTGGCACTCGTAGCCACCATAGCGTGCTTACGGCCATTTAAGCTCATCAAAATTTCGCCAAAAATAGAAATACCGGTATTCTTATCATCATGTAATCTCATATTACAGTCTAATAATATATTTCTTTATATAATACGCGGAAAGTTAGAATGCAGCGCTTTTATCCACTATTTGTAGCATAAATAGAGCCGTTGTTGCAGAATATTGGCAGCTCGATTACGATGCCGAGGGTCAGAGTTCGAATCTCTAAATTTCCGACCCAGTTTGTGGCCTACACAGTTACTAAATTGAATACCTGCGTTCATTATAAACAAGGGATAAGAATAGCGGTTGTGTAATGCGCGATCCTACCACATTACCACTTGCCATTTATGGATTGGTTAGCGACAAGAACGGATACGGGGTCCGTAACGTTCCCCCGTGTAAGCAACGCTCCCTCGTTTTTTGGTGGCTTATTACACTGGTTGGGACGATTTTTGTAATACAGTTCAACCTATCATTTTCACAACGCTAATAATACAAAAAATATTCATAAAACCCTAATACGCTCAGTTTTCAATGGGCTCATTAGGCCCTTTTATGTTGGCAGGTAGTAAATTTTATTATTTGTGAAAAACAAAGTTTGTGACGGCTATGAATAAAGAGGGTGAAGAATTTAAATACCTAAGGCAAGTCTTTCCCAAGTTAAGTGACGCCAAATTAAAAGAAGGCATTTTTCTTGGACCACAAATTAGAAAATTCCTGGACCATGCTAATTTAATAGATCACCGCGCAAAAACTCAGAGCTTGGAATTCATTTGTAAGTGTAGTGAGGGGATATTTAGGCAACAATATGGTTGCTAACTACGACAAACTAGTTGATGAACTTTTAGACCCCTACAAATCGCTTGGTCATCGAATATCATTAAAAATTCGTTTTCCCCATTGCCATTTATCATTTTTTCCTAAGAATTTTGGCGCTGTCAGCGAGAAATAGGGTGAAAAATTCCCAGCCATGATGGGTGATTACTGTTGGTTTTTGAAGAGAGAAGATTTGACCTCATATGAAAGGAAAAAAATGAAATTAGTGTGTTCCAAATAAATATTTTTGATGCTTGGTTTTGCTTAGATGTGAACTTAATATTAATTATAAATATAGTAGATATAGAGTGTTAAAAAACTTATTAATTTTTTTTTTTTTTTTTCAATAAATATTACAGGGTACAGTTCTACACGTGGTTTTCTAATGTAACAAGAAAATCTTACGTGTTACAACATTTTCGTATTTAGATAGGTCCATTCTATCATAATAAGCTATTATTATTAGTAAAGTTCTTAGATTTTATCTTCCAATTCTTGGTACTATATTACCCCCATCGATTTTGAATCGTCGAACATAGACGCCCCTCCAAGAACCGAAAATCGTTTCCAGTGCTTGATTGTTCAATTTTTTCTTCCTTTGCATAGGCTAACTCCTTTTTCTCACTGCGGAAGAAGCAACAATTGCTTCTTTACTGCCACACGTCCAACCTTTAACGTTCCTTTAGTCGACGACGAACGGTAGTAATCGAAAGTCGCCTCAGCCTACAATATGTTCATCTTCTCTCTTGAATGTGATTCGTTTTAGTCCTCCACGTTTGTAATTCCCCAATCTTCCGGTAGTTTCTTGACGCTGAAGAGTATTATACACTCGATATTTGGAAATATACCAACCGCGTCGAGATTTGTGCAATGGAATAGCCTTCTTTGCGAAAAATGCGCTTTTCTTTATTGGTATTTCTGGTATTTTTGGCATTGGAACAACTATTTCACAATTTAGAAGCAAACTGGAAAGAAACAAATTCACCTGCCATTTATAATATACATTTTCAATACTTGTATCATATCTATTTCCAAGAATTCATAATAAATTCTTCAAACATAGTACTTCCGGCTTAAAAATTGCATTGCGAATCCGTTATTACCTGATTTTACCGAAATAAACTACCCCTTTTGTAATAGGTAATAAAACTAATCCCATTACAATAATAAGAAATCGCATAAAATTGGATTAACCATTTTAAATATACAAATATTTTGTGATAATTAGTCCTATATAGAAGGCACATAAATAATAATTACATTCTTTCTAACATCACTCGTTTTTATACTTTAACCTACTGTAGCCATATATATGACAGGTAATATACATACGCAGATGTCATGGAAAATGTTTGAGATTTCTTGAAACACAAATTGAGGAGAATATATACATACATATGTTAGCTTTAAAACAGCTATTGTGGCAGATTCGAAGGCAATGCAATGTAATAAAAGGGCTTTTACGTCGTGTTCTGAAGAAGTCAGTGGTCACATTTCTGGGATAATTATGTATGCATAGTATGTTTGCCTTAACTTTTAAGTATATGTATTTTCTCAGACGTCCTTCATTTTAATTTTATAACTGGGATACTAAATGTTAATTATCAACGAATGCATATTGCAAATTAATTTATAATCCTGTACTGTACTTACGTTTAACCTTAAGAAAAATCTAAATTTAAAATTTAAAACTTAATGTATATGCTTTACATTAATTAGTTTCGGCATGTTGTAAAATAGTGATAATCATTTAATGCAACAAATTGATTTTGACTTTTATTGGCAGAACTTCGTTTAAGGCAAATTTGCAATACCTAAAACTGCAAACTCCTAAAATTACTTTTTCTAAAATCGGTGAAGGTCTTAGTTTCGTCTCGTTTTACTCTACATCATGGAATCCCGATTATGTTTACGTTTTGAATGCCCCCATTAGAATTATATGTAAAGCACACAGCTTTGAGTCCTTTGCGTTATTTTTAATAATAATACAGTTATAATAATTGTTCGCCTTTTCTTGCCCTATATTTTAATAGTTATCGATTTATCTTTATAAAATTTAAAATCGGATTTGTTAGTAATTTTCGTTTTCACGCAAATGTGGGTGAATTATTTCATCTTCGAATGACTATTCTTTGTGTTTATATTCCTATATTATGTTCGAGAGAAACTAGATCATGAAGTACGGAAGTCGTAAAATATACATTACATTTTTGTCATTCTATTTGCAAAGGAATCTAAACATCCCAATTTAAATTATTTGAAGTTTCTACGGTTGCAACTTAGCTGGAACCAATCTTAGACGTATGCTATATTTCAGTATGTTGATTATTTGATGTAAGATTATGAAATCAACTTTCGCCTTCGATCATATGTTACAAATCTGGAACCAGCATTTTTAAATAGATGTTTGACACCTTTCCATTTCTAATTTTAAGCGGATTATTTTGGCTTTTATGATGAAAAATTATATTTAGCAAGCGCTATATTTAGGCGTATACCAATTGGGAACTGAAACTGTCTCACACAATTAACTTAGAAATGTTAGTGTTGGAATTTATACGAATGAAACTTTTTAGGAACGTGTAATGCTCTCAGAAGTTAAGGTGTAGGTAATTATTGATCGCTCACCTTGAGCAAAGATGTTTAATTCCATGTTAAGCGTCATCCGTTAAATTTATGTATTCATTCAATTCTATTGCAGTTGATATAATAA
The DNA here is from genome assembly GCA_038088585.1 of Chrysina gloriosa. NCBI lineage: Eukaryota > Metazoa > Arthropoda > Insecta > Coleoptera > Scarabaeidae > Chrysina > Chrysina gloriosa. The sequence goes on from CM076088.1 coordinate 66,160,992, forward strand.
TTTTGCTGATATTAGTGAAACGGGTAAAGTAGCGACAAAATGACAATTACTGGTTATGTTAACGACTAAGCAGATTAAGTAATTCTTATTCTCACTATTATTACATATCTAGGCTGTCGAAGGAATAATAATAAGTAATAAGTCAGCTACTATTCTAAATAGTGTAAATATAATATATAATAGTTGTAAATATTATGTACGTAAAAAATTTAATTTTAATCTTCAGTCCTCATAGTATCATAGTATCATTGGTAAAAATACCAGGGCTGCTCTTTTTGAAACCTGAACCTAGTAAAGTCCAAAATGTTTATTAATATTTTTTCAAAGTATTCTCCTTTACAGTAACTGCATTTTTGCATTCGTAAAAGCCAATCTCCAAAACACTTCCTCCAATCTCTACACGTTAGGTTATTTCGACCCTTCGGCCAATTTAAAATGTGAACTTCGCAATTTTTCGTTTACACGTGAAAACCAAAAGAAATCATTCGGGGACTGGTAAATAGGTGAAAGCGTAACACCAAACTTCGCTAAACGCGATGCATTGGATTGGTCTATCTAATTGGGAAAGGCGCTACCCCAGGGTATCAATGTGTGAGCTACACACTACTATGCTTGGGCATTACAGTATTCAATCGTTCGAACAGCAGTGTGAGCCCGAACGTGTACATAATGCAAGATCTTCTTCTTCGCCAACATTCTGGAGAACTTAGAGCAAACAAATAAGTAAACCATTAAGTATTAACACTATAACGACCCTCCAGAGCTCCAGAGCTATAGGCAACATGCGGCCACCTTCTTTATGTTTTGATTTTTCACGAATGGCCGACTCATTCCCAAAAACTTCCGATTGTTACTTCTTTTCGTAATACCCATATTTCATCACATGTAATCATGTACACCAGATAACGTGGCGTATTCTCAAAGCGATCTATAAGAAATCTGCACCATTTCACACGGTCTTCTTTTTTAACTGTCAAACTGTGAAATTGTGGGAAAGCTAATGGGAACAAAGTTTACGCATCCTCAAATGCTTGTGGAAAATGGTGTTAATTGCTTGCACATCAATCTTTGGAGTTTGCTTCAATACACCTTACAGTAACATATTGGTTCTCTTCAATCAACTTCCGAATAAGACCAATGTTTTCTCGGTTATGATCGTTTGCGGCTTAAGAGTTTGTTTAATTAAAATTCATCACGCTGAAATTGATTGTACCACCGCTTTATTGTAGCTAAGGAACACAACCTGTCACCAAACATTCAATTGATTTCCTCACAACATTGTTTACGGCTTCAAGCTCGTTTAAAACTAAAACATCACAGCTAATGCTTTTTGTTCAATTTTATAATTTCTAGTGCAAACGATCACTTTAAATTGTGTGTATTTTAAGTTTATTTGAGCATATTTGTTATTAAACATGGAAGCAACTAGCGTAAAATGTCAAATAAAATATGTTGAAAAGTGCCATGATGCTTTTCTATAAATTCAGGGGAAAGAGAAAATCCCTCATATGTATATGTACCACAATGCTCATGATGAGGTATAATGCAATTATTGCTTTTTAACTGTGTCAAAACATTCCTTGCTCCAGTAGGTGTTTCAAATTTAGATTATATAGCCAAAGGCATAACACGAATTAAATATAGGTACGTTCTTCTATAAACTGTTACCTCATCTTTCTATCATCAACAAGTGTACATCAGATAGGAAACTATTAGCTATTCAGTCAGATTAAGAATATTTATTTTCTGACCTCTGGAAATCTTTATATTTCTCAATACTCTCCCTTTTGTTCGAAGACGTATGATTACTTGTCCTTATTGTAATTTTAATTACATTGTGTCATGTAGACTCACGGTTTCCAACTGTTTCCTACTTTTTTTTTTTTTTTTGAAATTTGGTTTTAAGCCGACATCACGCCGCCTTTTTCGCCATATTCATAGTTTTCCGTGTGTACCGTAACACTATATATGCCTATATAAGAAACGTCCCTTTCGATGGTGGCAATAATGGTTTCTCCAGCTTTTAAGTAGTCATGATAAATAATTCTATTGATAGCCTACAAAGCATAGAACTAAATCTGAGATGAAAGATTGTGTAATTTTTTGGAAATTAATGTTAATATCGAAACGAATCAAACTGAAATACGAGAAACGCCTTTTATGGCGTTATTGAGATATGTCGTCACTATTTTCCTAACATTTGTTATTTGTTATTGTCAAAACATTGGCAGCTTAGAAATTTACAGAGTTATTTTTCACAGCAATTTTGTGAAACAATGGAAATTTCACGTGAAGGCTTTCGCTGGATAATTTCCTACGATTTTAGTAAAGGTCTAACTCAAGAGCAATGCATAGAATAGCTTCGTTCAACTGTTGATAACGAAGCACCATTAGAAAAAAAATTGTTTGCAGAATTTCGTCGTGGCCGTGCGTCCGTTAGTAATGAATAGCGTGAAAGTCAACCAAAATCAGAATAATTTAAGACTTCTAAAGTTCTTCAACTTGTAACCTACTCCAGGGTTCATTAACTTATTATCCTGTAAATATGAGCTCATCTTTACGGACCATACAAATCCATGCAGCATCCTAACTGTTGCACCAAGTGGTTCTTTTTGCAATCAACACGACGTCGACGGCCCGCGTTTTTCTCTACGTATAAACTTGGCAGTCGGCGCCTACGATACTTAAATATCGCAGAATTTATAGCACTACGTTACTTCACAAATAATCAAACCCACTTGAACATAAACTGAGGCGGATTATGAGTTGTTAAGTGATCGATCAATTTTTTTGACTTTTAGATTGTTAGTATGAAGAAAATGCGTGTATGTATATCTTAACACATTCTTTATAATTACTATTAGAGTAAAATATGCATGAAAGATGCTTTAAACAAAATTTATTATAGAAAAAGATGTGTAAACTTTGCAATTTGGATCATAATCCAATGTTCGAACTATTGGACCCCTTAAACTTAAGTGTTCGAATGAAATATCTGGTAAAATTTTTATGTAATCAATGAAAATTCCCCCATACATTTTATCATAGGTGTATGAATAATGGGATTAAGATTACATTTTCTTAACGCCATTATGATTTGCTTCTAACTATCTATAATATTTCCTTTTTATTATTACACTATTAAGCACTTTTGACTGACTACCTGGAAGCTGTCAGCCTTCCCCTATCAATTAGCACCAGTTTCATACGCACATTGTAACAAATACTGGTCCCAACCATAACCGATCCTCCACCAAAACTCACCATTTATACAATGGTACAACGCACAAATATCTTTCTCGTTGATCAGTAAACTCGGTTTCTTCTATCTGGAACTCTTGAACAGATTCTCGACTCACCTGTGAAGACAATATACTTCCATCGATCCAGGCCCCAAGCAGCATATTCTCGAGCAAAGCACAGACGTGATATTCGATGCTGAGTGAGGAGTTGTGCATCCCTGGCTGATCTTCTAACTTTAATTTGTTCTTCAGCTAATCTTCTAGTTGTACGATCATTGATATGCACATTTCTCACTCCCTGCAAGCGATTACGAGCCTCAACTACAGTAGTAAACCGATTTTGGAGAATAGTGCTGACAATAAATCTGTTATCATACTCTTGAAGTACTTGCTTACAGCCTTGTCCAAGTAGCCTGATGTAGGAACTAGTCTCGATACCATCGGATAACATTTTTGACTGTTAAACGAGGTCCATCACACTGGTTTTCATAAATCCATTAAAGATTCTTCAACAAATATAACTGAATTTAACTGGAAATATGTGGCCTATCGCGTATTTATATACAATTTATATATAAAACTAAAAATGTTAGGTTTTAATGTGACTAAGAAATAGTGAGCAGTTAATTCTACTAGTGAGTGTATATCTTATTTTTCAAACAAAGAAACCGTAATTTTAGTATTAAAATAAATTAAACTCATTTACTTTCTATACAAATAGTAATAATCACGAACAACGACAACAGTTTGGAATTTTATATAACGGACTTAGATACAAAGGCCATTGGTCTGTTGCTTCGATTTCAGTTTTTATTGGCAGGAGGCAAATACATCGGAATGCAAGTTTCCTTATTGTTATTTTACCGTTCAAAAATATAATGATGTTTACCGTTACTGTCCGCTTATCGAGTCCAATACATTATGATATAAAATTAGATTCTTTGCTTTAGAAGGAGGAATCTCAAATACTACGATGTTAAGGATTAATGACGAAATGGAAACAAAGATCAATAAATTTGCAAAAAATATGTGGTACAGTAACTTCAACTTTCAAATAAAACAAGATATATTTACTCATAGTTATCCAAAAATAGTATACGAATGAAAAAGACCAACAGAATAGATTTCTTACAAGAGTAACAGGATACTTATCATAAATGACAGAATTAAGGATAGAAGGAGAAAAAGTGGATGAAGATCTTTATTCCCAAAGACATTGAAATATAAATTTAGAGGCCGAAGAAGTGTGAGTAAGCCGAGAAGATAGGAAACATCAGTGATATATACCTGAAGCGAAGAAGAAGGAAGACAGAATTACTTTTACTTTCCGTTCCACACATGAATTACTTTTATCTCCTACATCCTTCTTATGTAACAATTGTTTGTATTAATGACAATATGTAATTGTATTTTTGGCTCTTTGGAGAATAATGTGGATTTCCAATCGGAGGCTATAGTTCAATAGCAGTGGACATCCCTTACATTATTAATTTTTCGATTATTCCTTCGCATTTTCAGTATATTAATAGTTATGGAACCAATACAAACGTATACTTTGTAAGAAATCCAATTATTTTGTGTTATATGCTTTGCCAATGATTTCATTGATTTAATCCTGCATTATGTAATTAAAGTACGTCACTATGGATTCATATATTTTAATGAAAGTTTGCATTTAACATAAACATATCCTAAGTATTCATTGATAATAGTTATTGCCAAATTCTATTGCCGTACCTAGTCCCAATTTTCTGCGAATACAATCAGAGGATAGGTGTATGATTGCCTTATTAACATGTTCAAAATCTGTTATGGCGGTCTTCAATTGAAGGCACGACCTTCGCCTACTTATTGGGATTAAATATCCGTGCATGTTCTAGCATAATTTTTAATTAAATGCATTGCATTGTTCGTTTCGAAACTTTACATGTGCATTAATTTTTCGTGTCCGTCGTGTTTTGAATTGCATTTTTACTAAACCATTTATTAATTTGTACAACTGGAATTGAATCGTTTGCTCGATAATAGCGATTTAGTACACCTCCTTTTTGCTTGGCGCTTGTGTTTAGTGTAGTTTTTATGTATATCTGCATTTTAAGCATTTTATTGTGTACATACATACGTATATATTAGTAATCATGAAAATGATGACGTGTTTATTTAGATGAATTCTGTATATATAAATATTCAAGTATTTTAGTTTGCCAAACTAGTTTAAATTTCCATAACTTGCATAACTAGAAACGTAACTAAATCACATGGATCAATACATTGTGCTTAAAAGTTTTGTAGCTATAACTGTTTAATTTTACACAATCCTTTTGTTCGTCAATATTTCATATTTATATCTGTGCTTTTCAAAGTTATTATTAATTTCACTACAGTGCATTAAGAAAGGAAGAAGAAACGGAAAAGGAAGTTAAACATATATCGAAACAATGGAATTCCACGTATGTATTTAATAATAGTTTTATACTGTTCAATTGAAACGAAGGAACTCTTACTCCTTCACACAACACTTGCAATAGAGAGCTTAGATTTTTGAATCTACACAATCATTTAATTTGACTAAGGAAATAAAAATTAGTATCCCGCCAATTTCAAAACACTTTCGATCATTTACACAGTTGACTTTCAAATTTCTTATTCATCCCCCACTAATCTTCTAAGCAATTACGGTCTTCCCTTCATCAAATTACACACATTTTCTAAATCTTCGATTTAGTTGTAGTTTTCTTTAAAACTATTTATGACTGTCGTTTTGTTAAGTTGATGTATTAAAATCAATATTGATTTGCTAAAGATTTGGAAAGGTAAAACCAAAGAAGACTTCTGAATGGAACTTTTATTATAATTGATGTCATTTCTTACAAAAATCAATATTAATGCTAAGACATTGATGTAAAGAAAGGATCATTTGTCATCTTGATCATTAGTATAATTCTATCACCCACGATATTCCTTTGATTACCAATGAATATTGGGGTTTAGAGTGTTAATTGCGGTGGAAAAAATTGAAAACACCGTTGCTGTAGAAAAAGAAGTTGTAAAGGGTCTGCTGGAGACTGCCCTTGCACGGATTTCAATAAACTGCACAGCATTGAATGTAAATAACATTGTTATCATGACATCAAAGCAATCGACATTTACGGGGATTATCCCAGGAGATTATCAATATTTTCCCTCAAAAACGGGGAGAAAATAGGTTGGAGACCGTTAACAAAGCAATGTTGAACTAATTTACTAATTTTATGAAGTATAATTTCCCAAGGCTATGAGAAGTAAAATTTTTCGTTTGCAGTATTTCTTTTTCTTTATCTTTTACCCTCTGATACCATTAAATATCCAAACTAGTGAGCAGACCTAGTCATAGCGATCATTTTTGCCCACACATCTATTAAACGAAAGCAACTGCTGCTACTTACTGCACTGCCATGCAGCCCTTATTATCTTTTGTTTTCTTCTTATTTGGTCTGTCTACCCATAGGAGTATCAGAAAATCTTTTATTTTCAAACACTAACGAAGTCACAGCTTTCAGCAGGACTAGACATTAGCATAGCAAGTATATTTCGCAGTTTACATTTTATTATCGCAAAATCTGCTATTGTCAATAACGATTTGCTTCACATCCTTCAAATTATATGTTAAAAAGACGTTCATAGTTAATCTCAAAATTTCGTTGCTCGAGAAATCTTTTGGAAAAATATGGGGACCGTCACAAAAATTTCGGGAAAAGATAAAAGGAATCAGAATTCAGTAAGAGTACAGCAGTTTTCTCACCGGTCTTTTCCATTCAGAATACAGCATGTCCAAACCATGACCCTTGGACGCTTCTACAACCTCTACAGGTGTTGAAATACGGGTACCACGTATTTGATTTTTGACAAGCAGAAACAAACAAGGATCATCATGATTTCAGCACTACCTCATTGATCTGACGTTTTATCACTAAATAAATAATCGATAGTTGGTGTTACTGTCTAAGCGTCGATTTGAACGTAGGTTTTTTTAGTCTGTTTAGTTTCTAATTTCTTGCAGTTCCTCGCCATTTTGTTCTATTGATTTATGATCTTAGCTTGGGTTTCAGCAATCCGTCTGAAACTTCATTTTATTATTCTTTCGTTATTGTTTTCTACTTTTATAATTTTGGGCTTAGCATGGATCGTATCCTACTTTGACTGGTGGAAAAGGTAAATGGAAATTTAATTCTTGATCTCACGTTCTTTCTATAAGAGGCACTTTAGAAACTAGTTAGTTCAACTTTGGTTGCAGTTTTGATTTCTTGATTTATTGCTATATTTGCATTCTTTCCAGTTTTAGACCTTCATTTGGCTCAATACTAAAATTACCTGTGCAGTCATGGTAAGTGAAGGATGATCCGACGTTTCACATTAGTATTCCTGATTTGTTGATGACCTCTGGCAAACGACTGGTGGTATACCAATTATTATTGACAATTCGACCATTCCTTACATTGTTATTGTGATAAATCACTTCTAAAGTCACGAAAATGTGTTTGCAATTCATTTCCTTCTTTATTGACGATTTTGACTTGTTTGTATATAGAAATGCCCCTAAATGATTTTTTCTAATATTCTATTCTACCCAAAGAATGTGAAATTGTACAATGATGAAATTACGATATTCTAACAACTCCAGGAGCACACGATTTCCGAAATTTATGCACAGAAGCCTATCTATAATAATAAACCTTTTTATTTACTGCAATTCCGTTGCTCCAGTAGTTATGTTTCAGTAATATAGCCTTTTACTCCACAGAAGGAAGATCTAGATCATTCTCTTGGGGCAGGACTAGATTAGATTAGATTAGATTCTGTATTATCATATAATTATTAACCAGTTGCTTGAAGGTTTATTAATAGTCCCAAACAAATTTCTTCCCACATACATTTAAATTTATTAGACAATAACGCACGTTTATGTTATAACCACATGTGAAGTATGTAGTGTTGACCACTAAGCACTTTGTATCCAGTGATTTACTCTTCGTTGAAAGTTGGTGCAATAATTATATTCTCTTCCACGTTTATAGGAATATGCCATTAAGAAGACAATAGTAGTTCTTAAATCCATCAAAATTTCATGCTACGATACTGGACATTTTATTACCTTCTGAAACAAATCATCACTTAACACCATACTTTGTTGCTGTATATGTTGAACATACATTTTGTGTGCATATTGTAAGATGGTTCTCTACCTGAATCCTTGCATTCCAGAAGCATCTAACTAGTATACCGATTAATGTATTGTAAACTTTATCAGTAACTATTAGAAAATAAAGAAATGTGCGATTTCCACATTATTGTATCAAAATTTATTTGGCTTTTGCCCCATAATTTTAATAATCGACATGAACTTTATCAGATCTTTTTGGGTATTAGGAAGTAGTACTAATCAGTTTCCGTAGAATTCAAATTCTAAACAATTACCTCGAAAAGTAAATCCCTGTTTTTCACTAGAAAATACCTTATCAACGACCAAGTACTTGAATGCATTATTTTCTGTCTGGAATTCAGTGCGATTTGTCATGGCATCTCGATTTTATTCAATCCTATAATATTGAGTATAAAGTTTTAGCTATGTAATATATTTTGTCATGGTTTTGTAACTCTGATTTATGCATGTGGAGCAAAATTTTGTAAATACAAATTTGGGTATAAAAGTAGTTGCGCAATATGGAATTTCATAACCAAGCTATACGCAGCCTATTAGGGTGTGTAGCATCGCGTGGTTTAATAGTAACTTAAGCAGTTATAGCTGTTAGTCTTTTAACACGTATTGTTGTACATATATAATCCAACTGTTGTCAATGTTTTGGCATTATCATTTCTCTGCTGTTAAGAATTTTGTGCTGAGCTTATTATACGTTGGGTACAGTGACCTGCCGGAAGATCGTTCAACCGTGCTCTTACTCGGAGTTACCAGGATTCCGACTTCGCCGACACCAGCTCGCCGTCCCTGCTCCCTACCCTTAGCCGCACCCCCAACCGACTCCAGACCACCTGTGGTCAACGCACGTCGAAGAAGCTCTAGTTCGTCGAAGAAGCGCAACGCCGCTTCCAGAAATTCAACACTCAAACAGACAAAATCAGATACATCGACACCAGTTTTAATCGTCAGCCCCAATTACATTGTTAATAGCAATAGTAACGCTGGAAATGTCATAGGACCCAGCAGTCAGAAAACAACACCGAATAGTGATTCTAATGGTGATAATCCGAGCGTGGTAATGGATCGATCAGTAGATTCTATAGGGACTTGCTCCCTTGATGTAGAAGCATCGATGGAATCATCAGGTAGATGGTGTTTGCACTTTGAGTTGGTTGATTTTCTCTTTTGGCTTGGATTTTCTTTCTTTATATTTTAATTGCAATTTCCTGCACGTACACTCTTTCATTGGAATCTTCTTTTGTGTTCTTAAGCGACACTAGTTTCTTAGATGCATGTGTTTAAATAAAATATTCTTCCAATAGCTGAGTAAAGTTGTTTTATTAGAGTAAATAGTAGATAATTGTTGTATATATTAGTTAATTCCTATTATATGTGTGCTTTAGTTATTTCGTATTTCCTGAAAGGTATGTATACGCTTACTATTTATTTATTACCTTGTTTTTTATTGCTTGCTTACATGATAAAAACGGGTATAAATTCCTTCCAAAATAGGAATTAACATTGTAAAGTAAAACTAAATTTGAATGTGCATATGTTGTTTTGTACTACTTAGAAGTTTGAAGTAGGCCTTAGATAGAAAAAATGATGCTAAACACTTGTAACATGTATTTTTGTTGTAAGTTGTGACTGGTGGAATGGTTTTCACATTTAATGCGCCATATAAGCCACCTGACACTTTTGATGTCGCTTTCTCCGCAATAGCATTCAGTTCGTTTCTATTTTTTTGAAAGCTTGAATCGGAGAGAATTGAAGATACAGTAATAATATAGAAGGAGGTTTTATCTTCATTTTATGAGAATCTAGATGGGTCTAATTTGCTGCAAAACTCGCCTCTTGGTGCGAAGTACAACTGAAATTATCAATATTAAAATATCTTCACGGCATATTATAAACTCGAACTAAGATACTGCTTGCCCAAACCTTTTCGATTCATTTCACATCTGAAAACGAAATTTACATCTGCTGCCCGTGATAACATACAATCACATAAGCTCTTCGAATAACAGCTGCAACAGTTCCAGATACAGTGATTTTACTCGTGGGGTCATCAATTCTTGTTGGATTTTGAAAGATGTCTAGGTCAGAAAAGAAACATCATAACATGCCTTTCCCTACTGACTTCCAATAGTTTATGGTCATAAAGACTACGCTAGTGTTGTTCTAAATCACTTTAATAAGTAAACTCATCTTGGTGGTAACTTTTGAGCTGAAAAGCCTTCTACGTGACGCGCTACCATGCAAATTGTCGTTATAAATGCTTGACATTATTATGTTATTCGTAGGAATCATCTTTGAATTACGTAAAGCTTTCTTTTCATTATTTTGTACCACTCCCCCTCCCCCCCTCTTTATAGGAAACCGTAAGATTGTTGTCTGTCCTTCTCCCCAAAAATTATATAGGTAATTTTTACATTTCCATTTATTGAATTGTTTAAGATTCATAACAAACAAATTTAAACAAGCTATTAAAATATTTACTGCAGTAAAATTGTGTAGCAGTAATAAATGAACATATTTTTCATAAAAAGAGCTTTAATTATTCTATTTTGATTTGCTGAACGAAATTCAGTTTTGTATGCGATATCGAAACCCTATCTCTAAGTATTTTTTATACTGTAAATAAATAATAGTGTTAAAGATTGCAAAGTTCTCCAATACGAATTAATTTAAGAAGGACGACCATCTATAAATAAGTTTTACGTCCCTTTAAGCTCTCCAGCAGTAATAAAAGGTTTTTTTAACTTCATTAAGAACTTTTCAATCTTTGCTTAAGGTGGTCTTCGGTCTTTTGGCAGTTCACAACCAATTCTGGTTACTTTACGATTTTATTGATGCCTTCATGCGGCAGATTATATTTTCTAACGATTTTTCGTAGAGATTTCCCCCAGTTATTTGCTCGAGTATTCGTTTGCATTCATTCAGTGTTAATTCATAATTTTTCGACACACTAAACGAATCAAAGAAATTAGACACGGCTTCACAGAATGGAGTTAACCTTCCTATACTCACGTCAAAATGAAAGACGTATACTATACTATATAAGTCGGACTCACAGACCTTATGCGTGAGTATAGGAAGGTTAATAAATAAAATACCAGCAAGTTAAAATTCGGGAGAAAAGCTTAAATTTTACAAACATATTTTGTTTGTCAACTTGTTTTCCCATCGTTTCTAGAACTCTTATTAACTTATATTACAACTCATGCGAAACAGTAAATTTGATGAGACATCGACTAATATATGTTTATAAAGTGCAAAAAATTCAGTTTAGATTAGTTATACAAGAATAGGTTCCCGCCTGCACATATTAGTACTAAGTGTATATATATATATATTTCGTGACCTTTTTATACTTATCTTATATGATAGAGATCTACCACTAATAGGTCAGCCTTGTTTTATTGACCTATTAGTGGTAGATCTCTATCATATAAGATTAGTACTAAGCTGAATAAAGCTTCAGGATTCGATTAAAACAGTTTTTACATGAATACAATTAATTTTATATAAAAATGCTTTGTTTAAGGACTAATTGTAAACATCCTCGCGCTGCAGATAATATTAAATTAACTTCAATGGCACTTAACTTTCTTATGTAGCATTAAATAGAAAATTGTATCCTCTCCTCTTACAAAGATTGTTACCTTATTTATGTAGGTGACGTTCCTCATGCAGTATTTTATCGTAAATTCTTGTAACGTGAGGTGACCTCTATACATATATCTATGTATGTATATGTATATACATATATATGTAATATTTTGTTGTCATGCTTGATATTTTGTGAAACTAAAAACATTTGCATAGTTATTTTTTCTAATTATGGTTTTAGGCGATTTCGACTATAAAAAGAACTAGAAAATACTTCTTAGTTACCATATGGGTAAAGTTGTTATGTTAGTGTTTATTACGTATACCGGGGAATAAACATTTAATGAAAAGTGCTAGATCATTTGTGACATCATTTTTGAGGTGAACGTTTAAGGTATGTAATTGACGTGGCCCATTTAACGGTGTTCTTAGTTTTACTTTTACTAAAATGTGTTTTAATTAACGCACAAACTCTTAAATTAAATTACATCAGCAAAAATATTAGTTCATTTCTTTTACTAACTAACTAATCCATCCGTCCGAGTTTTCAATCCTTCGGCCGAATAATTTGCAAGGTTGCAATTTTCCACAGCGCTTCCATTTTCAATTCCATGTAACTGCTCCTGTAGTTTCATGGCATTTTTTCACTAGAGTAGAAAATAGTCAAGCACGTAGTTCTTGGTTTTTTAATTTTCAAAATTTATATTTCTCCACGATTTAAACAAAAATAAGTTCTTCTTTTCTTCTATTTTATCGATTAATTTCGCTTTTAAATTTTGTTTGTGTCACATTTCTGATTTTATTAATTTCAATTATACTTTCCTTAAAAACCCCATTTCAATTGCTGTCGTTTTATTTCTTTCATTTTTCGTCGTTTATTGATGATTGCGCAATATTTTATGAGTACTTTTTATGAAAAATAAAATAAGTTACTATTATAAGGTATCAGTGTTTAAAATTAATCAAAGCAATCGTGTTCTTTTTATAAACATCTATGATTTTTTATTTTTCAAAAGAATCATGAGTTTTATCAACCTTGCTTTAAATTATTGTATTTATAAATTTTATTATCCTAATTGTGCACTTTGAAACTCGTGTTTCTTTGCAAGTATTCTGGTCGTCAATTCCGCCTTTATTGTTTGTTGTCTACCCATTTCCGTCATATATTTCATTTGCTGTCTTTCCTTGGGATTGTACTAATTCAACAATATGATCCATCCATATTTAACGAGATTTAGAGGGAAGCGGTTCTCAATTTTGTGCGAATTTGTTTATTTTTTCAGCCTTTCCAGTTAGTCGATCTTCGTCCATCCTTAATCGTTGCCGTACGAAAATTTCTCGTTTTTCTGTAAGTTCGTTGGGACTTAATATTTCATCACTGATTGTGTTCCATATTTATTTAGACTTGTTTGATAATTTCATAATTCCTTTGTTATTGTATGTTTTCTTATAATTACTGACTAGTTCTTGTACTTTGCGTTTTATTGCTCGATAGGTTTATATCATTATTCGTGAGTTCGAGTTGGTACAAATCCTCAACATCACGAGTGAGGTATTCTATATGTTTGTTGAGTATAGTAAGACATAAATATTTATTATCTCTCTCTCTCAACTCTGGATGTTCAAAATAAAAATGCGCCTCTCTGCCTCTTTTACAGTTTCTTCATTTCTTTGTTTCGACTCAATTTTACTCCAAATAGACACCTTCAAGTATAGTCTCAAAACTTCCCTTAATCTTCTTTCTAATATTCTTGCATATATTTCAGATACTGTACTAAAAAGGGTGATACACCTGTAATTGTTACCATTTCTATCTTTCCCGTGAATAAGGGTAGTTATTCTCATCTGCAAATGTTTTGGCCCGTCACCTCTGAATAATAGTTTATTCATTAAATTCTTCAAACATTCTACGACATGTATTCTGATCTTTATCATATCTAGCATTAATTGAACATACCCCACGTTTTTCCAACTTCATATTTTTATGGAGGAATAATCCTTTAATAACAAAGTAGTGGTAATAGTTTTCCGATTTCTTCTATCTTCATTTTGCAATTTAACGTTTAAGAATCACTTTTATAATATGTCTGTAAGTACCGGTGGAGGTCAAACATTTGCTATGAATAAATATGAATGAATTGCATGCTTATAGATCTACATATGAATGAACGTTGACATGTATTATCATTTTATAATACCAAACGTAATCGTATATTCGTAACTAAGAATTGGTCGTTCTTCTAACGTTATTTATTACTTCATCATTTGCATACGAATGAGCTGACCGTAAATTATTTTGCTTTAAGCTGCCCAAGAATATTTTATAGTACTAGCTATTGTCCATCGATTCAAAATCTCTAAATTAAAACTTATACATCCGCGGAAAATTACGAGAGAGAAAATTCGTCACATTCTCTCTAAGCCTGGCATTCTTCAACAAATACTAATTAAAAAGTTTTTAACTTTAAACCATATTTTTTACGATTACTATCTTTTACATAATACCTGCTACAGCGGAAATTACATATCAAAGCGCGCATCCTAAAATTCTATCTTAATTAGGTACTACAATAATTACAATCTCTAATAGAAAAATTATAGGTACGAGTATATATCCTTCAAAATTTAACAAGGATGTTAATAACTGATACAACGTATTCACTTGCCATTAAAATTGCTTTCCTTGAACGATTTTGCTATAAATATTAATATCTGATTAGCGTTCAACGTAACGAATATCTAAATGCGCTCGGAATATATTGTATGTTTATTGTTGTGATTTGCCGTTTTAAGGCCTCATTAGCAGGACCGTACATGTAGTTTATATCGTGTTATCAGTCGCAGCACTCGTAGGATTAAAAATAAGCTGTAGACATTTGCTTTAAATAATTGAGAAGATCTTGCAGCCATGTGTTTCCAAAATAGTTAATTTAATGTATCCTATATCAACTTACTTGTACACAGGTAAGTTAGTGTATTCAAATTTGTTACGTGCACTTTATTCACACGATGGTGACTATTTTTAGTAGTATAAATCAACCGTTTGCCATGTTCATGTCAATTTTGATGTAGCCATTTCTTTTTAATGTCGTGAATAGTGCCTTTGAACATATGTCGATAATGATTTATAATATATTATATATATATAAATCTATTTTCTACCTATTTTTTGTTGCAGCAATAGTAGGTACATATATACTAACATATGCAAAAACTTTATTGTATTCGGGCTTTAAGGTTTTTAATCTTTTCTCAAATAACTATGCGTTCTTCTTCATATTCAGAATGGTTTTTACTTGAAATTCTAATGTTGAATATAATACTAAAATTGAAAATAAACATATATACTTATGTTTGTTATTGTTTTCCTGAAAAACTGTGCAAATAGTTTATTGACCACTGTATCTACTTATTGCATTGATGTGCCAGTAAATACACAAGTTGATTCATTATACTTTACTCACAATCAGTATTCAATTGCCTGAAAAGGTAATTTCGTTGGTAACATTTGTCTTCATGTAATTTACTTCTCGTACTTAAAAAAATACGTCAGCACGTTTTCCTTGCATATACATACATACGTACGTTTCCTTATAATCTGGTACATTTTTCTTTCAGTATACGCAAGTCATAACACTAGCACTTTTCTTATCCGGTGTGTTAACGCAATCGCATATGCGTTATCTGGTTTTAGTTTTTACTCCAGCCACAATTTTCCTAATCGGAGGGTACGTGTATAATATAACAGATATCGAAGTGAGAAAATAGCTTCCGTAATTAGAATGTGAGAATGAAAACGTACGTGCGACATACGTAACCCAAACACGAAACGTATCTTCTAAACTAGCGCTGTGGGGACCACTATAAACAAACTAGGTCCCCTGGCACGAACGTTTACACCAAGTCGTTTTATGTTACATGTAATAGGAAAACAATTCGAACAATGCCGGGAATAATTTATAAATTTAAGTTTAAAATTCCTCGGGCATAATGTCTGGGTATATTTCGTGGATGTATTTTTCAGTTTGAAAAAATTGGCAATTGGAAAAAATAAGTAATAATAGCATAACTTTGAGTTTTCCTATTATAACATTTCTTTGCTATACCACTACATTTGGTTAATCGATAACTGTACTTACTTCAATTATCTTTCAATAACAAATCTTCTTCCTTGTATCGGTTCAGAACGTCCTTCTCCGTTGTCCTATGCTTAATATCCATTCTTGCCTGTTATTCCATTGACCTGAAAGATTTTTTGCCCTCATAGATTTTCTGATTTCCTCTGTCCGTGTCTTCTTTGATCAACATTAAGATAGTTTAGGTTTTTGGGAACTAGGCAGCTCCAATAAAATTTGAATGCCCAAAACATTGAAATAATGAGTCACGTTTATCACAGTCACAGTTATCACGTGTAGTAATCAATCAATTACCTATCATATCGGAAGATGCGAAAAGGAAACTTCAATAGACAATCTAACGCGAGAAGATTGGAAAATTCGTTTTAAGTTTGGAGCCGAATACTTTAAAAATTAGAAATGAATGTGTTCTGGCAATATATTGGGAATTGCTTTGCTAGGATGCTAGAATGTTGCTTTAAAATTGTGGAAATACATTTGTAACAGTAACTTGTTTTTTTAGTAGCTATTCGCGTGTCAAAACCTATGATAGAAATTGTCTCAACACAATGCAAACAAAAATATCGATGATTTTCCATCAATTAATAATTGTTTTATATATTCATTATTTGCGTTAATTATTTACTTCAAACAGAATTCCAAGAGATAAATCAACGCAATTACACCATTCACAATGGACATATCTCACGTTACACTTCGTAATTTTTAGTTTCATAACGCGTAAATACATCAGATATTTTTTTTAACATTGTATTTATATGAAGTAAGAATATTTACAATGTATTTATTGTAATGTGAAACTAATTTCCAGTTGTTTTCATCTATTTTTATAGAGCACGATCTTTTCTTAATCATACCACCTGCGTGCTCACATACATAGACACGCAACCATTCTCTTGTTGTCATTGAATCTAAATCACAAAATCACACGTAGATCTTGTAGGTAGAAATTTGCACACATTTATGTATTGGTATTAGTTACACAAGCTGATATACATTACAAAAACTAAAGTGACTTGACCTGAATTGTGAAGACAAATTTTAATGAGATATAGTCATAGATCAGAACATTTATAGAATCGATGTTTTAATTCATTAATAGTAGTAACAAGCTTGTTTAGAGAGTAGCCAATAAGAATATCACCATATACGAATTACAAATTCCTTTTTTATGGAAAACTATTACACATTGTATAAGTCCGAATTCATTATTATGTAATTAATAATTTAATATAGTCCAGCTATTTCTGTAAATAGTAAACAGTATATTTATTTACCGAAACCTAAGTTATAGGCACTAATGCGAAATGAAATATTGTTGAATACCGCAAACATTCTGCTTTAATGATTAGCCGGAAGTAAATAATAGAGGTAGAAAAACGTAAATTTAACCGGTAGACGACAATTCACTGGAAACAGTTATATTGGAATCTCACTTAGAATAAGAGTTTGTACCGGAATATGTATTTTACGTTGGTATATTTGCAAGTGAAAAAAAAAAGAACAGGTACGATTTTTAAGAAATTTTACTCTACCACATCAATTCAACATTTTATATTTTTTACACAACCTCAAATCCCAACTTTTTATTAAGGACTATACATGTATGTATGTACGAAGGTTCTAGATAATAAAGGCACAAGCCGAAATTACAGTACATTTGTATTTAATACCATCCACAAAAAATAGGTACACTACCATCCATATTAGTTCGGATACTTGATGAAATTTCGCAAAGTATTCTTAATGACTGTACTATTACTTTAAAATGTAAATTACATCATGATATTAAACTATTTTTGAGGTTTCTAGTTCGCAAAGGACAAATGCCTTCAGAATTTCTGGGTAACAACTACGGCAAGATAATTGTATCGTCCCAGCATAGCCGTAATAGCTGGAGCAGCCAATCATTGATGAATGTGTACGATTTTGAACTGCTTTGCCACCTGACAGATGTTTACGCCTCGCCCCAGATAGGTGTGTGCCAAGTTTCGTTGGCTGCTCCAGCTGTAACGGATGCTGGGATGACACGATTATCTTACCCTAGTACATAATAGCATCATCAAGTAATAATGAAAATTAACAACATTTTAATGGCACTTATGGAACAGATTTACGGTCATGTATAATAATAAATAACCTTAAGAACTTTCCATTACTCTGTCCTAACAATGCTGCATATTATAATCAGTATTTTAGTTACTCGACAAACGTGCTTGAGCTGGAACCTTAACCGTAATGCTGATTAATAGTTCGACTTAGAGAAACCCAGTGAAGGTACACAATTCCATGAGTATCGAAAAACAATCGTCATTGCTTTGAATTTTGATTTGCTCATTCGAGCTCTTTTAGCTCTCGTTGAGGATGGTCTTTTCCAATGCATGGATTCGTTGCTTGTTATTACTGTTCCCAACAAGTTTGGGTCATTTTCAATGGCATTTAAATTGTCAATACAAATATGTTTATGAGCTCTTTGTTCGTTTGTGAGAATTTTCGCATACACTTTTTGTATGTTAGAATTCTTATGTAAAGCCTTGCGCATTCTTTGTCAATTGCTACAGTGTCAGCAATCGCACGAATAGTTAACTGACGGTCAGATTGGATCGGATTACCGATTTTCAATATTTCTATCCGTTTTTGACGTGAAAGGCCGTCCCGGGCATGCGTCATCTTCAACGTCTTTTCGTCCATCTTGGAAAAACTTAAATAACTTAGAAACCCGCGCACGTAATAAACATTCATTACCACACACTTATTTTAATGAAAGATTCGAAGTTTCACATGAAATTTCACGACAATTCGTTCTACTAAAACACAATTTTTCCGGCAAAACAAAAATAGATCTTATACAAACGAAGGCCAATCGAAAGAGGAGGCCTCACGCTACACAGTTTTTAATCACACGACTTTGGCGCATGCGTAGTTCGTCTGTAGTACCTTCAGCCTCATTACTTTATAGCCACACCTCGTACATATCTAAGGTTTTATTTCAGCGTAAATATAATAAAACTTTGATTATCTGTAACTACGTTATCCAATTATATTCTTTCAATTATATTACGTGATTATTTAATTTTCATTAGAATAAATCTCACTTGCACATATGCAGTTTATCAAAGTTGACTACTGGATTTTACTGATAACCTTCTAGTTTGAGAATACAATATGTATAGAGAAAGTACGTCCTTGAGATTAAGTTCCACTAAAAATAAACAATGCCTGCGTATAGTATGTAGCATATAAACCGGAGCCGGTTATTTTTTACATTACGTTTATGAATTTTTACGAAATATTCTTAACATTCCTATACTCACGCATACGGTCTGTGAGACCGACTTATATAGTATAGTATACGTCTTTCACTTTGATGTGAGTATAGGAAGGTTAATAGAAATAATTTCATTTCCAGTAATGTAATCTAAAATACTATTTTATTTTATTTTTAGAACTTATAAATAAATATCTTTTTAAATGCAAACGAAATACTGTAATAACACTAATAACACATAATTTTACAGATTGGTCTGAAGCATCATCAGTAGGCACTTTAAGAAGCGCAAGCATCCCTGCTACATCTCCGGAACCTAGATTACCTTCTTATTTAAGTTTGGCCTGCACCGTCAACGGATATTCCATCACAACAAACTACGACCCCGAAAGGTTAGCTCGTTCAAGAGACACTTCACCACACAGACCCAACGAACACATCGCTCATCATGACAATTTGACGACCACTTACTCGATTCATAATAATCTCCTATCACCACCGAATCTCGTTCCCTTACCGATCTACAATAATATCATAGCCGCACAAAAGGACACTAATAAAATGTCAGACAACACGATGGCAACGACAACACATCACCGTCGAGAATTTTACAGTTCTAGTACTAACAATACCACCACCACCACCTACATTAGTTCAGAATCAAAGAATATTACTTCAACAATTTATTCTTCTGATACAGTAGATTCTTATATTGAGAATGGGCTTAGGAATAAAATTGGTAAGTGTGTGAAATACGAAACTAACACACTAACTACTAACGGAAACTCGTCGGAGAAATCTGATTATTCTGGCGCGCAAGAAAAATCTGTAATTCAGCAACGCGTAGAAAGGCTGTACGGTCCCGGATTTTTAGCACAAGGTTTCTTATTAATGAAACGGCAGAAAAATAAAAGTTACGAGACAGAAAATTTAGATAAGGACCAAAAAACACCCAAGAGAAACACTCACAGTCTATGAACGACCAGCTTTTACAAGACGAACCGTTAGAAGGTGGTATGAAACAAAGTACTAGCAGTCCAACACTCCCCGTATTTAGGCACTTAAGACCAGAATTTAGGGCTCAGTTGCCCATTGTGAAAGCAAAAAGGCAGCAGAGGGTAACATGCAAAAGAGCGTCACTATTCCAACTATCGTTGACGGTGCCAAAGTCAACGGACACTCGAATGACATGGACAAAGAATCTTGTGATAGGAAAAGTGTATTTCTCAACGGTAATGCGTCGATCAACGGTAAAGCAGTGACAAATGGAACACAAGATGTCTGTGATAAAATTAAAAGTGACAGTGATTTTAAGGAAATTGGTAAGTTGTTTCTTTATCATATCATTTATCAATACAGTTCTAATTAGCACATTGTTCATGTTAATCATCCCTTGTGCGTTTATATCCTACTTTCGGTTAAGATTCTCTTGTGCCCAGCGCCGACATTTCTCGATATGACACTCTGATAGGAGAGATTTACATTTTAGAGTTTGCCACTGAATATTGTTTTTGCACAATCGACGACATGTAATCATTATACTAACGTTGATGTTGCAATTAGCTAATCATTGTTGAGCCTCCTTGAGAGTTACGCAGAATTTTGTTTAAACAAGTTCATAAAAACATCTTCTTCATCATCTTCAATGACTGAGCGTTGTGGACCTTTTTTAAGTTAGAAAAGAATATATATCAAATCGCCAGCTTATTGTTAGCTTTTACCCTACGTACTTGTTTTTGAATTAGGTTTTTTTACAATGAATGTCGAACGAATATAGAACATTTGTTGCATAACTGCATAGGGCACGTAGCTTCTGTATATTGTACATACATAGTAGAAGCTACTACGTATCATAATCCTTACACTTATTAAACATTTTTGTTATAACTTAATAAAGTACGGTATTTTAGGCTTTTCAAAAAAAAATTAAATACTTTATGACGACGAATTAATTTCTATAAGCAGTAATCTTATCTTAATACATAATAGTGTTATCTAAAGGCCTCTACTTGATCAATAATAATATAATGGAGTGTGTTGCTATCGTGTTTGGCGCTATGTTGTACATACTATGGGTTCAAAAATTTTGACATATATTTTCGATAACTTACTAAATTCAGTTCCTGGTGTAGTTTCCAAAGATGGTCACTATTTCCTCTCAGTATTGGAAAAGGAAGCGACGAGACTCCTAGTTTTGGCCGATCAAGCCGAAAAAGAGTTGGAGAAAGCAGATCTACCGGAAGAAGCAAAGGGTTACTTAAGGTCAGCGTCTGGGAAAGCGAAATTGTTAGTGTCTCAAAAAATGCAACAGTTTAGAGGTCTCTGTACGAATAACATCAAACAGGTTGGTAACATTGAACACATCTAATTAGAATAATTTGCAATTTTTAAAACAATACCTTAATATAATTAAACCTATTAAAGAAAAGTTTGTAGTTTTGTTATAATATTGTTTCAGTCCTAATGAACGGCTAGTTATAAAGTTCATAGAGTTTAAGGAAAACATCTACAAAGAGAGAACGTCTTTTTTAATGTAGTTCGAAGTGATTTATTAATTTTAACACTCAATTCTTTGATTTTCTCTTTTTGTATGATAGTGATTGCAAGGACTGTGGTGTATTTACCGACTTCTAAAAATCGTTTTACAGATTCTTACAGTTATTCACTGAATTGATTTCCAAATTTTACAAACAGTCACTTAGTAAATATTACTAAACCGGGCAAATATAAGGTAACAGCCAGTGGTGTGGCGAGGGCATAAAGGTTTACACATTAAATAAAAGGTAAGAAATAAATTATAAAACGTGCTGAAACACTTACCGTTTTAAAAGTCTTCCGTGATATCACAAACTGGGTAACAATATTTCATTAGATATGTTTCCGCAGTTGTTTCAATCAAGTGAGTACGACGTGCGGAATAAATGCTTTTTAATGCTGAAAACGACCGTTCTACATCTACCTTCTTTACTTGATCAAAATATTTGTTGTAGTACAACACAGTCTACAACCCTGTTCCCCAACGTGTAACAATCGACTGTGGTGGTTCAAGTATATCGGGACACAGTTTGTGAAATAGTCGTGTACATTTCAGGCACTTTAGAAACACTGCATTTGTACTAGCAATTAATGCATTTACTAGTTGATAATATGTAGAAATTGTTTGTGCGACAAGATTTTGAGCATGGATTTTACACGTGACGTGCCAGAAGTTACCACTGTGTTCTTTACGACATCGGCTCAAAGAAACCATGTTTGAGGCACCATCAGTCATGAACATTAAAAGTTGCTTGCTTGAAACTTAAAATTTGTTTAATCAGTTCAACACCACCTTTAAAATCTCATTCCAGTACAATTTACAACTCTTTTGGAAGCAAGTAGGATGCAAAACGACGGTTGGTGTGGTTCCATTGTGCG
Organism: Chrysina gloriosa; assembly: GCA_038088585.1. Classification (NCBI taxonomy): domain Eukaryota; kingdom Metazoa; phylum Arthropoda; class Insecta; order Coleoptera; family Scarabaeidae; genus Chrysina; species Chrysina gloriosa. The sequence goes on from CM076088.1 coordinate 66,183,840, forward strand.
TACCATTACATTAACCACAGAATGTTTTATTACGACCTGTTGCTTCTTTGTCTAGTAATCGAAACGATAGACTACATAAAATAGGAGTAACACATAAATGAAATTTAAATGTTTCTTGGTCTGGATTTAGTACTGACGCTGTAAACGCGTGAAATAAATAAACGTCGATTCCCCATCCCCTTATCTACTACACTGACTGTTACCGCTGTTTGCCCATACAAAATATCACACCAGTAAATATCTCACTACACAATTGTTGATTAATTGAATGTGGAAATTTTACGTTGCCGAGATACAACGTCCAATCTCCATAGCTTTAAATAACATAAAAGTATGGTAGGGTAAATTCGTTTAGTGTGGCAAGCCATGTCAACAACATGAGTTGAGTAGAAATGATAAAATTTACAATATATGTGAATTCGGCATTAGGATTAAATGTTTTTAAAACAATATAAACATGTAAAACCCAAAATCTTTTAAATGAAGACGATCGTCTCCTGCATCGCTCAGTGCTGATTTATTAATTAAGATTGTTACCGGTCTAGTAACCAAGCACTGCCCTTGGAAAAGTATTTATGGAACGAGGATATGGTAAGCGAACCGTGGTCTAGAATATACGATTGGAAGAATTTCAATTCATATTCTAGCAAATCAATTCTTATTATCTGACAATTTTGGAACCCATATGCAGGGCTTACCTCTCCTCCTCCTCGTAACTTAGAGAAATTGCAAGAGCTCTGCTTATAAATCTAGTGCAATCTTCTTCTGGACACTTGCCAAGCACTTTTAGAATCCACCAATCCACGTTACGACAGACTGCAGTTATTTTGCATATCAAAGCTGAAGCAACACGATCTGTTTCAGCCGATAAGTGTTTTCTTACTGTTATTATATGGATGTACATATATACTGTAATAACAATAATCGAATGCATTATTGTACTTTACCTAAAGTTAATCAACTATATTGCAATATTTTCTAACTTACTATTAATCTAAACATATAATAATAATCTTTTTAGAAATGGTAGCATTAATGTTTCCTTTCTATTAGGTTGAAGGAGAAGCATTTCCGACAACAAACGAAGATTTACAGGGATTTTGGGACATGATAATGTTACAAGTTGATCAGATCGATGCGTTATTTAAGGAATTAGATTCGTTAAGAGCAAACAATTGGCAAGAGGTAATAATTAGCAGCTTAATAAGACATGAAAATAGAATAATATATTTTATTCGAATTTCTACTTAAAATTTAAATTCTTATTTTACAGCAAAAGCCAGTAGTAACAACTAATGGCTCATGTAGTAAACCTAAAAAGGTAATTAGATCAACTAGGCCATTAAGTGCATCTGCTGAAGAAAATAGAAAATTAAGAGAAGCCCAACGTAAGAAAATGCTAGAAGAAAAGAGAAAAGCAATGAGAGAGCAGCAGAATGCACCTACGAGACAAAGCATTGAAATTTTTGTGCCTGAATCTAGCTGAAAATAACAACTCTGGCATAGAACTTTTTAAATTAAATTGTCAGTATAATACAATATTTCTAATCGATCTTGAAAAAATCTGTAAATTGTCTGTTTTTATCTATTCTTTTTTATTTTATTGTTTTTATTTATTTTATCTCGTACTATTGTACTTCATGTCGTATACATGTATGAAATTACTGTATTATATTGATTATTATTATTATTGATGTTTATAAAAGCGACTTTTATTAAATTTTCAGCATATTTTAAGGCTGTTATATTGTGCATAACGTAATCGATATTTTTATAATACGGAAGTAACGCCTAGATGTAATCCACAGGGTAAAGAAAGAGAGGAAATTGTAATTGTGTTATCGTGAAAATTGTGATCTGTCTTACCAACGCCTATACCAAGTCTACTATTTGAAGTTATATTAGTACACGAAATCTTTTGCAATTATATTGAGATTAGAACAGCCTTAAAATTGAAACGTCTTTCTATTTATTGGTATTTTAATATATAATCGCGAAATGTTACATAAAGACTGAGTCAAATTGATAAAGAACACATTTATAACGCAATATAACTCCCATTTACCAATAATAACCAAATATAAACATTCCCAGTATTTCTTTCAAATGGCTGGCGGTGTCCTTTCTTCATATAACGCTATTAAATTCTTAATCAAAATATTTGTTATTTTTTAATGATATAAGTATATTGAGCTATGTTATTGAGTTGTTGAAATTTGTAATCCTCTATCTTTAAACGGAGTAGACTACTATACAATAATATATATTCATACTGTCTTCTAAATTTTTATTTTAATAAAATTTTTTTAAAAAAAGCATATTTATTTTTTGCAGCTCTAATTAAATATTGCGGTACTACATACTACTTGTATTATTTATAATATTTAATATATACGACTATATGGTGATTGTTTTATTTATCTCAATCCTCCAATGCTCCTAATAGATGCAAACTTCTATCGAACGTAAACTTTGTTAAATTTTGCAAGAAACCCGTTAGAGTATTTGTAGATTTGTTTTTCATGAAACTTTAATTCAATTTGCTGCAATCGCGCAGTAGACAACATTTTTAACACACATCTAGAACTGCGATGTAGTATTTACGGCAGCGTACACGTATACACAACAGATCTCATTGAGACTCGCAGTTGTACTAAAGGTTGTATCGAACCCCGCCACCGCTCGTTGGCGCTAGTCAGCAACTCTATTAATAATTAGTCATGAATAAAACTCGTAGCGTAAACACTTCGCTATATTTAACGAAAACACACCTGTACACTTCATTTAAAAATTCTGCAATTGCAGAAACTGTGCTACGACCACTCCTAAAGCCAAGCTGGTGATCATTAAGTAAGTTGCATCTTTTCATAAATTTTTTAGTTTACTAGCGACAAGGCTTTCCATGATTTTAGCAAACGCACTTACGAGAGATATCGGTCGGTAATTTTCAACAAATTCCCTGGACCCCTTCTTAAATAATGGCCTCATCTTTGCCAACTTCAACCGCGCCGGAAAAGTACCCTCCACAAATGAATTATTAATTATTGTCTGCAACGGGATTCTAATCTCATCAATACAATGCACAAGAACATTGGCACTTCTACTATCACAGCCCGAGGAAAATTTACTCCCTAGGCCCATGATCATCCCCCGTAATTCACATTCAGGTTGATTCAAATCAATATTTCACTTTAGATCAACATTATCCAGAAAACAATCAGTTAAAAAATTAATAAAAATTTCCCTTACCATATCTTTCGGAAATAATTATAGAGATGTATTTCGCTAATTAAGTTGTCATTCTCGACAGAAAATGAGAAATTGGGAGTCGCCGGCAATGCCTGCTCACCGCTCAGAATGAATACCACGTACCGAATACTGCACAGTGAACATTGCGCACTAAACACTTGTACGCACTTCACCAAAAGCACTATTGATACTTTTTGATAAAGTGCGTAGTGTGCAATATTCACTCTACAGAGTCTACAGTGTTTTAAAGTGTTGTGAAGTATTCGATGCGCGGTGTTCGTTGTAAGCGTTGACTAGGTATCATGGTATCATTAGCCATACTGAATTCCTCAAGTTTTTCACTGAAGACGGCAATTTAGTTGGCAAGATTGAAATCTGGAATTATTTTCGAATGGTGTGGTTGATTTTGTATATTAATAGGTGAAATATTAACATTAGTTCTTTAATATGCACCTGTATTTTTTCGATGCCACAAAAAATAAATTGCAATGCAGAATTTGTATAATTTTTAAATTATGACATTTCAAATTACCCGCGGTTGACATTTATAACTGTAGATTGTCGCCCTATCTACATTGTTTTCAATTCAAAATATCAAAGCCGCTTTTGTTCAAAAACATTTTAACGACGATAACAATTAAAACAACCATTCTTTGTTAGAGCGTCGCTTGGAACAGACGTAAATAGTAAATCTCCGTGAACAAATTTTTCCAATTTCCAAGATGTGGTACAAGAACTTAACTGATAGACAACGCTTAGTTGGTGCTGTCCTACTTGTTTCTGGAGCTGTGGGTGTAGCTGGCGGAAGTTACGTAGGCTACAAATACGTATACATCCCATGGGCCGCGCGTAGAAAATTTACTGAAGGCGAGAGCTTCACTTCCTACTTATACGAGAAGCAAGATCGTACAAAAGCCGCAGAAGTTCAAAGTGTACAATAAATTGTAACCGATTTCTGTGTGTGTTGGAAAATATTTGTTATATACTAAGTTAAAATGTATTCGTTATGTGAATTTATTAATTAATATTGTTAAAATAAATATGTAATTAATAAGTCAAAATAAAATTTCATATTAATACATCCTGATTTAATTTTATTTGAAAAAAGCATTTCTATAATCAATCTATAATTTGAAAACAAAAATGACGCCATTTTGGTTGAAACCAAGGGAACTAACAGCAACAGTTTAAAATAAAAGTTACTGAATTTGGTTTTAGCGCGGTTTGATAACATTTAGAATAACCTTCAATCATTTCATTTAGTTTTCGTTGAAATTTTAATGGAATTTGTAATATAATTTAAAATAATGAGTGCTAGTGCTACATCTACAGCAACCGCCACCGCTGCGAACGAAGCAGTTGACGATTATGGACCTCAACCAATAACCAGATTGGAAGTTAGATTTGTCTTTTTTATTAGAATTTTTTATTAAACATCGAATTACAGGGCAATGGAATCACATCTGGAGACATTAAAAAGTTGGAGGAATCCGGTTATCACACAGTTGAAGCCATAGCATACACTCCTAAAAATATCTAATAGCTATAAAAGGTATTTCCGAAGCAAAAGCTGAGAAGATACTAGCTGAGGCAGCTAAAGTTGTGCCCATGGGCTTCACTACAGCTACTGATATTCATCAGAAGAGATCTGAAATAATCCAGTTAACAACAGGCTCAAAGGAATTAGATCGTTTATTAGGTGGAGGAATAGAAACTGGTTCCATAACAGAAATATTTGGAGAGTTTAGAACTGGTAAAACACAATTGTGCCACACATTGGCTGTTACTTGCCAAGTATGTGTTTAAATGATAAATGTTATGTACACATATTTTTCAAATAAAAATTTTCAGCTTCCTATTGAACATAATGGAGGTGAAGGTAAATGTTTGTATATCGATACAGAAGGCACATTTCGTCCTGAGAGGCTGCTGTCAGTTGCAGAGAGATATAAGATGGCTAAGCATGATGTGTTGGATAATGTGGCTTATGCAAGAGCATATAATACAGATCATCAAACCCAGTTATTAATACAGGCATCAGCTATGATGGCAGAAACAAGGTTAGTTCCGTTCCTCTCCATATTAGCTTTTGCATAATTCTTTCAATACAAGCAAAGTTTGGATAGCTAATTTTCTTATGTCAATTTGCTCTGAACCAGGCTTGATAAAAATCAGGAAAAAGCGAAAATCATCCATTCTTATTAAAAAATCTTTTTTTTTTCTAAATTCATTTTAAATATTAATACCTTTTAAAAATATCTTATTTTATTTTTCAAAAAAGCTACTGAAAAAGTATTGCGCAACAACCTGAAATAGGTAAGAAATTGATAAGCTGTTAGTTTCTACAAGTTAGCAATCCTTCCGCGAACGTGTTGAAACATGTGAAAACTTATAAATCGCACATGAAACCATATAAAAGTCGAATACAAAACTGTGTTTCTCCTAGTTATTCTTTCCATCTGGATAAATGAAGGTATAATTGAATATTGTGTTTAAAAAATTTTCAGTGGCTAACGTGAGTGTTGTTATTTGTGAAACCTGTGGAAATAAAATTGATCAAAGCAAAAAGAAATCAATCGGTATAAAATAGAGGATAATAAGAACTAATCCACCTTTAAATAGGCTTTTAATGAGTCTCGAAAACATGAGAACAGCTACAATTTCGTAGGAAATGTATTAGCTTAATAATAATGATATATCACGAAATAGTAGCACATGATGATTGACATTTTGTGAATTGTTAGAATAAAATTGTCACAGTTATTAAATTCAAATACAAAATGTGTATTCGCTTCTCAAAAGTACTTAATTCTGCCTGTCGCTCGTTTGTCCATTACTTTCTCTGATTTCCATTAACATCAGTGATATCTGTCATCAATCCATCGCTTTCTAAAACGCGTTGACGAAAGCATTTGTCAAAGCAGAGTACTCTTCACTATTCAATACATACCTGTTTTAGATCTATACCAGTATCAATTTTTTTTTTTTATAGAATTATTAGTTGTAGAGAATTTAGCACTTCCAAACTAGTACTAATTCATTTTCCAAAATCCTACTCTATACGAGGTTGGGTATAAAATAACGAGACCGATGTAAAACTTTTTCATTTTATTTTATTTATACATTTATATATAATTATTTCTTTCAATATACACCTTTTTCTATCCCTACAACGCTCCGTGCGAATTTCCCATTGTTTACAACAGCGCTGGGGCATCCGATTTTTTCCTTTACAACTTCAAAGGTCTGCAATCTTGTTCCTTTTAGTGCAGATTTAACCTTGGGGAACAGATAAAAGCCACATGGTGCCAGGTCAGGCGAATAAGGTAGATGATCTAATACTGGGATGTTATCCTTAGCCAGAAACGTCCTGACAGACAATGCAGTGTGAGTCGCTGCGTTGGCCTGATGAAGAACCGATGACTTGATTTTCCATAATTCGAGTTTTTCTGTTTTTTTAAAGTAATAATGCTGATCATCAGTAGTCTGTACTACATTAGTCTCGTTATTTTATAGCCGTACCTCGTTTACGTTTCATACTAATACTTCCGGTATTTTAGGTACTCATTGCTCATCGTTGATAGCGCCACTGCATTGTATAGAACAGACTACTCAGGTAGGGGAGAATTATCAGCAAGACAGATGCATCTGGCTCGCTTTCTCAGAATGCTGTTACGTTTAGCCGATGAAGTTAGTTGAACTTTTTATTTCGTGATATTTTTTAATTTCATTTGTTCTTTAGTTTGGTGTTGCAGTCGTAATAACAAACCAAGTAGTAGCTCAAGTCGACGGCGCTGCAATGTTCAATGCCGATCCAAAAAAACCGATTGGAGGTAATATTATGGCTCATGCTTCCACAACTCGTCTATATTTGAGAAAAGGTAGAGGTGAAACAAGAGTATGCAAAATATATGATTCACCTTGTTTACCTGAAAGTGAAGCAATGTTCGCTATTACACCCGATGGTATTGGCGACGCCAAAGAATAATAATCCTTATTAAATCAACTAAAATTCTTTATCCTATAGTGAGAACATTTGGACTAATATTACGAACAAATTCTATAGCTTAGATTAATTATAATATCATTGGTGACATTTAGTTTTAAGACTAGAATAAGTTGTTGCTGATTTAAACTGATTTTATATTTGGAATTACAATTTGTATTATACATATGGGTAAGAAACGTAATTTCATTTTATCATTATTTATATCACACCCAAATATAGTTTCAAACTATGTTTATAACAAAAAGTTCAACTTTCTTTTAAAACTTTACATGTAATCAATTTTCTTATGCGATAGAAATATCAAACTGACTGAATCTTCATTTTATTCGTCGTTATTTTTAATAAAAGACGACAGGGGATAATATAATTGCTTTCGACTAGGTAACAAGTGTGATTGACGTTTCCCAAAATTAACGATACGCAATATTGTAAGGTATTGTGCAGATTACCGATAATCTGTCAAAAACGTTTAAAACGCCAAGATCTTGTACGAGGTAGGCGCCATGAATTCTCGGCGTGGCAGACGTATACAGGTTCAAACGTGTCTCGTAGTTGCACGTGTGAGGCTTATACTATACACAGACTTATCGTGAATGATTGTCTACCACGTGACCAGTAATTTTTAAATCTAGACATTTTCGTGTTCATAGGTTTGTGGTATTGGCATATCACCAGAATCATACTAGCATTTGGCATAGGCGTACAATCGTTATTCACAATTTTTGCTGTCGTTCTCCTACGTTTTTGCTCCATTATTTCTATCATACGTTTAAAGTAACAGAACTGTACCTTTCAGTACACAGCCGTTTCATCGCATTTCAGCGTAAGGTAAGCTAAGTAGAATATCATATGGCATACAATACAAATAATTATTTTAGGTTAAACATTAAAATGTTTGCAAGTGAATAAGACGCATTCATTCTGATGGCGCATTTTCGAAGCGGTACAGTTCCATCGTAGTACCGCCGGTATTACGATGGAACTTGGACATGCTCACTGCAGTCTTGTTTTGAGCAATACATAGAAAGATTTTCAAATGAAAATATTTCATATGAAACATTTTCTCGCCATAAGAATAGACTTGTGAAACATTTTAAAAATAAACATTGCATTTGTAAAGGGAATCGCATTAGACACCGTTTGTACTGATTTATCTCCTTCATATTCCACTAAAAAGTGGGCAAACTATTTCCCTGTGGAGCAAGAATCCCTTGAAGATAATGAGCGTTCTAATCAGCCAATTGAAACTGATAACGCCTCAAAAAATTGCAATAATTGAAGAAATAGTATTGAAAGTGAAGGAATTGGCAATAATGTCTTTCGGAAACGAGTATTCGCCGAAATCTCCATGATTAATTCGGTATGAATAAGATTAGTGCAAGTTGGATACCGCATCTTTCCGCTCTCCAACGGCAACGAGGGGTCGAATGTGAGCGTTCGTTTTTAAACGTGTGGAGACGACTCCAAACCGATTTTGGAGCCCATTGTCACAAGAGATAAAGAATGGTTCGGTTTTATAAAAAGGACCTTAGGAGAAATTATTTTAAGGACGGTAGTGAGTTGCAAGCAGCTGTAATAGAACATTTTGAGGGAAAAACTTTAGATTATTTTTACAAGGATGTAGAATTATTAATTGATCGTTGTAGGAAATGTATTGAAGTTAGGGAGATTATATTGAAAAATAAAAATTGTTATATTTTACCAAGTTTGTTTTTTCTATATCCAACCGAGAATTTATGGTGACCATTAAAAATACACCTATTCAGGTTCCAGTATTTATCGTTAATTGGTCTGTCCACACTGTACTTTCCTTTTACGCAATTCCAACTTTACATACTACTTATGTATAAACATCTTGCAAGCTCTTCTGAAGTTGTATTTGATGCTAATCTTGTCGAGTGGCATGTCTAGGATGCGGTTTCTATCAATACTTTTTGGTTAAATATCAACGGTACTCACTCTTCCTCCAGATAGCATGTTGCTTCAACAGATTGTGGTTTGTTTCGTCCATATTTATATAAACCAAACAAAAAGATAACAATATATTCTTTATTACCAACAAAAGTATAAACATAAAAGGACACCCTACACACACAATGTATAAACTAAATTATCTTACATCCACCAAATTAACAGTACAATCATACATGCAAGGTTAATTAAATTTTAAATGTATAAAAATGTCTTTCCTTAGTGGAATATTGAGTTACAATTTTGCTTCAGCCTTAAGCAATGGTCCTAACTTTTGGGCTAGCATTATATTTCCAGCAACTTTCAATTTGCCTTTCATGAAGGCAGTTTGGGGATTCAGTTTTCCAGTCGCTAATTCAATGAAATCACTATCTGAAATCGTAAGTGTCGTTTGAGGCTTTCCACTTTTAGGTGCACCTTCGTGTACTTCAGCATTTTCAAATCCATTGCTATAAATAAATTTCATAAATTGTATATGGTTTATTTTTTATATTATATTAATACTTACTCCATTGTTTAGCTTGTTTACCATCTTTTGTGATGTTAAATTGATATACTGCATTTATGCTTTTTGCTTTTCCTGGTTGTTCCTTAACTCGGGATTGAATCATTTCAAATACAGCATCGCTTTGAAGGCCCATCACTGAAGTTCTATTAAGTTGTATTGTAGAGACTTTAATGCCTTTTAAATCAACGAAGGAACCTGCAAATTGAAGTTAATTTTATAAAGCCATAATAATATTGTAATTACACACGTAAGAAAAGGTGGGGTTAATTTAGTTTGAGGTTAAGTAATTATAGATTTATGCTAAATGAACAAGTATTAAATATTTAAAAAAGATGTAAAGATGACTCAATAACGTAATGCTATGTAAAATAGGTTTAAATAGTGTGTATTTTGTACTTTGACCGATGTTCACTTTCGATCAGTTAATATTTCGCATAATATTAATTGGATTATAGGTTAAATGCTAATTAATTATGGAATGTATGTGAAAAATGTATTTTGTAATTTACAATTTACTCTTTCAAAAATTATGCCAAACTAAAACATTTACAATACCTTTAATACTTTCCAATACGATCAATACCCTATTGAATTTGATTAATAGCTACACAGTAGCGGCTCGTTTCCTTAACAGTGGACTAATGCCACGACTAATGCTGTCAGCTGTGGCTGTCAGTTTTTCAAATTCTCAAACGTCTAGTGCGAGTAGTTTGATAATTGATACTGCTTATCGAAACCGCGATTATTTGCATGTTATTTTAATAAAGCCTCTATTTTTTACGAATAATTATGTGTATGTACGTACAAGACGAATGATATATTTAATTGTTTTTAAACGTCAGATTGTGGCATTGAAGGGCGTTGGACAGCGGCGTTCTGCTTTTGCATTGTGGGAGTAATTTAAATGAACTGAAAATTACATACCGAAGCTTGCTTACAACGAAATGATCTTGTTAAAAATGATTATTTGAAATCCTATTTCTAAAACCATCGAAAAGTACTGATTTTTTACTTTTTACAGTAAAATACATTAATATGGTCGAAACTAGAATTTTTCTCTCTTGTTTTACGAGTGCCGTTCCGCACTCAAGCTCATTGGCCTATTGTGTCCCTAATGCCCGGTTTGTCAGGGTCGGTTTACACTAAAGTTCACCTGAACCTTGAACTTGAGCTTAAACTTGGAATCTGTTACATGAGTTGCTCAGTGATTAAGTTGAACCAGTTCAGTTGAACTTAAAAATTGGTGTTGGTTAACCTGACTATAAAAAGGGTATATGGTAGAAACATTACTATGTCATTGAGACCACTGAATCATTTAAGACATAATTCAAATTTCAACCAAAATCCTTGTGCGTGTCCTTGCAATCACTATCTTTTCCTTCTGCATAAAATAACTATATTTATTTATGATTATTAATTGTATTTAGTAGTAATACTTTATTTCAAATTCAAGTTTTACAAAACCGTCCTCCCACCTATTCTCCAATCAACTGACTCCAGTACGCTAAGCGGAAACAACTTTGAACTGGTATTATTCGAAACTGATTTTGAGTATGATTCTATCGCGTAAGTTTTCAAGTTTTCTTAGTAATTTGTCTACATCTAATAATAGTAATAACAATAGTATATTCTACTGACAACGAAACTGAATGTGAAGGATAAAACTACTGTATTATAATATATTTTTTCTTGCAAAGGCAAATCTTAATCGTAGCGTGTACAAATGATGTGAAGAAACTTACCAGTAATAACAATTGTATTTGTTTCCACGACGGAAGTTTCAAAGAAGATTCGATTACCAGCTTGCCACATGCTCACCTTTAACGTTTGTCCAGGAAGCACTGGTTTTGCAAAACGTGCCTAATTATAAAATATTGCAAAATAATTAAAATTGACAACATTTAGTTCTAGTCGCACAAAAAATTACCTTTACTGATTTGAAGAGCGATACGTCAGAATTTGCATATGCAGATAGTACCAATCTGACAGATATTCCTAAGCTACAGAGACCATGAAGTATCGGTTGAGCGAAACCTCCCATTGCAGCTACATTGGGATCAATATGCAAGGGATTGAAGTCGCCTGATCATTACAGTAACAAAAAATATGAAGAATTTACCATTCATGTACGTACAACAATCAATAGTTAACTTACCAGATAAGCGGTAAAGAGCAGCATGATCAACTTCAGTTTTGTAACTTAGCACTCGATCAGGGCTTGTAGTAGGTTTAGAAACGCATTGTATTAATTTGTTACCGGTTCTGGGTCCACCAAAATTACCGGCACCAACAGCAAAGCTGGCAAATTGATTTTTATTATAAGATTTCCGGCTTCGTCATACGAATCGACTAGAACATTTGAGTTCTTAAATGTATTCTGTACCAATTTTAACACTCACTGTTAGTAACGATAAGTGCACCGGAACCTTTATCCAGAATTTCGACTACTTCAACTCTGTTCACAAGGCGACCGGCCGTTTTCACATTACCGACAATTTCTAGATATTGTTCGCCGTGTAATATTCTCTCTAGAGACACTTCTTTTCCAGGAATTGCGGGAGCAGAGGATTTTTTGAAAGATAAAGAGCAGTCAAAGCGGGGCAAACGAAATAAGTCGGTAATGGTGAGAAATTCTCATCATTTTCGTAAAGGAATTGGAGATCAGATTCATTTGCAAGTGATGCACCAACTGTAAAAGAAAGTTACCTGGATGTTAAAAGTACTGTCAGCTTAATCTACTTAGAAATTATGATGATATTATATACTGTTATGGTTACTATACGAGGCTAGATTCACAAGTTATTGCATGCAGCAGAAGATATCCTCCAAACTATTTACGTTGTAGTTTCAACCCCAATTTGTAATTTATATTTATCTGCGAATATATCTAGTCGATATTTATCTTTGTAGTTTGTAATTATCACTAGATTACTAACTTCAGTTTCCTTTTTAAAAATTCTTCAGGGGTAAATAATATATTCGTTTCTTTTTAGAAAAAAGCAGATAAACAGAAAAAAATCCGAGAAATACCCGCTTGTTCAATATTGATAAAAATGCTAAATTTTAGTTGAAAAATAAAAAGTAACTTTACCTCCAAGCGCATACAATATTAAATCTTTCTCTGTGTAATCGAATATGTGATCATCATCGTTATCTTCGTTTTTAACACCTTCCCTAATGGCTTCTAACGCATCCACTAAAGCCACGGTAGCCTCTCGTGGGTGTGCCAAATGTCTACCATTCTCCATATTAATAATTTTGGTCCAACTATCTCTTACTTTCTCAATTGTCACATTTTCGGATATGTTTGCTCTTAAAAGAGCTCCATTGGAACGAACTAGTTGACATCTTCCAGCCCAACCAGCTCCTGATTCGATAACGGAACCATTTTCTTCACAACTCTCATGACATAAGTAAGCCTATGACAGATTGTCTTCATCATTGCAAATGAAAATGCAATGTGAAAGCGTATTTTGGAAACTAATACAGTATACAATATGAATGCTTTGTAGTTATAAATAAGTTAGTTGTGAAAAGAGTCAGAACTAATTTATTTAGGTTGTAAGTCACATTCCTAATTTGATCGTTTTGTACTTTGATAATGTTTGAAAGGATGGATTTGATGTCGTTAATACAACATCTAGATTTGCAAAGCGTATATATAATTCTTCTCCATTTATTATCGTTTTCTCTTCAAATTGCCTTATAATAAATATCAGATGTTGTAGTGTAGCTAACTCCTTTACATTGTAAACGTGCTATAGAGCAATGTAAGCAAGTTTTTCTGCACCCAGTTTTACAAGAACAACATAGTAATAAAAATGGATTTTCAGTGGAAGATATTTTGGAAGGAAAGCGCTTTTACAGTAATTAAAACCTGAACGAACGAGTCACTACTTTTCTCAATGAATTGGCAGTAGAAGAATATGTTGCAGAGATATAAAAATTTATTTGCTATGGTGTCATGGTCGACGGTGGTAAACTAAAAGTTTCCTCCAAAATTTTTTTTTACTGTTAATGGGAGTTACTTTTCGAACGCGCTTTGCACATGTAAAAGCAGAAATGACAGATTTTCAGTCTAAACTATGATTACACAAGTTTATCAATTTCAGATTTTATAAGATTTTAAATTGTTTAATTGGGGATTATAAACGGAAAATCTTTCCTTCTTCCTAATCTTTCCTGGTATTTTAAAAGGATCACGTTATATTAGTAAAGAAAATGTCATTTTAAAATGCTGTTTAAAGTAAGATATAAAGATCACAGGTGAATAGAATTGATATCTTATCTTCAGTAACAAAATGTAATAAGCAACGATAAAAATAGAAAGTTTTAAGTTGACTACAACGTGCGTTCTTCATTACCTAAACTTATGACTACAAAAATTTTATGTAAAATCTACTATTTCGACCTCAATTGATTATTTTCCATTATCCAATGAAACTTGGAATTTATTAAGTATGTAAGTAGTAAGTATGATTCCCACTTATTAAAAAAGTTGAAATATAATTATAATCCTAAATTGAAAATGTTCATTCATTCATAGAATATAAATATAAATATTAAATGTAAACAAAAAAGATCAAGTTATTGCTAATGAAACTTTGACCTTTGCACCATTGTATACATGACCCCAATAGGAAATAAGCAATGACACTGCATTTTAGCTAGATTACTTTAAATCACAAATCAAGTTTCCAGCACGAGCAAAGTTATTTGAATACTTATTTCTAGACAGAAATAAAAATTGTGGAAAATATTTAGTTGAGATTAGTAAAACACTAATTACACTGCATGTGCTAGTCAGTAAAAAATAAACAATTACATTGTAGGTTTTATTATTATTACCTTATCTGTCATACAGATTAAATCCAGATTATATCCAAAAATTCCTTAACATACTTCTATTACTAAAATTTGAAGTATATTTTTACCATCATTCAGATCTCTTATAGACGAATTCATTGTAATAAATTTCGTCTATTTATCATCTTAAGTTAATAGTTTATAAAAGGGCATTGCACTTACCACTACTGGAGCAATAAATTCAGGTTTCAGCTCATTGAATAGATCAGGTGGTAAAATATCCTCGGTGAGGCGGCTAGCTGCTGTAGGAGATATACAATTACAATGAATATTGTACTTGACACCTTCCAGAGCTATCGTATTTGCCAAACCGACAAGTCCCAATTTTGCAGCAGAGTAATTAGCTTGCCCAAAATTGCCATAAAGACCAGAACTAGATGTTGTCATTATAATCCTCCCATAATTTTGTTTCTTGAATAATGTAAATGCAGCTTGAGTTGTTTTAAAACTGCCCTTTAAATGTACGTCCTGAATGAGATCTATAAGATTTCAAACATATGTATAATATAATGGAAAAACACTAACAGTATTGTCTACCCCAATCTTGGTTGGAAATCCGTGGAAAACTTTTATCCCTCAGAATTCCAGCATTGTTCACTAACACATCAACACGGCCAAAGTTGTCTAAAGCCGTTTTAATAATCTTTTCTCCTTCAGTGACGGAATTGTAATCAGCGATAGCAATTCCTCCTAAAAATGATTTTAAATGGCTTGTAGATAATTTTAATGTGACCAACCATTTTTCTAATTTCGGACACAACATCATCTGCTGCTTTGGAAGATTTTCCTTCTCCATGTCTTCCCCGCCAAGATCATTGACCACAACTTTTGCACCCCTTGATGCAAATAATAGTGCGTACGTTCTTCCTAGACCGGCTCCAGCTCCAGTAACAATAACAACCCTTCCATCAAATCGTAATTCGGTCATTATTTCTGTTTATTGGTTTTAACTGTTCAACTTGTGCAATTACACTTTCGAACCAATTTATTAAAATAACTAGAACTTGAAGATTATTAATCTAATTATAAACAAGATCTACAACTTTATCTTTTTCCCAACGTTGCCAATGACATGCCAACGACTTATCATTTAACAATTATCACCATTATACTTAAATATTGTCACATCAATTTTCAAATAACATAATTTTAGTGCACTGCGCTCTCAAAAATAGGCAACCAAAATTACTTTCCCATATACGGTGCGAGCAAAAAGTAAAGAACACTGAATTTGACCATAGACCTTCGTTTTAGAGCAGGGGTCTCCAAACTACGGCCCGCGGGCCAAATCCAACCCGCCAGTGTCATCAATCTAGCCCGCGACAGCTAATAGCTTATTGTTGTTGTGATAAGTTGGATAAAAAGACACGGAAAGATAATAACTCGGATTTATCTACTTGCTAGGTAAAGCTTAATAACAAGTATAATACGCAGAAAACTCACTGAAGTAATTAGTATGGCCCCAAGGCTGAAAAGTTTGGAGACCGCTGTTTTAGAGGAAAATAGTTTAACGGAAATTGAATACTTGATTATTCTCAATAATTACAAGTTTCCTAATATTATTCAATTTATCATATTTTCATATTGACTTCTCTAACGCAAAACCTATTACGTTTTTTGCAAAATTTAAGAATGCTTACTCACAAACATGTTAAAACATAAAATAACTTAGCTCCTACCCAAATACACATTTTGTTTTCCACTGAGAGTGACCACTCTGTAATCGAAATTTGTATTTCAAGTTTTTCAAAGAATTTGTGCGGTAAGGGTAAGAGCTAATTTGTATCAGTTCTCAACCAAATATTTATATAATGAGATGACATAAGTAAAATGAAACATGAGAAGGAAACCATTTTCAAATCGCGAATATATCACGTATTTGGAAGCTGATATGATAATTCTATCATGATCATAACTATTAAATTTTGACTATGTGGAATTTGATAAGATAAGCTACAACACATTTTGAACTTGTAATTATCCGTAATTGGTGAGCATTCTGCTTTACGTTTTCGTATAGTAGGGTTTTCCTCTCCATTTTTATCAGTAAATAGTTCTCTTTTGGACACGGTTTCTGCACATACAATCTTGCACAAAATAATATAATGCTCTCCTTCAGTAAGAAATTTTGAAGTGAATGCCTTTGATTGCTTCAGATAATAATTGTCAGAAATTCCTGTGAAAATAATATACATATGTATATCCCAAAAAAATGTGGCTATGACCTTATTATCAAAAAAAGAAAAACGGTTTTTGTTTCTGGAGTATAATGGTGTATTCAAGTATCATCTACTGTGACATATCGACGGAAAAAATCTCTTGGATTACATTTGAAAATAGTCGAACATTCTGCCTTTTTAATGCGAGTGCGCATTTGATCTGCATTAAGCAAACGTGGCACCCATCTCGCGGATAGTTTTTTCATATTTAGGTGTTCCCGGGAAATATGGATAGCCGTTCGGTTGAAATATTTACTTCATTAGCTGTCTCACGTACTTCCAATTGACAATCGGAGTGTGTATGGATTTTATTAACCATTTCTGGAATAGTTACAGTAAATTTCGGTCCCGAACGATTTGTATCATCCCTTCTCATATGGCCATTTTTAAACGCAGAGAAATCATTCCATGGGACGGAGTATATGCACAATAATATTTATGTAGCTTTTCCTCTGTTTTATTAAACGCTTTCTACGTAAAAAGATGTTTAATTTACACCCAAAATTCCTACCTACCTATGTAGTTATATAAAACAGTTTTCTTTAAATGAGAATAAAATGTAGTCTATCTGTCAGATTTTTGTGAAATGTTGACATTAGATATCAGAACCATGGCGGAAGCCAACAACATAATTATTGTGACGAAAGTGCTGTCAACCTCTGAAAAGTCACTCCTTCGTCAGAGCTCCTGTTGAGATTGGCAGTCCTGTGAAAACTCTATGAACTGAAAGTACTGACAGATGAGATCATATAAAGGTACATACAGAGTAGAATAAAAGTCTTTTTCTTTGACGCCTACGATTGTTTTATTACAGTGCACCGCTTAATATCAATAGCTCCCTCGTATAATTGACTAATTCATATATGCATATTATTGCGACCACAAGAAATAGGACACTTAAAATAATTTAGTTTAAATCTGTCTTTTGCTTTGTCCAATGTTATTCATTTTAAATTATGAAATCTTTGGAGTTTGTTAAGATGACGTGTATCATTAAGTAGTTTAAATTAGACTGACACTGTCACTCCTTTGAATTTTATTATTCAATGATGTTGTCATTGATAAGTTATCATTGAATAGTAAAATTCGGAGGAGTGACAGCGTCAGTCCGATTTACACTACTTAATGATAAACGTCATCTACCTTTAGAACAAACTCTAGTGATATCACTAAAAATATAATCAGTTGCTATATTCACTCCGAAGTTTAGAGTATATTTTTTAATTTCTTTCAGCACAATTTCGATACAACACGGATTGAATTAATTGTGTCGCCGGGGGTCTAAGCTTGGTATGCTTACTATGTACCCCCGTTTTCAATTCGACTAAGCTATTACTCGCCATGATCGCTGACAAAAATAGGGTTACCGTGAACCCTTCTAGGGAGGTGTTGAACCCTAATCTCTTACGCCGAATATCGATATTTTGTTATCTATATATATAATTTCCTCATTTTTGTCTATCCAGAGCTTTTTGAAGCCCACTGATGGGCTAGAAAACTGATAATTGGCATGCATATAGTAAAATGACTAGGCCAAATCCTAAGTAGCCGGATTTTTGACTTTTGGCCTGTGGACGAGGAATTAAGACAAAAAGGAGCGCGGCAAAATTCAATTTTTTAACATTGTAGCTTATATTTTCTTTTCCTTCCTGCCTGGTAGGGACAGGCTTAACAGCTAGTTCAAAAATAAAAATATAGTTTTAATTTCATGTTAATGTTTATTTTACTCCCTGATATTATATTTTACTGGATAATTAACTTGCAAGTTAAGTCTTTAACTGCCAATTACTTGTCATATTATCATTTATGTATAGTATTAATTAGAAGTTCGCTAATACATCAAAATGATTTGTTGATCAATAAAACCGGGACAAACATATTTATATCTGATGCAAATTATTTAGTTTTCTTTTGTTGTAGTTGTATTAATAATAAGCAAGTTATTATAACCCAAAACTTTTGACATATGTGACAAGCGATTGACATATGTCATTTCCACATGTTTTCTTTCCGCAGGTTATTAGGTTCCTTTTGTTTAACTTTATGAAAGGAAATCCCATCATTTCTTTTCGACGAAATCGTAAATGTCTTAAATTTTGTATTAAGTATTTTATTAACTAACTAACACAATAGTAAAAAATAGTGCTTAATAAGAAAGCGATATCGATCTGTGATAAATACATTGAGTATACTACATTATTCCCTTAGCTTGTTACTTCTTCAAGAATTGATGTTTTGAATGAAATCATGGCGTTTAGCGTCTTGATAACAGTACTCGATTTTTATTAGTTGATAATGAATAATGATAACATGATATGTAATCATTTGTGAGCATGGCAACAACCTTGCTTTCGTGTTTATTTGGTTGTCAGTTTTTTAATAAATTAAATCAGAAAGAAAGCTTTAATCGAAGGAAAACAATTCTCCTATCATCTGGTAAGTAAAAATTAGGAAAAGTATTGACATTTAATTTAAATCGAACGCGGTTTGTTCTAAGGCTATTATACGCATCTTCCGTGAATGCGCAGACAGCCTCCCACTATATTTTCGGAACACACGTGCGAAATGCATTTTCAACAAATTCAATCTTCGTATAAGGTCTGAGCTATAATAGTCTAATAAGAACAGAACATTTTATCGAACTGCATTTAATATTCGCTGCGAACGAATTAATCTGTCGATTGTGGTAAGCTATACACTTTTATAATTTATATCCTATCGGCATTTTTATTTTGAGGGTGCGGTTTTACAGCAAAATAGATATGTATGTAGCAATTTTTTTTCGCCACGTGTTAGAACTAACGCAATATGCTAATTATTCTTCTAATTCATTATTTATTTCCGAATACGTGAGGTGGTTAAATCTAACCGATTGCAGAATTTTAATGTGGGTGCTTGCATTTAGTGTAAATTATAGAAAATGACATCACCAGGCTGAATAATCTGACATCATTATTTATGCAAAATCTTACACATTTTTTAAATTAATAAAAAATCACCGTTCAGTTACTTGAGACATATCCTTTAAAATCGCCATTCAATCCCATAAAATCCATACTAAATCTTATCAATAAAAACCTATGGAAGGCAAATTTTTTGTTGAATTTGTTTTTATACAAATCACAATTTGATTATTCAGCAGTATTAGAAAGTATAGAATAGAATTGTAAATTTATCTTTAGAGATCAAATGGGAAAATTTATCATTTATCTATATCTTTGTAGATAAGCACCAAAAATGGTACAAAACGAATCGCAACTAAAAATGGCATTGAAACAGTGAAAACAGAAAATCCAATGAAAGGTCTCGAAGAAGGTCATTACAGGCTAGTGGGATGGGCTGTAGACACCACAGGCCGTCGTTTAATAGACGAGATATGTCAGATTGCGGCATATACTCCCGATTCAAAATTTTCCCAATATATAATGCCCTTTAGTGATATTAGATTGATTTATAGGAGAAGACATAGTATTCGTGTGATAAATATGGGGAGATACAGAATGCTCAAAGATTTGCGTACAAATAAATTTGTCAAAACTAAAAGTGAGATATCTGCATTGACAGATTTTGTTACTTGGTTAGAACAAGTGAAAGGTGATGCAACAGATGGTATTATATTATTATTCCATGATGTTCATAAGTATACTCCAGCGATGTTACTAGAGTCCTTACGTAGACATGGTTTAACTGAACGATTCTCTACGGTTGTGAAAGGGTTCTCTAATTGTTATGACATTTCCCAGGACAAATGTGCAAATACTACCAAATCATACACCTTGCGTACAATGTCGAAGGTGCTCTTAAATAAAGAAGAAGACATTAGCAGTGCTGTGACCAGAGCACAGACATGCTACGACATTGTTGTACATTTAGGACAAAGTGAAATACAAGATCTTGATTCCAAAGGCAGTGGGGATTGTAAAGGCAATGAAGCACATCTCATTAATTTAGTTAGACCTTATACAAACCTTGTCTCAGCTGAGGAAAATGAAATTGTGCAGTTTAAGGTAATTGTTTTTATAAATATTTTTTTACTTGGTTCGCATGTGCATTTATATGTACATCTTTTCTCATTATTTGATTTAATATTTTACATTATCATGTAATTAGCGGGTTCTTTCATAAGTTGTGCATTCATGACACCATTCTTTTGTCAAGTTTTGAAGGAACATTTTTTGCGTATTATGGTTGAAGATCTAGTTTGATGCACATATGTATATGAAGTTAGTTTTCAGGAAATTCGCTTTAACATTGTATTTTACAAAATCAAATGGCTGATTAATTATAATATGTATTTATTGAATTTTTGTAGTTGTTTTGTTTTCTAAGGGTGTGGTCACCTGGATCGTTTTTTTTTATAACTATCCAAATTTGTTGAGAATGTTTCCCAGAATAAATTGTTTCTTTCAGTTGTGAAACTTCACAAGTCTAGGATTCTTATTATCTGTAAGAAAAAGCAAGAAATCTTGATCTAGAATGAATTCAGTTAAAATAGTCCATACTAACTTGTATACCTTCAAATATACAATGTGTAACACAATTCAAGAATATGCGTATGCGTATTTTGACGTCCAAAACGGTTAGGGTTAATCAACTTTCTTCGCAGAAACGATCTTTGACAAGTACTGTATAGTCGGGTACAAATACTTGTCATTGGAAATTTTTACACCACGAACGACATTTCTGTTTATAACAGTTGTCTGTCTACTAAAGTGAGATTTTTAATGATTGTCCTTTTTTTTTTATTTTTATATCTGATGTTAGCCTTTTAGTAACTTCTAGTGGATTTTCCCATATGGTCACTTACCCTTCATAGGTGCACCATGTGCGTTTTTTACGTTTGCTAGTTTCTTTCTCAAGGCTAAAAGTGTTAAAGACACGACGGCACTGCAAAGCATTGCATTCAAATAAAAGGGAAACTAGTGTAGAATCATTAAAAATCTCACTGTTGTTTATAAAGGGTCTTTCATTAAGAATGATAGCATTTTAAGTTTAAATAAAACAACGGTTTGACATATCAATTTAGTTTTTGCTTTATTTTGAAGCTTGGACAATGTAGTTATGTTTGGAACAAGTTATCATTCAAATATCCACGACGGCTTTGTTTACATTCACGCATCCGATCGCTTCAATTTTTGATCAGCCTGTCCAACATTTGCGGCTGTATGCCAACGATAGCTTGACGAATGTTGGCTTCCAACCGATTCGGTATTGCCGGCATAGATTTGTGCTTTGACGTAGCATCAAAGGAAAATAACCTAGAGGTGTTAAATCACATGACCGCGACGGCCAATTCATAAATCCTCGTCGTGAGATAACCTAATCGTCAAACTTATCTATCAGTAAATTGAGCCTAGGATAATAATATGGCACGTTGTGCTGTAACACTTCTGGGTTGTTATTGCCTGAAAGATGGAAAAAATGTATAACAACCGATGGAGCATACTTTGAATAAAGCACTTTTTATCGTTCTTCCGAATTTAACATGTTTTTCTAGATAAAAAAGGCATATATATAAAAAGAGATGCTTTATCACTACAGCAAAATGTAAAATTATTATTAGATATTTCTAATTCAAAACGTTTGTAAACGTTCTGAGAATATAACTACTATTTCAATCACTCTTGTTTAATTGACCTAATTGTGGTAGAAAACTTTCATATAAGATACACTACGCAGTGTTGTATTGTTTCCGTTTACCCAAAAACACTCGTCATAATTACGTATCCCTACAACGAATTTCGTTGTAATTGGCTGGTATTACATCTTGATGTCTCCTTGTTAGATAAATTACAAAGTTTTGATCTTCTCTTGCCATCCGTAGACGTACATTTCGCGGTTATACCGCTCGTCAGTACGGCTTTGCAAGAGCTGTAATTTCGTATACAAATTTTATGTATATATCGTCTGAACATTGATATTTGTACATGTGAGAGGGATTCGATATCATTTCTCTCACAATGCATAATACGTGCATTGTGAGAGAATTCATATCGAATCCCTCTCACATGTACAAACATCAATCTTGTTAGATAAAGAAAATGCAAGGAAATGACGATGACACATTCATTGGTTAATCACTTTTTAAATTGAATTCTTCTTAATCTTTTTTACCCTTTTACCTTTCGGTGTAGGGGTTCGGAGCCACCGAGCCGTATATGTACACGCATATACCGTACCGCTCCTGGCCCACCCAGTGGCATTTCCTTCATTTTCGCAGCTTATTAGAGGTCCAGATCCCTTTTTAGGATTTTAAACTGCTACGCTCTGCCGCTACCGGGTCTCGAACGCCGGCCCTTCGCACTGTGAAGCGCGAGTTTTACCACTCAGCCACTGAGAGGTTTTAAATTGAATTAATGTATTAAAATTGTTATTTTCATTCAACAGTAAGTTTGTTCGAACAGAAATTAGAAACTGGTCAGAATGGATGTGACTGGTGGAAAGGAATCACAGACAGTTTGTAAACTATTTTTTTGACTTCTGATTGGTGCTGGCCGATTTGCGATTTCTGCTCGAACAAACCTAATACTTATTTACCACTAATGGTTGTGAAAGATGATGTATTTGGAAGTATTCAAGCGAATGTGGTAAGCGTAAGAATCGTTTTAAGATCTATAGAACATTTTAACATACATATTTCTTATTATTTTAAATATCAGCAATGTATAATATAAGCAAGAATGGGAGTTATTATTTCTACTATACTTACTAATATTAATTTTGTCAAAGATTAACTTTAAGATCTCCATTTATGCCCATAGGTCTTACTGGAACGTCAAAATACATTTAAACCTGTATTTGGTGCTTTATTGAGAGCAACTCCACTCGAAAGGCAACATGCGAGCCATCTTAGGAGGATTTTAGCAGAAAATAATTTAGACTATGATAAATTGAAAAATGCTTATGAAACTGGCGCTAAAGAAGGATTGGAGAAAGTTTTGCAGGTCGAAGTAAGCTATTTCTTTTTAATTCAGATAGAAAATAAGTAAATGGTTCTTTTTTAAGATATCCAATGCCAAAGAAGAAGATTTAAAGGAGCTATTAGAGATTCTTGATTGTTTCTTTGATCCTGAAAAGAAACCGGTTCAACCAAAGCCTAGGTTCTTCCAAAATAATAGAAAGGGACCAAGGAGAGACAAAGAGAACAGAGATAAAAATGCTAACATGACTACACCGCGTACAGATACCGACATTAAAACCGAAATCAACACCGAAGTTGAGACCGAAATCAAGACCGAAATCAAGTCAGAAATTAAACCCGAAGTTCAGACAGAAGTTAAGGCAGAAGTCAAGCCAGAAATAAAAACAGAGTCGGCGGAAACAACACCAGTCCCCGAAGCTAGTGTTAATATGTCTTCAGCAACTGCGTAATGTTGAAATGAGGAGGTGCCTTTAATTAGAAAATCGAACGAACTTTCGTTTAAAAATATGTTATAACCTATATCAATTTATGTTATGTTATTTCTATAAATGAATTTTTATTTTGTTTTAATTATCTTCTTGACGAAAGTTGGTTTTATTAATGAATGGAACTTTTGTTTAACATCACTATTACCTACCATTTAGCATAACCTTTAACCAAACATTTTTAACTTTACATATAATTCTTGGAACTGTTTCAGTAATAACTAATTGTGAAAGATCTTGGAAACCGCAAAGAAATTGTGAATTGATAATTAAGTTAGTCATGCTGATCGTGATAATTCTTTTTAAGTTTGTGATAATAGGTGGTTACATCATTTTCAAGTGTTGTTACTTATGCCTGTTATTTATTGAAGATTAATATTTAATAAATGAATTTATTTCTAATATGTATTGTATTCTATTTTCCCTTTTAATAGACATTTGTTTGGACTAGCTATTAGCAAGGAAACGAAAATTATGCATTTCAGTTATTTCTTTTATTTATTAATATTCTGCGCTTAACAACGCTGGTAAACAAAAATCAACCTTTTTTGTGACGTGAATAAAACAGCGTATGTTATGCAAAATTACACTAGAAAGCAGAAAATAGCCTTGGAGTTTCTCAATCATCCATACATTCTTTGCTACCAAGTGCCGTGTGTTATATTGAAATATATCGATATCGGTTATATATGTTCAAAATGTGGAAATTTTACGGCGATATTTTGTCTCTGTGGCATTCTGAATTAATGTCCAGCAGTAATGAGGAAGTAAACTAGAACTCTATTTGCCCTGGTATCGCCTTTCCATGGTTGTAACGTCCTGTTGGAACCGTTCACCATGTTCACCGCTTACGGGACCCAAATTTTCCGGAAAGAAATCGAGATGAGCATCCAGAAAGTGGATTTTTAATGGCATGTTACATCCCATATCTCTCTATAGGCACAAAGTATTTCAGTTACAAGATCTTTGTAATTTTCAGCTTTGACATTTACAAGAAAATCGGTCACAATTGTTTTAAAAGTTCTCCATGCTCTTATATCAGTCAGCAAGTTTCCAATTTCACCATCTTTCATAACTCCTCGTATGTGTGGTCCCACAAATATACGTTCAATTTTTGCCTCACTAATTCTCGGAAATTTCAGTTTGAGATGCAAGAATAGTCTACCGTCCCGATCTAATGCTTTGATAAAATGTTTCATTAAGCCGAATTTCATATGCAGTAGTGGTAGAAGTATTTCTAGGATTAATCAGTGGTTCGTTGATAATATTTTGTAGACTCGAAGTTAGTGTTTGACGTAGTGGCCATTCTTTCTGTATATAGTGACGATCTCGTGCACGGCTGTCCCATTCACACAGGAAACAGTCCAAGAAGAAACGCTATCACTTTTAGGTCTCCACAGATTGCCCACTCAGTCTTTATACCGGATGTGTGGTACAGATGTGTATTTATAGCCAGTAACAGACAGGAATGAACTTGTCGTAACACGGTATAATTGTCACTGCTGATACGTTACAGAAAGTGCTGCAATATTTATTTATTTAGATAAATCTATCCAACATATGATGCATACTTACATATTTACATAAAAATGCTTGTTACTAAAAATTCGTGGGTGATCCGCAATTTCTGTTTTAAAATTTGGCTTAAGCGTGCCGAAATATATTAGGAACACCTAAAAATTTCCATGTCACTAAATATGTCTTGAAAGTGTAATTTGTTAATGCAGTTCTTTCGTGGGTATTGATACCAAATTTGTCATTTTTTAAATTTTCCTTTTTGTGTAAAACAAAATTTTTTATCTTCTATCCTCTTAAATTCTAAAACATGTCCAGATAACATTTTTATGAATATTGCCTCCCGTGTGTATGAAACTCTAACTGTAGACTGATATATCTCACGACCATAATGCACAGATAATGTTTCTCAAAAACACTACTGTTGTAAAACTTGAAACAAAGCTTGGATATACTAGATTTATAGACGACCAAATTAGGTACATTTTTCTCAACAATGGGTTAACTGGTATGAAGTACTTGCTAATAAAACGGGAACAGAAATGTTTTCCACTATGCACAATATTGTGTTAAGACTATTGATAATGATTGTTTTCCTGAAAGTAAGAACATTTAAACCGAAAATAGAAAAACCGAATTACCTCTACACATAATAAAAAGAAAAATAACTTGGATCCAATAGTAACTGTAGCAATTTCAACAAATAGTCCGGAGATATATAATTGTTACCTGAAACAAAAAGAAGAATACAGAAAAGCTTTAGACGACACTTTTAGAAAACATTACATAGATCAGATAAACAGAGCTGATAAGCAACTGGCAATTTGGAACATAATATATGAAAATACAGAAAAACGTGTCACGTAACCAGTTCTTCGGTGTCCACAGACCAACTTAGCGATTACTTTATACTTGAGGACATAAAACAAGTCGCCGTAAAGCTGCACAATTTTATGAATTTCCTAAAGAATATGAATATAGAGAATGTGGATTGTTGTTATTTCTATCCGTTAACGTCCGATGAACTGAACGTAATAGTAAGGAAAATAAAAGCAAAAAAGACCAAGAATCCTTATAATATGTCTACCAAACTTTTACTAGAAATAATTGGCAGGATAAGTGAACCATTAATATATATTACAAATATATGTTTGTATGAGGGAACTTTTCCCGAAAAACTCAAAATATCGTAAGTAATACCAGTTTTTAAGAAAAATGATGTCAATGACTCAGAGCATTATCGACCTATTTCCATATTCCCATCTATTTCAAAAGTTTTCGAACATATCGTCGGAGATTGGTGAGCTTTTTTGAAAGAAATGGTTATTTCGAAACATGGCAACATGGATATCGTAAACATAGATCTACTACCACAGCTATTATGGATGTTGTTGAAGAAATCTATAATGCCTTAGATGAAAACCAAAAAATTCAACTAGCATGTTGCGATCTCAGCAGAGCGTTTGATACTGATGATCATTCCCTTTTCTTGCAGAAATTGTTCCATTAGGGAATAAGAGGAAATTGACATACAGTTATACGTTCTTATCTAGAGAATAGAAGGCAGTATGTTGCATTTGCAGAGGGTATCTTGAAGACTAGATATATCAGACAAGGTGTGTCGCAAGGGTCGATATTAGGACCTCTGCCTTTTGTAATATACACTAACGAGCTTCCTGATAGCATGACCCACGCGAAAACTACAATGTACGCAGATGATGATGCATCAATCTTGATACATGACCAAATTGAAGATTGTTTAGAAAACGGCAAAACAAACAATGGAAACAGCAGAGGAATGGTTCGATGCCAACAATCTTAAATTAAACGTGCAGAAAAACCAAGTTATTTTTACAATGAAGACGACTGACTAACGTCTACTAACTAACTAACGCCTTTTGCACAACTTTCGTTGAAAGTTGCTGAATAAGCCTCCGTTAGAATATTTTTGTGAAAGTTATGTAGATTTTTTATTGTTCTACTTTTCATTTGTACTTGTAATTCTCTCCACGCTTTAGTAACCAGTTTCTAAATTTCAAATTGTTTTATATATACCTACATGTAAATTATGTGTATTTTATATTCACGTAGATTATGTTTTGATTTTTATTGTAATGGTTATTACAGTATATAAATCGCTATCTATCTATCTATCTTATGCCATGTGGTGAGATTCCATAACCTTAATATTTGATTATAACTCGAAAGTTTTCTTGAAACAAATATTAGAGAGTTAAAATGAATTGTAAATACATAATGGGCACCAGCCCCAGCTTAAATTATAATTATTCACTTAAGTACACCTTTTCTGAATAACTACATTGTAAAATTAATTTAAGATAGAATGATAATAATAGATAGTTACTAAGAAATCGGGTTAGCCCCGAGTAGCACTGATTGTTTAAATAACATATCACTAGGTTAATCGGTAATTCACCAAAGTTAAAACGCTGCGGTGTAGAATTGGTGCGACTGGTCCGTGGGCGAAGATATAAAAATAAATATATGCACATAATAATAATGATAATATTCAGTAATAGTGCAGGAAATTGAGGCTGTGGTACGTAGATTAAAATCAAAGAGTAATTTATATACGAACACTCAACTGACTTAATGAAAGAAGAAGGAGATATCATCGCTTTACCACCAGCCTTACACTATCAATCTGCTTTATTATGGCGTGTTCCCTGACCTGTCGAAGGCAGCGATGGTAATTCCGATTCACAAGAAAGGAAGTGCGAGAACTATGGACCTGTTTCGAGACCCTCATGCTTATCTAAGAATACTTAGAAATAAAACTATTCGTATTGTAACATGGTTATAGCAGAAAAGGTCCACTACCACGGTTCTAACTAGCCCTTTGGATGAAATGACAAAGGCTACTGACAATAGCGAGTTGATAACTGCAACCTTCCTGGACCTCAGCAAAGCCTTTGATGTGGCTGATCATCCAATTTTATTGGAGAAGTTCAATTATTATGGCATAAGGGGAATAACCATGGAGGAGACAGTAGCTTTCAAGGGATCGAGGTCTGGGATGGATGAAGTGCACAGTGGAGTAC
Source organism: Chrysina gloriosa (assembly GCA_038088585.1). NCBI lineage: Eukaryota > Metazoa > Arthropoda > Insecta > Coleoptera > Scarabaeidae > Chrysina > Chrysina gloriosa. Next base: position 66,212,646 of record CM076088.1, read on the forward strand.
ATCAGAGTTCGGAGTGGCAATTATATATTGAAGAAGGTATTTAAAAATTAGGTACATTCATTTTTTTAATTAGGAAACTACACCCATTAGTCACGTACCAGACTGTAACAAGCGCATACTATGCGAAAATTCATAACTTGAAGCTATTTCTGAAATAGAAAACCACGGCAAGAGCGCTTTTCAAAATATGGAATTAATGACACAGTGCTACACAGCTATTTATCGAATGCGAAATTTTAACTGTTCCTTTTCTATACATCCTGGAAACTTACTATTTTATCCCACCAAACAGAAGGGATTCCTCTCTGAAACTGACTTCTTGAACTGTGGCAAGAGAAGAATGGCAAGAGCTGATATGCCAATTTTATTTTCTTTCATCCTATTTATTGGTTGTTGAATTTTTAAAGTTGACAAAGCACATTATCTACATACATTTGCACAATCATTTCTTTCCTTTTTTTTTTTTTCTTATGTGTACGTATTATATTTTTTACTTTATTTCATTAGATATTGTAAACTACAAACGTATATCGGCTGTGTAGCAAAGTATTAATAAAGAATATGAATTATTGAATGCTTTTCTGATGTCAAAGAATATGGTGTTGTACCATTGACTTGAGTTGATGTTCCCCATACAGTTTTCCATTGCTTTTTCTATCGATTGGCGCATCTGTACGCGTATTAGCAAGGATAGAAGGATTTCTCGTTTAAGACTTCTTACTAATTGTAAGTTTACGAATTTATTTGTATTAAGTGTCATGTCTTAATGACCGAAGCATTGACAATGACTCCACGGTCTACTTCTTTGTTTTTGTCATTCATTAAATATCATCGAAAATTTTCTATATCGTATTAATTAATCGGGGACACGTACTTCGTTGGGAACATTATAAGTCCTATTCGACAATTTTTAAATTTTATTGCAATTCATAATATACTATTGTTATTGAAACTAGATAGAAATGATATAGTTTTAAGTACAAGGACATTTATAGCATTGTATTTGTATTTATTAAACTAACATCTTATCTAATCAAGTATGCGAATTGCTATCAACTCTGGTATTCCCTCGCTTCAAAAATGTTTTCTGCGGAGTTGCATTTATATCGTGAATTTTATGTTGTGATGTAGTCTTGGGTTGTGCCGGTATTAATATTTTATTAGTTATTATAGTTAATTGTAAAAGATTATTTATCGGTGAATAATGGTTCTCAATTTGGAAAATCAGGAAGACGGTTATAAAATCGTAACATGGGCGGCAAATACAACAGGTAATCCGGAACAGAATGAATTATGTGAATTATCTGCATATACTCCCGAATCTAATTTTGAACGATATTTGATGCCTTATTACGATGTGAAACCTACGTATTGGAAGTGGCATCACTTAAGAGAGTGTAATGGAAAAAGTTCAGATATTTGATAAATTATAAAACATCTAGACATTTGAATACAAAAACAGAGCTTTGTGGTTTACAAGATTTTTTATTGTGGCTGCAAAAAATAAATGGAGAATCGTCGAATGGAGTTGTCTTAATATGTTTTGACCATTACAATCGTATACACGAAACCTTATTGCAGTGTCTAAATAGATGTAATTTATATCAGCAGTTTTCCCTTATTGTAAAAGGTTTTGTTAATTGTTTTGATATATGTACGAAGGAGTGTGGTACCGATTTAAAAGAAGTTACTTTAAATAAAGTATCAAAACTGCTTTTTAAGGAAGACGTTACATTTATAAGGGCATTGCCGAGCGCAAAAGTTTGTTATAGGATTATTACTCATTTTTCAACTGGAAACGAGTTGCAAGTTGATCAAGAACAGGACAGTAGCTTAATCCATTTTATTAAATCATATATTCACAATACAACTTTACAAGTACCAGAATCAACCAATAAAATTCAGGTATTCACTTCAAATTATATACCTATTATTATTTTCGATAATATTTTTAAATGCGTATGTACATATATATACAGTGAGTCAATAAAATATTTCCACAGCTAAATTCTTCAGGGAAACATCATAAAATAGTAAATTATTTTTAATATTAATTTTGACATTACAGTAGCTTGTCTGGCCTAGATGTTCCAAGTTTTGAGAAATTTTAGTCCATTCGCCTTTTCAATCTCAGGTAGCTGTTCCTTGTTTGAAATGTGATACTTTCTTATTTTCATATCGAGGATAGGCCTCAGGGGGATTGAGATCTGTATTTTGTGGTGGGTAGCGTACTGTTTTTCGTACTTTGTATAAATAATATTTAGCATGCGTAATATTGTCAATGAAGTGTAAATTATCTACTTCATTTACATACAAGCCTTCAGCTCTGTGTTTCGTTATCTCTATGTTCTAGTGAAAGTAAAAATATTTATGTTTGTTATTATTTTCCTGAAAAACTTAGCTGTGCAAATAGTTTATTGATTCACTGTAAATACATTTTGTGACCCTGTACTTATCCTTTTAGATACCTTCTCTATCACTAGCAGGTCAATTAAACAACACTGGAGTTAATAGCTATATTTTCAGAACGTTAAAATAACGTTTTCGAATAACCTTCGTCAGGGAAAATATAACTACTACTACTAACTACTACTTTTCTTTTAATAATTGTGTTTCCAAAATCAAAGCAATGACATAAATCTCTGTAATGTTTTGTTACAGCGGTCGTTACACTAAAATCATTATTTAAAGAATATTTGTGATTATGCAATCTTTTCTTTAGACATTTTATTTTTACAGTTTGTATATACATATATGCAGTTATATTTTCACTGATGAAGGTTATCCGAAAACGATATTTGAGCGCTCTGAAAATGTAACTATTAACTCCAGCGTTGTTGTTTGATTGGCCTGTTGGTGGTAGAAAGAATGTCTAAGAAGATTATCTTTATATATTTGCAGGCATCAATGGAAAATTTAGAAGTTACTGAAGTTACAAACACTTCACACCAAACAAAAGCTGAGCAAAAATTAAATAAAAAAGCACAAAGGAAATCTAAAGTGGATAAAGCATATGAGCAATTGGGGTTTATAGATGATTCCAAACTAAAGAGTTATTGCAAATATGATATTATCCCATTGGCAGTAAATAGCACCGGTTGTTTATTGAATGATGGAATATATCAGATTGCTGCTATTTCTTCTAATTCCAAATTTAATCAATTTATAGTTCCACGTAAATGCACGAGGAGGTCTTATTATAAAAGTAAAATAAGCACAACAACGGTAAATGGAATTAGATATCTTAAAGATTTTGAGACGGAACAGATTCTAGGTACAAAATCTGAAGCTGATTCTGTGGAGGATTTTATCATGTGGTTGGAGAAGGCAAAGAAAGAGCAGTCTGAAGGTATTGTTTTGCTGTACCATGAACGACAGAAGCATAGCGTAATGATTTTGTTGGAAACATTAAACAAGGTGGAATTTGACTGAGAAATTCGCCAACTTAGTTAAAGGATTCATAAACCTTTATCCAATTTTAGAAAACACATGTACAGACATTGCAGAGTCATTCTCGTTAAATATGATGTCTCACGTGCTTTTCCAAAAGAATACTATTATTAGAGATGCGTTGATTAGAGCACATTTATCTTACGAAATTATTAAAGCTCTGATAGGGCGTGCGCAAAAAGAGCCACGTTTAAAGAATATCAGCGATATAATAGAAAAGGATAAATTGGAGTTTCTTAAACCTTACATTAGTACATTAGACAAGGAAAAGGACGAAATTGCTGATTTTAAGGTAATTTACAATATAATGTATGAGTATTACATTTGCTACTTATAGACGTTTTCAGATGAATTCTAATCGAAAGAAAAATGTTAAAACAAAAAGCGTAGTGTAACGAAGCCTAATCTAAATGTAAATCAAGAAACTGACCACAACAAAAATGCATGAAATCTTCTTTTATACTGAAAGACAATTTGCACTTTACTTTAATGTAATGTATTTAATGTATTTCTTAATGTTTATTATTGACCAACATTTGTAGTTTATGTAAATTGTAATACTTCTTCTGTTGATATTTATTTTATATGAATAAAAATAGCAGACAATGCCCCATGTCTGTTTCTATGTAAGGAACTAAGTTTTACGCAATCATCGCCGTCATTGGTTTACCATGATGTATGTAACGTTTGAAATTGATGACAAAACCACACTAGAAAGAATATTTTGAAATTAATTTATTCCAATGAACATTACAGAAAAGTAAGTAGAAACATATCTCTTGGAACGGGTTTCATTATTAGTATATAATATATAGGCTTTCGCGGCTGTTTTATATTGAAGTGATATCTTCCGGATTTTTCCATGTTTGTCGTAATTTAATGGGATTAATTATTGTTTTAGTCATATACGGAAGGAGTTATTTGCGAGTACTGCGATGTTCTGTAAATTTAAATGTATGAAAACGTTACATTACTGCTCTCATCATTTTTTAACACATTATTCTTTTTAAGATTGTACCAGATGATATGTGCACATCGACTGCTCGACTACAATTAATCTCTACAAATACGATTCTATTACTTCAATATTCGTGTAACACTGTTAAAAGGGATAATATTATTTATTGTTGTGAAGAAAGTATAGCAATGAATCGCCGCCATTTATTTAATGATCTCCTTAACGGAGTTTTGGAGGTGCTACGGTTCATTTTTACAGTACAGCATAAAATGTTGTATTAAACGGTGACTTGCAAGAAGCTATTCAATAAGAGTTTCACATCTTCAGTAATTTTTCAAGAACTGAAATCGAATCGGTTTCGGTATCATTGAAGCTCATCAGTGAAGTGCATTCACTCACAGTCAATTTCATGCACGTACTGTCCAAATGGTCAAGATGTGACTATCAAGACACTTATTTTTCAGAGTAGAATTGACTATTATCTAATTACAAAATTAAGTAACCTCTGAATATATGCGAAATCTATATAGGTCACTCGATATCAAATGAACTAGGGTCGCACGTTTCACCCTTTCCAATTTGAATCAAATTTGTTATACATGCTCTTTACAAAATTGTGATCTTCTCTTGCCATCCGTATACGTACGTTTCACGGTTATACCGATTGTCAGTACGGCTTTGCAAGAGCTTTAAGTTCGTGTACAAATTTTATGTATATATAGTTTGAATATTGATGTAGCCGAAGAGCGCGGTTGCAGTTACTGCAGGAGGCTCTGACAACGCAAGTTGTCCACTCCTGTAGAAATAAATAACTGCAAAAAGCGTAATACGTGCATAATGAGAGAATTCATATCGACTCCCTCTCATATGTACGAACATCAATATACATGCTCTTTAGGATCTTAAACAAAAGTTCACTACTTTTTTTTTCTGCTAGATCTCTATTCACGTGGGGGTTAGAAGTCACTGAGTAGAAGTCGCTTTTGCACTGATCGTGTGCGTGAAGGTTAAGGGGACTGCAGCTTAACAAAGTTACAGGTAGACAGCTACGTAGAGAATTGAAAAGTTACGCGTTAAAACAACCCATAATGTTAATTCTATTTTTCTTCCATAGAAACCATTTCATTTCATCAAATCTATGAATGTCTTATAGATCATTAGAACAAAACGCACTGTAAAATTTAAAATGAAACTAAGGTAGAAATGTATAATATAATGCATACAATATTTAAGGAATTTACACCAAAAGAGTGCAGTCTCTAGAGTTTATTAATGATTTAATTTTAGGTTTCTTCGGAATCTTATTTACTGCATAGCCTTTATTTTAATGCTAATTGAGCTGCTCACTATAAAGTTGTATTGACTAATTTATTGAAATTTTGAGGATATAATTGAATGTATCGTATTCATAGACCACCGGCAAAGAATTATCGAAAGTTTTGAATTGAAGGGTTGCATTTACAAGGAAAAGCCTACAGAGAGGAACATAATATTAACTCCAGGAGTTCTTGATGATGTATACATTACCCCATGGAACGAAGCATTCATAAATCTATTTCAAAACTGTGGAAGAACTTCACCGTCTATTTCGTAACTGGAAACAAAGAGTAAATATATGTTTCCAAATAGTGTCACACTTGCAACACTGGTTGTAAATGTATAAAGTTTTGAATTTGCCCACACAGTAAATTCACGGTAACAGCAATTCAAATCGGGGATGGTATTGAGTGGTTTATTTAAATATGTACCATTGTAAGAATAAATACATTCGATAGGGCGAAGTAAGTGAGTTCATGCTAGCAGGAATGGACCTACAATGCACACATGAATCTACTACTAGTAATACGTTATTCATGGACAAAGAAGAAGTACTTATGTTCAAGACAATGATATTGTGAGTACAAGCAGGGACTAACACTGTTGCAATATAATGTAAAAAACCTGATGTTTCATTTTTCTAATTATTTACTAAAACATAGTGAAAAGTTATTAGGAAGAAACGAGTATAATCATCGTTGCCCTGCAAGTCGTTAAACCATTCCAAACAGCTACCGGAAAAGATCTGATGTTTTCCTAGTCACAATTACAATTTGCCTTAGATTTTTCAAGACAAAAGGTGACTTCTAAATTGGTTTGGAGACAATTTGAGTCGATTGAACAACGTTAGACTATCGTGACTGATGACAAACCATCGATTTATTGTTATAACTCTGTAAGCAAGTGCATTTCAAGATAAGAATCCAGTAAAAATTATCCGCTATCATAGTGTATTGAAAGTAATCATAACGTCACAGAATAGACAGATGCGACAAAGTTAGAAAATTTTGTGGTAAATATTGTGTGTGCATGGCCGGAACCATGTTTTAAATATGACGACAGCTCTACATTCGGCTAGCTTCATTAATATTATTATTCTGGGATGGCGTGTGCATATTAAAATTAAAATAAGCGATTATTGTTGTGTTTCACTGATTTAACTTTCTAGCAAATACTATTCTTTTAACCTATCCAAAACTCTAATATTTTTCAATTGATACGACAAAATGTGCATTTTTCGTATTTTAGAAAGATGGTTACTACCAAGACAATGTTAGTCCACATACAGCTTAAAATCAGGTGCGGCAAGACTTAGAATTAGTATATCATTCTCCGTACATTTCGGATCTAAGTTTCGACGTTTTTTATATACGTAAATATCGACAATAATGGCTATTTTTAACTATTCCAACTGGAGATCGAAATAATTGCTCGGACATTTAGTTTGAATGAAAAAGGGTGTGCATTTTTCTGGAGAATACTTTGAAAAACAATAAGCACTTTCAGGGTATATACGACATTAAAAAGGCAATCTTCCTAGAAAACAAGTCGGGAGCTAATGTGATTATAAATTATAATTGTTTACGTGTGTGAATAAACGAATTTATTAAGCCTCCGTCTGTCGGGTTCCATCCCTGAAATATAATATTTTACCGCTTTTTCCAAAAGAACAATGTCTAAATAAATAAAAATAAAATTGCCTTATAAGAATATTTACTTAAAAATGTACAAATTATTTCAAAAGGACAAAATTAGAAAATAAAATTCTATGCACAAGTTGGAGGAGGTGAAACTGTGGTCTCCATGTTTTCCAAAAAATCTTTATAGCATGTCATTGTATGATTCATCCACCACCGAGTTGTACATGTTTTGTAAGAAAAAGGCTCTCGTTCGTTGATTATTATCTCTTTTACCTGGCTGTAGTTGTGGTACAACCTCTTCTTCGATGCATGAAAATCGTAAGTCGGAAGTGCGGGCAGTCAAGGTTTTTTAACTCTTAACAGGCCGAAGGATGGATGTTAATACTAACTAGTCATTCTAATATTTACTGACTTATCCAGTACCTCTCCTACCTCGCAGTATCAAGGGAGTTATTATTTAATTTCAATTAGTAGGTAGGGCCACGGCTTTTGAACGGCCGATTTGTGTGAAAAGCATTTGAACCTGTCTCATCCCAACATTGTAAAATTTGTATGTGGCCTAAATTCGATGACTAGGGCTGTACACTTATTTAAAATCTATATCATCCAGGAATATATGCAACCAACATTGCAAAACTCTAGTCTATTGTAAAATTTAATATGGTAAATCCACAATCACAGAGTAAATAATTCTTACATCATAATAAATAAAATTTGCTGTTAATGCCGTTTGCTTTATTGTTTACAAAAATAGTATTTTATATGGTACAGAATTCTACGATTATAATAAGCTGACATAAATATCTCAGGGCTTGTACATTAGATGGTACTGTGTTGCGCTTGTAGAAAGTAAATTAGGCAATTATAATTTCTTTTTGAGTGCCTTTTCTTCCGAAATTCTTAGTTATTTAACTCGGTCTTATCAATTTAGAGGGACCTGTACTTGCCATAATTTCGTAAATTTTTTAGTTACTACAGGACTAAGGCAGGGAGACTCACTCTCAACTCTTTCCTTTAATATTATATTAGAGCAAATTGTTACAGACAGCAAGTTAAATAGGGATAGACACATATAAGAGTCACCAATTAGGCTATGCGGACGATCTGACATTTATAGCGAGAGCGGAAAACAACTTAAAGAAACAATAAAAAGATGGACAAAAAGTAAAATTATGAGGGTGGGAAGAATCAATGAAGAGAACGCCGAACTTAGACTAATTTCATAACTAGGAGAATTTAAGTTTGAAGAACTTAATATATTCTTTTACCTAGGGGCAAGAATATCGAGCAAATGCCAGGAAATGAAAGAAGTTGATGGAAGATTAAGTAAAAGCAACCAATCCGCTGGGGTCATGAACTACCTGTTAAGATCAAAGTGGAATGCGAAATAAAAGGAACTACAATTGGATGCAGTGTTCGATGTGTCGATGAGGTTGCAGTGGCTGGGACATGTAGAAAGAATGGAGGAATACTGAACAGTGAAGAAAATGGCGCACGGGGTACCAGATAATAAAAGAAGCAAAGGAAAATCAAGAAGACGATGGACAGAAGCGGTACTAGATAGATTGAAGGCAGCCACAAAGGAAACTGGAAAGGGACAGACCGAAGAGGAGGTGGAAAGAGACTGTTCTGGATGATTTGGAAAGAAAGGGAGTGCAAAAGTGGAGGAGAAGCACAGGCAACAGGGAACAGTGGAGGAAGATTACACAGCAATGAGCGTAGAGGTCTGTTAAGACTTAATATATATTATTCTAATCTTTTATCTGCCCCATTGAGGCAGGCAGTTTGTAAAGCAACGAACTGGGAAGTTTCAAAAGTCTTTAGCTCGTTACGGCTGACTGATTCCGGCAACGGATAATAACTACTGATACGTTATTGCAACAGAGCAATGCAAGACCCCACATCGCATGAAGAATGAAGGACGTTTTAATGGATAGCGCTGGGAATTGAAAATTGACGAAATAAAGCAAGAAGCAGAATTTAGTAAACTATTTTATACAGTATTTTATCAGATAAACTATGTATGTGACAGTAACATACTGCATTCGCATTCACACGCACTGGGGGTACTCAAATCATTCATACGTAAAACTGCACGCAAATATTCATGTATGCAGCTTTAAATGGAACGCATACAACATATATATTAGATATGCCATAAAACAATATATAATTTGGTTGAGCAGTCAAGTATTACGATAACCGGTCATCTCAGTATGCATAAGAATTGCATTGGACGGCTATACATATGTGCAAGGTAGTAACGCATGTTTTAATGTAGCGGTATTACTCCGGAAGTGGAATGGGCAAATATGCGATTGCCTACTTTGAACTTTCATTGCAGTTTTATTTCTGATTTGAAAGAGTATATAATTCCTAGTTGCATTAACTAAACTGAACAAAGAATGTAATTGTCGAAAAGTAAATTATGCAATGAGAGCAAAAATTAGAAATACATATATACATATGTATATGCTCCTTTATTTCTGGTGGAATTGTGATCACTCGGTTGATGTACTATGAATTTATTCTTCTCGCTGAAGGTTTGTGTAAGATTGCATTTTTTCATTTCTTTCTACCAAGAATTCATTTTCTCCAGTTCATTTACTTCTATCTTTTTATAGTTCTATATCACCTGGTTTCCTCAATTAGTTTTTCTTCTGCCTCTTGTGTTGCATTTCATTGGCCTTCATCTAGTTATCTTCTGATTTCTCTTGTAGGTTTCTCTCGGCCATCGTTTCTCTCCGCATTTATGGCTTTCGGTTGTCCTCATTATTTGGTGTTTCTTTAACTTCCTTAACGATTGATATCCGTAGCCGTTTTATTCCATAAGTTCATTGCGAGGGCATTCATTCCACATATTTGCTGGTCAGGTTTTCGTCGCGTATGTTACTATTGATATAATTGGTGTTCTATGTATTTTTACCCGCTTAGTCACTTACTTCTGAGCACGAAATTCTTCTTCTGTTTCCTTCCCTTTTCTTTCTATGGCAGTTTTTGTGTTACATTTTCAGTGCCATTATTAGACTTCCTGTCTATATTTTCTCTAAATCTGTAAGCTGTGTGATAGTTTTCATTTTTTCCCATTTTCGATTCTTTCCTACATGTGAGGTTTTGACATATCATGGATGAAGAATTCCTTTGTAAGATTATCAAACATGTCGTTGTGTTTAATCAGCTTCTGTATATCTATAAGAAAGTGATCTTACTTTTCGTCGTTAATTAGTGCAGGTGGGTAGTTGGTCGAATCTTTCCTTATATAAAAGTAAAAGCTTCCTCTTTACTGCCCTTTTTGTCTTGAAATTTGTAGTAATAAATGTTTGTTGTTTTTCTCCAATATTTAAGTAGTCATGGTGGAAACGTAATATGTTTATATATCCTAGTTTGTCACGTCCTCTAAAGTTTTATCTTGTGAAACAAATCATATTTAATAAGAAAAACAGTGTTGTTTGCAAAGTATTTTGCTAAAGTGTTTACACCTAACAATGACACTACAAATAACGTAATAGAAAGACAGTTATTTATTGTTCGTAATAATCTATCGGAATTTAAATTCTTTACTCCAAAAAAAGTAGAAAATTGACTACTGAATCTACGCAAAACTTCAGGCATAGATAAAATAACACCTAAAATATTAAGAGAAATATCTCGAAAGAGATTATTTTTACTAACTTACATATTCAACCCTATCCTAAGACAAAAATTTTGACCCAAACAGCAAAAACAGCTGAAATAATTCTTATCCTTAAACCTGGTAAAAGCCCAAAGAAAGTATCATCATATCGGTGTATGTCAATTGTCACTTATTTCAAAACTACCTGAAAGACTCCTGCTGCAAAGAATAAACTTTGATCCAGACACTGAAGAATGGATTCCTCCATATCAATTTCGTTTCAGAGAAAACCACTTTACTATCCAACAAACTCATATAGTTGCCCACAAAATAAATCAATTACCCGGTCAATGGGCCGCTATATAAGATCAAAGAATTCTTACCAATTACGTACTATAATCTATTAAAACCCTATTTAAATGATAGCGAATGTAGAGTTAACGTCAATGTGAAAATGTGCGTTCAATTTATAATAAAATTTTGAGTACCCCAACGTGGTGTCTTCGGTCCACTATTCCACTACTCCTTCTATACACAGCAGATCTATCAACCAGAGAAAATAATGATAAGCGCCTTTGCTGTTGACACAGTAAATCTCTTATCTGATGCAAATCCCTTAGCTGCATCCACTTCATAACAAAACCATTTGGATTAAATGCAAATTTGAACACAAAAAAGGAATATCAAGATTAACGAGACAAAATCCGTCCAAGTAAATTTCACTTTAAGAAAAGAGCAATGTCTACCAGTGCATCTAAATAATATACAAATACCTCTAGCCTCCAATACAAAGTACTTAGTTATATAGTCAAAAAACGTTCAAACGTTCGCCCCATAATATCGAAAGGGACAACACAAAGTAATTTTTCTTCATGACAATGCTCCATCACATACGACAAAACCGGTACGCGAAACGTTGGAAGCACTGAGCTGGGAAAGTGTATCTCACGCGGCTTACTCATCAGACTTGGCTCCTTCCGATTACCACTTGTTTGAGTCGATGGGGCACGCACTTGCTGAGCAGCTGGTTCGTACGAAGGTGTGAAAAAATGGCTCGATGAATGGTTCTCAGCAAAAGAGGAAGATTTTTACTGGCGTGCTACTCACAAATTGCCCAAAAGATTGGAAAAATGTATAACAAGCGATGGAGCATACTTCGAATAAAGCACTTCTTATCATTCTTCCGAATTTAACATGTTTTTTAGAAAAAAAATGGCATACTTATACACCTGGTAAATACAACATAAATATTTATTAGATTTTATTACAAGGATTGGTTTACCTAAAATTAAATTTAAATTCATATCATATGAACTACGTCCCGTTGAACAGAAGATATTAGAAAGGAAATTAATGCATAACGAAATGTACCTGCAGTTAATAATTCATTTATACCTGAAGTAATAAAGAATGCGCGTTATTTAAGAGGATTATTATGTTTGCTTTATCACTCAACTCGTTAATAATTAATACTAGTATCTACAGGTAAGTAGCAAAAGTACAACCTCATGAGTAAACATGTGTTATTGAAACCTATAATCTACAATGGGTGTTGATTAATAATAATTGCACGTTTCAACGGGGCAATTGAAAGATCCTCTAAAGATAATACTTCGTGTTTATTCTTGCATTTCCCTTATAAAAAGCTAGAAAGTTATAATGATTGATGTATGTATTTGTTATGAATGACGTACTTACATATGTAGGTCCGATTATAAGCAGTAGCAATTGTGGGGGATTCAAGTCCATATAAGAAAGTAACTTTTATCGCATCCGTATTTTTAGCGATTCACATGGCTGACGATGGTAACTTATAGTAACTATAATTATATATATATATATATATATATATATATATATATATATATATATATATAGTTATATATAGATATATAACTATAGTAGGGGTAATTTACTATTATCTTGGTCTAATATCTAATACAATTTTTCAAATAAACTGAAATTGCCAATCCATAAAGCTGGAACAGTACACAATCAGACTACCGTCAAGCGTATATGAGCGGCGCCTTTAAAGTTGTTTCAAAAACTAGAGAAGAAAATTTTCTTTTGGAACAAACTGTTGTTAGTGTTATTGCTTTTCAAAATATGTGCCTTTAAGATTTATACAGTTTTGCATGCGTTCAAACCAATTCTCGAAAGATTTTTTTCACTCTGAAGTCGGTATTCTAAAAACATGGTTTCTGAAGGCTTCGATAGCTTATTGAGGTCCTGAAAATCGCTGTCTGCGCATTTTTGTTTTTCTTCTCCAAATAGTTACGTATTTGACGTGCTGTGTGAGAGTTGGCATTATCATGACGTAGAATAATACGACGTTTCCGTTTGTTTTTTCCTGATTTTGTCGCTGATTTCTGGCAGGAAAATTGTTGTATACTATTCAGCATTAACTGCTCTTCGATACTCTAAAGGAATGGTTGCGACAAGTCAAGTATAATCGAACAAACGAGCGATTCTTTTCCTGGAAGTACTTCGTGAACGAACTACTTTTGTGGGATTCGGTTCATCTTGGAACACCTAAGTTTTTACTTTCTAATTCATACGAATATATTCAACTTTCGTCTAATTTTTTGAGCATTTCTTTGCACCAATTAACACGAGCTCTTTTTGAGCTTCTGTCAGATTATGCGGAATCCACCGTCAATAGACCGTTTTCATACCTAAATGGTCATATAAAATCAAATGTATTACAAGCAATCATCAATCATGTTGTGGTCAGTATCGATGTCTTTTTCGAATAACAACTGATTTTGGTCGACTTTACACAGTTCATCATTGATGAATGCAGGACCACGACGAAATTCTGCAAACCAATGATAAACAGTCTCTTCTGATGGTACTGCATTATCAAACGTTAAACGATGTAATTCCAGCCATTGTTGTCGAGTTAGGCCTTCACAAAATCGTAAAACATCGTCCAAAGAACACATTTACGTGAGATTTCCATTCATTCACAATATTGCTTTTAAACGTACACTGTAAACAAATTGCTGGGTCAATTTCTACGTCACTAACGTTTTACTATATCAAATGTGAATTTTCAAAATAAGTTTAGAAGTCTAAGCAGATTTAATCGCTTAAGATTACTTTGTATTACGTCAACGACTATGCAACGAGCACCAGAAAATTCATTTGACCGACTTTAGTTTTGGTATGTCCGATTTTACCATTTTTACAGTATATTGTCTTGAATGAAGTTTCCTGTAGGAAAAGTGAGATCTCCAGAAAATAATGAAAGTGAAATATTTGCTTCTAAAATCTAGAAGTAACTATGTATATGTATTTAATGATATAAATGTCTCGACTTACATATGCAATTAATTTGAGGACGCGTTACAACTCTTCTTTATGTAAAGAGTTGCACGCCTGCAGGGTTTAGATTTAGTCGAACGGGTACTTCCTCTAATTGTTAGACTTTCCTCCTTAGCCTCATAATTCTCATATGACGATTTAATTTTGAATTATGTTTCGTTTGATTTAATCGGAGTTACTGCAGATGAAGTAATATTGTCATTTCAATATTATATTATATCATGCTCAACCACTTGTTATTACGAAAATATCAGACTAAACAAATGTCTGTTTTTGGATTTATGGGAGCGTGCTAGTCATGTTAATTTCTAGAAGAGGTGATAAAAGCATGGTTGACAATTACATACTAATCATTATTTGTCAATATTACAATACCAATATCTCATCAGTATTGTTTCTCACATGCAACATTAATTGTTGGCAAAAATTTATAGTTTGTGAGTAATGACCTCAAATAATCAGTTTTACCGCCAGTATCTTGGTTAATAGTGTGCCGACAGAATGCTCTTAAGATATCAAAACTATATCACTAAATAAACAGTATATTAATATTTGTCTTCAGATGATCTGTTGTACTATTAATACTTATAAATGTTGACAGTAAAATTTCATCTGAGCGCTGCTTTAGATAAACAATCTCGGGTTGATGTCATATACACTAATTTCAGCATGGCTTTCGACACCATCAACTAGGTAATATTGTTTAGAAAATTGTGATTATTTCAAATGAGTCCAGTTACTGTACAGTTGTACGTTAGAAATTCAATTTTGAGTTATACGACAGTTACAAATCTTCTTAATTTTACGTACTATTTGGTGTTCTCTAAGGTTCTCGTTTCGGACCACTTTGTTTTATTTAATAATAATTTTTTAACATCTATTACTTGCTCTGCACCTCGACACTGTCAAGGCCGGTAGAAGAGGTCAAGGATTAAGTAGGTAAGCAAGTAACTTGCTTTGATATGTGGATGATATCAAACAATCTATATAGATAATTTTTAAGGCAATTTAAATATGCAGGCTGTTTGGAATTTAAGTTAATAAAATGTCAACAAACGTCTTGCAATTTGTACCAAAAAAGAAGGTTCCTTTCATCCGTTTGTTCTGTTAACTGCTATGGTTCTAAAAGTTAGCAAGACTACTGATCTGGACTCACGTTGGAGTTCTATTTCCCATATTACCAGGCTTTATTTGCGTCTCTAGAAGTTTTTTGTGGGTTCTTGAAGATATTTTAACAGAAATTTGTTGAAAATTAAATCTTCTAGTTGGGTTATAAGATGCTTGTATGCTGTTTACCTAAGTTAAGCATTAAAAAGAAATGATCTGTTTCCAATGATTATTCGTCTTTTTGTTCAGAAGTAAACTTTCATACAACTTGGATTTAATTTTGCTTCTTGCTTACTTTTGCCCTTCCTTGCTCTCAACGAATGATTTTGAATGACAATGCCTAAGGGTGTTGACTTACTGGACATCCACATTTTCTTTGATAAAATCAATTCAGTTGTAATATAATTCTCGCTACGCCTTTGATTTTAATTAAAATCTTTTATGTACATTTCTTGTCCTATATTTTGGGTTACCTCTATCACTGTATCTGTCAAATTCAGTGAAAACTCATTTCAAACTTGAAATACATTCTGTCGTATGAACTGGCAGTTTTAATTCCACCTATATAGAAGGTAGAGATAAGGAAGATTTTTGATTTACCGTAATTCAAATTGTGTTTGAGTAGAATTAGAAACAATAAGCACATACTCGCCGGCTACTGTGAGTAAAGATTGCAACTTGATATTTACGACTAAGTCATCGGACAATCACATTTCAACCATGTTTCACCGGCCGTAAATCTGGCTAACGAGCAGGCCACAATTGTGTGAGACCGTCGTTTGTAGGAAACCGATATTTGACTTCGGGTTGTTTTGTTGAAATATAGCATTAGATAGCCTTTGCAGGAATGGTATCACTTATTCTCTGCGACTTCGAGGTGGAAGCGCTGGGTTCTGAGAATATTTTGGACGCAAAATAAATGGGTAGTTTTATAGCTGATAGTACCCAAAACAATTACCTTACACTTTGGCCCTGTATTCCACAGTATAATGCGATCATTTCAACACCACACACTGGCTTCCATTTTCGATGATAGTTCCGTCGTTCCTGGTACCATTTCAGATGACGCTGTCGTAAGAATGGAGTAAGCAGCGATCGTACCAACATACATCTTCCTGTGAGGTTATCTAACATGAGGTACCACATCATGGCGCTTGATGACAGCTAACAAATCATTGCAGTTCTTCACCATAGCTACGCTAGCATAGTAGGGGTAAAGCTACGTTAACGCCATTCATACCAAAAAGTGATCTTTGCGTTCTGTCATCTTAGGAAAGTATTTGGTTCATGTCCTAAACATCCAGAAATGTCTTTATATGGTAGATTGACTGCCTTCATGGTTTCTGACCCCATGACTTCGTTCGAAGCCGGAAACTTGTACATGCAAACTCTGTACTCCCAAAGGGTACATCTTCGGGTAGTACTAGCATAGTGTTAAGCTTACTATTTCTCCAGCTCGCATTTCCAGTCCTACTCGAATTACCACTTGTCACTTGCCACGCTCAAGTTTATTTCTCGGTCACCCGCAGCTGTAAATTTAACCAGTTACTACTCATCCTATTAACATCTAACGTTTTGTCTTTTTCCTCGTTGTATTTTTGGCGTTGCAATTTGTATGCACAGAAATATATGCTTATATTTCTTATATACATAGTTTCGTGTCTAAAACTTATGTACCAGATTGTTTAAACAAACCGACGAGATTCTTAGAGAGCGTTTCGTAAAAATGTAATACTTCTATTTAACATATAAAAGATTTTCGACAGCACCAGTCTGGTTTCTATTGTAAGTAAGATAGATATCTATAATTTTCTTCTCGGTCGTGAGCATCTTCAACGGTGAATTGATTTCCGGGCACAGACGTCACACAATTGTTTCGTTTCCGGTTATTTTCACGAACGATCGGTCAAGCAGTTGATAAAAATTTAAACGTTGCTGCATCGAAAAAACAACTGCTTGGGATTAACGTTCCGTGGAATTGTGTTATTTTTTGCTTCCTTGCCTCAACGATTACTATTTCTGTGGTTGCATCTTTTAATTCCAAACTGATGCTATGTTGTCTTGTATCCAATATTATTAAAGTTACAATTATTTGCTGCTGATTTTATTCTTTATCCTTATTAAGAATATAATTTTTGGTGATGTACCCGACCAATTTGAATGATTTTTAGGTATAATCGTAGGTTTGTAATTTTGCAATTATGATGCCGCAATGAATTTTAGGTATATTTGGTAATATAACGGTATTACTTCCTATTATTTTCAAGGCAATTTTACACACTTGTTCGTTCACTTCGAACGTGGTAGAGGTTAAGTTTACGATTTAATCGGTATTGGATAATGAATATTATATTTTGCGTATGCGATTTATTTGCCTATTTGCCTTAAAAGTACATCATTGTAGTTCAAATTGCGATAAATGCCATATATTATGCTTAAGTAAATTTAGGAAATTTTATATAGCAGTGTGTTCAAAGTGAAAGGAAATTGATCAAGGAAGACACAACCGTAAAAAATATTTGTGAGACCAAAAAGGAGTTGGAGAAAAAGAAATTAGACATCGTTTCCAGGAAAGTAGAAGGATGGTAGGATGCCCAAATTCTTTGTGGTGGGACAAATCCATACAGAAGGAAACTAAAAACGTATTGGATTAATGATGGTGGATTCTTCCTTATGTTAGGGCTGTAAGATGTGGACGGCCAATATAGACATTAAAAGAAACCAATGCAGTAGATATGAATTATCTAGTAGTACTGCAAGAGTAGCAAGATTAGAACACACAATAAACGAAGAAATTAGAAATTGCACGAAAGCTACAACGCCAGTAATGGAAAGAAATGAATTGCGAAGTTTACGATGATTCGGACATTTAATGAGGATGCTAGAAGACCAGTGGCTGAGACGGTTATTAAAATGGACACCACCACCAAAGAAAGAGAAGGGCAAGCGAGACGTTCCCAGATCTAAGGAATTAGACAGGCTATGGATAATAGGCACTTGAGTGATAAAATGGCACAAAGCCGAGAAACTTGACGAAGGGGGTACAGAATCTAGCAGTTGCTTAATTATACATGCTTTATATTACATTAAAACCCCAAATATATATACTTATAGAAAACTGGAATGGCCTTTGCAATAAAAAATATTTTGTTTTATTTAACGTTAATAGTAGTATGCACGTTGGCTCATTTATAGTATAAATAAGTCATACAGATAGGCCATTCAATACATTTATGTCAATAATTGTGGGTTGCATACGCTATAGCTATTTCTCCTTGTCTAACACATGGTGTAATAGGAATCGTTTCTATTTGAAGCCGATTGCCGTTGTCAGTTCTCTCATAAGGATCGGCTATCTGTATGACTTATCTGTACTTATGCTATCTAATCGTTTTTATTACATAAAATATATTCATATACTAGCTGGTCATTCTTCTATTGTAGTGGTCTTTGGTCATATGTATAAAAATAGCGTGCATATATTTACAGAGATCACCTTGTCGATAAACAAACTATAGACACAATACAATCGCATTTACGTATTATCGCGAACAAAGAAAACTGACGCAAGAATAGCTTGGTAGGAAACAATATACAGACTACATGTGTGGGCCTTCGTTCGTCTTCTATTGTTGGGATCGCCCTTTGATTAGAAGTTAACGACTACTACTTTATAACGTCAGTAAAAGTAATAATTTATAATTTCGTTTGATATTATCACTTTTTAGTAAGTTGTCACATTTTCATATATTGATTAACACAGGTTCTAATATTTTACATTAGAAAAAGAAATCAATTTTTATTTTAACTATTTACCAGAAGGTAAATTGTGTGTTTGATTATCCGTAAAGAAGTTGTTGTATTAAAACAAATTGAATAGTCAGCAGTGGAAAGTGGTTTTACTGTGATAATACCCTTCTTGACCGTAGTCACATTTCTATTTAAGCTAAAACGTTCCATATTTATTTCCTTAAAAAGGTTTCGACTTGGTGTCTGTAGAATTTCGTACAGGATGATAAACTATTTTAGGAAACTGCTGGTATTCTTAAATTATCTATATTAACATATTCATGTATCGTTATGAATAATAAATCAACCAACGTTTTGTTCTGACATATGTTTTAATACCAACAGACTTATATAATGTCGATTCATTATCAATTAGGAATAAATTAAAGAATCATGTTATCATGTATATTTAATCGACTGCCTAATGGAAGAGAAACTCGTGCTTGTTTATTAAGTGGCTCATATGTAGTGACGTAGATACACATTACTAAATAGTTTCCTGAAATGTTACAAATGTTTAATTTAGTATTATCACTTGTACGACAACTTTTGGGTGAAAAACATTATAAGTGATACAGATGATTATAGTATCCTGTATATAGAATTAGAATATTATCTTGTTGTTTGTTTAAATTGTGTTTTTTTGTGTATATACAAATGCGTGTAAAAAGTGTGCAACAGAGATGTATGTAAAGTGTAATAATTTCTCATTCTTCAACATCAGATATTTGTCGCATCATCATTAAGGAATTCCCTTCTGATGGTACTGATCTGTTAGCGAATCTGCTTGTCAGTTTCATCCTTGATCTGGTAGAACGTGAACTTTAGCTTAATTACCAGCTCAAGAATACGAAGACATTTTTGTAGTCTGCAATGTCCAGTAACTAGAACTATTAAAGTATACAGATCATTTCTCAACTTTAATGAATTTATTGTTGGAGTACATCGACATTAAATCCTTGAAATTATTTACAGTTTCCTTGTGCACTGTGAATTACAGCTTGGGACTGTATAACTATGTCAATTATAGAGTGAACTAGTAATGTAGAATCACCACCTTTTCAGTTGCTGTTGAAAACTTCAGCTGTTCATCTCTTCTACATGGCTATTTTTCTTTCTAGTAATATACTCTGATTTATTGTATTGAATTAAAAGTGAAATGGTGAAATTTTCCAAACAAGGGTAAGTACCTTTAGGTAAAATAAATACTCACTTAGATATGTCTTCTAATTTACAATTGTACACAACATTTAATGTAAACCTGCTATATTTTGGGATTAATATTTTTCTCCTAGGATCGTTCTTCTTAACATAATTTTAAAAAGAGAAGACAGTTTCAGCGTCGTGCTGGTGCTATAATTTCTTAACAACCTCAAAGTAGTGCTGCTAAGTAAAAGCAGTTAGTCGGTTCCCGGCAACCTGGGGTTTCTCCGGAAAGTAACAATCGGTTTTATGACTTAATTAGCCGGTTTAATTGCAAACCCAATAATTCGTAAGAGCGGTTTCAAACATCGGTCTTAAAAACATACAACATATTAGGAAGCGAATATCCAAGTTGAAGGGTACTAATATGTGATTGCAGAATAACACCAAAAAAATTAAAAACCTACTAAAAACCTGGACAGAAGAAAAGCAGAAAATGAAGATAAATATAGACAAGCGCAAGGTGATGATGATCGATGAAAACAAGAAGGATGAAAATCTAATTACGGACAGACATTGGAAAAAGTTGCAACAACCGAGTATTTAGACAGCGTCATTTTAAAGGATGGAGAAATGACCTTGATATAGTGAACATAACATACATTTATTTCGTTGATCCTGTATATACTGTTGTACTATGCTAACCCCTTCTGTATATATCATTTCTTACTTTCATTACAAACAGTCACACCTGTTGCATTTTTAATATTCACAGCGAGTTTTGATCCGCTAATTTTAGGGTTTTTATTCACTTTAATAAACCAATCAACATTGTGTTGAGGTAGTTTAGGAATGTGACTTGTGTTGGGTTATAATACATTCTACCCGGCCTTAAATATCTATCAATAATTGACTGAACTGTCGAACAACGTCTTCTTACAGATTCGGATATTGCGCTTAATGATTTGCATTGACTGTGATGCTCTATAATATATATTTTTTTGTTCCTCTGTTATGTCCCCTCTATTTCGATCCGTTTTATTGAACTTATGTACAACATTTGTACGTGAACGCAGTCAGAGAAGATATTTTGATTATAAAAGGCACGAGTAAACATAATAACACCATATAATAAGGAAATTATCGAAAAATATGAGAGATCCCTAGTACTGCAGGTGTATGAATACTTATTGTGAATAGAAAAACTAAGGAACTCGTTTCTATGTATGATGTGTGTAAATTTTAAATATACATATAAATGGACTATTTCTAAGCTAATAAATGTTAATGTTGAAGTAAGTAAGAAACCTCGCTCTTTTGAAATATGTGTAATAATTTATTTAGTAATCCAAAAATTACATTCATTTTCATTGCAGATCTATGGCAGTACGAAAAATTATTGCTTTTATTGTATGCAGTTCTAATTTTAACGCACAATATTAAAACGTATTCCTGGCTCTACTGCGTTACAAATAGAAAACGACGCGTAGCAAAAAATTACTATTCGGCGATGTTTTTTCTCGCCGTTTTTATGGTGTGTGTGCGAGGAAATATTGAAAGTAGGCGCACATCTTACCTTCTTGAAAATGATTTTATCGATTTGCGAGCAGTATTTTAACAGAGAGTGTTATGTGTTAATGTGTTTTCGATTTGATATCTTCCTACACACATACTTTGTGAATAATTAGGTATGATTATAAATAGTAGATATCCATCGATTTATATATATTTCCTTAATTACTTTATTAGATGCTAGATAAAATTATTATTTTTTAGATGTTTGCTGTTATGGAGGATAAAATGAATAAGGAAGGCAAGGATCTTAACTTGAAGGGTGAAGAGGAAGAACAGGTAACGTCCACTTTACTTTTTATTATATATTCGTTAGTGCAACTAATTTTACATCTCCATTGTTGTATAGTATGTTTGCATGTATGTCTGTGTTTTTCGCAAATATGTTCCAATAATACATATTTTGAACAACGCAAAACCATGTCAAGAAAGAAAAGAAACCATTTTACGAAGTTGTGTACATTTAAGTACAATTTATATATTTTTAACAGCGTTAATCTGGTAAATAGATTATATGCGTTCAGTACTATATTAAATAAGGGGGAGTATGACTGAAATTGATTAATAAATATTATAAATATTTATTTGAAATGTTGCTAATAAGTGGAATCCACAGAGTACAAGTCTGAGCAATTGTTGGCTAGTATTGCTAATGTCATCTTTCGGTTTTCACTGATGAAGTTTTTACGAATATCGAATATTCTCTGTTAAATTTTTTTCTTTCGGTTGACCAAAAATGGAAAAGGCAACCCGAAAGATCTAAATGGCACACGAAATATGATAGTATCTAACTTATGATAATTTTTAATCGCATAAACATATAATAATAATAATATATAAAATAAATAAAAATTACCCTTACCACATTTTGCAGAAATAATTCCAGATACGTATTTAGGGAACTAAGTGGCAATCCTCATTAGAAAACTGAGGAAATTAACCTTGTCAGTAGTGTTTTTGGTGAAATGCGTGCTCAGTGTGTGGTGTTTTGCATTTTATTGTATCTTATGTTTCCGTTTTTCTGTACTGATCCAATGCATTATCTTTTACTACCCTGTTCTACTTTCCTCTGTATCTATTGGATTGATTTTCAGAAACTCCTTTTAGCTTCTGGCTATCACTATCGTACTACATCATCAAAAAATGCATACATTTATATTTCTCCAGGTTACTGTTTGCAATGAAAGATCACTTTTAGTCTTTTCGTTGGTCTTAATTATCGTATCTGTAAATATCGTAAAAAGGGGATTTCTTTGCCACATTGTCTTACTTCTTATTTTCTATTTCCATTTATACTTATACCGTGATTCTTAATTTCTTTCTAAATGCTTTAAAACTACTTTTATTGGTTTTCAATTTATATGAGCATTCCCATGTTCTGTACTCTTTCAAATGTTTTTCATGTCTATGAATACTGCATTCATTTTCACCATAATTTTATTATTTCTTTTCGTTTCTTTCTATAATCATTGTGCTCCTCTTGTAGGATAGACTCAATTATTCATCCGAGTTTTGTTCCTACTATTCACTTAATTGGACAAATATCTTACATGCATGTTAACTTTGTTGGAAAACAACTGACTGACGTTGTAGAGGAGATTTTCCTAATTACTACTCTTCAATGGTACATGCTAATCACTGATCACTATACAACAGACATATAATCGTGCAGAATGTCCGTAAACATCAATGTATTGTTATATGTCCAACTTATTTTCTTTGAAAAGAAAGGTATTAATCGTATATTAATGGAATTATCAGCAGGTGATGAAAACCTGTGTTGCTATTGGCGCCAGCTTGAGTTTTGTTTTCCATACTTGATTTACCACCAAAATTAATTTTTACTCTTCGTATTAACGAGAATTGGCTGACAATGTAAGAAAAGAAAATTGTGTGTAAAGGAAAATTTTGTTCGCATTTCATTCGGGAGAAACGAACTAAAAGAAAAATTTGGCGTATTTGTGCCTTCGAATTTTATATTATTGATTTCTTGACTGTCAATATTACTTGCTTGAAATTTCCCTCGGCCCTATTTTTAACCTCTTCTACTGTTTGTAATTTATCATACATGTAAAGTCCAACACGAGAGCGGTCAATCATCCTCAGAGAATTAATCATTAGCAGATCGCAACCCAAATTGCAGATCGCTCGAAATTATAGAATTGTTAATAAATTGTCGAATTTTGAATATATTTATCAGTTATAAAGAAAATGTGGAACAAGGTATTGAACCATTTCTTATAGAATTTGTAATTTAACAAAGCAAATTCCAAATTAATTAGCGACAATAACATTGCACAAGTTGTTGTAGAGAATTTTCGTTTGCCATATTTCCATATTTCATTGTCCTCGGACCCATACAACGGTTTTATGACTGTATTATATGCTCTCAGTTTTGCTGCCATCGATATTTGTTTAGATCTTAGTAATTCCGTAAACACGCCTGTTGCTTTAGAGCCCTTCCCCATTCTTTTCTCGATTTCTGGTTCTTACTTGTTATTGTTTGAAATTGTGACACCGATGTACTCGAAGTGATTGATTTCTTGGAAATTATAACTTTTTCTTCCCCAATTCACAATTTCAGGGTCTTTCCTATGTTTGTCCGCCTCTCAACAACATATACTTACAATTAGTCTTTTCCTCATTTATAACTAGCCCATATTCTTTGGATTTTGGCTTCTAACATGCTCTTGTATTGATCTTGTCAATAGGGCTATATTACCTGCATATTTTATAGATTGATGTCTGTTGTGGTACAGGACTCAATTTCTTTGCATTTCACATTCTCTAACAATTTGTTCTAGTACTAAATTAAATAGTGTCATGGAAAGTGAATGGCGCGAACCTCTTTTTACTTGAAAACTTTTCGACATTTTTCCTTCGATGTTTTTTGTCCTACTGTTGTCATCCTCACTAACAATATTCAGCTTTATTTGGTAGTCAGAGTTTCCGCATTGCCTCATACAGCTTCTGTTTTACTATAGTGCTGCATTACTGTCGGCAGTCTATAAAGAATAATAATAATAAGTATAACAATGCTTCATTACGAAAACTTGATTTAATCATTGCGGTACACTAATATTTCTATAGTTTATATCTATGATAATCCTTCAATTTTCAGGAGGACACGGAGGGAGGTAATGTAAGAAGAAAAGAGCGACATTGCAGGTAAGATTAGCAAAATTATTTAATTTGAATGCTCGCAACGTAGTCTCATTAGAATTAACTGCTGAATATTACTATACGTGTCTGTGTTTAATAGTCCAACAAATATAAACATTTAAATTCAATTTTAGTATCACTTTAAATTTTTAAGTGCAAATTAGTTTGTCACTTTAAACATATGAACAATTCATGGTTTGGCAATTCTTAGGTTGCTATAAACGGATATGTGTACAAATTATTCTGTAATACCTTCGCTTATTAAATTTTACAAGCAGAACGTATTTACAGTTTAAGTACAACATGCAGTAATCCTATACTTTTATTGCTATTCTGTTGTGATTAAAACTTCAACAAGAAATCCTCTTTTTCCAAGAAAGTTGACGCTTGACGTTTTAATTTTGAGATAGGATATGTGATGACTTAATGATGATTTTTCTTGTATTCTTAATTAATATAGGATGTATTTTATAACATTGCGAAAAATACATAAGTTTATCCTAATGCCTATGTTATGAATATTTGGGAAGTCGCTATTTTAACAGAATATATTTCGAAAGTCGCTACGGAAACGTTCTTAACTGCATTTAGTTATTGAAGCAAACTTAACAAAAGAAAGGTCACTTGCTTTATATTGAATGACCTAGGTAGATATGTGTAGATTCTTTTTTTCCCAATTTCTACAAATAACAAAATATGACAATAATATCGTTACAGATTTATTTCATATACATATATACCGGGTATTTATTTCAAAACTTTTAAAATATATCGTAAATTAGTCAGAACTGTTTCTGTAGTATAGGGAAAAGATCTAAATGACTATAAATATGGTGGGACCGCCGATCTTCTCCTCCTACTACCCCAACTTCAAAGTCGTCGTTGGAAAGCTCTTGAAAAATGCTTTTCATTGATATCATATAAAATTAGTTTTTGCGGTATTATTTTCATTTCGGGAAGGACATGCGCTACAATTCTAGAGACTTAACCTGTGAGTACGTATTCTTGGAAATGCATTCATCGGTCCCACTATTCAAACAAATTTGAATGGAGAAGTGAACTGGTGCAAAATACAGCCGAACCGTTTGTACAGGATGTGGACAATCGACAAGACCTGATTAGAAACATGAATTTGAGTGATGATTTTATTCAGCTTTAACAGGACAGGATACCAATTCGTTACGTAGTGCTCGCTTGACAAATTTCCTTACAAACTAAATGTCAAAAGAAGGCTCATAAAATGGATAACAAAACCATATTTGATGGCTCTGAATTTTTTCCTCCCGGGGCATTTAAAGTCGGTGATTTATAAAACTCCACCGGAATCATTTGAAGGTCTGCGTAATCATTCGGGGATGTTGTTAAATTCCGGAGAATAAATTAGAAAATACGAGAGCAGAGTTTCAAAATCAGTTATACTACTATGCAAAAAGAACACTAAACATTTTGAGCAACCTATTAAATGAAATATTTTATTTTACATGTAAAAGTAGTAATAGATCGCTAGCTTGGTTTAACCCTCATACTGCCTTTAATATATTCTACACTAACGGTCTTCCGGTCATTTCAACCCGGCAGTCAACATTTGCCTTTAACTAGATAAAATCTTCACAATGTGATTCAGGTTTTGAAGATGGGGTTTCTGGGTAGTGGTAGGTTAGGCGTGGCGCAATGTTTGTAGGGTTATATTAGTTCCCACCGCTGAATCGGTTTTGAGCATATACAATACCTTGAAAAATACACAACAATACTCTACGAATTTGCTTTAGAGTTATAGAATCGATTCCAGTCGATGCCTTATATATTGAAACCGGAAAACTGGTGTTAAAATGTGAATATCAGCGTTATTAAATGTATGAGAATTACGAATAGCGATTCAGTTACCAAATTTTCCAAATTGAACCGCCATGATTTACAATGCACTTTATCATTTATTGTTTGTTAGTCCGTGGATCAAGATCATCACTGTATGGGAATAGTAGAAAGGGGCAAAACTGTTCGTTCACGTTTTGGTATATATGAGCAATGTGGTATGCTCTTGTAAAAAATATACTACATCCTGCAGGAAATTTTGTTTTGTACTAATTGCGGTGGTATTTGCTGCCCATTTTTCAGAAAAATTTCTAACAAACTCAACCTATGGCCAATATAAAGAACATTAGCTAGTTTCACACTGGAAAGCCAGTTATCTGTAGTTATATTCCTGAAATATGTTTCTAAATGGTCTTGGAGGTTGTGTGCCAAGATAAACTAGATTATATATATATGCGTATAACAGCACAACAGACCTTGAAGACTCGTTTGGAGCCTTACTTACATTTTGTCGCAATATATTAGATGTAACAGACCCATTTAAAAATGTTAATTGGATCGAATCTTATCATTTTGAGGGGTAGGCTTTACTACTCAGCCTTTAAGCTGGTTGAGCTAAACTAGATTACCTGTATAAAATGTATGGGAATCACTAAGAAGGAAACCTTTGATGCCATATTTGCTTGGTTTTAGATGTAAGTGACAGTTTTCTCAAAACGTTTCCAGCTTTTGATCGATCGTTCTAAAATTTAGAGTGAGACACTCTAAATTTGGAATGCATGTGGATGGAGGTATTTGCCATATCGCCCCCGTTTTATGTTGGCCTGCCTTCTTTTTGTTCAGAAATCTAGAAATTTTACCGTCCCTTCAAAGATACAGAGGCTCACCAGCCCACCAGCTTACCATCAGAAATATAAATGATTTTGTCCTGTCGCAACCTACAATAGGTAGCGTAAAATACGTACAAGTTAAACATTCTTGTTTAAGGTCAACAACTTCTTCGTCCTGTATTGCGCAGTTTAATGGGCGAATCTTTCTAAACTAGTCTGGTAGGGGAAGCTTGTGCCATGCTTTTAATCTGATATAACTTATTTGGCTATGGATTTCCTTATAAGAATGATAACGATCTTATGAATGTGTTAACAATAAACGCATTTGCCAAATAATCAGCTAATTGATTGAGGTTAAACTTGCGGATACTCTGTTGGTAGTTCTGAGTTCACTGCGGGCTCAGTCGCAGGTCTAAATCAAGATAAATTCAATTTCATCGAACACTCAATGTCCTAATTGTCACTGGGTCGTCTGCTAGTGTTTTGATATGCTTGTTCTGATACTGACATCCAAAGAACTCCTTCACACATGGCATATACTTCCACGAAAATGATGGTTTTGCATAGTAATATTTCTGATCTAACTTCAGGTATCTCAGAACCATCAGCAAGTCATGGTACGGTGTCGGTTGATAAAAAAATTGCTCCCTTTTATTTCAGAGTATGAAGCGCTTCTTTAACATGAGTTTCGTGGATTTTTCCACAGAATTGATTGATACTGTCCAATTTAATGAATTTCGGCGCATTGAGAATATAGATCTCACATCTGGGGTCTTTACGATTGAATATACTTTTAGATTAATTTTAACCACGGTGAATTTGGAAACGTTATATGGCACTGTCGTCAATCAGTTCTATCGGCCAGGGTACCAAAAGCATGGCTTTAGTTTTGATAGTTAATGATTAACGTTAGAGCAATGCCCCATGAATTAAATATGATTTTGACTGAAATAAATAATATAATAAACAAAATGTTCCATGAATATCCTAACAGTCGGCGCCAGCTTTATTTCTGGAATGATAAGTGGAACGAAGTTTTTGCTAAATTAGTGTATTTTGTGGTACCTACCTATTTCAATGTATCAATTTAAATTGTCTTCAGTTTTAAACTTCGTAACTACATGCAATTATTCGTGGGTTTTTGTAATTTTGATTTTGTCTAGAGTTTATTATAGAAATTTACTGGAATTGTTTAGTTAATTAATTTCTAATGTTTGATCAATAATATATTGGAGCTAGTACTTATAGAAATATGCATTTATATCCATATGCGTGTATGTATTCTATTATAAATACAGTAGTAGGCGGTTACGTTTTCAGAATTCAAGTATTTATGAGTTTATAAAATATTTATCAACCGCGTCATACTAAAGAAGGGAGTTTTATATCGATAGGGCGTTAACCTTGATAGAGAGGATATACGAATACCCTATTCTGTTTGTCGCATATGCAGTACCCTACAAGGGGTTAAAGTTACTGATATTTATATACCTTCGTGAATGTTCGGGAGAAAGGTTGTCTTTGAGCTGTAGGTTATAATCGAGTTCGTGATGTTTAACTTTTTTTCCTTGGCGATCCAAACTGAATAAATACTCTTTGATTAAGTTTTCGCTTATAGTATATATTTTCTATACTATGAGTCATAACTATGAAAATTACTTGTAACTAGTAATTGTATAAGATTCTGCAATTCACAAATACGTACATATATCCAATCTACATATGTGTTATTTCACAGTTATTTTGAAAACGAGAAATCCTACAATCTTAAGGATACAAAGAGGACGATGTTACTCCAAGTAGTTATCTAAATATATGTGAATAAAAAGTACATCATCTACATAACTCTCCAATGAATGACATTCATTGGGCGAAACTACTTTACGATTGCAGTCTATGATTAATAAAGCAATAATAAACAATTCTCACCGTGATAATTATTGACGTACGCAATGCAGTCTACAGTATAGTCATTGCACAACTTTCTGTGAGAGTTGCCTACCAAACGATCCTCACTGTAAGTCATTCATTGGAGTGTTACGTAGATTTTCTACTTTTTTATTCATTTGTAATTTTTACCCTCTCAAGTATCTTTTTGAAACTAGTGTCCAAAATATATGCAGTTGGTTACGTAGTTTATATTAGATATAAATTATAGTATATATGTATAGGTATATTGTTTTCTGATGCAAGCGTGTGTGAGTTTCTAGGTTTGTTCATTTCTTACCTTCTTTTGTCATTATCATTATATTCGTGTTACTATTTTATTTTGATTATACAATTATTATTGTTCTTATTATTATTGATGATCGCGAAAAATACAACCTGGAGCATTATTCATGTAAACATGAATTTTTCAATAAATTACCTAATGTTGTCATAAGGTAATGGTTATTTAAAAAGAAACAACTACTACCCAAACTGAAGCGCCGACGGTTATTGGATAATATTTAGGTGGGGAATTGTAGGCCAACTTGCAAGGTAACAACCATAAATGCATCTGCCAATTAACTGGGGACGGGAATTACATTGGGTTAAGCAGGAGTGAAAACCTGGGACTGATTTCGTCGTTTTTGCGGCTCCTCAACCAGGCTCATTAGTACTTACCCAATCCAATGTATTTCATCCCTAGATCTAAAAATTGTAATGACCTGGACACCGGCAAATTAATTCGGCGCGGCGTTATGGTTTAAACACCATTGTTGTGTGCTTTATCCATCAGGTGGCACCGGAATAACTTTCGCTCCTGTTTAATTCATGCAATTTCTGTCCCTAATTAATTAGTACATGCGTCTATACTTGCTACATGGCAAGTTGGACCACAAAACTCGAGCTAAATATAATGGAATTACAGTCGGGGTGTCTGTCCGGGTAGTAGTTGTTTCTAGGCAACAATTGCCCATTACCTAATTACATTAGGTAGCTTACTAGAAACACGAAAATTCCATACCTATATTATTGATATTATCTCTATTATTATTGCTTTTATATCATCTATTACTATTCTTCTCCCTTTTATTATTCCTACTGGTATTGATGTTAATGTTATTACTATTGCTATCCTACCGTTGGGATGTATTGGCGTTAGTATTTATTGCCCCAGGATAGCAACTACAGAAGGTTCTTGCAGCTGCAAGTTAACTAATAGCCAAATTGTAAAACTTTCAAGTAAACAAGGATTTTACTGAGAATGTTTTAACCGTTAAATAGGTTTCAATTACTCTGTTACTTTTAACATGAATGATACGTGTGTAAATACATACATACATATCTAAATAGCATTTTGGTTTACTTAATGTGTTTGAAGAGGAAAAATTAAATACGGTGATCATTTTTACAGCCAAATTCTATATACTTTAATCGCATACTACTTATCTTTCAGGGATGTTTATCTTATAAAACTCATCCGACAAAGAAAAATTGTTATAGACGCCCTTATTATAATGAACACCTGTGTAAAGAAAACGCTGATAACCTACCATCTTGGGGAACACGTGACGCCAGTGCAGCTGTTTCCTGCAGTAGACAAAAATGACAGGCACGGGCACACATAAGCACGCAAGAGTGGTTTGGTTCAGCCAGTACTAGGTAGACATCGGATAAATTCTGGTCCGGCTTCGACTATATTAACTTCATGCATGAATTTCATGTATATGTACCGAAAATATGAATTAATTATTAGTCAAAATTCTGAGCTTGTTTACAGTGTATAAGATTCTTTTAGATATAGTTAGATACAGAATGTTTCGATTGTTAATTTGCATACATTAGAACCAGAAATCTTACTAAATTGGGAAATTAAACAAAATAAACATCAATAAGGGGACTGATGCTACAGTATATGTATCGGTGAACTCTTCTATAGGATTATTATTAGAGTTTAAGTTGTCATTGATACGTTGATAAGTTATCATTGAATAATAAAATTCGGAGGGGTGATAGCGTCAGTGCGATTTACACTACTTAATGATAACACGTCATCCACCTTTTAACAAACTCTAAGTATTATTAACCGTCCTAGCTCTAAACTTTTTCTTCAAAATAAAATACAGTAATATCTCGATTATCCGTACCTGAAGTATCCGAATTCAATTTTGTATGATTTTTCGGAATTAAAGACAAGCGTCAAACGGAAGAAATACAATTAGTGAGGTATATATGTACATATTTAATCCTTTTATGTAATAGAGTACTGTAATCAATTGATAAAAAAGTAGTCCAAATGTCCCTTTTAATCTGGATAATGGACATTGTACTGTATGTATGCACATATGGCGATAGAAGTTTTAGTGATTGTTTGTAGATTTCCGATTTTGCAGAAAATTGACTTAAGTTAGCTTTTTCAAGTGAAACAATCTGTATATTTCTTTATTTGTTGGTGCAGAACTAAGAAACAACATTAGGAGACACGAATACAAAGACTTCTTTCAATAACAAGTTAATAGAAAAGGAGTTTCAATTTCAGCTATAACAAATGTTGGAAATACTATCCGTCTCTATTTACTCCCTGATACGATTTTAAGATTTGAGTGTAAGTGATAAATTTTTGATAGCTATGACCTGACATATGAAGACATTGTGATTATCATATTTGATAGCCAAAGCCTCAATGGAAACATCACTGGCTATTAAATATGTTAGCCATGGCAGCCAATGTGTTAAAATATATATTTTTTGCACATGCTTAGTATTAATTTAGTTACTGATATGACCATATTGAACGAATTATCGATCCTTTTGATTAAAAATGCATACCATTAGTAAAAGCATAAACGTTTAAGTTTAATTCGCTTTTAACTTC
Source organism: Chrysina gloriosa (assembly GCA_038088585.1). Taxonomy (NCBI): domain Eukaryota; kingdom Metazoa; phylum Arthropoda; class Insecta; order Coleoptera; family Scarabaeidae; genus Chrysina; species Chrysina gloriosa. The sequence goes on from CM076088.1 coordinate 66,245,167, forward strand.
ATCTGAATTTCTTTTTTTCCTATTTCGAAGTTTAATTTTAAAATTATGTCCAAAGACCGTTACATTATCATATTAAATTGTATCAAACAATTGAATACTATTTTATAGTACAATGTAAAACGCTTTATCAGTCTTTTGTACAAGATTATTGTGTGAATTTAGACTTCATCATTCGTCAGGGCTATTACATATGTATTATAAACTTGTACAAAAATTCTGTTTATGACTGTGTGCCATACTACATCCTCGTTTCAAATTGTACACCAGTATCACAGTATTTACAAATATTTCTCATAACCTCCAAAAAGATTAATTTTATGCTTAGCTAATAACACCAACACTTTTAGTAAAACGCTCATAAAACTTTTGCTGATACGAACATAGTATAATGTATAAACATAAGAAAATGAGGTTAGGTTGGGATACGTGCAACGCAGACTAGTGAGCAGGCGCAAGTCAAAACATTTAGTATGAAAATAGGGCAGGCTCCAATTTCATACAATGCTTTTGCACAGAGAAATAGTACAGTATTTTATATTGTACTATAAAATAATATAAAACGGGCTTAAGACATCTCTCTTATTAACACACATGCCTGAGAATATTTACATACTATGTTGTGTGTAGTGTATGTACGATACCAATCTATTATGCATATGCATATATTTTACGTGTGCTGTTTGTACAGCGAAATATAGTAATATGAATTGTATACGCTTTAGGATACGTTAAAACGTACGAGAACAGGAATCTTGCTTCAAAATATGTATGTGTGCGTATTTACACGAAACTAGCCAAATTAATGTAATTAACTCCTGAAGAGAGTTTGGATTACTTTGCAGTATACATAATAAATGTAGACCGTGTTCGCATGCATAGTTCGATTTTCGAGTAATAAAAAAAAGGGAAATTAACTACACTATCTCTTAAAGTACTTGAATTACACTTACGCATTTTGGTGGATTCACCTATTACTAAGGCTTCAATCAACAAAGACAGATGGATACTTAAACTAAGTTTTATAACATTACTAGTTTTACTACCCTGGTATATTAGCGATATTTAATTAATTAATAAATAATTTATTTTCTACGAAGGATACACAAAATTCGCATTTTCAAATGAAAGTGCAACAGCAGAAAAATATAAGGGACGTATCCAATGGAATTTGGTTCTAGTTCAAGTGCGTAAATTTTGTTTGATACAAACATATTTCCGTTCGACATCTGCAAGGTGTATTTGGAGTGTCTGCAGAATCTAAAAGTGCAGTGTGTCAATGGGTTTAACCGTTTTAAAACTGGTAGAACTTTACTAGAAGACGATCCACGACAGAAACGTTGTTGCCGCTAGGAATTTACTGAAAGACGATCGCTCATGAATGTTTGGGCGTCAACAAGTTTTCAGCTTGCTAGGCACCAAGCCTGTTAGGATCGGAACAGGACCTCAATAGATTCGTCAATTGCCACTAACTTGAAGGATTTCTAGCACGTTACGGCCACCGCTGGATAATAACTACTGATGAAACATGAATACCTTACTTCAAATCGGAAACCAAAAATTGGTCGAAATAATAACGGAAACCGGAACTAGGAGCTGCTGCTTAAAGCAAGTGCAGTTCCGTTAGTTAGAAAAACAGTGCTTACTATATTATGAGATTGCGAAGGGTTTATTTATATGGGTTATTTACTGAACGGTACTAGAATTAACGCAGAATATTATTATATTTTATGTGGCCCATTACGGAAGGCGCTTTGCAAGAAGCTGCTTGAGAAGTTGCATAAGCGTCCGTTATTGTAACAGGACAATATAAAACATCATACCGTACGAAGAAGGAATGATTTTTTAAACCCACGGTGGGCAACAGCCGGCCCGCTGTATGATTTGATCCGGCCCGCGAGACATTTTGAAAAACCTAATTTCAAAAAAAAAAAATTAAAATTACACTACTTACTCAAACTCACGGAATCAAGTAAGCGAGCAAGCCGAGTGTCGGCGATCATCAAAGAGTGAGGCGGCAAACATCAAAGCCTTCGATGTTTGCCGCCTCACTGGCAGCGCAACAAAAATTATTTCTTCTCAACTGTTCTACACTAGACGATTCTAGATCATTCCTTCATTTTGCCTATATAAGCGGGTGGATGGCCCGAACTTTAGTTCAGTTCTACTTGAGCTACCGAGGTGATAACTTCGACGAGCGATATCCTAGCGAACTGCTAGTGCCGTCAATTAGCTTTGTGACTTTGTGTGCATCTTGGGTGCTTTTTAATTATATTTTGTATACGAAAATGATGTCTGGTGGAAAGAAACGAAAAGTAGATGCAGAGGGTCGCCAGTTTCAAGAAAAATGGACTGAAGAATTCTTTTTATCTTGCACAATGGTAAGCCTATTTTTTGCTGTGTAATGAATCCATTTCAGGGATGAAACAATTCAATATAAAGAGGCATTACTCAACTAAGCATCCTACGCTGCACTCACTGACAGGACAAATAAGAAAAGACAAAATCCAGAAGCTTACTGCAAATTTGGAAAAGCAGCAGCAAATGTTTCATAAACAAAGAACACTACTTGATAATGTTGTGAAAGCTAGTTTTATAGTTAGTTCAAAATTGGCGAAGTCATTAAAACCATTTTCCGAAGGCGAACTTATCAAGGAGTGTATGTTAGAAGTTTGCAGTGTTTTGAATCCTGAAAAGAAAAATGAATTTGAAAAAATTAGTTTGTCAAGACGACATTGTTGTCAACGACGTATAGAAATGATGGCTAATGATATAAAAACAACATTGACTGACCGTATGGCTGGTTTTGAATCATTTTCCATAGCATTAGACGAGAGCACCGATTTGTCGGACACAGCTCAACTGGCTATATTTATTCGAGGTGTTGATAAAGAGTTCACTGCTACTGAGGAATTGCTTGCTTTACAGCCGCTAAAAGGAACCACTACAGGAGAGGACATTTTTAATGAAGTTCAAAAGGTATTTACAAGTTTTGCCTTGCCATGGTCAAAATTAGTTGGAATATGCACAGATGGTGCACCTTCTATGGTCGGCTTACGTAAAGGTTTCATCGAAATTTTGAACGAAAAAGCGACTGAATTAAATATGCGAAAAGATGATTTGATAGTCCTTCACTGCATTATCCACCAACAGAACTTGTGTTCTAAGTCCATTCGACTCCAGAATATTATGAATGTGGTAGTAAAAACCATCAATTTTATTCGATCCCGAGGGCTTAACCATCGTCAATTCAAGGCGTTTTTGGATGAAATATCAGCCGAATATGACGACGTAACATATTATTCTGAAGTCAGATGGCTAAGCAAAGGGAAAATGCTGATACGGTTTTACGAGCTTATAAATGAGATAAAAGACTTTATGCAAATGAAAGATAAACCACTATCTGAATTGAGTGACCCAAAATGGATATGTGACTTAGCATTTCTGGTCGACCTTACTGGCTATTTGAATGATTTAAATTTGAAACTTCAAAAACAAGGACAGTTAGTTTATGATTTGTACAGCCATTTGAAAGCGTTTCAGAATAAAATCCGCTTGTGGGAGGCACATATGCTGTCTGGAAACAGTTACCATTTCACCAGGCTCTCTGCGTATGAGAATATTGCTTATGCTCAATATGCTGAAGAACTCAAGGTACTGTCGGAGCAATTTTCGAACAGATTTAGCAATTTCAGAAACATGGAAGACTGTTTCAATTTATTTCCTACTCCAACAAAAAGTAATGTACAAAATGCTCCAATACACTTGCAAATGGAGTTGATCGAGATTCAAGAAAACTCACTCCTAAAATCTAAATTTGAAGACGTGGAGTTGTGTGATTTCTACAGAAAATACCTCGAAGAAGACCATTTTCCGCAGCTTAGAAAATTCGCAAGAAGATTGATTTGTGCGTTTGGCAGTACTTATAAACGCGAACAGTTCTTTTCACTAATGAAAGTTAATAAATCGAAATATCGTACAAGGCTGACTGACGATAATTTGGAAAATTCTTTACGTCTGTATCAGTGGAATTAATCGAAACATCGATGGATTAGTTTCCCAAGTTCAAGCTCAAATGCCTCATTGATTTCGGTATCGCTATTAAACTTTCGTAGTTTGTAACAATTCCAAATTTAACGATTTAATTATAATGTTATTATTTCATTTTGTTATTTTCATAAATAGATATTATAATAACATTGTCGTATTATTTCATGTCTGATATCTATCGCAAAAAATTATGAACACTACAACACTACTTTAAAATGTACTACTTTTAAACGCGGCCCGCGAACGTATTTGCACACTAAAGTTTGGCCCACAACATGTTAAAGGTTGCCCATGCCTGTTTTAAACGAATGGAACTTCCACATCCACTCTATTTCCCACATCAACTTCTTACTGATTTGCATTCGTTCACAAATTTGAAGAAATCGCTACGCGATATTCGATTTGATACCTTAAATTAAGAAAAACTCGCTATTACTAGGCAGATTGTAAAATCTCCGAAGAAGTTGTTTGAGGACGATTTAAGAAGAAAGAGTTTCGCGTTAGAATAAGCGTATTCAATTAAATCGACACTATATTGAAAAATTACGTTGTAATTTTGATGGAAAATTATATACAAATTCCTAGAAGTTTGGGAATATCCCTCATACAATAAAACTTACCTCAAATTAAATGCAACGTGAAAGAAAGTATAATTTAAAAATATGTATATATATATTATCATTGATGACTTTGTAGTTTAAAAGGGAAAGCCTTATTAGCATGGGGTAAACTAGTCCATAATTCAAGTATTAGACTGAGCATTTACAAAATAAACGGATTTAGTAATATTCTTTGATTTTCCTCAATTGGCAATCATCAATACTGATCTGTTTGTGCTCACATGCGTCCTGTACTTTACTTCTTTCCTTTACATTAATTGACATACTTTCACTAAATAAATTTGACACATAAGTTGTAAGAAAACCTTATCTTCCTCACAACTTATGCATTAAATTAAAACACAAGAAAATCCAAAACAAATCATACAAAATTTGTAGGAGAAAATATTTTCCTAGTACCACAAGAAGATCGAAATGAGTTTTTGAAATTTCGGAAGGAAATAATTTTGAAATGTAAATAGAGAAAAATAAAGCCTAATGTTTACTGACAAAGGAATAAAAACGCTAGTAAAATTCTACCCGTATGTTAAGTAAGGTGAAGTGGATATTTGGATAAAACTTGTATATTTAATTTTACGGCCACCACGTCAAACGCCGAGTGCGTATTAAGAGACCTCTTGCGTTAGTGATCCTAAAACACAATTTTTGTTTGCGCAGTTCTTATAATTTTTTCCTTTTACACCCATTGACTTGCTTTTTATAAAAGTGAATGACGTGTTATCATTAAGTAGAGTAAAACGGTCTTTGTCTCCACGTACGTACAAAATAAGGGCGTCAATCCGGTTTACCCTACTTAATGATAACACGTCATCCACTCTTTCATCAAACCTTACTCATAAATAAATTTAACGCACAAGTTTCGAAAAATCATGTATACCTTAGAAAATAATGGAATGATTGTTATTAGCTGCTAACTGTTTAGGTCATTTATAGATCCTTTCTTACATATAGGAATCGTTTTAGTAATTTTCCGGGAACAAAATCTTGAACAAAGTTAATGTTTGGTTCCATAAAAAGACTTAGGACTAATAAAGAGACGTCCAACGTGGATACACGTTCGTGCAAATAGTCCGTAAATTATGGCGCAGATATAAAAGGGTGCGCTTGGTCAAATTAATTTAGTTATCTCTCAATTTGCACGCCCTTAATTAAAATATTCCTTCGCACTTTTGGTCTTGGAGATGTGCAAGTATGAGGAATTACCAAGATGGAAAGTGCAAATAGGGAAAAGTTGTTGTGTAAATATGGAGAAAAAAGAATTTCGAGTGTTAATTAAACATTATTTTTACGTGAAAAAAGAATAACTAAAGAAACGGAGGAATAGTTACGTAAATATTGGGTCCGGGACCGTCGTCTATTGTAACTATTCCAGAAATGATTAATAAAATCTATGCCTATGTAATTAGCCATTGTCGATTGAAAGTACGTGAGATAGCTAATGGAATAAATATTTCAACTAAACGGCTATGCAATATTTTGCATGAACATTTAGATATGAAAAAGCGCGTTTGCTTAATGCTGATGAAATGCGCGCTCGCATTAAAAATTCAGAAGAATGTTTGGGTATTCTTAAACGTAATCCAAGGAAATTCTTTGGTCGATATGTCACAGCCGATAAAACTTGGGTAGATAATGCGCCATCCTTTTCGTCCACTGTTGCTACAACAAAATTGGTTGAATTGCATTACGAATTGGGATTTCTTCTTATTTCTAACTTTTAAAAATTGACGATTTGAAAAAAAAATGAAAGCTCGCTGGGTTAAGTGTGACGAGTCAAAGAGGTTTTTTTTTTGTAAAACAAAATATATTTTTTAGACATAACCAACACGTTTTCATTGTTTTGCAATTATTGTTTTAAAGTTAATAAATTTGTTTTAATTAAGCGTGTCTTCAATAATTCACACTTATTGAGTAATACGTGCGTATATGAAATCATGTCTTCTGGAATTTCGCTATATCATTTCGCTTTAATGGTGACACATCCTAATAACAAATCTGACAAGATCGACGTTTTCGAAGTGATACCATCATTTGCATTTTAATAGAAACGATTCTTACATCTTCGGGTTCTTTCACCCCGGAAACTTTTCTCGAAACATATTTACTTTTTAAGCAAGGATACCTGTTAATGGTGGATGCTGTGCAATCTATTGCTTCATCGCGTCCACTTTATAAATACACAGGAAATAATGTTGTCACATTTTTGAACTAGGATTGCTTATTAAAGCGTCGGATAACCTTCCAGTTTCAAAATGGAGATACGCCAGCATCACAGCCGACCAGCTCAATTGAATGCTATTAAAACATCGCGACTTGGATGACACTAATTGTGAGCGCCGTTGTTTTCTCTTAATCAGCGTAATCAGATGTTATCACATCCATCTGTGTTATTGTGAGATGCGACCGTTTGTTATGAAATTTGAGCACTTCAAGAATTAATTTCGACATGCAGTTTTACATAAAACTCCCACAGCTTGTTCTATTTTATGCAAATGATGCTGCGGTCATTAAAACGCTTAAGTGTTTTATACCAAGAAACACGATATTGTTTGTTTTCTGCAGCTTTTTACGTTTGCTGCAGTTTTCTAAAGTACAGGCATTTTCATTTATCCGTGTTAGCGGAATTTTATCGATTGGAGTGACATCATAAAGTCGTTATGAAAAGATGTATTTTGTGCACTTCTGAAAAAACAAATAAGTGAAGTATTTATGATTACTGTGGTTGAAATGGTAAAAATCTATAATGTACGTGTAGTACTAATTAACTTCTATTATATGATAGTTTTCTACCACAATTATGTATGTAGGTCAATTAAACGAGAGTGATTGAAACTAACTAAACTTTCCGAGAATATAACTATTATTTCAAACACTCTCGTTTAATTGACCTACATAATTGTGGTAGAAGACTATCATATAAGATAAGTATAATTAAAGGTGACGATATATATATATATATATGTATATATGTATATATACATACATTTAAGTATACTAATTATTTGAACAATAAAACATTAACAAAATATGAATTGTATTCGTAACAGTGGTGTAACATGCACTTTTCCTTTTAGAGCAAGTGTTTCCTTACTGTTGTGTGGTGGAGTTGGTTGAATGATCGGATTATTCATTCGAATTTTTAAATAATTTTTGATAAAATCGCTTCCAAGGAGATACTTGATTTGTCTCGGCTCCGAGAACTTTATCTAGTACTTTCGTTTATTTTGGCCCTTCTTTTTCCTTAGAAAACTGAAAAAGAGGTTCTTATTGATTCCAGGTTCCTATTGCGTTCCTGTAAAGTGATCGATGATAAATTTACCATACTACCATATCAGGTATTCCATTGGCTTTGACTCTGTTGGGATATGATACCAACTATTGTCGTTTTCTAGGGCGTTTAGTTTGTTTCTTTCTACATCAGCCTCGAGATAATGGCGTGAGAGTTCAGCACTAGAATAGTTGTTTGATTATCACTCAGGATAATAATTTCGTTCTCTAATTTGTTTTGATGTTTACATCGGCGCTATAGCGTAGGCTAGATCTGGATTATTGTCTCATTAACTGGAAGAGACCAAAGAAAGAGATATATTGCAAATAAGAAAGATCGTATGTTACAATGTAGGTGTACCATATTGGTAACCGGGCACTGACATATAGTAGAGAACGTATGAGATGTGAAATCGTAACGTTGCATGTGAAGAGTAGGGAGTAGTTATCTGTATTGCTATTGCGTCACACGTCACGCTAAAGAAATTAGAGTTACATCTGACTAATTCCGTTGCGATCAATGATGTTGGAAACTAGGGTTTTGCAAATGAAGAAAATACTTACTTGCAGTGGTAATATTTAGACAATGAATGCACATTATCAACGATAAATGACGTTTAAATTCCCAACGCTGCCATATCATTTTGTTTAATAAATTTGCTAAAAGTTGGGTTTGGATGTCATGTCAAATTGAATTTTATTAGCATAAAGATCAAGATTAAGACAAGAGAGATATCAGCTCATGATACGTATCAGTAAAGACAATTTGAGAGCAGCAATAACAGTAAACCGGTTATTTGGGATAAATATTGCCGCTGTCACTCTGTTTACAGTATGTTTAAGGCCAATTGACAGTTTATTGCGGGCAACATTCACAAATTGTTAGACATGGCAGCCATGCATTATGCAATGCCAATGCATTATTAGAGAACATATTTGTTTTTATTATTATATTGGAACATTAACACAGCGTAACTCTAAACTTGCCATGTATAATCTTATGAATATCAAAATAATTGCATTACTGTACTGGGAACAAAAATTATTCTTGCTGTTAGTATAAATCTATTTGGTATAATGATGGGAATAAGTCACCAAAGCATGTAACAATTGACGTGCATGAATTGCTTGAATATTCTCACTGCACTTGTTAAATCTGAAACCTTAGTTACCCGTACGGGTGTCGATGTATATGTTACCGATTCTCTGTTTCCTAAGTTAGAGTGCACTTTTTGTACAAATGCGGGTTCTAGTTAATCTACTTAGTTCCACTTACATACATTGTAAGCGATACGATAAGTGAAACCGCTATTGATAATTTCAGGCTGATATGTTACCCCGTTGTGTTGGTCGCCGATTATTATCGATGTGTATGGACAGGTAAAGTTTTGCCAAAGCAAACCTGATGTTAAAATTTTCAGGTTTTACTTCTATGTACCTAAAAGACCAACTTGAATTCGGAGTGTGAAATAAACTCTACATTTCTTTTTGTCTTCCGTGACACCTTCGTTTTTATCCTAATTGATTACATCTTTAACAGAATATTTCATCCATCACTTTTCCAGAAGATATTTATTCTTATTTCAGCAATTTATGTTACAATTAATTTAGCTTCGTGTTGGTACTTTGTAGTTGCGCAGCTTTTGTCGTCATTTGTTTTATATTTTGAATGCATGATCATATACTAGTTGGTACTGTAGACTGTATTCGATGTTGATAATCATGATTTGATGTTCAACTTCTGGAAATATGCAGTAGCTCAATGATATTTTTCAAGAAAGTGCCGGTAGTAGATAAAAACCATTTTTCCTATCCCTAAAAATAAATTAGTATTACTTAATGATTGTGTATAGCTCTCTCGATCTCTTCGATGATTATTTTACCTAAACTAATTATTTAATTACTTATTTTATGTATGTATTCAATGTTAGAATTTTCAAACGTTTGTTGTAAAATCTAGCATTTCTTCGATCAATTTCTTATAGCTGTATGTATTTCATTTCAATTTCACTTGAAGATTCTCTGTTGTCGGGAATGAAATATCGAGTATATCTTGAAGGTTTAATTTAAATTCTCTCTGCGTCGAAAAAATTTAATCTAAAAATTCACCAGAAGAGCGCATACGTTCCGTAATGCGTAATATCCTGAAAAGGGATATTCACCATTCGATTACCTTTGAAAGAGCACGTAAATGTGATATTTATAGCAAGTGCAACGCGCATTCACTACCTTTAATTACAACAATGCATGTAGAATACCTGCATACAGGCATAATGTCCCGTTCATATATGCATATATACGCGATGTATGGGGTGCGTGGTGCGTGCAATACCTATGTAACATATATAACACGTATGTACGCATATACACACGCGAAGGGAGAGAAAGGGTGCACTGGTCCTGTAATTTATGAGCATGGGGTGCAGTTTCCCCTATTCACCGCCATCAATCATGTGGCGCTGCAGTTAGGAAAGAGGGTGTAAACCAGCCCCGACGGCAAGTGCAATATATGACGGGTGTCCCTTACCCTAGGGGCATTGTGACTTGATTAACAATTCTATTTACCTGTTACCCAAAGGTGTATATTGTAACAGTGGGGTTTCTTTATTATTCATCCGCCCTGCTAGAATGACCACTTTTTTACGAAAATTATGTTTAAAAACCGCAATAACTAACTTGGTTTGGTAAGCTTTGTACGTGGAAACATATTCTTACTTGACGGGTAAAAACTAGCAAATAAGGATGATTCAAACTTCTGCGAATATATTTTTAGTAATAAATATTAAGAAAGAAACTAGTTCTTCTATATGCATATATTCAATTTGAAATAAAATCAACGTAAATAAATTATGATAAGTACAGGAAAATGTAAAAGCGGGAAATAGCGAAGAAATAACTTCAAGAGAATATACATACATGTAAAACGGAATTGTCGATCGAACTTTGTAGGAGGCTGACGTAATGTTCCTATCTGTTGGTAAATCCTCGTGTAGGTTTGTTAAGAACTTCTTTTAACGGAAATAACATAATAACGTTTTAGGGGTTGTATCAGAGCTATTACAGAGTCAATTACAGCCAGTCATACGTGCCTTCATACTATGTGCAGTAAAATAAATTATCCCTGATTGTGGTTTTGGTTGAATAATGGCTGTACAATGACATCAGTCATATTTAGATTACTCTTCTGATAATTCATCAATAGAGATGATGGTTTAGTTGGTCTACATGGTTTCAATTTGATAAAAAATTAGAGGTAAGATTGAAAAATAGAAGAAAGAAGTATGCAATGATAGTGAACTTAAAAAAGAAGTTGGAAAGCGTAAATATGGTATTATGGTATTATTTAGTACTTGAGGAGTTACTAACCTGATTTCCTCGGTTATTCTAATCTTCAAATCTTCAAATCTTCAATATTATTAGGTCGATTTTGGTACACTACTCCACAAGAAGAAATCGAGTGGAGTTAGATCGGGAGATCTTGCTAGCCGTTTAATTCTTCTTTACCTGCTAATCCATTTGTTTGCGAAAATCGTAATAGCAAATAGTTGTCACCATTTAAAGTACCTTCGATAAAACGTTGACTTTTTGGCATCAAGTGTGGATTTTCAGGTGGCCGATATCTATGGTTTTGCCTATTGACAGGCCTGTTTAGGTAGAAGGTACATAGAAAATTATGCGTCTTGAATATTCTAGGTTGGTATTGCATCCATCCATCGTTATGCCACAAAATTCAACTCTTCTGTCGAAATCTTCCTCCTGAAGTTCTTGCACCAATTTTATTTTATACGGATGCCATTTCTTCTTTTTTAGACACTTTTAGAACAGTAGTGACTAATCGGCTGCTGCAATGGAACTTCACGGCTTGATTTGTGAGGGTTTTCTTGAAAAGTTAGTACAATGTTTATTCCCTTCTTGTTTTATAAAAAACCTATACGTCCACAATATATATCCCAACCTACTTTTTAGATACAGATTTGAATTTCTTGAACAGGGGACTAAATGTATTTAGAAAACATGAACCAGGGTTTTTACTGGTCAAATATTTTTGATATTAAGAAATTACTTTAATATAGAAATAAAATTAGACCTTGTTACACATCTACGTTACTTGAATGGTCATAGTCAATTATATAAATTTCTTTCGGTCATTATTTCATATCCATGGTTTGATGCCCATATTGTCAATGTCGACTTTAAATAGTCTCATAGAGCTCATAATAAGTTTTCTTTGTTATTTATTTTGGCTCTTCATTCATATCGGAAGAGATAAGTGACTTAGATTTTACTAGTTTTGTCTTAATTGTAATTACGCTTTTGCTTAGGTTCTTTACTTGCTTCATATTTGTTTATTTTTTATATATCTCCCATGATAATCTTTCTTTAGTAAGTACAAAACTTGAAATTGATTTCGGCACACGAGTTTCATTGTACTCGTTGTCAACGAAACATGTGCCCTGAAATTAGGAGATAGTTGTAGGTTGAGGAATTGATCTGGTTTTATATCAATTATACTATATTGTAGTCCAGACAATCATTAACAAGAGATTAATGTTCGTTGAACATTTCCTTTCTTTGATTTTCTTTGATTTTAGCAGTTTCATTAGAGTTGTGGCACATTTCCTTCCAGCAGCCAGCCTTCCATTTGTTAGCAGCTACCGCGAAATAATAGTAGTAATCTCGAATTAAAAACCTAAATAACAAACTCTCTATGCCTACTAATTGTAGGTTTTGCTTTTAATGCGACTTTAGTTAGGACGACGAAGGAAATTTTACCTAAAATTTTAGCCTTAGGTAAGCTCTTTTGATCAAGAAGACATTAAATAGAATTTAACTACTACCAAATTTTATTATTCTGGCCTTGCTTGTGGTATTTTTATTTCGATATAATTGGACATTAAAATAAAATACATATACAGGATCCTGATTTATAACAGCCGACTTTTGTATTGGAGTGATTAGTAGGCATAGAGAGTAGTAACAGACTCTCTATGCCTACCAGAGTCTGTTACTACTCTCTATGCCTACTAATCACTCCAATACAAAAGTCGGCTGTTATAAATCAGGATCCTGTATATGTATTTTATTTTAATATCCAATTATATCGAAATAAAAATACCACAAAAGCAAGGCCAGAATAATAAAATTTGGTAGTAGTTAAATTCTATTTAATGTCTTCTTGATCAAAAGAGCTTACCTAAGGCTAAAATTTTAGGTAAAATTTCCTTCGTCGTCCTAACTAAAGTCGCATTAAAAAGCAAAACCTGCAATTTAACACCGCTTTAAACCCAAGGAACTGTTAAGCATAATAATAGCGTAAACTACGCTAACTACAGGGTATGCAAGTAATCCATATAATTTTGGACGGATCTTTCAAATTCGTACGGTCGAAATTTGTAAAATATCCGCGTACAGCTTCGTTCCAATCACGGAATGTGTCAGTTATAACTGAACCCGGTTCTTTTTCGAACATCCTTCAGATATTTCTGCCTGGAATCATCCGAAAACGGACGGACAGCAGAAATTATAGATGACGGATGAAAAAATCTGGACGGATTGTAGACTGAGGGCAGCATAATCACGTGGAAGTATAATTTGTGGTTTTGTGTTGTGTATGCATCGGTTGCGTATACGATGGAGTTTAGTGTTGAGGATTGTTGTACTGCCAAGGTTATACCTACCTGCGCGTTAGAGACAATTATCCGTTTTTGGAACTTTTTCACTTTTAATTATATGCTGTCTATCAAATCGGTAGGGATCCTTTTTGTTACTAAATATTATTTTCAATTGCTCCTTTTCCAGTAATAAAATTGCATCGAAATTTACATACATAATCATCTCTAATTTCGACTGAAATAATTTTTTCCACCAAGAATGAGTAATATACTGTTTTGATGTATCTACTTAATTGAGAACAACTAAAACGGAACATTGTTGGGTTCTCGTTTAATTTTGATGGATATCAAGAAATTACTGAGCAAAAGACGGTATGTGTATCAATTTTTTGTAGGACTCTTTCTTTTTAGTACATGGAATTAGTTATTTTTAAGAAAGTATTAATTGCAACACTCCATGAACTGTAAAGTCAAGTATAGTAAATTCATTGATTAAAATAAAAGCAACTCATCGTTTTTGTACACTTCAGCCATTTACTTTCAGCTTTTATTGTAAGACATGTTAAGGAATTATTAATCGAAACATGGCACGCTATTGATTTGGCGGCTGTTGTTATTGTAATTGAATGCTATTTCTGAGAAGAATATCTGTTTTATATTCCTTGAAAGTAAGTGGCGGCAAATTTTTCAATAGAAATAAAAAATAATGCTATATATGCTGTACCTACTTATTTATATTAATTGTCATGTTAATGTACTAGAAGTTTACTAATAAAAATAGAAAATGTAATTCAGTAAGAATTCTGTTTCGCTAAGCATTTCCTATAAAAAAGCCATTTTGAAATATGTATCTTGAGCTTGTCAACTGTTTCAACTCTGCGGCTGGTAGTTAAGCAATTGACACTGATAGACACTACTAAAAGCAACAGTAGTGCTCTCATTCTATGTATCTCCACATTTTACGGAAGCCCATTTTAAATTTTAAACCTTTACTTGTGTACTTTCACTCTTTTATGGACGTGTCTCAGACAGTTTTTTTGAACTATGAATATTGCCTTTAAGGTAGGGTTTCTTGATGTGTGCAAAATAGTATTGGCGTTAGGCAAAGTTAAGTATTCCTTTTATCGTTGCGTTTACCAGACACATACATCAGCTTCTAAAGTTAGTTGGAAAACAGTATGTACAATAAGCGTCATATAAAATACAAGAATTTACCGTTTCATTTATAAAAAGCTGAACATCATTTGTGGAAAATAATAGAACTGTGATCTAATATAGCGTATTGTATTCAAAAAAGACTGCGCTTTACGTTTAAATAAGTTTCCATTGTCTGGACTACATAGATTTCGTAAACTATTAACTGAGTTCCACTGAAAAACAATTATTATAATGGGGCGTGCAAAGCATTGTATATAAAAAAAATATGATAATTAAGTATAGAGTTGAAGGAAGAGGAAAGCATATAGAACAACGCACGAAATTATTAGTTGTTAAGCAACAATAGTTTCCAATGCACTTAAAGGGAAAACAAAACTAAAACTCATGGTAGTAAACGTAAAATAATTGACAGAGACGGCTTCTTCGCTGCAGAAAAGAAACTAAATCTTCCGTTTGGTTCATCAGTTACTGAAAAACGTTTATTACAACCTAAATACTAGGCTACAAATGCATGCGATATATTGCACAATCTGTAACATAGCTAATATGTATAATTAAATGCTTGGTTTACATTTACTGTAATAGTAGGAACAAATTCGATATGCTATAACTTGTTTTGTTGTCATTTCTGGTTATATTATTTTGGACACAACTATACGTATAGTCGTAGCGGAAATTAAGTTAACAGTGAGATATTTTGTGTATTTAAGAAATTTTAAAACAATAATGTAACATTACTGTTTCCAAGAAATATGTTTATTACTATGAAGAATACATATTTTAATCATTAATTATATAAAAATTAATAAATAACAATAAAGGAACCATGGGAAGTTACGTTGACAACTAAGACATTTTATTTGAAGAGGAGCATTTGGGAAAACTGATATCAGATTTGATATCTTTCGGCATTTATAACATCTCTTAGCCTATTTGGAATACCCATTATCCTGAAGGAATTCTTTCTTCTCCAATAGATCACCGTTCCCTCTAAAGCATCTGGATAAGTTTGTTTTCTGTGTTTCGCTCCTTCACTGGGATTCTTATACCAACCTTACCTCGTAGATAGTTGCAGATGGAATTATTAATGAGATTGACGTTCGGCAAACCCTAATATTCGTCTGTTGAGTGTTTCTAGTTCAAACTTACATGCTTCATACCGCAACACAGAACTACCAAAATTATTTAGGCTTCTTTCTTTTAGGTAAACTGTAAACGCTTCTTGGTGTACACTTTTGAAATAAAGGGCCTTTTACGTGAAACGCGACATTATTTGTGTATTACGATGTGGGCCTGACCATGTACCTTAGAGCATTTAAAGCAGCCCGGCCTAGAGTGACCAGTTTTGTGGAGCTATTCAAAGAAATGCCTGTGCGCATCAACTTAGAATCGTCATCGAATCGGTCTCCTTGTTCAAGCACACATTCTGCAAAACGTTCACCAGGTCGCTTCCACACTCTCTGTCGGTTATTTGCACCTTGCATACTGAAGTGGAATTCATCAAAGCACTCTCGGCCAATCATCAATTCCCCAATTTGCATGACAATGGGCTAACAGAATTGTCCGTTGACGCGTCAATAGATTAGGACACCTAGCAGGGTCTCGAACATGAAGATCGACTTCTTCTAACTGTCACTCAAGACGTTTACTATCAAAAATCGGTCATCTCTCACCGAAGTTGTTCGCATTGTTCCTTGTTGGTATTCTTCTTACATCACCAGTTACCTGAAGCCCCCTAGATGGCTAGGAGATAGTCAATTGGTTAAGTCCAAGAAGATTTGATGTATATTGTTAATTACTTCCGTCATGAAGCAAAGTCACGGCTCTTACAGCACTCCCACGATCTAAAGCGCCCATCATAAGGAAAAGTGTTAAACAACAGAAAAAATCAAATGGAAAACGAAAAATAAAATTATGTAACAACTTTTAACAATTAAACTTAATTTTTCATCAACAATATTAAATCGACTCAATAAACATTGAAGTACGTCTGTTTAAATTCTATTTTTGTTTCATATACTGCGATTTCATTTTATATCCAAGCAAAATAAATTAACTTAATTGTTCGCAACAAAAAACAAAATTTTATTAATATGCGATAATTTCCGCCGCTGAGTTCATAATTGCACAAAACGTGGCAACAAAGTCTAGAATAGAAAAGGAGGATATTTTACGTAATTTGTACGGTCCAAAGTGCTGCCAAAGTATCTGTATTGATTCTGATAAATCATTTGAATAATTTGCTAAAATATGCAAGCAATTTCTTCCTTTTTCTGGTACCCATATGTACGTTCAAAATAATTTAGAAAAAAATACCAACTAGATGCCCTGAAACTTATTGTAGTAATGAAAATGGTGGATGCTGTGCAATTACACTACAATGTTTTGATAAAATACCAAAATATTCCAATATTATGATTATAAGAGACAAATACAGTTAAAGTAATGCATTTTACAAAGAATAACATAATCACAAAGGTTTACTTACGTATTAGCGTTGCTCATCAAACTTACATAATCTAGTCTTGTTTTACAAATTGTGTAAATTTTTAGTCTCAGGGTATGTACATATTGTACATCTAACAGTCTGAACTAATAATTGTATAAATTCGAAGCATCATATAGTGGTATACATGCAACGACGTTTTAATTGTGAGTTTATCTACCTGGAAAATTATTTTTTTATTTTGGGTTTCTTCGCCATATGGCGACGTATGCAAGGTTAAATGTCGCAAGAAAATTGAATGCTACGCCTGCCCGCACGAGAATATGACGCTATGAATATAACTTCTATATTTTTAATAGAATGTACTGGAAGTATGTCAGGGATTGTACTTCCTGTCTGTTTTATATGCCGTACTAATACGGACGTTTTGAAACCGACCGTGAATCATTCGTTCTCCTACACAACTGTATGTGTCTGTATGTAATATGTGTGTTGCATTAATCTTTTTTATTCTACCTAGTTTCTGTATATACTTGAAATTATTTTCTAGTGTTTCGTATTTTATTTTGGATTTTAGATCTCGGTTAAATTTACCTTTTTGTGTATACATTTTGAATAGAATAGAATAGAAAAAGAAATATAAAGGAAAAATGCACTGTATATGGTTGTTGGCATATTCATTTTTCTGATTTTCTTACTAGATCTATATCATATCACTAACACTAGATATGATTAAAATTGAAAGAGCATTATAGAACTGTGACTTACAATTTAAAATGCGGTTTAAACCGTAAGCAATAGTTTGAGGAAATCAATCGATTCTTTGGTAACTTGTCTTTCTTAGCAATCATAAAGTGGTGGTAAATGAATTTCAACATGAGACTTTCCTTAAGTGACACTTTTCGCCCAAACAAATCAAAATATTACCCGAAATATTGGTTATGTTTGAATTTACTATTACTTTATGTATTATAACAGTCTTATGATTTATTTGAAGGAAAACAAGCTATATTTTATTTCAATATAACTTTAATATCAAGCAAATGCATAAAGCATTTATGTTGATAGTGATCATACTGCAATGAAGTTAACAGTCTCGAATTAGCAATAAGCGTTTTAATTTTTGATTTAAAGAAATAATTATCAATTTGAACATATAATTTAAATACATCCCTATTTCATTATAAATCAATACATACTTTATATTCAAGCAAAGTATTCTTAAAGGAAGACTCTAAGATTTGATTTAAAATTATATATTCAAATAAATGTAAATATTTCTTTTAAGAGAAGATTTTTCTGTGTGTGGGAATAACGGACTGAGAAACAAAGGCGAGAGAAAAAATGGAGACAAACAGTGCACCGCTTACCAGAAAGTGAATAAAAGTGAAAGCGGAAAAGACGCCCTACGGCCTTGAGGCCTGTTGAGCAATTTAAAGAAATATCAATATATTCTATATTATTTTAGTAGGTTCAATAACCGTTGTTTTATTGTTTCATCTTCTTAAATTTGACTTGCTTTATATACTTTTTGTTGTTTTGATGAACACTCAATGGGAAACACTGTTTGTTTACCAAACTAACAAAGATGTAATTATTAAACCAATCCATTGTCCCTTTTTCTTCTTTCTACTTCTTTTGTCTGATTAATTCTTTTAAACAGCATCTTTGTTCCTATTCTTTTAACGTCCCCCAGGCATCTTGATTGATTCTGCTGCACTTTTGTTCTTCCAGTTTTCCTTCAATTTTTGTTAAAAATCACGTCTCTGCACTTGTTGGGTTTGATATTTACCTCTTTGTAAACTTTTACGACTCATTTAGAGTTGTCAATATCTGTCTCTTAATCTTTCCTCTTAATTTTTGGTATTAAGGGGCCATGCCTGTGCGAAATTTTCGAAAAAATCAATTTTTGTTTTTTGATGGATCCTCAAAGTATAACGCTTCATGAATATTCCCTGAAAATTTTAAGTTGATCTGTTCAAAATTGAGAAAGTTATAGAGTTTGCAAGTTGAACGAGCGCAAGAATGACCGTCTGATCAGGAGAAGAAATCCGCAGATTGTTAGAGTATTGCACGAGCTAGCCATGAAGGAGTCCTTGAGTAACCCTTTCTATATGATCTACCTACGAAAGTCTTGGAAGCAATCAAGCCAATATGAAGACCCCAGCAATGAAAATTTATTGGAAATATGCAGAGGTGGTTTCAATCGAAGTAATAACGGGAGCTCATCTGGAAAATAAGTTCGAAAATTATTACGAGTGACTCGATCACGGTCGAAACAACTGCCCACGTTGCTGCCTGTCAAATCAACGAATAACTCATTTTGTTATTGAGCATACAGCAAGCGATGGGGGTACACTGTGGCCGTAACGCTCACAAATATGTGATAGAGGAAGACGAGATGCGCCTACAGACAGCCGAGCGGTGTGCTCAATCTAATACACGGGAAGGGAAAACTTTTCCTAGACAGAAGCAAATTGGGATTTTGGAGGCTGCTGCCGCTGCAGAGGAGTTATTATATGGACCTGGCATCGAAAATTCTACGTGAGCGCCTCAAATTACATTTCATCCACCTGTAAACCCGACCCAAAACTTTAAACGCGTTTTCTACCGAACGACTTTTTCCAAATCGGTGACCACGATATCTCGAGAACCACTTAATCGATCAACTTCAAATTTTACAAGCTTCATCCACACATGAAAATCTAGTACTTGAACGAAGGAATTTCCTTTCCAATGCCTGGTTCCTTTTAAATCAACAAAAATAGAGCATTTTTGTCGAAAATGTCATTTCTACTTAAAATTGCCACCATTCTTCCAAAAATCAATATTTCACCAAATCCTTCATTCAAGTACTAGATAATTTATTACTCAGACTGAAGGCCTTAATTCCAGGTGATCTTTTCCCGAGCAGCAGTGGTCACCACAAAAGACATTTCGGTCTGCACGAACCATTGTGTACACTATATTTATGGATATTTTTCGAATAAAGAAATCGTAGTGAATATTTAAAACAATGTTACTTGAAGTAGAGAAAGCAAAATTCAAAAATCACTACTCGTCTCCCCAGAAAAAATTCACAAAAATACGCTTCTTTTACAGCCGCGTGACAGGCGTGACCCCTTAAGAAAATTGCAGTAAAACAACCAGTTCACGAACGGATTGCAATTTAACTAGAGTAAAGAGGTATATACGGACTGCCCCCTAGAAAGAAGATATCACTGAGTCTGGAAAAACATGCGACGGTTTCCCAGGCTGAGCTATTTGCAGTAGCAGCCTGTCCTAAAGAAATCCTAAAGAAGTCCTTAATGTACTGTTAGGGGGCAACAGCGTGTTGTTGGTTTGGGTGTCAGGACATGAGGATATTAAGGATAAAACTAGCCAATGAGGACTCTAAAGGAAACTACCTAGAACCAGAACATACCTGTATGCGGGAAATCAAAGATTTTCGCCAGACGAGAAATCTGGTTATGACTAAAAAGAGAAAATTCAAAGAAATGCAAATTAACTGAATGTTAATTTAAACTCTAACACATTGTTAAATAGGCTAAATGCAAGATTCTCAGTTAACCTCATCAGAAGAAGTAAAAAGGGCACACGGTCATTGCTGGCTTAATAATAAACGGGAAAAAGGAACTGAAGGAACTCAGGCGGGTGGATTGCGGTAACGATCTACTGCAGCCGAATATAATACTCGGACTTCCATGCAGCAAGAGAGTGACCTTTGTGGAGGATACGGGGTTGCCTGAACGGAAGTTAGAGTGTTATTGGCGCACAGTACAAAGAACAAAATGCTCAAGTGCTTGGTTTATGACCAACCCCAAAAGAATGAATGAACGTATTAACCAACTCTCAAGTGTTTTTGGCTCTTTTGTTTATTTTCTCATGTGCAATTCTTTCTTCGTTTATTGAAGACACTAGATATTTAAATCTTCACAGTTTCAATTTATCTATCAATTGTCATGCCACCTAATAGTTCTTTCATTATTGTCTTTGTTTTGTCTTATATTTGTTTTAACTTTTTATCCTGTTGACATTTAAGTTTATTTTAATTTTACATTTCTCTGAAATATATCCCTTGCACAGCACAGTACCGATACGTCTGTTATCTCTACGGTCCTGTATTGAAAGCTCTGACATTTGATCTTTGTAGGGCATGTTTTTGATAGTTCATCTAGCAGGATATTAAATAGCGTAGTACATGTAATGCACTATGTTTGTCTTCCTGTTTTTTATTATCTTTCCCTTAGTTACCTACTAACAATCATCATCATGATCAAGTCTTGTGCTCTCCTATTTGTTATTAAACTATATTGTGTCTTCTTGAGAACTGGATCCATTTTGTCTAGTCATTTCAACGCTAATTAAGTGAAAAAAGCAAACGTAAAAGATAAGTTGTTACTGTAAAATCTCAAAAATGTTTGTATTGGTACAGGTTTTCTTTTTTATTTCAGTCATACAACTAATTTATCGACCTCTTGGAGAATTTTTCTTGGTTATAACTGACGGGATTCAATGATTCTCAAAAACTCTATATATCTTGCTCCTGTTTCTTATTCATATGCATATTTCATCACTTCCGTGGTATCCTTATTTAACATTACTAAGTTGGTGCTTTACAATCTCCAAGAAAACTTTGCGTTCTTATAATTTTAACATTGAAGATGCTTTGCATTTCCCATGTCAAATAGTTTATGCTGCTAATTAAATCAGATACATTTACATATATGGTACGTCTACCTTCATATTCATACCATCTCCAAAAAGCCTACCCTTATGTAAGTGACTTCGATCTAGTAAATTTTAACTTTCGATTGCTAATGGAATATTAGCCGACTCTTTACTGAACTTGAACTGACTGCAGTTCCTATTTTTTTTTTTTTGAGAGGACCGATAGTGGTCCGATATTCACATAAGGTAAGTGCTTTCAGTCATATTTCATACCGATCGGCGTCGAACCCGCTCTGAAAAATGTTTCACGTTCTTTTTTTGAATTCACCGTTCTCGTTGATCAGAACTCGTAATTGAAATGGACCTGCAGTAGTTTGGCAATAAATTCTTTAATTAACGATTGTGGTTTAGTCTTTGTAGTGTACTTGATATTTACTACGTCTGTGTGCATATATGTGTGTATATATTAATTGCTATTAGGTTGCGTAATTAATTGTGATTGTATCGTGTATGTGCGAGTGTACCTACAGCTAGTATACTAATGTTCCAGAAATGTAAGAATAACTAAAACGAAATTAGACGTACTCCATTTTCCTATGTGGTTACAAAGTTTTATAATATTTCTTCAAACATTTTTTTCGATTAACAGGAAATTTTGCGTTCAAAGGATTTCTTTTGGTGTTCGTTTTCCTTTCGATGAAATTAATTTTTAATCTATCATTTGTCATTTTTCAATTTCCTTGTATTGTGGATTTCTTTTCTATCGTGTACATCAGAATTTTCTTTCTTTTTGTAATGTTCCATTATTGCCAGAAGCTATGTGCGATAAAATTGATTTAGTGTGTCTCCATCCTTTCTAGCTAATTGCTAGTTTAATATTTAATGCTATAAATATATTTTTTTATTTGATTTTGACATTTTTGTTATAATAAACCGAGTTTTCTTATGTCGACTTCCTTCTTACTTGGATTATTTGCTTCATCGGTTTCCTTCGTTATAAATATAATAAGAATTGCCTAGGAATGATTGATACTCAAGATTTATTTGAATATCCATTACATATTAGAATACTTATCGTTTTAGATATTCTGTCTACCACTAATAGGTCAATCAAACAACGCTGGTGGTAACTGGTAGTTACATTGAAATACTTAAATACTTGGGAAGAGCTACAGCAAGCTCGTAAACGAATGTGGGCTTAATTTAACTTAATGAAGGATATTTTAATTTATTCAAGTGCAAGAGCTGTGTTTCATGTTGTGGTTGTATCGAAGAGGTACAGCCTTACTTCGCAGTTGTTATGTTGAAAATCGATCCTGCCTTTATGACATAAAGTTTGATACCTGCGAAAACATATTTCACCAAATAAGTTATCATCTTCAATGGAGAAGCATAAAGAAGATGAATGAATGAAAGATTTCGAGAGGGCGCCTTACGAAGATTGGTTCAAAACGGGCTAAAATAGGGGTATATATAAGGCAATTTTCGGATATTTGACGAAAAATTCATGTTCGAATATCGCAGTTATTTTGCTCCAGAATATACATATTCGGACCCGTAATTACGTAGAATATATCGGTTCGGACGTGGAGCGCATAGATTTCGAGAAAACGCCATCCGAAATTCGAGCAAAACGAGCAAAATAGACCAAATATAGGGGTGAATACAGGGCGAAACAAGGCATACTTCAGGCGGTCGTAGCGCCTAAACTATTAACGATAGAAAGTCGATTCAGGGGTGATTCTGAATCAGAGATACTGAATAGAGATACAGCGTCGGGGATGGAAGATTTGGAATCTACGGGCCAAAATCTATCGGATAGCTTATTTTAAACGTGATTAGACGCAAGAAATATTTTTGTCATAATGAGTTTCTACCTCAAAGCATAGAAATTTTCTCGGTTTTTCGAGATAGCATACTTCCGATAGAGCTAGCGAGTTCAAACTCAAACTTGAAAAAATTTCTTACCTAAAATTACCATAAGTTCGCTGTAGCGGGAAGACTATTATAGATAGCGCGTTCGTTCTTACTCCACTCGATTCCTAGGCAAAATTTGCATCTAGAAATGTCTACTCGATCGGAATCGAGCCATAAATAAAGCGGTGAGAGCGATTTGAAATTTGGCCCATAACGAAAATCACGATTTTTAACGTAGTTTTGGTCATTTCACAATTCATGTTCGAACTTCGAAGTTATTTTGCGTCAGAATATACATATTCGGACCGGTAATTACGTGGAACATATCGGTTCGAACGTGGAACGCCTAGATTTCGAGAAAACGCCTTACGAAGTTTGGGTCAAAACGGGCTAAAATAGGGGTATATATAAGGCAGTTTTCGAATATTTGACGAAAAATTCATGTTCGAATTTCGCAGTTATTTTGCGCCAGAATATACATATTTGGACCGGTAATTACGTAGATCGTATATCGGTTCGGACGTGGAACGCATAG
This sequence comes from Chrysina gloriosa, assembly GCA_038088585.1. Taxonomy (NCBI): domain Eukaryota; kingdom Metazoa; phylum Arthropoda; class Insecta; order Coleoptera; family Scarabaeidae; genus Chrysina; species Chrysina gloriosa. The sequence goes on from CM076088.1 coordinate 66,269,440, forward strand.
ATCTCAAGAAAACGCCTTACGAAGTTTGGACAAAAGGCCCAAAATAGACCGAATATAGGGGTGAATATAGGGCGAAACAGGGTAAACTTCAAGCACTCGCAGCGCCTACACTATTAACGATAGAAAGTCGATTCGGAGGTGATTCTGAATCAGAAAAAGGCGTTCTTTCGAATGGTGTAAGAGAAAATGTCGTAGCTTGGAAAAATCCATTCCTAGGGTGGAATTTAGCTATTTTTTACGATTTTTTCGCAGTTTTTCGCCATTTTCTCTGTAACCGGTGGAGTAAAGTAAAAAAATCCTACGCCGTTGAATTCGCCTCGTCGAAACTCATCGATTGATGTAGGATTGAACGTTCTAAATCCCATATTAGCGAAAAAGGGGTATGCAATTTTAGCGTTTTTAAGCTACTTTTTGCGGTTTTTTGCATTTTTTCGGCAACCGTTTGAAATAATCCAAACAAATCATATACCGTTGAAATCAGCGCGTCAAGACGCGTCGATTGATGTATGATTGAACGCGATTGGACGTAGGAAACTTTAAACGTCAAATATCTCCGTAACGGTTGGAGCTACAGCATTTATAATGCCATATTTGGAATCTACTCGTCGAGACCTATCCGATGGACCTATTTCGAACGTAATCGGACGAACTTTTCTTTGCCTCGAGAACGGTAAGAGATACGGCGTCGGGGATGAAAGATTTGGAATCTACGGGTCAAAATCAGTCGGATAGGCATATTTCGAACGCGATTGGACGCAAAAAGTATTTTTGTCTACATGAATTTCTACCTCAAAGCATAGAAATTTTTTTCAGTTTTTCGAGATAGCATACTTCCCATAGAGCTCCTATCTCTTACCGTTCCCGAGATATGCTACTTTGAAGCTTGAAAAATTTCTTACCTAAAATTACCATAATTTCGCTGTAGCGGGAAAACTATTATAGATAGCGCGTTCGTTCTTATTCCACTCGATTCCTAGGCAAAATCTGCATCTAGAAATGTCTACTCGATCGGAATCGAGCCATAAATGAAGCGGTGAGAGCGATTTGAAATTTGGCCCTTAACGAAAATCACGATTTTTAACGTAGTTTTGGTCATTTGACGAAAAATTCATGTTCGAATTTCGAAGTTATTTTGCGTCAGAATATACATATTTGGACCGGTAATTACGTAGAATATATCGGTTCGGACGTGGAGCGCATAGATTTCGAGAAAACGCCTTACGAAGTTTGGCTCAAAACGGGCTAAAATAGGGGTATATATAAGGCAATTTTCGAATATTTGACGAAAAATTCATGTTCGAATTTCGCAGTTATTTTGCGCCAGAATATACATATTTGGACCGGTAATTACGTAGAATATATCGGTTCGGACGTGGAGCGCATAGATTTCAAGAAAACGCCTTACGAAGTTTGGACAAAAGGCCCAAGAATAGACCGAATATAGGGGTGAATATAGGGCGAAACAGGGCAAACTTCAAGAGCTCGCAGCGCCTAAACTATTAACGATAGAAAGTCGATTCGGAGGTGATTCTTAATCAGAAAAAGGCGCTCTTTCGAATGGTGTAAGAGAAAATGTCGTAGCTTGAGAAAATCCATTCCTAGGGTGGAATTTAGCTATTTTTTACGATTTTTTCGCGGTTTTTCGCGATTTTCTCGGTAACCGTTGGAGAAAAGTAAAAAAATCCTACGCCGTTGAATTCGCCTCGTCGAAACGCATCGATTGATGTAGGATTGAACGTTTTAAATCCCATATTAGCGAAAAAGGGGTATGCAATTTTAGCGTTTTTAAGCAATTTTTTGCGGTATTTTGCCATTTTTCGGCAACCGTTTGAAATAATCCAAACAAATCATATACCGTTGAAATCAGCACGTCAAGACGCGTCGATTGATGTATGATTGAACGCGATTGGACGTAGGAAACTCTAAACGTCAAATATCTCCGTAACGGTTGGAGCTACAGCATTTATAATGACATATTTGGAATCTACTCGTCGAGACCTATCCGATAGGCCTATTTCGAACGCAATGGAGCGAAGTTTTCTTTGCCTCGAGAACAGTAAGAGGAGATGCAGCGTCGGGGATGGAAGATTTGGATTCTACGGGTCAAAATCTATCGGATAGCTTATTTTAAACGCGATTGGACGCAAAAAATATTTTTGTCGAAGTGAATTTCTACCTCAAAGCATAAATTTTTTTTTAGGTTTTCGAGATAACATACTCCCGATAGAGCTAGTTCAAACCAGCCAGTTCAAACTCGGTATGCTTATAGTGTTCTACGAGACGATTAAAATAAAATAAACCGGAGGTCCCTAAGTCTTACCGTTCCGGAGATATTGTACTTTGAAACTTGAAAAAAAATCTTTCTTAAAATTACCATAATTTCGTTCTAGCGCGAAAACTATTATGGGTAGCGCCTTCGTTCTTATTCCATTCGATTCCTAGGCGAAATCTGCCCCTAGGAAGGTCTACTTGATCCAAATCGAGCCATAAATAAAGCGGCGATTTGAAATTTGGCCCTTAACGAAAAACAATTTTCGAATATTTAACGAAAAATTCATGTTCGAATTTCGCAGTTATTTTCGTTAACTTCGGAAAGCACATTATCAGAGTAGGGTAGAAGAAGTATCTACTACATATGTATGTATGTATAATCGATTATTTGTGAATTCATGTTTCTTTTCATTTTCATTTACATTTTCTCATTTTGTACCGACGTTTCAGACTCGAATCGATAATATAATAGACATATGGAAAATAGATCTTGCTGTCTGCCTGCCTTCTTCAATTTGAAAATGTAATGTAATTTTATGCACATTGACTAGTTGATATAGTACGTATGTATGTATATACAACATATGTAAGCTCGCCACATAATTCCGCACGCATGAATTCCGTTATCGTTATTTAAGCTTTGTTTGGAATACCTAAATATTATGTAATGTTTCATCTCACGTAATATCTCAAACTCAAGGAATTTTGTTTTGCCTATTTATGTTAAGTTTCCCTTCTGAGTTTAATTCCCGTTATTCTGCATTTAGTACGAAAGTTAATTTCTAAGAATGGTTTGGATGATATTGCACGTCACATCGCTAAGAAAATACACTCATATGTTATATCTATTTTAAGTCACTTAATCCTTTTCACAAGAAAAATATCCATCCTCTTTAAAAACGGCAAAATTGATGCCTGTTTATAAAAATCCGATAAGAGAGGTACAATACATTGCTCTCACATCTTGTTTTTTGAAAAATATTTGAATTTTGTGTCCTGTGGAGACTGGAATCCTATCTTGATAAATGTAGTATAATAACTACCAACCAACATGGCTTTAGAAAAAGTCATTTAATAATTACTGTCTTTATCACCTTTTATAAACAATTAGTCTTCTGTATCGATAACTCTGCACACCGTTTGGGACAATTTTTCGACTTATATAGAGCGTTCGACATAGTAAATCACGAGATTGTGTTGAATAAGTTGGAATATGGACACAAACAAGGAGATAAACTTAAGGAATACACTTATTCTATGGAAATATAAAACATAAAAGTGCTACAGTGCTCAGTATTGGGCTCAATACTTTCCCCCTTTTTTTTTTTGTAAATGATACCTCCGATTTTATAGAAAACAACGATATTACACTGTATGTAGATGATATCACGCTGTTGGCCTCAAATTTAAATGAAGAATCATTGGAACAGAATTTACACAAAAATTTTATTAACGATAAGCAATTGGTTTAACAACAATAAGCTTCTTATTAATAACTTTAAAACAACGTACATCAAATCATCATCATCAATCAATTTCGAACGGAGACCTTTGCTTTACACTATCCCTCAATGGTTAACAATTATTACACCAAATCACTCAACATTCTTGGGAGTGTGGGTTGACCAATTATGAAACTGGAAATACATATCACTCTGCACATGTTAGAAGTATACTTAATTCCTTGTGATATTTGTTTAGAGCTTTAAATAGCGTATTGACTTGTGAACAGCTCTTACATACCTACCATGATTACCAAGATTTTGGAGTATTTCCAAACTTTTCGATGTTTTCATTGCTTACAAGGGGATAATACATTGTATTGCTGCTTTGAAAGCACAAGACTCCTGTCGTGATTGTTTTCTTAAACTTAAATATGCTCGCATTTTCTGGTTTACTTTTTTACGATTTACCCTTATATGTATATGAGAATAAGGGCAAATTTCTAATGAATTGTAATCTGCATGAAATCATATAATTACTCCCAAATCTAGATTAGCACTTCATCAGAAATCTTCAAATGTGCATGGCATTAAAAGGAATAGGAAGTTACCCAGTAAACATTTTTTAAATTTGCGGACAATTTAAGTTAAGTAACTCCTGGAATAGTGGACATACTCACCAATTTCTAAGCACAATGCTTGCGAATATGTTCACTATTGCCGGAAGTACCAACTTAAACTATAAGCGGAATTTAAGAAATGTTTACTGGGGACGACACAGCTTTAAAGAGATGAATTACAACAGGTTTAACTACAATTTCAACAGTATCTGGTATATATAGTATATAGCATATAGTTGTAATAGCTTGGTGTGTCGTCCTGATTCTTTTATTTATTATATTTTTATTATTATTTTCTTTTCTTTGATCTTTGCTATACTTTTTCAGGTCCTTGGAATCAAATTATTACTTACTGATTTACTTTGACGTGGAACGCAATACTTTGCGGAACACTACTAGAAGAAGAGGAATTGGTACAATTCACGTATACGTCTAAGGCTATGAATATCGTAGATAATATTAATTGTAGCTACAAATATTATCTTAGATTTCTGATTGAACATAGGAAATATGTATAATAAAATATTGTAAAATGAAGACTTGTACTATCAGTCCTTCACTTGTAACTGCGACCAATTTACTAAACTAAGCGGGCGTTGATGTAAAATTATAAATTAGGATACGACTGTTGCAAAACACAACAGGCCGGTGTACAACGAACATGCCACGCATGCATAAAACAACGGCGTACATATCTTAATTAAATATTCAATAAAAAATACCCCGATCTCCATATAAAGCCTATCACTTTTGAAATCGGTATTATGTAAATGGAAATTACTAAAGCTGATGTTCTAAAACCGTGTTTGTTGAATGTACAGGATGTTTGTGAAAAAGTATCTGACATCCTTTTTCGTTAGAAAATTCTTATTAAAAAGTATTTCATTATATTTATTTAAAGAAATGAGGTTTCCACATAGTTTGTTATTATCAAATGCCAGAAATTTCTCACTGTAACGCTGTGAATCAGAATTTGTGTTCTGACCAGTTGTTTTTGTAAAATGGGTTGTGTTGGTTTACTCATACTTACTCTAGATTCACTAATGACTAAAGTGAATTTGTAATACTTTATTTAATCTCGTGGATTTGTCATCTGAGGATAGTTCAGTTGAAATTCACATTGGGGTCCTTCCGAATAATGTGTGCTAACAGTTTGTTTATTTATTTTATTTATTATTACTTTACTTTATTAATATATCCGAACCAAGTAAGAGAGTTTACTGAAGAAATACACGTATGGTACATTAACATGGAATAGGTCTTTGATAAGATAATAAGAGGTAATATAAGACCTTTGGGGAATCTCAAAAGGAGTAGCAGAATAACTACTATAAAAATATATATAGGAGTTTAGTTGCGTAAAAGTAAGAAATCAAAAAGTTTTAATAAAATCGGGATTAATACAAGAGATCTGTATTGAGCCTACTACTTCTTAATGTATTAACCTTCCTATACTCACGCATACGGTCTGTGAGACCGACTTATATAATATAGTATACGTCTTTCATTTTGACGTGAGTATAGGAAGGTTAATAGCGATTGCAAGAACAGTGATGTAGTATTACTGACACTGTATCACATGGCTGAATTCTACACCACACAAACTATTTAACGTAATCCGGTGACACGTGTTTCACTAGGAACAATCCTAGCATATTTAAATCGTATTTTCCCGAATGAACAGCAGTTTCTTTAAATACTATTCAGCCAAAATAAACTCCCTCTCTAGAATCTGGGAGCATACTTTTCTACCTCCTAGCCAAAACAATTATGCAACTTAAACAACATACATAGGACGCCCAAAACGCGCAATACCTACACAATCCAAGGAACGTGTGGGACACTATACTTATGGGAGATGTCTCGAGTGTTGCAAAGCACATAAACACAGGGCACGACATTAAACTCGATAATTTCAAATTGATAAAATATGTAAATTCGCCGCGAGAACTAGATGCGCTCGAAGCGATACGCATAAAAAATATGAACCTTTCAAACAAAGACGATGGTCTTCTGAGTTGGTCTGCATTGTTTTATGTCTTACAAAGAGAGGTGTCTGCAGAGGTGTCTAGTAGAAAAATTGTCCATTTTTCATCCAAGTAGGTAGAAAAGTATGTTCCCAAGTTCTAGAGGGTAAAGTTTAGTTTGAATGAATAGAATATATGAAACCGCTGTTCATTCGGTAAGATTCGGTTTGAACATGCTAGGATCGTTGCTATCTAAACACGAATCATCTGATTTAATTAAATGATTTATGCAGTGAGAAGTTTATCGATGCGATATAGTGTCAGTATATAGTTCTGAATGTGGTATTAGATGAAATAATGAAGCAATGTAGACATAAACTGAACGAATTTCATGTGAGAAGCTGTAGAATTGAGAGTATAATGATAGCGGATCTGTGTTACGTGAACGATATGTCTGTGTAGTGTTGAGTCTAGTTACAATGTAAGAATACGAAAGAAATACTAATTTTGTCAAAGTGACACAATAATAACTTTTATCAATAACATTTTGCCGTATTACTTTACACTTTACGTCAACAAGAAATGTTTCTTTCTCAATTATCGCAACGGCCTTAATTTTAAAAAGGTAACAATGTGCTTGAAATTCTATTCAGACCAACCAGGGCGGCATCCCAAAATAGTAAAACGAGATTTTAAAACTTTCGATCAATTATACCGCAGTTAATGTTATTACGTTTATTATTTTCTCAAATACAAATCTTAAAATGTTCTCGAAAATTTAATCTATCGGATTCTATACAGAATAACAATAAGAAGAAACTCGTCTATAAAATTAATCTTTGAAATGTTTCAAACTATAACAAATGCCGAAAACACATAAAGATCCAAGTTTTCGGAAATCAAATCTTCAGGATTCGAGGCGCTCGACTTAATTTCTAAAAAGTAAGAATGTGCTTGAAATTCTTTTCAGATCAACCAGGACGGCATCCTAAAATATTAGAACGAGATTCTAAAATTTTTGATCAGTTATACCTATAGTGAAGTCAACCCGGAGACACACTGTATATAAGACGAAGTCTATGGTTACAGGAGCAGTAACCCGAAAGATTAGATATTTATCGAAGGCAAAACTAAAGAACAGCTACGGAAGTTTCTTGAACATATCTGGGAGCAGTTATTGACGGCATAGGAAGTATAGAGGATGAAAGGAGGAAACAATTGATAAAATCGGACAATTATTTAACCCTATAAAGGGGAAGTTACTGCATTCTCAAGGGAGAGGAACATAACAACGAAGAAATTTACAAGTAAACCAAACCAGTTCAATCTTTGGTTCAATTTAGGAAACTGCGGCATTTTCACATCCACTTAATCTTGAACTTTTAATTCTAATTTGCCTTAAAATACATATGATATTTTCAAAATAATTCTTACGTGTAACAACTTGCGTGGACTTCGCTGACGATACGATTCAGGAATGGATCGCTTTGAAATTATTTACGATAGTCTGTTGAGAAACGGAATCTAGAAGAAATAGATTTTGCTACAAGACAATGGTCCTAAGAATACGGCAGCACCTTTCAAACGTTTGTTGCTGTAACTACATATCCTGCTTCAATTATCCGGCTTGAACTCAATAAAGCATTCGTAAAAACAGATCATCGCTATGAAAACGACCACTCAATAATATCGAATGCTTAAAATACATTACACAGTCTGTCCCCGGGTTGACTTCACTATAGGTATAATTGATCAAAACAATTGAATCTTGTCTTAATGTTTATGGCGGCATCCATAAACGCCGCCCTGCTTGGTCTGAAAAGAATTTTAAGCATATTCTTTATTTTTAAAAATTAGGTCGAGGGCCACGAATCCTGAAGATTTGATTTCCGAAAACTTGAATGTTTAGGCGTTTTCGGCATTCGTTATAGTTTAAAACATTTCAAGGATTAATTTTATATATACGAGTTACTTCTTATTATTATTCTGTATAAAATCCAATAGATTAAATTTTCGAGAACATTTTAAGATTTTTATTGGAAAAAATAATATACCTAACAACATTAACTGCGGTAATAACAAAAATTACATGAAAGCCCTAGATGGTGTTAATAATATCTAATAATTACAGTAAACCGATATAATCTTAACTTAATTACTACGGTCTTAATGCAAATCAATGTGTAAGAAGTAGAGTTGGGCGGTCGCTGCTTTCTGTGTCCCATTACCAAACAACACGTGTTGGTAGTAGCGTTTTCGTCTACTACTGTTATAAGTAAATCTATAGTGGAATCAACCTCGCGGCAATGGTGGTAGATTCATTAACAGTGGTACGGTCAAATTGGCAGCATTTCAACGTAAAGTCGCTTATCCTCCTACCTCCGCATATATGGTGACCAATTTTAGCGACTTTTGTACTTTTGCACATTGTTGAGCAGTGTTAAAACTTCAAAAATGGCCAATAAAATTTACTCCATGCTCGAAATTTATTACCTAGGTCAATTCGTAGATGAGGTTACCTTTTCTCTGTTTCAATAGGTCTAACTGCAATAAAGACACTACGAGTAAATACATATAATAAAATTAAATGTTCAATTATTTAAGCTTAGTTACAAGTACATACCTACCCATACATACATTGTTAACGAGTTATTACCGGAAATTTTATGCGAAAATAGTACGACTGCTGGTTATAATTATCAATTATATTTCCATAAAAATATGCTAGTATCCGTCAATTCATGACCTATAAGTATGCCTGCATTTACGTAACGCGGATATTAAAAGAGATAATTATAGGTTGCGTACAATAATTACCGGTGAAACCCGACGCAAGACAAAATGTTAAAGCTGAATTTCTTATGCACCTACATACGTACGAAAACGACATACTACACACGTATGACGTATGTATGCATTACAATTACACAAGCTTCCTTTACTGCATCTGTTTCCTTTTTTGTAAGGCAGCGCGGGATTTTAGTTCTATGTTTGCGTAGATATGCAAATGTGTAACTTTTACTGTTACTTTTAGTATTTGTATACGAGTTTCCACTAGATGTATGTATGCACATGTTACTTAAAGTAGGACTTGTTCGCAAGCAAGCACGCTTTCAAGATGTATCGAGATGCAATAAATGCCATCGTTTCTTTCTTTCTCGTTTTAGTATTTATTTAGTTAGATATTCTTGTACATTATTCCAGCAATAGAAACAACGTATAATATATTATAACCTAGAAGTACTCTACATTTACAAAAACACACCTGTAATCCGTAAAGTCACATGAGAATTTGAATAATAAATTACTTCGCTTTCAGCTGTACTAATTAAAAGAAAGTAGTCACGAAACAACGTTGTATCAAAATTTGAAATGTTTGGTATCCGTTTAGAAATCGCAGATTATAATCCCCTTTTGTTTCTTAATGCTAGAGAACATGGCCCAACGCACCGAAGTCTAATCACTTATTGTGTCCCTTAGATAATCTATTCCATCAGGTCGGTGCCTTCAAAGAAACATATCGCTTTGCTAATGGCAATTCTTTTTATCTAGTCTGGCTGCAGGAGCCGAGACCCAAAAGTCTTGCACTGCTCAACCCTTGGCTGTTGGTTGGAAGGAAAACCAAGGCCATAAAGAAAAATTAGAGAAACATTACAAATTTGAAAAAACAAAAATAAATTGCCCACTTTTCGTCGTGGATTGGCCAAAGAACAGCCTGAAACAATGTGTAAATTGTTTAAATAAATATGATGTCTTCAGTATGTTGTGAAAACAAGCAAATGTCACTGGACGAGCCAGCAGCGGTACGGTATATGTACGTATACTGCTCGGTGACTCCGAAGCTTACGCCGAAAAGTAGAAAGTGTATAAGATTAAGAAGAAGAAGACAAATAATAGCTACAAGAAAATATATCTCCCAATGAGTATATAGGAGGTTGGTGTCGCACAAGGTGGTGGTTTGCCCTGTACACTATATGTGCCTCATTCCGTAAGAAAAAGGAACAACCAATTTAGATATTAGCTTAGGATAATAGATAGAAAATATAGAAATACATAGAGTAATAAATAGAGCAGGTTGCGGAAATCCACGGAGAACTATCCGTAACATCTACAAATAAACACGAAAATGACGAATAAGAGTAAATGAACAGAATTATATTCAAGAAAATAACAAATTATAATTATATTCCGATAAAGATCAGTAGCCATCTATTCCCAGATGTCGAGCATGTAAAGAAAAATAGCAGAAACTGTAGTGGATTATTGGAAGACGATCTAAGCTGTCAATATACAAGAAGTTGGCACTGTATAAGACATCGACAAAATTCAACTTTTCCAGAATACATTACTATAGAACATCGTAAAAGCTCTGAAGCTCATCATCTCCAAATTAGAACCACGGACAAATAAATCAAGAGGTATGTGCAGAAGCACGACCTTAAGCTTCATTATTATAACAACGTTGACGCACTCCAATTCTTTGACAAGAGTCAGCAAGTACGAAGAGCCAAAGCAAAACCATGCGCGCATAGTTGACGTTAGGGCAGATCATAGTGCGCGAGGTCACTAGCAATCGAGTGTAATTATTATCAGGATTATTTCGGATACAATCAAAGGACTATATCGTAGTTTTAAATTAACAAGCAGTATTTTAGAAGAGATTAAAATTGTTGGTTGCTCCAATAAAGACTAGTTGTAATTTAGAAAAATGTATTGTTATTTAGTATTTATTCATTTGCAAAGAGCAACAGATTTTGCAGATCTAGGGCATAATTTACTGTACAATGAATAAAATTGTACAATTGTTTGCTGCTTTCGTTCTAGTGTCCAATCTTCATATTCCTCTTATTCTCCTGTATCTCTTTATACCATCTCTTTCTTAGCCTTCCTATTACACTTTTGGCGATATCAGAGCCCTTTTTAGAACTAACTTATTGTTAGGCATTCTTCAACTAGAAAGTTTTTCTGTGTGCCGCAGCTACATATCTGATCCTTTGTGTTTTAGTATACGTTCAGATGGTGGGTTCGTTATAAGGTATTATAAACTCTTGATTTGTTCTTCTCCTAAAACGGTCTCCACTATTTTTATGTTCTACTTCTCAATTGTATCTTATCTGTTTTGCTTGTCACCTAGGGTTGATGTGCATAAGTCACTGTTGGTTTTATCATAGACTTATTGTCTCTCCAGAAAGATCCATGAGATTAGGCAGTTGTCTGCTGTGTAATAGCCTGCAAAACAGGCACAAATAACATTGCGCATAACAAGTCCACTCTATTTGTATTTGTTGTATTGGTACGAAAAATCCGACTTATTGTGGATCTCTTGTCTAGAAAACCAGCTTGGTACTCCTCCAGTATATTCTTTGCATATTCATTTAATGTATTCCTGAGGATTTCAACAAGTGTCCAGCAAAGCAAAACCTTTAGTATTTAAAAAAGTCTTGCTTTGCTGTATTCCACGTGTCTTTAAGATTTCCGCGTGAACTCCGTTCACTCTTGGGCTGTTATTGTTGTCCATTTCTTCAATAATGTATTCTGCCTTTTCTTCAATTTGTCTACTTATAGCTATTCCACCTTCTCCAATTACTTTATCGTTTCTTCTTCGCCTTCATTTAACAAAGCATCCAAAGATTTTTTCCTTTCGGTCGTTTTGTTTTCGTGGTTCAGTTATTAGCGTTCCCTCAATTGCAATATAGCTGTTCTTACTTTTGAAGCTTTCCTCCAAATATAATAATAATAAGAACGCAAACTTTATCATTTTGTATTTGACTCCTACTTTGTAACTAACCAGAAATAATTTCTTCTTCTCTAACATGGATTTAGAGCTATCTCACATACCTTTTCCGCTTTTCCTTTAAGCTTGGAAATATCGTTTCGTTGGCGTAAGTGTGTATGTGTATCTGACAAATGACTCGTTTTTATCACCTGTCAGAATCTGTGGCATCAAGTGTTTTTATTCAAATGCGCTCCTCTTATGTATACACAGTTATAAATTAGATGACTTTTTTCGGCGGATGAGATACCCGTACCTAGTACATACGAGTGTGTATCCCTACGCACCCTTTCTGGAAACGTCACCGTCAGAACAGCGTAAACGTCCGGTGAACACAAAAAATGGAAACAAGGAAATAAAAAAGCAGTCGAAATAATAAACTGACCGGTTGGTGATTTACATCTATGGTATTTCTAAGCACTTAATTCAAATCATTAACAACATGGGGACAGGGACGCGACAAACGGCCTGTCGAAAAGTACGCGACGTAAATCAAAAATTCAACCGACGATTCGTTTATACCAAGGCTGGGAATAAATAAAAAAATCACGGAGAAGTGTGTAGCAATATCCAGGCGAAGAAGTACACGTTAAAAGAAGGATGGAAAAAATCACGTAAATTAATGCATAACACCGAAACAATAAAAGACAAAATCAAACATCACTTTTACCTTTACAAAAATTCGCATAAAAAGCGAGAGATGTCAATATTAACGTGGTCCGGTCTCCTATGCCACGCATATATGAAAACATCCCCGTTTTCCGCATTTCGAAATATCTCCTTTAACCAGGGAGAGCGAAGAGGATAGCTAAATATAAACCTATATCTGATAGAGAAGGATATCAAGGGAGAAGGGTTGAAATGAAAGAAGAGTAAGTACAGAGCTTGGAGATAGAGAGCTATAGCGTAGGAGAAGGATAGGAGTTTGTAGTTTTCCCGTTGGCGAAAAGGGGAACGATATATGCGGAAAATTCGTAAGCGTAACAAGGATACATTGACTGGGGAGGAAGTGAAAAGGAGAGAGGCAAGGTTTAGTGAGTTAGAGAGAAATAAATAAATTTTCGGGACGACGAAGATAGTTTTATCGTCAAAATAACGATGTAGATAAGGAAAGTCTTCGTAAATGTAATAGTGAAACAGGATAGGATCCAGGGTTGCACTCTAAATTAAAGAAAATAATCAGTACTAAATAATTGATCATTTTGAATTTATACGATGAAGTTTAAAAGCTTATGGTGTTTGTATTCATACTACCATTAGTGTTCATTCTGACTTCTTAAACTTTGATGGTGTTTGCGCGCATTCATTTTTCAAGCTTTCCTTGTATGTTTCTTTCTTCTCTTGAAATAGGAGAACGTCTTTTTATGATTTCCCATAATCAACCCATACTAGTCGAAACCCTTTCGTCACATCGTGAGTGTGTATGCTTGCATATGAAACATAGAATAGGTGTGGCTTTAAGGTAATATACATATGTATGTAGTATATGGAAGCTTTATATGAACTTCGTGGTAACATTTTGTATACAATACAATACAATACAAAATTAATCTTGGGTAAAGCTCAACATAGAGGCGTATTAAATTACATATAAAATTTCTCTTGATATAAAAAGCGTAATAACAACAATGTAGTTTTTTCAAAAAAGTTATTAAATAATGGATTGTGTATATAGGCCTGGTGGAGGTATGTTTGTACTCTTCAAAATTAATGATTACATTTGGTGTGCAAATGTTATCCCAGATTAGTTTCCATATTTGCAGAAACTAAAATATTTATGTAATTAGGTTCTTTATTTAACAAACGATTTAAGCAATAATTTAATTATCTAAACTTAGAAAAGTCTTGCTACTCTCACCATCCGCATACGCGTTTCGCGATTATACTGATAATCAGCGAGATATAGCTGCAAAAATACGTAATTAAGAACATAATGGTTAAATTCTTAATTGAATCTTCTCATAGACATCACTATTATATATATATATATATATATATATATATATATATAAGCTTCTTTGCGGGCCTTTCAGGCCCAGAGCTTCGTTACATTTCTCCATTGCTTTCCTGTCCGTAGCCTTCCTCTTCCAGTCCGCTATTCCCTTATCCTCCAGGTCCTCCAGTACCGCCTCTCGCCATCTTTTCCTCGGTCTTCCTCTCTTTTTCTTATATCCTGCTGTTTTCCATGCTATCTTCCTAACGGTTCTTTTTCGTCCATTCTCTCCATGTGACCCCGCCACTGTAAACTCCTTGCTTTAATGATAAAATCTATCTGCGATTTTTTATAGGCCTCATAGACCTCTTCATTAGTTCTTCTTATATAGCCATCTTCGGTCTTTTTGCCTCCTATTATCCTACGAAGTATTATCCTCTCCCATCTCCTTGCTATTTCCTTTGTAGATTCATTCAAAACCCATGTCTCGCTCCGTATAGTGCCGTCGGTCTTATTACGGTTTTGTATAGCCTAAATTTCGTGCTCCTAGACATCTGTTTTGCTCTTAGTAGGTGACTCATGATTCCAGTAATTCTATTGGCTTTACTCAGTCTTGCTTCAATTTCCTTTTCTTCCTCGCACGTGTTCGTTATCCGTGCTCCCAAGTAAACAAACTGATCCACCTCCTCAAAAGCCATCTCTCCCAAATGTGTATATACTTTGAACTTTCCTCCTATTTTACTACCCGCTCCCACTTTCATAACCTTACTTTTCTTCTCGTTTATCTGCAGTCCCAGCTGCCATGCCTCCTCTATCAATCTCTGTGTTATTTCTTTGAGTTCCTTCCCGTCTCTGGCTATAACAGCCAGGTCATCTGCGTATCCTATTATTTGGTGACTCTTATATAATATGTCTCCGTCTCTGTTGAGTCTACTGTTCGTTACTGCCTTTTCCAGCACCATGTTAAAGAGCAGTCTTGAAAGTGGGTCTCCTTGTCTAAGACCTGTTCTTACTATAAAGTCTTCCGATTCTCCTCCTCTTGTTCTTACGTTGCACGCTGTCTTCCTCAATGTCATGATTATTAGCCTTTGCAATTTTGCAGGTATTCCAATATCATTCATCGCATCTATCACTTTGCTTCTTTTCACCGAATTATATGCCCTCTTGTGTATGGTGAGGTTCTTTTTCTCACTGGAACTTCTTCTTAAAACCCTTTTATTCAAAATATATTTAGAGACTTATTTATTGACTTATCTATATTGTCAATTAATACGTAGTTAACCAAATAAGCTTTTATTTCTTCTTGAAACAAGGGCTACACTGCTGTCTTTCTCCGTTTTCTGCGAAACGAAAACTTTAATTCACCTTGACTTCAGTTCATCGAGGTATATCGCTGTTATAGAAACCTGTAGTGTACGTCGATGTATCCTAGGTTATTTCCAGTAAATTTTTACGAATTCTTGTAATGTAAAAAATGTTGTATGTAATATGTTTGAATGTTAACAATGTTTTTATTATCCATTAATATATGCTTTTATAAAATAAATAATTTCATTTTTAGTTACTTTTAATATACTACAATAACTTCAATTTGCTTACATAAATCTTACAATCTTACTATGTGATTTCCATTGTTCAACTTTTTGTTGTTTATGCGCGTAGCGTGTAAGTTATTTTGACAGAATGTCATTGTTTTAGGACTTTCTGTGTGAACTACTCACGAGGCAATTACCAAGAAGCTTCAAATGCATTCTTATAAAGTAAGCGTTGTTCAACAATTAAATCCACTTGGTTTTGAAGGAAGAATTCTGTCGGTGATTTAATGGGCAGATAAATAGTAATGCCACATTGATGGTGACTTTCTTTAGGGATGAAGCGTGATTTTATTTATCTGGTTATATCAATTCGCAAAATTTTACAACATGAGCTACAGAAAATCCACATGAGTTCGTCGAATTTCATGAGACTATAACTGCTGACCGATATCGTTATCTTTTAGACGAGTTTATAGAAAAACTAAATGATAATGAATTGTAGCACCGTTTCTTTCAACAGGACAATGCCCCACCTCACACTGGCTACAGCAATTCAAAAACATTCAGAACAATTTTTTGATAATCATAAATTTATGGCCAGATCTTACTCCTCTCGATTACTATTTATTTGGGAATTTAATAAAAGATAAAATAGAGGTGATTGCAAGAACTGTGGTGTAACAAATTTGGTAAAAAGAAAATACACTAAACCAGACTCCATAACTTAGAAGAACTGCAAGCAGAAATTCAGTATGAAGTTAATGATATTAGTATAGGATCTTTTGAAAATTTAAATCGACGAGCAAATGTTTGCTTATAAAATAATGGAGACCATTTTCAGCACTTTCTGTGAATTTAGATGAATAGAGTTATAAAAATAAAATATTTGCAGAAAATATGTTGTGTATGGCAGAGATTTTCAATAAGTAATAGTTACAAATTTGAATGCTTAACATTACTACTTTGTAATATTGGTTGCATACTCAAAAGAGGTCACGTAGGTTTCGTTTCTAAATTAAGACTCGGTATATTGCGCGTTATTATTATCAATTGGATAACTGCCTTACAGAATTGCGAATCATAAGGTTTCATTATATATATTATTATACTTCAACATTGAAAAGGTGCATAATCTGGTGCAGGAGTGGCGATACTTTTTCTGGTGGACTGCAAAAAATTTGGAAAGTTATATTTCTGAATGTACTAACGTGCCAGAAAGTTTTATTATATGTATATAAGAAAAAGACATTATTAATACATTATTAATTAATTGTAACAGAATTTCATTATCAGATTAACGAAGATATGATAATCATGTTTGAAATAGGAGAAAGAAAATAAAAAGTCATTCCATCATCTATTACTGAGATTTTTGGTGTTAAACATGTGACCACAAACATTTTATACCTGATTCATATTTGGAAACTTTCACAGAAAAAGTACGCTAAATTAGATCGAGCCGTCAATCTGTTTCTGAAACTTTCTTTTATGAATGATTATTTTCAAAAACAAGCACTCATAAGTATACGTAGGAGAACAAGCCATCAACATAGCCAGCGATAGTTTTTTTTTTAAACGATTGCAGTTTTACGGGTTGGTATGATTTCAATTATTTCCCAATCATTTTGTAAATTAATACTAATAATAATAATCGATGTGTATTTCGCACATTCGGAACGAAAGTATCTTTCACCAGTAGCTTTAAAAATTTTAGTTAGTTGAGCAGTGTAATTCGGGATGGAGAGGGTATCTTTTGTATGAACCGAGTTCGGACGCAATTAATTAATTCGGATACACTAATTAATATCTGTGCTTGATATCATTGTTTACTGAAATGCTTCTAAGATTTCGTGGAGGTACACATGCTGCTTGCTAGTACAAAAACAGACTACTAATTGACAGATGCTAGGTATTGACATATGTATACGCAAAAAGCATGATAGTAAGAGGCTTGCGGATTTGATTTTTGACTTGCTAATTGCAGATGGTGCGAAGTAAGGGTAGTAGACGGTAGCTAATAACACTTCTCTGAAGTTATAAGCACACGACCAACAATAAGTTGTTCGTCTATAAAAGCATGCCATATTACTAACAAATGTATACGACGGTCGCTTCATGGCAGTTATTAATACACCAGCTACTCGTTATTGGCATGTTCTTTTAATACTAATAATAATAATAATAATATATTCCCGACTTATTAGTCTCATTATGTAGAAGAAAACAAACCGGGAAAGTACTTTCTCAGCGATCTTTTCACTTAACTTTAGTATAGACTTTATTGTGTGGACTCCTTAACATTACTCAACTATATAAACCCCAATAAAACAATTTTAAAATACAATATATATGAAGTTTAGTTTGATAATGTCAGACATACATTGTTAGTCCAAAACAGCTGGGATCGATCCTTGAGCATACTAGAATTCTGTGTACAGTATACTGTAGAGATATATTACAGATACGGCATAAAATGCAAAAATCTGAATTTATTAACTTCCGTAGTATTATTCACAAGTGGCTCTTCTTTCCACATTTACTTTTAAACCTAAAAATAACGTTAAGTAACATATGTTTATATAAGAACCTATAAACTTATCAGAGTGTATCAATACTAAGGTTTGATAAAAGAGTGGATGACGTGTTATCATTAAGTAGTGTAAATCGGTCTTTGTCTCCACTTACGTGCAAGGCGCGACATTAAAATTCAAAGAAGTGAGGTTGTTAGTCCGGTTTACACTATTTAATGATAACACGTCATCCACTATTTTATTAAAGCTTAATCATAACTAGTTCTAGAACAATTTTCGGCGGCCACATGTGAGATACGAATCAAGTGTGCAAGCAAACATTTAGTGCGATATATGGCTAAACTACTGCTTATCTATTGAACCCCCTGCAGGTGGCCCGTTGGAGTGGTGCAATAGTACGCGTGAAGATTGCCTCCAAATACGTGAGTTCGTATTTAGTTTACGTGCAACGTGATTCACAGTGGGGAGTGGGTGGTTTTGCGATATTTACGAAGGCCTCCCTAATCCTTTTTCGTTTTCAAAATGGGACGCTTATGGAAAGCATGAAATAATTCTCATAGAAATGTCCGTGCTGTAATGATCACCAAAACATCAAATGTTCCACCACCATGGTAAAACCTGAAAGATATCTCCACGTTGGACAACGATCGACAATACAACATTTTACAAATACAAGTGGTTGTATTCCAGAAGCTAATACGTAAGGCATTCGAAATCAACGAGTTTCATACAATAAATAAATTAAATAAATTGAATAAAATTAATAAAGTTTCATAGAGGAAAATTAGTATTGCACTCCAAAAGGGAGCAAAATGAAATTAAACAAAATTATTCTATTAAAATTAAGGAAGCTAATTAAAAAGGGAACGATGGCACATTATTTTCCCAGCCTTCAATTACGATGGATGGTTGGAAACTAAATTTACATTAGGAGAGGATTGAAAAAAACAGAAAAGTATGGTCAGATTGTGCACAGCTATGGCTAAGGATATCGAACCAAGCTTTTACTTATTAATATAAAGTAAAAAAGGTTGCCTAGTTTTATGTAGATATAAATTACATTATTTGTACTAGATACTTGAATAAATTATAATAAAATATTTAAATTATCGAAGTCAGATCTGCAGTTCAGTAACACTGCTTTTATTAATTTCAATCATTTCTAAAACTCTCCTTGTTCTTGTATGAGATTCCTGTTCTACGATTTTTACCTTCTCAAGACAGGATAGTGACCTCTATAATATGTGAACGGCTAAAGTGTAATGTTGTTTCTTAGTTTTAATGTCGCTTTTGTGGTTACCGAATCTTGTTTTTAAGTAGTTGGATGTCTGGCCTACCTAAATTTTCTCACATTGTTAGCATGGCATAGAGTATACTACCCTTGACCTCGATAACAGGAGATCTTTTTCTTTTGTTTTGAAATAAACGTCATTCATTGATTTTAAGTTGTAAAATCCAAAGCAAATATTATCATTTATGGGCACCGTGATTAATTTGGATGTAATCTGAGGAATCAAAGCCATTTAAGAAAATGTGTAATTTATACGTTTTGATTTCTCTGATTGCTTAATGCGGGAAGTGTGTTGTTTACCAGGATTTTGTGACTGTGCACAATGGTTATTAATGAACATTTCTTCTAAACTCTTGAATTTTTCGATGAAACGAAAGATGACTTATTCTAATGATTCTCGTTTTTTATTGTCAACACAACCTTCAATTTCTGTTTTAGCGCAGTTAGAATGATAGCTAGTGTATTCACAATTTAGTTGCCAAATTCCAGCGTGGATTTTTAAAACATGAAATGTACAAACGGCTTTACTTGATCCTTACAGAAGCAGCCTTGACTGCATTGGAGGATAAACAAGTAGTATGTGGAATTCTCTTATCAAAAGCCTGCGAAACTTAGCAAATATGGAATGAGAGAAAGTGCTTGCAAATTACAAATTATCTTATCAAAAGATCTTCTACAAAGGAGCATTCTAGGTTCCCTTTTATTTGTTATTTAATTTAACGATCTGCACAACTTATTGATAACTACTTAACTATAAATTATGCTGATGATGTCACATTGTTAGTTACGGCTAATAAACTGGATATTGTCGGGTAAAGGTGTAGCGAGTTTGCTAGAACTGTTGAATCTTGGCTGAAGCTTGCGTATTAATCATAATAAAGCTAATGTTATATTATTTAAAACACTTAATCTGCATGACCAGTCAACTACCCTTAAATTTAATCTTAATATGTTTTTACATCCGCTTATTTCGGTTATTCGGAATTAGTAGAATGGCAGGATGGTAGGCTGTATCGTCTAATTTTGATACGGAAGAAAATTATTCGGATTATCTATGGATTCAATCGCAATGACTCTTGTGGGTCATACTTTAGGCATTTTAGGGTTTCGACAGTATTCCCCATCTATATTTTTTAAAGTTTAATATTTTTGGGTCAAAAAAGCCAAATCGCCATAACGCCACCGGCATGTTACGAGGCATAGGTCCAACTACTGTTACCTATTACAGACTCTGAATGGATTTATGTTCGCCTGAAATTTTATATAATCTTCCAACAGAACCAAAGTAGTGGGTATATTAGTAAATAAGGACACTACATAAAAAGAAACATTGACATTTGGAGTTTGGTGCTTTTGTTTAATTTCAGTAATTTTGTTTTTCAGTTTTGAAGTATCATTGACATTTGCAGAGTATTTGTGGGTTTATTGATTTATTTTGTTTAATAATTTGTAAATATTACACCAGCTAGTGGTCACTACTTCATTGGTTAAAATACGAATCTATTAATCAAAGACAACGGTCCCCTGTGTCGGTAATTGCTATTTGATTTACTATAAGGTGATATAGTTTGCCCTTTGTATGAGTCTTTAGCAAATAGAAAAATTGTTCGAAGAAGAGGCGTACAGGAACAGAACAAACTCCCAACTGGTTAAACCCGGTTTTGAACAGGTGCTAATACGCCTATGCTATGCCACCCAATAGGTAGACGGTGGGCCCCTAGACTTTCTGAAACAAATGACTAAGTACGTATTTTTATTTGACATACTAGCAATTCATCATATCGATACTACTAAATCCCTTTCGATTAAAATATAAGAAATCGAATATTTTATACTTCAATTTTTGTTACTTACTGTCGTGTACGCAATGGGGTTCACTATTTGGATGTTCCGCACATTGCTAAATAAAAAATGATTTTCCTTCTGGAACATTAAGTTTGGAGGAAACATTCGTCGACTAGATCCTGACCTGCGTAAGGAATACGCGAGTTTGATGGGAGAGAGACGCAATCGATGTGCAAGTGAAATAGGACGGTGTTTTATGGGTGGAACGGGCTGACAAATCCGTCGGGACACGATTCGAGCTCGGAACGTGGAGATGTTAGGATGTTGCTTTTACGTACTGCGCCCCATTCTTTCGAACTTTTTCCTCATCTAATTTCATTAAAATAATTAATTTTGCGTGTGTGAATGTTTTTAAATTTGCAGACATTTCGTGAAGTATAATGGTATTAATACATAAATATAGGAATTTCTTATGTTTTACATTGCTTAATCTAGACCACTTTGTTAATTATTGAGAATCTGTTAGCATTTATGCCATAAGCCTAGCAAGCCTAGAGAGATTACATTTCTATATTAATAACATTAGTATGTAATAATTAAGGCTTGACAAACGAATGCGTGATAAGTTGCGTAAATCGGACTGACGGTGTCACTCCTCTGAATTTCAAAGTCGCGCCTTGCACGTGAGTGGGGACAAGAAGTGGAGGAACAGCGTCAGTTCGATTTACACTACCCATCATGCACTCGTTTGTCAAACCTTAATAGCAGTAGATCCCATTACAGCTCATGAAGGGTCATTGGGTTCATGATGTACAGAATAAAAATCTGGGAAAACACATGGAATGAAGTTATGAATAGCAAGGTAAACAAAAGAATAGCAAAACAGTGTAAAGATAGTATCCCAAGAGGGAAGACGTGAATCTGGAAAGCCATCAGAAAGAAGAAATCAAACTTCTCTGTCATTATTCGATCAATAACGGGAGCACACAAATAGAAGATGGCCTAGTTGGAAGAAGAAGAACAAGAATGGTCGTAAAAATGCTTAACGCAAGAAAAATGGGCAATGCTAAAGCTCTGTACTAAGACCACTATTCTTCCAGGGTCATTGGTCAAATAATAAATCGCCCTATTCAAGATGTGCGCAGTTTCTTTTAGAGACCACGACAATTACGGCGTACAAAATTTGCTAGAACTAAGCAAAAATGTAGGGCAGTATTGTGAGAAAATTTTAAAACTTCTGTGAAATACCTTACAACGTAGGCTATATCGGCATTTGTGCGAATTGTACGAAAACTATTGAAAAATGCCTTAGATGCATGTGAATCGGATGAATCGATAGAAACTCACTGTACTTCAGTTTGCCAAAATTGAAATAATGTGTATAAACAAGTTGATCATTTTTAAGTCTCTGTTTTTTGCTTCTTTTTCTAGGTCTTGGACCTGCTATGTATTATCCTGTGCTTTTTTATTATTATTCTTTCTGCGAGGACGATGTTCAGCTGTCGATCCATCTATTTTATGACCTTCCCACCGATTTTCCTTCATTCGATTTGTTCTTTGTTGTGATTCTATAATTGACAGTTGATCACATCGTCAAACTTCTCGTAGCACTAATTGTTTATTAGTTTCTAGACGCGTATTTCTCTAATAATGAGACCGACATCGAAAAGCGTGGTTTTATTATAACCATATTTCTGTTTGCTTTGAAACCTTGAAATACATTTAATAAGTAATCTTTTTTCTTTCCTTCTAATACAGATTTATGCACTCATATAAACCCTTCTGAAGAACTAAAAGTGAATTATGTTCTTTGATGGACTTTTAAGAGATGTTTTTTCATGTGCCTTTATACTGTAGAGATAAATCAGTAGATGGTCGCTGTACGACGGGATCGGCGACGATGTCTAACGGATTACTGTAGATGTTTTTGATATAATTTTAATCTGCATGGATGAAAAGGTCGGCAACAGGTTCAAAGTGGAGAGACGCGCGCGTCAAGTGCACTTCAGGCAGAGCAGTGCTCTTAGTCAGATTACCAGTTAGTAATACTTCAAGATACTAATTTTCCCAAGAAGACGATCCGACTACTAGGGAACCAATGCGACATGTGAAACGTGACATGTTGCTATGCGGGTAACTATTTGAATGTTTCGACAAAATAGGTAAATGTTAATATGTATGTATAGCGATCCATGTAGTACAGTGTTTTGACATGTACGCCGTGAAAAGTACTTGGAGTAAATGGAATAAATTTAATAATTTTGAAACGGTGAATTAAAATAAAAACGCTGAAGAAGGTGAATTAATGATTTTTGTTGCGCTTAACTTCAAAACGCTGATGCGATATTCTATTGACTAATGTTGTAATGCATTGGTATTAATCTTCCAAATTATTGGCATTCGTGAATTTTTAAACAACCCAAACAAAGAAAACTGTTCCTTCTTTCCGTCGTCCTTCCATGTCCTTTTATCTAAAATGTAGAGCTTGGTGTTGCATTGTTTGATTATTTTATCTAGTTCTTTCCCTGGTTTACACTCCTGTGCTAAGTGTTCCATGTAATTTACTGTTGTCCTAGGTTTCCCTTTCTCTCTTTCTTTCTTTCTTCTTATGTAGTCTCTTTGATGTCTAAACTCATTAACATTATTATAATCTCATTGTATCTTGCTAGTTATCCTCCTTATAAATTTCATTTTCGTCGCACTATTTGTGCTTTTTAAATTTAGGCTGTTCTTATATTGGGTCAAAATTTGTCGGAATTTTGGTTGCGTAAATTCTGATGTAAACGTGCGATCGATTCCATTCCAAACATATAAATTGTGACTGCTCACATTGAACTAATCTTTTCGTTGCGAAAAGTTTTGGAATTGCGAACCATCAGATTCGAATGGAATTCATCGCAAGTTTGCGTTAGAATTTAGAATTTAGCGATCGAATGATAGAATGCTGTTGTTTTGTTGAATATTATTATCTTATATTAAAATGGAGGTCGAAGAATTAATTAGTTTAGTGTTGGACGAAGAGCTTTATTGGATGTGAGCTATAAAAAATATCATATGCGGCATATTACGAATTTATAGAATAAAATTGCAGCGAGGATGAAAAATGTCTATCGAATGTTTTCATGTTTGTAATAATATTTTCTTTCTATAAATTTTCTTCTTCTAATTGTAGATGCCACAAAGGCTTCTCTATTTTCAGCAATGATAGAAAATCTTTGTTTCTGTTAACTTGAAAGTTCGAAAGAAGAAATTTCAGTGCTTCGTTCTTGATCAATAATTACATTATATATAAATATATATTACGATTTTATAGCATTTATCAGGTGTACCTTCTATACTATTTCTTGGTATTTTCAATAATTGGTTGAGGATGTCGAAAGAGCATTCAAGAACTCGCGTTGCTGACAAACGCTCATTGAAAATAATTTTCTCGGCTCCTGATATTGATCCTGGGTACGATCTCATTAAATATGATTTTAAGGGAAATCCTTTGTCACCTAACATTCAGGCACAACATTTGTACCTCATAGATTTTGAGGAGTATGTATGATAAGATCATCACTTTCGATATTTTTACAAAGTTAATTGCTTGAAAATAGGATTCCATCACCTTCTTTATCATAAGTCCCGATCCCAATTGTGATAAACTTATCATTTGGTCACAAGAATAGTGGAAAAATTATATTTTTAATTATAAAATAGTCTTTATAGGGTATTGAATGTTATTGCCGTCAATACAGCCTATTAACTTGCGAGGTCTCCATCTTTTCCAACTTTAATTAGTAATAGGCAAAATTGGTTCCTTTAATGGAGGACAATATTCTGCATCAATGCATCATCTGAGTTAGTAATAATTTCGTTATATAATTCAACAGTATAAGTATGCCGTTCATTTCATCTCGTGACGATTCGCTCTTGTGGAGGGATATTAACCGTTTGGGCTTCATTAAAAATAATAGTTCGTCAATCCCCGTGCATTTAAATGATGTTAATCTTATCAACAACTTCTTTGTCAATAGTTGTAATTACAAACCAGGACCTATTGATACGACCTCTTATTCGGAAGTGCACTTCTACAATAATTTTGAGTTTCAAAGAATTAGCACTAATGAGATGATTACGCATGTACAAAGTCCTAAATCCAATTCAGTTGGAGGCGACGGTGTGAGTATTTATATGATTAAGCTTTGTTGTCCATATATAATACCATATGTCACTCACATCATTAGCTCTTGTATTGTTGAGTGCGTGGTCCCATCTACTTGGAAGAAAGCTAGAGTGCTTCCGCTGCCGAAGAAGGTGGATATTAAGACTCTCGGTGATCTGAGACCTATCAGCATATTACCTGCTATGTCGAAGATTCTGGAGAGATTCAGCTGTGCAATTATATAAATACTAACAATATTTTACCGGGGGTGCAGTCTGGATTTCGCTCCGGATATAGCTGTACGACTGCCCTGGCGGCGGTTACTGATGACTTAATTGCAGCAGTTGATGCGGGTCGGATCGCCTTGCTGGTGCTATTGGATTTCAGCAAGGCATTCGATACGGTTGGTCATGGTCTCCTGGGACGCATTTTGAGGTATATTGGGTTTGGTCCAGGTACACTTAACTTATTCGGGGACTACCTTGGTGACCGATACCAGAGTGTTTTTGTAGGTGATACTGTTTCGAGTGAGTTATTGGTTTCTGCTGGTATCCCGCAGGGATCGATTCTGGGTCCCATTTTGTTTTAAATTTATACAGCCTTCTTACCTGATGCTGTAAAATTGTGTGATGTTCATGTCTATGCGGATGATACTCAGGTATATAAGTGTTTTGCTTCCGCTGACTGGCAGGATGCCGTGAGCGAAGTTAATGAGGACTTAAATAATATTTATGTCAAATCAAGAGAACATTTTCTTAAATTAAATCCTGAAAAGTCTGTGGTTATTCTATTTGGTAAAAGGAAAATCTGTGGAAATCTGAAACATGTAGTTGAAATAAAAATCAATAATCAAAACATACCTATTGCTGAGAGTGCTAAGAGTCTGGGCTTAACCTTGGACAATACCTTTAGGTACAGGAAACAAATAAATAATTATACAAAGAGGGTATACGCTAATTTAAAAAGAATCTACCCACATAGATATTACCTTAGTTTGAAACTCAAAAAGCGCCTTTGTGAACACTTTGTGCTCTCACAGTTTTCCTACTGCTCTTCAATTTACCATTCTGTTATAGATTCTGTGACAGCTCAGCGGATTCAAAGGGTTCAGAACTATTGTTTACGTTTGATTTACGGCATCAGAAAATATCAAAGAATTTCTCATAAACTCAAAGATATAGGCTGGTTGAATATGACCAACAGACGTACATTGCAGGCTATGAATTTTTATCACAATATTATTCTTACTGGAATGCCACCATATCTTCACCGACGAGTACATTTTCGACACGATTGTCATATTCGCTGCATACGCTTTGGGTACATGATCTCTCCGCCTAGACATAGGACTGCGTTTTATGAAAGAAGCTTCTCATACCACATCTACAAGTCGTATAATGATTTGCCAAATAGCCTTAAGACTTTAGGCCCAACTACTTTTAAGAGAGTATACCGCGAGCATTTATTTGCGAATCAATCATAATTATTTTAATTTGAATTTCTTGCTTACCTGTCGTTTGTGGCGGGCGCATCGTGGATTCTTTCTCCGTACTTCTTTCATTCTTTCTTTCGTTCATTCTTTCTTTGATTACTTTCCTAAAAGTTCTTTCCCTCCTTTTTTTTTCTCTTTTGTCTCCTTTATCTCCTAAATTTTAAGGTACTAGATTAGGCATTAGCTGCATTAGTTTGTATTTATTTTCCAAGGTTTAGATGATAGAGCAGTGGTGGGACTTGAACCCACACACTGAATCTCGCCTTGCGATTGTAGCATAATGATTTAATTTATTAATTTAATTTAATTTATGTAATCGTGTTCTAAATTTCTTTTTTAATTAATCGTTTTCTTAATTAATTTTGTGCATTACATGTATGTATTTTCGCGTTTCGTTTGATTCTGCTACAAGAAAGACATTTATTATTATTATTATTATTATTATTTGATTCAGTTAAGTACAAATATAGACAAGTTTTTAAAATAATTTATCCATATTCATTGCCAAGAACTAAAGGAAAATAATTGCAGACGTTTAAATGACTTTTTCTACTTCTGGGTCAATTGGTCAAAATCTATATATATAAAAATGGATTGTGCTTTGTTCGGATGCTTAAAACTTGAAAACGACTGGACCAAATTGGATACTTTCTTCTGCGGGTTTGTTCGTAATTGCTACGCGAAGGTTTATGAAAAAGAAAAATCGAAAAAATTTTGGGTAAAACGAAGTTTGCCTGGTCACCTAGTAATCAATAAAAAAGGAACTATACGTGCCTTAAGCGGAGGGCCCTCTTCTGGTTTACGCCATCCTTTCGACTGATTTTTGGTCTCAGGATTGAAGTAGAGGATCCATTGGCATCAGTTCTGATCCCAACAATCCCACCGAGCTCAAGTCTTGTTTACCCCCAATCTTTATCCAAAACCTGGTGAACCTGTCGAGTACCTATTCCTACATTAACACTTATTTCACGAATAGTTACTCGCTTGTCATCGTTCACTAGGTTCTCCAAGGCTGTAGACTGCACGTTTGGATTTTATAGACTAAATACACCTTGAATACGTTGGACGATATCTGAAGGTCTCATGCAAAAATAAATATAATAAATAAAAAGAAAATGAGCTCTGTGATTTAGACGCATTTTACAAGATTACAAAATTAGCGGTACGGAAGTACGCCTGGATCAGTCAAGGGACTAAAGTATACTTAACCCTTTCATGCCCGAATTATTTATTATATTTGTACAATGTTGCCTATAGGCAATTGTGGGCATGAAAGGGTTAACAATATTGCACATGATGGCTGCCTAAACGTGTCAAGATTTCTCTCTAAGCAATAGCGTGATCTATAAGATTTATGCAATTGAACTAGAGCCCAAATTCGTATGGTCATTCGAAACATCCCTCATATATTTACATTTGGAGCTATTTAAATTGGTGTATTCAACGTGAAACCCACTTTATGTAATTTTGTGTGCATGTAACTAGTGAAGTAATAAACATTATGACAGAGACCCTATCTCAACTACATCAGTACTAATATATAGTAGTATATGTTCCTGTCCTTTTGTGCAAAAGCTCTATGAACAGATTGCGTTAGTTATTACGATCGCTAATTATAATTTCTTGTTGCGCTTTTTTAAAACTGTTGATATGCAGCTTAAATTAAAGCAAATCTATAAACTTCTTAATATCGGGCTGGTTTTTGCATATACAGGTACGATAGCTATGCACCGACCGCATATCGATTGTACTGTCCTACAATATTCTTAACATTGTCACAGCACAGTCGGCGCATATAGTTCTACATGTTTTCATTAAAACTCATTTTTCAGTGGTAATCAAAAGGAAAGAACTCCTTACTATTTTATAAAAGAAAATAGCACAGATACACGCTGGGAATCAGCCTTTAAGTGTGCGGTATTGAACATTTTTCAAATAATTAAGGACTACGATTCAACATCTACTCTGTAGCCCTTTTGTAAACTCTATTTTAAATTTAAAAAATAAATATATCTATATGTAGCGCGGACAGCTTTGATTATTTAAAATATTAATTTTTCTAAATATTTTACTCAAATAGTTTCAACACTTGAAATACTAACCGGTTAAAATGGGCCCATTCGAATGCTGTTCACAGTGTTTTTGTTGTAAATTTTAACGCTGTTTGAAAATGAATAATATGCATGTATAATATTTAAAAAACAAAAATTCCGCTCTCTCGTCCCACTTTTTGCGATAGGTGTGTAGGAATCGACTGATAAATTTAATTTCTTTAATGCAGTGCTATCTTCCAAACGATCTTTCCAGCTCTCCCGGTATTTATTGTACTTAGAATATCGTGAATTTTCATAACTGCACAACACGTACTTTTATTTCCTATACGACAAATAAATTAATGAATTGGATTATTTATTTGGTTGCAAGAAAACTGACATTTCTTTTATTAGAAAAGCTGCCATTTTATTTAAATTTGTTTAAACCAAATACAACTCTTTCTAAAATAGAGAAAAAACGACTAAAGACGCATGTAAATCACACATCATATCACATAACATAAACACTGCTTTCATTTGAAGTCCATTATCGTTGTCAATTCTCTCATAAGGATGGGCAATCTATATGACTTATCTGTGGTATAGCATTAAAAAGATCTAAGTATTTTATATATTATATAGCATTAAAAAATTGTAATATACTTAATTTGCCATTACTTTCTTTCTTTATAACTAAACTCCCATAAATGCGTGGATATTACATAAAGAAATAAGACTCAAATGAAGCGTACTAAAAATTCTTTGCAGCAAGTAACAGTAAAGGGTTTTCTATTGAACGTAAAGAATTTATAATTGGAAATGTCGATTTGATTGGAAATTCCAATATACGAAATCTCCAGTATGCTGTTGTAAATAAAACCATAAATATCTATTTAAAGCGTAAACAATAAAATTTGAGGAAAAATAAAAAAGAACAGTTTTTGGTAAGCAGGATATACGTACAACAGTAAAATTAAGAGTTTGCAATGCAATAGCATTTTCAATAATAACATATTCTAGCAAATACTGGACGTTATACAGAAAGCACGAAATAAAGCTAACTGAAATTGAAACGAAATATGTTAAAAGAACACTGAAAAATAGCGAAGTAATATCGAGAAATAAACGAAGATCCAAGAAAATAAGCAAACCAAGGACATATGCTTGCACAGTTTGGAAAGAAACAAATGAATTGGCTAGGAAACTGAAGTAAATGGAGGAAAATAGATTAGAAAAGTAATAATAAAAGAAGATAGGAGAAGGAATTACAGGTCGGCCAAAAATAACTTGGAAAATAAGAATGGGGGAATTATATGCAAGGAGAGCAAAAAGAAACAAAAGAACAAATATTCTCGAATCGGAATAATTGAAAAAATTATATAAAGCATTGGTAATAAATAAGGAAATCTCACATGGGTCACAAAAGGACGAAAGGAAAAACGAAGAAGATGGAGAACCATAAACACATATTTGAATCCGAGTTTCTTCTATTGCCATATGTATTTATTGTCTGAATTGTTTTTATCAATTTTCTCAATTAAATCCGCTGAAGACATTTCAATCGATTTGGTACAATAGTGGAGTATTAACAATAGAAATAGTAAGGCTACTTTTACTGCAATGAAAGTTAGAACTGAACTAAAAAATGTATCGGTCGTTGTTCCCAAGGTTTTATTCACAATTAAAATGTATGTGTAGTGTCATAAGTAAGGTTTGATAAAAGAGTGGAGACGTGTTATTAACTAGTGTAAACCGATCTTTGTCTCCATTTACGTGCAAGGCGCGACATTAAAATTCGCAGAAATAAGGGCGTCAGTGCGGTGTATATTACTTAATGATAACAGGTCATCCACTCTTTTATCAAACCTTAGTGATGAGACGTGCAAATCGGGTAGTATTGCGTTAGAAGTAGTTGCTGCACTACTGCTACAGTACTGATGTATATTGTTATTTTAGACATTTATATTTACAAACGTTTTCAAGAAAACCATAGTGAATGTAACATTATAATGGTCCTATGTATCGTGTTTTGCCATTAAAAGTTACATAACCATGTCGAACAAGTATGCTTGTTCAAAACACATGTACACAATACTCATTTAATTTTGTGACTTCCTTGATTCAACCAATGGACAGTGCTGGGTAAATGCGGCTGCGAGATTTCATGCACTTCGCAATTACTAATCTGGTTAGTAATCAAATAATATAAATACCTATGAATTTGCATTTACGAGTCGAATGATGAAATTAAAATCTGGAATAAGTGATATCTGGCACATCGTAATATACGTTTTTTTTTTTGTATTTGCGTCTTCAGAAGGAATGCAAGCTAGACTTTTCATAACTTCATAATTTGTATATGTAGTACACAGTTTCACAGTTTTCTTTAATTTTACCTCATTTATTTCTTGAGACACAACATATTTATCGTATGGTATTATATGCAATGTAAATAGAATCAATTAAAGTTTGCTTTCTAAACCTACTATTGCACCGTCGACTTTGTTTAAACTTCTAATTATTTCGTTAATTCTTGTAAAATTAGTAGCGCAGTAACATGCAACCGAAATCTACGTGTCCCATCTAGTTAGTTATTGGTTGAGATGATAGACCTAACTCGGGTAACACCTCTTTAACCTTCCTATACTCACGCATACGGTCTGTGAGACCGATTTATATAGTATAGTATACGTCTTTCACTTTGACGTGATAATAGGAAGGTTAAAAAGCGTTATCCTGGTCGGTGTTTTAACATGAATATCTTTTACTAAAGATATTAATAGATCCATATCGAAAAATTGTTCACATTGACTTTCTCTGCCACACAATAAAGCCGCCCATCGATGAAGCATGTTACGAATATGAGACATTCTGAATTTGATTAATAAATTTTTAGATGATTGGTTTGGCTCCAAAGAACCAGCAATATCATTGGCGATGTGTCTGCAAAATCAGATTGTAACGACAGATTGATATGTCTGTCAAATAAGACAGAATTGCATCGAGTCACCAAACAATTAAATTTTTGAGTTTTTGAGCGGAGTAGAATAATAAATGATTAAAATTTGAAAGAAAAATATGAAGTGGATTCTTATTTTTCACCAATAATGTGTTGGGCCGTCTCATGGTGATTTACACGTTTAGTAACAGTTCATATCAGCTTAGTCTATTGCATCTTAAGCAATCTATGTTTTATGTCGCACTGCATCCCAAGCACTCTTAATTTTATGTCGCATTGCATCCCAAGCAATCTATATTCCATGCCGTAGAGTTACCAAAGCTTCTTAGGTTTGAAGAACTGGAAAAACATGGGGCTGCACTAGTTCCGGAATGTATCGCTAAGCGGTCATACTTCCTCGAATGAAAACCATATGCAATGGAGATCATAACACACACAACATTGGTTTTGGCCATTGACGTCATTGAACATAATATATTCGTTTAAAAATAAATTAATTCAGAATCAATTTGCTGAAGCAAATTTAAGATACCCACAATTTATTCATATAAAATTATGTGCTTAACTTCCCTGTAATATATACTTTCTTATTTCTTATTCCATGTATCTAGTGTGGTGTATAATACTCTGTGTTGTATACAATGATATCGTTACTAGTATTGCTTCATTTTTGACTGAAACTGTATATTGTCACATATGTACATACATATTTCGTATGTCGTACAAACAATCGAAATATAACCAGCTGTCCTGATGATAAATATTTGTTTTTGAAATATCCAACTGCCGGTTAACGAACAAATGTGTGCCGTCATTTTTTAAATATTCGACGGCATTATTAACTTGTGGTTAGGACTTGACTATGAATATTTGTAAAGAATTATTGTTGGGTACGAGATCAGGGAACAAATGTGCGAATGTTGACCAATTAACATTTATATAAGAGCTTTATTGAAAACATATGTAAGGAATGTTTGGAGTGTAGTGTGTACGCCTTGACATTTTGACACAGACGATGAAAAATTCATGATATTTGCCCGACTCAAAGATAGTAAAATGATTACGTGATCCACGCAACAACTGCACTTTGAAATAATTATTGCAAATGCATTCCTTTTTTATATCGAAAATTCGATGTAGTGTGAAGACAAACGCTATTCCTACTCTCACTTCCTGTTGAGCTAAGCGATAGCCATTGTAAATTACAATATCGGAATACGGGTTTATAATAAATTAAAGCAGTTGCATTTGAAATATGTTCATAAACGATGACTGAGTGAATACGTAGTTGTGATTAAGTGACAGAGATGTCATGCTCAAGCATCTTTGTGTAACCGCATAGGGAATAGTTATTTATAATATGTATGTAAATATGAATATAAATAATTAAATTAAAAATTTGTTTGGAGTTTAAGATAAAGCTACCATAAAAATTCCAAATGTTATTAATAATATAATATTCAAATCAAAAATTGTATGTAACTATAACGCACTAGGAGACACATTTTATTGCCTTATTTGTGCCGAAGTACTATTTTTTAAAGAACTTGACTGTTTTGAGCCAGAATGTTGCTGAAAATCAATTAAGTAGATGAATAAAATTTATTTTCCCTGTGCGTTGCACGCTCACTAATTTTCTTTTTATGTATCCTAAGCAATATAACATTTATTAAATAAAAGATTTTTTCAGTAAGTTTGATAAAACTTTGAACGTCTGTCCTTGTCACTTATTACAAAAACTATAATTCACTGGAATGACGTTTGCAAGTAGTAAACATTTATTATAAAAATAATTGGTTTGTGCCTAAAACTAATGCAGATTTTCAGCCTTTTTGTGATTGACAAAGTCGTCCTTCTATGCAGCTTATTCGTCGTATACTGCAAAGTGAAAATCTAAATTTGTTAATTCCACGCCGTTCTCAACAATTGAACCTGTCTATCATCTACACACATAGATTTGCTGATTTTGCTTACAAACACCCTGCGACTGATGGTCATTTATATCGCAAAATTCTATTCAGCGAAGTTCATTTTTAGCTCAATGGTCCGCATGTGATAAGTGACCGAGGAATGAATTACTTACATATGTTACAGTCTAGAATAATGCCGAAACAGCTACATATCAAACCCTGCACCATGATCTTCATAACTGACTTCAGGTAACACAAAAACACATTGTATGCAAGTAATTACAGAAACAAAGTCGAATCACAAAAATACAGTCGAATATGTAAAACTGTTACCTTCTCAAGGCATAGGACAATTGTTTACCACACGAAACAGAAATATTAAATTTAGTTTTTGCATTTGGTTTCTAAAGTTACATGTACATTCAAATATTCTATTAAGCACACAAAAAGCAACTATGCAAAACTATATTCTTCATACATATAGTTCTTTCTTCACCGAAATATTTCTTATTTTACATAATCAATCTTTCAAGGACTAGTATCTGCAACAATCAGCTTTCGGATTTGTTTACACCGACTGTCAGAACTAGAAAAGAAAAAAATGTCAATTGCCACGGCGTTAATATATTCAAACGGACATTTAACGATCCGCCATTGTATATTTGACCGAAATACTAAACACAAAAATACTAATAACGCTAAGCTACTTAACCTTCAAGCCAGTATATATTTTTTTCGCAACTTTTTGTTAGAACACATGAATTCTTTATGAACGCTTCGATTCTGCTTATGAGATGTTTCTATCTAATTTACGATGACATCAAACACAGGATTTGATCACATTTTATATAGGAGATCTTTTAGTCTGAATTAGTTTTAGTCTGTGTCGCTTGATATATACTGCTTTATTATGAATACAAAATACATTTACTAAATTGGATTTTCCTTACTTATATATATATATCTGTCAAAGTAGTGTACATTTTTACGCTTTGGAATTTCATTTGATATGGTAAATTAAGATCGATAATACTCTATCTTTAATATAGAAATCATGGGCTATTCATAGGTGCCCTGCTGGAATTTTTCAAGATTCATTAGTTGGCACTCTGTTTTTAACACATCGATGCTACAATTTCTTATATTCCAGAATCTATGCATTACAGAACGTACAGAATAACGAAAATGAGTGGACAAGCAAGTAAAACTTGTGTATCAATAAGTCTTAATATACAGTATGATTTTAAAGCTAATCTCAGGGAGTGGATGCCAAATTTTGGTTGTTAATTGTGTTACGAGAAAAAGCACAAAAGTACTACATTGGAATGTTAAGGATGTAGGAATTTATACTTTGTGAGTAGAATCCATATTACAGAAAGCCGGGTACGAACAAAAGATACATATATCTAACTATGTAACCTATTATTCTCTACTATATTCTATTTTTCTGCATTTATCCTAGATTTTTTGGATGATTCTTGGCCTCGTTTAACCCTTCCTTGGTCTAAACTCACCTCGCATATCTGTTAGAAAAATGGAATCTCCTCTTTGCTCTCCTTTATATTTTCTTTGGTAAGAATAGTAGGAAACATTTTACTTCAGTAAACAGTTTTCATTCTACAATCTTGATAATTTTTTAAAGGTGATGACGATGCTTCCTATTTTAGATAATGGGCGCTCATCAAATCCATCTCAATATCTATAGAAAAGAAAATGTCCCAACAACTTAGAAGCTTGACTACAATACTAAGTAGATTTCTAACTGAAGAGTTAATAGGTACTAAAAATTAAAGCAGTCTATGGACTTTGTCTACAAAATATCGAGGGCAATATTGTGTCAAACGGTAGAATTTCAGGAAGTTCTTTTTCTAATGAAAGCCGTAATTAATTTTGTTAACAGTAAGTTATATCTTTAAGTGGGACGATATTTACACGTAAATGATGTGTTCAAGTGGAATATTCTGTTCAACTTCGAGCTTTCTCAACCACTACCAATTTATATGTCACTTTGTACAATTTCCAATGTTTACAGTTTAATCAAAGAGATGTAAACGTAAAAATCGGGTCGAATGTTTAGCAGATCCAAGGACATTGAAGAACTCGAATCGTTCCAACGTGTCTCGCCTCAATTTCCAACTCGTTAACGTTAACGATTACGTAGAATAGGCCATCTCGCACTTATTTAATATTTATAGATTTACTTTTGCCTCAGAAAATCTTATGAATGAATTTGATACATTTCTTGTAACACATCCTGCATTTTCGCAAATTATGCATCTAATTAAAACAAATAGGTTCATAACAAATAAAATAACATTTCTAAGACAAACTTATGGACAAAGAAATACAAACACTAGTATAATTAGGTCAATATGTTAATGAAGGTCAAGTTGGGATATGACGTGTTTATTTACTTTTACGATAAACGCGTCTATCGTCTAGCGTCCAGCGCATATAGGGATATAATTTGCCAATTTCTTTTCAATTTTTTTTGTCTATTAACTTGTATTACCTCATACAATCTTATAAATAAATTTGACGAATTAGTTATGAAATATCCTGTATATCGTGCTGCCAAAATCTTAAAAATCATGTGTAAACATGACATTTTCGACGGGTCTCTAGTAAATTACCCAATGTTATGATTAGGTGGTGGACATTTCTTGCCTGAAAAGCAACCACTACGAGCAAAAGCCTCGGTGGCCATTGTATTATATTTAGGTCGAGAGTTGCGTCCCAACTTGCAATGAAGCAAGTATAGACGTATGGGTAGTAGTAATTTTTTAGTCCAGAATTGCCCACCACAACACTCGTAAACTTAAAATCTTCTTTTACTTGCGGGTTTAATGACCGTCCTAGTCCTATCTGAATTATTGGAATTTATTAGTACATACATATATCTGCGCAATAGATTTTTACGCAGAAACTAAAACTGTAGAATAACAATCCTAGAAGAAGTAGAAGAAGTGTTGAATCTGGATACATACAAGAATGTCTAGATGAAAATTAAACGAACTGTATCGAGTAAGACCGAAAGATGAGATTTTTACTATCTCGTTACTTTTTATAACTAATTTTGTTATTGATTAGTAGGAGTAAATTGAGGATGGTGTACTGTTATTATAAGGAGTTGAATTAAATAGGCGTCGGTTTCTTGTAGAAAAGAAGAAACTGGAAAGAGTTACTTGCTCTGACAGATATCTGATTATTACTAATGTATAGTCTACACGTATCAACTATACTGGAAGGTTGGAAGTCAATACGAAGTAATAGAGTAATTTAAATACTATGGATTACATTTGGTTCAGAAATATAGATAGATAATTTATTCATTCGCTGATGTTTAAATATATATATGATATATATTTTTGCGGTAGAGAAGTTTCTAAATTAAACACGTACATGTTCATGTGTATGCTCGTTCCCTTATATCAATTTTATGTTTACTTCATATTATTCTAGGTGAAACAATATTTAACTTACATGTAAACATCGGATGTATTTACATAAACTGGTGCTGAGTTGCCTGTGAGAGTTGTATGTAATGGAATAAACTTAGGGACGTTAATTCAATATTAACTTTACTGTAAACGTAAAGTGATATCAAAATTAGTTGCTACGCTGTTCTAATATTTCATAACTATTTGTATTTAATATTAATTACGGAATGGCTTTCGACTGCTTTTGTTTTCATAAACTGTACCGGCAAATTAATAAGTCTCCTGCAATTAATTAGTCTCTGAGGGTTACAGAAATCAAAGTGCATCTGATTTATATTCCAATCGTATAGAAAAATCTACTTTGCATAATTTTATAACATGCCTTTCAATATAAAGTAGGTCAAAAACCAAGGAAATAACTACCTACGTTGCGTGTTTAATGCAAAATTATCATCTGCTTGTTTTTTAAACTTGAGAACCTAACATTCACATATATCACTATTTTTATACTAAGTTTTCACGATATCGTAACGCAGAAATATGGATGAAATATATATAATTTATTCATAGTTCTGTAAAAGTTGATTGCTATTCGAAGTATACATAGTTTTCCTTTTAAAGCTAACCGATGAATATCGATTTCGAAGATCCGAAGAATTTTAGGTTTACAAACTCCCTGGGGAATGTCTGATTTATTACATTCAGCTGTCGTCGCAGCCCATGTATTTAAAATTCGAGTATTTTGGGAATTCCCGTCCCGACAGTTGTATAATAATTTTTGCATTTGATCGCTTGTATATGCGAAATATTGCTACTGACAGTAATTATGTTGACTGCTTCAATACATATTTTTACTATTGTTTACTACTACTATTTTACATTTCGAAAGCAATACATTAGTAGATATCAAGGATAACGAGGAAACTACACTTTCCTTATAAATAAATTAATTGCGTGTGAAATAAGTTCAAAATTGAAAACATTTTAAAAGTTTACTTGAAAAAAATAATTGAAAGTTTCTTTAGATTTCTAAGCGAATTCCTAATCGCCATCAATTTTCGAATAGCAATGCTATTATAGATTTTTAGTATCGTATTTTGTTTGTTATTTTCGTGCTTCTGCTAGTTGTTCATTTAGTTCTAAATAATGGGTTTTTAAAGTGAATGCAAATGTATTGGTAAGCCATGAGCGTCCGCAGAAAGTTTTCAAGAGGGAGGGGGAACAAACACAAGAATATAATAATTTTTATATAACTATGTATCTTTCTTTTCGTAAGTATACTATAAAATATTGCATCGTTACAAAAGCATATAAGTACATAAGCTAGTTAGTTTAAAAAAGTATAATTAATAATAATTTCGATATATTCAATAGTTACTAATCGTACAAGAATTGAATTCAACGCTTGTTGCAAGCAAATTTATTGATAACGTTGTCAATAATTTCTTTCTGTACCTCCTCCTCCTTTATTTTCTGCTTGTGCATACAAACCTGATAAACGTGTTTCTGAAATCAGCCTTATCCATGTTTTCACACGTCTTAAAGTACTGAAGCTTCTTTCAATAGTACACGGTATAACAGATAATGCCATACCAATCGTTATTGCACAACTAATAGAAGACAAATATTCGCATTGCTCTAAAACTTCCAATAAAGTTTGGGGAATATTAGTCGAAGGAAAACTTGTCCATTTCTCATACCATTTTTCGCTTATTTTTTGGCCTTGGAACTTTATTCTATCTATTTGGTGAATACTCTTGGGATGAAACTGAAATATTGAAAGTGCTATCTTCATTTTAAAGACGAAATTAAGGAATTTAAGCATGGGGGAAACCATTGATTGTCGATAATACTCTTCGGGTGTAATTCAAGGATGGTTGCCTCTATATTTCTGTATGGAACATCGTTTAGGTATCTCTATTGCTATTATTAATTTTTCAGCCATATCTACTGAAAGAAATTTCTTAAAATGTCTGTCCCAATTTTACCCTATGAAGTGTAAACGTTTTAAGTAGGTCTTCAATATGTTGGTACGGGGCTAATAAATTTACCTCTACCCCCTGTCATTTTTGCGATATCGGTTCGAGAATAACGGAATATTTTGATATTATGTTTAAACAAATAATAAACATTGAAGTACTGCATGATGATAGGACGCGATGCGCTTCTTGATGTATTGATCCTGTCAAATTCATAAATATTTCGTCTAATTGATTAAACACGAGTTGAAAGTTATTTGAGACAACCGATATACTTTAGTATTTTGATGCTAATTTGGTTTCTGAAAGTAAAGGAATTGTTGGCACAGTGCCTCTCTATTTTCAGTTTTCCATAAAAATTTGATTACAGATTTAGTAATTCCTATTGTTGGCCGAACTTCTGGTAGAAGGTTTATTTAATTCATAAGTAGGTTGAACCTGTGAAAAGCACAATTAATTAATTTCAGAAATCTTTTCTTGTATTTTTATTGTGCTTAAGAAATCTAATACCAAGTGAAAACTGCTCTATTGCAGCAATATCTGCAGTTTCGTCAGCTATGATTGCTGACGACGTATTGCAGGAACGGTAGTGCAGTTTAGTAACATAGTCTGTTTTACGCTGCCGACAGCCTAAACCAGTAATGTATAATAAAATTTCGTCCCATGGTTAAGGGCGCAAACACTTTACTTTTCATCAGTTTTTCCATTACAATTTGTGGAACTTTTACTAGATTCCAGAAGGGGGAAAGTGCTCCGTTTACCCTCCCCTGCAGACACCCGTGGTGTCAAAGCCAGTAAATTACGTGAGTGTATTCCCCATCATCTAATTGCATAGGTTGTTGCATAGGTTGTTGCACAGGTTTCGTTGGAAATAAGCCAGCATTGTCAATTATTAGTATTTCAATGAAATTCGGGTTTTAATTTTAAACATTTGAACTTATAAACCCTTCTTTCACTTGAGTATCTTCCTAATTTTTGCTTGTGTAATGCATGGAGCAAAGCAAGACATCAGCAATACACTGCAAAATCTGAAATTGGCTGTCGATAAAGTAATACATATTACATAAAATATTTATGCAATTTACACAAAAATACTGTGCCATGCACACGTCCTACGAATAGAGATAAAGAACCACCGTTTTTTTTTTGTTGGACTTTGTGGCTTTTACCGATAATACAAATATATATATATATATATATAGATATGCATCTATCAGTAACGTTACAGCAGACAATAGAAATCATCTGCAATGCACTCCCAAATAGCGTTCAAGGAAGCACCAGTCTGCACGGTTACGCATTGGGATAATTTCGTATGCCTTGACGTTTCGTAATATAATACCAAGGAAATTTCAGCAACTATTACTGATTTCATTACATTATGCATCGTATTTTACACATATAATACTAATAATTTATACAGATGGACTTCTATAACAATATATATTTTCTCAAGGGTCATTAGACAAGCCAACAATACATTAAATATTTCCGAGGTTGAATTTGTTTAAAATAAATCCAGACACGAAACTACAGAGCGAACGAAACATGAATAAACAAATACACGTGAGTATAGGAACAAAAACAATACAAGATAACTTAAATACAGTTTATAAACAAATAGTTAATGATATGCTCGAGTAAGAATATATATATATATACATCTGTTTTTATTGATCAGTACATGTGTACGTATATATATTTAATATAAATCCGAAAATATGTACTACTATTACAGTATTGTTTCATGGGTATCTAATTTCACGGTGTGTATAGTAAAATTTATAACGCATTCTATGTTATCAGTTTATTAAGGTATTATTAACATTAATCGGAAACACTACCATACAGAGAAAAATGTGGATCATATATCTGAGCAATTTATTTAAAAATTAACATCGAAATCTACAAACAAATATTCCAAGTATAACATGGAATGAAAGGGTAGAAATATCAGCTGCAGATAATGGAAAGGCAATAAAAGAACTAAACAGTAAGATAATAAAATAACATTTCTAGAGCAAGATGTAATTTCAAATGAACTGCTTAAATGTGGAAAATGCATGAAAGAAGGGAGTGAAAAAATGAAGAGTACAGATGAGGAATAAAGAAGGTACAAGTCGTCTATTACACTGACGAAACAATTGGAATAGTAGCCAATTAGATATACAAATGGGAATATACTCGTTCTATACTACAGCCCATCAGTGTATTATATTATAGTTAGTTAACGCGAGATGAATACGTGAACGTTACAAAAGGGAGTAAGTATGGGCTTGTATCATTGATATTAAATCTTAACTTTTACTCGTATAAATGTGTAGGGTGTATATTGTCACCGGACATTTAATTAAG
This sequence comes from Chrysina gloriosa, assembly GCA_038088585.1. Classification (NCBI taxonomy): domain Eukaryota; kingdom Metazoa; phylum Arthropoda; class Insecta; order Coleoptera; family Scarabaeidae; genus Chrysina; species Chrysina gloriosa. The sequence goes on from CM076088.1 coordinate 66,310,903, forward strand.
TTACAAAAAGCGACAACTATTACCCAATAGTAGTAAATATGAAGTGAAAAGTACCTGTTATGGACAGGCAATCTCCAAATTCGTTGTAAAATTGGATCATCACCTAGCTTTCTATGGCCGCTTTTGCTAAATTTCGACGTTTGTCACTAAAAATGTCTTTATATGTACCTACAAAAAGAATGTTCGACTTCAATCGGTTTGAATCACAATTCTACACTAACTTTATTTTGAACCATTGATTGCTTATAGTGGAAGTTAAGAGAACAGGATATATTCAATACAAAACGTCACTACTACATATGACTCTAGGTTTGTACGTAAGTTCTTTTCGAAACCTTTCTACAGTTTTTAACATTAGCGACAGTCGTTCGAAATGAAAATGTTATAAAACTGTGCTTTTGGTCTATTCCTTAGTTTGATGCCAAAGAAAGAGTATATAAAAGCCGCTTATTAATCACGCTTCAATAACACCAGTAGGTACCAAAATACCACTCCATAATGTTGATTATTTGCGTTTTTGAATTGAAAATTATAAAGGTAGAATTTCTTTAATACTGTAAACTCTCACTTACCACGGACTCGTCAAATGCAGTTTCGCTTATGCACAGTTTTAGTTCTGAAAAATGAAAATTAGTTTTTTCATACCTTTGTGTAGTGTCAATTTGCAATACATACTGTAAATAAATTCTATGTACATACAAGCTAACAAGTATAAAATTCTGGATCGGACGATTATCTTCGCTACTATCAAAGGTATTTTCTTGATGTAATATAATATAATATAGTGTTAATATTAAACAATTTAGTGATGGTATTTTCAATCTTGTTGTACTTCCCCTGTTGCAGGAAATTAATTTTCTTTTGAGAAAAAGTTAATAAAAAAGATGAATTAAAAACTGCCCCAAACAAAATTAAAACACTTTTGAAGGCAAAGATTACCTTAATTTGGGCTATAATAATTATTCAAAATGTTTGTAGTTAGAAAATAAAAATACTCACACAAACTCGAAATACTTCATATCACTTTGCTGCTGTACCTATCACAGACATCTTAATTTAGCGATTTGGATGGATAGTGATGAATATTTCTTATTTTAATCTTTCTAACTGTTTAACTAGAAGCACTTCGAATAATTGTTATAGCGCAAACGATGACTATCTGTGTGTTCAAACATACACTACACTCGCATCTATGATCGTGAACAGTCGTTAACGTGAACAATGCGCTAATCTGAACACGAAATTTTTGCATTACATACTCGACAACGTGACCACCAGGAATGCGAATAGCCGCTGTTGTGTTGTCACATTATCGGGACTGTAGTGTATTCTGATTTTGTAGGAAATTTAATTTTTACTAACATTCTATCGAAAGAAAAATCTTTATGGTCATGTGTCTTAACGTAATTTTCAACTCAAAACATCAAAACTTTGAGAATACACAGGATGTTCCATTTGAGAAACTAGCCTTGGTCCATTTTTCGCGAAACCACAAGTGCAGACTTTGAAAATATTACTAAATTGCTTCATATCAACTGCATATGCAATGGCAATATTGAAAACAGTAACTTTGAAAGTAACGAAGATGATTAACTTGTACTTACCCTCTGTATATGTAGGTGAGTTTATTAAAGTTTACTGTTTAATTCATTTTCTTACTTTGGTGTATTGTATATATATATATATATATATAATACCTATATATTAGGTACCCTCGAGAACCGCGGTTTCGTCAACCGTGCGCATGTTGTAGAACCTAACCTCCACAGTAGGCGAGGGATGACTGTACTTAACTTTTTAAATTTTTAAACATCAGATCTTCTAAGTCGAGCAATTTAAATTCAAATCATATGTAGGTATAAACATTCTTTTTATTTCTAACATAAGATAAAGTAGGTAATTTAAGTATAAAAATATAGCATCTTTAGGGGACCGAATTGAAAATTAAAACAATTTTCACCTGCCCTATTCCTACCAAGTATTTATTTTAATGAACGTTGCTTTTAAAATTTGGTCTAGTAGGTACTGTACAAATACAGTAGGTACATAACGGTTACTATGTGTTCCGTCGCTTTTATGTTAATGTGGTTCAGATTAAAAGTGTCCCGACTTTCACTTGTCAGACCTAAATATGGATCAGTTTTATCCAACACCGGCTGCATATTTATGCAAATCCGCGTACACAACGGACCGCAGTTCAATATACATATTCATAAATTGTATTTTATTAAGGTGTATATATAATGAAAACTCCGGATCGGAAGCGAAAAAGTGGTTCGTCGCAGCGGCGAAGGCCAATTCTTTATTAGGATGCAAACGGACTAGAAGTTGAAAAAATGCAATTAAAAATATTACAAAATTTACGTTTTACATTATGCATATTACATTTCACGTTTTATGCGGACGTTTGGAAAGTTTAATGATATTTCTTGTTGGTTTTAGTTCTGTCATAATTTTACTGCAATGACCTCTCTATCAAGGGGGATGAATATTTTAAAATTAATTATTAACTCTAAGTTATTTTCCTCGGATAACTTGTTGTTGTTTCGCAAATACTGTTTTCAATATCAATTCAAAAATATCTAACTTACCTTAAAAGAATTTCTTTATTTGTTATCACTAGGGTTCGACAAACGAGTGTACGATAAATTATCATCGAGTAGTGTAAACTGGATTGACGCTATCCCTCCTCCGAATTTTAATGTCGCGCCTTGCACGTAAATGGGGATAAGCGGTGGAGGGAAAGCCTCAGTCTGGTTTACACTACTTAACGATAAGTTATCATTCACCCATTTGTCGAACCGTAGTTATTACTAGAGACCGGATTATATGTTCGAAATTTGACTAAAATTTGTACATACAGATGTCTTAAATGTGAGCAAAATATGTTGAAGGTATTCTTAAAATGTCTAGATTATGTAAAATAAATATTTTCAGAATGTCGAATATATTTTGAAGTAACAAGGAAAAGAAACAAACACTAAGAAAATTTATACAGGTTTTATTAAACAGATACCTATCACTTACATTTCTATATTAAACATTACTTTCCTTATTGCGAGAACAATTCACAATCAAATGTTTTTCAATATTCTCAATAGTCTCCTATCCGCTAGTAACGATTTGTACGTTGAAAAACTTCGACGTCAACTGATGTGATTGGTGCATACTTTAAGACATTAAAAACTTCCCGATTTAAATCGGTTTCAACACCAAAATCGCCACGGAGAATTTGGTTTGCTTGTTGCAAGAAATCTAAATCGCTATTTATTTTTAAGATAGCATTAAATTTCTTATTAATTGTCTTATTTTTCCAGGAACTTTCTGAAATTTTTCTTAAATTCGTCAATCAAATGAGGAGACTCTCGTAACAGTAGTGATTCAATTTGAAGAATAACAATAGTTTTATGAACAAAATTATCATTGGATTGAATGAAGCAAAGTTCCTGGTGCAGTGAATTCTTTGCTAAAATTGATTTGCACTTTGAAATTGCACCAATATTTTCCTCTTCAAAACTTAAAATAAGTTCTTTAATATGGCCAACATTTTCTGCATAAACACTGACAGCTTTCAACCATGTTCCTCATCTTGTAATTATTTGAATGACGCAACATCGGAATGCATGAGCACAATTTTATTAATTGGAACAAAGTCGGGAAGGAAAAGATTCATGAAAGTTTTATTAATAAACCTAACTATTGTTGCATGGTTAGCTTTTTCAATTTGTTTACACGAAATCAAATAGGATTTACCAGGAGTGTTGTTATTTAAACAACCTATTAATAAATTTGCCATATGGCGTCCATAAGTCTCTGTGGTTTTATCTACTATAAAATATATAAAACTGTTATTTACAGTTTGCTTGATTTCATTAATTACGTTCTTATATACATTAATTGTGACATAATTTTTCCTTAAAGTACTTTCGTCAGGTACAGTATTTCTGCAATGCTTTTGCAAAAACTAGTGGGATATTAGCAGAAAGCAGAGCATTGATTAATTTCGAATTAAATACTTGTTGTTCACTCTGATTTTTTGGAGATGAAGATGAACCTGTTAGTCACTGACCTACAGACATTTGCACTAATTTTGATTGTCTCATTTTTTCTAACTTTTCTTTATGAAGGTCGGTCGAAAGATGTTGAGTAATTTGGGATTTTTCTCACATGGAGTCTGTAAAAGAAGAAAATTATAGTAGTATAGTGTACACCCTTTTAGGTGTAAGATAAGAAAATGATTTTGAAATTAAAGGAACGTATTTTTATTAATGAAAATAATATTATTCAGCAATCCAAAACAAATTTTTTATTCAATTGTATGGCAGACTAGAATTTGCAAAATAGACACGCACGCTTTCCAGAATACTTTTTCTTAGTTCAAAAGTAATTCTGGAATGGTCTTGATCCAGGAGGCTACTAAATCTTCTTTCACTTTTGGCATTTTTGGATAACACTCAGTAACACTTCACTTTATTCGGTGTTTGTAAATGATGAACATTTTTAAATGATACATGTCGGTACATACACCCCCTACCTAATTATTTTTAACCAATCACAACTCACCTTTATTCGTTTAATTTCCGATTTTTATTCTTAGAAACACTAACAAAATAATCTTTGCTTTTCGGTATTGAACATGATATTTCGTTTGGCAGTTTAAAAGCAATTAACAATTTCTTAGAAAAATGTAGAAACATAAATTTTGGCGTTAATCCCTATTTAAGTAATATTTATTTTATTATATTTAACGAAATATCGGTAGTCGTACAATGTAAATTTCTCAGAAAATCGTCTAATATATTTTGTATAAAAATAACGCGATTTTCAAACGGAAAAATACGTTAAAATATTCGAAATGTGTGGAAAGAAGCCAAAATATTCTAAATATGTGCAATTAAATTAGTGCTAAACGCTTTTATTTACTCTCATTCGTGTAGATCTTCAAGCGTTCAATTGTACCGTCGATAGTTATCGATATGCAAAAAACATATAATCCGGTCTCTGGTTATTACATACCTACTTTTAGTATTATATGTATAGAACTCAGATAACTGAACGTGAGGGTGAACCAAACTACAGGATAATTGACAATTTTCATCATCCCATTACAAGTTTCATTGACATCTTTCAATTAGTGGTGTTAGTCAGTAGATTACGAAATTAATTGTCGTAAATTAGCCAAAGAAGCTTCCGTAAATTATCGGCTGGCTAATATATTCTAAGAAAAAGATGTAACAAATCACACATATGTATGTAGATATAACATATTAGTCATTTGTGATCGCTGTGGTGTGATCATTTGCGTTTCTCATTTGTTTATAATTTGAATGTTAAGCGTGTCCGATGTAATGGGATGCAAATATATAATTAAGAAATAAGTGTTGTCAGCATTTTCAAAGTGAATAGATTATATCATAGTAGTGACATATGTATATCAACAAGCTATTAACGGATCTAGTTATTGGGTCTCATATGACAGAAATTATGGCTGGTTTGAAAACGGGTGAACTGAGTCCTGTGATATAATGGAAATCACTTTGTTGTACTCAGCGGCGGCTTGTGATACCATATATTCGTAGCACCAGCGAAGATAGCAGTCGTTTGTATATAGTCACATATCCTATTATCTGCATGCAATTGCCGTCGATGCACGAGCATTTACGAACTAATGTTATCTTCGCAGCAGCAGTAGCTCCACAAGCCGCCGGTGATTGTAGTACTAGTTTTAAGCAATGTAGCAACAGAAATACTAAACTGCCCTCCAATAAGGTGTGCAGATGACAACAGAATGACGATTGTTGATGTGTAGTGATATACAAAATAAAAAAAAGGAACAGATTAATCAAGGAGCTACTTATATCTCCGTTTGAATACAATTACGTTTGTGAAGAGTTGTAAAATCCAAGTTCTGCTGATGGTGACATGGAATAAATACTATTGAGTTAGGAATCGTTATTTTCTTTTATCTTTAAAATCCTCTTATTGTTTTTCCCAGTATTTTATGCTTTTTTATTGTTTTCCTTTAATAAAGTTTATAAGTAACTGAAATGTTTTATCCTGTACATTTCCTTGTTATAGTGGCTTTTCTAAACCTACAAAATATATAACGCCCCTTCGTATTGAAAGGGTTGATTGCATAATTGACAATTCTGAGTTCACCTGATCACATGTGCCGTGGCAGGGATGAAACCCAAATTACTCTTCTGGTACGATTTTCTTATCTTCGACGTGTTGTATCATGTATAAGACAACTTTAGAGAATGCGACGTGAATTTTTATGTTCTTTACATTTATTGACTTACGTTGACTTCATCTAATCTGGCAAATGAATCTGACGTATATGTATTGGACAATTCTGTTTTTTTCACAACTTATGCAAAACATTAAAACAGAAGAAAGTTCATTACAAATAAAACAAAATTCGCCAGAGAAAATATTTTCCCGCTATCTCACACTGAAGACGTAATTAATTTTTAGAGTTTCGCAAGTTTTATAAGCAACATTCTAGAGTTATCCATAATATGCGCTGAACTAGAATGTTTGTCTTTTAGACGTAGAAATGTAAATGATCTAATATCTGGAACAAGGTTATTCTTATTCGTTTTATTTTTCGGACAATAAATAGTATGTATGTATATGTGGAAGAACTTCGAACTTGTGAGAAATATAGGCGAATGTTTACAATTTAGAGAAAAGTATAAGCCCATGTAAAATATAGGCTATATGTCAAGTAGTGAAGTGTTTCTTTTTATAAGATGTCCTTTTCTTTAAATTCAGGGCCGAGTACGACGAACTCGCGTTTTTTGAATACCATTCGATAATAATAAATGTTGCAGGGATTCTAAAACAACACTTATTGCGCCCACATTTTTTTATTAATTTTTTTGTGACACTCATTCACTTATTGTTACTTCACATAAACTTATAAATAAATTCGACGCATTAGATATGACGAACCCTGTATGTACAAGTAGGTAGATACTTATTACTAGGGTTTTGATAAAAGAGTGGATGACGTGTTCTCATTAACTATTGTATCTTTGTCTCCACTTACGTCCAAGGCGCGACATCAAAATTCGGAAAAGTAAGGGCGTCAGTCCGGTTTACACTACTTAATGATAACACGTCATCCACTCTTTTATCAAACCTTACTTATTAGTTACGTGCATCGTTCCGTAGATGTTGTCTATATATATACGACTTAAGTTACCTTGTATTTAATAAGTTTTAGGTTAGATCAGTTATACAGCCATTTTGAAGAAAATACAATCCCAAGGAAAAATTAAAAAGTAAAATTTTTGGAGGCGCCGGGCATCGATCCCGGTACCTCTCGCATGCTAAGCGAGCGCTCTACCATCTGAGCTACGCCCCCTGTGGTGAACATAGTACTTGTGGTATTGGAGTGATAATTCTATTATATTTTTGTAGAAAACTTCATGCCATTGAGGGAAGAACTAACAACATGAAAACACAAAAAGTACAAAATCTGTGTTTTCGCGATTTCTTCATTAAGGAATAATCCATTTATCACTGATTATTAAATGTTAAATAAAGATGAAATCACTTAGAAATTCAGTCTCCTTAAATCTACACAATGTTTTCACAATGCTCAGCACCATATGCTAACGTAAAAGATTATTAGGAGTATACATTTATACCGGGTGATCAAGTGGAACTGTCACGATTTAAATTTCGGCGGGAATTAACTTAAAATTTGTAGTGGTATCGCAACAATATACCTATCTTCATTATCTATACCAGTGCCGTTTCATGTTGTTATTTTATTATTTTCTTGTCTTTGCTAGTATCGCCTTTCGATTTATTTAACCCCGTTGTTTTTACCTATTTTATTCAAAGAGCGAAAACAGCACTTTTCAGAGCTAATTCGTTGAGAGATCCAGTTGTGGTTTGTAGGTTATGTTTGTGTATCACAATATGAATTGTAAATATTTTTTTGATATATATAGATCATGGCGTTCTCGCAAGAACACGATATTTTTATATCACTGGCTTATTTCCGCACAGGAAGACAAAATGATGCAGGCAATTGGGAGTACTAGCGTTAGAATAGTTACGAACAGTTCGGGGGAATGTATCCCGAAATGGATGTGAACTATAACACATTTTTACATCTAAACAGAGTTGTGAACCAATTTTTTTAATACTGGTAATGTAAATAAAGCAAAACACGGAGGCAGAGAGACCACCTTAACAGACGAAGTAGTAGAAGATGTTCGACAGCGTTTACTCCAAAGTCCAAAAAAGTTTATACGTTAATTATCTCTACAAACAGGTTAAAAGGTTTAATTCAAGTAATACAGTATAATGTAATTTTTAATATTCATTAGACATTTCTTATGGAAGCTGTCAAACAATCCTCAAGAAGAAATTGCATATGCATCCTTATAAAGTCTCAGTTGTCCATCAACTGCAGCCTGATGATCCGATACAACGCATTCACTATTGCCAATGGTTTAATGCTACCATTAATAATGATGATGTTTTAGATGTCACATTCTTTTCCGACGAAGCATGGATCCATCTCAGTGGCTTTGTGAACTCACAAAATTATAGAACATGGGCAACAGAGAATCCACATACTCTAATTGAAGTGCCATTACGTTCACTGAAGTTAGGGATATGGATTCCCATGAGGTGGAGAAGGATTATCAGTTCAATCTTTTTAATGATAATATTAATGGGAAAAACTGTCGGAATTTAATATTGCAATCATTTATTAACCAATTGCATGATGATGAGTTGCAAAGAGGCTATTTTCAGCAAGACGGGGCAACTACACACATAAGTTATGAAAACTTAAGGTTCCTACAAGAAATATATACAAAACACAACGTTAAATGATGTAAAACCTACAGTGAGAGTTATGCATACAATAGCAGATACAAAATCAATATGGAAGTACCGTAACAAGTGCAGACAGCCCAGGGTTATATAGACTACTAATTTAAGATTACTGGGTGATAGTTTTATTCGATTGAGGATATTTAGACCACGACTTTTAATTTTATCATATCTACCCTGTTGTTTTTAGTTTGTGTAAATGGTTGGTCAAACAGCGGACGGAGCGGGACGGCGACGCGATGCTGACGGGACGTGAGCAGTTGTAATGTATTAGTTAAATTAGAAAATGTCACATAGAGCGGTCTGTTTGACCAAACCTTAAATGATTTATTTTTTGTATTTTTCCTGTTATGTTATCAGTAATTAGGTACAAGTTACCTCTTTTATGTATTGTTATGATTAGACTGAACAAAGTATATTGTGTTTTATTCTATTCTTTTGATTGTGGGTGCCTTTCCCATTATGTGGCTATACCATTCTACCCGTAATGCTTTTATGCATGTTTTCCCCATTTTGGATTTCTTCTAGGTTCGTGTCTGTTTTTAGTCTCCATTCTTTTGCTTTTATTATATGGGGCCAAGCATTGTTGTCATTATCTTCCTTTTAAATTCCTTTAGTTCTCTGTATTTGTTATTTCCATATGTACATCACAGCTGATATTTTCGTTGCCTTGTACAGACTTATGATGTTTTTTCTATTCAACCCTTTACACTCCAATATGAGTTTGTTCTATTGTATATTTGGGTTTTATTTAGAATTTCCTTTGCTATTGTCCCTTTGCCAGTTTTCCCTTATATAATTTCTAAAAATTTGAATGAATGTAGATATCGTACTATACCATGCATTAGACAGAACTGTGACGCCCAACAAGAAGAAATCGAGGAAGCTAAAGTCATTAAAAAAATAGAAAAACGCCTGGACCGGATAGTCGGTATCCTATCCGGTCCAGGTGTTTTTCTATTATAGGAGCTTCTACAAAGGGGTCAACGATTAATAATGAAACTAACAAATCTGATTCGAAAAATCATATATGAATGTACAATACCAAACAGCTGGAGAGATAATATCACAACCTTTATGTGAAAGAAAAAGAAAAGATTCCAGTAATTATAGGGACAAAAATAATAAATATGTAAATAAAATAATAAATACTTCATCCAATTTCATCACGAAAGTTATCAATAACAAAATCAGCTTTGTTACAATGTTAGCCACGGAACAACAAATATTTTGATCAGAAAGATCATGTGTAGACGCAGTTTTCATCTTCACCCCAAGTAATATAAAAATTATTAGAATATAATAAACGAACTTACATTTGATTTGTAGATTTGAGAATTAACAAGAACGATTAATTATGCTATATGAAAGGGCGTACCAATAAGCATAGTTCAAACCATAGTAAATATTTAACCTAACAACACACTAAGGTCAACGATAGGTTAACGAATTACATCCCAATTAACAACGGTATCCGTCAGGGCGACTCCTCAAGCTCATCAGTATTTAGCATTGTAATGGATGAAATTATAAAAAGAGTTAGCTTGGGTAAAGCCTGTAGAATGAGCAATCAAGAAGTAAAAATATGTTACGCTGATGATGCACCTCTGTTCGCAGAAAATGGAGGCGATCTTTAGAGCCTAACACAAATCTTCAACATAACAAGGAAGAAGTATAGAAACAGCTGACGAAAAGCCATTTGCATAAGATTGTTAAAAGATACACTTTGGTGTAAATTAGAAGTTTACGGTAAAGTAATTTATTACAAAATAGAATTGCCTTGGTATAAATATAATAAGGTTCGGCAAAATTGAAGATAAAGTGCAACAGCAGGTTATTAAAGCGAATAGAACTGAAGAGTGCATCAACGACGTCGTCTGGAGGAAAACACATCTCAAAAAGGAAACGAAAGCCAGAATCTACAAAGCGATGATGATGCCCATTGTAATATATGTACATAGCAGAGACTTGACTAAGTATAAAAAAAAACAAGAAGTCTACTGAAAACAATCCAGATGAAAATATTAAGACGAAATTCCGGGAGGAATTGTTTGGTAAAGAGAGAAGTGATGATTAGAATATCATCTAAGGTGGAAGTCATTAATGAATGGGCATACAAACGAAAAATATGAAGGGAATAAGCACATAAATAGAATGGGGAGTGACAGATTAGATTAGATTAGATTAAAGTTCTACGGAACAAGTTACCTGATGGTAGGTGGAACACGAGTCTGCCTCGAAAAGCAATGTAGTAGTGCAATGAGGAAAAACCGAAGAAGAAACAGGTTTAAGTTTAAAATAGAGGAATGAAGAAGAAGAAACAGGCTCAAGCCTAAAATGAGAGAACAAAGACGAAGAATTAAGATTAAATAATGTTGGTGGGCTTTTCTTGCTTCACTTCTATTTGTTTACTATTCTTGTGCTGTAATTTTTCGAAATCTTTCTTTTGCTTCTATGCCTCTCTATTTCATGAATATTTTCAATTTCAAGTTGTTCAAGTTGATGAATATTATGCCAATTCCCAAAATTTATTGGTATGTTTGTTTGGCTATGTGAATTTTTCTGATTGTGGGTCTTCCTATTCCAAGTCCGTTTTCGGAATATCCTTCAGATTGCTACTTCTCTTTTTGCTCTAACGGTCATCAGAGTTCTCAACTCATAATTCATTTTTGCCATGTTCTCTAGTCTACCATAATTTTCTTCATCTCTCTCAGAATTTGTCCTTTCACTTCTCACATCATTGCGAGTAACTCCATCCATTTCGTTCTCGACTGATCCTCCATTCTTCGGTTTGGGTATTATCTATGGAAACACTTTTACATAGTCTTCGAGTTTGGCATTTTCTAGTGTGACAATTGCTTTGAAACTTATGTAGCAATTATAGAGAGCTCACACAGTTTTTGGGCTAATATGTCTATAAAAGTTGCTATTTAGTTCTTCGGATTTGTAACAGCTGTTATATGTACAATACTTTAGTCAATATTGCTATATGTTAGACACTATGATACTGATTTCAATACTTGAGAAAGCAGTAGTTACTTAGAATAATTTTCTTTACGTTTCCCCATGTATCGTATTCCAAATGGGAAATCTTACTCATTTCTATTTTAAAAGGATCTTGATAAATATTGCAGATATTATATATGAAAATTAGATTTTCATAGAAACAAGACACGCGTCAAATGAATTTTCATAAAATTCCACAGGAAACGAAACAAAATAAGAACAAATAAAATTAGAATCAAATTTAGTGCATCTAAAGTCAAGAAAATTTAATCCTAGTAGAGTCTATCGCTTTAAACGTGAGTTGCTCAGTGCGCGTCTGGCAGTCTCCTTCTAAAATAACAAATGCGAAATGAAAACGGAGAGCGAACCGGTCGACTCTAGTTACCCTGGAGCCTTATCAGAACGCTGGAGGCGTTGGGGCGGCGAATTCTCACCCCTTATATACCATACTATATATTCTGGCAATGGATATTCTCATATAAAACTAGGAAGCCTTGGCCAGCTTATTTGCTTTCCATGCATACACGTATCGGATATATTTTTATTATACATATTTTGTGAATTTTTCTCGAATATTTTTGTCACATGCATGCCCGCGAATATAAGTATATACACATTTTTGGTTGTTTAGTTAAATATGCGCGAACTATATTAAAAATTTCATGGAAATTCTTAGAGAAAAAAACAAGGGGATGAAACCGTAAAGTCGAATGACATATTGTTGTAGATGGAGATCATATTTAGGCACGAAACCTATATTTAAAATAACATGAAAGAATTTTGCAAATATATCTATGTAGATACATTGGATGATATCAAACCCATAGTGGTATTTTGCATATCTAAAATTGAAATTTATCAATTCTGAACACGATCTGAAAGTTTTCATATATCAAAAATATAATCAAATATTTAGAATTGTGTAGAACATTTCAAGATTAAATAAATCAGAACTGCTAGGATTATATGTCTAAAGTGCGAAATGGTTTTAAGCTAATTTCTTTCTTTTTTAACTTGTCATTATTTTTCGCCTGTACCTTGAAAAACAACATAAAGCTCATGAGATTATACCCTTTTAGTTCTGTTACTATAAGGTGACACAAAATTGTCACACCTTTCTGCTGCCCAATTATAATTTTAAGATTCAGCTTGGTATTACAATTTCTATATCTCCTACATAACGCAGCTATTTTAAGAAGATGGCCATATTTGCTTTTTAAGGAAGCATTTAAGATAGAATTTCTCATATTATCTATTGGAAATGTTAGTACTCTTTACCATATAAGAAGTCATTTGTTCTGTTGTTTGTTTTCATTGTTCCTTAGAGCGAATTTGTGGATAGAAAGGGACATAATGTTCACGTTTTAGAATTCTGTCGTTTGTGTTGGTTTTGTATTTATTTATTTACTATTTTGTTACATTCTCTTCTTATTCGTACCTACATACATATAATAATAATAATAAATAAGACCTTAACAATTAATTGAGTTCACTATATCCACTTGGTGAAAAATATTTATTTAAAAATATAAAGTACGTACCAAGTGCTTATACACGTATGATAATTAAAAAGAAAGAAGAATCTAATAAAAGAAATTAGAGTTTGCTTAGCGAAAGACATCGTTAGCTACAGACACAATATGGGCTAGAGTATCAGCACTAATATCACAAAACTGGGCAATTTATTAAAATTATTGCACATTATGGAGATAGGCGCCCCAATTAGGAGATCTGGGAGTATTCCGTATAAGAAATGGCATTTGAATGGGAGTTAATCCGTACTACATACATATGTATGTATTTCTTTCTATATTGTAAGGATAGTAATGATAAAATATATAAGTTATCTGTACGGATTTAGTTATTAAGCTTCGTTCTTCATACTAATTGCTAATCAGAGTGTGGCAATATGCAAGGGACTTTATTGAAATTAATTACAATATTCTACAAATTATTTTAATTGTATGATGGTTTCATAACTATAGTTTTCAATAGTATCTTTCGTTATGCATTAGAAGACCTCCAGTATGTATGTATACTAGTTACGGTTTTATTAAATGAATACAAACAATTTTTTAATGTAAAACTACTTTCTTAAGGTAGAAAAAAATTATTTCTATGTGAAATCTCTAATTTTTTTGAATGGTCAATTTTACGATCACGTTATTAACTTACGTGAAATACAAGCAAACTACTATATAATTTTATAATTATTACGGTAACTAAGGGCTGAGTATAATAGGATCCAGCTTGTCCCAAAGAGAATTACGGCAATTTAGTTTATGAGGGGGCAATTCGCAATGGGGTCTGCTTCGAACAGTTTCGAATAATCAGAATTTACTGTTTAAGTTTAAGTTTCAGGGATATTCGGAGAGCTTTATGTTTGAATTTTACGACTTTATAGAAGTATTTTTGCGCTGCTATAACGCCACTGACCTTGTTTTGATAACGTAACTATTATACCTACTTTTGCGTTATGAATACCTCGAAATGTCGACAGATGTAATTGCGAGTTATCTACAGACGTGACATTTTAAATGAAATATTCTTCCTCAAAAGTTCTTTCCTTCATGTAGGGTGTCGGATGAATGAAATAGCCAGTTATTTAAATATTTACGTTTGCAATGTATGTATCTCAAATATATTTACTTTGCATGTAATTTGTAGATACAAGTCATTAAACATGAAGTTTTAAAACAAGATTAAATACCAACATAGAAAGCTACCATTCTTTGATATTTGAATATTTTATTTGTTTTATTGTTAGAATAGATACTTTTCCATTTTGATTTGGTTGATGCTCTGTTTTTATGAACTGCCATTTGTTTCAATTGTCATAAAGATCACCACTTCGATTTCCATCTTATTCGCCTCTCGTTTCCATGGTACATATATTTATATCTTAACTTGATTATAGCTCAGAATTTGCTATGTAGTAACAATAACTGTGTGCTTAACATGTACCACCCCATATGAAAGGTTGTAATTTGGGAATACGTCGGTTACTTAACTTTTGGGAATCAGAAACTGTTGTTAATTCTTCAAATACTCCACATTTAAAAATGTTTAGTATTGCATACATTGAAGCTATATGCTGATAAATACCTTGGATGGGGTACAGTACATTTCACCGTCCCATGTTTTCGATAGAGTAGCGTTGGTTATTGGAGAAAATCATCTAGCGGTGTTTGTCAGTTGTGGCTTTTCCTATTCAGTTCAACTCTATCGAAAGCCTTTTCAAAGTCTATGAAGGTCATGTATAGGTTAAGATTGTACTCGTCCCCTTTTTCCATCATGGCTCGCATTGTAAAGAGGTGATCAGTTGTACTGCAGAGATTCCTGAAATCTGCCTGTTGGACACTCTTATGAACAGTTTGTACATTTGCGACAACAATGACATTCGCCGATAGTCTTTTAGGTCTTGCTTCTTGAATAATAACACCGCTGTGCTCTTACACCATTTTGCAGGAGGAAGAGGGCCCGGGGTCTGCTTCCTGTCTTTTCTACACTTGCTGGTGCAAGTACCACTGAAAATTAATAACCAAATACTACTTATTTGTAATTGATTGGACATCCTAATGCTGTGGGTGAACTGCCCAGTAGTGGTGCACCCCATTTATTTGATTAAGTCTTTTGGCTACGTTCTTATTAGTCTTTTGTAAGCAAGTGAGTGATTGTCTAGTTCTTGCACCAGCTGATACGTGAAATTTTCAGATTATCGTGGAGGGTTTTAATGGACGAAAACCATTTTATATATACAAACCATGGAGCATTTAACATAATTTTGAAGGTTTCAGATTGGTATGTTTGAAATATTTTTGTATTAGATATTTTCACACACCCCAAGACTCAATGCCATATGACCAGATTGAGACCAAGATTGTCTTAAATATAATTCATTCTCTACTGATAACTGAGATTTTCTGTGATTTTCTAATGAGCCAGTTCATTTGTCTCCATTTTATGACTTCTTAGCATTTATCTGGTTTTTCCACATCAGCTTCTGGTGAAAATTGAGACCACCGGACGTTACTTTATTCTTTATGAAAATAGATTGATTATTTCTTGTAACATGTATACGTGTGCGTCGTTCTGTAAATGTAATTGGAATAGATTTCTTACTGTTAACTTTCATTTTCCATTTTATTAACCAGTCTTGAAGTTGATTTCAAAGATTATGTAGCTTTTGTCCCGCTGTTATGTGATACAATAAAACGTGGTTTGTAGTGCTGGCTAAAGTTGTTCGCAACGCTTTAATCTTTATCTTACTCTTTCATTTAAAGGTATCTACTTTGTGCATTAAGTATTTGTGAAAACGGCTGCATCTTCCTATCATTACCAGTATCTACTTTCATTTAAAGATAAGGCAATACCATTACATCGCTGTTGTGTAAAGTTCAGCTGTATGATCCAAATCCAATAAATCCAGCGTATTTTCAGTTTTAGTACTTTACTAGTTTGCGTCTCAACAATTTTGTAAATTGTTAATTCGTCATTAGCTACTCTACAGCGATGTCTTGCCAAATTACGCTGAACATGTCAAAGATGTTAAGTGAAAGAGAAGTAGACATTGGAGGAGGATAGAACTGAAGCTTTCATGAAACGATATCTTGTAAACCAGATGAAATTTGTACATGTAAATAATCAGATGCTTCTTATGTAACAAACTACTCTTTTAAAGACAAAAAGAAATTTCCCGGGTCATGGAGATAATAATTAACATAAATAAAGCAATGCAACCAAAAACTATCATTTACCTTTATACCCCGCATACCTCTATTTTACATATACTGATTTCACCAGATTTATTCTAAATTTTACGTTGTTTTTGCATAATATAGTAACGTAATTTTTACAATTTTAATGTTCCTAAAAGTATTATTATTTGAAGGTAAAAGAAGACCAGTCGGTGTTCACCTTTAAGTTATAGCCTTTTATCGCTTTTCGTTTTGTGCTAGGTAGAAAATGAAAATCGTCTCCATGGCGACAAGAAAAGTGAAAACGAATCATGCGTTAAATGCTGCGGTAATCGATTCCTTTTTAGCGAAAATTGGCATTTAATCCGGAAAAACATTGCATAACTGCCCCAGTTTTTTTCTTAATTAAGATCACGCTTAATATTCAATGTAGGTTGTTGTAGAAGTTGTGCACATTGCATGGTATCTTTCCTGTCATTTTTGTTATATATACCTATGTAATTATTAGTTATTTAGGCTTGCTAATTTTCTTGACCGAATGTTGGCGAGGCTTTATGAGTAATATGTAAATTAATGCACCTGGAAGTTGTAGTTAACTGCCAGCAAACATACGAGTTCGTTTTTATATAGCAGCAATAACGATCGCCTTCGAAGATAAATTTATTTTATTTTATTTAAAAGGCTACTTTCAGTGTAAGCAAATATAGTTAAATGATAAATGTAACAATAGGTATCCAACATTTTGTTTGCTATTTTACTAAAAACATCTTCATTTTTCAAAATGTGACGAAATGGCCTTATCCCAATAAGGAATTATGCCATGAAAATAAATAAAGTACAATGGTGAAACATTATTTATCCTCCTTTACTGTTAGATAACAGTATTAATTAAAATATTTGGAAATATTTATTACAATTTGATTTCTACATGATAAACCACGCTGAAGCTGTTAATATAGTGTGGGCATTGTCATAGTAATACAACTGGTGCCTTTAATCGCGTTTGTGTATATTTTCTTAATTGATGTCCAAGTTGAGATCGTAAATGCAATGATGTTGCAAGATGTTTAAGGAAGTTGATATTAGTTTAAGATAATCAGGGAGCAAACGAGAACACAGTACTTGAACGGTAATTTGTGAAAATGTGGTTTCCAGCTGTTTGCGTGCAGCTACGATGTAAACTAAATATTTGGAATTTGCACTTGGAAACTAGAATTAATCGTTCTACATTTTTCTTTTCAGTTTCATATGAAAGGCATAAATCCATATGTCCAGTTAGATACTGTGCAATTGTAGATAATTTTTTATTGTTTATGAATTATTTATAAAAAGTTAGTATGCAATTTAAGAAATGAACAACTCATTTATTTGTAACTTCCATCTAATTTTTTACCAGCAGATAGGAGGTTTTCTTATAATCAATAGCAAGCAATAGTATCCAAATTTCCTACATTTTTACCCTCGTAAGACTGCGCTTTCTGGAGAGTATATTATAACAGTGTTCAACATTCTTTTCCAGTAAGGTCTGCATTTCAGCCTGGATGTTGTCCTTCAACTGGTAGAGGTGTGCGGTTTGATCATGTATACTTTTTATTAAACAACCTCATAGAAAAAGTAAAAAGGTGTATTTGGCAAACGGCAATTGGTGAGTGCTTCAAAATTATTACTTTGACAAATATTTCCCTTCACAAATATTTCCCTTAACAATTTTATTGTCGACCTGACCGTGTGAACTGTGGCTCCATTTCGTTGGAACCATATGGAACCAATAGGGCTGCAACTGACTGTGAATTCTCTACGGTATAGATTCTAGAGTTGTGCTTACTAACAAAATGTTTGGGTGAAAATGAATCTTAGACTTAGAATAAGGCGATTGAGAAAATCATCTTTTTTTTTGCAAAATTTTGAATACGACATGAAAAATGGAGATACTGCTAGTAATCAACGGGTTGTAACTTGTTAACGTAGCTGTATTTTGTATGGAAATTAGTGTAAATGTCGTAACCTACGTCGGATGTTTGTCCAGGAATCTTCATGAGTTGATGTTTCTCTTTTCCAGTATGGTCTCTTGTGCTCTCGCCAAATGATTTGTTTTTTCAAGACAGAACATAGTCATTGCTTCTGAAAAGGATCAGATTACGAAGTGTATTGTTTGCGAAAGCATTTCCGACATGAAAATATTTTGGATGTGCTCGCTCAGTTGAACACTACCAATCCTCAAAATAAACATTTACGATTTTGGTTCTCTGCTTAGTATGGAGCTGCCTCGTCATAAAACAGCTAGATACTTTCAGAATTTGAAATAAATAAGTAGGTAAATAGATAAGTTCGATAACTACAAAAATTTACGAATTTTTGGAATCTTCTAGGTATTTTCGGCCCACAAGATTCTAATCCAAAGAAGCGGTAGATTAACATATAGTCTCAGTTACCTCTTTGTCATTAATTATATGTTCTTGGAATGTGTTACAGTAAGATTCTCTGGAAACTTCAACATTGTTGCTGTTACTCATCATTTAGAAAATTTCCTTAATAACCATTGAGCAGTGATATTTACAACAAGATTTCTTGATTAAACTTAAGGAAAAATAATTCGGCTGTTCGGTTTTCTATTCGATTTTTATAATCAACCTTGTTCGTAGCTTCAAGAAACCATTCAAAGTTGTCATATTTAAGGAAAAATGATCTAGTACATACTGTAAAAGGGGGATTAGGTGCGTATTTATTACACGCTTCCAATCTGAATTCTAAAGTGAAATAGTAATTGTATACAGAGTATTTCTTAAGAGTTTGATTAGTATGTAATCATTGTGGTTAAAGCTACTCAAAAGGTATATTGTAAAACTGCCAATAAACACAGAAATGCGTTAGTGTTTTTAGAGAAAGAGAACTGACTGAATGTATTATGAATAAGGTTCGACAAACGCGTGCCTTGTTCGCTGAAAGAACAGTCTATATATAGCAAACAAGACACGCGTTTGTCGAAAAAGGCGATAGACCTACACGAGTTTAATATATGCGACGGAGCAGACATATCAGACTCCTATAGGTCTAATGCCTTCTTTCGACAAACGCGTGTCTTGTTCGCTATATATAGACTATTCTTTCAGCGAATAACAAGCGAGTTTATCGAACCTTAGTTATGAGTAGTGGCACTCGAGTCTATGTGAATGTGAATTCTAAGGTTACAAAATTTGAGAAGTTTTTGTGAAATTTATTATTTATTTTCAAGCATAGAAACAGTTCGTAAAATTCATGAATATTATGAACGACAGAAATCGTGTTGGGAAAGTGATGAAAGGTTACTGGCAAAATTTTCTTGATTTAATAAACATGTCTCCGTTGTCGATGCAGTCTACAAAAGAGGAAACTTTACAGTCTATTTTATTTTGTCGCTAAACATACTCAATTTGTCCCTGTTTTGTAGCGTATTGCACAGCTTTCTCGGAGAGTCACCTAACAAACGTAGTCAGTTAGTAGGTTTTCGTTATAAAGTTGTAGTAGACATTTCCTAGATGAACTAAAAATCCTTTCCTGTATTGGCAGCGTCGTAAGCATTTTAATTGGTTTATACCAAAGCAAATATAATTTGATCAAACAGTAGTTCATTGCATTTCACACCAATTTTCTTTAATATGTAGATATCATTTGAATGGATGATTTTTACATTCGCAAACCTAAATTTCAATCATTTTCTGTTACGAATACCACCTGTTTTGTACGGTTGAATATTTATAGCTACCCTTATTATTGTTTTAGCCGTGATAAAATTTTGTAGGTATTGTATAATTTTCTTTAATTAAACTTCCCGGTCTTTTTGTTGCATCCTGGCGTAATTTATCATTCGTGCTTTAATTGATACAACTATTCTGTAGCGTTCTACAACAAGATTTATTATAATAAAAGATGTGAATTATAATACTCCTTGGAGTAACATGAATGGGGGAATATGGGGAAAGGAAGAATGACTGATGAGACTCGTGGGAGAAATAGGGCGAGGAAAGGGCAAGGGGGAAGGGACGTTAAGGGAAATATCTTAAAAGCGATCTAAATGTTATAAAATATGCTGGAATATTGCAAAGATTATCGATATTGTATCGCATAAAGAAGGTGTAAGCAAAGAAATCGAATAGTATCGCGCATCCTGTGTAATAAAAGTGGATGGAAGTAAATTATCGTGATAGAGACGGCGTACATAGGGCATAATTACGATTTTATATTGATATGGAAGTAAACGATAATATAGAAAGATAGGAAAGTTACGAGCGAAATGTATATTTACAAAAAGGAAAAAATTGTTTGGAGAAAGTTCTGTTTTGTACGATTCTACTGGATATACATATATAATTTAATTACAGAGCAAGCTGCATCACCAATTAGCATTTGTTGTTTATTGGGTTTGATGCTTAGAAAGTAAAGGTATAGATAAATGTACAGTTTGTGAAGAAATAAATGTTCAAAAAGCAGCGCGGGTAGATTGAAAACTAACTAAACTAACTAAAGTTAAAGAGAAATGAAGTTTTATCTATTTGCCAGGTATGAAGACTTATCCTATGATTTTGCGCGTCAATTGTACAGGTAAATGTTACGGAGTTGTATCCAGGTCTTAACCGGACTTACTACTATTTAAGGTCATCTCAGTTCTACCAAGTTGCAAATAATATCATTCAGATGCAAATTATCTATTGCACAACAGCATATATGAATATATAATATACGGATATGCAAATCTGACGTGTAGGACATACATAGATCACAAACAATGCACATTAAAAGTGTAAATTCTACTGTCAAATTGTATGAAAACAAAGGTGAGAACAAAATGGGCTGTAGTTGACATAGTAGATCGAAAGATTTTCAGCCTTTGAAGAACCATTTCTTTCTGTACTTTTGGATCTCTTGAAATTCTAAATATTCTAAATATTTTTTAATTATGTAGTTCATGGTTACTGTAAAGAGTGTTGGGCTTAATACACCACCTTGTCTGAGCCCTTCCTATACTTTGAAAACTTTCGATTCTTGATTTTTGTATGTAATATAGTCCAATGGGTTCGTGTGTAGGCTCTGTAATTGATCTCTCTACACTATAGAAAGCTTTCTCTATGATTTCATTATCTGTTTTTCTCTTGGTTTTTTCTGATTAGTTTTGAAAATATGTTCTTGGGTCGATCTGACTTTTCTGAAACCATTTTGGGTTTTTTCTAATTGTCCCTCTATTGCTTTAAAATTCTTTCATATATGTTGTACAAACAATACTAATTGTAAGTAATTTTCTGGTGTTATCTTTTTTAAATATGGCTACATTACTCGTATTTTCCGAAGTTCAGGTATCCCATCATTCTTCTATGCTTTCTAGTACAGCATTCCCTTTAACATTTGTTTGCCATTTTCTCCCAACATCGCTTATCATCTCTGATGTGATTTTATCATGTCCAGGAGATTTTTCATTTTTAATTTTCTTTATAGCTTCTGTAATTTCGCCCATTTCCATTTCAGTCATTACATTATCGTTTTGTTGTTCTATCACTTCAATTTTATCTCCTTCGTTATCTTTCTTTGAGGCTTGCATATTATCAGTGTTATTTAGTAATTAGTTAAGGTCGTATTAATTTTTGTTTCTCTTCTTGTATAATCTCCCCATGTGTATTTTTTATTTGCTTTATTCTATAGTTGTCTTCTTTGCTCAGATTTTTCGCTGCATTGCAGAAGAGCTTTTGGTTTGTTTTAGAGTCTTTCTCCATTTCTTCCTTTATCCTTAGGTTGTTTCCCCATTTCTTTGACGCGATTTTTTTGCTGTTTGTCTTCTTCTTGCCCGTTGTCTGTTCTACCTCTCAGGGAGGTCTTCCATTTTTCTTTCTTTATTTTGGTTTGCTGTTGGATGCCGATTGTCCACTACTTGGTCTGTTTTTTTTCTTGTCGGTCATAATCGCCCCGTATACTTCATTCGCCGTATCCAAAGTTTTCTTCTTGAACTCTTTCCATATTTGCTCCATCCAATTTTGTTTCTAATTTTCCATGTTTTCTGATATCCTTTTTCCAGTTTTTCTTTTCTCAATTTTTCAGCTATGCCTGTTTCTAATAGTCTGTATGCCTTTTGTAACTTTCTTTATTTTCTTTGGTATTTGTCCTGTCTTTGTATTTTTGAGAGTTCCTTTTACTTTCCATTTGACCGTAACTAGGTGCTGATCACTATATACATACATGTATTACCAGACCTCCTTTATCCCTTACGTCTAGTATTTCTCTTTGATATTCTCTCCCTATTAATACGTAGTCAGTTATAGATTTCTCATTTTCGCCCCTGGCTTCGTTTGTTGAAGTTCTTTGTGTTGAAAATATGAGTTCATTATGTTTTCTATGCAGACATTTATGAGTCTAATTCCATTGTTATTACGGCGTTGCTCTTTATATTTTCTGATTACACTTACCTCTTTGTTATCTTTGCTTTCTATCCTGCTGTTAAAATCTCCCATTATGATTATTCTACCAGTTAACTGTTCTGTTATTGTTGCAAGTGGTTGCCAGAAAATGTATTTTTGATCTGCCTTCTCATCTTTGCTAGGTCCGTAAAATGCGATGATATTTGTTTTTTCCTCAGTATTGATTTCTATTTTTAGTAAACTTTCAGTAATATATTCCCAGTTTGTTAGGTATTGTATGTATCTTTTATTGATTACCACTCCAATTTCCTGCCTTCCCCTTGCATAATTATTTACTCCTCTGTATATTAGTATATGTCTATTACTGAGCTCTACCATTCCTTCTCCATTCTTCTTAGTCTCCGCGATTGCCAGGATGTCTACATCTGCTTTTTGAAAGTCTTGGACGAGTTCGTATTCATTTCCCATTTATTTTCTTATGTTCCATGCGCCTATTTTCATCGTTTTCTTGGTTAGTTTGTGTCCTTGTGTCTTACCTTATTCATTTCAATTTCCATATCCACTGCCGTTGTCGTCTTCCCGTCTCGGATCTGGCTATGTTTATCTTTTATACCTAGTTTTCTGTACTTGTCGTTGATATTATTCTTATTTTCTCATTCATGTCCATATGATCTTTCAATACGTATTCCATCTCCTTCCGTCTCTCACCTAGATGCTTTGCTTTATACGTCTCGTTGTTTATTATCAGCTTGTTGTATGAATTTTTGAATTCTCTGTGTCCCTTAATTCTAGCTTCTTTCAGGTGAGGCACCAATAATCTGCTATGTTTTTGTATGCTTTTTGAGAAATCCTCGTGTACCCATATGTTTTCAAGACCTGTCCATTTGCTTGTCTTCAGTTTCGTGGTTTCTTCCTCCATGTACTTTATTTTCAGGTTTGAAGCATCTATTTCTACATTTAAGTGCGTCTATCTGTTGGAACATTTTTTCTATTCGCTCCATGTCTGTAATCTTGTAAATTATTCGTTGTTGATCGCGGAAAAGCAGTCCACAGTCAATTCGTACAGAGATTAACCCTTATCGATTAACAAGAAGTGCGTTACTCTCGCTTACTATTAATCCTTTAACATATATTTTTCTTTCATTTTGTGTATTTTCGAGCTGTCTGGTCAATTATGTAATTAAACGTAATGATACTATTCTTTATTGCCTGGTCTGAATAAATTCATAGTGAACGACAAACGCGTGATGTTGTAACACATCATTCAATAAGTTCGTAGGATGACTAACAAAACAACAACTTCTAGCCAAAATTCGACTTTACTCATTAACATAGTCTGCTGCAAGGGTGATACATTTTTCCCAATGCTTTTCTAATATTTCGGTGCCTTTTTCGTAGAACGATTCATCCTTGGCCCCAAGGTACTCTTCACTTTCGACAATCACTTCTTCATTGGAGCCAAATCTCTTTCCCTGAAGTATTCTTTTTGGGTCTGCAAAGAGATAGTAGTCGCTGGGAGCTAGATCCGGAGAATATGGTGGATGGAAAAACAATTTAAAGTGCAATTCGCGCAATTTTGCCATCATTACGATGAACTTGTGACACGGTGCATTGCCTAGGTGAAAGAGCACCTTTTCTTCTTCATTCGGTTCATTTTCGCAATTTCCTCTTTCAAATGCAACAATATAATATTCACTATTCTCAAGGTAATCGATGAATTTAACTCTGAAGTGTGGTAATGGATCCATGTTTCATCCATTATCACATACCGCATGAAAAAGCTCTTATTATTGGACTGAAACAGCTCCAAACAGAGTTCTGAATCGTCGACGTGCTGTTGTTTTTGATCGACTGTGAGCAAACGCGGTACCCAATTCGAACAGAGCTTTTACCTGCTCAAATGTTCATGCAAAATGGTGAATACACTGATTTCTGATATCTTTACGGTGTCAGCCATCTCACGCCCCTTCAATTTGCGATTCGCCAAAATCATTTTATGGACTTTTTATGTTTTCTGGAACAACTGTGGAATTTGGGCTACCAAAGCGGTGAGCATCATCAGTGTTTGTACGGCCGCGTTTAAAATCAGCAAACCACTTCTCTACCATTTGTCTCGGTGGAGAACAGTCCGAATAACGCTTGTCAAGCCATTGCTTTGCCTGAATCGTGTTTCTTCCCATTAAAAAACAATGGTTTATGAACACACGAAATTCAGATCTTTCCATTGTTTTAAAAATTACAAAAGTACCGTCACTAAAATCACTGTAACTTCTGAACTAAACGTGTCAGGTTGTCATAAAATTTTGATACGTATCGTTTGAAGCTTGGTACTTCCTTAAAATCATGTGGATTTGTCAATAGTGGCACTATATATATATATGTCATCCTACGAACTTATTGAGTGAGGTGTTAATATCCCGTTGCCTATTGTAATGGGATACTGAGGCCCTAAACAATTACACCAGAAACCGGGGTTCAAATTTCAAACATTCTGAACCAGTTTCCGGCATACTCAGTCTTGTTCTACTTTGTTTTATACTTTCTTGAAGTAGATTATTACAAAATAAAAGAGAAAGCCAGTCTACTTCTAGAAATGTAAAGTATAGATTAATTTTTGAAGCTATTTACTTACATTCAGCTTATGAACATTTTTGTAACCTAATCTTCCAAAAGTTAAGTGCTTTCAGTAATAGTTGTTTTGGTATGACTTTTCACAAATATTCATATTTTGTTAATTACAAAAAAGTAGCTATTTTAGTACTTTGTATCTCTCAAAACTACGTGAATCACTCTTACGAAAATAAATGTATGCTAAACAGTTGTTCGATAGCTACAAATAATCTAACATCTCATTTTCGTGTTTAATGTTCAGTGTCTTTGGTTAATCTCTTAAATCCAGCATATAGAAAATCACAAAGAGTACGGAGAAATATTGTAGTTGGGTAAATAAAAACCGAGATCTAAACTACGAGGAATGTTTCGAATCTCTAGGAATTCTAGTTCAATTGCGTAATGCCGCGCTATTGGCCACAAAAGAAACAAATCTGGAGACGTTTACGCAGTCATCCCGTGCAATATTGTTTAGTATACTTCAGCTATTTGATTGATACAGACATATTTCCGTACCGCTGATTTTGCAATCATGAACAACGTGACTAAATCACAAAGAGCCATCATTTTCTTTTTATTTAAAGAAAGTATGAAATCGTCAAAAATCGTTC
Source organism: Chrysina gloriosa (assembly GCA_038088585.1). Classification (NCBI taxonomy): domain Eukaryota; kingdom Metazoa; phylum Arthropoda; class Insecta; order Coleoptera; family Scarabaeidae; genus Chrysina; species Chrysina gloriosa. The sequence goes on from CM076088.1 coordinate 66,337,069, forward strand.
AACCTCTTCGGAATAGCACGGACGGATGTACATTTTTCTACTCGGACTTGGTGGAAAAGATATCATTAATAAAATTACTTTATTTATATTTTGTAATCAAAATATGCTAATATTTTAATATTTTACGTATTATGAAATTTCGTAAAAACTTTTTGTAGTGCATATGAATTATAATTATTAGTTGTATTCTATTTGTAAACAGGAAATATTATAAATATCCAATGGTTATTTATGTAAATTTGCTATTACTTACTACAATAGAAACTGAAATATTTCTCAATTAATTTTAAACATTCCATAAGAATATTTAATTTAATTTTTTCTCCTTATTTGTTTTCTAGTATTGAACTCGCAGCATGTTTTGAATTCGTCTGATATCTCTCCGTGTGTTCTAAACACGTACTGCCGCTTTTTTCATTTACGATGCCTACATTTTCAGATCTTTGTGCTTGTATACGTTTACACACACATATGACACTGCGTCGTCTGCACTACAATTTATCGTAAGAGAGGGACGGAAACAAAAAGAAAATAAAGAAACAGTTCATCGACCATTCCACATTAATATTCAAGACTAGTCTCGTGTCTTTTACTTTGCCGACTAGTTTTGTTTTTCATTTTTTTATGAGAGGAATTTTATATTACAACTAGCCATAAAACGTACGTAAATAGTGCATATTTGTTTTTCGAACGAACGCTGTTTTTCTATGGTGAAGTCGTCTGAGCTTTTTTTATATTTATTTTTTTAGCTTTTAGCTAGCATTTAAAATCTTTAGGTAAATAGGGTCTACATAATTTCATTTGATTACCACCGACTTTATATTTCAAACAAATGCATAAATACTTTTCATAGCTCTTGCTAACTTTAGAATTACACATTTCCTTTTGTTCTCCTTTGATTCAATTTGTAGCTAGTCCTTCTATAACGTGCTCTTTCAAGACGCTACTCCATCTAGTTAAGCTTTCGAGGGCGTTCTAATTGAATATTTTTCACTTACATATAATTCCACCATCGTTGGAGGATAATCCACGAATCATCAAGGATGGTAATTATTTTTGAAAACATGCTTCAACAGTTGGCACTGTCTTTTCCTACAACTCCAATTTTCAAGGTTTAGCATACTTTATTAAAAAAAAAAAAGATAACTGCCACTTATAATTATTCCAGTAGAAAATATTTGCTCTATCGAGATCTTCATTCCAAGAAAAAAAGTGTTTTCCTAGTATTGCCCCCTTTTGTGCTAAAGATGATTTGGTGCAATACTAATTCATAGTCTTCTATTAGGTATATTCATTGTAAAATATTATTGATACTGTTACATTATCAAAATTATTCCTTTTGGAAAAATCATACGATTGTATACAATATAAAAACAATAAAGTTAACTCGACAGAAAGGAACAGCAGAAACGCATTTCTGTAATAACTTAAATTCTTTAAATATTCATGTAAAAATGTAAAAATAAAAAATAAATAAATATGTTAGCATTTAAAGGCAAACAGTTATTAAGAGATTAAGAAAACATATAACATTACTTGACTCTTCGACATCGTAACATTTCTCATCAATGAGCATTTCTTAATTTCTAGCTTGCATTTCCCGCACTTCAAATGTTTGAAATTCTCGAACAGTTCGCTGTATAGCTTGCAGTCCCAATAGTCTATTGTTTCCTGGAAACATGTTAGTTGTAGGTTTGGCGGTGCCAGCCCCGTTGCTAGAGAGACACGTGTCACCGTATTTAATTAAATAATTGTGTGGTGAGGAGTTTACCAATGTGATATAGTGTTTTTGAAGAACAGTGTTTTATACATCTTGGATAATTTTGTTGAGAAAAAAACCCTTTTGTTATCAGCGTATCTCTCACAATTTTTTACTGTCGATAAAGTATTAAGAGGTATTTGAAATGCTGCAAATAACATGATGGACGAAAGATCTAACGCACTGGGATTCCACACACTTATTGCAAACATGGTAGTTACAGTAATTACGTAAAAGACCTAAAATTTGTAGACTAACTTTATTCAGCCCCAATAGGATTTAATTTTTTGACAACAACGCTGTGACTTATTACGAAAGTAACTCTATCCCCCGGTGCTCTTCTGTTAAGGATTTAGCTGGCATCTTCGATTCGAAGTTAACTTTCTCCGACCATATGACTACTTCTTGCCTTAGAGTCTTCCGGGTTTTTAATTCGTAATCTTACATATCTTACCCCTATTGAAATAATTCTTTCTCTCTACTTTTCTTTTGTATGTTCTAAACTGAAATATAATTCAGTCATACACGTGTTCTATAACCATCAATATGGTATACACTAGCGTTTGGTTTTTATCCACAAGGTTTTAATAATAAAATATTATTATTAAAATTTCATGTGAATCCTTATCAATAGTATAATATATAATAAAAATAAATTATTATCAGTAATATGTTATATTATTGTTCTTTACCTTATTACAGATTATGCTTTTGTTAAGAATTTGGTATTGTATTTAAATATCTTTACCTGAATGCTTTGTACCGTAATTGAAGATAACCGATTGTTGGTTGGGTAATAAAAATTACTTGTGTGATTGTGAAATACAAAATACGTGTAAAGTTCGAGAAACATAAATTCATAAAATATGGCAAAATAACTCCTTCCACATCTCGCTTGGGAAAAATTCAGATAAGTATTTCGACAACTAAATTATTATCTCTATGAACCTTTGCTGAACACCTCTCTCACCACACTGAACATTGCACACCACGTACAGCTGCAATTCCCCAGATAACGCCCAACATTTTAAGTTCACTGTGTAAATGAAATACTTCTACTATGAGAGATTACGAAGAAACGGTATTAATGCTCCTGAGAAACTCAAAAATAATTCTATGTACAATAGAAACGCAATCACAATTATCCTTTAGAACCTACAGTATCGTGCGATTGCTTTACTATACCACTGTTTAAATAAGATCACATCATATGATACATCATCAAAACGCTATAGTTCAATTCCAATCAATTACTTCAACCTTCAGATGCAGAGATAATAGTAATAATAAATCTTTATTTTCCAACAGCTTTTAACCCATTTACAGGACAAATTTCTAAAATATAGCAGTGCAGTTATTATACGCAAGTACAGATCATTAAAAAACCTAATAATTATTGACCTCTCGCGAGACAGGTACCGTCGTACCTTAGGAATCGTTTTATATGCGGTTCAGTGTTAAGTCGAGGTACGTATATATAGGATACCACACAACTGACATATATTCAAGCTTGTTTCTAACAAGTGCGCATTACAATGTTCTTAGCGTTGCAATATTTTGACAGCTTCGTGATGACCTTATCAGAAAACCCAAATTTCTTGATACCGATCTTGCAACAGAGTTGATCTGCTCGTAAGAGAATAGCTGAGAGTCGAAGAGGATGCTCAAATTGTCCACTACTAACTTTCTGGGTTAGGGAATATGATTGAAATGATATTGATGCCCTATTGGATTATGCCTTCTTGAATACGATACAACTGCACATTTATCTATTTGAGTGTTAGACCATTGTCCACACACCACTTAAATATCTTGTAAATTAATGCAATCAGCATCACTATTACTCTCCTAAAATATCTGTAGGTCATCTACGTAATGCAATACTTGACAATTTAACGAAGTAATCAAGTCATTTATAAAAATATTAAAGAGGACTGGACCAAGATTAGACCCTTGGTCCGCACCAGAAAAAGCATGAAAGGTGTCCGAAGTACAGCCAGTGTAGTTAAACTGACAAGTAAGACGAGAAAGGCCTTATAAGATCATATTAGAATCCAAAAGGATCAAGCTTCTGTATTAATAGGGAATGGTCAATAATATCGAATGTTTTGACAGGTCGGTGTATATAATATCCACTTGACATCTGCTATCTAAAACCATCTAAAACTTCACATATGAACTGACAATGAGTAATATGTACCAGATTTGTCACAGTAGATCTGCCTAAGATGAAACCATGATGATGTTTAGAGATGAGGGGCTTCAGGTTGCTGGAAACCCATATGTACAAGAGATGGGTAGTACTTGCTTTTAGTGATAAGTTAAAGAGGACTGTCAATGGCTCGGCACATTCACGTAGCAAGGAACTGGGGATGGAGTCGTGGCCAGAACTCATTTTCGACTTTAAATATGTTGTACTATTTACAACTTCCAACTCAGTGAATGATCTGACATGAAAAACGTTATCATTACTAAATTTATATTGAAAATTAGCGTGTAACGATCGCGATTGAAGTGTTTCTGCAAAATAATCACTGAAACCCTATATGATGTCTTGAACATTCTCCAAATCATACATATTTCAAGGGATACGAAGTCCTCCTGCTATTCAAGCATCTTCAAAAGAACTGTGGATTTTTAATAATAGAAAGTTCTGCTCTTCTGACGTAGCTTTTGTATGCCATTTGCCACATGCAGTATGTAGAAATATTATTAGGATATCGCCATGAACTTCCATAAATAAATACATTAAATATTTGCCTGGTTGCTTTGCCAGGTTCTTCAAAATTATCCCACAAGTAATGGCTTCTAAACAAGTTTTGTAGAATATATAGAAACAATGAATGTATTTCAACAATTTGACCATAGCATATATTCCTTCGTTAGATATTTAAGTACATATCTTTTGCAATCGTAAGTTTAATGATATAAAAATCCTTAACACTATTCGTTGCAAGATAGTTCCATACTGTTATATTAGCTCATTTCGTATGAAATGCCGAATTTTGGATGATGCCAATTGGAAAACACCACCAGATAGTAGCAGAATATTGAATAGTCTTGTCTGAATATTGCTATAAATGTATGTGACTGTTGTATGAGTGGGAACATAAAACACAGCAAGTATGAAATGCGAGTTCTCTACTAGTTAAGACTTGCCCACCACGCAACAGGAGCAGTCAAAAGCATTAACAGAAGAATTAAATCTGACACTGTAAATAAAATCTTATATGTAGATAGTTTTTCTACTACTACTAGGTCAATTAAACGACAAAGATTCTTGTATTGTCAGAACGTTTAGAAACGTTTTCGGAACACCTTCATCATTGAAAATATAAGTACTAATTCAATCTCTGTCGTGTAATTGACCTAGTAGTCGTAGAAAAACTATCTACATATCTACATATAGGATAAGTATAAAACGAAGTATATATATATATATATACTGTAAATAAACAAATTACATACAGAAACCTCACACATTTCTATTTGATGACATGACACAAATTAGTGGAGTTTGACCCTTACCAAACTATATGAGATATGTACTTTCAACTTTTGCATACGCTATTCAAGAGTTTCCCATTATTTACAAGTAGTTGGAAAAGCTCACTTCTAATCTACAGAACGGTTATATGTTGACGAAGCACCAAAATATATACTAAAGCTGAAGTTTCATCCGATGAAGATGATAAATATTGGCTATTCAGTGATGCTCAGCTGATACTGTTCAGGATCCTTTCTTAGGATGAACTATTTATATTAGAGGGTACTGTACTTAGCTGTATGCAATGCATCAAAAATTGTGGATTAAACAGCTTAAATTGGTTGTAAAAGATTGAATTTTAATATTTCATCAAGAACATGTACATTGGGAACAAGAATCCAAAAAAGTACACAACTTGATTTGCTTTATCTATCATAGTAATGAGATCTTTTGCCAATTGTTACCACAATTGAATCACTCTTTAGTGGAGAAATGGATCGATAATTTTGAATCTTTTGAAACCTTTAAAATTCAGTTAGACCTTCGGCGTTGCGTACAGATAGACTGGAGTTAATGAGCAGAGAAAGATGAATTCTGAAGCTGGTATTAATGCACTTATTAGAAGTGTATTGCATTTCGAGGTGCTTTGTCGATTGATGAAAGATATTTACCATCGGTTGAGATTTCATTACCAATTACCAATTACCATTACACTTTAGATGCAACAATCTAATAGTATCAGAAACTTCGTGTTTCTTATTATTTTTGCCATCTTCATTTTTGACTGTCAGATATGTATGTATACGTTGGGGCTACATTATTGCATGATATTTAATACATGCAGTTTTCACTAACCAGTTATTAATTAGTTTGCGCTACTAATGGGGCTAGCGCTTTCATCTTACTAATGAATTTAATTGTCAATGGTACTTAGCGTCATGTATATTGCCTTACGGTACTTTTTGCGATCATTATCAAACACAACCTTAAGTGTTTATTTATGTAGATTTTGCATCATTTTTTCTAATAGTGAAAGTATTAAATTCGAGCACTTTTAAGCCTTAACCAAAGTTCTTGGTATTATTGGAATCTTTGTTGCATTTTCTAACGCCGATTCGCATTTGTGGTACCTATAAAATGACTTTTATCTTGCTTTAAAATAATGAATGCGTCCTGTTCACTTCATTTATTTCGATTTTGTCTTTCACTTGGCGTACCATAATATGCAATTTTCCGATAACTTTCATGATCTCACGAAGATACTTTCCTTTTTGATACGCGCTGTTTCACAGTTTTCTCGATTCGTATTTAATAATTAAACTGTTGTCAATAACTGTTATAAACGCAATAACATACCGCTGGCTTGCAATTGGTGTTTACAAGTCACTTGTTCGAATATGTACTTATGTATTTTCTCAGAGTATTGGGAATACGTGCTATTAATATTGTTTAAAATTTAGATGTCTAATATATCTTGTATATTATAGTATGAGAAACATATTGATAATTGTACAAAAAAATAAATCAAATGCACTATTAAAACTATTCCCTTAACGCCTATTGGATACGTATTTCGGTAACTAAGTTGCAATCCTCAGTAGAAAACTGGAGGAATTCAGTATCAGCCACGATATGCAGCTAATGCCCAAGACGAACACTGTACAACACTAAAATACTGTACAATGAATTCACACATCGAGCGCCCAACACATACGAAAACACTGTTGACACGCGTTCGGTGGGCGATGTTCATTGTGCAGCGCTTTAGTGTTGTACAGTGTTTGTTGTGTAGTGTTCGTCTTGAGCATTAGCCGGATATCGCTGGTGATACTGAATTCCCCCAGATTTCCACTGTAGATGACAACTTAGTTGCCGAAATACGTATCTGGATTTTTTCCAAAAGGTGTGGTAAGGGTATTTTTATTTATTTTATATATTGATGCATCGTGCTAAATGAATGTCTTTCAACTAATTAGAGATCCACAAATCGAATTCCTCTATGTAATCAGTTAACATATAGGTACGTATATGATACATGCAACTTCTGTCCAAGCTGATATGTTACCGATAATTTACCGAACTATTTTTGGTACTGTCGCTTTCTTAAACTTCGTTACAGACACTTTTTTCCTCTACGTTGGGTTTCTTCCTTTGGACAAGCAATAAATCGGAATCTGGCGCTTGTTATAATCATGTTTCAACAAAAGAAATCGTTTTCCGAACGACAATTGAGGTACCAACTACCAGGCAAAAATATGGATCTGACCTTTTAAATACGTAAGCATATTTAAACCTTAAACTAAGTTATTAATTTACTAAGTAGAATTTATATATGACTTGTCAAAATTAACATCGTGCTATTTTCGGTAGATTATTAAGTTTTTGAGATAGTTTCTTGCTATTCACATATGCACATACATCTGATATGTGTGATAGATGAATAATAAAATGGTATTTAGTATATTTCAGGGATACAATACTTCAGAAGATTGAAAATATTGAATTTTCGTTGAAATGGTTGCAAAACATTGATTAAAAGTAGTATCGTCGGAAAAATTCCTTTTGAAAGGGTAGTGTGTTCCACATGAAGCAAATATCGCGTCTTTCATTTTATAAAACATAAGAAAATAAAATGCTCCTACTGGGGTATAATTTTTCATTTTAAAAGAACGGGAATATTAACAGCCAAAAGAAGAAGACAAAAATAGATGTATGTACGGAAAAACATATACAAAACACGCACGCACACGTAGATGAACAAGGCGTATCTATGTAAAGGGAGGAAAAACGACGAAATCTGTAATTTTTATCTTAAAAGCGTATAAGGAAAATTCAACAATATATCTTAAAGGAAGTTCTAGTTGGAAATTCGAATGTGTAAGAGCAGGGTAGAGTTAGAGTAGAGAGCGGAATGGGCGAGCGCGCGTCCCAGTGACAAGTGTACCCCCACCCAGGATCCCCAGCTACCCCATCCACTGTCAGCTACCCCCACTAACCAACCCCCGACGGACAACTTTTTATGTTGTGTATACTAAAGCGGATATATTCGTACGCGCGTTGCTTAAAGCGATGGATCGTTCTGGCCAAACGTATCTTCCCGGGCTGTTTTTACTGGCAGAATATTATTTTTAGTCATTGCGAATACATTTTTAATTGTTAAATTTGAGCTTTTATTTATATACATATTTTTTCAACGAATGACGATGTATTTTTACATAAACGGAAAATTGTTTTTTATATTAATGTCTTCTATATTCATTAAAAAACTCAATTTGTTTTAAACTGTTGACGAAATCTTTAGAGTATGCATAAAATAAGAACGCGTATCCAAAAGTAGGAAATAAAATAAAACAATACATCTGTTATTAGAAAACAGCATAATATCTTTGGCTTAGAGTGCATTCAAATAAAATAGTTTTTATCTGTGCCAAACCAGATAGTCCCAAATACGTAAATAATTCGATAACTAAATTATCATTTTCAATGAAATTCATCTTTTTAGTATTAGTATTTATGAATTGTTTAGTACATCTAGGAGAAGTTGTGCTTTCTTCGCAGCGGCCAATTACACAATGTTGATGAGTTTCAACAGAAACTAGTTTACAGGTATAGTTTGCTGCGAATAAAGTGTAATTTCTTTCTTCCTTTATTAGCAAATGTAATTGGACTCATTCAGTAAAGTTCTACTCAGTTATAGAATAGAGTTGTTCCTTTGAATATTTCTGTTTTGATAAATAGGTCACTAGAAACTTTATTGATATTTTTCCCTAAAATTATACCATTCCCTCCCACTATTGGAAATAGCCTCAGTCTTACGTATCTTTGTAATTATCTCCTTTTTTAAGATTTCTACTTGGAATAGCGATTAGGTATATTCAGAGTTTCTACAGGCGATGCTTGTGAATGTCTTCAATTAAATATAACCTCAGCATGTACTTCAAATTACATGTTTCAGAATAAAGGTACAGTGTCAACAGTTACATAAAATTTTAAAAGCGTGTGATAAATGCAATCTTTGTCGTGAATGCTTTGTCACAAAAGATTCAGTTGGCATCGAACTCTTACCTGAGAAACATGTTAATCGCCATGATGGCCGCATACGAGGCTGTGTTCTTTTGTTCCCACCCGATAGGATGCAACATGGAAAAGAAAGTTAATTTCTTTAAGCGGAAACCGACGTTGACATTGCGACAAGGAGTAGGAACATCAATACAGAAAGGTATAGAAGTATCACATACATCTATATATCCTTGCGGATAACGTAAAATATCGAAGCACAATGAAGAAGCCACTGTTAGGCGAAAAACATGTGACGAAAAGATTCGCTTGGACAAAGAGAAAAGAATTTGCACCGAGATTTGAGCGTGATCTTTAAAGACGAAGCTGCTGTTTGGAGATCCGACGTTCCTGGTCAATCTTGACCAATAGATTAATACAACGTACCGTTAAACATCCTGTAAAAGTTTCCGCAATACGGTTTACATACAATTTGAATGCTCCGAACATGCTTCAAATTTATGAGAAGTGTTTGTTGCCGACTGCTAAACAATGCTTCTTAAAAAAAAACAGGACTGGATCTTACAGGAAAACAACGGCCGAAAACACCGGAGCCTGCTTTGCACTGGGTAGAAAGAGCAGTTTGGCATCGTCACACTTGATTGACCATCACAGTCGCCACGTGCAAATCCCATTGAAAATGTATAGGCATATCTCAGCCACAAGCTTCGAGGAAAAGGAGAGTGCAATTTGAAGCAGGCTGATAAGATAAATTCGTCTCATTCGGAGGTCTTTACCAAACGAATACGCAATCAACTTACAATTAGTGGAAAGTGTGTCTCGGAGATGCCAGGCAATGCCGGTGGTGACTGGACTTATTATTAATGGTAAACCATTTTTCTCCCTATGGAGTACAACAAATCCATGTACTTAAAAATCATTAAATATAATTTTTTCTACACATTAACCCGTACACACCTTTACTTTAGAGACTGTATATGAAATAATACAAAACGCTTGCGATGATAAGCATTCATTTCGTTGTTGAATTTCCGAATTTCCTTCATAATATTTGATGCAAATATTGGATTCTTATTTTAATATAATACTATCGGAAAAAGGGATGTGTTGGGAAGACTGCGTTGTGATAAATTTATAGTACCGAATATCAATTACATCAAATTGATTCAAATGCATGTTTGATGAAGGCATCCACTCAGAATGAATAAGTAATCTCGATGCAGTAGTCGCGAACATATTAGAAATTTATTAGCACTAAAGTGTATCAATAGATTTTCAAGTGATTTTCTTTTAATGAAGTTTGCTAACTATTTCACTTTGATCGAGTATTATTTTAACGTTCATGTGATACAGCCCCTATTCCTGAGTTATTGTATTTCTGTACCTACCATTGCTATACTAACTTTTCTGTGAAGGTCGCTACTATGGAAATACCATGCATCGTTTACTCTAATGCTGAATTCCTTGATTGCAGAAACGTTGTATTCCTTCAATATGATTATTCTTGGCACAGCATCCATACGTCCAAACAGGTGTAATGACTTGTTTGTACAAGAATAATTTATTGTTTATTGAAAGCTCGAAATGTGGACCTATGAACGAATATATCTTTCTATATTTAACTCCCAATTGGATTCGTTAAACATATCGTCTTTTCCATTTTAATTTTGTATATTGATTCATTCCTAGGTACCTTGCTTTTTGGTATATGGTGCCTGTAGTGTTTGCCTATTTGTAAAATCTATGCAGACTCATTTCATATAGTTTCATGTTCTATCCCTTTCCCTATGTATTGATTTTATTTAACGTTTCTTGTAGATTTCTATTAATTCTTTTGTTATTCTTTGGTTCGCCTTCTAATCTACGACGCCAGATTTTATCAAAAGCCTGTATTGCATCCGAGGACACCAGCAAATGATTTTATTTTCTAGTAGCACTTGCTCAATTACAATCGATGTGTTTCTTTTTCTTAGCGTCTACAACTTTCACTTAAAGAGTCTTCACCTGTTAGTTTTTATTGATTGCCCTCTAGTACACGTTTTACTAGGTTCCTTAATAGTTGGAATTGCTGACTTTCCATAATGAATACTCTACATCTGTTCATATGTAAGCTAAATGAAGTATTTCCATATCATTTTAGTTCTGATGTTTTATATTTTTTTCCTTAATTGCTGTGTTGGTTTAGCTTGTTTTGTGACTAGGATTCTTATTTCCATCACGTAATTATTCCCGCAGATTCCTTTTCTATTTGTCTTTCAGTCGAAATTGATTATTATATATCATATCTTAATCTTACATTCAGTTCAATTCCTTCATCTAGAGTGATTCGCATACTTTACTAATCGGTTGCTCTAATGGATAAATTTGGATTGCTTCCCCTTGTTATTGTCTTGGCACGTATTGTCATTGTCACAGAAGTATGATCTGTATATTTTTGATTATACTTCTGTTTTGACGTATTTTTCCTCATAATAATACAGTTATCCAGAATTGTTTTCATTTTGTTGGCAAATATGCAGTTGTTCCAGTTGAGTGACTTTTACTTACCAAAATATAATTCTTTACCCTATGAGGTTGATAGTTTTGAATCCCAGTATGCTGCTCATTTTAATAATCCAGAAATACAATCTTATCTTCAAAACTTATTATTATTGTTTTTAAGTCTTCAGATCTTTCTAGTTACGGCGTTTTGTTTAATGTTCTTCCAATTTGTTCAAACAGGTATCCTTTTGTTAAAACTTTTCTTGAGTTTCATCTTGCCTATCCAATCTTAATATCTGGTTGAAATATTCTTTTCTATAACGACATATTTATACTTATAATATCTAAATAAACACTTCTTTACTAGTACACGTTGCTTTCGTAAAAGTTGCCTTACTGAAATTAATTTTGGAATAAACTCCTAATTTTGGTAGCATAAACATTAAAACGTATTTTAGAATTCAGATAAACACAATTCTTAACCAAAAGTAAGCAAACATAATCAATATTTACGAATATTTTCTTTGGCTTGTATATGCATGTACCTATGTTTAAATTCGCGTTATGTGTGTAAACTGTAATATCGTTCACAGACTCGTAAACTGAGTCCTTTTCGTCCTTGCATTTGCTTATACGTGTAATCACAAAACTGTGTAGATTAAGGATTTTCAGTAATTTCTAATATCATTAAAAAAGTGATCTTATGGGGAAGATCGAAATGTATAGAATAAATAATATTGTTACTAAGAATATAGGCACACTGAATTAAATATGGTGTTGACTAACAAAATGGTTATTCTCCGCAAAAGGTAAGGAATTTGTAGGCGCTGTCTTATAATTCACAATGATCATTCGGATAATCTCAACTTGCGAATTTTATCGAGAATTTATTAATCGTTTTATTTTTAGGTAACTGAAGTAGTCGATTCCGTAAAATGTTATGCGGTCCTGCTAAGACTTCTCCGCGAAAACAAATTTTCACTGATGAATATAGTAGTTTTAAATGAAGACTAGGCCTGCATTCGGTGTATAAAACAAACGTACTTGGTCACCTGACGTTCATATTACCATTTTTAATAGTTTCAATTTTGTAATGGGAATTGACTTTTAGTTGAAAGATAAAGAAATACCCGCTGGGCTACACCACCACAACCAAGCTTGTATTTTGAATACTTAATTGACAACAGTATAGTAGCGTTTTGGGATTATAACAATTTCAATAGAAAAACTATGTAGTAGGAGAAACGAGGGAGTACCGGTCAGAGGATAATACTAGTCAATGTAATAAGCTTATAATGGAAAAGTGACAGTAAACTTTATTTAATGCTATCTACTATGTTATAAACTTGTAGTCGAAAAATCTAGAGATGGCACGGCTGAATTTCGTAATAAAGAAGTAAGTTAGTGTGCTCAGAAGTTTGGGTATAGTATTCCTTCCAATTCAACTAGCAGGTGTGTCCTAAAATTCTATAATCTTGAATTAATGATGGTGTCATACTTTGTTTGTACTCAGTTTTTAGTAAATTGTATGAAAGTAAGAGCTCTTACTTACTATAAAAGTAAAATCGGCCTGACGAGGCAATACCAGTTGCAGAGACGGGGTAATGGCGGTTATTTGACCTCCTTTATCCCAGACATAACTTTATGCCCACATAATATTATGTAAATGTATCATTGTTCCAAGAATGGATGGACTAGCTACGAAATTTTTCTTGTATGGTGACAACATTTCTGTAACCATGTGAAAGCTCCTACCAAAGAACCTGTACTTCTAATCCTGTCAACAAAACGGAATTCTAACGTTGTTAATGCCCCCACACGCATCTCACCGGCTACAAACATTTGATGTTACATTTTATAGAAGTAGGTTTCAGATGCCCCTACTAAAAATAATATCGTATGATTGTGGCAGCATTTTCAACAAAGCTCATGGAACAGCAGCAGCAATTTAGAAAGTTGTTGCTGGGTTTAATCAACAGGAATTTATACCATAATCCCACATCTTTGATAATGAAGATTTTATTGCTAATGTACTGCTAAGAAATTTGGCAATATCTTATGTCAGCTTTGATGAATCGCGTATTACATACGTTGGCTTAAACGAAAATTTGCCAGGCAGTAACAGCACCAACTGTACCAATAACACAAAACTTACCCAGTATTTCTCTAATAGCAAAAATAGCACCCACACTAACTGTAACGACAACTCCACCAGTAATAAAAACATTTTTGTAGAATTTATAATAAACAGGAAGTCATGTTTTCTAAAACATCTCTAGATGCAACAAAACCAAAGCAACAAATAGAAGAGGATGAAAAAACAGCATTTCTAAATTCTAGTAAGCACACTTGTGAAACAACAACTGGAAGAACGCAAAAGGTAGAGGTTCCAGACTCAAAATAAATCTACAAGGAAGTGAGTTTTGAGTACTCAAAACAGACGTATGAATCTGATTCTTCAGATGAAAGCATTCGTAGTAAAAACGAAATGAGCTAGAATGCATAATTCATAGATGATAGGTTAATGCTGGATGCAGCAGTGCCAAGATAGTCAAGAATTACGAGTGTCACAACTGCACAGTCGAAAATCTTATCAAAACTCGATTGAGGTTATAGTGTTCTGCACATACTTATATTTATAACACTTTCGTATTTAGTTTAAAATCTTGAACCGATAATCTTCTTTATTTTCTTTTTATAAAGGTTTAGTACATAGTAATTACCGCCGTTTGCCATACTAATTTTCGCCTCTAAGGTTGACCGGTATTACCATCTGCGAGGTGGAATGACGGTCATAACACTGATCACTATTTTATGCAAAATCAGATGTTCCCTTTTAATCATGTTGTTGATTAAGCATATTACAGGAGATATTGCAGCCATAAAACCATACAAACAGCTTTGATAAATTCTTGGAAATGAAGGAAATTATTTGAAATTTTCTTCAAATCGTCATTCCCCCATTTTCACATACTGTGCAGTATACCTAATGTTTTTTTTAATTAACTGGGCTAATATATGATTTTTGTTTCCAGAAAGTACTCACGAGCTGTTCCACATCATTCGTCTCAACAATGGTAAGTATTTTCTAATTATCATTAAAGAATTTGGTGGTTTCGTATTTACATAAATTTCTTTGTGCTTCTTTACTGATATTTGATACAATTTGAAGGCAGCAGTGCATAAAGTTAGTCCTTATATTGCTGTTTTCTGTTTATCATTGTTATTGATATTTATTTATTTGAGCGTCACAAATGATTGCAAATCTGTGGAGATTATTCGTCTTCTTCTTAAGTTTCGTGGTTATGGAATACATAGTTTTAGTTTCTCATCGTTGATGATTCTGCTTAGTTGCTGTGCATTTAGTAGGTACTTGAAAAATGTTGGTTTACATATTACCACCACTATTACATGATCCCTGTTGATATTATAATTTTGAAAACATATTTTTTCTTCTTCCTTTATTTCCGATATATCTACGTGATTATAAATTGTTTCCGTCCGGGATTTTGAATTAGGGCACACCTAAGGGTTGAACTGTTCTGTTCAACTACGGAAATAAGATCAACATTGCAGTTTTTGGGATATAGATATAAGGATAAGTCCTCATTTTTATGAAATATATTATTAACCTTCCTATACTCACGTCAAAATGAAAGACGTATACTATACTATATAAATCGGTCTCACAGACCGTATGCGTGAGTATAGGAAGGTTAATTAAATACCAGAGAAAATTTATAATGCAAGCAAATTTCTCCAGAAAAGCCATAAAATGTGTCTACTTAGCAACATTCTTAATTATTTGTCCGTCGGTGTAGAAATACTTGTTAGATCTTGTCTTGAGGGTACCAATACGTTCTCATCATTTCTGTATACTTATTTCTCTTCTTAAATTAGTTTTTATACGTTAAATTTCTACAAATGACCTTTATTCAGAAAATTAGTTTTGTTTTGCGGTAACTTATTTCTTTCTAGAATAAAATCAAAATTCTAGATATTAATAAATATTTACATGTAGGTACGAATTTATTACATCAATAAGTTCAACAAGGATAATATAGATAATGTGGGGAGGGTTCAATTGGTACCTCTACAGTTAATTAAGTTTTAAGATCTATCAGTTTCTTATGTTTTTGTATTTTAAATTTATTTTACGTATCATTTGATGTTGTAAATATGTCTGCTAATAGAATCAAATTACGACAAGATCATTTATATTTTACTTATGTTAAATTTATTTACTATTTCTAAATATATACACGCATTTGTTCAAGAGCGAAAACATGCTGCTAAGAAACTGTACCAATTAGTAAATCAATGGTACAAAAGTCACTGGAGTGTCAGTAACAATAACAATAACTGCTCTACATACAAATATCATTGTAAGCGATATCTATTTTAGTACAATATGTTGTCTAGTGACGTCATGTTCAACAGTTAAGAGGCATTATATAAATTATCTACGGCGACTTCAAGTCGTTAACGACGAGCTGTAATAGTGAATTTTAAACGAACATATACGGAAGATTTACTTTATATGGAACGTATGTTTCATATATAATTACATAATCTATCTGTATCTTTATAAAAGTTTACTATTTAGTTTTGGCATAACGCCTTATACTAACTTTATTCGTATTTTGTGGAAACTTAACAGTTATGAATTATATTTAGACGTGGGCTAAAAGTTCTAAGTATGGTACAGGGTTCTTAATATTTGCACTGCGTTTCAGACTTATAATGAGCTTTCTGCACTTCCACATCTTTGAGTTAGCTGTATTAGTAGAATAACACAACTAAAAAAATATTGTAAGGTTTTATTGATCAAATTTTTTTATTTTAATTATCTATGTATTGCTGCTTCCTCGCCTGACTATCCGTGGCGGTTTTAATATACGAATGCTATTTATTTTTCAACCTCCGATAATGCCTGCAAACTTTGACGCCAAGTGTGAATTCTGTAGTGTTAGACGTTTTCTGCAATCAGAAAGTTGTAGCGTTGCTGAAATTCATCGAAAAATGAGCTGTGTGTATATGGTGCAAACTTTATTAATGCCGGTGTGATGTGAGAGTGGCGTAGAAAATTTTAAAAAGGAACGGTCGATGGTTCATGACCAAGGTGTTCAGGCTAGAAAATCTGTGGTGACCGAAAAGTTGGAACAGCGAATTGATCAGGTAATTCGGGAAACTCGCGGTTTTACAATTTCAGGTGATTCTGACGATTTTTCTCAAGGTCAACTGTGTAGAATATTGTGATTCAAAAACACTACCTCAAACTGCTCGTTGGATACCGTAGATGCTGATAGAGAATCACAAAGTTTGGCGAATAGGTTACGCCTTGATGTTTCTATCACGCTTTGACCAACAAAGATACAATATTTTGGCAATTCCGAAATGAAGTAGGGCTCCAAACAGGTTTACAAAAGGTTTAAACAAACGTTCAACTACGGAAAGCTCATAGCTGCAATATTGGAGACGGTAAAAATCAGATGGATGGAGCAAATAGTTCGATAAAGAACAGCTACAAATAGTACATATATGCATTGTTATTCGAATGTTCGCTTCTAGAGTGATATATTTAGATAGAAGTCTTACTGCGTAATATAAGCTTTTATCATATTATTGCGGGTTAAAGTCTTCTCCCACAGTAGTTTCTGGAATTCAGTACACAAAACGGGTGGCAACTCGGTTGTGCATAATAATTTATGTATGTATGTACATAGATTTCTTGGCATGGTCCTTTATTGATGTATAGATCTTAACTCACCTCGTCTGTACGCGATGTGTGAACGATTAACTAATGTCAATTATGTAAGCTATGCAATAACATTATTTGTGAGGATTATGTCCAGCTAGTTACATAATGTAGTTTAGTCAATAAGTCGCAATTCGGTGTTACCAGTATTTGTGAGGTAGGTATTTGTAACAAGAAAAGGTAGGAAAGCTATAAAGCAAGCGTTTCTTATAAATTATTCGCTAAACGTCATGTGTAGCCCAGTTTTTACTTCTCTCGTCGTAATAACCTGATATTTGATTGAAACCATAATTCTTTCCGTTTCGATAAAGAAATTCGCATGAGCCAACCATTCCTTTGATGCTTCCTGGAATGGCGACACGAAGAAGAGAATTTCTGTATTCACCGAGGATGACTACTTTATAAAGGAGTGTTCGTTGTCTTTTTTGCTGAGAGATAATCAACGGCAGCTTTTTTATGGTCTAAATCAGGATAGTTGTAGCTCCTAACGTGTAAGTCAGGAGATCTCAGATTGTTAATGCAGTTCAAGTATGTATAAGAGAAAATCAACATACTGACATATTGGCTAGACACAAACGACGCACTAGAGATGTTAGGAAGATAGGAAACGAAAAGAATAAAATGCTTGAAGGATTACATAATAAAGTTTGCATTGGCACTTTCGTAAACCTGAAAGGATGAACATGGTTGAGTCATGATGGACGGAAGAGGGTCTAATATCATCCCAAACGGAGGAAGAAGATGATCAAGGATAATATATATCTTCATGGTGCATAACTTAAATGTATATATATATATATATATATATATATATATTTCGTGACCTTTTCTATACTTATCTTATATGATAGTTCTCTATCACAATTAGGTCAATTAAACAAGACTAGTTCAAATCATAGTTATATTTTGAAAATGTTTACAAACGTTCTTGAAACACATTCTTCAGTGAAAATATAACTAGATAAATGTATAAACAAACATTTGTGAAAAACGTTTGTAAACGTTCTGAAAATATAATTGTGACCTAATTGTGGTAGAGAACTATCATATAAGCAGCAGCTACAACTTAACGTACTTACTAAGCAAGCACAAATTGCATATGCCAATAATCACGTGGACTATAGTCGTTATTAGTATTCATCAGTGCGGTATACTCAGTCCGTAATTAATAAAGCACAAGCCGACAGATAATATGAGGACTATTCGTGAAGACGGATTTGACCAAAAATGTGGTGCCAACCTATGAATTAATAGTTTGGCTCTCGTAAGTAGTTTACTATTTATTTTTGTCAGATTACGATGTAATAGGGTACGTCAATATCTATTCTGTTCGGGACATGGACGAAATTATAGTCTACGGGTTACAGTCCGCCATTAATAAAATACAATTTCCTCCGTGATTATTAGCATATGCAATTTGTGCTTACTTGATTAGTTCTTGCACAGCTACCTTGCAGCTCTTCAATTAATGTCGTTTTGTAGAGAGTTATCCAGATTCTATTGTGCCTAACCCTATCAAACTAGTGTTAAGTGTAGTGAATGGTTGTGCATTAACCAGTTGTCATTGTTGGCGTTTGCGCGGTGTTTGGTTTATTTATATATATATATATCACATGATAGTTTCCATTAAGGATTACCACTTAGTTGCCCTAATACATACCTAGATTTTTGCTAAACCGGGTGGGGTTAAGTTTAGTATTAACGACAGTCTTTTATAATTGTTTAGTTATTTTTCTCATAACTATGTTTACATAACCGATTTGAAGTAAATGGAAAATTTAGATAACAATGTGACAATGTTAGGCAATTGAATCTGTAAGTAGAATTAATAGCACTCAAAGGATTATGAATTATATACTTTTCATTCAATTTTTAAAGCCACTGCTGTAGGTAAGTCTGTTCTAAAAATATCTACAATTGCTGAGGTAAGCCATTCGTGGGAATTATGCAAGGATAACAGCTTGTTTGGGTACTATGCACATCAGCAAGTAATGGTAAGCCATAATACGTAAACGCCTCTTTAAACGATAACTAGATAATGACATATAAGTAAAATATAGTACAAAATTGGATCCTAAAATAAAAACTCCCACACCTTTCTATAGTACCGTGACAACGTACATATTGCATATAAAGGGTAGTTAGTAATTAGCGGGGTTTGATAAAAGAGTGGATGCTGAGTTTTATCATTAGGTAGTGTAAACCAGATTCACGCTGTCACTTCTACGAATTTTATTACTCAATGATATAGTTCGAAGGAGTAACAGCGCCAGATCGGTTTACACTACTTGATAACACGTCATCCACTCTTTTATCAAACCTTAGTAATTAGTATTGAATGAATCGAAAATTATAACTACAAAGTTTGACACATTGAACTTTACACTATACCACAAAATCTTTAGTAAATTCGACCTAAGACTAAGGGAGGGTTGTAAATGCCATATAAAGCAGGATAAGTATTTCATTTTAATGTTCCATCCGATGTCGTGAAAGCTGAATTATTTGTTAGGATGAAAATTCAGTTTTAAATCATTTGAATACGTTCCATTTAAATTGTACACGAAGGAAGTAGCATTGTCCACCGATGTCTTCAAACGACACCCTGTACAAGAACATTACAGCTTTCATAAGGATGGAATATTATAATCTTCTCTATGAATGCTGAACAGATGACTAGTAATCAGACTTCCTTCGCTAATTTTCGACTTATAATTATCGATTACTTTGATTATTATCGAAAATTCTATTTCTATACTATCGAAGGCTTAGTGTTTGTCTGTCGAAAGGTTGCCTGTTCCACATAGAATAGCAAAAACTGCTACTTCGTCGGACTACTGGTGAACGCAAAAGCGAACGCGGGACTGCGCAAGAAGCATAGACATCACGTTACCATGGAAACCATAAAGAATCCAGTTCGTGATAAGAAGAACAAGACCTGTACTCGATCGGGAAACGGCGAGGGCTACAGTGTGGGGCTTCGGGGGCTTCGACTGTCGCCGGTCCACGCCATGGGACCTGAAAGGAAGTTGTTTATGTGTGTCCTGTTTCTCGCCGAAACGGCTTTGCCGTCCGTGTCGTCTTTTGTCGGATCTAGAACGTATTTTCGTGATTCCGTTAATTTGGGGATGATACAGAAAACATTATACTAGTAATAAACAGTTTCTATAATTTAAATTTTACGGCCTTTTTTTAACCATTTACAGTTGTCAGGGTATATGAAAATATGATCTCACAAAAATTTCTGATGTCAATCTAGTGCAACAGTTTCGTCTCGAAATTTCTTTTCGGGTCTCATCGGTATTTATGAATTGTTTTGCGCTATGGTGCTGCGTCTCATGTAGGTTGAAACTAGTTCACAATTACACTTTGCTTGAATGAAGTATCATTTCGATTCTCTCTTTTACTAGCCCGCGTAAATATATTGTTAGTTTCGTTGGTTGGTTCTCCATTTGAAATATTCTTCAAGAACTAATGTCAACAATGCTTTCGTGTATTTTAATAATATCCTTTAAAATGTGGAGACGATTGACCGGCGTCGTCTAAAGCCCACTTTAGACGGATCTAATTTGTATTAGAATCTTAAGTAAGATTCTATCACAATTTCTGTCACAAGTATTTATGAACGTAAATGTGTTTACACGACCACAATTTGTTTTATAAGCTTTTATTATAGGGGTCTGTGTATTTTGGAAGCGATATATAAGCACACGCGAAAACCTCTAAAGATTTTGTTCTTGCCCTGCATTTAACTTATAAATTGTTTAGGCTTCCTTTTGTTTCTTTCTATTTACGTGAAATAATCAATAGCGAGGGTGGCGAATCTCTGTTCTTATGTAGTGTAGTTTTTACTGCAAGATAATATGGCACAAAGTTTAAAAGGAAAAACAAAAGAGGAGTAGAAAGTTATGTCAGATCAGTGGCTTTTAAAAAGACGCAAGGGACGAGGAATTATATTTATACTACAAAACAGGCTTTGCTAATAATCCAGTTTTCATCATTTTATTTACCGTGTCTATTACTGACGAATCATTTCAAGAATCCAGTAAGTTTAATTTGCGCTACCAATGACATTTAGTGTTTCCGCTTACGGTTTTACACTGGCAAAAATGTTTACTCTTGCACAGAGAGAATCGAATGGGATATGCAGTGGTATAATGTTGTCTTTAATGAAGATTCTGTTTAGCAACCCATGTTGCCTATATGACGGTTAGACGAAAATGTGGGAAAAGCACCAACATTCAATTTTCAGTATTTCCATATATGTACTTATACTGGGGGTACTATGGAGGTTGTAGTACGGGGCTACATTACCTACCGTAGTAGATTTTTGCTTTTTATTCAGGCCAATATGACCACCTAGACATATATTCCTAGAACCCTCATCTGATTCACCTGCTTGTTCCCACATTGCAAGGGCTACGTTCAAGTTCAATTCAAATTTTTGCCTTCGCTATCAAGATCTCTGGAGTTTTCTCCCATAGAACATACATGGAAAATTATAGGTACGCGATAAGAACATTTACCTAACCCACCGTTAATTTTGGAAGCTCTTATACATTAAATACATATTGTTTGATATTTAACGTATTAAGTTACATACTGAATGCTTGAGTAACGGACGTGGGTCAACATATTATTAGCGAAAAATAAAAAACAACTTCACATTAATCTTTCGAATTTTAATCGATTATTGTTTTTCAATAGTTAAAATTATATATATTAATAAAAATTTGAAACAAAAACATAATAGTTATGATTTAAATTTTCTTTGGGATCAAAAGGATTGGACAGTAGTTAGTCTAATGCAAATGAAACTTAAAATACGTGAATTCACTACATAATTATCTACTTATTTGGAAAACGTATTTTGTTGGCAGCTCGGCGATTCACCTGATGTCAGCATCTAAATACATAATTCATAATTTTCTTTTATGGCGCAGAAAATATTGTCTTACTAAGATTGTCCTACACCTACCTAGTTAGAATATCTAAGCTTTTGATTCATACAAATATCTATGTAAAACACTTAACAACATTCAACTCTGTTGTAGTTTCGTATCTACTTAAGTGTAGTATCTACACTACACTATGTCATTGCACTACATAGCAAAAAGATGATTATCCTAAATAATTCAAATTCTCCTTCTACCGGTGTTTTCAAGTCAGTTTGAGTATTATTTATGACTATATCGATTATTTTTATTACTTTATAGCATATGGCCTCGTTGCAGAGTATAAATATTTTAACGACCGTCATTAAATATATAGCATATAATAAAAAGAGTATTGTGAAAATTCTTTCGAAGTATCTGGCTGGACAAAAGTTGAACGTAAATCCATTCAGTAACATTCTTTAACGGTTTTGTTCGGTTTCTTATTTCTCCTGTTCGTCGGTCTGCCGACAGTATAATAAAATGCCGAACTTTAAGAATGTTCTCAACATTGCGTTTGCCATAAAGTAATTGAAGCACACATACGCACACTTTCATTTCGTATTTACCTATTTATATATATATATATTTACTTACATATACGCAATTGATACCTGGAAATGCTGTGTTTGCGCAGGAAGAATGGGTAAACATTCTTCAGAACCGAATCGTTCATATTTTTGCTGCTTATCGAAAAAGAACACTTATGAACAGTTAGTTGGAAATCATCTATACTACCGCTTTCTGAAATATTTACTACTCCCTCTGAAACAGCTTCCATGTACAATATCCTTGGACTGCAAGATTAATTAAAACGATGCCCTATTTATATATATTACCAAATGCATTTTAAATTGTAGACTGCTCAAAGTAATTAATTAAATATTATGTTGTTAACTGTTTCCAACGCTATTATGGAATTGTGAGTCATAAGAATTGTTTGGTCTCGATATCAATAGTAAGCGAGAAGAGGGATAAATAAGTATGAAATGTTAAAATGTGTGTATTTTGTTATTTCAAAATTATAAAGGGGCATAATTTGGTGGATAAAAGGCCACGAAAGGATTTATTCCAATTTGAGAAATAATGATGTGAAAATAAGTGCCATATCTACGAACCGCCAAAAAGGCTGCTAATCTTGCAAGTAGGCAACCAGTCAAAGTATTTCTCCCTTTTACCAACAGTTTTTGAAAGTGTCTGCTAATTATTAAGTACTGTATCGGTATAAAGAACGCTACAATTACACTTATACTGACATTGTGAGTAGTGGAGAAAACCGAGTACTCAGTACTTACATAATGTTAGGTTAGTAAATTTTGGTACCTGTACTTACAGGACAGAAAATGTTTTGAAGGCCGTCAACGCCATAGTTTTTATACAGAGCTTAGTTTCAATTTCAAATTCTCTGTTCGAAATCACAGGCAATTAGCGATGGGAGCCTTACCATTTACAGAACCATTGTAGTATGGAAGAGCTACCAGCATGGGAATGATATTACATACATACATACGTCCGAATAAGGTAGTTTGGATTCTTTTCTTTCGTGTCTGTTTATTAGCTTTTTCAGCTGAATACTGACGTCGATGCTTTGAATGGTATACAATCGTTTTAGTAACGAGCCTTACGAATTCGATTAATATTGTATAATTTGTAAAATTTGTACTAACAGCTAATGAACTTTTATCAAAGCACGAATTTCTTCCCCATCATTTTTATTCTTAAGAAAAATTAGCAGTTGTTCATCGAATGAAACTTTTTCTAGTGCTAGACATTAAATTCAGTATTTGCTGTTAGTTTTTGATTATTTTTCTGTGTCACTTGGAAATAGTTAGTTACATCTGCTATGAGAAAGACCATACTAAATGAATACGAATGAAATGGTTAATAGCAAGGTCGTCAAACCTAGTTGTAATCAAAAGGTTATTTACTGCGGCAGCATTTATACCATATCAATTTAATTTAATCGAATTCAATTTTGTACAAAAATTTTGTTCTTATATTTAAATTGCATGTCTCTATATTAACAATAAGATTTTCAGACCTATAACTATGTGTAGGTAACTGTACACCTTCCCAGGTATAAGCAACTGAAATGTATAACTCACGATCAGTTAAATTTCAATTATTGCTTTATTTGCTTGAGCAGTTGATTTCTAATTACACACATATTATAATAGTGGTTGACTTCAATTATACTTACTTTCTTCTGACAATAAAATTCAGATTCTTTTTGGAATCTATCTCAATATAATTTTGCATTTAATACTTACGTATCTTTACTGGATTTGTTTTTTTGTAAACTTCATCTTGATGTATAACGAAATTTTTCTACTTAGTTATTGAGGACGTGCATCATCCAGCTTTGGCAATAAATTTTTCAATTACCGTTGATCGTGTTATTAATTTTGTTAATTGTTAAATAACGTGAAGCTGTATAATTTCTGGAAGACTAACCATCTTCAATTATACTAATCGCTTAACAATCTTGCTATATGCTATCCAACATGATTTACTACAGAGATTAACAGCAACATACATAAAACGATGTAACTGTCTTCATACTTACAACGAATTTAAAGGACTATGTGCATAATGTCGAGAACAATATTTCAAACAATATCAAAAAATGTTGTTGCTACATTGAGAGAGTTGTATTCCGAAATGTATGGCTTTCGGAAATGAAAGTTACAATGACAATCTGATGAGTATATTGCATTCTCTGAAGTTCTCCACAGATTTAACTCAAGGCCTCTAATTTTTAATCTTTTTCCGATGCCTTATTATTAGACTGGGCAAATGTGCGGTATGATGAGTCATCTGTCCTTTTCATCGGACATTATTTTTCTCTCCAAACTGCTACAGATCCATATCGAAACGTCATTCATCTTGCACTCTTATGTTACAAGTCACTCAATTCGACGTACGTCGTAGTCAGTGTAATCACACACATTATTCACCGAATCTACGTTACAATGTTTTATTCAAATCAGCTGTAGATATATGTTATGTGTAAGAACTTTAATTATATCATTTCCTTTTTCGATATTAAGTTACTAAAAAACGATACTGCTCAACACTATGACTACTTTAAAGCAAGTATTAATCGTATTTATTTATTTAATAATTATTTCTCTACTAGCATTCTCTTTTTATATTCCACTTCTTTTTGTTTTGCAAATGGATCTGTATTCCTTTGGGCAATAATCCCAATTATTATAATTATAGTTATAACATATTCCTTAGATAATGTTCTAGACAGGATTTTTGCAAAGGTTAAAGAGCAGCGGTAAATAACAATTTTTATATTAGAAAAGTTTTATATACGTTCCCCAAAAACGATCAAAACTTAAAGCCCGTCCAATTAGAGTAAAATTTTGTAAACACTCACTCATGCCATTCTTAAATAATAATCTTACTTATTGATCTCAGCCTAAAGTCCATGTATGTAAATAGGTACATTATTTTTTTGTGAAAGTTCTTTAAGAAAGGCTTATGCCCCTATAGGTAATTGTCATGAACAACCAAGTTGGCGATACGCATTACCTTTTCAATATTTGTCCGTCTACTTCGCACTGGTATAGGATTTGTGTCTACATTCTGCTTAACTACTATTGAGATTTGAGGAGTTTATATATGTGTACATCTAGTTGCATTAACATTTTTTATATTCGAGCTTTATGCATCAATGAATTGTAGATTAAAAGAAATCGAATATCATTTACTGTGCTGTAAATAGAGAATAGCAATAATAATAATAGTAACATATATATTTCTGGAATTTTCAGCGTGCTCCCAGTAAGTTACCTAATGTTGTAATTAGGTAATTAAGTGCTGGCCAGGTCAACAAGGGCTATCCTGGCAGAAGCCTGGACGATTATTGCATTATATTTAGGTCGAGAACTATGCTCCAGTTTGTAATGTAACAAATATAGACGGATATTTTAATTAATTATACCATTGTCGACCTTAATATAATCCAGTGACTGTAGGGTTCTCTGTCCGGATAGTAGTTGTTTTTTAGATGAGAATGCAGACCCCCTAATTACAACATTAGATAATTTAATGAAGGAACACCGAAAATTTACTCCAATCAGGGTTTCTCGGAAGTAATTTCGAATTCGTTAGTTTTCTGAGACTTATGTATATAAAGTTACAGAAATGTGTATTTTTTATATATCAATATAACTTTTTTAGCCATCTCGTCATTTTCTCTGTTTATTTTAGTGAAGAAGTTTTAGCAAAGTCGTTGTTTAACGCTAATTTTGCCATTTTAAATAAAAATGAATCAGTGCTACTTCTCTAATGCAAAAAACACAGTCATATATAGGATATATGCCGGAAAAGCGTTCATACACGAACAATGAAATCAGTCTATTTTCTGTCTAGCGGGTTTATTTAATTGTGGGTTTGTAATTAGAACTTACATCATGACAATTCATTTGACGCATAAAATTTATGTTATAAAGAAAACAAATTTTATTTATATTTTTCTTTTTTAATTAATTTTTGTTATACTTTATTCTAATATTCGAATGGGTATTTATATATGCAGTAATATGAATTGTATCTTTATTGAATTTTTGTTTTATTTCTAAGTCGTATTATTAGTTTATATACTGCTGTGACATTAGGTACAACGGATTTATCATTGGCCCTGCAAGAAGCAGGCAAGGCGACGATAGTATTTAATAAATAACAATTAAATGTTACTCGAAGAAATACATTATCTTTATATATACATCAGATTTTACTGATCTATGGGCAAGAAATCCCAACAACAGCCCCGGTTTACGGAATCCACCTAATTGTATGCATATAAAGAAATATTAATCTGGAGGACTCTTTGTATATCGACCTAATAAATTTAGTGCGTTAATGGGCAACTATCAAGTAATTATGAAAAAGCGGTCAGCACTGTACTGACGAGTCCCAATGAGAGCTAAGCTGAAAATCAGCATTTGTGGTCTGCGATTGATAAACCTTACTTCTCCTCACGGATTATTGGCATATGCAAATTATGCTTATTTTGAAAGCTTTTGCACAGGGACTTGGTAGGTATCCATTAACGTACTTAACTTAATTATGTCGTTATATGACGTGTCATCCAGATTTTACAATATTTTACTAAGATTTTGGCTTTCAAATATAAAGCAAGATTGATATATAATCGGTTATTTATATTTTAATTATTATTTACAAACGTAACGTATTTTGTGTGTGCCTTGTTTTATGCCACAATATATAGAAACAGCGACATCTTTTGTCATTATTTATTTTTTCTAAGTTGTATTTGTCCCAGTAGTTCCCTTCAACACACTAAACTCTCTGTCCACATATTTTATGACTTATCAATCATAATGTTGTCTGCCAGTAAAATGTACGTAAAGTCTGCGTCCGCAAACCTTTAAAATTCATTTAGGCGAACCATTGAAACTGGGTGCGAATCACTGTTGTCGACCATCTACTTGTTTACGAACTCTGCCTACTCTTTCTTGTTTCTTTCCAGTTGCTTTGCCGTGGCCCAGTGGGATCCTTTTTTTCCTTACTATCTGCTGTTTGGTCATTCCAGGTTCTTTTTGGCCGGCCTCTTTTCCTGTTGTTATTCACCTTCGCCTCCCATATAGGCCTTACTGATCTTATCTTGTTTATTCGAATTAGGTGCCCGAGCCACCTTAACTGTTGTTTTTCGATCCTTTTCTGGTTCCACGTCTAATTCTTATTCGATTTCATCGTTCCTTATTTTGTCTCTTCTTGTTAAGCCCTTAACTCTTCTGAGGTATTTTATTTTTACTACCTGGATTCTACTCCTGTATACTTTTGTTAACACCCAGCCTTCACTTCCAAAGGTTAGTATGGGTTCATGTGTAGTAAATACGTACCTATGTATAAATGTCCCCTTCGCTGTGGGATTCCTCAACACGCTCAGTCGACGAATGTGTGTTCCTGTTGTGGTCTCTTAGCAAAATTCACCGAGTCTACTTATTATTAGCAAGCGGTCGTACAGTGTTTTTAGGAAGTTGTCTGATAGTAGACAGCCGACAGATTAAGTGATAACGTAATCCTCCTTATTGGCTCAGACAAAGCGCCTGATCATTTGTGCAATGTCAATTAGCGTATTACCGGCTGACTGTATCGTGCGGTTAGTTGATTAGATAATCGTCACACAAACGATCAGATGTTTTGTCTGAACCACTACGCAAGATCACGTCATCACCTAATTGTCCACCGTCTACTGATAACGAATCTAATTTTGATAGGTCGTTAGGGAAGAAAACTGATTTATTATATTTTACTATTATTATTCTACCGTAAAAACACGCAAGCTTTGATTAAAAAGTGGATGACGTGTTATCATTAAGTAGTGTAAACCAGTCTTGGTCTCCATTTACGTGCAAGGGGCGACATTAAAATTCGGAGAAGTAAGGACGTCAGTCCGGTGGACACTACTTCATGATAACACGTCATCCTCCCTTCTATCAAGCCTTATTTATTATATCATTATTATTATAGTTAATTTGTAAATTTATGCAAATTTCATCATTCTCTGCCCTATACCCAGGTTTGGTTTTCATTTCTCTTTGGACCTGTAAAGAATAGGAATTCTTTAGTATTTATTAAGTATGTTATTGTTTGAAAATCAATACACTCTTTCACTATTTAATTTGTATTAAAGTTATACTTGAGATCCAAAATGGCAGTCTGTGCCGCTATCGTTCAAAAATTTAACTTTCTCAAAATGCCGCCCTATTTATATTGTGGTTAGAATTATTTCAGTGACGTGCACGTTTAATAACAAAATATAATATTAACGCGTACATTTTTATTTTCGACATTTCACTATTCTTCTAATATGGCGTTTTAAATTTTCATAATCATATTTTTGATTTGGAAAATATTCTACAAACTCTTCGATACATACATATATTGATTGAAGTGTCCATTTCTAAAATAACTTTCTAAAGGAAATTGATCTGTTCTAGAGTATAGGAAATTGTGCTAACAGGAATGTTACAACACGTGATTTGATCACTAAAACAATAAATTCATTTTTTCTAAAGCACGTTGAATAGTTCTGTTTGTTAAATACAAACAGGTAACAAAAATAAAAAGGTAATAGTAATATGTATGTAGACGAAAGAAGGATCAAGCATACGCCAATGTCAAAAAATTTGGTGATATTTAGAGTTCATTAGAAAAGCAGATGGCATGTTATCTTCAAGTGGTGTAAATCGGACTGACGTTGTCACTTCCACTAATTTTATTATTCAATGATAACTTATCAATGACAACTTATCATTGAATAATAAAATTCGGAGGAGTGACAGCGTCAGTCCGATTTACACTACTTAATGATAACACGTCATCTACCTTTAGAACAAACTCTAGTGATATCACTAAAAATGTTATCAGTTACTGTATTCACTACGAAGTTTGGAAATAAATATTGATGTCACCCCTGCGGCAACCAATATTTTTCAGACAATTATTTTGGATATCTCTGTATTTTATCTGCAATAAATTGCTCAGTTCGCTTAGAATTCGGGCTGAACGCTAGTTCGACCGACTTGGCGCCCTCCCTGCTAACGGCGAAAGTAATAACTAGACGTGTTAAATATGGCGGTAGTTAAATTTGCTAGACGTCAGTTTACTCATAAATCTTAGTTTTTCTGCGCTATACAGTGCCAAAATGGACCATAAAAAGAGTCCAATACGTAGAACGAAACGTCAGGCAAAGGTTGTAGAAGATAATTTCTGGGATTGTAGTGTGTGTACGTATAGGAACACAGCGGAAGCTTTTAAATGTTTGATGTGTGACGTTCGCAAAGGAACTTCTACGAGGAAACCTCGAATAAATCCCCAGCTAGTGGCACAGCAAGTTGCAAGTCAATTTCTACCGGCTACGAGTAATCAGAAACGCGAGAAGAAAGATAAGAGGTCGTTGAAAAAGCGGAGACATCCGCCTAGACTAAAAACGTCGATAGAAGTTCCGCACAGACGAGGGAAGTTACCGTTAACAGTGTTACCGTTGTTATAACGGAGTACAAGCCAAAAATCAAATCCGCAGAGACAGTTTCTAGTTCTAGTTCTTCGGATCACGGTTCGCAATCGGAAAGCAGCATGGATGCACGGTGAACAACTTTCTACCCTTTGCGCATAAGGGTGCTTTTCCATTGTACAGTGTGTTCGGGCAACGTGTCACTGACTTCTAGTGCGTTGACATTATGATGTCACGACAATTGTTTATAAATTTAAGGACTTTCCTTACCATTTTTACCAACAAATTTACTGCCGTTGGTTTGTATGAGTGATAGATCGACATAGGTTATGCTGGAATTCCTAAAATGACCACTGCCATCAGTAGCCAGTTTACTGAATTTCTAAACTGCTAGATGTATAAGCCAGGAGCCTTCCTGTCTTCATGTTTCAAGGAAAAAGCTTCTTTTTGTTACAAAACAATAATTGATGTATGTAAGTGGTATGTAATTTTGCTGTGTAAGTGTAACTCTTGTAGAAATTTCATTTTCACCTTTTTGTGGATCTTTAGAATGTTAATTTGAAATAGCAGTTTATTTAGACAATGTGTATTTCTTGTGATCACTTGCAAAATGACGAATGTAAATATTGATAGAATACTAGAGTGCTTTAATTTGAATTGAAAAAATCAACCAAGGGTTATTGACTTTAAATTTCAGTGGGCAATCCTACTACTGAATGATATTTATTGCTTCAGTAATTACATTCGTCACTTCAGTTAAACTATTTTCAAGAAACTGTAGGCTATTATTATAATGGTATTCATAATTCCAATCATTTAATTACTGATGTACATACTCACCTTATATGAATGCATGCGCAAAAGTTGCTTCAATGCAGTGTGAAAACTTCTATACGATACACCTACAAATTCTATTATTTTGTATTCTCCCAATACACAATTTTTAGTTAATATGTACCAGTTTGTGCAGATCATTTTGTTATAGATTTGTTGGGACTAAACAATAATTTTATTTGATATCATTCATTAAAATGTGCGAAGCAACTAATGTTTTGCATTTGAAACGCTGCCTGCATAAACCTGTTTATCAATCTATTCCAATATTTGATAAAACTTTCATATTTAATCTGGTTATTAGGATATTTAGCAGGAAATTCATCAAAACTGAGCTGAGTATACGTGCCATCTTCAATTTGTATACCACTTTCAAATAAACCATAATCGAAAGGGCCTCCTTTTCATTGATAAACCGTATTTCTTTTAAACGGAGATGAGATTTAGTAAATATGTAATCTGAAAGACGGTCTTAGCTAAAGCTAAGTAAAAAGAGGGAAACATTAGGGAAACAGTGAAAATACAAATGACAAGTCAAACGGAAAGACAGGGCCGAAAATCTATTCATATTTAGGGGTTTTATTAGTACTAATTCAGGACACTCCTGGTTGCTCACTCTGTATATCGATACAAACAGTTTCCAAATTAACTCCTAAATAGACAATGCCCACATTTCGTAATTATCAACGCTTTCTATTTCTTCCGAGTTTATAAAACAAAATGAAAACACTACATTTGAAAATTCCTGTTTAATTCTTTAGATCTCTTCCATCATTATTTTCCTGCACATTTGATGCAATTTGTAATTTATATTTAATCCAGATCTATCAGAATTATTACAATACAGTTGACGTTCTAAAATTCGGTTATAAATGTTGCTACAAATGTATTCATTTAATTGGGTGTTTAAACATATAATCATACATAATCAGTGAAACATTATAGGTATGTCATTACTATCACAGCTGGTACTGGTCGCCGCTCTCATCAAACCATTAATTCATGTCGCTTTCTTAATTGCTTTCATTAGTTTTTTGCTACTTTAAATGCCTTGTTTAGAAATTGTTCGAATTTACCGTCAGCCAACAATGTATACACTCTGTAATTATATATGTACTTGAAACAGTGCGCACATACTATATTGTAATAAAATATGGACTAGTGAACTTCCCGAAGTACTTCGCTAATACAATTTTATATATATATATATATGTTAACACACTGTTGAGATATATATTTGCATTTGCTAAAATGTTGAGTAGATTTTCTAATTCGTCAGGATTATTAATTAATAACTAAGTTGATTAATTGATTTTGTAAACGTTTAGCATTTTCGATTTTTTAAGGAAAACATTAATCGGAATAGTAGAAACAGAAAATATTATTTTTTAATAGAATTCATTGGTTATTTAATTGTTACGTAGATATAATATGAATTACTTCATTACCAAGGGAACATTCCCTAACAGTTGCTTTAAAAGTTTGCGTTTTGTAACTAATTATCGTACTTGCATCTATTAAAATGCAGCTTTGTTCATGGTGTAGAAATTTTGAAACAATGCAAAGAGCATAGCTCATTTACGTCTTTTCTTTTCTTGTTATAGATTGGTCTGGTTATGTTTTCTTAGTTTTGTTGTTGAGTCTTAACCTGATGTGGGCCGCATAACTTTAAACCTTTTTGCTATTTCGCAATTTCAACCCTTTAGAGTAGTTTTGTTGACTTAGGATTTGTTACAAATATTTGTTTAGAAGTCCTGTGGACCTTTTTGTTTAATTTGTTTTCGTACCCTGGTTCGATGGTTGTGCGATTGAGTGAAGGAGAGACAGCTTTTTCTTTTCCTTTTTGTCCTGATCCCGATCCCTTTGTGTCCTATCGATGCAATAATAGTTTTTAGTGGTTTTGGAGTGAAGTTCTTCGTTCTTTTACGATAGGAATTTTTTGATTTACTTAGGCGTTTTTCTTTATCGTTGGTTATTGATTGGGGACTAAACCTCGTCTTGCTAACCTCTCCTGCATATATTGCTGGTGTTCGGTAGAGGGTTTCTATTGGAAATCTTAGATGTCGATTTCCTTGGGAAAAAGGGTGGAAATTCAAAATAAATCTATTTGATTTCCACAAAAATATCTAACCAAACTGTTGCACATCTGACATGCGCACTAATTAATTAAATTGTATGGTAATATTGGCCTTCATAAATACGTGTAAAACACAAACGATTGCATTAGACACATACATATGTCATGAACATCAGATATGCTTTTATAAACAAATTTGCGGATAATGCTGCTGGTAGTATTTTGAAGATTGAAGATTTCCTGATTTGAACTTTGGTTCTACAACTCGATGTATAGTATCACATTGATTTCTTTTCTATATAGGTAAATATAAAATCAAAATTTGGCTACCCTACTAATAACTAATGTGTGTGTGTTTCCTTCCTACCGTAAATTCGATTAAATCACATTGTTTTAAAACCTCGAATTTATATTTTTGATATTTACACAGATTCTCTGTTAAACTGACTTTATAAATTGTTCGTGAAAAGTATAAACTGGTAAACTGCTATTTCAACATTGTTGTAATTATATTTCTATTATTCTATGTTGTGAATTAGTGTAAATTCCTTAGTGCTTGTATTTATTATTTGATATGTTC
Organism: Chrysina gloriosa; assembly: GCA_038088585.1. Classification (NCBI taxonomy): domain Eukaryota; kingdom Metazoa; phylum Arthropoda; class Insecta; order Coleoptera; family Scarabaeidae; genus Chrysina; species Chrysina gloriosa. Next base: position 66,370,992 of record CM076088.1, read on the forward strand.
GGAAAGTAAAATTGCGTACTAATTTACACCAAATATAAAGTTGTTTCAGAGAATTGTCAATTGTAACTACATAATCAAATACAATGCATTTTTTTGACTAAAATTTATTGTAATTGTGTTCTTTACAATAGTAATAATTTGTAACTCGTGTAATCCATCGTTTTAAATTAGTCTTTTATTCCCAATCAGTTCTATTAGTGAAAATGTATCTTGGGTACAAATAATATTTTGTTCTTATTGCAATATTAGTACAGGAAAAATCAATCTACATATACCAAATATTTATTAATCTATTTACCAATGCGAAGTTATTCGTAGATTTCATCCATAAACTTATTGTACTAGTTTGAGTATAAATAAAGGGGAGCTATTTAGTAGACTTGATAGATTTTTGGCAGTATCTATTAGTAACAGTTGGTACCAAATAATCATCGCCAAAGTGCGGGCCCATTGAAATCAATACTTGGATATTTGATGCTATATTCAAGTATCGACTTCAATGGCCTAAGCAACTATTAAATTAGCTAAAAAGGATTTTCATCAAGTGTCATAAATGTTTTTGCCGTTTCTTGTAATAAAAGTAATGTGTAATAAGTCTGTGAAACCAAATATGCAATTTAATTGATGCCTCACTTCTTATTTTGAACATATTTGGTACTACTAGTATGAGCGAAATCTTGCTAGAAAAATTTGGGTTTACTGGGCTACCTTTTATGGCGGTCTAAATCTCATCTGCTCGATTTCTATTCAAAATAGACGAAAAAAGTTATATACGGATAAAATCTATGCATTTCATACCATTAACTATGTATCTTGTATATATTTCTAGAAATAATCCACTTTGAATATATAGCTTTAATGTTGTGTATTTTTATTAAAACATTAACGCATACTACATCAGACAATAAACGATAGCGTCAGAACTATCAGTTCCAACCACCACCCATTAATTCAAATGGAGTAGGATGTATATTTTAGATAACTGCCAGGAATGTGTTCTGTAGAGATAATAATATAGACTGGAGGCGTACCGGAAGGCTCCTGAAAATTTTCGTATTCTTGTTTTCGGCAGTTTGCATATATAGATATTTATGTTATTTCAAAGTTACATATGTACTTCTAAAGACTGCTGTAATTTTTTTATATCGATTGTGTCTTACGTGAGAGGAGCATGAAATGCATTGAATATACATAATGAAATGAATCGGATGTGTTAGTTAATTTAAATTTTTTGGACGTACCCTAGGTTTATATTTGATTATTGCTCATTGTTGTTATCGTATTTATCTTGTACCTATTATTTTACAGAAATGCCAGAACAAAAATACACGAAATGTAAATTATTTAAATATACTTTCAGTAAAGCAATATATTGTTTGATTTAAAAGTTTACCTTTTACAACTGTAACAATTCTAACTTATAGCCACTGACTAGAGAGTTTTTTTCTGTTTTAGTTGACATATAAGAAATTAATTGCGAACCCATTTACCCATAATAATAATAAAAATATTGCTATAAAGGGTTTAGCTGGTCAAAGAGCAGAATTTCAGTGCAAGTCTGTGAATTGATGCACAACTTATACGTAAACTTTGTGTTACCTTGATTTATTCTTATACTTTATTTAATAACAGAAGTTATGGAAAACTTCTAGCATTATTAATTGCGTCAACTATATTTTTCCAGAAATAGTGAAAATCGTTGCATAAAAGTTGATTGTGTAGCTGAAGAAAAGCATTAACATAAAATATTTGAAACTTGCTTACAAGCATTTTTATAGTTTTAAAGCTTGTATTATTGTAGCAACATTCTGCATTCAGAAAAAGTGTCCGATTGCTCGTACATTGTGAAGTAGTGGAATATGTTCGGTAAGCGAAATACTTTTACCCAGTGAGGATGGTAACATAGTTACCATAATACGTATTTTAAGATATTTATATTAATGTGGTAAGAGTAAGAAACATTTGAATTTATTTTGCGAATGATACAGATATTATTCCCGGTTTTTGCATCAATACATATCTCCTTGTTTTTCCAGTCTCATATACTCAACACATGTTTTGAATCTACGAACTACAAAGACGAAACTTTGTGAATAAATAGTCTTCAGTTCAGGCTTAAACAGCCATTAAAACATGGTAACTTTTCAAATTAAACCCAGGTTTTATGTTTGAATTTCATTTAAGAGTGTTGTGTGATGATGATATGTTAACTATGTAAAAGTACCATATCGGAAGTCTTGTTAACAATCTTTTTTCAAATGGGCGAACAGGAGTAGTATCATGCAAAGATTTGCTTTTGAAATTGTATGAGCTGCGTCCGTTTTAATAAAAACGAGCAATGATCAGACCTTGAATATAACACCAAACCTATTTGAGGCCTTGTATTTGGAAGATATTCCTTTGTGAAGCACATCATGAATACTTTTGTTGGTGTGGAATAGCTACATAGAACATTGATTCTCGTGGTCCAAATGTACCAATTTGTTTTTGCGAGACCACGAATAGGGACACTATAAGCATCCAGACAGTAAGTATCATTAAGTACGCAATACCTTTAATCCTGTTCAATCTCTTGCAAAGATAACATGTGACCAGAATATAGTACTTGTTGGGCAATTAAATAAATTGTGATTATTATTATTCACTTGTTCCTAAACTGCTAACACATCCATACACATATGTAGTAAATACATGTTAAAAGATGCAGTCGGAAATGAAGTTGGAGTACACGCTCTTCTCTGGAAAGCCAAATTCTTGTAATGACCATTCATAATCAACTAAGACAATTTTAAACGTAGCCTGTAACAAATTTTCCATCGTCTTTAATGTAAACGAATAAAGCATTTGGGTAGGGTTTATTTCCTTAGAGAAGAGCACATTACGTCATGAAAATATGCGCGAAATGTGACGTTTCATTGACTTTCGCTAGTCGGTTGCCATGGTAACGTATACAGAACACCAAATTTGGTTCATTGCGCCACTGACGTAATGTGCGCTTCTCTAAGGAAACAAACCTTACATAGACATGAATTGAAAAGAAAGCTAGAACTAAATGCTATACGTTGTGATATGGGAAAGATTGTTTATCAATTCTTGACGTACTTCACATATCAAAATGGTTTCTTTGACAACAATGAAAAATGAACCATGTACTTCACATCAGAAGCATTTGACCATCAGCTACCGCCCAGTCATCCCGTACCAGTAATTTTCAGAACCCTAACCAAAAGAATTGACGTCATTGATTGACTTTTAACAGGATGTTCAAAATTATCAAATCATACTATTAGGATCAATAGAGAAGTAAGTATAAAGTATTGCTTTTGTAGGACAACGCTCGGATATACGAGGTAATAAATAAGGTAATGAGACTGGTGGCGATCGGGCAACATTGTTGACGCGTAACTTGGATAGGAAACAGGAGAACAACGTGATACGCCATCAGTACGAGTTGGAAATGACTAGAGTCACATTGTTTATCCGTAGCGACTGTTTTAATGAAGCAGATTTTGCATGTGCGTCCTGACAATGAGTGACACGAATTTCGAGCAACGATGTTTGTTTTGCAAACACCTTTGCCGAAAGGTTCCTGAAAGACATCGAAGAAGGGTCATGCGTGTGAGACCAAATATCTAAAAGAACTGGGTGTTGCATCATGACAATGCGCCTTGTAACACAGCAATTTCAGTTCAGTTTCAGTTGCTAGTAAGAACATTCTTGTGGCACCTCTGCGTCCTTATTCGCTCGACTTGAGTGCTTGTAACTTTTTCCTTTTGAAACAACACCTCAAGGGACGACGTTTTGGGGCACTGGACACCATTCAAACGTCTCTTATTAATCAGCTGAAGGCTATTCCCGGATCCGAGTTCCAGAGGGCTATGAGGCGTAGAACAACCGTCTCCACCGCTGTGTGGTTTCCCAAACGCAGTTACTTTGAAGGGGACAGTGACGGATTGCAACGTTATTAGAGTAAAACAAATGAAACAAAATCATTACTTTATTTACGGACCTCGTATGTTTGCGATCGGTGTAATACGAACTATGGTATCCTAATATCAAATTCTGCAAGTTCTACTTACTTCCTGGAGATTTCTGCGGTTGTTTATTTGTTTAAACATACCTTCTCTTATGCAAATATACAGTTCTATCATTTTTAATTCACACAACGGAAGGAATTCGTTTGGTTCTCTGGTATTAGATAAGATATGCAAGAATGATTTTCATTTGATGCTCTCAACTTTTAACAACCTACATCGATAAAGCGTATCCTGAGATACAAGTTGGAGATCATACCAATGGCCCAAGCTTGTATTGTACCAATTGTTCAGTTGGTCATTTTTGTTCGAAGTTTGGTGGCATTTTCCATGTTACAGGTTTGTTTGTTTTGCAACCTACGAAAGATTCTAACAAAAAGGGGGAGAGATATTTTTCAGATAGCAAAAAAGGGTTTCGAAAAGTACAACCTTAAGTGTGAAAAATTGTGTGGCGTGGTGACTGATGAGGTCTCCTCAATGGTTAGGACAACGGTGGCAGTTCTTACTACGACTAAAACAGAACTGTCTCAAAAAACGATTGACGGCCGTTAAATATTCTTTTGTACTACATTATTCATCAGCATAGTTTGTGTGCAAAGTGTATTAAATTTAATCATGTTATGCAAACCGTTGTTTTATAGTTAATGTTATTAAATCTTGAGATTTTACCACCGACTCAAAGAACTGTCGAACAAAAGCTTCAATCCGATTTTGAAGAGCTAACATTTTACTGTAACGTGTATGGGCTAAATAAATGCAAAATGTTAAAATGTTTCTATGATCTAAGAGTGCATCTTTACGGAAATAAAAGGAAATAAATAATATATATATGTATATAGGGTACTAGTACAGTTTTGCAATACAGCTTTATTTATTTAATTTGCTCAAAATAATTTCCACCACTGTCAGTACATCCCTCCATCCTCCGAAAGCAATCCTTAAATAAGATCTGCCAGGTTTCACTAGGGAGTAATTTGCTCAAAATAATATCCACCACTGTCAGTACATCCCTCCATCCTCCGAAAGCAATCCTTAAATAAGATCTGCCAGGTTTCACTAGGGAGTAAGGCAGACTCGTCCCAAGACTTCAGAAGGTCCTCATCACTGGAAAACCGTACCCCTTTCTGCATTATTTTTACATACGGGAAACAGTTGCAAAGTCGCAGGGAGCAAGATCTGTACTGTAAGGTTGAGCACCCACCTTACAGTACAGACCTTGCTCCCTGGTGTGTGGTCAAACATTCGGTGCATGGTGAGCTGGAGAGTTGTTATGATGAACGAACCAGGCGTTCATTATTGAATTTGGCCGTAGGTTCTCCATAGATTCGATGACGTCAGGCAGGCGCTGTTCAGTGTATCACTTAGCTATGATATTTTCTGTGTATCCAAAACGACACGTTTCACAATTCCACTCGATTTAAAAAATACAGCTGTCACTTTCTTCTTTACTGATTGGGACAGTTTTGGATGTATCCTCGTCATCAAAGGCCCAAACTGTTTTGTCATAATAGTACATCCAAGTCTCGTCACCTGTTACGATGTTGTTCACATACCGAGATTGTCCTTTATCAAACATTTTCACCGTCTCCCGGCATCATGTAACACGTCGTGTCATCTGTTGTTTAATCAGAAGTTTCTTCACGTGCATATGATCGTGCAAAATCGAACAATTGCTGGTGCATTTATGCCTAAGGTATCCTCAATCTACTGGTAAGTCACTCGCTTGTCTTCGTCAAGCGTTTTTTCCACAGCAGTAACGTTTTGCTTCGTAATTGTCCGCCCTCTCAGCGTCCTCGAGAGTAAAATTTTCCCATTAGAATTCGCTGTACCACCTGAATACCGCCGCACGATGTGGACAAACATCACCTAGTGCAAGGGTCATTTCTTTAAGCACTGGCGTACGTTTAAACCACGGGCGAAGTTATACCGCAAAACTGCCCGTATCTCATTTCGTGACCACGATGCTATGGCAAGCCACTTTACACTATCACTATCATAACTGAGCCCACCGAATATGTTTCAGCATGCACCAACAGGCACATATTATTGTTGCAGTGTTGTTAGTAAACCTTTGAACAAACCCACGGTGATCGTTTACGGTAGACAATATCTGAAGTTAGTTCGGTATACGGCCACACTACTGTTTATCTATTCAACCTCGCTCGTAGAAGTGATATAATAATACGCGTGAAGATTGCCTGCAAGTATGTTAGGTTACCTAAAGTAACATACAACTCAATTGTAACATGATTCACAGTGGTGGGTAGCGGGTAAGTTGGTGTTTTTCTTTATGTTTGTCGATGTTTCTTATGAACACTTTCACTTTCAAAATTGGATGCTTGCCTAGAAATATCCGTACCATAGAAATACCTTTCTGAACCATTCATTGCGATCCACTATATTTTTATATTTTTATCACCCAGTGGTTGAGATTTCAACGTTACTTCAGTATTTCATTGTTAGTACTAAAGCAGGTTGCGTTCTAGCTGAGACGGACTGTTTGTTTTATGTTCATTGATTCAACACTGGACCGGAAGTTGGTATCGGTAACTTCTTGTTTGATGTTGCTGCACCGGCCTGCACTCCCGGACAGCTGGATTCTGGCATTTGTTTTTTGGCAGCGAAGTATTGGATGGGATTTGCGATTGACAACATTCTTCGGTTGGCAGGAGTAATTCTGATTCATTGGTCATCGTTTTATCAACGGATTTTTACCCTGCTAGAATTATTGGAGCTGCCGTTTTTCATTCTGTTCTGCATTTTCTGGATGTACTACTCTCCATGACCTTTATGGGATTTGACCGATGTCGACTGTTGTCTTGCATGATGGGAGTTTTGAGATCTTATATATTTGTCAGGAATTCGACGTCTTAACACGTTGACTGCCACCATATAAAAAAATCATTCCCAAAATTTAAAAAAAAATGTGTCCACTGGTGGTACACATGGCATTCTATGAATAGTTTTTTGAAATGGTGCCATGTGTACCACCGGTGGTCAAACATGTATTGCGGTCTTTAGCTTCATTGTTTTACTTATTTTTTGTTTTTTACTTTAGTTATTGATATGAAAAATGGAGAGCAATAATTTATCTATCACGTTCCCATTATTTTATGGAAGCAGAAATCCAGATTCTGATGAGGAGGACCTAGATTTTGAAGGGTCAAGCTCTAGTGAGTATATACCGTCAAGTTCTGAGTATAGTGACATGGATTGCGAATCGTGAGAGGGTGAGAATAATGACTCCGAAGTCCAAGTTCCGTCCAAATATGAACTCCTATCACTGGACAGAAATTGATAATAGATCAATAAAACTAATTGATTTATGTCATTTGATGGGAACGGATGAGGTGTACGAGTTAATACTGTTCCCACCGAATTTGAATACCCAACAATTCGTAGCCAATTCGACTATAACTCGCAGATCATGAATAACGAGTTGGACGGACTATTTTGAATAAAGAAAAACCAAGACTTCAAGAAAATATATATAGTAAAAAGAATGCATCTTTACCAAGGTGCCACTGAAGGGAAAGCTTCTCTATGATTAACAGGCCGGAAAATATCTAATAAACAAACAAAGTATGGGTGTGTACCACGGGTCGTACACATGGCCTCATATAAAAAAATGTGAGCCACCGGTGGCGCACATGGCAGCCAAGTTCTTAAGTAATAAGTAGTAACATACGCCTTCAGACATATCCAACATCTTAAGGAACATCCAACGTCTTAAGAAGTATCCATCATGCTAAGAAATACTCAACGACTTTCGAGGAATTTGCCGTCTTCAAAAGAAGATTTTACGTTACATACAACGCATGTTACCATCGAAGGGGGTCTCTGCATTGAATGGACACCGCTTCGGCGCCTGCTTCAGCTACACCGACGGATTAGGATCGACTATAACATTGTACTTATACATGTACGTCCTCCCTTCTCTCTTCCCCGCCCGGAAGGACGAGACAAGTAACGTTCTGTACTAAATTCTATATTAATGATCTAGTTTGCAGAAGTAGTGGTAACGAATTTACGATGATCTGCGGAACATATTATAAATAATATTGTAATTTAGTTTATTCTTGAGGACCGTTGTATCCTCAAACAACATCAATTCATTGTTTTGTTTATCGTTTCAGGTTGGCTCTTCTTTGTAAAAGTCGCCTCTAGTTCTACTAATTGAGAGCTAAGGCCACTCGACTAATTATGCAATTTTTTGTTTATTTAAGACCGCTATTAGGGCCTTTGAGCCAACTCCAAAGCTCTACGCTAAATTTCGCCTGAAGCAATTTCTTATTACATCAGTCAATTTTTAGGGCACAGTAGTTGTGTACTTGAACAACTATTAATATTTATCTACTATTGTAAACTAAGCTTAAGTAGTGTGTAAATGCCCCCTATGGATTTGTGACTTCCGTGCCTTGTGGAAAGTACCTGTTGCAAATGGAAGTGTTATTATATTTATTTAATTAGTTATGGTACACAGCTAAAGGTTGTACTCTCTTTTTCGTTTCTTCTGCAGTTGATACTTGCCCAGCCTTAGTCTACCGAACTCGTTTTCTAGAGTGTGGGCTTCAAAATTGCTCCTCATGTTGCAACACCCGCGAGTAGCACACCAAGCACTTATTCTTTGTGCTTTCCCTTCTATACTCCGTGCTTGCCATGTTCACACAATAGCGGGAGCTTTAGAATTCACCTCATCAACAATCTCGTATAAAACTTAATTCGTGGACTTGTCTATCTTTCTTTATTGTATGTAAATATTGTGTCCAAATCATTACTTATAGCTTAAGAATGTCAGATTAGGTGGAGTAAATTTCAACGTCACTTCTTGATGAAGTGCATACCTACCTTCCGGTATTATTATGTTTTGGTATTCCATTTATTACTGTGAATGTTCTTCTCTTAGTCTCCTATATTTTCTTTGTGGTTTTGATTTTGGCTCCGAAATTTTACTTGGGTTGTATCCCCCATTCCTTGCATATCTCGCCACTAACTCAATTTGTCACTATTTAAATTTTTAAGTCCGCATTTGCATTTTCTATATTGTTTTTTAGAACTCCTCTAACTCGAAGATTTGATATCTGGTGGTAATTTTTCCGAGATCATATTAAGAGTATGTTTGATTGCTTTAAATTTTGAATGTTTAATACCCTTCATTTAAAGTATAATATACATATCTAACCATAATATACATACTTCAGTATATAATAATTTCTACTTAGAAAGTATTAAGTATGGAATAGTTGCAGCTGACAGTTTTTGATCATCTCAGATAGGTTTCATCAGTTCGGATAATGCAGTGCAGTGTACTTGGTTGCTTCTGTAGTTTTGACTAGTTTTTATATACATACATTACCCACAGCATTAAGTTTTGAATCAATTTAGTAAGTAATGTTTAACTTTCCTATAAACTTACTCTCTATAGCAAATAGAATAGTTAAAATTTCGAGCATTCAACTTCGAATCTACTGTATGTTTCTATTCTAATATTTATTTAGAGTTTCAGCTAGTGGTAAATAGTTATTCCTGCACACTTTCTGTTAGCACATAGAATACTTATTGTTAGATCAATTCCTAGATATATTGCAACTAACTTAAGCGAAGTAAATGAATGCAATCCAAGGTTATAAAAAATTTCAACAGGTATTTCTATTGTTTCGCATTCTACGGCAATGACAAACATAAAAAGTATCTGTCGCTGTTGTATACAAGTACGCAAATTGCACACCATTAAATAAGAAATCATTGAAAAAGCTGCATTTTTCTGATGTTTCGAATGCATATACATGCGCAATCTACGTCGCGAGGAATAATCGCGTATTTTAACTTAAAACGGCCACAATTAATATAACAATTTAATCAAAGTAAAACTTCCAGTGCGAGAGAACTGAAAGTCGTGATGTAACTACAATTAAAAACCCTTTAAACCACGCCATATTGCAAACAGTACTTAGGCCTGGAATTTCATTTAGAGAACCATTAATATTAATCTAGTGCCATCAATATAACAAAATTACTGTACTGCTACCCCACGTACAGTCGACCAGCTCCAGCAGCGCCAATGAAATTCGCGTTTTCATACCGCCGCTTCGATCCGGTCTATTGCAAAACTTACGTTATTGTAACATTCGGCGAAAGTTATTTTGGGCTCGGTATATGCAGGATTTTGTTTAAATTTGTTCGTCCTTTCAGCGTTTCGCTCGTACTTCTTCCCCATGAGACTCGTTTTATTTTATGTTATATTGCAGTGGCGGCTCGTGAACGTTCCTCAAATAGACAAAACAACCCGGTAAGCAGCTTTATTTCGTGAGAATTTATTTGCCGTTTGTACAAAATTCGTATGAAGATTCGCTGAAATTTGGTATAAAATATTTGGTTTATGAAAATGAGGCACAGTATAAACAGGAAAGTGTAATTAAGATAAACTTGCTTTGAGGAAAGGTACCAAACAAATTAATGCGTCAATCGTATGCTAATAAAGCAGTTATATTTTACCTTTTAATGTACGTATAATAATTTATGTTTTTCCCTGAAACTAGATTTATGACATAAATCATATCTTCGCTTATGAGTGATCACAAGGTTTTCAAAAACGAATAGTTAATGAATTGAACGCAACAACAAATACCCATTATAGCTATTTGTTAAATATTGCATTTAATTTATTATCTTTTACAACTTCTACGTGAAGCCCTATGCACATTTGCAACATTATCGGGCTGGAGACAATAAATTACCAATGTCGTTCACAACTCGCCATGGAGTGAGCCAGGGTAGTGTTTTTAATCCCTTACTGTTGTGTAAGGTATGACATAATAGTACGGAATGAAAGACAAAGATGCAAAACTTTCCTAGAGGATATAGGAACCTTTCACTGGTAAGTATAGAGATGTGTGTGTTTGCTGACAATAATTCTTCTGCCCAAATCGGAATAGGATGTACACAGAAATAACACAATATGGTCTGAAGCATTTACAATGCGAAGTGAACGGAGAAAAAACAAAAGTGCAGGTAATAAGTAATAAAGCAGTACCTATCACTGTAAATTAAAATAGAAAATACGGATTTTCAGATATCTTGGTATCAATTTCAGTACTGAAGAAAGTATAGATAGCGATTTAAATAATAGGATAGAAGGTACAAGCCAAGTCTATCATGCAACGAATGTAGTTTTTGAGTCATAAACCATTTACGAAGGGACCAAACTATGTACACCAGAGTACATACCGATTGATACTATCATATGGTTGGGAAAACTGGGTATTAACAAAATTGCAAGAAAGTAGACTATAAACAGTAGAGATAGGAGATTGAAGATACCTAAGAAGCGTACTGGGAGCTAGAAGAGCATATACACAAAGGCATGAACGTATAAGAAAACATCATCATCATCATCATCAAGCCTTTCAGCCCTTTGGGCTATGGCTAACATCTTATGACGCTTTTTGAAGTTCTATTTGAAGAGGTGAACTACTCCTCTTGCTCCCTGTGTTTTAAAGCTTGCTATGAGTCCTGGCGGCCTGTGTTATTTTCCTCCATTCTTTACTGTCCCTTGCTTTTGATCTCCAATCGGTTATCTTCATCACTTTTACGTCTTCCTCCACGGCATCTCTCCATCTCTTCCTTGGTCGTCCCTTACCTCTGGGCCATATCCGAATCCACTGGGTTATCCTTCTTATCATATCCGTTGGATTCCTTCTTATGACGTGGCCTGCCCATTGGAGCCGTTGAGCTTTAGTGTATCTTATAATATTTTCTCCCCCAAGTTGATCCCCTATTACTTTGTTAGTTTTCGGTCTTATTACTCTTTCTGCTATCTTTAGATCTTCTTGTTCTTTTTTAGTGATTGCTGTAGTCTCCATTGCATACGTGATGACCGGCCTTGTTAAAGTCTTGTAAATCTTGATCTTGGTTTTCTTCGTTAGTGTTTTCTTTTTAGTAGTGACCTATTTCGTTCAAACGCTTGTAGTCCTTTTAATATTCTTTGTCTCACCTTCTCTTTCCCATTCCTGTCCATTATTACACCTAAGTAGTTGAACGTTGAAACTTCCCCAAATTTGTGGTTCCGTGTTCTCAGGTAGCCTCGCGTATTGGTTTCAGTTCTGCCTATCTTCATATATTTTGTTTTAGCTTAATTGATTTCCATACCCAGTTTTCGTGCTTCCCTCTCCAGACGTTCCAGGGCTAGTGTCAATCCTGTTCTTGTGCTACCAATTATTGTGACATCGTCTGCATACGCTATTATTTGCAATCCATCAACCATTATATTCTTTTTGTCTAATTCGGCCTTTCTAATGGCACTTTCTAAAATAAGAAAACAACTAGGAGTGAAATCTGTTAAAAGACAACTAAAACAAAAGAAATTGTACTGGTTTGGACATATGCTTAGAATGGGAAGTAATAAAGCAATGTTAGAATGTATGGGAGATAAAGACTGCTGGTAAGAAGAGGCAAGCAAGACCACTAGTAACCTGGTATAAAAGTACCCCAGGAGAGAACTGAAATACAGCAATGGGGATGGTAAATGATCGGAGGAAAAAGACATTTAATTGTGTTTAACATCAACACATTGGGGTAAATAAAGGAATACATTGTGTTTAGTTTTCAGGTGACATTCTGAAAAAAACATCACAAAATGCTTCTTATATAATTTTCTAATTTCGAACAATTTCAAACTAAAGTATTGTTAGATAACAATAAAATTCTTTCGTCTGTTATTTGCCTTACATTCGTAAGCAATGGCATTAAAATATCAGAATTAGTTGAATTCACATTACTTTTTGATAAATTGATTACAAAACAAGTAGCATATGTTATACCTCAAGGCTCACTTCTTGTGATTTGAGAAATTGAGAATTCATTATCAAGCTGTCGAAAGTTATTGATACCAAACTAATTAAATAGATTAATGTTGGAATTGTTTGGGGATAGCATGTTTAAACGAGGGAATAAATTATTGGTATTTTCAAATACATGATTTGGTGACAACGGCTTGGATTCTTTGTCCAAAAATACCATAAACAACTACTATGTTATATGCTATACGGTTTTGTTGTTAACAGAGATAGTCTTGGGTAATTTTCTGTTACATGATTTATAGACATTAAGTGTGAACGAAAGGTGGGGGCTCCAATTATGTTAAACTTGGTAAACATTTTATGCAGTAGCAAACAATTGGAAAATGAACGTGAAGAACTTGAAGAAAATGAAAAGTTGGGGTTGTACAGAAATTGTACAGAGCCAAATGGGTATTCATAAAACACGTGATTTCACCAACTATTGAGGATAAATTGAGATGTCAGCTGTATACGTTCTCACCAAAAACTTTGGCGACAAATTCACCAAGGAGCATAACTGTTCGGTCTTCGTTGGATAAGTTTTGAGGGAAAATCAAGTTTGGGCGTTTTATTATTGGCTGTATGTACTTGCTGTAGCATCTAGGGCCTCATTTTCTTCTCTCGTTTCTTTTTCTCGAAAAATGAAACGCCGAAATGAAAATGCTGTTTGGAATAAAAATGTTCAAACGGCAGTACCTATAATCCACAGCAGTGTACATTAAATGATTTCAACAGTCATAATATAATTGGGCTGTGCTTATTGTACATTTATATCGAAAGTTCCGCTTTTTATGGGTAGAGGCTACTTTGAAGCTACATGCTAGTGAGCTCTTGACTATGACTATGCCTATGACTTGATATAAATCGAATTAGGACCTATTTATGATACTGATAAGACAAATGCAACTCTTGGGAAGAATATATATAAGTGTGATATATCGTTTTGCTTTAATTTAAGGTAAGGTTCGACAAACGAGTGCAAGATAAGTTGTGTAAATTGGGCTGGCGCTGTTTCGCCTCCGAATTTTAATGTCGCACCTTGCACGTAAATAGGGAGAAGTGATGGAGGGAAATTGGAAGAAGGGATAGCGCCAGTTCGGTTTACACTAGTTAATGATAACACATCATCCACTCTTTTATCAAACTTGACTTATCATGCACTCGTTTGTCGAGCTTTAATCGTAGGTAAACAACATTAATTCGGGTGGATCTAAGTATTTAAAAAGTATATTGTACTTCGGTCCTTAAGTAATTTATTATTTATGGACCAATATATTCTGATGATTATAACTTAATAACTGGTATTCTATACTAACAATAAATATCGTAGATAAGTGCACATAAATTTATTTATGCGATACTTCACTGGAAACATCTTCACAAGAGCGTGTATTTATTTCGCAGACGGGGCAGTTGCTGTTGCTCTGGCCTTTGTTTAGGAAATGCCTGGTTCTTACATTATGTGTTAGAATGTAAAATAACACAAAAAAACAAAATAACACTTTTTTTTTTGTTGCATAAAGTTTTTCTACTGTTGTTTACTAATTTGGGTGCGCTGATTTCAAATCTAACCTCACATTTTTTGTAGCAGCTCTAGTTAGTGAGATACAGGTACCGTCTTAAATTTACATAAGTAGTCGATAGTTTCTATCAATAGCGGTGTAACTTAACTAGTTCCTTTATAAATTTCAGTATGTCTTCCTCAAGAAGGACGTGTTTAAATAATCCTGATTGTTTTTGTGTTATTTGTGGAGAATATATGTTCCAAAAATTTCGTTTAAATGTGTCGGACTTTGGGAAAAAGGCATTCTTGGACTACTTTGGGTTTCCGTTGCCGTCAAACGCTAAACCTTGGATACCAAGTTTGGTATGTAAAACATGTGTTGAATCTTTGCGACTGTGGGCAAACAAAAAAGACCCACTTTCAAGTACAAAGCTCCTATGATTTGGCGTGAACCATCCAACCATCATGACGACTGTTATTTCTGTGTAACGAAAATCATAGGAATAAACCATAAAAATTGCTCTAAGTGGATATATCCAAACTTAAAATCTGCCATAAGACCAGTCTTGAGTATTAGTGACACATCAACACCACAGCACCCATGTACATCTTCGCAAAATTCAGACCAGTGCAGCGGACAAACCGAAAGCGACGACAGTGGTAGCGACAGTGATTTTGATTGCTACGGTAGTCTCTGACCACTAAATCAAGATGATCTAAATGACTGGATCAGGGACCTTGGTCTTTCTAAAACGGCATCAGAAATTTTAGCTTCCCGATTGAAAGAAAGAAATTTGTTGACCAGAGGAACGAAGATATCGTACTACCGTAACAGGGAAAAGGATTTACTTCCTTTCTTTACTCAAAAAGATAATTTTGTGTTTTGTACTGATATTCCGGGCCTAATGAATGCAATGGGATTAAAAGAGTATAATCCAAATCAGTGGCGGTTGTTCATTGATTCGTCAAAACGAAGTTTGAAATGTGTACTTTTACATAATGGTAACAAACTTGGTTCCTTACCTATTGCTCATTCTACAAAGGTTAAAGAAGAATATCCTACAATATCTTTAGTTCTCGACAAAATCAAGTACAAGGAACATAACTGGGTTTTATGTGTTGATTTGGAAAATGGTAAATTTTCTCCTGGGCCAACAAAGTGGCTACACAAAATATCCCTGTTTCCTATGCTTATGGGACAGCCGAGCGAAAGCTGAGCACTGGACAAAAAGAGACTGGCCTTCTAGGGGAGGCTTTGATTCCCGGTAAGCAAAATGTAATTAATGTTCCACTAGTATCCAGAGACCGAATTATATTGTTTCCTTTGCATATAAAACTGGGGTTGATAAAACATTTCGTATAAGCTCTTAACAAAGATGGCGAATGTTTCAAATACATTGTAAAAGTGTTTCCAAAATTAAGTAGTGAGAAAATCAAAGGTGGTATTTTCGATGGCCCACAAATCAGGAAGTTGATAGATGATAAAATTTTCATTAACCATATGACAGCTGTCGAGAAATGTGCATGGGAAGAGTTTGTTTGGGTAGTGAGGAATTTTTTGGGCAATAGGAAATGTGACGGCTACATTCAGCACGTTGAACAGTTGCTGAAACACTTCCAGCGGCTTGGATGCAACATGAGTATTAAGCTTCACTACCTTCACAGCCATCTAGACTATTTTCCTGAAAATCTCGGTGACCTAAGCGAGGAACAAGGAGAGCGCTTTCACCAGGATATTCGCACTATGGAGGAGAGGTATCGGGGGCACTGGAATGAACATATGATGGCTGATTATTGTTGGAGCATTCAAAATAGTACTCATATAACATCTCACTCAAGAAAATCCAAAAAAGGAAATTTTAATCAGAATAAATATATTTAATAATTTTTTACACTTAAACTATGTGCATTTTCAATGAAAAGTCCTGTCACTTCATAACTCCAAAACTAGAGCTGCTACATGAAAACGGCATATATTTTTGAAATCAGCGTGGAAAAACTATTCAGATTCATGTAAAAATCTCATGCAACAGACATGCTGTTTTCCAGTGTAATTTGCTAAGTGAAACAAAGATTCATGTATTCTCTATTTACAAATCATGTTATGTATTTTTCATTTCAATGGTTAAACCTGGAGACTTGTTTTATTTCGCAACATTCTTTCTTGACCATTTTGCGTTTCTTATTAATGAATTAACACAGACGCAGACAATTTATCTAAAACGCAAATGACCTTATATATATATGTATATATACATATATATATATATATATATGTAGATACATATATATATATATATATATATATATATATATATGTACATTACAACTTCTATACGATCTAGCACAGAACGTGAAGTTAGATTAAACATTTTCAAGTAACTTCTAATATAGAAGTTTCAATCCCCTTTGCACAGCTATCGACATAAATCGTCGCAAACGCCGCCACTGGCTTCCCCCATTCTGCGCCGCAAACTTAGTTTAAACTTTTTATTTTGTTATGTATATGAGGTCGTTGCTCAAGGGCACATTTGCGAAGGAATTAATTTCGCTTATGTTAATGTATGTGTGAAGTTTATTGTAATAAGTGATGTCGCAAACTCTGTAACTAATTAACAGAGCAACTCAAATGGCTTTCAGTATATACATACTAACGCACACACATACACATAGCTGTGCTCGTTGTATTTCACTTTCAGACATGACATATATATGGCGGGTATCTATAGTTAAAGTTGTTTAGGAACGAAAAACAATTTACATTTCCAAAGCAATTCAGAATTCTACGATTACTTGAATTAACATTTGGCCATAAATAGAAGAAAGTAGCTTTCTTTGTTAGTAGTTTATAGTTTCTACAATGCAAATATTAACTTAATTTTAATTTATTTAAAGTGAAATAATTAGACTAGAAGGTGAAAAGCAGGAATGAATGCTAGAAGGGGATGGGCGACCTCCACAGAAGTTATAACGAGAAAACAGGAAATATGTTGAAAACATAATACAATAAGAACCTAAACGGAATACAGTGGTGGAAGAACGAAGTAAGAGAACATATAAATGACAAAAGAATCCGCATGGGAAAGATATATACAATATAAAACAAAAGAAGATAAAGGAAAAGAAATATACAAAAAGGCAGTAAAGAGCCAACACAGAATCCTAGAAGAAATTCTGTGAGTACATCGAAGAAACCTACAAGATCGATACCTAGCAGGAAATTTTGGACAAGAACAAGAAGGCCCAAGGAAGTCCAGAAATAAGATCAATAAAGGACAAACGAAATCAACTATTGATAGAACACAAAAGAAACTTGGAGAGAATATTATTTGGAGGAGATGGCAGAAGAATTACAAAATAAATCAAAAGAAGTAAAAAAACATAAACATACGAGAAGTTAGAACAGAAAACTCCGAGGAGAACAGGAAGTAGCGGCAGAAATGTTAAAATGGGTAGGAGAAAAAGGAAAAGAATGGTTAGGAGAATTATTTAAATAAGCGTGGAAAATCCGGAAAGTACCAATAGAATTGCAAAGAAAATCTAATAATTCAAATCTATAAGAAAGGGGAATAAACCCAGTGTGAGAGCTACAGAGCAATGTGTCTACTACAAACTACCTTCACAGTATATACAGGATAATGGAAGCAAGAGAGTATATCCAGAATATATCGAACATGAATTAGAAGAGGACAGACAAGCAAATGACAACATATGCACAATAAGAAGACTAACAGAAAAAGAACAATAAGAAAGAAAAAACATTACTTCACCTTCATAGATTTGAAACCGGCTTTTAAGACGCTAGACAGAGGAGAGATGTGGAAATGCTTAAGAAACTCATCAAAATAATTCAAACTACACATGAAAAAGTGAAATGTAAGACACAGATAGGATGACGAAGATCAGGATAGTTCGAAACGAACAAGGGTGTAAAAGAAGGAGGCAACATAAATCCATTACTACTTATTCATTGATTGAAGAAGAAAGTAATAAAAGAACGAAGCAAAAAGGAGGACAATTGAATACGGTAATAGGATATGAAAAGTAATAATCGATCCGTATAAGTAACTTACTATATGCAAGTGCAATTTTTTCAACAATTTTATTTTTATAAGAAAGCTTGTACATTAATCTTCTTCTTAACACAATTTCCACTAATATTAAGGCACTTATTAAATCGCACAATCAACTTCTGAATTTGATTCTCGTAGTAATCAACCGCCTCTTTTGTCAACAGCACAGCCGTTTCGACGTTATCGTCATCGTAGTGGCACTGACCGCTTAGATGGCTTTCCAAATGAAGGATACAAAACGAAAATTTCACAAGCAACCGGAGGTTGCCCATACCTGGCTTTAACAGTTCATTCCCTTTATTACGGTTTACGGTACTGCCCAAGGAAAGTCAAAACACGTTTGGTTTTATGTACCTCAGTCAGCATTTCACACACAACTTTTGATAGTTTAAACGTTCTGCCACCATTTCATAAGATACATTCCTGGAAACTTGCGACAGACGATGACGGTAACGTCAAAATGGCAGTGCGGATTTCTGTGAGGATGGAAATCAGAAGCTGGTTGTACGATATGACAAGCGTCTTAACATTGGTGGAAATTATGTTGAAAAGTAGATGAAGCTACAGGCTTTCTTATAAAAATAAAATTATTGAAAAAATTGCACTTGTGTTGTTTCGCTATCTGAGCGGTAATTACTTAAAAAACATGCCTCGTATAGGCAGACGATGTATTACAGATTGCCTAAAGCAAAACTGTAACCTAAAGTTAGTTGGATTACAGAAATAGAAAATAAGAAAGTGAAAATAAACACAAATAAAACAAAAGGGAAAATGACTTAATAAGATTAAATAACTAGATAGAAAAGGTATCCATCTACGAGTATCTAGGCAGCATGAGCAATCGTCGATTTTTAATTTTTAATTTTTGTTCGGTTTACTTCTTGGATATTGTTGGAATCCGGGCGCTTCTCTTAGGAAAATACATAAGAATGAGCATTAGAAAGTACCTCGTAATATACACAATATCTTTCAAGAGCGTACCCATGTCATTCCCCTTGAATAACAAATATCATGCCGTTACTTTATATAGATTATGAATTGAGAAAGCAATACATAAATTAAAGAAGGCGATTTAATATCTAACTAGTCTAAAATGTGCGACGTAAAATTAGACTTGTAAACTTTTCATTGTTTCTGCGAAACATTTTGTGTAAGCAATTTGTGTATTAAAATATCGTGCTGGTGACAGTGCTGCATCCTTACACTGGAAAGTCACAAAGGATAAAGTGTGGTTATCTCGTCTTTTGTCTTTACGGTTTTGCATCCTTATGATATGGTAT
Source organism: Chrysina gloriosa (assembly GCA_038088585.1). NCBI lineage: Eukaryota > Metazoa > Arthropoda > Insecta > Coleoptera > Scarabaeidae > Chrysina > Chrysina gloriosa. The sequence goes on from CM076088.1 coordinate 66,390,720, forward strand.
TATATTCAGTAAGTTTTACTAATCTGTCAGTTTAGTCTTGCAAGGCTGAGATTAATGTTGGCAATTAAAGTTTAAAAGTCTTTACAATGAGAATTACTTTTGGGAAATACTATTGTGTTAATAATGATGTTACGTATATTGCTTTAAACCGTAATAATAGCAGAATGTTGTAATAATGATAATAATAATATTAATAATACAAATAGCACGCTATAGTAATCATTATAAAAATAAACTATTGTAACGACATTTTCTTATTTGAATATGTACGTATTCGTATATATTGTACATACTATATACATAACTAGTCTGGGTAAACAGCGGTAATGACGAAATAAGTTACGACAGCCTACATATACACAAAACTACTCGCATAAAGCTAGATAAGGCGATGGGGAGTCGACGATGTTGTCGTAACTTCTTTCGTAATTGCGCTGTTACCGTTGCGTGCCCAGACTATACATAACTGATACATACATATATACAGGCATTCATTTCTGTTAATAAAATAGAGAATTTCAAGCACTTGTATAAATTTGATTTCCTTACATTAAAACATTTTAAGTTGCAATCAGCAGGTGTCCTAGAAATGATAGACATGGTCTTCAGATGAGGTGGCCATCAATATCTGCTTCTAAGTTGTTAATATGTAGTAATTTCTTGCTTAAGGCTTTTGAAATACGGTCAACTTGCTCTTAGTTATGCTAAAAAGTTACCACACACAATACATATGTTTTCTAGTCTTAAAAATTGGTTTTGTTGTGAGACAATTTTACCATATCGCCACCATAAGACAGTAGGAACAAATAGTGTTATTGCCGTTCTCGTTTGTATAATATCACAGTCTTTCTAACCTAAATTAGAATTGCTACCTGCACCTGAATAATTTCCTTTGGGATTGATTATTATTGATCTCTACTTAAGTCTGATATATGACCCAACATTCTGTATTTTCTGAGCATTTTACTTCGATAGTTGCAGCCTCAAAGAGTCATGGTAGCTTCTCTTCTAAATAAACGAACTGGGGATTGGGAGGGAAACAAAACTAAAACGCCTACTACGCCCTTTAGGCTTCCCCAACCCGAATAGCTAATTTTCTCGGACAAACTGGTCAGTTAACGCACCACAAAATTAGGAGCTTAATGTGGTACTTGTAGGTGCTGGGCAGTGCTGTAATCTTGAAGCTTACGCTCTAGGAAACGAGTAGGGTAGATAAAGGGTAGGTAAGCACCACAAGAAGAAATACTGAAAAAGAAAGGTTTATGTACTAAAATTCATTAGGTCGATTTGTTAACACTTCAAATTGTAGTTTCAATAGGGTGTAGGAAAAATAAGCTTTAAAGCTGGATCATAGGTCCCGAAAAATTACACTAATTAAACGAAATAAATTACGTAATTGGCCGAGTGGTCTTAACTTTCAATTACTAATATAAGCGTATGTTTTACAACAGCTAACCTTAAATATTAAACTTACAAGGAATTGACGTTGTTTGAGGTTTTAATAAACTAAGAAACGATTTAAATTATATGCATCATAAATTTTCCAAGGCGTGGTAAATTCTTTAAAACTACTGGCTTCATTGTTTTGGGTGAGGGGATATAGACAAAGAAACTTCCTATACAAAACCGCTACGGACGAGCCTAATACGACTTCCCAGGCAAACGTCGAAGAGGTATCCACATGATGCGAGGACTCACTTTAGACGGTTTTGGGTGTTGTATTGAATTACTCATAAGATCTTGGGTATTACTTAAAACCTTGAATATTTCTAAAGACTCTAAAACAAAAACAAGTTGTAAAAAGAACTAAACAAAATAGAAAGTATACCTCTGATGGAGCACCGCGTTAGGATGTGAATATATTCGCACATCTCAAAAATACAGAACGGAATAAAAAACGACAGCTCCAATAATTCTAGTAGAACAAAAATCTGTTGATAAAACGATGATTAATAAACCAAAATTACTCCTGCCTGTCGATCAATGTCATCAATCGTAAAGCGGACTCAACAAGATCCGTTGTCAGAAACGTTGGATGCCGGAATCCAGCTGTCAGAGAATACGTACGGAAACTCAGCAAACGCAGTCGAGTGTCTAATAAATAAATGTGAAACAAATCATTCGTTGCGCTAAAATGTAACGAGTTCTCGATAGTTCGATAATCTGTTCATAAATACATTATAGATTGTCGAACTATTTTCATTTTTCAGGAAATAGATGTGTCGTTGAGTTTTGTTGTTGAACAAATTAGGGTGAAGCCTTGGAATCCAGTTGGAGCCGTAACGCCTGGGTTTGAGTTTGAAATCCAACCCATCGGCATTGTAGTCAAGCCCTCTAAGCGCTCAACTACATTGGTTGCTCAATTTTTATGTGGCAGTATAAGGTGTGGAATGTATAATTTCAGTTTATCAAAGCATTAAAACGTATACTAATACATAGAAATTAACAAAGTGAACATAAATTTTAGTAAATTTGGTACACAATTTCAAGTATAAATGTGGTACAGTAATTTATGAAGTCAATTCAAAGCAAGAAAAATATTCAAAATTAATAGTAAAAGTGAAGATCCTTCGAGGTTCAAATATTTTTTATTTACATATTGTTAATATTCCACTGTTTTTCAGAAAAAAGAAAACATCAAATCTCTCTAATACGTGCCGCTCTTTCCTCAATGTAAAGGAGCTCTCAGATCGTTCGATCGTAAGACAGTCGCCGAGTTACCAAATTATCGATCCGAGTGCAGGCACAACATTCAATACATGCAAACCTATGGTGATGGGAAAATAATGGCACTTTTTTCCCAGGTGGCCTAAGAGATCTATTAGTTTGCAATTGAGCCGGCACGCACCGTGTTAAAAGCATGAAGAATTTCGTAACAGAAAGAGGAAGAGTTCAAATAATGGTTCCCTCAGAAATGACTGCGCATCTCCAGATTTGATATTGCAACAGACAAACCTTTCAAGGACCATTTGTGGAAGGAAATGAGCGACTATATTGAAAATACATTAGAGAGAAGTTAGTCTTGAAAGTTTATGAAGTTTAGTCTGCAAGAGGTTGTATGGGTAAAGAATTTATGAAATAAAATGACACAGCTGTGTTGCCGACGCATTATAATCAGGTTATATAAACAAGAAGTCCGCATTTAATGTTAGTGGTTCTAACAGGAAATGGAGTCGCAAGAAATTCAGACTAAAATCGAGGTTTAGAACTTTATAATAATATTCCAGAAGGTGACAACTATATTTGAATAAATACAAATATTGTGCATTAATATTTCAATAAGTGGAGAGTATTGTACACGTTCATATAAATAAATATAGATTGCTGTGGATTAAGAAAAGTAACACATCACCTAGTGTGTTTTTGCAGCAAAAATTAAAATCACATTTCCATAGTAGGGTGACGACTATGGAAGGCCAGATAAATATAACAGAGCAGAAGTGCATAAGTATAATGTGAATGTACAAGAAAGGAGAATTGTGAAAATTACAGAGGGATGGCTATGCTAGATGTAATATAAAACATTGGCAATAGTAATCTTTACTTTAAAACAAGCTGTAACAAGTATATTAGAAGAAAAAGAAAGTTCCGGATAAAGTCTTAAAATTAGTAAGAAATTACATTATCAGGTATAATAGACACGATAAAAACGTTAAAGTTCAGCGAGGTTTGAGACAAGGTGATTCGCTATTAACTGTCCTGTAAACATCTAAAGATGGGGATTACAAAATGTATAAAAAATGGTCTATTATTCAACAGAAGTCATCAAGGATTAGCATAGGCTGATGACGTTAGCTTGTTAGAAAAGAATTAGAAGAACGAATAACAAATTTCATGGAAAGCATGCTGAAGAATTGGAGATTAACACAAGTAGAGCTAAATTTCTGCAAAATATTCAAGTGCGCAGCCAAGATGAGACAGTAATGATGTTTGAAGAAATGCAATCCCTCGGTATTTAGGAATTCTGACTAATAATAAATGGCAAGAAGGAAAATACATAGATATATGAGTTGCCAAAAGAATTGTTACTGCGGATCTCCTAAATAATACTGAAATCTACTCTGATCATTCACAATGTTAAATAAATAAAAACAAAGATCGGTATGGAATTTGAGGTTTGAAATAAAAAGAAAAAATTCAAATTTATTTCCCGGCATGGAAGTTCAAGACACATTTTTGATAAGAAAAGTCAGGTTTTAAGAAAATTAGAAAATACATTACTACAGTTTTGACATCATACGATGTATTATGAAAATAAAATTAAAAACAGAAGTGTCCTTACAAAACTACATTTTTACAAAAGAGATGTAACTCAAAAACTCAAACTATTGTACAATGTAATTGATACTTGATGATTTGCTGAATCAGTTCTTGGTGGCAGATCCCTTATGTTTAACAAATGCTTTCAGGCGACGGGGCATCGAAGTAATTAAGTTTTTGAAGAAATGTTGGTGTAGAGCTTCCCATTCCTCCTTTAATTGCGATTTATTTGAAATTGCGTGGTTTCTGATTTGTACGTCCAATTGACGCCAAACATGCTCAATAGAATTGAGGTCAGGTGTTGAGCTTTGGGACAATTATATAGCAACCATAACCGTACATCTAACGCAGAATGCATAGGGTCGTTGTCCTAGTAGAACTTGTATGTTTCCAAAACGTTAACTTTACTAGCACTGCTTGGCAAATTTTCGTTTAATAAACCTAAAAATTCCACGTTAAAAATTAGTTCCACACGAAAAGACGATATACACCTCTAGACCATCACCTAATCTTTTCCGTATTTAACACTTGGGCTTAAATTTTCTTTATGAAGTGCTTGATTCTTCTTTCTCCACACTTTTACGCGACCATCTGTACCAAATACATTAAATTTCGAGTCGTCGTAAAAGTTCATCATTCCAATAACTGGGATCTTTATTCCAATGCTCAGATGGGAATTATAATTGGCGTTGACTGTTTCTGTTTCAGTTATTAACGGTATTTTTCGTATAACACTTTCTTAGCCATGTGCGTGAATTCGATTTCTTATAGTTTGAGCATGTACCTATTTTCCATAATGTAGTATATAAAAATTCACAGTTAATATTATACCTTTTCGACACCACGCCCACCACCTTTTGAGCTTTTTATTACCCTACGGGTATTAGCTTCTTTTTAACTCCAGCCAGAGACGTTTGATGGGAGAAACAAATGTCACTAGAAATAAAATTATTAATTATTATAAAAAGCATCGGTTAATACACAGAAGAGCATTGTTTACATTCTGACACATACGTACAACACTTTTACATTACAAGAATTCATAAAAATTACTGGAAATAACCAAGGATATATCGACATTTAATGCAGGTTTCTATAACAGCGATATGCCTGGATGAACTGGAGTCAAGGTGAATTAAAGTTTTCGTTTCGTGGACAACTTAGAAATAAAGCAGTGTAGTCCTGGTTTCCAAAATAAATAAAAAGTTTGGTTAACGACGAAGAAAATTGACAAGATAGATAAGTCAACAAATAAGTCGATAAATATATTTGGAATAAAAGGGTATTAAGAAGAAGTACCACCTAATAAAAAACCTCACCATACCGGAGAAGCAAGAATCTAAAAAGGGGAAGAAAAGTTTGACAAGATACATAAGTCAACAAATAAGTCTATAAATATATTTCGAATAAAAGGGTTTAAAGAAGAAATACCAGTGAATAAAAGAACCTCACCATACCGGAGAGATAGAATCTAAGAAGGGGAAGAATCCATAGATATTAAAGGTGCATCGAGAATAGAAGTTAAAAGAGGAGATATAGGAAGAACCATCTTCGAAAAAGAAATTTGCACTCACACACACACAACACTAGGTAACTATCTTGATTTTGTGTTAAATATTTCTCAAAATTTATAAATATAATTTGTTATAATTTATGTTTTTATATCATTAATTAAGAGCTAGGCCGGTAATTTTCTTTAACCTTCCTATACTCACGTCAAAATGAAAGACGTATGCTATACTATATAAATCGGTCTCACAGACCGTATGCGTGAGTATAGGAAGGTTAAGAAATTTAACTAAATTCTCAGCAGAATAGATTCCTAGTAACCCTGTTCTTTATTTGGGATTTTCTCGAACCCTTTTCAAAATATAGCGATTTTCGTTCTTAGTTAACCACGTAGCTCTTCCTATCTGAGGTTTAGACCTTATTCTACGTTCTATTTTATATATTTTAATAATATCTGCGATCGTACTTTTAGCTATATTTAATGTTTCTACTATATCTCGTTGAGTTTTCCTTTTAACCTTCCTATACTCACGCATACGGTCTGTGAGACCGACTTATATAGTATAGTATACGTCTTTCATTTTGACGTGAGTATAGGAAGGTTAAGATGGAAAGCAACTAGTTTCTTGAATGTCCCAACTAGTATGGTGTTTTCGGTTTTAATTCTGAAATAATAAGTTTAAAAACACAATTAGTGATTACTGTTGAAGGAGATCTGAAAAATATTAACAATTTTTATAAATTTAAGCGGGACCGTTTGTTCCTATCTATCTGCAGACGCTACGTCTGCATTTGCCCGGTTATTCGATTGATGCTTGTTTTGCACGTCTTACGCTAAATAGTAGCCCACAAGGCTTTTCCGTATTTAGTATTTTTATTAATGTATTGAATTACACGTTAAAAGTGTGAAGAAATATACTGCTGAAGTATTTTTTATATATCGTAAAAAATAACGTTATATTTTTTATGTAAAAACTTTGGCTATATATGGCATTAATCATTATTGACACGCGAATAGACTCTCAAAAACTTCTGAAATCAGAGAAGAAGCTAAACATATGTTTGCCACAATTGTGTTGGACGAAGACAAGGAAATAATTATTTTGAATGTTAGAAGCTGGCCTACTGTTATATTTACCGCATCAAGGAGAGGATAATTAATAAAATAACTAACGAATTTTGTTAGGTTGTTTTTTAAATGTATTGTACTGCTGTATTGTAGTTTTTATTTCATCAATTTTTCATTCACTAAATTATATTATATAATCGTTACGGTCACAATTATATGCACTCTGCAAAGTATTATAAAATCTATTTCTATTCTCGTAAGTTCAGAATTAAATTCCATTCTTCAGTTACCGCATCATGTATTATTAGTAACATTTATAATTAAAGCTATCATTTCGAGACTAACGAAAACCCCGCGCATTAATTTTACATTACAGACGGGCGAGTGTCTGGCCGCCAGACTCCCCACATTCTCTTACAACGCCGTAACGTCAAACAGTGACAGTTATATGAAACGGCGTGAGAAGGGTGGGTGGATAATCTTTAGGGGTGGCCCGGTTTGTCGGTATCCTTCCAGGAACCGGAGTACCTTACCATCGGTTTCTAAGAAGTCACCCCGTACTTTTATACCTGCGACCGTTGGGTTGATGTAGAAAAAATCTTCGTACCATTGAAGATTCTTATTGTGACCGCAACGTTTTCACGAAAGTGTACCTTATAGGTGCAATCCTTAAATACTATATTCCTTGTATTCGCGCCGGAGAAGCAACAAAGAGTTCAGAACGAACACCATTCGATAGCGTAAGCTCTTTCACATGGCCTGTCAATCAATTTGAAAGTCTCTCAATGCGGATGCAGGAGAGTCCCCTGTGTTGTATGGATTAATATATTTTCATGAAGCATCCGTCTGATTACTCTCTCTATGCATAGGACAGACCTATTCATAATTGTCTTAGTGTGGTAATATCTTCGCAAATATTATCTTATTTTATCTTCTCACCGTTCCAAGCAACTGATACGAGACTTACGTAAATATCATTCGATTCTAAACCTCTTAAAATAATTTTATCAAACAGTAAAGGTGTACGCATGATATAATTATACAGAGTGTGTATAAATTCTCTATTATCGGACAACGATATCATCAATATCCCAGAATACATACTTTAAGCCAAATCAAATAATATGATATTCTAAAAAATGGGAATTTCTTTACTTTTGTAATTTGACACCATTCCATCATTATACGAAAAGCAAATACAAAACTTTTTGGCTATGCTTAATACATATCTGTATTCCAAATATTATAGCTTAATACGATATCAACTTTTCATACATACGAGGAATGTTTTGAATGTTCTACGAAATTGGTTCTAGTTCAATTGCGTAATTGTTATAGGTCCCGCTATTGGTCAGAGACAAGTCTCGACACGTTTACGCATTTATTCCGTGCAATATTATTTAGTATACTTCAGCTACTTGACTGATAGAAACGTACATCCGGATCGCTGATTTCGCAATCGTGAAGGACTCGACTAAGTCACCAATAATAAAAATAAAATAAATAAAAATCACTTTCTTTTCATTCAAAGGGGGTATGAATCCTTTAGATATCGCTCAACGTCTGCAATGTGTATTTGGAGAGTTTGCAGAATCTGAGGGTACACTCTATCAATGGGTCGTATGTTTCAAAGCTGCCCGAACATCACAAGCAGGCGATCCTTGCAGTGAACGGCCAAGCACCTATGTGAATGAAAGAAACGTTGCAGGAAGTAATGCTTAGTGTATTCTGGGATTACGAGGCGATTATTTTAATGGATCATTTATCGAAGGCCACTCGAATTACCACAGAATATTATTCTAATTCTTTATCTGCCCCATTGGGAAAGCACTTTGCAAGAAGCGCCCTGGGAAGTTGCATAATTGTCCGTTATTACAACAGGACAATTTGTCTGTTCTGAAATTTGAAAGAGCTACCGCAGAGTGTTCGATTTCTGTAAATGAGGGAGAACTTGCTATAAATAGGTGCAATAGAAACTCCGAAAAAGGTCTTTGAGGACGCTTTAAAACAAAACATGAGACAAACTTCCATGTAAGGGTGATTGCAAGGACTGTGGTGTAATTTACTGACACAAATAAAATCGGTGACACGTGTTTCGCTAGCTCGAGGCAAGCATCTTCAACAACCGTATAAACCGAAGTGATTGTTTATTATAAACAATTGTGTGGTGAGGAGTTTACCGATGTGATATTTGTGTCAGGAAACTTCCATGTGGATGTTTCAGCTACATCAAGCTGATTGACAGATAGGGGAAGTGCTATGAGGTTCTTTTCTTTGTTCCTTATTTTTATGTTTTATAAATAGGAAGGACACGTTTCCAAATGTATCAATTCGATGTACTGCAGAACTTATTAAACACTGCTACATCGTATTAACAAAATGCTATAACCTTACGTATCTCGCATTAGAATTATGTCTGAGATCATGTTGTAAATAATTATCGTATCTCTAGTTCCATCACAAAATAAGAAGTACCTTTAATGGAAGAATTGGCGGTCAATACAGTGAATATTGTACTAGTTGCTACTACTTAAAGAATACTATTTTTTCAAATCTGTAGGTCTGGAGTAAGGAGTAACTTTTCAGAGAAAGTAGAGTATAACGTTATAGGTTCCGTAAACGGGTGGTTTATGCAATCAAATTTGTTTCTGCAAACCATTTCTTATGAAAACAACGGAGCCTAATTAGTGTCATAGATTGGTCAGCCACTTTTGTAAATGCTGCGTGAAAAAATGTTAAAAATCTAAGTATTTGCTGGCCTAAGTAATGTAACCAAATGCGAAATTGTTCGGACGGCAATCGTGTCGCTTAGAAGATTCATTGCTCGTCTTGTCATGGGTGCTGTTAAGTCGTCTTACTGAATAATGAATTACCTCAAGTCTAAGGAGTTCCAACATGCCGCGATTTTGAAACGTTTTAAATTAACTGTGATAGTTCAGCTGTTATTTTTATTAAAAGAAGTATTTTGATATTATTTTGAATTTATTTTAACTTGTAAAATACATGTAATAAACTAGTTCATCGGATATTTCACCTAAAGATGGGACAAAACGATGGTATCTAGGGTTTACATATATACGTGGTACAGAAATAATGTACTATTTGCCGTTAAGCACATGTGTGACGATTCGCTTCCCCACATATGACAATTCTCTACAATCCTTTATGTAGAAATGGTTCTCAAAAACAGTAGAGAAATATTCATAGTTTAGGTAATTTATAATTGTGTCTCATAATTTGACGTAGTAATAAAATATCTTACGTCTCCAATTAAATCTCCAATTACAGGATAATTAAACAAGAAAACAAAAAACAATACACAAGAACAGCTACAAAATCAACAATCAAACTTAGCATAACGCAAATACAGCTATAAATCACAACGACACAAGTACAATAAACATTATCTAAACGGATCCGGAAAAAGCATTAATTAGGTCCCTAGTCATATGAGACAGAGGGGCCTTAAACAAAACATTAGTTTTAGCCCTGACTGAACGAAAAGTATCAGCCGATCGAGTAGAGCGAGATGGGACCGCAAAGTCAACCCCAGCTAACAGCATGGGAGATTCCACAACATTATTAACCTTCCTATACTCACGTCAAAATATGAAACACGTATACTATACTATATATGCGTAAGTATAGGAGGGTTAATTAAATTAAGCAAGAAAACCGCACTACTATACTTTCTTCTGTCACCTAGGCATTCGATATTATTCCTTTCACGTAATGCGATGTAATCAGTTGATCTGGGAGGGTAAAGTCCATCGATTCTATAGCTTAGAAACTTTAAAAAACGTTTTTGCACTCTTTCCAAGGCAATTTCTTGATACAAGTAGGAGGGATACCAAACTATAGAACCGTACTCCAACTTATTCCTGACGAAGGCGCAATAAACGGACTTCAAAGCACTCAAGTTATTAAAGGCTTTACACGAACGTATGAGGAAACCCAAGGATTTAGTAGCGCCTTTGCAAATTTCAAGAATATGGTCCGTGAAACGTAGAGCAGGATCAAACAGTACGCCAAGGTCCGTACAGTGTGTTTTACGAGGAATAGAAATGCGATTGACATTATAAGAGAATATTGTGGTGCTGGCAACTCTACCAAAGGAGACAACAGCACACTTTTCCACATTTAAAGAAACTCTGTTACATGTGGACCAGTCATAGACAATCTGCAGGTTCCTCTGCAGTTCGAAGCAATTATTTAAGTCTTTAATCTCAGTGAAAATTTTTAGATCGTCAGCATAAGCTAACACACGGCAGTCAAGTAGTTCCAGCAAATCATTCAAGAAGATATTAAACAACAGCGGAACCAGAACAGAACCCTGCGGTACCCCAGATGCTGGGGTAAAATGGCCGGATTGAAAACCATTAAAGCACACATAGCTAGATCGATTACCAAGATGCGATTGCATTAGTTTAAGGAGACTTGGAGAAAAGCAAAAATCGTCCAATTTATGTAGCAGTATAAGATGGTCAATACTATCAAACGCCTTAGTAAAATTCGTGTAAATCACGTCAACTTGAAGGCGGTTATCCAAGGACTTGCTAATAAATTGAGTTACTTCTGCTAGATTGGTTAATGTAGATCTACCAGATAAGAAGCCATGCTGGTGTTGAGAGAATAGGGTTCTAGAGTCAGCCGCCAACTGCTGATAAACAACACACTCAAACAACTTAGCGAAGTTGCTAATAATGTTGATGGGCCTATAATTAGTAACAACTGAGCGATTACCCTTTTTGTAAACACAGATAATTCTGCTAGTTTTCCAAGTGTCAGGGAAAGAAGAGGTTTTAATAATAAGATTGTAAATATATGAGAGTGGACCACACAGCACTGGCCCACAGTCCCTAACAAAAAGCTAGGCAAACCATCATGACCCCCCGTTACATTAAATTTTAGCTTCCTTGAACATCGCAGAACATCCTCAGACGTGACAGGACACACACAAATGATATTAGTATTTACGCTGGTAGGTAAAACAAGTGAAGAGCTTGGCTGAAAATCATTAGAAAACACGCTAGCAAAAGCATCAACAATTGCCTGAGAAGTAGAAATTTCTTGATCATCGTGGATCATGATTTCTGGAATCCTAGAGCTCCCCCTCCCCTCCCCCACTCCGCACAAACCTCCAAAACACCGCCGGGTCACTGGCAACTCGAGATTCAACAAAGGACTGGTAGTTTTTATGAGCGATTACTATATCACGTTTAACCTTGGACCTCAGTCCATCAAATTCATTGCGATAAAACGCGCCACCGCATCTGTTCCACTTACCGAAATAGTTATTCCTTCAGACGAATTAACCGTGTAACCTCAGTACTGTACCAGGGTGGAAAAATACGTTTAGAAGACCTAAACCTCGACACAGCAGAGTCGATGATAGTGAACAGTTTGCTATAAAATGCAGAGACCGCCACATTAACGTCAGTATACGATTCAAGAAATGACCAGTTAGTTGTAGTAATGTCGCTTTATAATTTAGGAAAGTTAGCACGACGAAAGTCGTACCGGATGTTGATATTAGAAGGAAAGTTAATTGTCGGAGGAACAGTAGATAAGGTCAGGGTAATATCCAATCCAAAAATGAACAGTTCATAAGCTAGTTCGTTAATTATAGCGAGAATAAACCATAGCGACTACTTAAATTGAACGAAATAAGCATGAAAATTATCTACGTACGTATGTATGTTATGTATGTATGCACATTTTCATTGCACACTATAGTTAGCAGTAACGGTATTAATTTTTCGGACCCCGTATATATTTACATAATTTAATATTTTTGCGTGTAATGAGACTATTATAAATCTAAATTTGACTCCTTTTTTCTACTTAAGAAATAAGACAAACTCGCTGTTGCTCAACCAATTGTAAAGCATTCCACTGCATATCGCGCCGGGTACATAAATAATCTGCAAGTTTCTTACAGTTGTACATACATTAAAATTTCGTTGCGAAATTAATTCTAAACCCATATCTTTTATCTACTTTAAAATTTGTAGATTAGAACGTGGTGTCACCTATGCGTTTGCGTAGTTGTTTTTATCCAATTGTAAAGTAACAGTAGCATTCGTTAGTAGAGATATTGCATGCGATTAAATGCGATTCAAAAACATTTTCGAGTGAATTATCTGATTGTTTACTGGAGCAGTTCTATATGAAGCAATAATTAACCATTTTCACTTGTACTGAATACACTGTTATAAAATCGTTTAAGAACTAAAGCTACATACAGCCGTGTACACTATTACATATTAGGCACCGTGGGTTTGCTTTGTGTTTAGTAAATCTGTATTGAAATTATTATCTAACGATCCTTCTTAGAATTAATAAGCTTATGACCTCATCGACAGGTTTATTATTTCCAAGATATAACGGAGAATTGGGAAATCCTAAAATATCCTTGTCGTTTTTGTGTGATCTGTTATCATCAATTACTTTAATCGAAAAAAATATTAAAAAAATAATTATAACAGAAAAAGTTAGAGAACTTAATGCGTTAAAACGATATCATCAGCAATGACTTTCAACAAATAGCTATTCGCAAAATAATGAAATATTCTTCAGTTTCTGCCTGCGAAGAACTGTTAGCAAAGTAGGCATGCCAAAAATAACATACAAAATACAACACAAAAACTTTTAAGCACCAACTTTTCACAAAACTTTCAAAAGATGTAGTACACAAAAATGACAAGGGTCAATATTTTAGAATTTCTCCATTTGCCAATGTATTTATTTATACCTTAGAAATCAACATATGTCGATGAAGCCGTAAGTCTCTTAATACTAAGAGTAATTATTGAATAACAATTTCAATATGAATTTGCTTAATACAAGGCAGTCATAATAAATACGGGGATAGATTGACAAGTTCTCGGAATCGCGGCTAGGGGGATGTTATGTTTTCAAATACTTTATGTCGTTGCGTTGGCAGCTCTTCATATATAATCAATATCAATTGACTGCAAATGTTAAATCGATCTGTCAAATTTGTCTGTTTTTGACAAGCATTTAGGTCAAGCACCTTTTTGTGTATTCAATTATGGATAAAAACTAAGTTTGAGTCCCCCTTCCATTCGCTTTCATCCCGTTCAAGTTTCATATTTTGCAATTTCCTTCTGTGTAGTTTTTCTCTTAGAATAACTTGTAGCTGAAATCATACTTGTGGGTGCACAAATTACTGTTGTAAGAGTAAGAACTATTGTATTGACTTAAGTCAATAATAATAGTAAATATTTTGGATAACAAATTAGATTTTTATTGCGCCTTGTTCAAGATGATTTCTTGCTAAGTTGCTGTCTGGTTATTTTTGAATGCTTTTGACGATGTAAATGTTAGATTTAATCACTTTTATGATGACCTCTATTTTTTACATACAGTACAAGTTCGATAATCTGCTGTTCCTTCATCTGACAAGCCCAGTAATCCGCTGTTCCTTCATCTGACAAGCCCAGTAATCCGCTGTATTTCATAGCTATTAAGAATTTCGAGACCGCTCTACAATCCGGCGTTCCCAACCATCATCAGTTCAGTAATCCGACGTGGTCGCTTTGCAGTCTAACAAATTGACCGGTACTGACTTATTGTTAGTGCGCTGTTTTGTTTGGAGGAGTACTTGTCGCTCGGCGAGACAACGTCAACACAAAGTGTTATAAAATGTCGTTCCAAGAAAAGGGAAAACGTAAGCATAAAACACTAAGTTTATCTGAGAAACTGGACATTTTGCATAAGCTGGACAAGTGTGCCCAGATAACTACTTTGGCAACATTTTACAATGTCGGACGTGCAACAATTCATCATATACGAAAAAGTCGTGAAGAAATTGAACATTTGATCAAATTGGCAAAGAATGGGATGGGAAACAACCAAACTACGAAAACAGGAGAACATCAGAAGATGCTCCATTTGTTGAGCAATTTAGGAAAAGAGTGGAAGAGCTTGGACTTAGTGCTGATCAAATCTACAACGCTGATGAAAATGGCTTATTGTGGCGAGTATTGCCAAACAAGACTTATCTACACAGTGGAGAAGCCCAAGCTCCTGGCAGAAAAGTACTCAAAGAACGGGTAATTTTTATGCGTTGCTCAAACGCGAGCGGCACTCACAAGCTCAAGTTTCTGTTAATAAGAAAAGCGAAGAATCTGATGGCATTTAAGAATGTACGTTTTGCTGTTGTCTACAAAAGTCAAAACAGAGCATGGGTAACGAAAGGCATATTTGTGGAATGGTTTCACTAAGATTTTATGCTTGAAGTACGCCGTTTCTTAAGAACGAAAAATCTTCCGCAGAAGGCCTTACTCGTGTTAGACAAGGCACCCGGACTTATTCCAAATGATGAATTGTCTTCCAGGTAACGTACTGTATGACAGCTTTCATAAGTTAGTTGTATTTTTTCTATATGTATAACATATTATATAAGTATGTATGTGCTTACATTTATTATAGTGTATGTACTTATTTTAAATACATTTGTTTTAATATTCTGAGAGATAATACGCGATTAATAATACGTATTAATTGAATAAAAATATCTATTATAAACTACGTATTTAAAACCATGTCTTAATTTGTATACGTCCAGTAATCCGGCCTTTCCATTACTCCGACAAAGGCAAATTCTTATAGTGTCGGATTATCGAGCGGGTACTGTACATCTTTTTCAATATCTAATCTGCAAATCGTTGTAGGTACCCAATATCGCTCATTTCGCAAGTAAAACGGGATCTCAAACCCATTGTACGTATACTGTATATTGTGAAGTTCGTGAAAAGTGAAAAGAAGACAGTTGTTATCAGATCGAAGAAAGATGCATCTCTAGGCAGACTTAAGACGCGTTCCAACGAGTCAAGTTCAGTTGGCAGATTAAAGTAGATTAATAAAAGTTGAACATGACTTCAATCAGTTTTCATTCATACAACACGAACTGATCAACAGTTTCAGTTTTAAAATGGATCTGCCGTTTGGTATCCTTTGTACTGGTCTCAACTGCTTTGCATTGAACGAGTTTTAACTTTTAAAATTAATGGTGCTTATCCTGTACGTCGTTACCCGGTGCAGTTTGGTGTTCTTACTGCGCCAATCAGGAGTCAATGACAGAAAATATCAGCGAGATTCGAAATTACTGTATAAAAATCCGATGATGTTTACTCTGCTTAGCCAAAATTGTGGTTTAGTGTTATTTATTCCTTTAACCTTCCTATACTCACGTCAAAATAAAAGACGTATGCTATACTATATGAGTCGGTCGCACAGACCGTGTGCGTGAGTATAGGAAGGTTAATTACATCTAACCACCCAAAGTGACAACAAAAGTTTGAATTTGTTCTCCTAAACTTCCTAATCCATTTTGAATCATGATCGAAGTTAGGAATTACAATACCACCGCAAAATAGTAATTCAATACGTTATAATGCAGTTTCCTCTTAGGTACAGGCTTTCTAATACTGATAATGATATAGGTAAATACTACAGCAAATCAATCCGGTTCATGGCAATGTGCCTTGAAATAACAGGTACTTTTACTTAACATTTTTCAAACACAGCGACCTCCATTCGTAACACAAACTTCCTTGCGCTTATTTAACGTCATTTGACGCACGTATACAATGAAAATACACCGACCGCTTGCAATCTATCATCTTTCACAATAACAATTAACCAATTCTTCAGTGAGTCAGTGCACGATATCGTGGTCGGCAACGTCAGCCAGGCATCGAGTCCCGAAACAATTGGCGGATGAGTACAAGGTCAGACGTCTGCCGCAACACAAAAATATACACATCTAGAAATTTATGTGTGCGTGGATATAATTCACGAAGCCATAGCTCCGGATCGAAATTTCTAAAGGATACAGTGCTGTTAAAAAGTTAGTAACGAAGTGATCAAAATTTTAAAGTTGAGCAATAAGAAATAAGGAAAATGTTATTAATACTCGTGTGTTTGATGACTTCAGTTTCCAATACACTTACTGAGATCTCTGGCTATAGGCAAAATGATATGATCAATTTTTTTCTGAGATAATTTTTTTTGCTGGCAACTTAATCCTCTTATTGGAGATGATTCCAAATTAGTCAGTTTTCCTCTGATCATGTTTCATAAACGCTTGATGGGATTCAAATCACGAGATCCAAATGGCTGTGGTTCAAAACATTGAATGTAGCTTCTTCAGAAAAATTCGGCGTTAGTTTGCTAAAATACAGGGTGAGGCAAGGCCGAGTAAATACAACAACTAAAATGCAATTTATAACGAGTTACTGCCACGCTCCCCTGAGTAAGTATAGTACTGATCGGTTACGAGAAGCACTATCTCTCCAAACCGTTATTTCTACTATTGTACAGTAAATTCAGCCGTTTTTACGATGTCTCTTCTATAGTTACTGTGTATCCTTACACGTAACTGCATGGCATTGTACCATTTTAACTCGATTGTTGGCATCCTCTGACTAATCCCAGCCTTTGGTAATTGTATTCAACCAGTGATGAATAACACAAACGATTTGATCCAAAATTAACCACCGAACTTTAATCTGTTCCCTAGTGGAGAATCAGTTTTGAAAAGCCAAGAAATTCTGAGCGATTTGTTCGCGTTGGTTGCTTGGTGGGCTTTATCGTTCTCTTCATCTTTTAGTCCATATTTGTCATGCTGAAATAAAAGCCATGGTATTGTAATTTACGCGATGAATAGCTATTCTGAGCCTATAACAAACGTCGGCCACTTGATAGAATTGTTTAACTTTTTGGTGTAAAACATCTAATATAGAATCATTTTGAAATTTACATATGACTGCTAGTAAATATCTTCTTGGCTAAATTAAGACATAATTCATAATGTTACGAGAAATATAAGCCATGAAATATAAAAATTTTAGTATAGCACTTTTTGTGAGCTGTAGAGCAAATCCACACAGAAAAAAGTTCTTTCCTCGTTATCCTAAAAGTAGCAGGAAAAATGCTATCTTATCGGACCCTTGGTACGTCAAATTTAACATTCTTGGGAAATTAATTGCCCCTAACATTTTATCTCCATCTAAGATGTATATCCGGAGGTCTAATTTATTATTTATAGCAGATAAAGAAGAAGAGAGATACTGTGCAAGTCGAGAATGATCAAATTTGCATTCGTTAATACCGAAACCTAACAGATGATATTTTATTGAGAACTGCAAGTAGAGTAGATTGAAACAAAAGATAAACAGAACGAAATGGGATGGGGGTGGGCGGAACGCACGGAAAGAAGTTTGTTTTACGCCCGATTCACACGGAAACAATTTGAAGGCAAATATTCCGCGCTGAGTCAACATTGCCGATGGAATTTTAAATTTGTCGCGGGAATTTGAGCAAAATTAACATTCATTGATTTTTTCGTGTTCTGCTTTTTGTCGTTTTTATTTTTGTTCCTACAATAGACCATTGTACTGCGAACAAAATTACGTTTGTGTTACATTTAGAATTCTTGATTTCCCCGTCGCAACACTGAACAAATGTTTATCCATCAACATTTTTGAAAGATATTAGCAAGCTGCGGTTATATTGTAAATCTACTATAGTGTAATTACATTGTGCGTTATTAAACCTTAGTGGTTCTTGTAAGAACTTAAGCTTTTCAAGTAATTTTCGCTGTCGTTGCATATAGAAAGTAGATATAATATCAGTAATCAAATAAGTAACTTTCTTTCGTTTACAAACCTGACATATTGTTCCGTATGTGATCTGCGTCACTGATTTGTTTGTTGCTTATTAGATTCTTCAAAAAATAAACGTCTAGTAATTGAGTAGAGAACTCTTCAATGTCGCAATCAATGGCCATCTCTCCAACCATGTACGGAGATTCCGAAAGGTAAGGATTTGCATCTGCACAGATAGTCAGCTAACGTTTAAAGCTCACAAATCTGTTACATTTGAATCGAAAGCTGTCTGAAATTGTAAACAATCCCTCACTCAATTGGCGAACAACAACCATGAAGGTATCAAAGGTAAAGAAATTACCGACAGCTTCGCTAACGAAGGATCTGCGGCCCTGTTCGTGGGGCCAAAACTGTTTAATGAAATTATTGAAGGTCATATGGGGAGGACACAAGCATGGAAAGAAGAGGCAACGCTCTCCTACAGGCAAAAAACTTAATCACCTTTTTGCCTAAAATGGTCTTCTCAGTGGTCACTGTCAGTTGAGATACGATCTCAAGATTTTGTAGAATTGCACAACTGAAACCTTGGAGCACATACTGCGCAAATGCAAAGATGTCCTTCGAGGAAAAGCTACAATGTAGTCGGCCGACGTGGATTATGTCCCATTGCGAAACCTGGCAGCCAGAAGTTTAGGAAATCAAAAATATGTTAAATTAAATTAGTGCTAAACGCTTTTATTTACCATAATTCGTGTAGATCTTAAAGTGTTCAAGTGTACCGTTGACAGTTATCGATATGCAAACGACATACATATAATCTGGTCTCTGGTTATGACGATGTTTGGTGTATTTAAACGATAATCGCTGCAATAAATAAAATATAGTACACAATTTATTGAATGGCATGCTAATTAGATCCCCAGAGAGCAAATTATTTAAATTAGATGGCAGCGTAATGTTAGAATGCATACTACGATGGCGACGACATATTATGCAAAATCTATGAAAGAAATCTTGGAAGGTAGGTATATCGTTTGAAGGAAAGGAGGAAGAATAAGAAGAAGAGGACGGAAAATGACTCCTTAAAATACAAATAAAAAGCTTATAGACCTTGAAATTTAAAAGGGCACAAGAAGTAAAGATTAAGAACAAGGTGCCAACTTACACACCAAATTTAATTTTTTTTTCGATGTACAGAAAATTTCATACTTTTTACATGGGGACATGAGAAGAATTGGAGTACAAAAATAGGAATTGTTTTATTATTGAAAAAGCATGCAGAATAGTTAGAAAGATTATGAATGCTACAAAGCCAACAACATTAATTGCAGTTTGGTCCAGTTTACTACGCTTTACTTCCGGTAAGATGTCGTTGAAGATGCCATAGAAGCTCGTGCTAATGTCAACTTTACTATAAGAAATGAAACCCAATAACTCATATGCTATAGCTTATTCAATTATTGCAAATTTCATCATTCTCATTATTGAACGCTATACCCATACATATATTATGTATTTGTAGGCATTATCTGTGCATTACACATTCAGAATATTTACTCGTGCAGAAATCTATTGTATATTGGTTATTTATATTTAAGTGTCAACTTCTTCAAAGTTCTCATTCATTATATTGTTTACTGAATGTATATTCCCACGAAATCTCTACACTTAGAATAGAAGAGGTTACTGGATAATGTAAATGTTAACATTCTGACGATATTTGTTGTCATGTTATCTCTTGTATCGAAGTAAAATCACGAATATGAAAACCCATGAGCTAGAACTTAGGAGTGCGATAGTTCAATTTGAGAAGAGTTCTCCTTATGTTACGTCAAGATTTAGTCTCCTATAAGTTTTTGCCAAGAGTGCATCAGTGTATAAGTTTTAATAATGAGTAATTTAGAAAATACAAGGTATTATTATGATTTCCAACGGTACAACCACAATACTTAACGGCGTATACGATCAAAACAAAAATGTATACTGCGAAGATAAAGTCCGCTAACACCTTCAGGACTGACAATTCGATTCAGTTTGGAACTGCATTTAGGATAAACATAAACTTTGCAAGACTGGGAATAGGTTCAAAGTATGTATCAAACAGCCTTTATTCATGACAACCTAGATGTAACCCATGCAAATCGAGTTTGGAGATATAGTGATCCATGTGCTCCTATTTTAAGTTTAAAACTTGTATGTTATCTCTATCGACAATTTTAATAAACACCGTTTATATTGTTTCATATATAATAATAATGGCTTACATTTTCAAGAGACAGAGTTTCAAAAATATTTCTTTTATCATCTTTATCAAAAATAATAATAATAAGAGTAATAATAATTACTGTAATGCAGTACTCACGTGACCAGTTTTATTTCCACTAGATCCTGTATCGTGTGTCCGTCTCCGTACAGCTCTACAATGCAGCGACATGCCTACAGTCGTTCAGACAACTCGTCGATTTAATAACGCGAATTTTCCGGCGAATATTACGTTGGATAACTTTGTACGACGCAGTTATCTAGACCCTGGAGGATTGCGTGTGTGTGGGTTAAAGCTTTTTTTTAACATTCTCTCGTTGCGAAAATATTTTTAAGTTCAATCGTCCTTAGACGACTGCTTATAGAACGACGCGTCAGAGAAAAATTTACGTTAGATAATAAATGAACAGGTTCTCATTTAACAAGTGCATTGGAATGCCAAGTTAGTTTTATTCGAAGTAAGAAATGCTCTGCGAAATGTATGTATATATAGTAGTTATAACTGAAAGTTGTTGGGAGTACTATTTATAGCATCGGTATTCAAAGGAATGTCGAAAAGTCTTGATGGAAAAGCACTAAAGAAGGCAATACTATCGATTGTATAAGAAATACTGGAGTAAAGAATTTCTTCAAGAAGGATTTTACAGGAACCCACACGAAGCCCAGTCTGACGCTTAATGCGGTTTTCACGTCAATAGAGTGAGCTTTCTTGATTATTTCATTTGTTATGTATGTATTCACTGGATTTGGAGTGTGGTATTAGGTACATTAACACACTAAACACTAAACTAAATCCATTATCGTTCTTGTGTGATTTTCCAATCCTTAACCTTCCTATACTCACGTCAAAATGAAAGACGTATACTATACTATATAAATCGGTCTCACAGGCCGTATGCGTGAGTATAGGAAGGTTAACTGCGAGTCAATCGTCTAGAACAGTGGTCTCCAAACTACGACCCCAAACTACATAATAAGCACCCATTGTTAGTGGTGATGTTAACTATCTATGTGAACTTCTGCCTAGGTCTGAATTTCTTCTTGTCGATTATTTGTATTGACAGGTTTTCTTAAAGGTATGATTCCGAATCTACCACGCTGAAGTTGAATGATTTACTGTGTGTACTCAATTGGTTCAACGCTTTTAATAAAAGGTCTACACCTTGTTAGTGAGCATTTTGTTTAAGCGAATAAAGCCAAAACATTTAAATGTTTTTCGTAATCACTTTGATAGGCATATTCGTTTATCCATGTTTTTGGATTATCCAGTTATATTTTTACTTCCTTATATTAGATTTCCCCACACTGCGGAAGCGGTAGAGGGGACTAAGGGATATGTATATATATATATATATATATTAGATTTACATAGGATTTTCATTGCATATAGTGCGTATCAAAACAATATTGTCTAGTCGATAGAGTCATTGTCTTCCCAATTTCAATTTTCCCCATTTACAGTGATTGTTAACTTCTGATCACTGCCCAATATACAATGAACAAGTGAAACTGTTTCGGTTTGGTGTAGTAGTCTTCGATTGGTTTACAGTTATTCTTTCGGAATGTTCCGAATACCGATCTGTATAACGAACTAGGTCTTATAAGGTTTATCCTTGCCAACCATTCATCTTACAACTTTTTACTCAACAGTACTAGTACTGTTTTAAGCTTTGTGGAATGAATGCGAAATTCTAGTCAAAAAGTTTCATTAGGAATATCACGCATTTAGGTAGGGGAGACTGGGGTAAAGTGGCGACTCTAAGACAAAATGTTTTTGGCTTGCTTATTTAAAAAGAAAATATTTAACATAGCGTTGATTTAGTGCAGAGTCAGAAACCATAGATATATCAACAATATATTATAAGATACTTTTGCCATTTTTGTTTCTTTCAACCTCTGTAAAGTGACCACTCTACCCCACATAGTGGGGTAAAGTGGCCAGAGTTACCTGAAAAGAAATCTTGAAGTTATAATGATGTTTACATACCAACTATGTTTTTATTATTATTATTACGCACTGGTATTAATATCGTAATTGTAATAGATGCATATTACAATAAATATTTTGTTCTAAACTACTACTTGCAATCTTCACAAACAAAATCGTCGTCATCTTCGTCTCATCCTGCACACACCTCATGAGGCCACTTATAACAACCTGAACATCGTATCCATCCTTCGCCTACTGATTCGGAATAAATCTCATTGCAGTAAAGACATTCAGTGCCACTATCTTCTGTTTCAACATTTTGTTAAAACAATTTTCGTCGGGTTTGAGTTTGCTTCTTCAATCTCTTCGATGTTTTGCTTTTCTTCTTAAGATTTTTACTTGTTGTCCTCTCCTTTTTCTTTCGTCTTCTTGTTGCTTTTTACAATTTTCTTCCATAAGATTTGCTCTGTAGGGACTTGATGTTATTATAGCCCCTCTTTCGGGTGGTCTTTCTTTTGCAAGTTGTAGACTTAGGCAAAGGAAAAATTGCACTAGCGCTAACTGCACTTGTTTCTCTAAATATGTAGCACTAAACAAATCTTTGCAGATAATATAACATACTAAAGTAATCTAACAATTCAATTAAATCAGCGATCGGAGGCACTGGCCACTTTGCCCCATTAGACGCCATTGCATTGAACAACACCTGCTTTCAAAACAGAGGTTTTAATTCATCATATATTAATACTATTTTAAAGGTAATTAGTTAGAGCTTTCAGCTATTTCAATTCAAAGATTGTATCAGTAATTAATGGTAAAATATATGAGAATAAAACTAATAGCTTACCTTATATCAGTACTGGAAAAATGAGAAAATCTGTCATAACTCGAACAATTTCGCGAACTGATGACTGTGACTGTTACTGAAACCTAATGGTTTCTCTACGAGTTAGTTTTCAATTTGGTCACCAAATAACAGGCGTTTCCAACGAATACACGTTGGTAGCTACTTTACCCCTACTGACCACTTTACCCCAGTCTCCCTACTTAAATAAGAGCGATGTTTCCTTTGAAAAGGTCTTGTGGAACTTTATTTTGGAAGCCTAGTATCAGTCTTGTACATGCTTTAAAATAAAAGACAATTTGCATTTATGTATAACGCCTCTGATTGTCGTCTTCTAATTATTTTTGTAGCTCGAAACCGAATAGAATTTATTTATTTAATTATATAAAATTATTTTGTTAGTAGAGGAGTATTGTCCAATAAGATGTCAAATAACCACTCGAGCGCATTATGTTACGATGTAGTACAAACAATCTCCGTTGAACTTGTGCATGGTACAAAGCTGAGAAAAATGGCGTTGTTTCCATCCTGATCTTTTTCTTTTGTGTTTAGTTCCGTTTCGTTTACCCGATTTCTTCGGGCTATACGAGTGGAATCATCCGATGTTTCTGTCTATCCCAAAAGTTTATCGTATGGACGCAAATATCAAATTCATACAAAGAAAACGTTATTGAAATGAAACAAATCATAGTTACATAAAAAAATGTAACACCTTACCATTCCCTTCTGATTGAAGTAGTCTCTTTGAAGCTTTCTTGAATCCTCTAGTGCAGTTAAAGTGAGATCGCATTACACTAATAAAAATGTTATTGGAAAAATTATAAGTTGGGTGTATTACACCAAATCTAATTAAAGCTGAGATTAGTAAGGCGAGATCTGTATTCAATACCAGCTTGCCATTAAATTGTTACAATCTTAGAAATGTGGAAATTATTAAATTTAAACTATATTTACTGGGAAACCAGCTGGAAATTAAACAAGTGAAATTGATACTACTTGATGTGACATGATGATAAATTGAACATTAACTGGACATTTCAAAACGTACTCTTTTCTGATTAGAATATATGATGGAAAATGGGGATTATCTATTTTAATCCAAAAACCCACATCAGTTACAATTGAAAGATCCATTTTAAATTTGTAAGCTGCAGAAAGCAACCATTATATTATATGAGGTAGTTATTATTATTACTGTCTTATTGCTGTCTTAAAAGCTGAATTCGTTTGAATATCAGTTTTATGAATATCAAGAAAATGTGTTTCCGTACGAAGGCATTCCAGTAAATGTAGTACAAACCAAACACATCACTGTAATGAGAATGATATATTTTATTAGCTTCACGGTATAATCTTTACTTAATTCTTTATCATTGGCTTCTCATTTTGGAAGAGTCGTATAAGAAAAGAAGTAATTCAACAAATAGGACTACTGACGAAAGTCAAAGTCAAGCGTTTGTGAAACTTGTGTTAACTTTTGTAGTCGCCTAACTTACAAGTTGTTAAATCATCCATCACATTTTTAATATATTTTGTTTTCGAAACGGACAGGACGTAGATGGGGTATAACGACATTTATTTAAATATTTGTGTATATCTTTTATAAAATTTTCACATTATGTTACGTTTCCTTTTCGCTTTCCTTTAATAAAACAATATAAGGAAAAATTTTATTTTATTATTTATAAAAACTTTCTCGACCATCTTTTAATTTTCCTTAACATATCTATCTTCTAGGTTACTACTAGGTTACTAACAGTAATTAATCATGAATTCAAACTTATTTAGTATTGTCATTAACAGTTCTTGAATAACAAGAGAGGATGGGTGACAAAAATTTAAAATACTGTAGTTATTTACTTGAATTTAAATGATCCGCACACTCAACAATGTCAACTATTGTAACTACAGCCGAACCCAATTAGATCCTCTTTCGTATTAATTTAATTAACTGATGAGACTATCCAACGAAATAACGGTGTGCGTTCTTGTTGTATTTGCTTTTCCATGCACATTATAAAAACCAACGTCTTACATCATTAAAGAGAGGAACTCAACGTAATTAATATTAATAAGAATTCGAGTTTCCGAGCAAAAATGGCATATACTTACGTCAATATGTATGTGTGCTTTTGCGTTGGATATATGCGAGGATTAAAATTATACAGAAGTAATGACATTTACTTAAAGGTTGGGCGTATGAAAAAATTCGACGCTGATGTCATTTCCTCCTTAGCAGTGTTCTACAGGAAACGCTAACTGTACTTATATCTGCTGTATGCGATTTTATCTCGGACTAATTCTTTATCAACGTTCTTAATTAAGTTTCACGAAACCTTAACGTGTTAGTTCGTTTTGTGGGTCAAGAGATAATTTGAATTGTGACGGTATTACAAAAGACCGTCAGTAATCTCCTAGCGACTGCGCTAGAATTATTTAATTTATTGTTGGAAGGAAGTGAAATATGTTGAATTCAGTAAACAGGTAGATTTTTGTTTTCTACTTGTAATTGCTCTACTTATCCCCGTATCTCACGATGGTCTTTGAAGTAAAATGAAATCATTTATACGGATGCGGTTTCAGCTAACTCTTATCCTTTTATGTAATTTTCTAAAAGAATAAATGTCGCATTGTACAGAAGACCCAAGCAATTTATGTTTGTTACGTCATGTGTGTTTACAACTTCTTAACAAGAAGGTATGATCTTCGCAGTTAGAAAGTTATATGGCAGAACGGATAATTGTAGTAATCTAGCACTAACACGTGAATGTGTAGACACGATTTATAAGGAGGGTAGATGAGAACGGAAACAAATGGTAACAAATTAAACCAACTCGCGTCATAGTACTGCGTTAAATGTCCCAATTTGTCAGAATAAGCGTTAAGTGTTAACAACAAAGGTTCGTGAATTAGGCTGAAACCATTTTTTTTCGTTTGGGTTTAAAATATCCGGTTCCATTAACGTTACGATTATGTTTTAAATAAATATGTACTTGATGGTTGTGTTTGAGCTGTACATTTGCGTTCGTTAATTTTCACGTTAGACATAATTTAATTTCGTTTTGGTATTTTACTTTTAGTTGTATTGCTAGACCTCTTTCTGTTGCCAATGTTCCTCTCGGTATATTTTTCGAGCATGTTTGAAAAGCAATTAGCAGTTTAGAAAGGTGCCCATGCATAGATTGTACACAAACATACATACGTAGCACTGTAAGGAAAACGAGGTGTCTATGCAATTCGGATTGTTAAAAATTTTCACAGTAAAGTGTTGTGAAACATAATTTAGTACTGGTAAGATGAAGAATAATAGATTTGCCTTTCGGTTCAAATGAATTTTTCAATTTCTCCTGAAAGTATAGAATTTTTTTATTATTTATTATTTGGTAGAAACTTTTATTACAGAAACTATGATTAAAATTTGTTCGATCAAGTAGCAGCAGTCTAAGTGTCTTTTAACTTGCAGTAATTTTTGACATTCGGTTGTTCGTCGCGAATTCTGTTTTCCTTTTTTGTCTGCTAGTTTAATAGAAAGTATTTTTGATTTGTCATTAATACCTACAGTAAGTCATCGTGTAAGTTATCGTCAAATGAGCGATTCCAAAAAGATCGAATTTGTGGTTTGCACGAAAGCGGTCTTTCATGCTGAAAAATCGGAAACCGCTTGCACATGAACCATACTACGATAATTATAATTAGAATTTGTCGAGGATGGTTTGAAAAAGGGTAAGAACGTTGTCGAGGAGGCACTGGGGCGAAGAGAACAACAGCCGAACACCTGGATCGTCTTTCGCTAACCAAGTCTACTGCTGACCAAGATGCACGCCGTTCAATACTGTTTATCATGTTATAATATGGCGCTCCATTGCATGTGGCAGTAGAGATCATTTGGTTTATATTCAGAGTAGCACCATCACTTACCGATACATATGCACATTCAAGAAGCAGTGCAACCTCGTATTCGTCTAGTTCTTCATACGCTAAAGAACACACTGTTTTAACAAGACAACGCTCGTTCTCACATTGCAAGGACTATGTTCAATAGTTTTGAAGAGGGTCACGTGACCCTTTCTACTTGGTGACCAAGATCTCAGGACGTGTATGGGACATTATGCATAAAAAGCTAGGAAATTTGCGTAATCCACCGTTGATTTTGAAAACTCTGCGACATAACATCATCGAGAAACTTTTACATTCGATCTCACGATGTGTTACTGAATGAAACCCCACATAACTCTTTCAAATTTTAAGTAGTTATTACTTTAAACAATAAAAAGTTTCTGCAAAACGTAATTCAAAAAATTAAACATCATTCTAATTGCCGAAATTTTATGTCAGGTAGTAGTGATAGATGAGGGTTGGAAAAATACATGCCAGATCGATCAGGATACAGTCGAAATACTTTCCATTGTCTGTTCTTTTACTATTGTGCTTCACGTCCAAAATAACGTTCATTAACAACTTTAAACCTCATTAGATTCAAAGTTCACATCTGATTACTAGCTCGTAACTTCTATTCTTCGGCCAATTTTTTAATTTTCTGCCACTGTTCCTAAATATACCGTTTACAATGTCGATACTTTCTCACCGCGATTGATTTAGTAGTAAATAAGTTCGGATAGTAAGCACTTTCGAATTCCCAATTCATTTTGCTGACGCAATAACTGTATTCATAACTTACTGCCGTAGTATTTTTAATATAAAAATAGTTACATAAATATATGGAAATAGTTATCTCCATATTGGGTATGTTTCGTAATTGTATTGGATGTTACAAACATTATATATAGTACATCAGTCCTTCAGGATCCCAAGAGGAATTATGACAATTTGGTAAATAGCAGTTTGACGTGATTGGAGTAACGTTTCAGCTGTCGACTTTAAGTGAGAGCTATTTTCTATTCTGTTCATAGAACACTAACGGAGAATAAAACCGCACAATAAGGAGAAAATGTAAATCGCTCGCCTATATATTTCTAGCTCTAAATTTGTAATTTATGTACAAATTTAGAAACACAATTTGAAATAGTTATCGCTTCCTAAGTTATTGAGTTGAAAGTGTTGTTGTCCAAATGGAAATTAGAATAAGGAGACGTATGCATACGCGTGTCGTACCTTTACCTTGCAATATAGCGATCGAAGGATAAGCAGCGATATGACAACCCCGCGCTTGACACTCATTGCCGACCGGCGCTCAGATCACATTTTTTTATTAATTATAATTCCTTATGCGTCTCCTTAATACTGTATGGTAGTGACAAAATAAATACGTAACATATTCGCAGTAGACGAATTAAGATATTGCGCAAATTTGTATTATTTACTAACCATACGTAAATCATGACTGAAGCCGCAGCAAGTACTATCGAGTTTCTCTCTTTGGTGGTGTTACAACTCATTATCCCCATGTTGCATTGTAAAAAAGCCAGATGTGTGTGCCGGGCTTTCGGTGGTGTAGTAGCATGAAACTCGATCAAAGAAATATTAGATATACTTCTTCTCGGATAGGAAGTAAAACCGTAGGACACGTGTCAACATGATGTTTGGCACGTTAAAAATCACTACTGGAGATGGAATTCTCACAGGGTTGACGTACATTATAAGTGCGAAGGATTGCTGCACGGAATAGAAATAATACAAGCAGACGAGATAAGTATGAAGGAAGTAAGGGAAGCGATAGCAGAGTTAAAATTGGGAACGGCACCTGAACATGATGGGATCACAGCAGATATGATAGAGATAGCCATACAAGAACTTACGATGATGAAGAATAGGATAATGTTAGGTAGTGTACCAAGGCATTGGAGAACAGCTATAATAACACCAATTTACAATAAAGGAGACACAAAAGACTGTAGCAATTACAGAGGGATAACACTAACTAGCACAATATCAAAGGTATATACTAGAATATTAGCAAAACGTATGAGAGATAAACTGGAACAAAGTTTAGAGGAAACACAATTTGGATTTCGACCGCATAGAGGGGTAGATGATGCAATATTTATAATGAGACAAATAGGAGAAAAAGCAATAAGAGAAGATAAAGAGGCACATTTATGCTTTATAGACCTACAGAAAGCTTTTGACAAGGCTAATAGAGAAGAAATTTGGATGATATTAAGAAATACGATAATACCGGAATTACTAATAAGAGGGTAATACAAAGCTTATATAAAAAAACCACAAATTATGTAAGAACAAAGCAGAGCAAATCAGATATGTTTGAAACAACTAGAGGTCTCAGGCAAGGATACAATCTGAGCCCGATGCTTTTACACTGGTGTTAGATGAGGCAATAAAAAGAGTAAAGAAAAAAGGAATAAGAGCATATGAAATAGGTTACTGGAAAATGAGAAATATAAAAATATCGGAATATGCAATTCGCCTGATATGGTTATAATTGCAAAGGTCGAAGAAACACTTAATATGAACATACACACTTACAAGGAAACATTGGAGGAAATAAACATGAATATCAATATCGAGAAGACTAAGACACTGATAGTGGGAAAGAATCTGCAAAAATACACAATAAAAGTAGGAGAAGAAATACTAGACCAAGTAAAGAAATTTAAATACCTGGACTCAATATTATCAGAGGATGGCAAGAGAGAGGAAGAAATAAAAGAACTAACAACAGCAGGAGGAATACTGTTTAATTCTATAAAAATACATTTCTGGAGAAAGAAGAGATACCGAAAGATGTTAGAGCACAAGTATTTAAAAAAGTAGCTATGCCAATACTTTTATACGGTGGGGAAACATGGACCATGACTGAGAAACAGAAAAGAAAAAAACAACTACAGAAATGAGATTTGTGAGAAAAATGGTAAATAAAACAAGAAAGGACAGAATTAGAAACATTACACTCAGAGATAATCTGAAACTGAGACCAATGGAGGAAAATATCGAAAAAGCACAGTTGAGATAGTATGGACATGTGAAAAGGATGCCTGAACAGAGAATAGTTAAACAGGTATTTGAAGCCCGGACGAACAAGAAGAGATCAAGAGGAAGGCCCAGACGGATGTGGCTAGAGAACATAATAGATGCATTGGGTAAACGAGCCGTAGCAGATAGGAAGCGATTGAGGGAAATATGCAACAAATCAGTCTAGAGAACTCAACTCCACACACGCCTTACAACCCAGGACAGGGGTAGAAAAGGCTTAAGGATTAAGTAAGTAAGTAAGTAAGGATTGCCGAACACAAAAGACACTGAGCACTACAAAAAAAACATATGTAGTTTTGAATAGCGAAATTGTTTTTGTATATGTATAGTGATTGCAATAAATATTTATATAAAATATAAAAACTTGATTGATTGAAGATAGAAATTTACGAGGCTTCGCGTCCAGGGAACAATCAAAATTTTATCGTTTGGAACTCTTGTTTTTGATAGCGATAAGTTTGTAAAGTATTTGAAAGTATCGCTTAAATTTGAGATGACTTTTCGAAAATCTTTCAGGAGGTTTTACAGTATTATGACTTATAAAGTTATATAAAACTAAGAGATATCTACTTGATGCATGTACTCTGCATAAGGAAACTTTATTTGTTTGACTATTTCGTAAAATGTCATAAAAACTTGCCTTGCTATTGGCATCGTTGGGATATGGTAGTAAGTTGCATTTTAACTCCTTACTACAATCTTGAATCATAAAATCTCCAAAATCTTGGGGGAAGCCCATAGATGATCTTTCTATATCCTATTTTATATCTGATGATAGCCAAGCTGTAAAACACTTGCGTGATCCAGATTGTTACACTCATTTAGTTGGAGGTATTAGATATTTCATTTCTTCCTTTCAGTCGATTTATATTCCAACAAACTAAAGGTCTTGCAAATGTAACCTCTACCTTCGTTAAACAAATTTATACAAATTGTGTATTTAATAATTTATTACCACAATGTACTACATTTTGGAGATTTTAATTGTTCAAACTTGTTACTTGTTGATACTAACACCCAGACATGAGTTTCAAAATGCGCTTTAGATTTTCCAAACATGAGATCATTTTATGTTCAAATTTCAGGTTAGGTGTGCTCTAGATTCTAATCATTCTGTGATTAGGTTCTAATTTAGAGTAGCTCGTGACTGTTTTCTGTAGGTAGTCAAATAAAACGCAACAATGCCTACAACTTAGGATACGAATATGCCGAGTAGATCGCACATCACACATCGCACAATGGAAATATCTGTGTAAAAATGGTGTAAAATCAACTTCATAGAATGGAATTAGCCTGTGCTTGATCCGAGCACAGCGCACATTTCACTTCATTCCGATGAAATTTCGGAAACAAACTCGTTTGTTTTTACATCGCTCGTATCGATGTGCGGTGTTCTCTGATTGATCATTCATAGTCATAGTGATATCTTTATTGATTCGATTCTATAAGGTTGATTTTACATAGATATTTCCATTGTGCCATGTGTGATGTGCGATCTACTCGGCATGTTCGTACCCTTATGTAGTGCTTCATAGGTTTTAGGCATTGTTGTGTTTTATTGGATCAAGTTTCAAATGTCAATCAAGCTTATGACCTGCTTAAAAATGTCTTTTCATGATCTAACAGAAGATATTAAATACGGTTCACTTCACAGATGACGTAAAGCATTAAAGGAGAATCATTTTGAAAGGTGTTTATGACTCAATTATTCTACCTTTTGTACTCCCACTATAGTCGTTATCGGTCGTTCCCAAAAAAGCAAACAATTTGCGGAATTTCACCTACATAATGTACATAAAATGGTGGTAATCAACACCATGTAACAAACTATGACAAACTTCATACAATCTAAAATTTCGCCTATCTAACATAGATTTATGAAGAGATGGTCTGCAGTTTCTAACTCGTCGCGTTTTAAACATTCCGTTAACAATGGTGTCAGAATGGTTTTAGGAACTCAACGCCTTTGGCTCATCTATAATGGGATCTTCTCAATTATACTTGAATAACAGGCAGTGATATATTATTTATGTATGCGGTATCAAGAGCGACTCAAATTTTAAATCTTGGGCCATTACTACTTAATATTTTTATTAACATTACCGTAGTGTTGAGTTCTAATAAATTAGTTTTTGTCGAGGACCTCAAAGTTTATCGCGACTTAAAATTCACAGCGGGTTGTAGAATACTACAATTTAATCAATATTGTTATGTTTATTTTAAGTTGTCTGTTCTATTATTTGCTTTATCTCTTTTCTACTTCATTCTCTTTTGCAGCTTTAGTTATTCGTGTCTTCTTGAATCCAAATTCCACCAGGATATCGCTTTGATTCATTGATTACGTTTTCAAAAATTAACAAAGCAGGGCAGCTTTAATACAATATTTGCAAAGAAAAGGTGGATTTGTACCGCTAATAATTCGTAAATTTATTCAAGTTTCATTGGCCACTACTACGAAAGCATAACTACATACTTGGATTTAACATTGGATCAGATATATATGAGGGAATATATTCATTTAACTCAAAAAAGCACTTTTATGTGTGTAGGTACTAATTAATCACAACATAGCATTGAATATGTCGTAATCAAACTTTACAAGCCACACATTGTTTCAAAAATTACTGTGTCAAATTTACATCTACAGCCACGTAAGTATGCCGTTAAAATTTGCCTCAAAGCGTTGTTTAGTAAATATTGAGGCCATCTGGAATACGCGTACACAACCTGGGCATACGTGTAATACCACATACACTAACATATGTATGTATATGGAGTGTAATATAAAAGTAGAACAATGTACACAAACAAAAAAACTGCGCCAATTTTAGCAGTTTTAGCAACAGGTGCCCGTGTTTAACTCAATTACAATTAACTTAAAAACAGATGATCATTCACTATCAATTAAAATTCCAAATAAATAAAGGGATTTATCGCGATTTGAAGCGTTTATCAACAAATGCATTTCATTGAATAAATTCGATATTGTTTATTAATGAATGTCAGGAGATAAATTGATGTTGCGTGTATTTAGACTGCCGGCACATTTTTATGTGCACACGTAGGTAATACAAATTTAAAATTTCTATGGATTTTTGTACTAGTTTCAATTATTATTCAAAAAGGCATGTATCGCTATAATTCTATTAATTTACTTGCACTCGTAGAAATTTACTTCTATTTTATTATCATAGTTGTTACCAAAAGTTGCTTTCGATTTTCGTAAATAAAAATGTTTCTATTGTTACCACATTGATTTTGATTGAAACTTAATAAGACCTGCCATTATCCACAGTATTAAAAATTATTGCATTTCGTGCTATCACAAAGTAATAGCACGAAATGCAAATATTATTCTGCTTTGAAGTCACTGCTGTTGTTACTAGAAGGTTGATATCAACACAAATATTACAAATGTCTATAGGATGTACTCATACGCTAATAGTTTATAGTTCCTCAGAATTACTAGAGTCAAATTTCATTTAATATTGAGGCCTAATTCAAGTATATTTATCATATTCATCATATGCCTGAATCTTGCGTCAATATTAAATAAAATTTGACTAGTAATTCTGAAGAATAAATCAATAGTGTGTGCGTACATCCTAGAGTCATTTGTAACGTTCGTGTTGATGTCAACCTTCTAGTAACAGCAGCAGTGACTTCAAAGTCAAATTAGATTGTATATGATTGCTTAATATAACAAAATCCACTATTTGTTTGGCAAAAATCAAAATTTAAAAAGGAGCACCTTCAGAACTGTTTTTAATCGTAAGTTGATAGGTTGATTTGGCTACTCAATTCCTTTGATAAAAACCTAATAGAAAGTGTCACATGTATAATAATGTGTCATGTATATAATATGTATCACATTAGCAGGAAGTACATACCTATGTATGTTAATATGTGAATTTTCAAAATTTGTTGTTATGAGATGATGAAGAATCATTTCATAATCAAATTCATATTATACCAGAAGAATATCAAGGAAGTGCAGCTTTTCATAAATATATGAGATTTTATTTACAAGTTCCCTGTATCAAGTGATAAATACCAAGAACACAGTAGTAATTAATTTAATACGAAATATGTAAATAAAACGTAAGGTAGTCTCTATCCTTTAACTCCAAACAAATTTGAGGTCAGATTGCAATATACTTCCAATATGTAATATGTCAGCAGGAATGAAATGCAAATGGCACGTTGTAATTTTGTGGTAAAATAGCCCAATCGACGCACAATCCTATATGTGAAAACTTTAACGTCTCGAACGACAATTTGTATTTTTGTGAAGCCTGGGTTAATGATATTAGTAACACTGATACTCGTAACAGGAATCATAATAGCAATAATACCGTTAAATTTAACGGCCACTCGCGGCAAATTTGGTCAATTTATATCACAAACACAATAACAATATTTTATTACTGTAGTACTTGAGTAATACTTTTTCTGTATAATACATCATCGGCAAATGTCAATTTCCTTTTTTCATTTTTCATATTTAGATACTATATTATTTATTATTGCAAAAGCACTTAGGGATGTACCTTACTCTGAGGAAAACGATTGTACCAGAGAGATGGCATCTTCAATTTCTTAGTAATGATACATAAAGTCTGCTTTATTTTTTAATGGTATTTGAAAGCAATTTTTTTCAGATCATTGAAATATGAATCGCAGGCATTGATCATGGTAAGTTTCTTTTCCCAAGTTCCTGACAATGCAATTATAAATTATCATATCTGATTAGTTCAAATTGTGTTCTCATCTAAAAGTTAGCAGTGTAAAGTGGAAGCAAAATCTGTTTGATGTTTTTCAATGAGATCTTGCAGTTAGAAGTTACAATACCAAAGAATAAGAACGGTTCTATATTTTATCTCTTCATTTTGTTGTTAAGTTTTGTCGGGCATATTTGTTAGTTTTTAATGCGATAGTCATTTGCATGCTGGCGCAAGTCTAGGTTGTTCATATTAAATAATTCCAACTGTTTTACTTTCATTTTCTTTAAGGTTATAAATATAGATTACTTTTGTTATAAACTTGGGACTGTCTCCATATAGATCGTTCAATCCATTTTTATTTGCTATTGTTTCAGTGACTTATCTTTTCTCCTTTTCATGCTTGTCAGCAGAATTTCTAGCTCCCAAGCAATTTCTTTCACGATAATTATGTACATATATCAATTTTATTTTCGAGTGATATAAATTTATGTTTTAACGACATTATTAACTTATTTCTAGTTATTTAGACAACATCGAACAGACTGAATATTCCAATTTTTAATCCCATACGATATATGTATTTTAACATCAATTTAACATTTTACTTCTTATTAACGTCCTTGACTGACGGAAATATACATATTACGTTAAGTGTTGGTGTCGAGTTTGACTCAATGAAGTTCGAAATTTATAAGTGATTTCGTGTATCTTGTTCTTATTTTACACGTGGTGAAAAGACTCTCTGATGGATAGGTGATAGGATACCCTTCTGAATAAGTTTTCGCTTCTAAAGATTTGAATTTCCATTGTTGTTTTGTACCGAGAAGTTAAGTATTGTTTTAAACATCGTGAAGTCAATAGTCTACATTTTTTAACCATTATAATGAAAAGAATATGTGTATATAGTATTTGATATTTTATTTTAATATTATTTCTGAATGTTGTATTTTGCGTGTATACTTCTTACATGTTGTTAGTATTATAGGCAAAGGTTATTGTTTTCGAAATGGAAATTCTTAGCATGCGCGATTGGAATGAATGAATCTTGAAGGTCGTATTTAATTTAACGCGAAAACATTCGGAGAAAGAATGTTGTTAATGTCTAGTCTAAAGCATAAAAATGTGTGCACTATTTACGTGGTTCGGGCGCTTGTACAATCAAAAATATGTAGGTAAATACGTATATACGTACATTGGAATCTGTCACCAAACGCATGTTATCCTTAATGCTTGGTAGTTTAAAATCCATGATAAATTTAGCTAAATTTATGTCGATTAAGTTAAAAACTGGTACCTCTAATAAAAGAATAGATGCAGAGTTTGTGACCTATGAAGATCATCTAGCGAAATGAAATAAATAAGCTACTATAAATGGCATAAGCAAAGTTAGAAGAGCAATGTGTCTAATGTTTGATTCCGCCGCATTTATAAACATTTTCAGACTTTAATTAGTGGGGGACCGTAATTGTGGTATGTTTTATGACCATGACACATTATAGCATCTTGCTGGAAATTACGGGATACATACACTTATGTATGTATTTTAATTTAGTTACTAAGACTGTAGATCTTAGTTTAACTATAAGAACTTACTATCTTGATTTTTTGTTGACGGTCCCGAAGTCTACACACGGCAGTGTATTTAGTCAGCAATTTATGTAGCCTGTATTTATGCAAAAATAGATGAATTAGGTGCGCTTATTTTACCTTTTACCTTCTGCAAGATTGCCTTGGCGTAGTGCAATGATGTCAAATCTGCCCAGAGGATGATATTCCCATGTGGATAATATTCTTCAAAAAAGTGCGGGGCTGCATTTTTATAGTTTGGGCGGAGACTGCTAAATCGCCCTTGAAAAATATAGGTTCAATAATACCACGCGCTCTCATTGACAACCATAACAAAACCTTTCCTGGTAGCTTGGTGCTCTTGATATATTTGAATTTGTCTGATGCTTTGTCATTGGCAGATTCAAAGTAATGTTTTGCCTGCCATTTGTTATCTTCTACAGTGAAATAGCTCTGGTCTGAAGTCGCATATCCATAGATGTCAACTACCTGTTTGTAGAATTTTTATCCACTTTATATTCTACTTCTAATTGACTGTAAGATTTGCACTCCGACGCATTGTTTCTGCTTTCAACCGGGCGCTAACTTTGCTGTCTTGTAGAGCACACTTTCTGCCCGAACTCTTTTCTGTTTCTATGCTCTTCTTATTGATAAAGGGTTGAATTATATTAAATATAGTCGATTTTTATATCCCATGTCTTTAAAATTGTAAAACACAAATTATTTTTGCTTTTATTGGGATTGTCTTCACAAAATATGCGAATAATTTTTCCATGCTGCAACTCGTTCAAAGACATTTTTACAACTAAATGTAAACACAGTGCGTAGATCCCATGTCACGTGAACATGTTCCGTTACTTTTCCACATTAAAAGTTTTACTTTTTACTTGTAGTTTGTGTTCAACACATTTGTTCAGATTTCATTCACCACACGTCAGTTTTTGGCCGCTTTGATTTGCGGTGGCATGCAAATTTTTGGAAATTTATTGCTCGGGGTGTTAGACATGATTTGAAAACTCCTCCTGTGAACTTTATGCTATATCTCACATAAATTTTATGAAAAACTATTCAATGTATTTAAGAAATGTAGGTGTAGCAGCTATTGTCCTGGACGTTTTTGGGTAGGTGATGGTTTGCGGTAATTAACACTGCTCATTCCAAGGTGATCTAAAATCAAAAATTCCAAGTTTGTTTTGAAAATATACACAATAATCCCAGTGGTTAAATGAAGA
This sequence comes from Chrysina gloriosa, assembly GCA_038088585.1. NCBI lineage: Eukaryota > Metazoa > Arthropoda > Insecta > Coleoptera > Scarabaeidae > Chrysina > Chrysina gloriosa. The sequence goes on from CM076088.1 coordinate 66,428,703, forward strand.
ATTTACCCATCTATATATGGATCATTTTAGTATCGTCCATATAGAGCAGATGGTTTACCGCATATTCTGTATTTTGACGTTTGATTTTAAGCTGTACTTTTTAGGGTCTTGGATAATCTTTAATATTTTTCCGGCATCTTTTGTTTCTTTTGGTTAGGATATTAATCTGTGTTTATCATTTTCCAATGCTTGGTGTTGGTAAACACGTCATTCTCTTATAATTGCCGTAGTTTGTGTTTCTATATTTTTCGGTTTTATGTAGTTTTCTCCTGTGTTAAGAATTTTGGCATTATTGTGGTTCTAATATGATATCATTGATTTGTTCCGTAAGCAGTTTGTGTAACTCACTAAACCTTTTCTAAAATAAATGATGTAGACGCTCTATTCCCGCTACCTTACAGCCATGAGTTTTTAAGATACTTTCGTTCGGTCCTAATTAAATAATGCATTTGTATCGTGGGATATGTTTGTGTGTTTTCTTCGGTGGTTACTCAGCTGCGCTATCTTTTTATTGTGTTGATTGTGTCCACGTTTTGGCAAAAATCTTTAATTTTGTTACTGTGTGCTATAACTTGTATTTCTTCTTTCTTCAGGTTCTTCTAAAGTTGTGTTTAATTGTTTTATTTGTCATTCCATTACTATTATTACAATAATATCGGTTATTTTTAATCGACTTTGTTTTTCTTTTCCACTCATTGACTTGCTCGTACTTCACATTTTATAAATAAATTTGACGTATTAGTTATGACAAACCGTGTATATGTAGGTATCAGTTATATTACAACTGTTCAGTAGCTGCAAATATAGACTATTAGTGTTTATACACATGTGTACTAGCGGTAATACAATAGATTTATTTATGGATAAATATTTGTCATTGACTGATGTGAGCTTACGTGTCCTAAGTTTTACACAACAGATGCCCGCTCTTAAACAGCCGCTTGTTTATCGCGGCCAACCTCCACTGAAAAAATCCTATCAGCTTATGAAAAATAAAACCAGATACCCGTCGTTGTGCGTTGCGAGGTCAATGCTCTGTCACATAATTTAAACGATGCTTGGTGGTCTATTTACGCGATGCATTATATGATAATGATATTACGTAATCCTACCTATTTTAATATCCTAACAACACTGTACAGAATGCAAAATTTTATGCGATGTCTTCATACCATTGTGTATAAACAATTGTATTAATAATTTTATTCTTTTAATTATGAGAGCAATTTGATATGAATGTTGTTAAGCGATATTATATTTTGATCAAATTAGAGCGATACGTATGTATTAAAGGTTTAAATACTTTAATAAATTGGCCTTTCCGTTGTTATTTAATTCTTATTCTTTGTAAAATGGAGAAAATAAAAACACTAATAAAAGTTAGAAAAATACGACCTGCCACCTGATGAAGTTCAAATAAGTTTGTGTTAGTCTGATCTTGAAATAGAAAGGAGAATAAATCAATGTATTATTTATATTTGATACATTGCTTGCATATTCTTAATCGAATTGGTGTGTGTATCGCTCGCATTGAAAGTTGAAGGTACAGAACTAAGGTCTTTCCTAAGATAACGGGACACGTATTTCTTGTTGAATTAATCATTTGGTTGTATGATGGAATTTCGAAGTGGACAATTCCTTTACAATCCAAAGAAGCTGCTACTTTAAACTTTTTGACACGAATATTAGGTTTAGATATTGTTTGGTCTAATTCTAGATTCACTAAAGTTGGCCAAAATCGGTTCAATCTCATCTATGACTCGTCGTACGAATTTGGCAACGTGACTTGTCGCACTTGATTATAGTAAGCATATGAATAAAGTGAAAAATGTGGTTTAAACTTTAAACTCGTAAGATGGGAATGCAATTGAAAAAGTCAACAGTTTAAGAATTCCCAAGTTGCAATAGTTGTATAAGTTATTGCGTAACATTACGCAGTTATTTCCGACTGCATTAAAAGTGTGCAAAACACATTTTTGGCATTGAAACAATCAATGGCATACAAATGCGCGAAGCCACAATCAATCAACTAATTGATTCTACAGGCCAACAAGTAGCTGAAAAATTGCAGCCGCTTCTGCGAAAAGTCCTTATTATGTCAAATTTCCGGGTGTGTTGCCGAGTGACATTGATCAAAATTTAATTAATTTATTTTCTTTCTACGCATAGAGTTACTTTTAGAGATAAACAATAGAAAAGTACCTGATACTCCTATTTGTACGCACTAGTTCCATAACAGGTAACAACTTTTCGTCAATCTTAGGTTTTAACCGAACAGTTGTATCCTTCCCAGGCTCTCTAATTTCATCTTTTGGGAAAAACCACCATCTTTATTTTTTGTGGATTAACAGACAGCCATTCTTTTAGGCACCATATTTCCACAGTTTGCAATGTATTTCGCATGATGCCTACAACTGTTGCGGAAAAATGTCCCTTGGACACAATAACAATGTCAACAGCCAACTCTTGCATCTATATGGCTTTACTGGCCTGATAAGATCGTCTACTGCTAGACTCCATAGTAATGGTAATAGTACTCCTCCTTGAGGACACCCTATTGCTGTATTTGGGCATGAACTATTCTCCTCTGAAGCGTATGCAGTGTTGTTTATATTTCGATCCTATAAAAATCGGATAATTGAGGACGCCGAGGTATTATTGAAAGCAGCTTGTCCTGATTTCTCCGATTGATATGCTCATTCCAGAGGATGTAGAAGAGAACTGGTAAGTGTTCCCTTTATACTTAAATGTAGGTACGATTTTTTCCATAGGCTTCAACTATGAATGCCCAATTTATTTGCTAGATATTTTTCTAAGAGTTCTATGCTAGAAGTGGATCTGCCAGACACGTCATTGTCATTGTTTCAACTGTTAGCACTCCCTTTATTTTTCTGAACTTTATAATCTTGAAACAGTAAACTTGCTTTAAAGTTATTACTGGAGAAAGCACTCGGTTAAAAGAGGATTTGCTTGGGTTGCTATCGATAGATTATTAGTTTCGATTACATTTTACTTCAATCAGTAATAACTTCTTTACGCTCCATTAGAAAAACATAAAATAATTAAAATAATAATATAAGTGGATAAATTTTATGTTACAAAAATGATATTCAAATGGATCGTAAATCATGTGAATTTTCTTGAGCATGTGAGTGAGGAATCGACAAACTGAGATGGTAGATGATACAATGAATTCCTATGCAATGTAGCAGATGACCATTCGAATCAACCATTGCTTTCTTCTGTTCGTGATTAACTTTAACAAGACTTACAAATTCCGGGATAAAATTTAGGGACTTACAAATTTATAACCAAATGAATGTATACTTTTACGATCGTTATTGACTGGTCATGTTGCCAAATTATTTAAAAGTATCTCCAGTCCGCACTATGCAATAAGGTCAATTTCTTGGCGAGGTATTTTGGTTAGGGCCAAATTTAGTGCTTAGTAACGAGCTATTCCTTTTTATAGGACAATATACTAATGATATTGTCTATTATTGAGGTAGTTGAAATTTTAGACTGCTTTCTTATTTCACCCACATCCAATGTGAAACTGTTTAAAACTTTTATTTGCTTATGATCAGTACCAATCGTAAATACTTATCGTAGACATTTACAAATAAAATAAAACTAGAAATCTGACAGTAGGAAAGAAATTTGCATTAATTATTAAGCTCTGTTTATAACTTACGATCTAGCTTGCGGCAGAACAGATAAAAACCTTGTGATTGCTAGAGTGAGACTCATACGCGATAAATACTTATTGAAAACTATTGAGACGTAATCAGGTGATGCTAAAACGCAGTTCGATAAGAAACACTAGCGTGCTGGAAGTTTAAAAAGTAGTGACGTTGAGGATGAATTGACAAGCCAGTCGGTAAAAATATTATTTATTTATATTAAGTTTGATTGAAATCATTAAGGAATTTACATTTGTGGTTTGTTTGTGCATTAATAACAATACTGGTGCACCACAGCATATATGGATGGGTATGTATGTGGTAAACATGTCGGTTACTAGGTCATAATTGGTTCAATCCTTGGACCAAATATGCTTATATCATATACACCTATGTACGTATTGGGTATTGGGTTTGGTGGAAAGTGTTGTATTTTTAAATAAAACAAGAGTAAAATTTGGGATATATTTATTAAAGAAATAAACTATAATATTATTATTTAATGCGACTGTTATCCATCTTTTAGGTAGTTAGTTATAAACAAAATTTCTCACCTTTCTAATCTTGATACTCCGTTAAGTTCATTTAATCGCCATATTCTGCATTAATAAAATTCTAATGGGCGAGCGGGATATAAATGAGAGGGTGTCACATGTCGGAAGAATATGGCGAAACCTTCCAACCAAAATATGTTACCAAAGTCGAGCATTATTGTGCTGGAATGCAATTCCTTTTGTATTTACCAATATTAGTCGGTTTTGTTTGATACATACAACATTCTCTTTGATGAATGTTTTATTAACCTGGGTGCTGATTGCCCAGTAACATACATTCGTCCTGTTTCTTCTGAATCGTTCATATTCCATAGACCATTGATTTGTAATTACTCGGAAAGTGGGAAAACGGTTTCGTACTACTACTTTCCCGAGGTGGCGATTTTGTCGTTTGGTCGTATCTCTCTAACGCTTTGCATCCGTTGTATCCGGTATTCTTGAAAGTAGACTAGACTATAAGTTAATACAACATAGACACTTCCTTGCATCCTACCGGTATTCTCGCGGATCATTATTTCTGCCCCACCCAAACTCCTCTCTATCCGACCCCTACCAAATTCACTTAATTGTATAAAATTTGATCATCTAGGAGCATCCTAATTTATTAAAATAAAACCCAAAACCAGAGTCGTGCACTTATCAATTACAGGGTAATTAATTATTAATTAAATTACCAAATAATTAATTACAATGTAATTAGAATTATAGGTGAATCAATTACGTAGTAATTACACTTAATTAATTGCAATTACAATGTAACTGCAGTTTTATTGTAATAGTTAATTTAGACCGTAATTATATTTAGACCCTGTAATTCTAATTATATACATAATAAGAATATGTATGTATACTTATATATATACCGGAATTATTTTAATGAATCTAAGTGGTTATTATATGCCGACCACGTCCAATAAGCAAAACTGAAAAATCGATTTAGAACTTGCCTATCTAAGCAACTATGTAATTCCAGATGCAGATAGTTGTCACAGCTTTAAGAACATCGAAAGAGGACGATTTTCATCCAGTCTAACTCAGCGGATGAAAATCAAGGTACTTATTCGAGATCAAAGGGCAAACGTATAATTGCTGAAAACAAGAAAGGATTTGAATTTATTATGGAAACTATCCAGATCTAAATCGCGTTTTTGTTTTAATATAACACTCCAGTACTGCTTCGGCTGCAGTTGGAAGGATTTTGTCATATGCTACAATTACAAATTTTCTTAAACAAACCAACTTTCAGATGAGATGTTCCAAGAGCGTGTTGTTGTATAAGTTAATTTAAATCATGAAGAAAGATAACCGTTATTGTGATAAGAATGATTAAATAAATGTTGCTTATGGCATACATTGTTTATAGAACATAGAAACAAAGTGAGTTCCTGTATAACTCTGTTCGTATTGGTAATTATAATTGGTTAACTGGTTATAATTGCAAACATTACAATTACATTGTAACTATAATTGTTAACCTTTAATTTACTTTTCTTTGTTCAAGCTAATTTAATTTAAGGAGGTGCATCACTGGATGTACTGTATGTATGTCGTCAAACTGTCAAACCTATTACTGAATCTCTGCTTAAATAATGTTTGAGTTATAAGATAGATTATACTAAACTGGGATGGGGGTATTTTATCTTTCATAGAAATGTTCGTCGATCACTTTTTTACTGATACATTAATATCTAATGGCGCATCACTTCTTCGTTGACGGTACTTCACGGCTCAATTGCTCCTATAGTCTTAGTTCTCAGTTGCTTGAGATTAGTGCAAATAGTTTGTCTTGGGTTTGTAATGCATAATTCAATATTTTTAGTTAGTCAACTTTTCATTTCGTTTGTTATTACATTAAAATATATGTATGTATAAGTATATTTTACTCCAAGTAGTGCTCGATATACAATTTTGTTACTCCGCTAATTAATCGATAGCTGTCGGTTATTCTATTAATCGATTTCCTACTAGTTGTTTATTAAAACTTTACGTAATTGACTAACCCAAAGTTGATTAACCTCGATTAACATACGGTCGACGAAAAGTTGGTTTTCACATATATTTGTATCGATGGTGCATGGATTCTACACCAACTGTGCTGTCATGCTGTAACAGTTACAAGTGAAAAGCTTGCAACGTGCTCTCTGTGAGTGTAGGGGAGGGATGGTGAGCAGTGAAAATTAAACACACGTTGAATCTCAGTTTCTGTAATCAGAAGAGGTTTTACCAAGAGCATTGATTTGGTGGAGAAAGCTGGTTGGGGGCAAAATAAGTCATTGAACTTCTGTGCAATGGGATAGGAACCACACCCTTGAGGGGAAAAAATAAAATGGTAATCAAGTGGAAATACGTATTGGACTTTTAGAGTAAAATCACATAGTCAGTGCATCGTCATCGTACGTGAAAGCCACTCCTAATTGTTAGCCTAAACATAACGATTTAGCAAAAACTTTGCATATTACATTGTTTCCTTTATAGTACTCATTGTTGTCGGAACTTCTTCTCTGTTTAAATTTGAAATTAGGATTTACATATAGAGACTAAAATTTCTGAATTGTTTCGTTTGGTAAAAAATTTTTTAGTCCCTACGGCTGTTAGGGTAAAGCACATCACAAAAGTACACGTTTGAATATGGTGGTAAAGTTTCCAGGGCATCTGCACATTTAATGCCTGCTGTATGATAGAGGAGCTGCTGAAAATCTATCGTCATTATCTTCTTTGTGCGAAAATTTGGTGTGGCCTAGATCCCACGACGTAGGTCTTACAAGAGGACAACGACTGATAGCACTGTCCCAGCTGAAGATGGACAATGACATTACAATTTTAACTTCAAAGTATCTTATCGAAATTCTCAAACATTGTCCGTCTGTTTATTAGTAAGTTCGGACTGTTTCGCGGTCTCCCTCGAAAAATTACGCCTGAGATTTGATGGAATAATTATAAAATTTTACTGTTAATCCAAACTTGGACAAAATGTCCGTAGTTAATGTGGAATTAAGTGCCATCCAAAATTAATTTCCAAGTATGTATTTATCGTAATAACTTACATACATAATTTTGGCCATATATTTTGCGTGATTTACGTAAAAATATAATTTGAGTACTACCCATTTCTGTTGAAAAATTTTTACTTCTTAAAAGACACGCAAACGTATTAGATTTTATAAGAACCAGCATAAACCGTTTTGTTATACTGGATGTAAATAGTGTGCCATTCGTTTATATTTTATAATGGAGATACTATGCCGTCGTTAAAAACTAGTATACTGTGGGTGACGTTGACTATCCTCCCATATAATGTGTAGTTAATGAAGTGTACGCAGTTCTAGAAAACAATCAAAGTTTAACGATTTGCAACAAAGTATCAAATATGCTGCAAGGATTATGACTTAATTATGTTTCGCGAGAGCTCTACCAGTGCATATATGCTTATTTGATGTAAATTATAATTAGTTACAAGTAATTTACAAAAAACAATGGCGTATCAGATAGCATATTTCATGCCGTCTCTAATAAACTTATCATATTTGAACGAGATGGAAGGAAAACAATGGTTCAAGAATATTAAACGTTTTATGGGTGCCATTTTCAACGCGATGTAGAAATTGTGATTTTGTTACAATCGAATACCAGCATTTTATAATTGCCGTCTTTTTTTCTTGATGAGGCAGTAAATCAATTTTACTTTCTAAAACAACAAATCACTCTTTCTTTGGTAAAAATTAAATCAAAGATTGATTTACACCGTTACGTAATCGTTGAAAACTATTCTTCAGTGCTTTTCAATGAAACTGTTTATACAACCAGGAATTGTGTCGCTTGTGTCGTTCTCGTCATGCTATCTTTACGTGACGTTTTGGATCAGCATTAATGAGTTGTTGACTTTGTTCCTGTATACAAACACTACCAATTTATCTATCTACTACTATCAGTAGCATTCCACTCGAAAAAATTAATCGATTCCTGGGTACAACTAACTCCAATTTGTATGGGTAATTTTTTACCAGATACTTATTAATGTGAATCACATGTTTCGCTGGTGATGTCAGGATTTGCAACGCTATCTCATTGAATCTTCTTGAATTCTAACAAATTACTATAAACTGCATTTTTGGGTGCTTTTCCGCATAGAATTTTAAGAGGCCCTTTTAACAGATATGGACTTTTTCGTGTTCTGCCATACATATATTAAAAAGAGCCTTAGACATTGGTTATACATTTGAAACTAACTGTAGATTTTAACTAGAATTTTTTCCCACAAGACTCTCACTTATGATTACTTTGCGCATTTCACGTGCACAAAACTATAGCGGACACATATTTAATGCTGCATAAAATTTCTGTCATAAATTAATCCAAGGATATTCCGATGGGAGTGCGGGCTACATAATTTTTGTAATCCCTGAATGTCGAAAACGTACAAAAAATATCCGCATAGTAGCGGCACCCGCATAAAAGATTCACATTACTGGAATTATGTATCTTTGGGGATTAAAGATAAATTATGCGGGTACAGCTCTGTGAATATTATTCGTGCTCATTTGGTGCTTGCAAAAAATAGAAATTTTAAAACAACGGTGCGATAAATCATATTCCCTTTTTTATTTGTTTCCGATGGCATAAATAAATGATGGAGTTGGTAGGTTTTGCCCATTGTTTAATTTAACTGTGGAGTTTTTGTTAGTGTACGAAGTACATCCGTTGAGTTATGCTGGTATCTTAAAATGCATGAACGTAATTTCAAAGCGACTCTTTTTTAACAAAAATGCATATTCATGTATCAAGTAATGGTATTTACTTGAAATTGTAAGGTGGGTTGGGCGTTTTGTACGTTTCTGTAAGGTGCTATCTGTCATGTGGCTTTTACAACCCCGTGACAGTACATATGTCCCTCAGTCTCTTACTAAACTCCAGTCTCTTTATTTATGGGACGAATTTTGTGCCACATTGTTTTATGAAAACTAAACATCAGCAGTCGGTAGACTGAATAAGATGTTCATTTATATTAGGTGAAGAATTAAAATTTATTCGATTTAAGTTCTGTCTGTCTGGTGGAGGTACATATTAAAATTTGTAATTCCTGCAATATGGGGATGTTCCCAAAGTTATAGGAATTTGGCTAGAATTTGTTATTTACGTCAAATTTTCAACAAACTTACAACACAGTTTTTAAATATAATCTCCACTTATTGAACCCACTTATCCATACATGAAACTAACTTGTTTAAGCCGTCCTCAAAACCTTTTTGTTGTCTCTGCAATCCACCTATTATCTCACTTAATGCATCAATTCTAACCTGGCGCAATGGGACAAATAAAAGATTCGAATAATATCCTACGTTAATTGTAGTATCCTTCAGTAGATAATCCGATCAATAGTCACGTCACAATCTCAGAATTGAAATCAAATATCCATGTTTTACTAGTGGTTATCGTTACCAACATTGTTCGCCGTAACGTGTTAAAGGCTCTTGAAGTTGACGGCATGTGCCCGTCCTGAAGCCTTGTTTACGCCCAAATGTTTGTATAGAATCTCTTGAACTTGTCGTGTACCCATCCCTATACTAACACTAATTTCACGAATAGTTATTCGCCTATCATCTTTCAGTAGCTTTTAAGAATGTTACTTTCAATTACAGAGCTGCTCGGTCGTCCATTTTGAGGATTGTTTTCTAGTGACGTTCTGTCAGCTGACAAACGATCGACCCATCGATAGACCGTATATTTAGATTCTGCAGACTCTCTAAACACACCTTGCAGACGTTGAACGATTTCTGAAGGATTCACACCCCCATTAAATTAAAATAATATGATAGCTCTTTGTGATTTCGTGGTATCTTCCATGAGTAAGTAACTGGACCGTATGAAGCAATATTGCAGAAGGGCGCGGGATAAACGTGTAAAAACTTGTCTCTGACGAATAGTATGACCTGCAAGATTTACGCAGAGTCAAATGCCTAGAACAGTCGAAACATCCTTCGTATAGTTCAACTGTATTAGGACTCTAGAAGGTATAGATAAAGTTTGAAATGTAACAGCTTCTTCTGTTTTAAGACCCCATGATGATAATGAGAATTGGATTTCACTTCAATTTTTCGTCTTGTGCATTTTCGTAATTCGGGTTTACACAGTTTTCATATAAATGGACTCTGACCTGAAGGTAAAAAATTTGCAAATCGATCTTTGTTTCTCTCGTTGGGGATTTATTTTGTTTGCAATAAATATAGTTGGTGAGTTGTGGAAAATAATTATGAGTCATATTCAATGATTTATGTGATGCATTGTTGTGGTTGCGGTTACAGTCTGTTATTGACCTTCAAAATAACGGTATGACTAATATGTTTCTCTAATCGTCTTTTTTTTTTATTATGGTATTGATGAAATTTCTTAGTCTTCTTTCAGGGTAGTGCACCAGTATTTCTTCAGTCTTCTAAGATTTGGTTGTTCTAGTAACGCATATAACAATGTATTTGCATTCTACGGTGGTGTCGTGTGCTACTAGATTCATTCAAGTCTTCGTGCTGGATTTTATTTGTTCCTTGCCAGGGTGCACCAGTAACTAGTACTAGTACTTAGTAGTATTTTAAACTGATTTCTTTGGATTATGAATAAATTTGAATTACTAACAAATCCCGAGATTTCTACTCCGTACGTCCAGATTGGTTTTATAATAGTCTTATACAGTATGTAACCGGTTTCTACGGACAAAATCCATCGCTATTGCCTATTGTACTGAGAATTTAGTTAATTTCTTAAATAAAATTGCACTGGTCTAGCTCTTAATTAATGATATAAAAAGCATAAATTATAACAAATTATATTTATAAATTTTGAGAAATATTTAACGTAAAATAAAAATAATTACTTAGTGTTGTGTGGGTGTGGGTGTAATTTCTTTTATTAGTAACGTATTCTGCACGTGCACGTTTCAGATTTTGAACGAGGTTGTATAAGGTTAGGCAAAAATTGGTGTTGGAAGTTGTCCAATAGCACTGCATCATCCTAACACGAATGAAAGAAAGTAAAGTGGCGATGTAATAAGTTTAATAAATATAAATGTGTCCTCATTTGTGCTTGTAAAATGATCTAGGGTTATAATAGGTTGTACGGTTTCATTAAATGTTATTTGATATAAATTATTCCTAGAAGATCTTTCAGACATCAAGTTACTACTACCATTTATCCCAAGTCACCGGTGACGTGACATCTGCCATGGAGTGGGTAGCATGGTATTAAGTACGAAACCACACATCTTCTGTAAACGTTTCGGGTGCCATAAGCAATAATTTACCAAGCCCCATACCATCTCGACAAGAGACGTCGTAGAAATTAAAATGTGAGTCAATTGAAACCATCCAAGTTGGTGTTGTAGGTGCTATGGGCTATTCCTGATATTAGTCAAGTAACTATCGTGATTAAAGATCTTAAAATGTCATCAGTAAGTTCGATTTCATTTCTTGGTAGTGAGATCATTATCAGGTCGACAATATTTTATAATTAGGTACTTTAAAGGTAGGTATCAGGAGCAATCAATAAAATGACACCTATTTAGAGTACTCCTTGTACTGAAGCTTTTAAATGAAACAATGTACATCGAATTTAGTACAGAATAGTTTTTATTTAACATTTACACTACTTCTAAATATATACAATAATTCTTCAACAAGTCGTATATTGAGTCAATTAATCATGCATATCACTACTGTACCGTAAAGTTAAAAAAGGGCAACCGCAACAGGCGATACGCTGTAAATAACTAGTCGTATTAATTTATTATTTAGGTCACATATTTCACAATGGCCAATATCAACAACTTAACATGCTACAAGAATGAATAAATCGTGCATGCATAAAGGAAAGTGAAATTATAAACAGCGGTGCCTATCTCGTTTAGACGTCCGTCGAAAAATATCGACAAACTCATTCTGCAAATGTGATTTCCAATCGTAGATATCGCTGCAAATCGGGGGAAATGTACGTGCGATGAAAAAGTGGAATGGCAAATGAATGCAAGCGCGAACACGTCCAGAATAGCATCTCTTTGTTGTAGCATTAGGTTTTTGTGTCGCGCGAGTTATTAAAGTGAGCTTAATTAATGGTGAACTAGACGTGGATTGCGAAGCTGCGATCTTCAGTGGAAATAACAATTCTAGTTATTGTATTTTCAATTAGCTCCAGTATTTTGGAAAATATATCTTCTGTATAGCATCATCAGACTTATCGTGGATAGTATCAATGAATAGGTAATTAGGATGCAGTTGTCATTGTGAGATTTGTTTCCATCCGCAATTCAACTTTTCTTTTTTGGTAATTACTAAAGGCCGGATAATATGCAGTTTGCATAAATTTGCATATTTGCGCAATATATGCATGTTGTATATTATTAAATGTATATATATATATATTTCGTGACCTTTTTATACTTATCTTATATGATAGATCTCTACCACTAATAGGTCAATAAAACAAGGCTGGTTTGAACGATAGTTATATTTTCAGAATGTTTACAAACGTTTTCGGAATACCTTCTTCAGTGAAAATAAATATAATATTTTCACTGAAGAAGGTATTCCGAAAACGTTTGTAAACATTCTGAAAATATAACTATCGTTCAAACCAGCCTTGTTTTATTGACCTATTAGTGGTAGAGATCTATCATATAAGAGTTGTATATTATTTGCATATTTTGTAGTAATTCAGCATATTTGAAGTATCCGAGTTTTATTTATTTATTGGATGTAATTTATTATAGGATAGGTATCACTAAAGATATGTCGTGGTTGTAACAAACAAAGAGTTAAACAGCCCTCTTAAAAAATAAAAATTGCATTCTATGGAGCCTCTTCTCGATACTTTTCCGATAAGCCCTTCCAAAAATTTATTAATGTTGTTCCCATACATCTAGACCGGGACAGAATTCAAGGAAAAGCTAATTCCCTGAAACTTTTAAATAAATACAAAAATACATTTTACAAGAAAATTAGGTGAACAGGTGTTTCTTTGTTATTCGGAGAAATGTATTCCCATATTCGAAAGAAAATTTTAAACGTCATTTTACGTTGGTTTTTCGAAGTGTAAACTTGTGGGTTGTTTTTAATTATAATAGCAAAAATGCCGAAAATAGCGACTGTGCCTGGATGGATTGCACCTTATTCAAAATTGCGTATGGATGGAGAAAAAGTATTTTGCGTAGCATGCAGCAAAATTGTGAGTAAAATTTAAGTTTATTTCCTTTTATTAATCTATAGTTTTTAAACGATATTTAACAAAATCACCAACACAACGCTTCGACAAATAATTTTATTTTAAAATGAATAAAATGAGATGTATATTTCATGCGTATTTTTCGCATACCGTCAGCACAATACGGAATATCTGATATTCCGTATTCTGCTGATGATTTTCAAATAAAAATCGTTTTAAAATAAAATTATTTGTCGAAGCGTTGTGTTGGTTATTTTATTAAATGTCTTTTATTTCTATTGCTTCGCAAACTCTTTACAAATTAGTTTTTATTACTCCTTTATCTTTTACCAACACTTATTTTAAAAGAAAACAACTGATGATGTGATATTTTTTATTCAGGTTACAAGTGAGACAATGTTTCAAGTCGACCAGCATATTAAAACTCCATCTCATGCTGCAAAACTATCAAAGATGACATTGGCGAAGAAGGGTCAGCAAACATTACCGCAATGTTTGCCATTAACCTCCAAAAAATCGGAACAAGAACAATTTAATGAAGATATGTGCCTAATGTTTGTGTCGGCAGATATTCCACTACATAAAATAAACAATTTAAATGTCAAGTTATTTTTGCAAAAGTACACCAGTAAATATAATATTCTCGACGAGAGCACCTTAAGAAAAAATTATATTCACCGTATCTATGCAGAAACGTTGAGTAGCATTAAGAAGGCTGTGTCAAACGATTACCTTTACATATGCCCAGATGAAACTACTGATAGTGTGGGCCGATACATAGTTCATTTAATGATAGGTATCCTTAACGTATCGGTTCCAGCAAAATTTTATTTAATTTCAGCCAAGGAGTTGGAAAACGCAAATAATTTGACAATAACAAGGTTTATACAGGAAGAACTGACAACCTTTTTCTTACCGAAATCGTTTCCACCAGAAAAATTCTATTGTTTTTAACGGATGCCGCACCATACATGGTGAAGGCAGCTTGCAACTTGAAAATCTTTTACCTAAATTTAATTCACACAACTTGCTTGGCGCACGGACTAAATCGTGTTGCAGAAGAAGTAAGAAACCATTTTCCCTTGGTAAATACTTTAATTAGTAGTGCGAAGAAAGTGTTTTTAAAGGCTCCATTAAGAGTTCAGTTTTACGAACAATATCTACCCGGTATTCTGCTTCCTCCTCAACCAGTAATCACACGATGGGGAACGTGGTTGGAAGCTGCCATTTTTCATGCAAATCATTATGAAGAAATAAAGACAATTATTATGGATCTTGATAGCGATACACAATCTGTGCTAGGTGTATTCCAGTAAAGAAATACCTCAACAGTTGGCGTTTATTAAAGCCAACTACAGTTTTATTTCCACTTCTATATTGCAATTGGAAAAACAATTTATGTCGCTAATTGAGAGCGTTGAAATAATAAACAAATTTGAAAAGTTATGTTTTGATGTTAAAGGAAGGGTGGGAAATCCGTGTATGAAAATTTTTAAGTGTAATAGAAAAAAATGAGCGTTTTAAAAAGCTAAAGGATATTGCTAAAATCTTGTGTGGTGAGTCAGTAGAAAATATTGAGTTGACAATGGAGGATATTTCTAATTTTAAATATGCTCCTATAACAAGCGTGGACGTAGAACGAACCTTTTCAATATATGTATGTATAAATACATGTTATCAGACAAGCGCCACAATTTTTCTATTGAAAACTTTGAGAAATATGTAATTGTAAATTGTTTTCATAGTTAATTATGTTGTAAAATGTTATAAATAAACTTGTAGTAAACATAATAGAATATTTTTTCTATAGTATTATATTTTCTAGCATACTCCTATTTTTTTATCTGCATATTTTTCATAAGAAAGTGCATATTTAGGGCAAAACATCTGCATATTTATGCGCATATTTCCACTTTTTTGCATATAATTCGGCCTCTAATAATTACGAATACAGTTCTGAAATACTTTTCTGGTTGCCTGATGATATACCCGCAGGATCATTTTAATTCAATAGTACTTACACTGTACATAAATGTTACTTAGAATCGTATATGATGGAAGCGGTTATTTAGAAATACATGCGCTCTTTGTTAAATATTTTTCTGCATACCACAGATATGTTCACGATTATTTAACCAGTAAACGTTTCTTCCGGGTGTGTTAATTTTCTCTTTCACTTTAAAGCATAGATATTAACGAGTTACTCCTTTGTAGGTTGTAAAACTCGTGTAGCAAAGACCAAACAGAGATAGTAATAATCTTTCACCGTGTGTTGTGCAAATTAAATAGGTGGGTTTCAGAACACTTCTAATGTTTCGCTTCGCCCAATTTTTATAATGGGATAAAAGCTAAAACATTCGTAGCGGATTGGTCATAGATGATATTCTGCAAGTCGGGTATTTGACGTATACTCTGTCAGAATTACACATACAGTGTTACAAAAAAAAACTTACGCCCTCGAAGAGCGCAACAAAATGAGTTTTCCAAAGAATCAATAAAAGTAGTAGAGAAGACTGGCTGAATTGCATCCTCTAAACCATTGGTCAAACCTGTCTGTGAAGCCAATGATTTACTTTTGTTCTTGTTCGGATACGGGTTGCCTTTTGTTCTACTCAACCAACTCTTTAGGAATTTCTTGATTTCTGTCTTAAAAAGCCGTTTGGGGAAACGCCTTTTCTCGCCAAAACTCCTTCTGAAAAGAATCCAGACCGTCACGTGATCCATCTAAGGAGGTATTTGCATAGATTTCACGTCAAGAATCGAAATCACAGTCGAAGAAACTTGATTCAAGTTCAACCAGAAAAGGGAAAAGTGGTTTCTGTTAACGTGATCTCCACGGTTCTGTGGCGTTAGCGCAAGGAAGAAGTGTACCATTCAAATGCCAAATGATGGGTGGTGCTAAACATACATATTTTGTAATTGCGATTACCGCATTCCACATTATGAGGGAGCTTATTGCTTCTGAACGGGACTTTCCGAAGATTTAGGCAAATTTTAGGCCGAAATCGAGAATAGTGGATGAAACGGATAAGACGGACGGACAGGTATCTAAGTATGACTTTTTCCTTAGCATATTACTTTTTAAAACTTCTTTAATCGGAAATCTGTCTGCAATTTCAACAATAAGCTATCAATATGACAATATGACAAGGTGGGCAATGAGGATGCACGGAATATTTCAATGAACATACTATTAGTGGTGGAGATCTATCATATAAGAGCAGAGTTTTTAAACAAATCAGTACATCTGAGTCACTTTCATGCCTAGTTGCTTGCGCTTCGTAAATATGTGCTTCCTCCAGTTGAGGCGACGGTCGAAATGCATACCCAGGTACTTAACATCTTCAATATTGTTGATTTTGGCGTGAGGGCATATTTCTCTGCGCAATGTAAATGTGGTGTGAGTTGATTTGTTTTCATTAACTTGCATGCGCGACGAATGTTGCTGTCGTGGTTGAGTCTATGGTGGGCAGGTCATTAGTGTAAATATAGAGTAGAGTATAGGGCCTAGTACGCTTCCATAAAGTACGCCTGATAATGGAGGGTGTAGATCTGAAGTTTCTGAGGAGGGAATAAGGTGGGTGCGGAAGAAGTTTCTTCATTTTATACTGTAGCCCCATGTGCCACACCTTATCGAAGGCCTGACTTATGTCGAGGAATGCAGCACTGCAGTGCCCTTCGCCATTGATATCCATTTGTACACTATTGACAATCATGTGTATTTGCTCTATGGTGCCGTGCTTCTAAAACTGAATTGATGATTTGGGATGATTTGGTGTGTCTGGATTACCATTTTTAGTCTTTTTACGTATGCTTTTTCAAAAATTTTAGATTGGTTGGGAAGTAAACTGATCGGCCGGTACGATGCGACTTCTTCTGGTTTCTTTCCTGGGTTATTTGGGAAATCATCCATGTATTTGGAAAGTGACCTGTTCTGATAATAGCGTTGAATATCCATGTTAGTACTTTAAGGCATTTTTGAGATATTTCTTGTAAAATTTTTTCCGTAATAAGATCATATCGTGGAGCTTTTTTGACATTATAGTAGCATACTACTTAACTTATTACCAATCACTCTCTGTTTAGTCTTTGTCGTAATATGATATAATCAAAAATGTTTGTGTTAGTAATAGAAAGTACTAGTTTTACTACAATTTTCTTTTGGATCATGTTTCTTACATGATTGTTGCGTCATTTCAGAATGCCACGAAAATGTTGATGTCATCTTTAGGGAAATAAGAAAAACAGCACCACAATGAGAATTAGCAATTATCATGCAATTGGAGAAAATGCATGGGGTACTGAAGACTGTGGAATTATATAAAGTACCTGGTATAAATTTGTTTTGTTTGAGTCAGAGTTACTTTATTTCACGCAAGGGAACTAAGAAAACTAAATAAAAATTGGACAGAAAATATGTACTAGAATGTTAAGTACATATTATAGATGGCATCCAGATTCTACGGGATTACAGTGGGAGATTACTGGCCTAGATATCCTTTTGCTGCATTAGGTTTGATTGATTTTCGAAATCATTCTCTTGCTCTTTCATCTTCTACCCATCTAAGGCGTCGGATTTAGAGTACTTCTCTCCTTTACCCATTGTTTCCATTCTTTCCTATTATGCGTTAGTTCCTGAATATTCCTCATTTCTTTGCCTCTTTCCTCTCCTATCCTGCGGATCTGTTCCATCTATGTCTTCCTCTTCCTCTATTTCTTTTCAATCCTGCCTCGTTAATCTTTTTAACATTCTGTCTTGACCAATCTCGCTATGTGGCCGTACCAGCTCAATTCTTCAATATCTTCATTTCTACACTTGTCGAGTTTAGTTACCCCACTTATCGTCCTAAAATATTTCATTTCTGCTGCATTTATCATCGATTTGTTTTTCATTTATATCGTTCACGTTTCGGCTCCATACAGCATTATTGGACTTGCAATTGAATTATATATGATACATGTTTTGGTTTTCGTCTCCTGACTGATTACCCTTTTCCCGCATATGGTTTTATTCAGTGCGTAGGTTGCTTTCTTCATTTTATTAGTTATCTCCAGATCATCTTGCCATCCTCTGATTTCATTTCCAAGGTATTCGAATGAACATGAATTAATATTCAATTCTTAGGACAAAGTCAAGTGGATATTTGGATGGAACGTGTTTGTTTAATTTTGTCAGCTCGTTGGCCTGTAACTAACGCCGAGTTCAACGACGAGTTTATCAATTACCTATCGACAAATCTGTTACGGTATATAATGCAGGGCTTCCAAAATAATACTTTTGTTTGCCCATTCTTTTTTAATAATTTCTTTTTCTTTTACACTCATTGACTTACTTTTACTTCATATAATCTTATAAATAGATTGGACGATTAGTTGTGGAAAACCCCGTATTTAGTTATATATTACACAGATAATGCATTCATACCTAAATAAGCGTTATAAATTAATTTGTTTGTTTCTAATTCAGTATTGTTTTTTTAAAGGATGATAATTTCGTTGTTCGTGAAATTCACAAACGTGATTTGTTTAATTTTTCTCTAAAGAATAAAGAAAACCATCTTTCATATAGAATGTAGTCTCACACACGTAGATTTTACATCGCAGAATATTCCCAGTCTTTGTGTAAAGCCTATTTTCTACCTGATCTGGGCTTGCTACCTGAATTTTGCCTTCACCGAATTCGGACTCCTCTGTTGGATACGTCAAGATCTCTCTTTTTACCGTACCGCACTTGACAACTTGCTTTGAAATTTCTTTCTGGGTCTAGTCCATTTTCGTTCATTAAATCTTAGCACTTATTTCGCTTGAGATAACTTGTATACATCTGTACGCGTATATGTATCTGCTTATTCAATACAGATGTAATTCTACACAAAACATTATATATTGCAGTAATGACTCAGAATAAATGGTAGGTTTTCAAGCCAGCGTGTCAGTACTTTACATATTTTGAACTACATTTTCCCTTCGATATGAATTAGTAAAATGAATAGTTTCAGATTTCTATGAGAATTTCTTTTCGAACACGTTATAGTCTCTCCGTGCATCTATATGTTAAACTATACAATATGAACACGCGTTCCGTTTCTCCATTTTTTAATTGCGTCATTACTTTTGTATCTTTTAAGAACAGAATATTGTATGTGCTTTGCATATCTACTCTAATTTGTTAAGGATGACTAACTTGATATTTCTTTGGAATTTCTATTGAATGCAACTTTTGTGCAGACGCATACGTTGAACAAGTTTAAGCAGTGATAAGTTTTTATATAGAAAAGAGACGATCTTTTGAGAACCAAAAAATCGTTGCAGTTCAGAAAGGTAATAATTGAGATCTGTAGATTAATAGTATATCTAATTAGGCTTGCCCCAAATGTGCTGTAAAATAGGCGGGCGAGGGGAAAAAAACTGCGATCGATATTTAAGAAGTAATTTAATCATCTTTATCGTCTTGTGGCAGGTAGGAAAATGTAGGCATCTGCATTCTCGTTTTACTAACACTGTGATCCTGAGACCTGGAGTAAACATAGCCCTCGAAATTACGATAATTTTCAGTTATTTCCTATTTACAGTGTTATTATGATCGAAACTATTTAAATTATATTACTCCTTTGATAGGTCTATCAAACTATGCCAAATTTATTTTCTTGTTCGCCTCGTTACACTACCCCCTAGCCCTACCTAAAAAGGAATTGGATCAAGCAAAGAAAAAGAGCTCATGGTTGGTCCACCGGAAATACAATTTTCGCGTATATACACTTACTCTGCTGATTTACCCTTTCTCATTCCTGATTAAAAAGAAAATGTGGGAGATGAAGAGAAAATGCCCGCGGAGCATAGGTGACGTATAAATGCCAAGGACGTTAATGCAATCAAGATTATGGGTCGAGAAAAATTAAAGAAAGAATTTATCAGTTATTGTATCAACTTTAGACTTCCGACACTTTTCTACACTGAACCTTCCCAATTTTTTGTATATTGTTACGTGCTTCCTTGTTCCGACAAAGGTCTCCAAAATAAATGAAAAGAAGATTGGGGACTTCGGAGGATGTCACAAACGCGTTTGGGAAGTAGGGTGCTGTAAGTTCGTCTCGGAGAGACCTGATGACTCGCAGAAACAAAGGATTAACTATGGGTTAGACTGGAAAGGGCGTGGTTTACTGTCGATGAATCGAAAAGTTAAACTGCTGGCTGAACATATTTTGATACGGGCTCCACTAGTTCCTTACAATGAAATTAATTTCATACTACGACTTGCTCAGGAACCAGGTTGAACGCGACGATGTGTCAACCTGACGGGTATTTTCAACAATTTCTTGACACAGACATTTACATTTCCTTTCCCTGGAGTGGCTCTGCTCCAAGTCGTCTGGTCATAAGGAAGGAGTTAAGGGCATAAACAAAATAACAAATAAAACGAAAATGGAAAAATTTGAAAACTAAACGTTTATTAAAATGAACAAGCAAGTTAGTATAAACAGGTGAATTATAATTTAGATCATCTACGAGAGAGGGAGTTTTAATATTTTTTGATTAAGAACAGACAATAGATTACACACCACAAAACATTCCGAAAAAAATAATAGGGGCCCGATGACGTTGACGGAGATGACTTCGAATGGTCTCGCCGGTGCGTGTGGTCGTAGTGGTGCCCTGGTCTGGTCGTCGCCTCGTTTGAAGGGGTTTCGGATCCGACAACTGCGTACATGGTCGGTGACTGGAGTCGGTGACCGAGATGAGCGTCAGCTAGTAAAAGCGCTCCCTGACGGCGCGGATGGTCTCTTCGATCCCTGGATGGTCGGCGGTGTGATGGTCATGGTAGCGGTAAATGACCTGTCGTCTCATCTCCCTTGGTGTGACGATCGGGAATCGGTCCTCTATCCGACGTCGCAGCAGTCCATTCTGGACGCCGTATAGTGCCTCCAGGTGGTTTGCCTGTGCGGGCTGGGTGGCGTCTCGGAAGTAGTGGGCCAGCTGCTCGTCTCGTTGCTGCGCGTCCTGAACCTGGTGTAGCAAAGGTTCGTCCTCCATGTTCACCAAGATTCGATGCGGGGCTTCGGCTTCTTGCGTGGGGCGGGTGTCCTGTGACAGCAGTCGCTCGGCGTCGTCCAAGTTCTTTGGGATGATCTCCTCCCCTGGACTCCTCGATAGGGCATCTGGAAACTAGTTCTCTCGTCCTGGAACATGCTCAATCGTATAGGAGAATTCCTAAACTAATAAGGACCAGCGCATGAGTTTCGACCGGGTCTCCTTGAATTGGCGGAGCCAGATAGGGCCTTGTTGTTCGTCCGGAGGGTGAATGGCTCCTCTTCCAGGTAGGCTCTTGCTCATTGATGTGGTACCTCTGTTCGGCCGGGTTGAAATGCACGCTGGAGTAGTTGATGACTTTCTTCCCCTGGTCCGATTCCTGGTAGAGCACGGCGGAGGCTCCCACGGCGCTAGCTGTCGAATTACGAACTTTGCCAGGAAACGTCAAATGCAGAAATCAGTCGAAAACTTTAAGACGCCTAAAAAGGCTTAAACGTCTCCGGAGAGCGCTGGAATCCCTATAAGTTCGTAATTCGACCCGTAGAAGACGATGGCGCTAACGAAATTCACCTCCGAAAAAGATTATTGTTTTAGCATTTTGCCAGGAAACGTCAAATGCAAAAATCAGCCGAAAACTTTAAGACGCCTAAAAAAGGCTTAAACGTCTCCGGAGAGCGCTGGAATCCCTATAAGTTCGTAATTCGACCCGTAGAAGACGATGGCGCTAACGAAATTCACCTCCGAAAAAGATTATTGTTTTACCATTTTGCCAGGAAACGTCAAATGCAAAAATCAGCCGAAAACTTTAAGACGCCTAAAAAGGCTTAAACGTCTCCGGAGAGCGCCGGAATCCCTATAAGTTCGTAATTCGACCCGTAGAAGACGATGGCGCTAACGAAATTCACCTCCGAAAAAGATTATTGTTTTAGCATTTTGCCAGGAAACGTCAAATGCAAAAATCAGCCGAAAACTTTAAGACGCCTAAAAAAGGCTTAAACGTCTCCGGAGAGCGCTGGAATCCCTATAAGTTCGTAATTCGACCCGTAGAAGACGATGGCGCTAACGAAATTCACCTCCGAAAAAGATTATTGTTTTAGCATTTTGCCAGGAAACGTCAAATGCAAAAATCAGCCGAAAACTTTAAGACGCCTAAAAAGGCTTAAACGTCTCCGGAGAGCGCTGGAATCCCTATAAGTTCGTAATTCGACCCGTAGAAGACGATGGCGCTAACGAAATTCACCTCCGAAAAAGATTATTGTTTTAGCATTTTGCCAGGAAACGTCAAATGCAAAAATCAGCCGAAAACTTTAAGACGCCTAAAAAGGCTTAAACGTCTCCGGAGAGCGCTGGAATCCCTATAAGTTCGTAATTCGACCCGTAGAAGACGATGGCGCTAACGAAATTCACCTCCGAAAAAGATTATTGTTTTAGCATTTTGCCAGGAAACGTCAAATGCAAAAATCAGCCGAAAACTTTAAGACGCCTAAAAAGGCTTAAACGTCTCCGGAGAGCGCTGGAATCCCTATAAGTTCGTAATTCGACCCGTAGAAGACGATGGCGCTAACGAAATTCACCTCCGAAAAAGATTATTGTTTTAGCATTTTGCCAGGAAACGTCAAATGCAAAAATCAGCCGAAAACTTTAAGACGCCTAAAAAGGCTTAAACGTCTCCGGAGAGCGCTGGAATCCCTATAAGTTCGTAATTCGACCCGTAGAAGACGATGGCGCTAACGAAATTCACCTCCGAAAAAGATTATTGTTTTAGCATTTTGCCAGGAAACGTCAAATGCAAAAATCAGCCGAAAACTTTAAGACGCCTAAAAAAGGCTTAAACGTCTCCGGAGAGCGCTGGAATCCCTATAAGTTCGTAATTCGACCCGTAGAAGACGATGGCGCTAACGAAATTCACCTCCGAAAAAGATTATTGTTTTAGCATTTTGCCAGGAAACGTCAAATGCAAAAATGAGCCGAAAACTTTAAGACGCCTAAAAAGGCTTAAACGTCTCCGGAGAGCGCTGGAATCCCTATAAGTTCGTAATTCGACCCGTAGAAGACGATGGCGCTAACGAAATTCACCTCCGAAAAAGATTATTGTTTTAGCATTTTGCCAGGAAACGTCAAATGCAAAAATCAGCCGAAAACTTTAAGACGCCTAAAAAGGCTTAAACGTCTCCGGAGAGCGCTGGAATCCCTATAAGTTCGTAATTCGACCCGTAGAAGACGATGGCGCTAACGAAATTCACCTCCGAAAAAGATTATTGTTTTAGCATTTTGCCAGGAAACGTCAAATGCAAAAATCAGCCGAAAACTTTAAGACGCCTAAAAAGGCTTAAACGTCTCCGGAGAGCGCTGGAATCCCTATAAGTTCGTAATTCGACCCGTAGAAGACGATGGCGCTAACGAAATTCACCTCCGAAAAAGATTATTGTTTTAGCATTTTGCCAGGAAACGTCAAATGCAAAAATCAGCCGAAAACTTTAAGACGCCTAAAAAGGCTTAAACGTCTCCGGAGAGCGCTGGAATCCCTATAAGTTCGTAATTCGACCCGTAGAAGACGATGGCGCTAACGAAATTCACCTCCGAAAAAGATTATTGTTTTAGCATTTTGCCAGGAAACGTCAAATGCAAAAATCAGCCGAAAACTTTAAGACGCCTAAAAAGGCTTAAACGTCTCCGGAGAGCGCTGGAATCCCTATAAGTTCGTAATTCGACCCGTAGAAGACGATGGCGCTAACGAAATTCACCTCCGAAAAAGATTATTGTTTTAGCATTTTGCCAGGAAACGTCAAATGCAAAAATCAGCCGAAAACTTTAAGACGCCTAAAAAGGCTTAAACGTCTCCGGAGAGCGCTGGAATCCCTATAAGTTCGTAATTCGACCCGTAGAAGACGATGGCGCTAACGAAATTCACCTCCGAAAAAGATTATTGTTTTAGCATTTTGCCAGGAAACGTCAAATGCAAAAATTAGCCGAAAACTTTAAGACGCCTAAAAAGGCTTAAACGTCTCCGGAGAGCGCTGGAATCCCTATAAGTTCGTAATTCGACCCGTAGAAGACGATGGCGCTAACGAAATTCACCTCCGAAAAAGATTATTGTTTTAGCATTTTGCCAGGAAACGTCAAATGCAAAAATCAGCCGAAAACTTTAAGACGCCTAAAAAGGCTTAAACGTCTCCGGAGAGCGCTGGAATCCCTATAAGTTCGTAATTCGACCCGTAGAAGACGATGGCGCTAACGAAATTCACCTCCGAAAAAGATTATTGTTTTAGCATTTTGCCAGGAAACGTCAAATGCAAAAATCAGCCGAAAACTTTAAGACGCCTAAAAAGGCTTAAACGTCTCCGGAGAGCGCTGGAATCCCTATAAGTTCGTAATTCGACCCGTAGAAGACGATGGCGCTAACGAAATTCACCTCCGAAAAAGATTATTGTTTTAGCATTTTGCCAGGAAACGTCAAATGCAAAAATCAGCCGAAAACTTTAAGACGCCTAAAAAGGCTTAAACGTCTCCGGAGAGCGCTGGAATCCCTATAAGTTCGTAATTCGACCCGTAGAAGACGATGGCGCTAACGAAATTCACCTCCGAAAAAGATTATTGTTTTAGCATTTTGCCAGAAAACGTAAAATGCAAAAATGAGCCGAAAACTTTAAGACGCCTAAAAAGGCTTAAACGTCTCCGGAGAGCGCTGGAATCCCTATAAGTTCGTAATTCGACCCGTAGAAGACGATGGCGCTAACGAAATTCACCTCCGAAAAAGATTATTGTTTTAGCATTTTGCCAGGAAACGTCAAATGCAAAAATCAGCCGAAAACTTTAAGACGCCTAAAAAGGCTTAAACGTCTCCGGAGAGCGCTGGAATCCCTATAAGTTCGTAATTCGACCCGTAGAAGACGATGGCGCTAACGAAATTCACCTCCGAAAAAGATTATTGTTTTAGCATTTTGCCAGGAAACGTCAAATGCAAAAATTAGCCGAAAACTTTAAGACGCCTAAAAAGGCTTAAACGTCTCCGGAGAGCGCTGGAATCCCTATAAGTTCGTAATTCGACCCGTAGAAGACGATGGCGCTAACGAAATTCACCTCCGAAAAAGATTATTGTTTTAGCATTTTGCCAGGAAACGTCAAATGCAAAAATCAGCCGAAAACTTTAAGACGCCTAAAAAGGCTTAAACGTCTCCGGAGAGCGCTGGAATCCCTATAAGTTCGTAATTCGACCCGTAGAAGACGATGGCGCTAACGAAATTCACCTCCGAAAAAGATTATTGTTTTAGCATTTTGCCAGGAAACGTCAAATGCAAAAATCAGCCGAAAACTTTAAGACGCCTAAAAAAGGCTTAAACGTCTCCGGAGAGCGCTGGAATCCCTATAAGTTCGTAATTCGACCCGTAGAAGACGATGGCGCTAACGAAATTCACCTCCGAAAAAGATTATTGTTTTAGCATTTTGCCAGGAAACGTCAAATGCAAAAATGAGCCGAAAACTTTAAGACGCCTAAAAAGGCTTAAACGTCTCCGGAGAGCGCTGGAATCCCTATAAGTTCGTAATTCGACCCGTAGAAGACGATGGCGCTAACGAAATTCACCTCCGAAAAGAGATTATTGTTTTAGCATTTTGCCAGGAAACGTCAAATGCAAAAATTAGCCGAAAACTTTAAGACGCCTAAAAAGGCTTAAACGTCTCCGGAGAGCGCTGGAATCCCTATAAGTTCGTAATTCGACCCGTAGAAGACGATGGCGCTAACGAAATTCACCTCCGAAAAGAGATTATTGTTTTAGCATTTTGCCAGGAAACGTCAAATGCAAAAATTAGCCGAAAACTTTAAGACGCCTAAAAAGGCTTAAACGTCTCCGGAGAGCGCTGGAATCCCTATAAGTTCGTAATTCGACCCGTAGAAGACGATGGCGCTAACGAAATTCACCTCCGAAAAAGATTATTGTTTTAGCATTTTGCCAGGAAACGTCAAATGCAAAAATCAGCCGAAAACTTTAAGACGCCTAAAAAGGCTTAAACGTCTCCGGAGAGCGCTGGAATCCCTATAAGTTCGTAATTCGACCCGTAGAAGACGATGGCGCTAACGAAATTCACCTCCGAAAAGAGATTATTGTTTTAGCATTTTGCCAGGAAACGTCAAATGCAAAAATTAGCCGAAAACTTTAAGACGCCTAAAAAGGCTTAAACGTCTCCGGAGAGCGCTGGAATCCCTATAAGTTCGTAATTCGACCCGTAGAAGACGATGGCGCTAACGAAATTCACCTCCGAAAAAGATTATTGTTTTAGCATTTTGCCAGGAAACGTCAAATGCAAAAATCAGCCGAAAACTTTAAGACGCCTAAAAAGGCTTAAACGTCTCCGGAGAGCGCTGGAATCCCTATAAGTTCGTAATTCGACCCGTAGAAGACGATGGCGCTAACGAAATTCACCTCCGAAAAAGATTATTGTTTTAGCATTTTGCCAGGAAACGTCAAATGCAAAAATCAGCCGAAAACTTTAAGACGCCTAAAAAGGCTTAAACGTCTCCGGAGAGCGCTGGAATCCCTATAAGTTCGTAATTCGACCCGTAGAAGACGATGGCGCTAACGAAATTCACCTCCGAAAAGAGATTATTGTTTTAGCATTTTGCCAGGAAACGTCAAATGCAAAAATCAGCCGAAAACTTTAAGACGCCTAAAAAGGCTTAAACGTCTCCGGAGAGCGCTGGAATCCCTATAAGTTCGTAATTCGACCCGTAGAAGACGATGGCGCTAACGAAATTCACCTCCGAAAAAGATTATTGTTTTAGCATTTTGCCAGGAAACGTCAAATGCAAAAATCAGCCGAAAACTTTAAGACGCCTAAAAAGGCTTAAACGTCTCCGGAGAGCGCTGGAATCCCTATAAGTTCGTAATTCGACCCGTAGAAGACGATGGCGCTAACGAAATTCACCTCCGAAAAGAGATTATTGTTTTAGCATTTTGCCAGGAAACGTCAAATGCAAAAATCAGCCGAAAACTTTAAGACGCCTAAAAAGGCTTAAACGTCTCCGGAGAGCGCTGGAATCCCTATAAGTTCGTAATTCGACCCGTAGAAGACGATGGCGCTAACGAAATTCACCTCCGAAAAGAGATTATTGTTTTAGCATTTTGCCAGGAAACGTCAAATGCAAAAATCAGCCGAAAACTTTAAGACGCCTAAAAAGGCTTAAACGTCTCCGGAGAGCGCTGGAATCCCTATAAGTTCGTAATTCGACCCGTAGAAGACGATGGCGCTAACGAAATTCACCTCCGAAAAAGATTATTGTTTTAGCATTTTGCCAGGAAACGTCAAATGCAAAAATCAGCCGAAAACTTTAAGACGCCTAAAAAGGCTTAAACGTCTCCGGAGAGCGCTGGAATCCCTATAAGTTCGTAATTCGACCCGTAGAAGACGATGGCGCTAACGAAATTCACCTCCGAAAAGAGATTATTGTTTTAGCATTTTGCCAGGAAACGTCAAATGCAAAAATTAGCCGAGAACTTTAAGACGCCTAAAAAGGCTTAAACGTCTCCGGAGAGCGCTGGAATCCCTATAAGTTCGTAATTCGACCCGTAGAAGACGATGGCGCTAACGAAATTCACCTCCGAAAAAGATTATTGTTTTAGCATTTTGCCAGGAAACGTCAAATGCAAAAATCAGCCGAAAACTTTAAGACGCCTAAAAGAGGCTTAAACGTCTCCGGAGAGCGCTGGAATCCCTATAAGTTCGTAATTCGACCCGTAGAAGACGATGGCGCTAACGAAATTCACCTCCGAAAAAGATTATTGTTTTAGCATTTTGCCAGGAAACGTCAAATGCAAAAATCAGCCGAAAACTTTAAGACGCCTAAAAAGGCTTAAACGTCTCCGGAGAGCGCTGGAATCCCTATAAGTTCGTAATTCGACCCGTAGAAGACGATGGCGCTAACGAAATTCACCTCCGAAAAAGATTATTGTTTTAGCATTTTGCCAGGAAACGTAAAATGCAAAAATGAGCCGAAAACTTTAAGACGCCTAAAAAGGCTTAAACGTCTCCGGAGAGCGCTGGAATCCCTATAAGTTCGTAATTCGACCCGTAGAAGACGATGGCGCTAACGAAATTCACCTCCGAAAAGAGATTATTGTTTTAGCATTTTGCCAGGAAACGTCAAATGCAAAAATTAGCCGAGAACTTTAAGACGCCTAAAAAGGCTTAAACGTCTCCGGAGAGCGCTGGAATCCCTATAAGTTCGTAATTCGACCCGTAGAAGACGATGGCGCTAACGAAATTCACCTCCGAAAAAGATTATTGTTTTAGCATTTTGCCAGGAAACGTCAAATGCAAAAATCAGCCGAAAACTTTAAGACGCCTAAAAGAGGCTTAAACGTCTCCGGAGAGCGCTGGAATCCCTATAAGTTCGTAATTCGACCCGTAGAAGACGATGGCGCTAACGAAATTCACCTCCGAAAAAGATTATTGTTTTAGCATTTTGCCAGGAAACGTCAAATGCAAAAATCAGCCGAAAACTTTAAGACGCCTAAAAAGGCTTAAACGTCTCCGGAGAGCGCTGGAATCCCTATAAGTTCGTAATTCGACCCGTAGAAGACGATGGCGCTAACGAAATTCACCTCCGAAAAGAGATTATTGTTTTAGCATTTTGCCAGGAAACGTCAAATGCAAAAATCAGCCGAAAACTTTAAGACGCCTAAAAAGGCTTAAACGTCTCCGGAGAGCGCTGGAATCCCTATAAGTTCGTAATTCGACCCGTAGAAGACGATGGCGCTAACGAAATTCACCTCCGAAAAAGATTATTGTTTTAGCATTTTGCCAGAAAACGTAAAATGCAAAAATGAGCCGAATACTTTAAGACGCCTAAAAAGGCTTAAACGTCTCCGGAGAGCGCTGGAATCCCTATAAGTTCGTAATTCGACCCGTAGAAGACGATGGCGCTAACGAAATTCACCTCCGAAAAGAGATTATTGTTTTAGCATTTTGCCAGGAAACGTCAAATGCAAAAATTAGCCGAGAACTTTAAGACGCCTAAAAAGGCTTAAACGTCTCCGGAGAGCGCTGGAATCCCTATAAGTTCGTAATTCGACCCGTAGAAGACGATGGCGCTAACGAAATTCACCTCCGAAAAGAGATTATTGTTTTAGCATTTTGCCAGGAAACGTCAAATGCAAAAATTAGCCGAGAACTTTAAGACGCCTAAAAAGGCTTAAACGTCTCCGGAGAGCGCTGGAATCCCTATAAGTTCGTAATTCGACCCGTAGAAGACGATGGCGCTAACGAAATTCACCTCCGAAAAAGATTATTGTTTTAGCATTTTGCCAGGAAACGTCAAATGCAAAAATCAGCCGAAAACTTTAAGACGCCTAAGAAAGGCTTAAACGTCTCCGGAGAGCGCTGGAATCCCTATAAGTTCGTAATTCGACCCGTAGAAGACGATGGCGCTAACGAAATTCACCTCCGAAAAAGGATTATTGTTTTAGCATTTTGCCAGGAAACGTCAAATGCAAAAATCAGCCGAAAACTTTAAGACGCCTAAAAAGGCTTAAACGTCTCCGGAGAGCGCTGGAATCCCTATAAGTTCGTAATTCGACCCGTAGAAGACGATGGCGCTAACGAAATTCACCACCGAAAAGAGATTATTGTTTTAGCATTTTGCCAGGAAACGTCAAATGCAAAAATTAGCCGAGAACTTTAAGACGCCTAAAAAGGCTTAAACGTCTCCGGAGAGCGCTGGAATCCCTATAAGTTCGTAATTCGACCCGTAGAAGACGATGGCGCTAACGAAATTCACCTCCGAAAAAGATTATTGTTTTAGCATTTTGCCAGGAAACGTCAAATGCAAAAATCAGCCGAAAACTTTAAGACGCCTAAAAGAGGCTTAAACGTCTCCGGAGAGCGCTGGAATCCCTATAAGTTCGTAATTCGACCCGTAGAAGACGATGGCGCTAACGAAATTCACCTCCGAAAAAGATTATTGTTTTAGCATTTTGCCAGGAAACGTCAAATGCAAAAATCAGCCGAAAACTTTAAGACGCCTAAAAAGGCTTAAACGTCTCCGGAGAGCGCTGGAATCCCTATAAGTTCGTAATTCGACCCGTAGAAGACGATGGCGCTAACGAAATTCACCTCCGAAAAGAGATTATTGTTTTAGCATTTTGCCAGGAAACGTCAAATGCAAAAATTAGCCGAAAACTTTAAGACGCCTAAAAAGGCTTAAACGTCTCCGGAGAGCGCTGGAATCCCTATAAGTTCGTAATTCGACCCGTAGAAGACGATGGCGCTAACGAAATTCACCTCCGAAAAAGATTATTGTTTTAGCATTTTGCCAGGAAACGTCAAATGCAAAAATCAGCCGAAAACTTTAAGACGCCTAAAAAGGCTTAAACGTCTCCGGAGAGCGCTGGAATCCCTATAAGTTCGTAATTCGACCCGTAGAAGACGATGGCGCTAACGAAATTCACCTCCGAAAAGAGATTATTGTTTTAGCATTTTGCCAGGAAACGTCAAATGCAAAAATTAGCCGAAAACTTTAAGACGCCTAAAAAGGCTTAAACGTCTCCGGAGAGCGCTGGAATCCCTATAAGTTCGTAATTCGACCCGTAGAAGACGATGGCGCTAACGAAATTCACCTCCGAAAAAGATTATTGTTTTAGCATTTTGCCAGGAAACGTCAAATGCAAAAATCAGCCGAAAACTTTAAGACGCCTAAAAAGGCTTAAACGTCTCCGGAGAGCGCTGGAATCCCTATAAGTTCGTAATTCGACCCGTAGAAGACGATGGCGCTAACGAAATTCACCTCCGAAAAGAGATTATTGTTTTAGCATTTTGCCAGGAAACGTCAAATGCAAAAATTAGCCGAAAACTTTAAGACGCCTAAAAAGGCTTAAACGTCTCCGGAGAGCGCTGGAATCCCTATAAGTTCGTAATTCGACCCGTAGAAGACGATGGCGCTAACGAAATTCACCTCCGAAAAAGATTATTGTTTTAGCATTTTGCCAGAAAACGTAAAATGCAAAAATGAGCCGAAAACTTTAAGACGCCTAAAAAGGCTTAAACGTCTCCGGAGAGCGCTGGAATCCCTATAAGTTCGTAATTCGACCCGTAGAAGACGATGGCGCTAACGAAATTCACCTCCGAAAAGAGATTATTGTTTTAGCATTTTGCCAGGAAACGTCAAATGCAAAAATTAGCCGAAAACTTTAAGACGCCTAAAAAGGCTTAAACGTCTCCGGAGAGCGCTGGAATCCCTATAAGTTCGTAATTCGACCCGTAGAAGACGATGGCGCTAACGAAATTCACCTCCGAAAAAGATTATTGTTTTAGCATTTTGCCAGAAAACGTCAAATGCAAAAATCAGCCGAAAACTTTAAGACGCCTAAAAAGGCTTAAACGTCTCCGGAGAGCGCTGGAATCCCTATAAGTTCGTAATTCGACCCGTAGAAGACGATGGCGCTAACGAAATTCACCTCCGAAAAAGATTATTGTTTTAGCATTTTGCCAGGAAACGTCAAATGCAAAAATTAGCCGAAAACTTTAAGACGCCTAAAAAGGCTTAAACGTCTCCGGAGAGCGCTGGAATCCCTATAAGTTCGTAATTCGACCCGTAGAAGACGATGGCGCTAACGAAATTCACCTCCGAAAAAGATTATTGTTTTAGCATTTTGCCAGGAAACGTCAAATGCAAAAATCAGCCGAAAACTTTAAGACGCCTAAAAGAGGCTTAAACGTCTCCGGAGAGCGCTGGAATCCCTATAAGTTCGTAATTCGACCCGTAGAAGACGATGGCGCTAACGAAATTCACCTCCGAAAAAGATTATTGTTTTAGCATTTTGCCAGGAAACGTCAAATGCAAAAATCAGCCGAAAACTTTAAGACGCCTAAAAAGGCTTAAACGTCTCCGGAGAGCGCTGGAATCCCTATAAGTTCGTAATTCGACCCGTAGAAGACGATGGCGCTAACGAAATTCACCTCCGAAAAAGGATTATTGTTTTAGCATTTTGCCAGGAAACGTCAAATGCAAAAATGAGCCGAAAACTTTAAGACGCCTAAAAAGGCTTAAACGTCTCCATTTGACGTTTCCTGGCAAAATGCTAAAACAATAATCTTTTTTCGGAGATGAATTTCGTTAGCGCCATCGTCTTCTACGGGTCGAATTACGAACTTATAGGGATTCCAGCGCTCTCCGGAGACGTTTAAGCCTTTTTAGGCGTCTTAAAGTTTTCGGCTGATTTTTGCATTTTACGTTTCCTGGCAAAATGCTAAAACAATAATCTTTTTCGGAGGTGAATTTCGTTAGCGCCATCGTCTTCTACGGGTCGAATTACGAACTAATAGCGATTCCAGCGCTCTCCGGAGACGTTTAAGCCTTTTTTAGGCGTCTTAAAGTTTTCGGCTGATTTTTGCATTTTACGTTTCCTGGCAAAATGCTAAAACAATAATCTTTTTTCGGAGGTGAATTTCGTTAGCGCCATCGTCTTCTACGGGTCGAATTACGAACTTATAGGGATTCCAGCGCTCTCCGGAGACATTTAAGCCTTTTTAGGCGTCTTAAAGTTTTCGGCTGATTTTTGCATTTTACGTTTCCTGGCAAAATGCTAAAACAATAATCTTTTTCGGAGGTGAATTTCGTTAGCGCCATCGTCTTCTACGGGTCGAATTACGAACTTATAGGGATTCCAGCGCTCTCCGGAGACATTTCAGCCTTTTTAGGCGTCTTAAAGTTTTCGGCTGATTTTTGCATTTTACGTTTCCTGGCAAAATGCTAAAACAATAATCTTTTTCGGAGGTGAATTTCGTTAGCGCCATCGTCTTCTACGGGTCGAATTACGAACTTATAGGGATTCCAGCGCTCTCCGGAGACATTTAAGCCTTTTTTAGGCGTCTTAAAGTTTTCGGCTGATTTTTGCATTTTACGTTTCCTGGCAAAATGCTAAAACAATAATCTTTTTCGGAGGTGAATTTCGTTAGCGCCATCGTCTTCTACGGGTCGAATTACGAACTTATAGGGATTCCAGCGCTCTCCGGAGACGTTTAAGCCTTTTTAGGCGTCTTAAAGTTTCCGGCTGATTTTTGCATTTTACGTTTCCTGGCAAAATGCTAAAACAATAATCTATTTTCGGAGGTGAATTTCGTTAGCGCCATCGTCTTCTACGGGTCGAATTACGAACTTATAGGGATTCCAGCGCTCTCCGGAGACGTTTAAGCCTTTTTAGGCGTCTTAAAGTTTTCGGCTCATTTTTGCATTTGACGTTACCTGGCAAAATGCTAAAACAATAATCTTTTTCGGAGGTGAATTTCGTTAGCGCCATCGTCTTCTACGGGTCGAATTACGAACTTATAGGGATTCCAGCGCTCTCCGGAGACGTTTAAGCCTTTTTTAGGCGTCTGAAAGTTTTCGGCTGATTTTTGCATTTTACGTTTCCTGGCAAAATGCTAAAACAATAATCTTTTTCCGGAGGTGAATTTCGTTAGCGCCATCGTCTTCTACGGGTCGAATTACGAACTTATAGGGATTCCAGCGCTTTCCGGAGACGTTTAAGCCTTTTTAGGCGTCTTAAAGTTTTCGGCTCATTTTTGCATTTTACGTTTCCTGGCAAAATGCTAAAACAATAATCTTTTTCGGAGGTGAATTTCGTTAGCGCCATCGTCTTCTACGGGTCGAATTACGAACTTATAGGGATTCCAGCGCTCTCCGGAGACGTTTAAGCCTTTTTAGACGTCTTAAAGTTTTCGGCTGATTTTTGCATTTTACGTTTCCTGGCAAAATGCTAAAACAATAATCTTTTTCGGAGGTGAATTTCGTTAGCGCCATCGTCTTCTACGGGTCGAATTACGAACTTATAGGGATTCCAGCGCTCTCCGGAGACGTTTAAGCCTTTTTTAGGCGTCTTAAAGTTTTCGGCTGATTTTTGCATTTTACGTTTCCTGGCAAAATGCTAAAACAATAATCTTTTTTCGGAGGTGAATTTCGTTAGCGCCATCGTCTTCTACGGGTCGAATTACGAACTTATAGGGATCCCAGCGCTTTCCGGAGACGTTTAAGCCTTTTTAGGCGTCTTAAAGTTTTCGGCTCATTTTTGCATTTTACGTTTCCTGGCAAAATGCTAAAACAATAATCTTTTTTCGGAGGTGAATTTCGTTAGCGCCATCGTCTTCTACGGGTCGAATTACGAACTTATAGGGATTCCAGCGCTCTCCGGAGACGTTTAAGCCTCTTTTAGGCGTCTTAAAGTTTTCGGCTGATTTTTGCATTTGACGTTTCCTGGCAAAATGCTAAAACAATAATCTTTTTCGAAGGTGAATTTCGTTAGCGCCATCGTCTTCTACGGGTCGAATTACGAACTTATAGGGATTCCAGCGCTCTCCGGAGACGTTTAAGCCTTTTTAGGCGTCTTAAAGTTTTCGGCTGATTTTTGCATTTGACGTTTCCTGGCAAAATGCTAAAACAATAATCTTTTTCGGAGATGAATTTCGTTAGCGCCATCGTCTTCTACGGGTCGAATTACGAACTTATAGGGATTCCAGCGCTCTCCGGAGACGTTTAAGCCTTTTTAGGCGTCTTAAAGTTTTCGGCTCATTTTTGCATTTTACGTTTCCTGGCAAAATGCTAAAACAATAATCTTTTTCGGAGGTGAATTTCGTTAGCGCCATCGTCTTCTACGGGTCGAATTACGAACTTATAGGGATTCCAGCGCTCTCCGGAGACGTTTAAGCCTTTTTAGGCGTCTTAAAGTTTCCGGCTGATTTTTGCATTTTACGTTTCCTGGCAAAATGCTAAAACAATAATCTTTTTCGGAGGTGAATTTCGTTAGCGCCATCGTCTTCTACGGGTCGAATTACGAACTTATAGGGATTCCAGCGCTTTCCGGAGACGTTTAAGCCTTTTTAGGCGTCTTAAAGTTTTCGGCTGATTTTTGCATTTGACGTTTCGTGGCAAAATGCTAAAACAATAATCTCTTTTCGGAGGTGAATTTCGTTAGCGCCATCGTCTTCTACGGGTCGAATTACGAACTTATAGGGATTCCAGCGCTCTCCGGAGACGTTTAAGCCTTTTTAGGCGTCTTAAAGTTTTCGGCTGATTTTTGCATTTTACGTTTCCTGGCAAAATGCTAAAACAATAATCTTTTTCCGGAGGTGAATTTCGTTAGCGCCATCGTCTTCTACGGGTCGAATTACGAACTTATAGGGATTCCAGCGCTCTCCGGAGACGTTTAAGCCTTTTTAGGCGTCTTAAAGTTTTCGGCTCATTTTTGCATTTTACGTTTCCTGGCAAAATGCTAAAACAATAATCTTTTTCGGAGGTGAATTTCGTTAGCGCCATCGTCTTCTACGGGTCGAATTACGAACTTATAGGGATTCCAGCGCTCTCCGGAGACGTTTAAGCCTTTTTAGGCGTCTTAAAGTTTTCGGCTGATTTTTGCATTTGACGTTTCCTGGCAAAATGCTAAAACAATAATCTTTTTCGGAGGTGAATTTCGTTAGCGCCATCGTCTTCTACGGGTCGAATTACGAACTTATAGGGATTCCAGCGCTCTCCGGAGACGTTTAAGCCTTTTTAGGCGTCTTAAAGTTTTCGGCTGATTTTTGCATTTGACGTTTCCTGGCAAAATGCTAAAACAATAATCTTTTTCGGAGGTGAATTTCGTTAGCGCCATCGTCTTCTACGGGTCGAATTACGAACTTATAGGGATTCCAGCGCTCTCCGGAGACGTTTAAGCCTTTTTAGGCGTCTTAAAGTTTTCGGCTGATTTTTGCATTTTACGTTTCCTGGCAAAATGCTAAAACAATAATCTTTTTCGGAGGTGAATTTCGTTAGCGCCATCGTCTTCTACGGGTCGAATTACGAACTTATAGGGATTCCAGCGCTCTCCGGAGACGTTTAAGCCTTTTTAGGCGTCTTAAAGTTTCCGGCTGATTTTTGCATTTTACGTTTCCTGGCAAAATGCTAAAACAATAATCTTTTTCGGAGGTGAATTTCGTTAGCGCCATCGTCTTCTACGGGTCGAATTACGAACTTATAGGGATTCCAGCGCTTTCCGGAGACGTTTAAGCCTTCTTTAGGCGTCTTAAAGTTTTCGGCTGATTTTTGCATTTGACGTTTCGTGGCAAAATGCTAAAACAATAATCTCTTTTCGGAGGTGAATTTCGTTAGCGCCATCGTCTTCTACGGGTCGAATTACGAACTTATAGGGATTCCAGCGCTCTCCGGAGACGTTTAAGCCTTTTTCAGGCGTCTTAAAGTTTTCGGCTAATTTTTGCATTTTACGTTTCCTGGCAAAATGCTAAAACAATAATCTCTTTTCGGAGGTGAATTTCGTTAGCGCCATCGTCTTCTACGGGTCGAATTACGAACTTATAGGGATTCCAGCGCTCTCCGGAGACGTTTAAGCCTTTTTTAGGCGTCTTAAAGTTTTCGGCTGATTTTTGCATTTTACGTTTCCTGGCAAAATGCTAAAACAATAATCTTTTTCGGAGGTGAATTTCGTTAGCGCCATCGTCTTCTACGGGTCGAATTACGAACTTATAGGGATTCCAGCGCTCTCCGGAGACGTTTAAGCCTTTTTAGGCGTCTTAAAGTTTTCGGCTGATTTTTGCATTTTACGTTTCCTGGCAAAATGCTAAAACAATAATCTTTTTCGGAGGTGAATTTCGTTAGCGCCATCGTCTTCTACGGGTCGAATTACGAACTTATAGGGATTCCAGCGCTCTCCGGAGACGTTTAAGCCTTTTTAGGCGTCTTAAAGTTTTCGGCTAATTTTTGCATTTTACGTTTCCTGGCAAAATGCTAAAACAATAATCTTTTTCGGAGGTGAATTTCGTTAGCGCCATCGTCTTCTACGGGTCGAATTACGAACTTATAGGGATTCCAGCGCTCTCCGGAGACGTTTAAGCCTTTTTAGGCGTCTTAAAGTTTTCGGCTGATTTTTGCATTTTACGTTTCCTGGCAAAATGCTAAAACAATAATCTTTTTCGGAGGTGAATTTCGTTAGCGCCATCGTCTTCTACGGGTCGAATTACGAACTTATAGGGATTCCAGCGCTCTCCGGAGACGTTTAAGCCTTTTAGGCGTCTTAAAGTTTTCGGCTGATTTTTGCATTTTACGTTTCCTGGCAAAATGCTAAAACAATAATCTTTTTCGGAGGTGAATTTCGTTAGCGCCATCGTCTTCTACGGGTCGAATTACGAACTTATAGGGATTCCAGCGCTCTCCGGAGACGTTTAAGCCTTTTTAGGCGTCTTAAAGTTTTCGGCTGATTTTTGCATTTTACGTTTCCTGGCAAAATGCTAAAACAATAATCTTTTTCGGAGGTGAATTTCGTTAGCGCCATCGTCTTCTACGGGTCGAATTACGAACTTATAGGGATTCCAGCGCTCTCCGGAGACGTTTAAGCCTTTTTAGGCGTCTTAAAGTTTTCGGCTGATTTTTGCATTTGACGTTTCCTGGCAAAATGCTAAAACAATAATCTCTTTTCGGAGGTGAATTTCGTTAGCGCCATCGTCTTCTACGGGTCGAATTACGAACTTATAGGGATTCCAGCGCTCTCCGGAGACGTTTAAGCCTTTTTAGGCGTCTTAAAGTTTTCGGCTAATTTTTGCATTTTACGTTTCCTGGCAAAATGCTAAAACAATAATCTTTTTCGGAGGTGAATTTCGTTAGCGCCATCGTCTTCTACGGGTCGAATTACGAACTTATAGGGATTCCAGCGCTCTCCGGAGACGTTTAAGCCTTTTAGGCGTCTTAAAGTTTTCGGCTCATTTTTGCATTTTACGTTTCCTGGCAAAATGCTAAAACAATAATCTTTTTCGGAGGTGAATTTCGTTAGCGCCATCGTCTTCTACGGGTCGAATTACGAACTTATAGGGATTCCAGCGCTCTCCGGAGACGTTTAAGCCTTTTTAGGCGTCTTAAAGTTTTCGGCTGATTTTTGCATTTGACGTTTCCTGGCAAAATGCTAAAACAATAATCTTTTTCGGAGGTGAATTTCGTTAGCGCCATCGTCTTCTACGGGTCGAATTACGAACTTATAGGGATTCCAGCGCTCTCCGGAGACGTTTAAGCCTTTTTAGGCGTCTTAAAGTTTTCGGCTGATTTTTGCATTTTACGTTTCCTGGCAAAATGCTAAAACAATAATCTTTTTCGGAGGTGAATTTCGTTAGCGCCATCGTCTTCTACGGGTCGAATTACGAACTTATAGGGATTCCAGCGCTCTCCGGAGACGTTTAAGCCTTTTTAGGCGTCTTAAAGTTTTCGGCTGATTTTTGCATTTTACGTTTCCTGGCAAAATGCTAAAACAATAATCTTTTTCGGAGGTGAATTTCGTTAGCGCCATCGTCTTCTACGGGTCGAATTACGAACTTATAGGGATTCCAGCGCTCTCCGGAGACGTTTAAGCCTTTTTAGGCGTCTTAAAGTTTTCGGCTGATTTTTGCATTTTACGTTTCCTGGCAAAATGCTAAAACAATAATCTTTTTCGGAGGTGAATTTCGTTAGCGCCATCGTCTTCTACGGGTCGAATTACGAACTTATAGGGATTCCAGCGCTCTCCGGAGACGTTTAAGCCTTTTTAGGCGTCTTAAAGTTTTCGGCTGATTTTTGCATTTTACGTTTCCTGGCAAAATGCTAAAACAATAATCTTTTTCGGAGGTGAATTTCGTTAGCGCCATCGTCTTCTACGGGTCGAATTACGAACTTATAGGGATTCCAGCGCTCTCCGGAGACGTTTAAGCCTTTTTAGGCGTCTTAAAGTTTTCGGCTGATTTTTGCATTTTACGTTTCCTGGCAAAATGCTAAAACAATAATCTTTTTCGGAGGTGAATTTCGTTAGCGCCATCGTCTTCTACGGGTCGAATTACGAACTTATA
Source organism: Chrysina gloriosa (assembly GCA_038088585.1). Taxonomy (NCBI): domain Eukaryota; kingdom Metazoa; phylum Arthropoda; class Insecta; order Coleoptera; family Scarabaeidae; genus Chrysina; species Chrysina gloriosa. The sequence goes on from CM076088.1 coordinate 66,468,013, forward strand.
GGGATTCCAGCGCTCTCCGGAGACGTTTAAGCCTTTTTAGGCGTCTTAAAGTTTTCGGCTGATTTTTGCATTTGACGTTTCCTGGCAAAATGCTAAAACAATAATCTTTTTCGGAGGTGAATTTCGTTAGCGCCATCGTCTTCTACGGGTCGAATTACGAACTTATAGGGATTCCAGCGCTCTCCGGAGACGTTTAAGCCTTTTTTAGGCGTCTTAAAGTTTTCGGCTGATTTTTGCATTTTACGTTTCCTGGCAAAATGCTAAAACAATAATCTTTTTCGGAGGTGAATTTCGTTAGCGCCATCGTCTTCTACGGGTCGAATTACGAACTTATAGGGATTCCAGCGCTCTCCGGAGACGTTTAAGCCTTTTAGGCGTCTTAAAGTTTTCGGCTCATTTTTGCATTTTACGTTTCCTGGCAAAATGCTAAAACAATAATCTTTTTCGGAGGTGAATTTCGTTAGCGCCATCGTCTTCTACGGGTCGAATTACGAACTTATAGGGATTCCAGCGCTCTCCGGAGACGTTTAAGCCTTTTTAGGCGTCTTAAAGTTTTCGGCTGATTTTTGCATTTTACGTTTCCTGGCAAAATGCTAAAACAATAATCTTTTTCGGAGGTGAATTTCGTTAGCGCCATCGTCTTCTACGGGTCGAATTACGAACTTATAGGGATTCCAGCGCTCTCCGGAGACGTTTAAGCCTTTTAGGCGTCTTAAAGTTTTCGGCTCATTTTTGCATTTTACGTTTCCTGGCAAAATGCTAAAACAATAATCTTTTTCGGAGGTGAATTTCGTTAGCGCCATCGTCTTCTACGGGTCGAATTACGAACTTATAGGGATTCCAGCGCTCTCCGGAGACGTTTAAGCCTTTTTTAGGCGTCTTAAAGTTTTCGGCTCATTTTTGCATTTTACGTTTCCTGGCAAAATGCTAAAACAATAATCTTTTTCGGAGGTGAATTTCGTTAGCGCCATCGTCTTCTACGGGTCGAATTACGAACTTATAGGGATTCCAGCGCTCTCCGGAGACGTTTAAGCCTTTTTAGGCGTCTTAAAGTTTTCGGCTCATTTTTGCATTTTACGTTTCCTGGCAAAATGCTAAAACAATAATCTTTTTCGGAGGTGAATTTCGTTAGCGCCATCGTCTTCTACGGGTCGAATTACGAACTTATAGGGATTCCAGCGCTCTCCGGAGACGTTTAAGCCTTTTTAGGCGTCTTAAAGTTTTCGGCTGATTTTTGCATTTGACGTTTCCTGGCAAAATGCTAAAACAATAATCTTTTTTCGAAGGTGAATTTCGTTAGCGCCATCGTCTTCTACGGGTCGAATTACGAACTTATAGGGATTCCAGCGCTCTCCGGAGACGTTTAAGCCTTTTTAGGCGTCTTAAAGTTTTCGGCTGATTTTTGCATTTGACGTTTCCTGGCAAAATGCTAAAACAATAATCTTTTTCGGAGGTGAATTTCGTTAGCGCCATCGTCTTCTACGGGTCGAATTACGAACTTATAGGGATTCCAGCGCTCTCCGGAGACGTTTAAGCCTTTTTAGGCGTCTTAAAGTTTTCGGCTGATTTTTGCATTTGACGTTTCCTGGCAAAATGCTAAAACAATAATCTTTTTCGGAGGTGAATTTCGTTAGCGCCATCGTCTTCTACGGGTCGAATTACGAACTTATAGGGATTCCAGCGCTCTCCGGAGACGTTTAAGCCTTTTTAGGCGTCTTAAAGTTTTCGGCTGATTTTTGCATTTTACGTTTCCTGGCAAAATGCTAAAACAATAATCTTTTTCGGAGGTGAATTTCGTTAGCGCCATCGTCTTCTACGGGTCGAATTACGAACTTATAGGGATTCCAGCGCTCTCCGGAGACGTTTAAGCCTTTTTAGGCGTCTTAAAGTTTTCGGCTGATTTTTGCATTTGACGTTTCCTGGCAAAATGCTAAAACAATAATCTTTTTCGGAGGTGAATTTCGTTAGCGCCATCGTCTTCTACGGGTCGAATTACGAACTTATAGGGATTCCAGCGCTCTCCGGAGACGTTTAAGCCTTTTTTAGGCGTCTTAAAGTTTCCGGCTGATTTTTGCATTTTACGTTTCCTGGCAAAATGCTAAAACAATAATCTTTTTCGGAGGTGAATTTCGTTAGCGCCATCGTCTTCTACGGGTCGAATTACGAACTTATAGGGATTCCAGCGCTTTCCGGAGACGTTTAAGCCTTTTTTAGGCGTCTTAAAGTTTTCGGCTGATTTTTGCATTTGACGTTTCCTGGCAAAATGCTAAAACAATAATCTCTTTTCGGAGGTGAATTTCGTTAGCGCCATCGTCTTCTACGGGTCGAATTACGAACTTATAGGGATTCCAGCGCTCTCCGGAGACGTTTAAGCCTTTTTAGGCGTCTTAAAGTTTTCGGCTGATTTTTGCATTTTACGTTTCCTGGCAAAATGCTAAAACAATAATCTTTTTCGGAGGTGAATTTCGTTAGCGCCATCGTCTTCTACGGGTCGAATTACGAACTTATAGGGATTCCAGCGCTCTCCGGAGACGTTTAAGCCTTTTTAGGCGTCTTAAAGTTTTCGGCTGATTTTTGCATTTTACGTTTCCTGGCAAAATGCTAAAACAATAATCTTTTTCGGAGGTGAATTTCGTTAGCGCCATCGTCTTCTACGGGTCGAATTACGAACTTATAGGGATTCCAGCGCTCTCCGGAGACGTTTAAGCCTTTTTAGGCGTCTTAAAGTTTTCGGCTGATTTTTGCATTTTACGTTTCCTGGCAAAATGCTAAAACAATAATCTTTTTCGGAGGTGAATTTCGTTAGCGCCATCGTCTTCTACGGGTCGAATTACGAACTTATAGGGATTCCAGCGCTCTCCGGAGACGTTTAAGCCTTTTTAGGCGTCTTAAAGTTTTCGGCTGATTTTTGCATTTTACGTTTCCTGGCAAAATGCTAAAACAATAATCTCTTTTCGGAGGTGAATTTCGTTAGCGCCATCGTCTTCTACGGGTCGAATTACGAACTTATAGGGATTCCAGCGCTCTCCGGAGACGTTTAAGCCTTTTTAGGCGTCTTAAAGTTTTCGGCTGATTTTTGCATTTTACGTTTCCTGGCAAAATGCTAAAACAATAATCTTTTTCGGAGGTGAATTTCGTTAGCGCCATCGTCTTCTACGGGTCGAATTACGAACTTATAGGGATTCCAGCGCTCTCCGGAGACGTTTAAGCCTTTTTAGGCGTCTTAAAGTTTTCGGCTCATTTTTGCATTTTACGTTTCCTGGCAAAATGCTAAAACAATAATCTTTTTCGGAGGTGAATTTCGTTAGCGCCATCGTCTTCTACGGGTCGAATTACGAACTTATAGGGATTCCAGCGCTCTCCGGAGACGTTTAAGCCTTTTAGGCGTCTTAAAGTTTTCGGCTCATTTTTGCATTTTACGTTTCCTGGCAAAATGCTAAAACAATAATCTTTTTCGGAGGTGAATTTCGTTAGCGCCATCGTCTTCTACGGGTCGAATTACGAACTTATAGGGATTCCAGCGCTCTCCGGAGACGTTTAAGCCTTTTTAGGCGTCTTAAAGTTTTCGGCTGATTTTTGCATTTTACGTTTCCTGGCAAAATGCTAAAACAATAATCTTTTTCGGAGGTGAATTTCGTTAGCGCCATCGTCTTCTACGGGTCGAATTACGAACTTATAGGGATTCCAGCGCTCTCCGGAGACGTTTAAGCCTTTTTAGGCGTCTTAAAGTTTTCGGCTCATTTTTGCATTTTACGTTTCCTGGCAAAATGCTAAAACAATAATCTTTTTCGGAGGTGAATTTCGTTAGCGCCATCGTCTTCTACGGGTCGAATTACGAACTTATAGGGATTCCAGCGCTCTCCGGAGACGTTTAAGCCTTTTTTAGGCGTCTTAAAGTTTTCGGCTGATTTTTGCATTTTACGTTTCCTGGCAAAATGCTAAAACAATAATCTTTTTCGGAGGTGAATTTCGTTAGCGCCATCGTCTTCTACGGGTCGAATTACGAACTTATAGGGATTCCAGCGCTCTCCGGAGACGTTTAAGCCTTTTTAGGCGTCTTAAAGTTTTCGGCTGATTTTTGCATTTTACGTTTCCTGGCAAAATGCTAAAACAATAATCTTTTTCGGAGGTGAATTTCGTTAGCGCCATCGTCTTCTACGGGTCGAATTACGAACTTATAGGGATTCCAGCGCTCTCCGGAGACGTTTAAGCCTTTTTAGGCGTCTTAAAGTTTTCGGCTGATTTTTGCATTTTACGTTTCCTGGCAAAATGCTAAAACAATAATCTTTTTCGGAGGTGAATTTCGTTAGCGCCATCGTCTTCTACGGGTCGAATTACGAACTTATAGGGATTCCAGCGCTCTCCGGAGACGTTTAAGCCTTTTTAGGCGTCTTAAAGTTTTCGGCTGATTTTTGCATTTTACGTTTCCTGGCAAAATGCTAAAACAATAATCTTTTTCGGAGGTGAATTTCGTTAGCGCCATCGTCTTCTACGGGTCGAATTACGAACTTATAGGGATTCCAGCGCTCTCCGGAGACGTTTAAGCCTTTTTAGGCGTCTTAAAGTTTTCGGCTGATTTTTGCATTTTACGTTTCCTGGCAAAATGCTAAAACAATAATCTTTTTCGGAGGTGAATTTCGTTAGCGCCATCGTCTTCTACGGGTCGAATTACGAACTTATAGGGATTCCAGCGCTCTCCGGAGACGTTTAAGCCTTTTTAGGCGTCTTAAAGTTTTCGGCTGATTTTTGCATTTTACGTTTCCTGGCAAAATGCTAAAACAATAATCTTTTTCGGAGGTGAATTTCGTTAGCGCCATCGTCTTCTACGGGTCGAATTACGAACTTATAGGGATTCCAGCGCTTTCCGGAGACGTTTAAGCCTTTTTTAGGCGTCTTAAAGTTTTCGGCTGATTTTTGCATTTTACGTTTCCTGGCAAAATGCTAAAACAATAATCTCTTTTCGGAGGTGAATTTCGTTAGCGCCATCGTCTTCTACGGGTCGAATTACGAACTTATAGGGATTCCAGCGCTCTCCGGAGACGTTTAAGCCTTTTTAGGCGTCTTAAAGTTTTCGGCTGATTTTTGCATTTTACGTTTCCTGGCAAAATGCTAAAACAATAATCTTTTTTCGGAGGTGAATTTCGTTAGCGCCATCGTCTTCTACGGGTCGAATTACGAACTTATAGGGATTCCAGCGCTCTCCGGAGACGTTTAAGCCTTTTTAGGCGTCTTAAAGTTTTCGGCTCATTTTTGCATTTTACGTTTCCTGGCAAAATGCTAAAACAATAATCTTTTTCGGAGGTGAATTTCGTTAGCGCCATCGTCTTCTACGGGTCGAATTACGAACTTATAGGGATTCCAGCGCTCTCCGGAGACGTTTAAGCCTTTTTTAGGCGTCTTAAAGTTTTCGGCTGATTTTTGCATTTTACGTTTCCTGGCAAAATGCTAAAACAATAATCTTTTTCGGAGGTGAATTTCGTTAGCGCCATCGTCTTCTACGGGTCGAATTACGAACTTATAGGGATTCCAGCGCTCTCCGGAGACGTTTAAGCCTTTTTAGGCGTCTTAAAGTTTTCGGCTGATTTTTGCATTTTACGTTTCCTGGCAAAATGCTAAAACAATAATCTTTTTCGGAGGTGAATTTCGTTAGCGCCATCGTCTTCTACGGGTCGAATTACGAACTTATAGGGATTCCAGCGCTCTCCGGAGACGTTTAAGCCTTTTTAGGCGTCTTAAAGTTTTCGGCTCATTTTTGCATTTTACGTTTCCTGGCAAAATGCTAAAACAATAATCTTTTTTCGGAGGTGAATTTCGTTAGCGCCATCGTCTTCTACGGGTCGAATTACGAACTTATAGGGATTCCAGCGCTCTCCGGAGACGTTTAAGCCTTTTTAGGCGTCTTAAAGTTTTCGGCTGATTTTTGCATTTTACGTTTCCTGGCAAAATGCTAAAACAATAATCTTTTTCGGAGGTGAATTTCGTTAGCGCCATCGTCTTCTACGGGTCGAATTACGAACTTATAGGGATTCCAGCGCTCTCCGGAGACGTTTAAGCCTTTTTAGGCGTCTTAAAGTTTTCGGCTGATTTTTGCATTTTACGTTTCCTGGCAAAATGCTAAAACAATAATCTTTTTCGGAGGTGAATTTCGTTAGCGCCATCGTCTTCTACGGGTCGAATTACGAACTTATAGGGATTCCAGCGCTCTCCGGAGACGTTTAAGCCTTTTTAGGCGTCTTAAAGTTTTCGGCTGATTTTTGCATTTTACGTTTCCTGGCAAAATGCTAAAACAATAATCTTTTTCGGAGGTGAATTTCGTTAGCGCCATCGTCTTCTACGGGTCGAATTACGAACTTATAGGGATTCCAGCGCTCTCCGGAGACGTTTAAGCCTTTTTAGGCGTCTTAAAGTTTTCGGCTGATTTTTGCATTTTACGTTTCCTGGCAAAATGCTAAAACAATAATCTTTTTCGGAGGTGAATTTCGTTAGCGCCATCGTCTTCTACGGGTCGAATTACGAACTTATAGGGATTCCAGCGCTCTCCGGAGACGTTTAAGCCTTTTTAGGCGTCTTAAAGTTTTCGGCTGATTTTTGCATTTGACGTTTCCTGGCAAAATGCTAAAACAATAATCTTTTTCGGAGGTGAATTTCGTTAGCGCCATCGTCTTCTACGGGTCGAATTACGAACTTATAGGGATTCCAGCGCTCTCCGGAGACGTTTAAGCCTTTTAGGCGTCTTAAAGTTTTCGGCTGATTTTTGCATTTTACGTTTCCTGGCAAAATGCTAAAACAATAATCTTTTTCGGAGGTGAATTTCGTTAGCGCCATCGTCTTCTACGGGTCGAATTACGAACTTATAGGGATTCCAGCGCTCTCCGGAGACGTTTAAGCCTTTTTAGGCGTCTTAAAGTTTTCGGCTGATTTTTGCATTTTACGTTTCCTGGCAAAATGCTAAAACAATAATCTTTTTCGGAGGTGAATTTCGTTAGCGCCATCGTCTTCTACGGGTCGAATTACGAACTTATAGGGATTCCAGCGCTCTCCGGAGACGTTTAAGCCTTTTTAGGCGTCTTAAAGTTTTCGGCTGATTTTTGCATTTGACGTTTCCTGGCAAAATGCTAAAACAATAATCTTTTTCGGAGGTGAATTTCGTTAGCGCCATCGTCTTCTACGGGTCGAATTACGAACTTATAGGGATTCCAGCGCTCTCCGGAGACGTTTAAGCCTTTTTAGGCGTCTTAAAGTTTTCGGCTGATTTTTGCATTTGACGTTTCCTGGCAAAATGCTAAAACAATAATCTCTTTTCGGAGGTGAATTTCGTTAGCGCCATCGTCTTCTACGGGTCGAATTACGAACTTATAGGGATTCCAGCGCTCTCCGGAGACGTTTAAGCCTTTTTAGGCGTCTTAAAGTTTCCGGCTGATTTTTGCATTTTACGTTTCCTGGCAAAATGCTAAAACAATAATCTTTTTCGGAGGTGAATTTCGTTAGCGCCATCGTCTTCTACGGGTCGAATTACGAACTTATAGGGATTCCAGCGCTCTCCGGAGACGTTTAAGCCTTTTTAGGCGTCTTAAAGTTTTCGGCTGATTTTTGCATTTGACGTTTCCTGGCAAAATGCTAAAACAATAATCTCTTTTCGGAGGTGAATTTCGTTAGCGCCATCGTCTTCTACGGGTCGAATTACGAACTTATAGGGATTCCAGCGCTCTCCGGAGACGTTTAAGCCTTTTTAGGCGTCTTAAAGTTTCCGGCTGATTTTTGCATTTTACGTTTCCTGGCAAAATGCTAAAACAATAATCTTTTTCGGAGGTGAATTTCGTTAGCGCCATCGTCTTCTACGGGTCGAATTACGAACTTATAGGGATTCCAGCGCTCTCCGGAGACGTTTAAGCCTTTTTAGGCGTCTTAAAGTTTTCGGCTGATTTTTGCATTTGACGTTTCCTGGCAAAATGCTAAAACAATAATCTCTTTTCGGAGGTGAATTTCGTTAGCGCCATCGTCTTCTACGGGTCGAATTACGAACTTATAGGGATTCCAGCGCTCTCCGGAGACGTTTAAGCCTTTTTAGGCGTCTTAAAGTTTTCGGCTGATTTTTGCATTTTACGTTTCCTGGCAAAATGCTAAAACAATAATCTTTTTCGGAGGTGAATTTCGTTAGCGCCATCGTCTTCTACGGGTCGAATTACGAACTTATAGGGATTCCAGCGCTCTCCGGAGACGTTTAAGCCTTTTTAGGCGTCTTAAAGTTTTCGGCTGATTTTTGCATTTTACGTTTCCTGGCAAAATGCTAAAACAATAATCTTTTTCGGAGGTGAATTTCGTTAGCGCCATCGTCTTCTACGGGTCGAATTACGAACTTATAGGGATTCCAGCGCTCTCCGGAGACGTTTAAGCCTTTTTAGGCGTCTTAAAGTTTTCGGCTGATTTTTGCATTTTACGTTTCCTGGCAAAATGCTAAAACAATAATCTTTTTTCGGAGGTGAATTTCGTTAGCGCCATCGTCTTCTACGGGTCGAATTACGAACTTATAGGGATTCCAGCGCTCTCCGGAGACGTTTAAGCCTTTTTAGGCGTCTTAAAGTTTTCGGCTGATTTTTGCATTTTACGTTTCCTGGCAAAATGCTAAAACAATAATCTCTTTTCGGAGGTGAATTTCGTTAGCGCCATCGTCTTCTACGGGTCGAATTACGAACTTATAGGGATTCCAGCGCTCTCCGGAGACGTTTAAGCCTTTTTAGGCGTCTTAAAGTTTTCGGCTGATTTTTGCATTTTACGTTTCCTGGCAAAATGCTAAAACAATAATCTTTTTCGGAGGTGAATTTCGTTAGCGCCATCGTCTTCTACGGGTCGAATTACGAACTTATAGGGATTCCAGCGCTCTCCGGAGACGTTTAAGCCTTTTTAGGCGTCTTAAAGTTTTCGGCTCATTTTTGCATTTTACGTTTCCTGGCAAAATGCTAAAACAATAATCTTTTTCGGAGGTGAATTTCGTTAGCGCCATCGTCTTCTACGGGTCGAATTACGAACTTATAGGGATTCCAGCGCTCTCCGGAGACGTTTAAGCCTTTTTAGGCGTCTTAAAGTTTTCGGCTCATTTTTGCATTTTACGTTTCCTGGCAAAATGCTAAAACAATAATCTTTTTCGGAGGTGAATTTCGTTAGCGCCATCGTCTTCTACGGGTCGAATTACGAACTTATAGGGATTCCAGCGCTCTCCGGAGACGTTTAAGCCTTTTTAGGCGTCTTAAAGTTTTCGGCTGATTTTTGCATTTTACGTTTCCTGGCAAAATGCTAAAACAATAATCTTTTTTCGGAGGTGAATTTCGTTAGCGCCATCGTCTTCTACGGGTCGAATTACGAACTTATAGGGATTCCAGCGCTCTCCGGAGACGTTTAAGCCTTTTTAGGCGTCTTAAAGTTTTCGGCTGATTTTTGCATTTGACGTTTCCTGGCAAAATGCTAAAACAATAATCTTTTTCGGAGGTGAATTTCGTTAGCGCCATCGTCTTCTACGGGTCGAATTACGAACTTATAGGGATTCCAGCGCTCTCCGGAGACGTTTAAGCCTTTTTAGGCGTCTTAAAGTTTTCGGCTGATTTTTGCATTTGACGTTTCCTGGCAAAATGCTAAAACAATAATCTTTTTTCGGAGGTGAATTTCGTTAGCGCCATCGTCTTCTACGGGTCGAATTACGAACTTATAGGGATTCCAGCGCTCTCCGGAGACGTTTAAGCCTTTTTAGGCGTCTTAAAGTTTTCGGCTGATTTTTGCATTTTACGTTTCCTGGCAAAATGCTAAAACAATAATCTTTTTCGGAGGTGAATTTCGTTAGCGCCATCGTCTTCTACGGGTCGAATTACGAACTTATAGGGATTCCAGCGCTCTCCGGAGACGTTTAAGCCTTTTTAGGCGTCTTAAAGTTTTCGGCTGATTTTTGCATTTGACGTTTCCTGGCAAAATGCTAAAACAATAATCTTTTTCGGAGGTGAATTTCGTTAGCGCCATCGTCTTCTACGGGTCGAATTACGAACTTATAGGGATTCCAGCGCTCTCCGGAGACGTTTAAGCCTTTTTAGGCGTCTTAAAGTTTTCGGCTGATTTTTGCATTTGACGTTTCCTGGCAAAATGCTAAAACAATAATCTTTTTTCGGAGGTGAATTTCGTTAGCGCCATCGTCTTCTACGGGTCGAATTACGAACTTATAGGGATTCCAGCGCTCTCCGGAGACGTTTAAGCCTTTTTTAGGCGTCTTAAAGTTTTCGGCTGATTTTTGCATTTTACGTTTCCTGGCAAAATGCTAAAACAATAATCTTTTTCGGAGGTGAATTTCGTTAGCGCCATCGTCTTCTACGGGTCGAATTACGAACTTATAGGGATTCCAGCGCTCTCCGGAGACGTTTAAGCCTTTTTAGGCGTCTTAAAGTTTTCGGCTGATTTTTGCATTTGACGTTTCCTGGCAAAATGCTAAAACAATAATCTTTTCGGAGGTGAATTTCGTTAGCGCCATCGTCTTCTACGGGTCGAATTACGAACTTATAGGGATTCCAGCGCTCTCCGGAGACGTTTAAGCCTTTTTAGGCGTCTTAAAGTTTTCGGCTGATTTTTGCATTTTACGTTTCCTGGCAAAATGCTAAAACAATAATCTTTTTCGGAGGTGAATTTCGTTAGCGCCATCGTCTTCTACGGGTCGAATTACGAACTTATAGGGATTCCAGCGCTCTCCGGAGACGTTTAAGCCTTTTTTAGGCGTCTTAAAGTTTTCGGCTGATTTTTGCATTTGACGTTTCCTGGCAAAATGCTAAAACAATAATCTTTTTCGGAGGTGAATTTCGTTAGCGCCATCGTCTTCTACGGGTCGAATTACGAACTTATAGGGATTCCAGCGCTCTCCGGAGACGTTTAAGCCTTTTTAGGCGTCTTAAAGTTTTCGGCTGATTTTTGCATTTTACGTTTCCTGGCAAAATGCTAAAACAATAATCTTTTTCGGAGGTGAATTTCGTTAGCGCCATCGTCTTCTACGGGTCGAATTACGAACTTATAGGGATTCCAGCGCTCTCCGGAGACGTTTAAGCCTTTTTAGGCGTCTTAAAGTTTTCGGCTGATTTTTGCATTTTACGTTTCCTGGCAAAATGCTAAAACAATAATCTTTTTCGGAGGTGAATTTCGTTAGCGCCATCGTCTTCTACGGGTCGAATTACGAACTTATAGGGATTCCAGCGCTCTCCGGAGACGTTTAAGCCTTTTTAGGCGTCTTAAAGTTTTCGGCTGATTTTTGCATTTGACGTTTCCTGGCAAAATGCTAAAACAATAATCTTTTTCGGAGGTGAATTTCGTTAGCGCCATCGTCTTCTACGGGTCGAATTACGAACTTATAGGGATTCCAGCGCTCTCCGGAGACGTTTAAGCCTTTTTAGGCGTCTTAAAGTTTTCGGCTGATTTTTGCATTTGACGTTTCCTGGCAAAATGCTAAAACAATAATCTTTTTCGGAGGTGAATTTCGTTAGCGCCATCGTCTTCTACGGGTCGAATTACGAACTTATAGGGATTCCAGCGCTCTCCGGAGACGTTTAAGCCTTTTTAGGCGTCTTAAAGTTTTCGGCTGATTTTTGCATTTTACGTTTCCTGGCAAAATGCTAAAACAATAATCTTTTTCGGAGGTGAATTTCGTTAGCGCCATCGTCTTCTACGGGTCGAATTACGAACTTATAGGGATTCCAGCGCTCTCCGGAGACGTTTAAGCCTTTTTAGGCGTCTTAAAGTTTTCGGCTGATTTTTGCATTTTACGTTTCCTGGCAAAATGCTAAAACAATAATCTTTTTCGGAGGTGAATTTCGTTAGCGCCATCGTCTTCTACGGGTCGAATTACGAACTTATAGGGATTCCAGCGCTCTCCGGAGACGTTTAAGCCTTTTTAGGCGTCTTAAAGTTTTCGGCTGATTTTTGCATTTTACGTTTCCTGGCAAAATGCTAAAACAATAATCTTTTTCGGAGGTGAATTTCGTTAGCGCCATCGTCTTCTACGGGTCGAATTACGAACTTATAGGGATTCCAGCGCTCTCCGGAGACGTTTAAGCCTTTTTAGGCGTCTTAAAGTTTTCGGCTGATTTTTGCATTTTACGTTTCCTGGCAAAATGCTAAAACAATAATCTTTTTCGGAGGTGAATTTCGTTAGCGCCATCGTCTTCTACGGGTCGAATTACGAACTTATAGGGATTCCAGCGCTCTCCGGAGACGTTTAAGCCTTTCTTAGGCGTCTTAAAGTTTCCGGCTGATTTTTGCATTTTACGTTTCCTGGCAAAATGCTAAAACAATAATCTTTTTCGGAGGTGAATTTCGTTAGCGCCATCGTCTTCCACGGGTCGAATTACGAACTTATAGGGATTCCAGCGCTCTCCGGAGACGTTTAAGCCTTTCTTAGGCGTCTTAAAGTTTTCGGTTGATTTGTGCATTTGACGTTTCCTGGCAAAATGCTAAAACAATAATCTTTTTCGGAGATGAATTTCGTTAGCGCTATCGTCTTCTACGGGTCGAATTACGAACTTATAGGGATTCCAGCGCTCTCCCGAGACGTTTAAACCTTTTTAGGCGTCTTAAAGTTTTCGGCTGATTTTTGCGTTTGACGTTTCCTGGCAAAATGCTAAAACAATAATCTTTTTCGGAGGTGAATTTCGTTAGCGCCATCGTCTTCTACGGGTCGAATTACGAACTTATAGGGATTCCAGCGCTCTCCGGAGACGTTTAAGCCTTTTTAGGCGTCTTAAAGTTTTCGGCTGATTTTTGCATTTTACGTTTCCTGGCAAAATGCTAAAACAATAATCTTTTTCGGAGGTGAATTTCGTTAGCGCCATCGTCTTCTAGGGGTCGAATTACGAATTTATAGGGATTCCAGTGCTCTCCGGAGACGTTTAAGCCTTTTTAGACGTCTTAAAGTTTTCGGCTGATTTTTGCATTTTACGTTTCCTGGCAAAATGGTAAAACAATAATCTTTTTCGGAGGTGAATTTCGTTAGCGCCATCGTCTTCTACGGGTCGAATTACGAACTTATAGGGTTTCCAGCGCTCTCCGGAGACGTTTGTTCGCAGTTTCGTTGGTAGGCTCGTTCGTAGTAGCGTTCGCAGTCTCGTTCCTAGTCTTTGTTGTAGTCTTAATTGTCGTCGTAGTCTTGGACGTAGCCTTGGTGGTAGTCGCAATCGTAGTTCTTGTCGCAGTCCTAGTCTCGGTCGTAGTCGTATTCCCAATCACAATCGTAGTCTCGGTGGTAGCTTTAATCGTATTCTTGGGCGTAGCTTTGTTTGTAGTCTTCATCGTAGTTTTGGTCATACCCCTAGCGGCAGTCTCGTTTGGAGTCCTTGTCGAAGTCGCAGTCTTGGTGATAATCTAGGTACCAGTCATGGTCAAATGCTTGGTTGTTGTCTCAATCGTAGTATTGGTCGTAGTCTCAATAGTAGTCTTTGTTGTAGTGGTATTTTTGGTTGTAGTTCGTAGTTTAGTTCATAATCTTTCTCGAGATCATTGTTTCGATAATATCCTTTATTGTAATGGCGATTATAGTCTTATGTTATAGTATTTGTGGCCGTGCTTATGATGATAGTTATGACCATGATTATGCGATGCCTATGATCAGGACCCATTCATGGTCATGTCTATGTTGATGTTTTTGACTATAACCATGTCTATGAACATATCTATGACAATGCCTATAACCACGCTCATGGTTAACATGCAACAAACAACCATGTTCATAGCGATATGACGATGACTGTGATCATGCCTACGACAATGCCGATGATGACGATGACTATGTTGTGCGTATGACCAACACCCATCCATGGCCAGCTCTATGACCATATTTATGACTATGACCATGCCTGCCACCATAACTATGACGATGCATTATTGTATTAGTATTTCATAGTTACTGTAGTTCGTGCTGTTTCGTGGTGTACGGTAGTTCATCGTAGTATATGGTGGTCTGTGGAACGTCCGAGTTTGTGATCTGTGTCTCCGTAGTGGTCTATAGTCTTCACGGATCGGGGTTCTCCAATTGAGCACTTACATTCCCCCGTCTCGTCCAGTAGTTCACCTGTCAGCCTGCCCCCATTTCCGTTTACTTGTATTTCTATTTGGATGTACCCTGTCTATCTGTCCTGTTCTCCGTACCTTTACCTGTCCGTCCTATTTTTTTGTAAAAGAAAGAGTGTGAAGAGTAAAAATATCATCAACAGTGAATACAAATGACCCGCATTATAAAGTACACATGGAAAGCAGCCTAGCAGATAAAAACACTAAAGAAGAGCTAGTTGAATCGGTTTGTATGGAGGAAGAAAGGTTTACTAGAAAGTTAATGGAAGTTAAAAGAAGCAAGAAAATGAAAAGGGGGCTACCCAGAAAAATATGACTATATGGAGTTGCCGACAGAGGAGAAGCTTTGGAAGAGGTCAAAAGGTTAACAGAAGTAGGGTACAAAGAATGGAAAAGAAAAAGAAAAATTGAGTTAAAATAGATTAACGAAAAAAATTACAAATTGATACTTGTATCTCCACCAATTATTCTCTACTTCGATGCGAGTTTTAGAGAATGCTTGTGAGTCTCTAGTGAGATGACCGGTTTCATTGCTATTGTGAGCTGTTGTTATTATGCGGTGCTCTGTAACTGGTTATTACCTAACCCTAAGACAACTATACCCGTACAAACGCTCTGTTCTACATTGAATACATGCAGGTGCAGAATCGTGCGGCAATTTACATGTGATAGTTAGTTCTATATTACCTAATTAGGAAATTCGGTTATCACTGGAGGTATGCGAAGTCCTTGTATTCAGGTGATTTTCCTTCAGTCCGAGAGTTTCGGCAATCATGATGCAAAGATGTACATTATGCTCTAAGTATTTCCTTCTGGAGAATCTTCCCCTACTTGTTGATATAAACGCATTTGATGGCGTTATCACTACCTCCTATTAGAAAATGAATGCGGCCGTATCCGCAAACCGATATATGTAGGTACATATGTATTAAACAACACCTCGTGTATTTTATTGTGTACATTGGAGATGTCTCGCGAGTATTTGCTTATCGGTTTGGAGCCAACATGACGGTGTTTATTCTATAAAAGTTTGTGTGTATGGGAAGATAGTCGACTCTCACATCTCCCAATCGCACGTACACACGACTCCGACTGTTTTGTGGCCATATGAATGTACTGAGTGAAGCGACCGACTGCGTGAATATTCACTACTTATCAAGCAAATTACGAAACATCCAACGGGTTCGCCTTTTTACAAAAAGAGGACGAACAGATCCCATAGCATATGTACGCATTTCTCTGTCTCTGTGTACGGCTTTAAATATGTTCCTGACAAGAAAGGGATCTTTGTTATTAAGGATTGTTGTCTGATTAATATAGAGTTCTACGAAAAGTTTCTTCTTAGTATTTCCTCTTGTGAAATTTGTACTATTCTGTTTGCTTCTATTACGTCCATGTGATCGTCAGAGACTTTTTCTGTGCCCTTTGCGGTATTTTGTTTTCTACTCCTCAATATGTCACTCATTGTCCGTATTTTCATTTTTTTCTGATACAAATCTCGTTTGTTCTGATTTTGGCTTGTTTGCTTGCTAACCTATTCCTATCGAAGACCGCCGACTACTCTACATACTTTGCTTGGTTCTTGACCTTAATGCTCCTATCTTGACTAGTATTTAAATGTCATGATTAGGGAAAGATAATCGCGTCGTCCCAGCATGGCCTTAACAGCTGGAGCAGCCAATCATTGATGAATGTGTACGAATTTGACTGATGTTTACACATCGGATCGGACAGGCGCGTGCCGAGTTCCATTGGCTGCTCCAGCGGTTACGGATGCCGGGACGACACGATTATCTTACTGTAGTTATGACTTGCCGTACTAGATTGCTGACGATAATCAATTTGAATTTCACTGATTCTCAAGTTATCGCTACTGATTTTGTTTGTTTGATATTTCCATGTAGAATCGTTTTCTTTTCTGGAGAAATGATTACAACAATCTTTGTAAATCGCCCTTGCTTTTAGCTGTAATTATTACATGGTCAGCGTAACACGAAATCATTATATCCCTACTTGTGAGTCTATATTCTCTTATAAGTTTTTAATATTATTAAATGTAATTTCAGCTGATTTCCTATTTTAAATCTATTCCGTTTTCGTTATAACATTTTTCAACAAAATTATTCCCTCGCCCAGTGTCAAATTTTATTCCCGGCTGATTTATATGAATTTGTAACACCCGGAGGTCAGTGTTTCCTTGGATATTTCTTGTAACTGATTGTCGTACACGTCATCAACCTGAGTAAGTCAAAGTCTCCATTCATCCTGTTTTTCCGGTGTTTCGAATTCAGGGACTGGTTATCCACCGCGCCGAATCCAACAGCCGCTTTTCGGCAACTGCTTTTCCGACTGTCACGAACCCAAGATTTTCACCGCTTCTACTACGGATCCAGCTGCCCGGCCGTTCCGAACCTGTTACTTTTGTAGTTTGTACCGTTTGCACCGAATCCGGTGACTTTCGTTGTTTCCGTATTATTTTTCGTTTATTCCGAATTAAGTAACCGTTGTTATTTTCCGATTGTTCCGGGTCCAACTACACCGTCCATTCATTCCGTTGTCGCTCTCTCCACCGTTTGGTAGACTATTTCCGAATAGTTCGTTCCTGCGAATGTTATTTTCTTTCTTCCCCAATGTTTTCCTAGTTGTGTCAAATTCGTGGGATTTCCAACTTTGTCAGTGAAACGTTATCGTCCGCTGCTTATTCAAATTGTACTAACCATTTGATAACAACTTCCTTCTTAATACTGCCAGAACTGTAGTAAGAACTATTTCCGCACTTTATTGTAACTTAATATTGTGCATACCTGTACATGTTTGTTGTACAAAATATGTTCTACAAATACTTTTATTTTGCAATGATTCGACAATCTGATGTTAGTTTTCTATAGTTTGCCATGATTTTCTCTTGATTTAATTATTGGAAATAAGCTTTACCTTGTACAGACGTCATTGCTTCTTAAATGAACTCGCCTTAACCTGCCGAAGTTATGTGGAAGAGATAGATCAAATCTTTGGTATCATAATTGTTCCGTGTTTTCCTTTTTATTGGATTATAAAACCTTTTTCTACTCTCACCATCCGTACACGAAGAGCGCGACTATGGCTACTACAGGATTCTGTGGCAACGTACGTTATGCACTTCTATAAAAAGAAATAGCTGCAAAAATGCGTAATACGTACATAATGGGAGAACTCATAATCGATGTGATTGGAGGTCATCTGACATCCTTGGACTTCATCGATTATTACTAGATCTGGCGCCCGAGCTCCGAGCGATTTATATTTACCGCCCACGAGTTTGGGATAGAAGTTATATACTAAAAAGAAAGAAAACACGTTACGGTGTGCTCAATAGACTTTGCAAAAATAGACAATAGTGTAGTTCCCCAACAGAAAGACGCTTTCACTTCTTTAACCTTTTAATGACGTATTTTACTGTTGACAGACGGAAACAAAAAAATATCATTTCGACTTAAACGGGATTATACAACTTATGCATCAAATTAAACAGAAAGAGTTCATGCCAAATAAACCAAAATTTGTAAGAGAAAATATTCTCCTACTATCAGAAAAGCCAAAATTAATATTTGAAGTTTCGCCAGGAACCGATGGAGTACTTCTGAAAGTACATATGTTTACTGTTTAGACGAAGAAAAGTAAAATTCGGCCCATATATTTAGCAAGCTCAACTGGATATTGCTGTAGGTCGTGTTGGTTTAATTCCGATTGGCTACTTTCTATCGAATATTGACTCCTTCATGCCGTAAATCGTTGTTAGGTCACCGAGAGGTGTTTCGACACTCGCAGTAATAATTTCCATCTGTTCTCATAAATAAATTAGGACACAAACCAACACTTTTATTTGCCCATTTTTTCTATCATTCGCTTTTTCTTTTCAACTTCTCAATGTATTATTCTCTTCTATGATGTGAATAATTTGACGCATAAGTTATGAAAAATACATACATACCTAATGATGTCATCGGCGTTTAGCTACTTTAGCTTTCACGTTGGTTTTCCTCATTTCCAGCATTAACTAACTATTCGATGCCTCTCTAGGGCGATGGTAACAAAATGACAGTAATCCCAAACATCCAACTACTGTTTTGTTTCAAGCTCATATGAATAAATCTAAGTTGCCGGTAACAAATTTTGAAGCACTATGATTGAAGTCTCTTAGAAATGTCCGCTCTATTCAACAGTGGCCATTTTTTGAGCTTGGGTTAAGTTGTATTAACCTTCCTATACTCACGTCAAAATGAAAGACGTATACTATACTATATAAGTCGGTCTCACAGACCGTATGCGTGAGTATAGGAAGGTTAAAAGATCATATAATTTAACCGAAGCACAAATTAAATTGTTAAAACCCTATCTACATAATATTTTAATAGATAAATGTTTCTGCAAATCATTGATGTCGATTTCATGTCAATAACAAGGATCGGCTTTATTTCACAATAAGTGAAATGTATGTACATATAGCGTCGATGTTTTGTCCATTGAAACAGTCAATCTACGAAATTCATAATCCAAACTGACTTCAATTCCTAAAACCAGCGACAAATTGTCGTTTTCGACAATGCTTGCTTACCAATAGTTCAATGGGAAGAATTCATACGTGATCTTCGTATCTTGCAGTTTTTTATCTGTTTTCTTTTGCTCTACTCTACGTGTCTTCTTCTATAATTGACTGTCTTGACTTGTATTTATTTTATAATTTTATTCGAGTTATATCATATTGAAAATGATTTGTCGCTATGTTATACGTTACTTACTTATCCGTTATTGTCTTAATTTGTCTAAATTTTCTTCATTTCAGATTGAATGAAACCGCAACATCGGGGTACATCTTCGTCGCTGGATCTACCATAACATCATTATGGCAAGTATGCCATGTGCTCAGAAGTGACTTTGGGAAAATCGTTAGTAACTCTTTGACTTAGTAAGTTATGTATATGAAAGAAGCAATGCTATTGTTACTGTGGAAAATTTGTTTTCGTCAATTTAAAAAAAAATCACGATGTACTATAGACGTAAATTGTGTAAGTAAGTGTATGTTATTGTAATTATTATTATAATACAAAATAAAGGAACGATAGAGAGTAAAAATTGTTTTCTTTATGTATATCTAGCGCCTGTCAATAGTTCCTACCAATCTAATCTATCGGGAGGATATCACTTCCATAACACAACAAGTATTAAGTAAGGATTTGTAAAAATACAGTTATTTCAACAAATCCGACAGTAGCAATACTAAGAAATGGCTATAATATATGCCGTGAAATCTATCAGATATATTTTTCAAGGGGATAAAGTACCATGTTACAAGCTGCAGTTCTCACTAGGCTTATTATCCATGAAATACAAGTAGGATGTGATTGAATTTATATCTGAAATACGCACATAAATGCTAAGATGTTAAAGCACAAGACATCCACAAACGCAGTGCCCGTTTTATATCTCCAAAGCGTAGTATGGTAGATCTGAGGGAAAATTGTATTGTTAAAAGTTATTCATAAGAATGGAGGAACGTGCAGAATTGTGAGAATTTCTTGAAACAAATTTATTACGAACATTGTATAAAATAAGATTAGAAAATTACCAGAAGAACCTGCGTCAGTGGACAAAAGACCAAAGAAAGTGTTTGAAATTTAGGATTCCAATGGTATGGAGGGAACCATGAAACCATTTGGACGATTGTTACTTTTGTCTAGTGAATATAAAGGGTATTAATCGGAATAATCGACATAAGTGGACATATCCCAATTTGGATTCAGCGAGAAGACCTATTTCACACTCAAAAGAAATTCCAGTTCCAATATTTAGTCACCTACATATATATACCAGAGGATGATGATGAAATGTCTTCTTGTGAACATGACAGAAGTGACTATGAAGGAGACTCAACCTGTCCAGAAAGGTTTACTCAGGAATAATTAAATGACCTTATTAAAGACTTAAACCTTTCAAAGGAGTCTTCAGAGTTGCCTGCTTCTAGACTTAATGAAAAAAATCGTTTTTTCCGGAAACAAAAATTACGTATTACCGTAACAGAATAAAAGATTTCCTGCCATTTTATTCTCAGGAACATAACTTGGTATTTTGCAACTACATAAAGCACTGTTACAAAAAAATGGGTATATCAGAGTACACATCAACTGCTTGGCGACTTTTTATAGATAGTTCCGGAAGAAGTTTGTTGAAGTGTGTTCTTCTACACAATGGAAACAAATATGGAAGTATTCCAATTGGACATTCCACAAAAATAGAAGAGCATTATAAAACAATATCTCTACTTCTGAAAAAGTTAACTATTACACAAATGGGTGGGTAATATGCGTTGATCTAAAAATGATAAATTTCCTTTTAGAACAGCAATGTGAATGTACAAAATATCCTTGTTTCTTGTGTCTTTGGAACAGCAGAGCGAAAGATCAACATTGGATACAAACAAATTGGCCTAACAGAGACGCTCTAGTAAATGGAAAAGCCAATGTTATTAATGAAGCATAAGCAGAACGAGAAAAATATTTTACCTCCCTTGCACATTAAATTAGGGCTAATGCAACAATTTGTGAAAGTTTTAGATCAAAATGGTCTTTGTTTTAAATACTTGGCAAATTAGTTCCCTGCAATCAGTAATGAAAAATTAAAAGCAGGATAGCCCTCACCACAAGACCCACACTTTACAGAATCAATGACCGATCAGAAATTACTTCATAATTTGTAAGTCTCAAAGACAGGAAGGTTCTCCTAGAACGACAAACGATTCTTGGGGCAATTTCCGGCGAAAGGATTAGGTCTTTTCTTTATTGAGTAATATCTTTAGATATTTTTGTCTGTTGAAATTTTGATACACCTTCTCTTGATAAATATCTTTCTATGGCTAAGAGTAATATAGAAATGCATCTTACTCATTTAGCTGCTCTAATAATGGCTTTAATACACAAATTCATACATAACTTTTTATTTAACCCTCCGTCCGATAAATGGTTCCAGCCAGACCTTTTTCGTTTTCAATCGTTAATTAAGTATATTTCTTGTTTATCTATCGACTTGGGCTTCCAGGTACCTTCCTGGAATTTTATTGGCTATCGATCTAGACATATAGCAATAAGGATTTAGTCTTCGCGAAGAACGAAAAAGGACGTTTTAAAATCTCATCTTCGGTCCGACAGATGGTATCTGGCTAGATCCCTTACATTTTGTATGAAAATGCTTCGAATATGATACATTTTGGTGATTCTACTTGGTCTTTTTGCACTTTTATGTTGTAATTATCCACTCTAGCTTCCTTTTAAGCTCACGCATATGGGCCTCGTATATATATATACATGGTCTGTTATGAAAGTAATGCGCATCTTTTGAGAAAAATAGATTCGTTGATCTTACTGGTACAAATGTTTAAAATTCTTCGAAATAGTCCCCTCCTGCATCGATGCACTTGCGGAGACGTACTTGGACTAGCTTGCGTCGGCACTGTTCGGTCCAATAGAAAATTCCTCCCTGAAGAAGTGAAGAAGAATGCTTCTCGTCCTATACTGTCATCTGTGTTTGGTTTTCATGAAAACTTGGTTTCGCTTTGTAGCTACGTGCCGAAAAGGAACAGGGCTGTGAATTTGCTCTCCACTGTGTATTATACGAAATGTTGTGAAGGCGAGACAATGAAACCAGAGGCAATTTTGTTTTACAATGCGAATAAAGCCGGCGTCGATTGTATGGACCAAATGGCTACTCATTTTACAACAAAACGGCCAACCAGACGTTGGACTTTGGCATTTTTCTTCAACATGTTGGATGTTATGGCATTGGCTGCCTATTGCATTTGCAAAGAAGTCGATGGGACCAATAAAAATGACGCTAGACGCACTTTTCTATATACTTTATCCAGAACATTGGTCCTTCCAAATGTTGACAATCGCATGACGTTGACGTTGACGTTGACATCGCATCACGTAATGAAGCATTTTACTGTTCGTTCGGCTATTGAATCGTTCTTCGGTAGATTAATAAACATTCCAAGAAGTATTGTGGCAACTCCTGCCAGTAGCGCCGATACACTCACAGCCAAGAGAGACTGCAAAATTTGTTCACACGGAGAGGAAAAAGTTCGCCGAAAAACTCGTTTTTTCTGTTCAATGTGTTCAGCACATTCTAAAGTTCGATATTCATGTTTTTCATGCATTCTTTGTACTTCTGAGAACCCATGAGAGAGTTCGAATCATAATTAATAAAAAAACGTTGTAATCCCTTCTTGTCAACATCAAACAACATTGATTTTAACTCTGAGAAAAGTAAGAAATAAAAAATATATACCTGGTTTGTATTAAAATGAATTTTGCACCACTAATTCGCACCAAAATGCAAAGAAATGCATGTTAATGTGTAGGGGTCTGGCGAGACACCATCCATCGGACCGAAGGTATTAGAATATCTGTCGGACGGAGGGTTAACGTGGTTTGCTATGGCATACAAAAAGTTTTCATCAGAATATTTATTAACCAAGAAATTTAGTTGGATACCATCTCCACCAAAGCTTTTTTAGTATGACATAGTTTTCAAATCATGGTCCATGTCAAGTTAATTAAGAAGTGATCTATATATGTAGTATTCTTAGCCACAAAAATATAGGACATGAGCCATAATCCCTGTACTACTTCTTGAGATAGAAACAAACTGTAGTACTTCCTATATGTCTCACAGCTCCATTTAGTCATGGACAACGATCTGCTGTAGTACGTGCTGGTAATGAGAGTGGTTTTGTTGTTGGAATAAAATAAACAGTTTTGTTGGAGAAAAACGGATATTATAATTTGGGTAGGTATGTTAAAGCGAGATTCTGACGAGATCTATTACACTTGGTATCCAGTAAATTGTGTCTTCTAACACAGTTTGTCCGTTTTGTGGAATTACGTTGTTTAATATACTCTGAAGTGTATTACGGTAGTCTATTATAGGTTTTTGTAATTCTGATCAATTTAGACAAATATATCAGTATACCAAACAGAAATCCCTAACAATGACGATGTGGCAATATACATAGATCCGATTTCCAATAATAAACATTAGTAATTTATTAGATCGAAATAATAATTGATATAATGTACCTAACTCTTAACACTGCTTCCCTATTTTAAGCCTAAATATGTTATACGACTTAAACGGTTCCCCAGTCCCCACGAATGGTGTTAAACGTTAATGTTTGAACCTTAACCTCTTTCTTTGCCTTGATGAAATTTTCGTTCTATCATTAGTTTTTGTATCAACGAGGTCGTAATAATTCTGCCGCTTCATCTACTTCTATCTTTCAAAATTAATCTTCTGACGGTGTATCTTCCTCAGTATGTACACGTATTTGAGCTAGGCCATATATTTGCATAAGTTACCGTTACTTCTTAATTATTTCTGACATTAATATTAACAATAGTCATAATTCTGAATTAATTTGATACGTTTCGCCTGTCCGCAAACTGCCAAGTGCAGCAAGTTTCATTGGAGACGTAACTGTAGATAAATAATTTATGTAAATCCCGGCTCGTTTTCCATTTCTTTTTCTTAGAGCTAACGGTTTAACATAACCGTTTACTAGATATAATACATTATATACAAAAAGGAACGCTGAAAGAGATATAATAAAATAGGAAGGCTATCGTATTCTCAGCTCTTTATTTGCTCATTACCTAGTGATGAGTTTTGTATCCTAATAGCGCAACTGGATTTTTTTGGTTTGGTTTATTTCGCAAGGAAAATGCGCTCGGTTACACTAAATTTATGAGACTAGTGTCTTTTGTAATAGCAGTCGCTTTATTGTTGGTATAAACCTGGATGATTGTTAGTGTCGCTTACAAATTTTTGATATTGTTGACACTAACAAACTAGAATCACGCATTCGAACCTTCTGATTTTTCTGATTTGATTTATACATTAACCGTTTGTCTTCCTACAATACTCAGCCTTGGGATGCAGCAGAAGCGGTTTTTCTTGTAGATCAATGAATCACTAATCTCCTTATAATATAGCATGAGCCCACACAATACAGTATTACGGGTAATTCTCTATTGACGTACAAACTGATTTATACCATTGGTTTAAGCAATCCACGTATAGAAAAGTGATATTGTATCATCAAATTTTATACTATCAGCTCTGCAAAAGTATGATATTTTCCTTGTTTGATATTTTAGTGCCAATTTTAAGTTTAACGAAATGCCTCATTCTAGGCCTATTGCAATAGCTAAATCATTGTGCCCTATATTTAATTTTTGGTTTCTTATAAAGATTGATATCGGAATTTTCTTCTCAGATCTTCGAAATTAATTTTTAAAAGTATGAAATAAGCTTCCTCAGTCGTTGGAATTTGCTTGGCAATGACTCTGTTAGGGCTATAATTGAAATTGTTGAGATTAGCTTTCGAACTATCACATTTCAACTTCAGTCAAAGATGGTAACAGTTGGATCCAGTTCTAAAACCCTTACATTTATTTGCGTACAAACAACATAAAAATACTTAGTTGTCGAATGGGTGTAGTAAGAGTAGTACAGTCCACCTGACCTGAAGATGTGTACAGGTCTTATGAGAACTAACTTCAGGGTTATCAAATCATCTGATCATACTTCATGTGTCTAAGAACACTTGCGTTTGATACAAGATGCAACATCGCAACTGGATATAGATATGGTGTTATTGATAAATTACAGTGACAGTAAGAGATGCAAAGCCCCTTTTCATTTCAAACCACACATCAGTGGCGACTATTGATGACTAATTGTGTAGGCAGCCGCAAGGACAGTATTTGTTCATATATATGTAGATATCTTTTATCAATATGCAATTGTCACTGATACACGAGGATATACGAACCTGTTCCTGCCACAGATATTCCTACTGTTCACATTCAAAATTAATGCTGTAACGGATCCAGTGGATAGATAAAAGGAAGATGGAGAAGCCAAAAGCAGATATATATCCTGTTTTGGGCTTCTCCATCTCCATTCTTTATTATTAAATCGCGATAAAGAATTAGGCACATACCCATATACTGTTTTTGGCTTACAATTAGCCACGTTAACTTTATCTTATACGTATCCGTTATTTCTGTTCATTCTAATTCATACTTTTCTAGTAATTAATCATATACAATCCTTAAGTATTACACAGTTCAGTTTAACCGTATATTGAATTGTGCTCCAAGTAATTATTTCAGCAAAAAATTATTACTGTTAATGTTAGGTGAGTTTTATCGCGAATTGAAGAGATTTGGAACTTCCAAACAGTGCTCCGTAGCTCTGGGCTATATAAGTAGAAGGTAATTGGGTTCCACGTACATGTTATTACAAGTTACCTTTATCTTGTCTGCATTGACACAATTTTGACAAATTTGACTTTTGAAACTGACTAACTCCTTCCAGCATAATCTAACAATGCAATACCACAATACACTGCATTGGTAGGAATATATCGGTATGTTAGTGCCTATTTGGCTTGCACACTAGACACACAACACGCACGCAAACAATCTTACAGGAGGCGTATCTATCATTAGTTGAAAATTATAGGAACCAAAAGAAGAAAGAAGTGCTCGCCTCAACGAAAAGTTCAACTAAAAGAATAACTTCTTACTGTAGTTAGTATACAACTTCCGTGTTAATTTAATGGAGAATCCTCCCCTCATTCCAGCTGGCTTGACCTTATAAGAAGATTCTATTGAAATCTGTGGTAAAGCGTATAAGAGACTTTTTCTCTAGAGACATTTATATTTGAACAGAATTTGGCTGGAAAACAGTGTTCCTGGGTTTTTGTTTCAGAAACAGTTACGGGAGAGAATGATACTTTCAGTCCGTAGAGTTTATCTGCAAAATTTTTGAGATGCAATTCATTGTGAATCAGAACGAAATTAATTAATTATACAACTACTACCGATAAGTAATTTCTGTTGTCTCTACTAAAAAGGAAAGCTTTCGATCGCATAAGTCAACCAAATTCTAAAACTTTAGGTAAACATTCCATTCCAATACTATAAAATCATTTTATTTTGGTGCTTTAAGGGAGAGAAGTACCCCTTGAAGGTTATACAGGAATTTAGTTTTGGGCCCAAAACCAAAATTTTGCGTAACTTGTATATTCATGACTTTTCCATCAATGGCTTCGCAATCGAGGTATTTCGACGCGCTTTCTAAGTGGAACATCCTGTACAATTTTGAATCCTTTTCCCTCTTAAAGAGAAATTCAGCACCAAAATAAAATGGTTTGGTACTAAGAGCATAAGCGTCTAGGTTTACCTAAAGCTTCAGAATTGTTTTAATGTGCGCGATTGATAACTTTTCTTCTAAGTTAAATACGCCAAAAATATTTGGATATTATATGTATATATATATATATATATATACCTGGATTTCGTTTGTTGCATGATGTAATTACAAATCTGCTAACGGACTTGAGAACCTCATGGTATTGACCTGCTCTAGAACTTACGATAAATATGTTTCCCAAGGGATGTAATACATTGGGAGAAAAGGTTGACCGCTAATGCATTCTGATGTCTTTAGTAAACCCAATTCGAACTTTTATCTTGATCATCTCGTCCCCATGTACTGGAGAAATGGAATTAGTTCAACAAATTCCGAATTTCGTCTTCCAGCACTTCATTGCTGCCAGCTAAAGAAAAACAATTCTTATTCTTGAACAAGGGAGATACTTTTGTTCCTTACTGTTTCATAGAACCTATTCAATTCAGTTTGTTATCTTGCATACGAATTATCATCCATCCGGTCAATGAAAATCCGGGCTTTTTGATGTTTCGACTTTTCGTGGCGATGTGCTATCTCGTGTCCTTGGGAAATGAAGTACAGTATAGTCGCGATTTAGTGAACTCCGGTTTGAATGAACTACCCGCTCCAATGAACGACCAAAATTTTACATTACGTCGCGATATGACAAACATTGAAAAGCCCCGATGCAATGAACAACACTTAACCATAATAACGCAGGTTTAATGTCGGGACTTTCCTGAATGTATTTCACTGTATAAATAGCACTCGTCGAATAACGTTAGCAGTGCCATCCTGATTTATAATCTTATGTAAACTTGTTGCAAAATGGTAATTGCAGTGAGTTGTGTTAGTATTAATGTTTATTCTTATGTGTATTAGATATATGTAAATAATATAATAAAAGCAAGTAAGTAAATTGGTTGTTATTTGAAATTTTAATTTAAAATGTCGCAAATACTTGAATGCCAAAAAAGAAGAAAACACAGTAACAGAATTAGCGAAGAATTATGGAGTAGCAAAATTTACTATATGCGGAATAAAGAAGAAAAGACACGTGATCTCTGAGAGAGTTACAAAACATTTGCGCGTTCAGGTAAACTGAAAATTTAAAAAATGTTTACCTATGCAAATATGGAAAAAGCCTTATATAAATGGTCTATGAAATTAAGAGAAAGAAATGCTCCAGTAATTGGAATTATGTTACAGGAAAAAGCAAAAGTTCTACAAAAGAAAAATGGATGAAACATCGTTGTGTACTGCCACTAATAGTTGGTTGAATAGATTTGAACAATGCAATGGAATACAACTTTTAACAATATCGGGCGAAAAATTATCATCTCATCCAGAGTGGGTAGATCCATTTAAACAAACACTAAAAAATTAAATTGAAGAGCTGGCCGTTTTGCCAGATATAATATACATATATTGCTGATGGATCGGGACTTTGCTGGAAGCTTTTACCGGACGAGACCTACGCAGCAAATACAAAAGGAATTTACCGGCAGAAAAATTGCAGACCAAAGAACTGCATTCTTATTGTGCACGAATGCAAAGGAAATCATAAGCTGAAGCCTTTGGTGATAGACAAATCTAAAAGCTCAAGATGCTCGGAATTTTAATCGTACCATTTATTACCAAGACGGCATGGAAGACAGCTGAAATATTAAGAAGCCGGTTCCATTATGTATTTATTCCCGAAGTGAGTGTAAAATTTATAGAATCATTGAAACTTTGTTAACGTTTCTCTCTCCTTAGGTACGGAGGTACACTGAAGGAGTTAAAGAGTGATGATGGTTTTATTAGTGTTATGCCACCTAAGATTACCCCTCTCATACAACCTTTGGATCAGAATCCAGTAAGAATAACCAAGCTTCTCTATCGGAGAAACTTATTAACGCAACTGCTAGCAAAAGATACAAACATGCCTCATTACAAAATTACAACTTAAGGAATGCTGTGTTAAATCTTATAATGATATGGAACAGTTTGAAACTAACTCTCATAGAGAAATGTTGACACATTATTATACCTACAAAAGAAGATGACGAAGAAAATATCCCACTGACTGTGAGTGAATTAAGATGAAAATTCTTCGGTGATTAAACACCTAATGCAGGCAGAATGGTTATAAATCTTTTGCAACATATTGAATCAAATGTGAGTAGAATCGTTAAGAATATGGGCGCTTTTTTTCTTCTTTCCAACTTCAACCTCCGAAATAGTCAATCCGCCGTGCAAAAATTAGTTCACTAAATCGCGACTCTGCTGTATTGTTAAATCATTTCAGCTCGATTATCTAACTAAGGGCAAAACGCATTTTAGCTTGCTAGTTTATTCTAGATAGAGCTTTAGCAAGAAAGAGAACCTATTCGCTGGAATTGAATTCATAATAATATAACACATTTAATTTATGTATTCAGGCTCCCTAAAAGTGATAAAACTTAAGCAAGATTTCCCTTACTTAGCGGTGCGTTTTTACATCCACAATTTTCGATAAGTATCATATAAAATATAAAATTCAAGTAGTGTATGACGGTGGAAGCACTAAAAGCATTGTCATCCTTCGTGGCAAACAAGTTTATACTTAATATCGCTTTAGTAGTAAACGTTACCTGCTCTTCATATTGTATAATACGTACTCACATGAAAGTAATATTCTGGTGAGACAATGCCCCCGCCATTAGTAAATCCAGAACAATAGAGACTTGGAATAAATAAGGTGCGTGCATGCGGAACACCCGATTCAGCGGTAATTCGAGTAATTTGACTCATCGTCCACGCACATTGCGGTCGACGAATATGTATAAGTCTGAACAGCAGTGGCGTAGATATTACGTACATATGCCTCTTTCAAAATACAATGAGATATTTAAAAGTATCGTAAAACAAAGTTTCTTAATGTGGAAGTTGGTGTTGAGGAAGTAGTATTGATATTTATTCCGAGGTTGCCTCGTTTTTTACCCTTTAACACCAAGATAATAATTTAAAAACGGAATTAATGCAGACGGTGGTTATGTAATGTCTATCTATAATCCTATGTAAAACTTTGGCTACAATTACATACATTTTTTGCTTTTAGAAAATTGCAGCATAAACACTAAATTAATGTGTAAACATACATGCAAATTAAGTAAAACCTTATATCAAAAAATCTTTGTCGAAACCTTAACAATTCTGTTCAAGGACTAGGGAAAACCAAATTCAAAAACCTAGCCAAAGGTTTCCTTCTTAAGAAATGCAAATGTCATTTTAACAAATTGCTATATACATACATTACTTAAATTTTGAATATCGGTCCTGAAATTAATAGTTTTAGTATAATTTATATATATATATAAAAGTTGGTTATACATCCTCTATATCAAGAAATCCTAGTCACTAGTTATTTTGTTGATAGTCCCAAATAAAAAACAAAAGTTTGTTTATATATTTATCTAGTTATATTTTCACTGACGAAGGTGTTCCGAAAACGTTTGTAAACGTTCTGAAAATATAACTATCGTTCAAACCAGCGTTGTTTTATTGACCTATTAGTGGTAGATCTCTCTATCATATAAGATATACATTTAATGTTTGATAATTAATGGCAAATGTACTGGTAAATGATCTGCAAGCAATAGATTCATAATTTTAGTTGGACCGGGTATGCTTTAAGAGTGCGCACATGAGCAAGCTATCGGCATCGGTGCCAAACAAATCCAACCTTAAATTATCTACACTTCAAAAGTATTTATAGACAACAATTGGTTATTTGAATTTGAAAAGAGCATTATAGTCAAAAACGCTTTAATTTTAGTTTCGGCGGTCTAAAAGAAATGGCCTATAGATACGATTGCAAGGTGTTTTTCTAAAACGGGAATTAGGCTGCGTTATCAATAAATTACTGAAATGAAAGAAACCAAAAAGGATTTTTCCAATTACGAATAAGAATGAATCAAATACACTAGCACCTTATGTGTAATCAAACAGTTTATTCATGTATGCATATTATGCTGGTCTTTATTTACTTCTGAAATTTCTCTTTTTTAATCATCGTTGCGGCACCCCGCTAGGATGGTTCCAATATGTAAAAAAATAGTTTCTTTAAAGTTTCAGCTTCATTGGAGAATAGGAATCCGTACCTCGTTAAGTATTTCACTTTCTTTGTATCAATTGTCTTTTGAATCAATATCAACTTCTACAACATATTTTTCACAACCAACAACTTTTTGATATTCTATACACACTTTTTTATATTATTTAACTTCGTTCTTGTGATTCAAATAACTTGCAAAATTTCTATAATTCAAGAAAATAAATAGTCTATTTTATATTATTATACTTATGTTACAAAAGTTATCGTAGTATAAGTAGGGATAACAATGGAAAATAAATGCCTTAATAGCTTTATCAACAAAATTTTTTGACGAATATAAAATCCTATGCAGACGCCAAGAAAGTTTGCTTTTTTGAATCCGGGAAGCGATGACGGTAATCATTTACAACTCGTAGCGAATTATGCTTTTGCTCTTTATCTTTGGGAATGAAGCTATTGTAATCTTCCATTATTTCAAGACATCTTTCTGCTGTACTCGAAACATTTCTTTAAAGAGTCGGTTTCAGACCAAGTTGACGTATCACTTAGCAGGAAGTTCACAACACAACTGCTTCTGCAGTTATGAAATTGTCAGTCCCTTTTTCTAGTTCCTCCGAAATACTGTGGATTTTTATAATTACACGCTTAAAATTTTTATACCTCGACCTCTTTCCTAGACTTAAAACTTCAACCATCTTCTTCTCCATATCAACAGACACAGACACTTTCTAATCTAAGAATGCAAGTGCTACAGCTTCGAGATTTAAATACTACAAATGATGATAATATTTTTCAAGTGCAGCAATATTTCTTTAATTCCTTGCCAATGCTTTGGCTTCCCGCTCTTCTCTTCTTTCCTTTTCGGCGTGGAAAGTTATGCACAGCTTGTCTTCCTCATACGTCATTATTGGAAGTACGTTTGCGTGGGCGATATCAAAGAGATTATTGAATTTCGAAACAAACGTTATTTCTTTCTGTTTGTGAGATTCGATCTGTTCTTTAAAGATCTTCATTCTTCATATAATTCTAGTTCTGCAATGCAATGCGTTATTCCTCCTAGCAAAGTAGTACTTTCTATATTGTGTTTTTACTACATTAAAACTGTAAAATAGCACACCCGAAACTTGTTTTATAAATGGTAGCTTACTTCCAATAATCAGCTGCGAGTAATTTCCGATAATGCATATGTTTTCACGTAAATCAATTTTTGAAGTCATTGTTAGAAGAATTATGCTACCGTGTCAAATGCTAAACTACAACAACGCTCGACTAAACGTTCGTCGAATTGCTGTGCGTTAACATCTAGTCTAGACAGAGTTAATTTTCAACAGACGGGGGACACGGGTTTCCATTATCCGATTTAGCTCAAATTTGGTAGGGATTACTTTTTGGTGAATTGAAATTATACCGAGGGGTGCCGTAGAAAGAAAATCGAAAACTGAAAAATAAGATCCAACCTAATGTACAACATACGTATCTATTTTTCATCAGCTTCCTTATTTATAAGTTTTGTGATGAATATATTTAAATCTGTATTTGCATAATAAATCATTTAAACAAAAGTTACCAAACCAGGATATCCAGTAAGATAGAATAAAAATCTAAATTGTCGTATTTATAACTCGTATTAGTCAGAAGTCATTTGATATGCAGATGACGCAAGCACCGTTACCTCATCCGTAGATGCTTCCTGTTTTCTTAGTTTAATGCGCAGGATGTTAGGAGTATAATGAGTTAAATTGAAATGACCAGATCCTTCCGATAAAATTTCTACATATTTAAATTATTGACCCGAAGATAATAATTTTCTGAAAGAACTCGAATAAAGTAATGTTACATTTCCAATCGCAATTTTACCGCACTTGTAAATCGTAATGCCATCCGTTACGACGCGACGCACTACAAGAGATGCATCGATACATTACAGAGTGTACATACAAAGATTGAATACGCTTAAAGACGGTATTCGCGAAAAATGTATCCAACAGGGATATGTATCTATAAAAACCAGTAATATCGATCATGAAATTTTACGATCAAGACCTACACGTTTAGTTCTGGGCCCACAAAAGAGACATGTGTAAAAATTATTTTTGATGAACACAATGAAACAGGCAATAGATGAATTAAGTACAAATAAAAATATTTTCAATTCAATAACAAAACACTTTGCAAACGAAAAACTTGAAAATCTTGCCTTGAGAATTGTTCCTAAAAGCAAAAATATTAAAGGATTAAGAAATGGATGGACGCATTAACCCAAGCAGCGTAGGTGTCTGTTCAAGAAGTACTGTTAAATGATTGAAGTTCGCACGTTATTTGTCATAAACGGTGTCTAAATGTGGGTGTGTTATAAAGTGGAGTAAAGTTTGTTTTTCATTTTTAGGAATATTTTACCTACCTATACACTTGTAATAATTGTACAGTTTTACAATAAGATAAAACTTTTGAAGATATATGGATCGTCATCGGATTTACCGTTGGAGTTGAACGTTAAAGATAACAGTTTATTTTTAGTAACAAAATATTTGCCGAAGGATATAAATAGTCGATAACAGACAAATTCGTCATGTATGTAGGTATGTCAGAAATACTACGTATAATAGACAGACACAAATTTGCTTAAAAATGTGTAACGTTGATGACTAATTGTAAGACATGAAAATATCTTACAATTAGTCATCAGCATTACACAAATAGACGAATAGACGGTAAAATTAGCAAGCTAAAATAAACTGAAATAGTTTCAAAGCCATTTTCAAATAACAACTTGATAAAGTGAAAATCAGAAATACTTGTAGTATTAAAATTACCTTCCAGACGACAAAACTGAAGGGCTACACACCATGTTCGCCATTAATCTCGACAGTTATCTAATACAAATGGAAATTTAGACAGTAAAAGACGATGGTAAGAATTCTCAATGCAATTTAATTTTATTACGTAATAAAATTTTGCAAATGAGATAATATCCATATATGCATATAAAATGGAAGTACTTCAACGGAAGAAGTAAAACTAAAATAAGAAAGAAATTGAGGAAGAATAAAGAAATTAAGGAGCAATAAAAGTTTAGAATAAAACGGAATAATGTCAGAAATACTGAAAACAGATGATATAGCTATGATATAGCTAATTCAGTTCGCAATGGAAAAAGTTCTGATATCCAATATTAAATGGAACCAATGCGGTATTCGGCCAGAACCTACAATTGGCCAAGGAAGTAAAGTATATTAAACTAGAATTGGAGTAAAACTCTTGTCAAAATGATGAATAGCTATTCTGGCGATGCAGCAGAGTTGTAGGCAAAATCTGGGGATTAAACCCTAGATTGTACAGTGTGGTACTAAGGCCAATGATTACTTACGGAGCTGTTGTCTGCTGGAGAGGACAGAAATGTCCTCAACAGTAAACCTGTTTAATACTTGTGAGAGACTGGCTCTGTTGGAACAATGAACACGTCTCGCTCTGCTGGAACTACTTCTGGAAGTAGAGGCTGTGGCCGCTGTCTTAAGACTGAAAGTCAACTGTTTATGGTCTTCCAACAATGTAATTTGTGGAGCCACGGATATAACTGGAACCGTACTGGACGAGCCGTTATTATCAATACCTATGGACAGTATGGCACCAGAAATAATTTTCACAAATAAATTGAACATTTTAATACCAACCAGGGACTGGACAAGGAATCACTTGAGAAATTCTAGTGCCAGCGTCTGGTTTACGGATGGATTGCAATCCAGTCAACGCAGAGGGGCTGGTATTTACGGATTGTGTCCTAGAAAGAGGATGTTACTGAGCTTGGAAGAACATGCCGCGATTTTTCTGGCTGAGGTATTACTGATACTGATACGACACTGTAAAGAAGCCCTTAGTGAACTGCTATGGAACAACATTGAGTCCTTGATCTGGGTACCAGGATAAAAAGCAACCTAATTGTCGGAGTAGCCAAGAAGGGTTCAAAAAGAAACTTCATAGGAGCAGAACCTCTACGTGGGATAACAAAGGATTCCGCCAGGCGGCAGATCTGGTTATGACTGGACAGGAGACATTGAAAGAAATTGACTGAAGGATAATTCCAAAGACAATGTTAAGAAAGCTAGATGCTAAATTCTCTGCAAACCTAGTTAGAAGGTGCAAAAGAAGATGCCCCTTGAAAAAGAATCTAAGCAACATGGAAATGGTAAGCGATTGGTGGTCTAGGAAATGCGAACTATAAGAGGAAATCAGTAAGCATATTATCTACGGCCGCGAGGCACTGAAGGGACTCAAGCGGAAGCATTCCGGCGGGGATCTACTGGAACTTACAAGAATACTGAGGCTTCCCTTGAGTAAGATAGTGGCCCTTGTCTAAGACACGAGGTTGCTCGAACGGAAGTGAAAGTTGTTATTGCAGATCGGTACAAAGAAAACATAATGCTGAAGTGCGTGGTCTATTGGTGACCAACCCTAAAAAAATGAATGTATGGATGCATGAAACGAAAAAGGAGCGATGTATATGAAAGGAATCTTATTGAAAATGATCAAATAACCTATCTGAAATGAAACATCAATGCTCTAGGCCAGGGGTCTCCAAACTACGGCCCGCGGGCCAAATCCGACCCGCCAGTGTCATCAATCCGACCCGCGACAGCTAATAGTTTATTGTTGTTGTGATAAGTTGGATAAAAAAACACAGAATAATAATAACTCGGATTTATTTACTTGCTAGGTAAAGCTTAATGACAAGTATAATACGCAGAAAACTCACTGAAGTAATCAATATGGCCCCAAGGCTGAAAAGTTTGGAGACCCCTGTTCTAGGCAGTATAGATTGCTCAACGATCAAATTTTCAGTGAAAGAAGTTTTAAATAATCCAGAAGAGGATAAGTTACCAGTAGTTATCGCCGCTATTATAGAGCCGAATATGTTTATTGTTGGGTATAGGATGCTTTTGATATCATTTGGGGGTTATAGCTACAGTAACACACCACGCAGCTGTGACAAGATTTCCTCCCGGAAATAGGATGTAGGACAGAAACCAAAGCCCGCTCTTACCTTGAAGCAGATTTTTCTTCTACCGAGATCGTTGAATGTGTCTTCCCGCTATGCTCACACATCCTCTCTATTAATTATAAACAAATCGATAATAGATAGAGTTAGAAGGACCAAATTGATACAATCTACCATCAGTTTACAAATGAATACAATAAATAAAGAAAGGCAATTATCGACTTCGTTCTATGGTTCCTATATGTCTTAAATCCAGTCTAAACCGACAAGAATTAATGAGGTAATCATCGACTCTGGTTCCAAATCACACAACAACGTTTTAATTTTATTGATACGTTTGCCTAGTTTACTGTTAAGATCACCTTTTACAATTTATTATTGCACATCTGCAATCGCTGATTCTAAAATAATATTTCCTTAAATTTAGTTAACGACTATATTCAGCAAAGAATATTAGATTCGGCAAAACATCGCTACAATATTGGACCCGAGAAATTGATACGTGCTGCTTTTTCAATTTTCTAGCAATGGGACTCGTATTTACCCCTCATTGCTACAAATACCGAACTTTCCTAAGAAAATTACAATCTTTTTCAACTCAATTAAAATTTGTGCAATTTAAGTCCGCCCATAATTTTCCACTGTAAATTATTAGATAAGATTACTTGAGGTGGCAATGATACCTGTTCCACTGCGACCTTTCCAGATCTATTGTGGTCCTCATGCCTCCTTAGAGTACGTTCTCCAGTTTTATTCCTTTAATTAGACTTAACAGCTTTGAGAGCGATTCTTCCGCATATACGTGAATTTTTAAAGCGGACTTGAAGCCCTTGCTCCGTAATGCTGTTATATGCCTCCATAATAGAGTCCTGGACTGCCTTAAGCTTTGCCGGCTCCATCTGGGTGGCTGGATAGTCGTTGCATAATACCGCGATCCTCTCTAAAGCAGCCTCCGACCTCTGCCTTTTGGACTTCCGCTCTTTCTTTACGCTTAGTAGTCTCAGCTGTCTGTTGAGGCCTAACTTCCTTATCTAGACTAAACCTGGCCCCTTTGTGCATGCCTAGTGAAGTTGGCCTTGATTATGGCTCTTTTAGCCTGTATGTACCCTTGGCCCTGTTTCATAAGCTTTTGCACTTTAGCCTTGGAAATTCCAGATAGCGCAGCTGTGCGAAGAATAGCTAGGGAAGTATGTGTCCGCCCGATCAGAGCCCCGCTTGACCGGGTAAGGCTGAATACAAGGGGTTTCACCTGGTGCCCCCAGGCGAACGTTAAATACCGCACTCCCCTGCGGCCACGCAACTTTCGGCACTTTACCTTACACCTTAATTTGGGTATTAGCTCGGGTGCCTCGGGAGCGCTAAATTCCCGAACCTACTTGTTAAACTTGTTAACAGTGAGCCCCTGAGGGGTCCAGGGACCGGAACTAGTGCATTGGATCATCGGACGAAGATGAATATAAACGGGAGTCAAGGTGACAGATTAGTGAACAGTTGACCTAGAAGGGGGTTAACCGATAAAGAACAGTTTAAAAGGAGACTAAAATTAAGTAATTCCAAATTTTATTAGAATGCAAATGCATGGAAAATGAAGAGATTTAAAAATAGAATGATGATAGAAAGAAAAGTACAGGATCTTTTGTAAAGAAGGTTACTGAGAACAAAGTATTTAGTTTTTAAATTAGTACTTCTAAATTACATCTAAGCATGATAGGCTTTTGTATAAAAGAAAAATATTAAATAGAGATGCAGGAAATCAATCTTTGGATTCTTGGTTATAGCCGCAGTAGAGGTCCTTTTAAGAAACATCACATAACATTATTTTTAGTACAAATGATAAATTATCTAACAAGAAAAATTTAATCTAATCATAACTTCTAAATAAACAGAGAAAAGAAATTTCTCCTAGTCATTACTTAACAAAGTTTTAATATATATTTTTTAATCATTATCTGGAGGAGTTACAAAATGGTGCAGACTTAACAAATGCTGTTAAAGATAGATAGGTAGTACATGCTATTAAGGAAGTTACGGCAAAGAGCACTGAACCGATCGAAATGAAACCAGACAAGTGTGAGAACCGCAGTGAGATTAAACAAAAGGCTTATAGCAAACCAAGGAAGGTTATTATTTCTAGATTGTTTCATGAAACTGTATTGAGAAGAATTCTCATGTTCGAACGATTCCTTTATCTTCTCCAAAGCCCTTTCGCTCATCCTCGGTCCTATTTAGTTTTTAACCTTCCTATACTCACGCATACGGTCTGTGAGACCGATTTATATAGTATAGTATACGTCTTTCACTTTGACGTGAGTATAGGAAGGTTAAATTCGTTGTATTTTGGAGTTATGTACATACACATGAAGGAAGGTGCAAATTCTAATGGCTTTCTTGTAAGCGACTACGATTTGGTTACGGACTTTTGTCCGCTACTTCATTTTATATGCATCGTTGCCTATATGAGTACGCCTATGTTTTATATTTCTTTCCATTCATGTTTGCGTGAGCGTACATGCATGTAAGTTACCTGTGTATATGGTTCTGTATTACTGTTACTGCCTAATACACCTTACACTCACGACCCAACAACTCAGGTGACCGGAAGTAGGTGAATTATTTATAAATTTTTGTTTGGTACAGGTTGTCGGTTACGGAATACTAAATTCGAATTCGTTATTTCAAAGTTAGATCAATAATAGCGGTCGCAACGAACAGCAGGACTACGAATGCTCACATTTACAAAATACACCGTCATATTTTCACAAGTAGCGAAAAAGATAATAAAATAGAGGAAACGGTTTCAGACGTAGTATGAGTATTGCTGAATGTTGCTAAAAATAGTAAACTATTTTTGAGAACCAAAATCTTAATAAAGTAAAATCTGGAGGACTTTCCATGTAACGATCTAATGAATTAGGTGCGTCAATGGGCAGCTATTAAGTTACTATGCAAAAGCTTACAAAGTAGGCACAATTTGTATATGCCAATAATCCGTAAGGCCCACTAAAGCACCTAATTCATTAGGATTCCAGATTTTATTAGATGAATGTTTCTAATTTAATTCTTTAACTTTTAATTTTATAATGCCATAATATTAA
The DNA here is from genome assembly GCA_038088585.1 of Chrysina gloriosa. Taxonomy (NCBI): domain Eukaryota; kingdom Metazoa; phylum Arthropoda; class Insecta; order Coleoptera; family Scarabaeidae; genus Chrysina; species Chrysina gloriosa. The sequence goes on from CM076088.1 coordinate 66,506,531, forward strand.
ACGCCGAATTATTATTTATGTGATGATGATTTGTTTTGTATAGAAAACGCGGTAAATTAGAGTACTAAACAAACATTGTTCCGTTCAATAGCGTTGCATGCATGCATTATAAAAACAAAGTGTACACGAGTATAAGCTTTTAAGTACTCATCATGTACACAAATACGTAGTTATCCCGTATGGGGCTGGAATAAAAAGCACGTAATAATAATAGGTACTTGGATACCTATCAAATTTGAATCTGCAATTTTATTATTTAGGGACGTACACAATGGCGCATCTAACCTACACAAGTTTTGCTTATACTTAATCAAGTGCATTCCATATAGGTTAAGTTTTATTACGCATATATAATAAAGACTGTTTCAACGAATATACAAAGTATTTATTAGTTAAGGTCATGCGATTTTAATTTACTAATTGCTATATTAAGACAGACAGCCATATGCTCATATCAGTTAACAAATCCGTCAACTATGCTTCCATCATCAATGCGTACAATCAGGACCATTGAACAAACTTTCAAACTATGGAACCAATATAATCATAAACCAGTACAATCAAACCAAAGAAAATTTCGATAGAGCAGATAAAACAGAGAATCTTTGTTGTCGGTTTTCAGCAACTTTTCTATAATATTGTTTATGCCATTATTTTGCCTGGATATGTGTGTCTAGTACACTGCTCGACGACTGAAGCAGATAATTTTAATCATCCTGAAATTTGCATGCAAAAAGATTCTTAAGGAAAATATGCTGTATACTGTTAGTAAGCACCACTTATAATGAATATTTTTACGTTTTTTCCCCTCTGTGCTGTTCCTTGATTAGGGTAGACGTAGGACTGTGATAATTGACTATTTTTCGATGCAGATTTTTGTTAGCGCGATAATATCAATCGAAGGAAATATCATGGGATTTCAAGAATCGATTGGCCACACTGTTTATCAAATATGAATTGTATTAAGCATTTTCTGGCGAAATTCCTGGATAATTAAATTGGATCCAACAGCCCTCCCCAAACTTTACAACACTTGGTCAACGAAACGAGTCAAAGGCCATCCACGATATAAAATTTTGTGCGGAAATTTTGTGAATTTCACAATAACAGAACTTGGATGACATTAATTTCCTTTCATCTACCAATTTCTTTTCTTCTTCAATTCTATCGGAATTTTATTGGAGATTTATTTCTCTTAGTTTCTTTCGCTGTAATAAGTTCTAATAAATGGTAATTTACTTTAACCGAATGTAATTTTGTTTTATTTCAAATATTTACGTAAAAAAATGCAGATTTTATTATATCCACTTCAATTCTTGAGCGGTGTATTTACGGAATATAATCCCAGCTTTAGATCTATTGATGGGCGAAGGCCCTTAAACCATTTTCATCACCCTTAACTAAAGAGTCATACAAAGCAATCACTTAAACCTGCTGTTAAAGGATAAATAAAATTGCCATTTCAAATTTACTTAAAAGCTATTCTAGACGTATTTCCGTGGAAATATTTCTTAGTTGGTAGATAACGCATAATCCAGTCAATTGTAACAATGGCCAGGTACCAGTCCCTTGCATGACGATTTTGAAATTTTTGCAATTTTTGCAATTGGCCATTGTCCCATCTGTCAACAGCTAAATTTTAGACAACAAATTCACTACCTACTTTAAACAAATACATATATCTCTACATCAGAAAGTAGAAAAAGTGCTCTAAAGCCGGTTTGCAATGAGAATTCTGTAAAGAAAATAATTTGCAAAACTTGATTGATTTTCTTAACCTTCCTATACTCACGCATACGGTCTGTGAGACCGACTTATATAGTATAGTATGTCTTTTGACGTGAGTATAGGAAGCTTAAACTCGATTTTTGTTCTTACATTTTCATAGGTAAACCGCTACATCTTCAATGTTTGTTTCATATTATTTATCGCAACTTTATTTAAACATATCTATACAATCTCATATTATGCGTTTCACAATTTTAGTCGCAGTTTTCCAAAGCTTGTAGTTATCGTTTAAAATAATCTTTATATATATCTAATGCTTTTAAAGATCTAACCGCCCTTACCGTACTTCGTCCTCAATCCTTTTTACGCCTTTACACCTTTTAAATCGTAACAAAAACTAGGAAAGAAAATGTTGTTTTTGTTTCTGGAAAAGACTGTTCTGTTGTTCTTCAAAATAAGTTCGCCTTTAAGATGTATACATTTTTGCATGCGTTGAAACCATTTCTCAGGCATATTTTCCACTCTGAAATTGATATCTCTAACCAGAAACATGGTGTTTATAGACTCCGACAGCTTCTAGGGACGCTGAAAATCGTCCCGTTGATATTCGGTTGTTGTTCCCTGATTTGGTTGATGACTTCTCTTGTATACCATTCAGCATTCGACTCTCGAAAGGAGTGGTTGCAACATGTCTAGTATAACCGATGTAACAAGCAAATATTTCCTTCGAAGTACCTCGTGAACGAACAACTTTTATAGGATTCAGTTCATCTTGGAACAGCCAAACAGTGGATTGCTGCTTATTTTCCAGTCCATACGAATGTATCCCAGATTCGTCACCTCTTTCGATGTTCTATACGTATTTTGCAGAAATCCATCGGAAACAGATCCTTTTTCACGGTTAGATGCTGGTGCAAAATAGAATATATTTCCGGCTTCGATAAGTTTAAGATACTTCTATCTACTGTAAGTCATATGTTGATGTTCTTCAATTATGTTGGGCACAGCATCAAAATCTTTGACGGACCTACGACCGCTGCGAAATTCTGCAAATCAATTGTGAACAGTCTTTTCTGATGGAGCTTCATTATCAAAAGTTGAGCGAAGCGATTTTGTTCATTGTTGTTGAGTTAGGTATTTACAAAAGTCGTAAAATATCATCCAACGAAAACCGAGATGTAACATTTCCATTATTTCACAAAATTGCTTTTTGCAAACGTTTATTCTAACCAAACTCGGTTAATTTCTACGCTCGCTGTTTTCACAATAACACATGGCAAATTTTACGAAAGTAAAAGTAGACATTTCATTAGCGCCAAATAGTGGTCGCTTGTAAAATCATAAAAGGCGCCACTTGTATTACATAGGTAATAATAATAGAGATGATCTAATGTGTGTAACAATACTACATATTTCATAGATATTACAGAAACAGAAATCTAGATGACTACTTGTAGGTTAAGAAGAAAGTTCTAGACTTCCCTTACACATGTAATTGTTAAGGTTTTATATCTGCTAATAAGTGTGGTATAATATTTTCGAATTTGATAAGGTACGGCTTGAAGGTGTCGTCTCGTTACCAACGAAACACGTACGGAATTAATAAACAATTGCATGGCAAGTTTACTCCCTACTGGCACGGTTTCACACAACAGTTTGAAGGGGATACAGTAGCTGGACTCAATTTCACAATTGCTTACAGCAATTACATCCGCTCTATTCTTTGAACAATGAGCTACCAAGGAACCTTCCTACAATTAAATATGCATATACATACATACGTATCTTGTGGTTGGATTACTAAATATCTATTCTATTTCATCACCAAATGCTTCGTAAATATAGTCAGTAAGAATAACGTCATCGCGAATTACTTCAAATGAAAAATACACTTTACAGTAAATATTACTCTGAGACATTGAATGATGTGTTCCAGCACAGTGCAAGTGATGACAATGTGGTTATGAGAAAAATATTTCGTCTTAGACAAAACGAAGAACCACTAAATTTTGATTTCAAAGGAGATACACAGTATGAAAATATACTAAATATATTAAATTCCATAGTTATTAATAGAGTTTCTGAAAGATAAGGGAAAAGAAAAGTGCATGAGCAAGTGGAAATTACAGTAGATATTATCGCATCTACCAGTAATAAACCGATAAGTCAAATATAAAAAAATTTGAAGGACAACAAAGTTGGATAGTGTCATATCCTAAGAAAATAATCGTAATTGAGTAAAATCTCGAAAAGAAAAATGGATACCTATTGGTATAAATCAGTGCTATAAGTAGTGATGGGCCTCAAGACGCTTCAAATCACTTCGAATATATATATAAAAATTCGAACTACTTCGGAGATTATTCGAATTCGTACAATCTTGAAAGTCTTGATAGGTCTTGAAAGCCTCGATAGGTCTCGAATGTTTTTGAAAATTTTGAAAAGTCTTTAAAGACATTAAGTCAACTTCTTGGATCTTTGTTCATTTGTCTAACATTTTCTATAAATAGGGAATGGACTATTGAATAATTTAACGAGGTATGATGAAGAAAAGCATGTGTATTATTGCTTGTGCAAAAACAACATAAATTTTGTTGATGATGCTATCTTTCAGTCTATTTCTTCTCTGGTTAAGAACGGTCCCTGCCGTAAACAATGCACTTTTCGACGGAAATGAAGTTGCTGGTACACACAACACCTCATTAGCTAATTTTTGGAGGAAAGGATATTCGGTGCTATTAGCTTTCCAATATTCTAAAGCAGGCATGGGCAACCTTTTTTGTAGAAGTTTTATGCTGCGAGTAATCTTGAAAAATATACATTTTTGTAGTATCCTTATGATTGATTATGAATTAACTTTAGACGGGCCGTGCCAATATGCAACGAAGGAATTCAGTAGCGGGCCGGACAAATCTTATTCGAGGGCCGCATGTGGTCCGCGGGCCGGAGGTTGCCCATACCTGTTCTAAAGGATTGTTGTGTCTTTTGGAATTACGCGTCCGAAATGTACAATTCTACTCTGTTCATAGATCTTGAATTGTTTATATTCGATAAGTTCTCAATAACTACATCATTGTCTAAAGAAGACCAGAATGACGAACTTTGAGCCGCTGTATGCGATTCGTTATTGGCCGTGACTGCTGTTTTCGTGTGATTAAATTAGTTACCTTATCTGTCAGTAGATCCTCTCATAAAATTCTCGTTCAACGCGAATCCTAACATTCTGAATCGAGGATCAATAACCCTTATCAATGCATGAGTAGGATTAGTTTCCATCGAATGGAAATATTTGTTCATCGTGGCTTCTAGTTCTACGGCCAGGATGGCATTATCGCTGGAGTTAAGACTTCTTGAGACTTTTCAAGGTTTTCAAGACTGTAGGTATAATTTCGAATAATATTCAAAGGGATTCTAAACCTTATAGAAGATTGAATGTCCATCACTAGCTATAAGACAATGAAAGGTGGGTGTAGGAGAAAATCAAAGTTCGGTGAAAAATTACTGTGAACTAAATGCGATTGGATATGTAGCAGAAGCAAGCAAAAGAAAATAACGTATCGAACTTAAAACAACGATGAATAAAGAGCAAGTAGCACCATCACATTATCATTTATTTCGTCCTTTGCAAAACTTCTTACAAATGACAACAATTCCGAGAATGATGATATCAATTCGAATTTGCTTCGGTTTTTTACAAGTGCTGTCCGAAAATTGAGAAAAGTCATTGGTAAGAATGTACAATATGTGCACTATTAAATAATGTTAGTTGACTGGAAGCAATATGTTCATTGATACTAGTTTGACTAAGCATACTAGTTCTTTTAGAAGCTTAATTTAGTCTCCATACGTAGTCGTTATTAATCAAGGAAGTGATGCTGACGTATGTTTCATATTATATTCATATTTATATATTCGAATTCTATATTATACAACAACAAAAATGAACGAATTCAAAAGCACTAATAAGCAAATCTAATTCACGGGCACGCTCTTGACGCTAATGCCCTTTCATGTGAAAGGACGGACTTTTCCCTACTACCCGCCTACACCTCTTTCCCTCTAAGCTTATTCGACGTTCTCGTTCGTTTTCTCTACTACGCCGTCGTTTTCCTTTTTCACAGACGCCAACGATCGAAGTTTCAGGATGAAAGGTCATCAAGAAAATTTAAATTAGTAATTTAAACTTTAAAAAACCCTTCCGCAATTCCCAACTTTAAATAATCGTATGTAGAGAACGTCAGATACTCTGTACTGGTTTGGAGATATCGAGGGCGCTGGAAGAGCTGATCGAGGTCGTTTCTGAACTTTGTAGGTGATTGGACGTTTGTTTATTTAGAGGTAATGCGTGCTTGGTGTACATTACAGACACCAGACCGGTTGAGCGTAAGAATAGCAGGATCGTGTAATGCTTTCAGTTGCTATTTCTAAAAATAATCTTACTTCCGATCTCATTAAATAGATGATGTCAAATACTTACTTACCTTTTATGGGAAAATGTTCTTACGTGATTTTAATTTTATTACAGTTATGCAAATATAATATGATTTAATTTATGTAAATATAGGAAAGCATGCAGTATGTAATTTCACACCAATTAATAGTAATATTTATATTTACCGGCCTCTACTACCTGTAATATGATCAACGTCATGTTTGTTTAAAGCGACCCTTTTAAGGAAGGAAACCATGAAAATTATGTATGGGTATATGTGCAAGATATTCATAAATCGCAATCTTGAATTGCCCAATTGAAAACTGGAAGAAAAACTTTGGTTCGAGGAAATGTAAAAGTATCCTTGTTGATAGTTTGAAGAACAATAAACCACTTTCACCCGATATACTGTTGTGTATTTTTAACTATTGTGTGAGAACAATCCTGCTATTTCTAGAGGTCATAATTAGAAAATATTGTCATTTATACAGGATGTTCGTATTGTGTTGCATTTAAAATAATGTTTTTAAATCTATAATACTAGATGTGGTTGATAAGGAGTGCAAGCCAAACGATTTAAATTGGTAAAAAAGTTAAAAGTTTCTGCAAAATGATCCAAAAACTTAAAACGCTTTCTGATGCAATTTTTGTCAAATAGTATATATATTTCCTATTGACCTTTCAGTTAGGGGTTTATTGATTCTCCTATAGGCCAATTAAGATTCAAATAGACTATACCTTAATATATTATAATTTTATATTACGTTGGAACTTTAACCGATCTGATAATTAATCGACATAGTCCTAAAGAAATAGCACGGATTCGTAATATTATATAACTGTTCAATCCTAGTTGGTTCTAAGCACTCTAAAAAAGATCACATCAAGATCGAATCGAATCAGTAAGTACATGTAGGTGATGAAATAATCTCGTCAATTACACTTCAGTGAATTTGAATCTTCTATAGAGTCCTTTATTTATTTTCAACAATTGCGAGATGTACCTGTGTTATACGTTGTTATCTCGGATTAAAGTATTGTAACCTCTATATTTAGCGTAAAATGTAACATGATAGGTACTAAGCGTCTAAGATATGATTATCACATGAAACTAATCAGAAATAAACTTTCTATGGTATTGTATTGAAAGAATGGACTTGTCCCAAAAGATCCGGTCGAGAGATTTGGTAGTGATTTTCTTTTGTATTACCAAATAACACACTAAAGTGTTTGAAAATAGAAATACAATGACAATGGTTCATCGGAAATGCGCATATTCACTCATCTCTTTGGTTTAAATTAATTTTACAATTGTTTATGTACTTACAATTAACTACATTACTCTCACAGCCTAACACAAATTAACACTAAGCACTAAGTTCAAACAGTCACAATTCGTTCAATTTAAGTAACTCAGAAAAAGGTGTATTATAATACCAGAACAACAAAATCTATTGGAGAATAATAACCAAACATACTACTTTATTAACTAACATTAAATAATGCAAAAGCCCGCCTCGATATTATGGTTGGGGATGGGCATCGAACCCACTAGCTTCGGATATGTGGTCCACTGTGGTGCCAATAAACATATATTAGATTTTGTATATTATATGATTTTCTTTGATTGAAAAGAAGATCTAACGTTTCGTAGTTGCTTCCAACAAAAATAAATTTGTTAAAACAATCAATATGTTGTCTGCTTTCAGTTCAAGATTATAAAAAACTATTTTATAACACCAAATAGAAACTGCTGACACCAAATCATATCGGTTAACTCCTCACCATACAATTGTTTATTAATTTCGTAGATACTTCACCGATTTCGTTAAGGGTATGGTTTGAGTATGTGACTCCGGTACCAACGAAACGCTTGCCTAGGAAGACATAAAGAATTGTGTTCTAAAATGAGAAGACTACTGATGTGATCTATTGTCGATAATACTACACGACAGTCCTTGCAACCATTACCAACTAGGAGCTTCTTTGTTATTCCACTAAGGATGACAACTGGATTTTTCCAATAAACATGAAACGGGCAATTTTATTTTATCTATTTATCGAAACGACAGTCCCTACAGATTCGATCTTCCATTGCTCACATGGTGGGGAGATATCTGTTAAGTTGACAGTGTCTTGCCAAAAGACCTTTCCAATTTAATTTGGTTTCTGCTCATTTGTAATAACTATCTTGATTTGTCATCTGAAGATCCCGCAATGAACATGCAAGACTGTCTTGGTCCGGATGGAGTCGTCTAGTGTTCATCATGAGGTTCCTTCAGAATGTTTCTCATCTCCGTTCTTACGGTTTGAGAAGGAATTTCATATTCCCATTACTCTTACTCAACTAAAAGCTAGTTTAGTTATATATAACAAAAGTCTTAGAGAAAATAAAAAGATATCCTTGTCGCATCTGGAATACCAAATACACATTGTGTAGCAGCGGAAAATCCAAGAAGGATATAAATGTCACTTACCATATTTGGCTAACACTGTCGTCATATAGTCAAAAAATATATGCAACTACACATACTTGTAGCAGTTGTACTCGTACAGCGACTAACGTTTACAAATTTAATATTAACAATTGTTAATTTTCATCTTTAGTCATTAGCGAAAAAGGTGAGATATATTCCATTGCAGTTACATTGACTACCGTCCATATTAGTTCGGACACTTGGTAAAATTTCGTTAGATATCCTTAATGACTATTACTTTAAAATGTAAATTATATTATGGTATTAAAACTATTTCTGAAGTTTGTAGTTGGCAAAGGACAAATACCTTCAGAATTTCTGGGTTATGACCTCATCACTTAATAATTCAAATTGACGACATTTCAATGCCACTTGTGGAACAAATTTACGACCCCTTTATTATGTTTATTTTCGAGGTGGGAGTACGAGTATAATTAATAAATAAGCTTAAAAAGTATACATTACTCTGTCCTAACAGTGCTACATATTATAATCATTATTTTAGTTGCTCGGCAAGCGTCCTTATGCGTATATCGATGCTAAGTGTGTATTGAAGCAAACAGTTTTATTCAAAGTATCTAACATGTCGAAGGGAAACCCAACAAGTCAAGAAAAACATGCTATTATAATTACTTTTCACCAAGAAGGCTATTGTACCGAGAATTTAGATAATTATATTAACAATATTGCACCTGCTTAGCTCTTAATTAACGATATCATAAAAGCATGAATTAAACAAATTGTGTTTACAAAATTTTAGGAATATTTGACATTAATTGTAAATAATTACCTATTGCGTTGTGTGTGTCGGTATGTAGTTTTTGAGTTTCTTGCTATGGATTCCCTCTTAAATTCTTTCATCGGTGCAGCTCTATTTTCTATGAATTCCCTCTCTTAAATCCTTTCTTCGGTGTGGTGAAGCTCTGTTTATGGTTAATGGTTAATTCCTTTAAAACCCTTTTGGACCAAATATAGTTGAAACTTCTATTTCAATCCACCTTCAACGCAGTAAAATCGTATTTCGATAACTTTTTTGTCTTGTCATTTCCGGTCGTCAACCAAACACATTCTTTTCGGAAACCAAGACGTTCCCTCATCCAAAGTTTACTAAATTATCTCTACGTTGTCCACATAACTAGCTGTTTACTGTTTACCGTAGATAACACTTCACTATGGCACCATGACATTGATACAGAGGTCTATATTGTTGATGCCCAAGTATCCTTGTTTTTTTATATCCAGTGGAGTTGAATGTGTGTTTTTAAGTGATTACATTGTTTCTATCTTTTAGTCGACGTTCTGCAGCACTCTACCGCCTCTGATGTGAAGAAGTCAACAGTAAGTAATATAACCTTTAGTTACCGACCCTATTTTTCGGTAGGTACTTAATTGCCGACGTTAGGTCACGGTGACACCACTTGTAGCGACGTGCTTTTAAGAGAATCTGTGTCAAAAATTTGTTTAAATTGTACTTAATCTGAATAATTACTTACAGAAAATTGGAATTAAATTTTTAAAAAACACAAATAAACTTTAAAAAAGTTTTATTGCAAAATAGCTAAAAGGGCACTTTTTTAGAAACTAAATTTTAGGTATGGAAAGAAAAACTAAAGTAATTCATAAAAAAGAAACAAAATCAAAAACTTTTCCTATACATTTAACAAAAAAGACTCTAATTCATAATACATAAAAGATATTTTAAAGAAGTAGTCTTCTAAGGCACAATTCTGGCAGACTTTTAATACCGACCTTACGTCACGGTGACACCGGAGGACTGATTGCGAGAACACCTGTGAACGTGCTGAAAGTTCACTATAGACTAACGAAAGATGAAGCCCAAAAAAGCAGCTACTGAAAAGGACAGCTATATATAGCTATTGGCACCACATCGGCAATTAAAGGATAATTAGGAAATATCAACGCACGGACAGTTCGCAAGCCAGTGCTCGGCCAAGTCGTTCGCGAATAACAACAGCACACGATGAGCGCATAAAATTACGCAAAGTTAAGCAAATGAGAGAGAAGGCTGACAGCACCCTAAATTGCTGCAGAAATGAATCGCGGCTGTGAAATACCACCACAGTAAAGCGGCGATTAAGAGCTGCAAATCTGCATGGCCGCATTGCATGTGCGAAAACCGCTACTGCGCCGGGGTAACACACAAAAACGGTTGCGGTGCTGACACACATAGAAACTGGACAATTGAAGACTTCAGACGAGTTTTATGGGCTGATAAATCGAAGTCTTTGGATAGGCGAGGCGTGTTTCCGTAAGAAGATCCAAGAGCGAAAGAATGTTGCGGGATTGTATCATGCCGCCTGTGAAGCAAGGAGAGAGTTTTTTCATACGCTGGGACAGGCGGCTTGCAGCGAATTGAAGGAATCATGGAAAAAGAAAATTATTTGAAAATATTACAAGAAAATGCAATACCCTCAGGGTTGCGTTTAATTGGTATCTGCTGCATACAGTTATCTAAATAACTAACAAAATGATATTCTTGAAATAATGACGTGGCCAACGTCCCGACATCAATCCGATTGACCTGTTGAAGGATGAACTCGACAGAAGAACACATTTATGGAGCATTATACAGGATCAGTGGGCCAATATGCCAAATACAGTGCTTAGAAAATTGGTGGAACGGATGCTTACAATTGTTAGTGCCATCCTTCGTGCAAAAGGAAGTTTTTCCGATGAAAAGAACATTTATATATTGAGAATTATTCTTATTTATGCCGTATGTTATAAATATGTGTTAATAACAATAATATTATTATATAAATTTCATTTTGTAGTTTAATTTAATGTCAATACTCTACAATTTTGTCCGAACTGATATGGACGGCAGTGTACATACATATTTCTAACCAGAAGTAATGGTTACTATGAGATTTCCACAAAAGTTACAATGTTACGTGTCTATATTTGTCCTTCACCGAGGATCACCGCCTTGACTATAGAGATGGAATTAAAAAAGTGTGACAAGCATAAACTACCAAATTTCAAACACATCTTGCAGAAGATGGTGGCATAAGAAAGCGCAGCAATCCTACTAATTATTAACTCTGTTTGTTTAATTTAGATTGAAAATCACACATTTTATAAGAATTAGCTGTTCTCGGCTTTTTCGGATTGTTCTGACTAACAATAAGGAGCGATTATTTCGATGTATGTAACTGGAACTAATACATCGACAACTGCGAATTTCATGCTCACTCTGAATTTACTGAATGTTTAAATTATTTAGCAGTACTAAAATCGCCAGTATTTTTACTATGTACATGTGAATATATTGTATTCTATTAAATTTCTAGAATCTGTGCTTTCCTTTCTAAGTGATTCGATTAAATTATTAGATTGCATTCTACACTACAAGAACGTGCTTAGTGCCATAAACATTTATACAACAATATGTCCTTAATAAGGAAAGTGATGTTCTAACTACTTGAAACAGCCGGTTACCCAACCGTTTATGTGCATTCTGAATGTGCACCCTAGGAAACTAAGTTGTTTAATCGATGCTATGCATATATCAGTACGTCATTGATGAAAGTCTATACAAAATACAAGAAGTTAGAGCTAATATCTTCTTTATTTTCGATGATTTCAAAAGATTTCTTATGACATATCTAGGAAATAACACAAGTTAAGTTATGTATACAAAACTGCGAGATAATTCGGTCTATGTTCTCCTGAATATATCAACTTTGAAATTCGAAATACCTAGAGAATGGTAGACCATAATATACAGCTAATAAACAGGCAATACACGTTACAATTTTTACAAGTAAAATACATGAAATATAACATGTTTGTTCTTCTTCTTCTTCTCGTTAATCTTTATGCCTTTCAGCGTCGGATTATTTTTGGATCTTACGACGATTTAATCCATTCTTTCCATCGTGTCCGGTCTGTACTCATTCTTCTCATTTCTGTTATGGTCTTCCCTCGCTTTCGTCCTAATTCGTTGATTCTGTCAATCCATTTTTTCCTTCGTCTTCCCTTTTTTCTTCTCCCGTTATTTTTGGCTTCTATTATTTTCTTTGTTAAACTCTTTTGTTCCATTCTAATTATGTGGCCGTACCAATTCAGTTGACATTTTTCAATTCTTTTTAGTATATCTTCTTGATTTATCATATTCCTTATCTGTTCGTTTTCTATTCTGTCCATTTTTGTTTTCCCCACGATCTTTCTCAAAAATTTCATTTCCATAGCTGTTATTTTGCTTTCGTGTTTTTGCTGTATTGTCCAGGACTCACTTGCGTACATTATTGTGGGGGCTACTACTGCATTGTATACTATCTGTTTGATCTTGGGTTCTATTTCTTTTTTTCCAAAGAGGGTTTGATTCAGAGCGTAGTATATGTTTGTGGCTTTCCGTCCTCTTTTTGCTATGTCTAGATCAATTTTTCCATCCTTCGATATAATAGTACCTAAATATTCGTATGCGTCGACAATTTCTTCTTGTTTATCGTTTATTTTAATTATTAGATTACTGGCTCGCTCTTTATTATTTATCACCATTAGTTTGCTTTTTTCTACGTTTATTTCCATCTTCATCTTTTCTATTTCTTCTGTCCATATTTTTGTTAATTTTTCCATTTTCACATAACTGTCAGCTATTAGTGCCAGATCATCGGCGTACAGTAATGCATCCACAGCTACAGGTTCCAGTCTGTTATATCCTAACAGTGTCTTCACAGTTTCGGTGCGTTTCCTCGTATTTTGCAGGATTCTGTCCATTACTATAATAAATATTAATGGACTTAAGCTGTCTCCTTGTTTTATTCCCACTAGCATTTCAAAATCTGCTGATCTTTTTCCATTCACTTGTACTATCCCCCTAACCTGACAATATAGACTATTGACTATTTGGCGCATTTTTCTTGGAACCTCTAGTTTCTCTAGACAGATATCTATACTCCCTCTATCTACTGTATCGAAGGCTGCGCGCAAGTCTATGAAATTGAAGTAGATTTCCTCCCCTGCCTCAATTTTACGTTCAATGATGTTTTTAATTATGTGGATATTATCGTTCGTTTGTTTCCCTTTTCTATAAGCTGCTCGTTCTTCTCCCAGTTTGTCTCCTACTAAATGTGTAACTCGTTCCGCTATTATTTTGGTATAGACCTTAAAACATACTGTCGATAGGCATATTGCCCTATAGTTTTCGCACTGACTTTGATCGCCTTTCTTATATATGGGAGTGATGAGGTTATTTTCCCAATCCGCAGGAATTGTGTTCGTTCGCCATGCCTTACAAAATATGTCAAGGATCCACTCCTTTTCCACCTGTCCGAGCCATTTTACCATTTCCGGTTCTATATTATCCGCACCGCAGGCTTTTCCTGTTTTTATTCTTTTTAGGGCTTTCTGTACCTCTTCCATATCTATCTCTTCAAGTTCTTCATTATATTCATTTCGTGTTCCTGATTCTGGCAATGAATCTGTATGATCTCCTGCATCTGTGAATTCTTTCCATAGTTCAAGTATATCTTCTGTTCTTGTTTTTAGTTCATTCGCGGTATTCCTAATTGGTTTTATTTCTTTCCATTCATTGATCTTATTAGGTCCCAAAATTTTCTGTTATTTGTTTTATATTCCTCATTAATATCATTTCCAAAATCTTCCCAGCTTTCCTTTTTCGCTTCTTTGATTCTCTTCTTAACTTCGTTTCTTATTTGAACATATTGTTCTTTGTATTGCTGTTCCTTTGTTAAAACATATTTTCTCCACGCATCTTTTTTCTTTTTGACTTCCTTTTGTATTTCCTTAGTCCACCATTTTGTTCTTTTCTGTCTTTTCCTGTATCTGATTTGACCACATACTTCTAGTGCAGAATTATAAATAATTTCCTTGAAAATTCTCCACGTCTCTTCTAGTGTCATTTCTTCCTGGCCATGTCTCTTTAGTAAATCATTCGTTTTCTGTTGGTATTCTGCTCTTTTCTTCTCGTTTCTTAATTTGCTGATTGCTATTTTATGATACTCAGCTATTTGTTGTTCTGTGTTAATTTGTTCTTGGAGTTCTGCCGTTAGCAATCTGTGTTGAGTTCCCATTTCAGCCTCCTTTTTGTGTCTTTATGTTTCGTATATTAGTTTTCATACTTTGGGTATAGACTATGTAGTCTATTATACTCTTCGCGTTTCTCTCTTCCGCGACAAAGGTGTATCTCTCTTCCAGTGGTTGCCCCCAGGAAACCGTTTCCTATTAGGAGATCATTACGTATACAAAAATCAATCATTTTCCAACTATTTCCGTTTAACGTTTCTTCTCCATATGCTCCCAAGCAGCCCAGTCCCTTATTTGTATCATTACCCACTCTACCATTCCAGTCCCCCATTAATATTACTTTCGAGTTTGTCTCTCTTATTTCATCCAGCAGTTCCTGCAGTTTTTCATAGAACTCCTCCGTTGTACTTCCATCTGTTCCTTCTCTCCATCTTTTCCCGTTAGGGAAGTTATGTTCCACGCTCCAACACGTATCTTTCCATTTTCCGTGTTCATAGCTGTGGTCGTCATCGTGTTAGCATTCCTCTCTGTCTCTGCCTTGTTGTTCCTATTTCCCATCCTCACATCCATGTATTCTCGTGTTCGAGTTTGTTCTGTATCCGCTCTCATTGCCAGGTACGCCCTCTCTATTCCCTGCTCGTTCACGCCTTCTAGTTTTTTGATCTCTGTATCTGTATCAACTTATCCTTCTCTCTATCCCATCTCCATTCCTCATTCCCGATATACAACTTCCTGAACCCAATTTTTGTTTGTTTTCTGTTTTCCCTCTCAGTTTTTTTTTTCTTTTTGTTTTTCATTATCTCCACCTTATCCTCTGTCCTGTCTAATTGCACTAGACAGGTTTTTTCACCTAATTTTATGACCTGTTTTATATGTACTCTTATCTGTAACTCTTTATCTATGAAATTTTCCATTGCGTTTTTTAGTTGTTCCCTATCTTCTGTATCTATTTTTCAACCCTGAATCACTACATTATTCCGTCTTTTCTCATTCTCTACTCGTTCCAATCTGTCTTCCATATCCATCACTACCCCTTAATGAATTTATTTTGCCTTTTGAGTTCCGCATTTTCTTTTCTTAACTCTGACATTTCTTTTCTATATTCTTTCTGTTCTTCCCGCATCTCTTTTATTTATATTGATAAATTGTTCATCTTCGCTCCCATTTCCTCAATCATCTTCATCATTACACCAATGTTTTCTTCCAGCTTTTTCTGGGACTTCATAGGCGATCTTATTATTTTTTTACTTTTCTTGAAAATATTTTCGCTGTTCTCTTCATCCTCTCCTCTTTTTCTTTTCTCTTCCTATCTTCCGAGCTGTATTCATCCATATCCATGATATATACAATTTCCTACTCCACCCCTGTTTTCTACGGATATGTATTTTCTGTTTTCTTTTCTTATCACCGCGCAAAAAGCCGAGCCCCGGTCGACCCGTCGGAAGTCTGTCTTTTATCAATAAATTGTTTAATTTTACCTGTTATTTTGTTTCCCAGATAATCACTTTCACTTTGTTTTTATATTTATCACTGTGTTACCAATTAAA
Organism: Chrysina gloriosa; assembly: GCA_038088585.1. Lineage (NCBI taxonomy): Eukaryota > Metazoa > Arthropoda > Insecta > Coleoptera > Scarabaeidae > Chrysina > Chrysina gloriosa. The sequence goes on from CM076088.1 coordinate 66,522,727, forward strand.
AGATCACAATCCTCCAAGAACCTTGGCTATAAACACGGAGCAGACCGACAACACACACACCGTCAAACACTCCAGGACCAGACCTCCAACAACAACAACAACATGTTTGTTAAAGGTAAAAATGTACGGTAATTACCTTAAAAATACGACCTTACCTAAATCTGAAATATCGCATGCCAAATTGATCTATAAATGCATGACGATAATGCACGGTTAAATTCAAACTTTCTCTATAAATTCATGGAAAATACATTTAAATAATTGTGTCGTTAGATGAATTAAAATTTCAAAGCATAGAAAATTCGAACTATATTTGAAATATATTAAATTTAATTTTTCATAGTTGCCTTGCTTTTCAACGTGGTCCAGTTGTCGCATATGTCTCTCCATGATCTCAAAAGCAATGGAAGGGTTTTAAGCCAAGTAGAGCATTACAGATGAATCCGTTCCCTTAGTTCGTGGTCGAAGGTAAAACAACAACCCATTAATGTATGCTTGAGTGAAATTCTGGTCAATGATCACTTAGAATTTTTTTTTTCTATTATACGGAATTCTGTGTTAAGTTATAAGAAGCGTAATATTCGAACCGAAAGCCTTGTACATATACATATCTTACGTGATCGTTTCATTTCTGTAAAATGTAACCACCAGTTAACCTTGGCTATATTTTGCATATATTACGTTCAAGTTCTTTAGCAAACTAAAAATAATATTAATGTGTTTAAGGTGATCTTGACGGAATTGGTTATCCATAAAAGAGACAATTTTTCTCAATGGATATACTTCCCCTACTGTTAAAATACGAGGCATGCTTTTTTAAATATTTTTCTTCAACAATTCCATATATAACTTACATCCGGGCCGTTTTGGCGTCATCGTTGTGGCGCTGACTATTTTCAAGTGAAGGAACAAGTGGTAATCACTGGGCGCTAGATCAGGGCTATATGGAAGTTGTTCCGAGCCATATAATGCGATAAGATGTAGGGTTTGACGAGGCCCAGTAACTCCCACTTATTCCATCATTTGAAGAACCATCTAGGCTTTCAAAATGGCCGTGCTTCAGTCGTTAGCAAATCAGGCGGCAGATTTCTATGAGGATAGAATTCAGAAGCTGTGTGGTATAAGAAGTGCCTTAATATTGGTGGAAATTATGTTGGAAAGTAGATTAAGGTACAAGACTTTCTTATAAAAATAGAATTGTTGAAGAAATTGCAATTGTTATCAAACCGGTATCTGTTTAAAAGACATGCCCCGTATTACTTTTTTACTAATTGTATTTACTCAGCTTCTTTTAACTATGACATGCTTTGGAGGATACATTTTCAGTCGAGTTATTGGACTCATAAAGATTGTTTTGTTTTAGAGTACAGGTCTTATGTTTTATATACATATGTATATGCATTATAAAACCGTAGAGTATGAGATTTTCAAGAAATATATACCTACATATTTTCTGACTGCAAGTAACACTCATTGGATTAAGAAAGTACATACGCCTAAGTGTCTGTGAACTATATATAAGATCGACGATTACCAACAGAAGATGTACAACGGGGAAAGCTTTAAAATAAATAAAATGCCAATATATTTACCATATGAGTTTGTTACTATGCTGTAACTGAAATAGTAAGTTTCGTACAGAACTAATGAAAAAGATCTGCACCTCTCACGTGTCAATATTTATTAATGGAGATTGACGGATCGAAATCGAAATTGAAGAAACGAATCTCACTCTTGAAATTGAAAATGTATAGTAGTATTCGAAACTTAATATCTATTGTTTCGGCCGCTTTCTACGTAGTATGCATACTTTGTCAGAATAACCCTCTGTTCGCTGGCGTATTTTAATTATCTCTCAAACATCTGATGTAGGCCATTAATATTGGCGGACCCGTTTGAAGTTAGCATGCCTAAATTTCTCTCGCACAGAAGAGAAGCCTCTGTAAGCTTCAATCAAACAACACAAAGTATTCTGTTTCGACTAATATTCTCTCTGCGCCTCGCCTCTTCTGTGTAAAAATGGTCGAAAATCTTAAGTTCCCTTTTAAAGTTCAGTTAATAGGCGTTACACAATCAACTATACAAAATATTTCTTGTTGTAGGAAGGCTTCGCTGAAGATAAATGTGAAATAGGTAATTACGAGGCGATTTCAAATTGGAAAGATTTTATTACAAATCTCTTTCTATTGAATTTTACGTCAATTAATCTATTATTATTATTTATATTTATTATTAAAATTATAAATACGTCCAATTGGTTAGAAAAAAATAACACTGAGGTGCTCCTGCAGACTAAAAATGTCATGTCTATTCCAGTCACATTAAACCATCAGGAAATCATGGAAATCATTGGTAGCTCACAATTAGTCAATAATCATACTTGTACAATTTTCGGACCGCAATTCGACGGAGAGTTTATGGGGATGTTTTAAGACCAAAATTCAGAAATATTTAAGATTCTTTAAGAGTTGTGTATGTATGAATTATGGTGTTCTATTCCGCAAATGTGTTATCGAGATTTAGTCTATTCAATACCTTGATGCAACTAATGGTAAATAACAAGTATATTTTGATAAATTTATTAACATCTAGTTCGTAATGCGGAATATTTGACCTCTTAAATCTTGAGTGTTTGTCACTACTGTCCCCAAAAAGTGTTCTAGCCAAAGCATTGGGATGTATCTACCGACATTTTTGCACCATATTTGGCACTAGGATCGTGAATCACTTTCCTGACCGACGAAATCTGGAATCACGCTGTAACACTCTGTTTGGCACTCCGTAAGTCCAGGTGGAGTTCATTATAGATTTGTATAACAGAACTTTCTTCTTTAATAATAGCTATGATATTCTGCCAAATAAGTAGGGAACCCCATTACCAACATATATTTATTATTATTATTAAATGTCTGATATGGTCTTCGTGGAGACAATCTCATCGGCCTCTTCTTTTACCAACAAGGCTTTCAGGAATATCTTACTTGCATTTTTGGCAAAATGATTTGTATTACCTTCTAGAAGACATTCCGATAGCCAATAGGCAGGGGATGTGGTTTATGCATGACGGTGCCTCTGTTCATTTATCTGATATTGTCACTGATTATTTAAACATAACATATGGTAATCGATGGGTTGATCTAAATGGACCCGTCAAATGGCCATTACGATCTCTTGATCTAACACCATTAGATTACTTTGTGTGAGGTTGGATGAAGTCTATAATTTATTCTACGTCTATTGGCACACAAGATGAGCTAAGGAATTGCACCGTAGAAGCAGCAGTAACTATCAACGGTCGTCCTGAGGTTATAAGGCGTGCCAGAGAAGCATGGATTCGTCGTACTGAATGCTGAATTCAACAAAATACAGACCACTTTGAACAGTTACTCTGAATGTCATATGTTTGTATGAACTTTCTTGTTTATTTCGTGCTGCAGAACACATCACTAAAATCGTGGCTTGCAATTCCGAAACACCGGTATATATTTACATATATAGATTTTGGTTTAATTTCCTTCCTTTGTACCACACTGTCTTGGTCTTTTGTTGCATTATTGTCATGTTAATGGATTTATAAATCTGTTGGGTAATAAAGTTTATTGGTATTATGATCATACTCTTACCAATGCTATTATTTTGAGTATGGTGAATGGGCTATCTCCAAATAGTATATGGACCTATTAGATATTTTCTTAGCTCTAGCTTATAACAAATTACCAACGCTCAATTTTTTGCATATCTGCGCAAATAGAGGCTGCTATTTTTCTGAAAGTAACTGTATGTACAGTAGGTGTTCATTGAATTAGAAACTTCTTTTAAGAAGGCTTCCATTTCATCTTGAGTAGATACAGTGTTTATACTTCATGGTGTGACAGATACTTATCTTTTAAATTACCTCAATCGCTCTAGGAAGTCAATGGAAACTAGAAATTCATTGTACAGGGTGTATTACAGTGTGACTCAAAAATAAGTTTCTGCAGAATTACGCAATGTACATATTTTACTAATTTTCTTATTTCTAAACCATTAAAGAAGAAATAAATCCATACAAGGATTTTGTAAGGCTTGAAGTACATCCTGTAGACTTAATTCGTAATTTTCATTGACCAATATAGTAGTAGAATTACCTCAAAAGTGTGTGTAATTACGTAGAGATAAATGCATTTTCTCTTAACAAACGTAATGTGTATTTCATTATTTGTTACTTAATAAGTAGATATTTATTACTACTCCTTTTCCGACACTTTTCCAGCATGGAACAATGAAATAAATTTCAAACACCATACATAAATGTGATATAAAATGTCTCGATCTATAACTTTTAAATAGAAAAGAACACTTACAAAATACAAAGAATCTATAAAAATGATCAACATTGGCATAATCACTGATACATAAGACGATACGGCTACTAAATCATATATTTTCTTCAACCTGCTTTCCTATTCTGAACTGAATGAGCTCCAAAATACATATCAGAAACAGGAACATATTTTTAGAGATCTGCTCATCCAAAGATACTTTTATATTACGTTGCCGTTTGCGCACGTGCATACCTACGTGAAGCAGTGGGTAGGTATAAGATTTGTGACAATTCTAAAGTAACCTCCGCTAATTCCGAATCGGAGAGTAGCTGAGTAATAAATTTAATACCTGCATAACCGGTTTCCAGACGTTGGGTAATGCTTTATACTTAAAAATGCATATGTGGAGTATTAAAAACCGAATGTGAAATGTCGTGCGTGTGTACTTACAAAGCACGTATTATGCCATTGTTATACTCGTCTTTCTGAAACTGGAGATTGAATATATTTAAAACCGTAAGGTTTTTTCATCCTGATGTGCAATACAAAATTCAATTACATTATACCCTCTTGAAGATACCAGTTCGGTACCGTCAAAAGGTATCCAAAACAAATATGTAACACTGGCGATATCTGAGACAGATAACATCCGTGTGGGAATATGATTATCTTTGTCGGTTTATCCGACAAATATTTATTGTTTTATTTAGGGAGAGACACATACTTTGGATAGATCCCCAATCGAGTTTTCAAAATTATTGGTCGAAATATGAAAATGGATTATAAAATCGATATAGAAGTGTTTTGGGATGCATAATTAACGCATTCTTTGTGAGACGTCTAGAAATAGTTCTGTAATAAGATCCCATCTAGAGTATATGAATCCGAGACAATTATCTACGTACATATATAAATAGCAACAATCACAGTAAATAAAGTTTTGATGAAAATTACTAAATGTCAAAAATACTACACCTAAAATATTGGTGGATACGAAGCACGCTGTGACTAATTTTTATTTCTTGTAGGTAGTTCATAGTCATAGTGTTAATGATACTTGTGTGTATGATGTAGTTGAAATATTCTTTAACCTTCCTATACTCACGCATACGGTCTGTGAAACCGATTTATATAGTATAGTATACGTCTTTCATTTTGACGTGAGTATAGGAAGGTTAAATACAATACTTAGCTCATAGAGCTAGATAATTGCATCAATGATGTCACTGATAGAAATAAAATAACATGGATATTTTAGTATGGACGTGTTTTGGGGGATTATTGGCTATAGTCATTAATCTTCCTTAAGTCTTTTGTACTGCTACATATTACATATATCTACCAATCTTTCCTAATGCTGTAATTCAGCACAGTAACGGTTATTCACCGACAGAAAGGTAAAATGTTGCTCTATAAGTTCCAACTCCATTGCATACATAATAACTAAGATTCGACAAATGCGCGTTTTGTTCGTTAGAAGAACAGCCTAATACAGCGCGCCAGATACGCGTTTATCGAAAGAAGGCGATAGACCTATACGAGTTTCATATATGTGACGGAGCAAACATATATAGACGTATATACACTGTTCTTTCAGCGAACAAGCCACGCATTTGTCGAACCATATTAATAACTGACTGGTCTGAATCATCTTCAACACGCTTTGTCTATATCGAACAAGTCAAACTTGTCTGGAGCGAATTATCCTAAAAATGGAATTGACCATGTCATTGTCAATCCTTAGATGTTTTAACAAATTTATTTAAAATCATCATCAAGTACATTATAAATGATTGTCCGTTATTTATCATTGCTTCAATTGAAAATTGAAAAATTTTCTACTAACTTGAGACCAGAATTGTTGTAAAATTTAATGCAGGCAGAAGTAACGAGCTGATAATATTTCTTAATTAAATTTTACAAACTTTAGAACTAACAACGTGTTAGACTCTCGTGGAGATCCAGATGGGATTACCTAAATTTTGTTAAAATCGTTTATTGCTGCTACTGAATTTTCGCACTTAGATTTTGCATACACTGAGGATGCCCTTAATCTGATGGCGAAAGTTCAGTAGCATCAATAAACGATATTAACCAAATTTAGGCCTTCCCATCTTGACCTCCCCGAGAGTCTAACACGTTGTTAGTTCTAAAGTTTGTAAAATTTAATTAAGAAATATTATCAGCTCTGGATGCATCATTTATACTTTATTCAATGTATAAATTATAAGTAATATTAAAAACCTTAAAAAATAATTTTCAAATGCATCCTTAGTATCGCATGCAAAGTGATATCAGTGCCCTAAAATCTGAATTAGTTGGTGGTAGGAAGGTTGAAGGCAGATGAACCAGTTTGGAATGTTTGGAAGCTATAACATGAAGGAAGGTATGAAACATTAATACTGTTGTATGGTAATGTATTTTCTTCGCCGCTGATCTAGACTCATAAAATTGTATTTGCTTTCTAATACTTTATAGTGTGCTAATTTGTATTATATTTCAAGAACGTCGATAGAATCGAAAGAATCAGAACTGAATGACTATATACCAGATCAGTAATCATTGTAGTAAGGATAATTCCAATTGTTAAATATAACTTATAAGCTGAATCAATAAGTTGCTAAACCCAGGGTAGGATAGTTTTCTCTGTAAAATGAGATCATATCAAAAGCTTGGCTAAAATCGTCTTAAGTCATCTTCTATTGGCTACTACAATTCAGAGTTTAAGTAATATAAATTAGACAACACAATTAAGGTACGAAACCCTTGTTTCAAGTGAAAGGGAGTTGCACTTGAAAGGTAGAAGAAATTCAAAGACTTTGGTGGAAGTGCAAGTGATGGCAACCGGCCTATAATTGGTTACGTCGCAAAAAAGTGGATAAGAATGCACAAGTTTCCAAGCTGTGAGAAATCTAGAACTTGTTCATTCTTTCTGCCTTATACTCTTTATTTTACTAGCACCGTGAGCCTGCACTTCATAAGGTACTAAAATAATTAAATAATAATAAATTAATTTATTGATTCCATAAGAAGATAATATAATAGAGGAAAATATTCACAAAGTTAGAGCGAACCACAGGGTTGTTCTGATTCCAAAAGCCGGCAAATCGTTTGCACCTTTAGGTTTCAAAAGCTTAATTATGATTTCTTTTTCTGCACCTCAAATTTTAGCTGTATTTGCCTGTTACGAAATTCTTATGTTGAATATTACAAGCATTCTGGTTTCCGCAATAATTTGTTATCAAGTTTATTTTCCCTCAACCAAATTTGGGACTGGCTATGGTGGAGACATTGATATGTAAAGCAAAATCATTTTTGTGCGAGAATAGTTCGATTAGTGCCACTTTTTCGTTTCTCTCGGCCTATTTGGTCAACACGTATTTGATCTAGTCGTGTGTATATTATAACTCAAAATTGTGTATATTGAACCTGAAGACACTAGTAACTACGATGTGCCATATTTCAGATTTGGGAAAAAATTATACACAAATACTTGGTAATGATTACACTACACACACACATTACTTCTCGTAGTGTAAATGCCAATGTATTGGTACACTCTGCACTTTTTACATAGAAATTAGCGTTCTGAAATAAAACAATCTTGAGTATTATTGCCTCTCCAAATACACCGACACCCCACAAGAAAGCATGTCTTCTTCGAAGATCACTTTCAGGGGTTACAGATTTTAGGCGATAATGAGGATCTGCAGGTCAGTGACGATAAATCGCCCAACCAGGGTGTAAAGAAATCCCTAAAGAGCTGTTCACCGCGAACAAAATTATTTGGGCTTTTGTAGTTCTGAGTCGTGGACCGGAATCGCACATTTACCGCTCTACTTTAAGATCGAATAAGGAAGATTTTGTTGAACCTCACACATATCTTTGAAGTTAATAGTTCACTTAGTTACATCTAGAGCATGGAGGAGGGCTGGAAAACAACAAGCTGAACATATCAAATCGTACCGCCCAATCAGATCAACATCTTTTCTCCTTAAGACCATAGAAGAAATCATCGATCAATGCACTACAAGGCTAACTTTAACAACTTTATACACAAACGAATTTACCTATCAAGCAGGTAAATCCTTCATTGGTGCCCTTCATGACTTATTTAGGAGAGTAGAAAAGAGCTTCAGCGCAAAAGAGGGGGCTTCATGCATTAATTGATATTGAAGGGACACTTGATGACAGTTCGTTTAGATCCATAGCAAAAGTCATGCATAGGAAAGATATTAAACCTACATCATCGAGATGAAAATCGACAAATTATTATTATTGGTAATGAGTTGGCCAGGTTGCCCCCTACTATCGACACTCCTGTGGATACCGAGCTAATGGTTCGCCTGAATAAGATAGTTTTCGACATTCAAGATTACTATCCTACTACTTACGAGCACTTGGTGCTCGACAAAAGGATTTTGAGATATTCGCAAAAAGACAATCATTATTCCGTTCATAAAGAGAGGGAGATTGAACCTAGAAATTCCTATCTTGAATGGAATTATCAGAGAGCTTTTTAGAAGTTATATCATTTCTGGTGGAAAGCTCATATCGAAATAACTTCTGCTAAAGCTGCATTTACAATCTAGGCATGCCGTAGATTTCTGACAAGAACTGAGATTTAAAGTCGATTTTGTTTTGAAGAAATGAAATTTCCATTCAAGTAAGAAGTTATTTGATTACTCATGGTAAGGGTTGCACATCTCCAGCACAGGTCACAAACTGTAACAAGGATCCTTGCATAAAAATTGACCTGTTTTTAGACATTCTTTAGAATTGTAGATTTTCGTTTGGTATACTGTGAATAGCAGATAACATATAATATCGGATTTGTTATGTTTCGTGTTTTTCATGGTAAGACAAAATTCTATAGTAACTGTTTGTCGACGCTGGTCTTTTGGCTTCCTTGTACTCCTTCATAAATTTATCTAATTTGTAACTCTACACTCCGTATTTTCACTTATTAAAAGAAGTCCCTTTTACTTAGAACTTGGTTTGCAAACGTGCAATAGCATACTATTTCATGTGAATATATCAAATTTTGGAGCTCTTGTAGATGATGCATTATATAATATATGCATACAAGTTAATCAATTATTCCATTAAACTACACTTCGAAACAGAATAATGTTATGACGGTAATTAAACATCATTTTTCATATTTATTTGGAAATGTAATTGCGATTTCAATGTAGCTAAAACACAAACAGAAATATGAGTAATTTATATGCTCGTAATATTTCAAATGAACACTACGACTTGTTTATTTATATTATACATTTTACGATGTGACTCAAAATTTTGATAAAACATTAATGATTTACATATATAATCATCGTCTGCATAAATTATCTGATTATCACACGTTTATATTAAAACTAACGCGATAAATTGCGTGCGGAACTAAAATGATGCGAAGTCATATAATACAGAATTATTACATTTCAAAATTAACGTTTCCTTGTTCAAGTTTGGCAGCCGCAGATAGTAAATGAATTAATGCTCGTTACAACATATTTTTTTATTAAAGTACCTCACTCAAACTATCTATAATTCGCTATAAACAAATAATAAAGATACCATTCTATTTTTAAGATTTTATTGATATTTGCGTTGCGTTTGTATGTATGTATGTGTATGAGCATGCAATGTGATCTTACTGTATTCGCTACGTAATGTTAATTAAAGTTAGTGTGTCTATATGCATATATAGATAAGTTTTAAATTATTTTACGTATAATAAATACGTACATATGTACATATGTAATTGCTATCGGACGCTATGCAATAGGTACAATACTGTAACTGGGCACACGTAAATAAAAGGATTCAAAACTTGAATACAGAAGTAATTGGAAAGCCTTTATGCGTATTTATAAATGTGGAATCTATCAATAAAATTGCATTTAACTATCTGCTTTATTATATGATGATTTTAATAGACGGTAGAAAACTGACAAGATCGCAATTCATCGATAATATATTGAATGCGTACATGTAGGTACGTATTTATCAATTATAATAATTTACTTGCAACTCAGATACATGCAGCCAATACGGAAGCGAAATATTTATTATAAATACTAGATTATAAATTATGATGATTTGGAAATGAATAAATAAATTTTGTCAATAAATTAATGAATTAATTGAATAAAATACATCACAGTTTTAATTGAAGTAGCACTCCCTTTAGAATGTTATACGAACATCTATTATATTTTGGTTTCGCTTATTCTACATTTTTAAAGAACATGCACGTTAATAAATTGATCAAGAAATTACAATTAATTAATTAAGAACTGTTTGCTTTAAAATGTGTTCATGTAGCTTTCCAAGCAGAACTTTCCCTTGGAAAAGCAGAATCTAAAGCAACTTCATATCTTGAGCACAATAAGAAAGAGTGATCCATAATTACATTGAAATGACGCTACAAACGTTTTATACAGTGTGAACGAAAATGACTGGGGATAGGGAGGTCGGTGATCAAATATAAAAATTGGTATCGTCGAACAAAAATCCTCTATACGCCTACATTGTTGATGATAAACCATAAGCGTAGCCCGTGTCTTTCTCATAATGAATGTAATATTTAAGTTTTTCTTGTATCTACATTAACCACAGAATTTTTACAAATGTAACAATTTTAAATAAAACATTGTTTATCAGTTTAAATTTAAACAAAACTCATTAAAAGTATTGCATATTATTCCAGTAACAAAAAAAAAACATCTCCAGATTTTTATACTAAATATGAGTGCTGGCCTTCATTTTGAAGACAGATATTGACTCTTCGTCTAGATTATGCATTCGGTTTGTAAAAACTTTATTTTTTATATTTTCAAATAGAAAATAATCAAACTAAATCAGGTCTGGTTTTGCTTACCAAGTGATAGTCACAAAATTCTCTTAAATAATTTATTGTTGCAATTGTTGTATGAATTGGAGCTCTGTCTTGTTGGAAGTAGGCAGTATGCAAATTATCATCGTGCACTCGTTACAAAAATTCATATGAAGTAATGGTTTTATAACGCTCTGCACACTACCACTCTAATTTTTCTCTGCTTGAAACTTCCACCAAACCATCTGTTTTGATTGTGTAAACCCGTTTCCAAAAAATTATGGGGATTTTCTGCAACCCAGGTTCGATAATTTTGGTTGTTTATGTATCGCGATAGTCGAAAGTAAACCCCGTCGGTACCGAGAGTCTTATCTACTACAAAATTATCATTTAAATGTTGATTAACCCAGTTGCAATAAATTACTCGCTGTTCATAATCTAGCGGATGTAATTTTTAAACTACCGTAACCGCGAAAGGATGAAAATGGAACATTTCCTTCACCGCTTTTCAGTAACTCTTATATCCTAATTTTTAATTATTACTAAACTAATTTTTCTTAATAAGAACAAACATGTTTGTGTAGAAAATGTTCCCAAAGATTTTTGTGGACTTTACACTAGTCGTTGATGAATACCATCAACAATCTCCTCACCTGAAAGAGATGGCCTTCCTGTTGATTTGTTCTTACGGATGCAGTTTTCTTCAAAGCGCCGAATAAATCGGCATTTGTGATTAACAAACGTTTTGTAAGGAATATCTGCATTAGGAAAAGATTGCGCAAATTGATTCAGGCACGATTACGATGAATATGACCATGTGCCATTCTCATTGAAAGTCGCACTTCGAAAATGAGCTGTCAGTATGAACGTATCTTGTGGTGAAGCAAACCCTATGTTGTAACATGAAGAATCGCTATTTATACTTCACGTTGTTAAATTTAAATTAAAAATAAAATAATCTCTTAATTCTCATCTATTTAGTTGCATACCGACGAAAGGTTATGTCAAAACAGCATTCATTATAGTTTCATTCTTGTTAGTAAAATTGGGAACAAACTTAGAGTACTACATAGTTCCTCATTTTTTTAATCTAAAAGAATAATTTCATATATAGTACAAATGATAGCGGGTAATATTTGAATTCGCAGCAGTATCATGTCTTTGTTTTGAAAAGGAAAACAGTTTATTAGGTAGTTTTAATTTTGGTTAATTTATGCCCGTACAATGACACTGTGGGACTGCGAACAAGGGTCAAAGATTCACAACGTATTCAACGTATTTCAACGTACCAGCAATCGATAATACAGTCCATTATATGAATGGTTTTGACCAACACATCACTACTAGGTAAATTAACAGAAACTACGGGTATCTAAATTCAATTTACTTGAATTTACATTGCGAAGTACTTACAGAACTTTGCGCAATATACCAAATCCGTTCACTCCTAAGCAGAAACAGATTCATTTTGTAATCATTCCACTGCTTAAGAAGAAACCAATGGATTTTCTTATAATTGTGCACCGAAAGTGAAACAGCAATTCAAGCAAGGAATTACACGAGCTGAATTAGTCCCGAATATGGCGAAAAGCATACCATTCGACGAGAAGGTGACGGTGTCTTGAATTTTTTTAAGTATTGTGATGATTTCCTTTGCCAGGTGGTCATACTGGGGAACGTATGGCCACCTGGTGATTGTAAGGCACATTTCAAGTTCTTCTAATAAGCGGTGTGGTAAGGATAAGAGCGAATTTATTCTAGTTCCAAACCAGAGATATTTCTATTCGATCTTTCAGGTTTCAGGTGTTCGTAAAGTAAAACTTTTGGAAGTAATTATAATCTCAAAGTGCGTACCATAATATACAACCTGCAAGTGAAGTAAAGTTTTTCGAATATTGTAAGATAAGTCTAAAGCTGGTTATATATGTATAATCATCACACTCTAGTGCAAATTGTACGTACATTCTTGGTTCCGCTAAAATCTAAAGTGCAATGCAGCGCCAAAATAATTTAATTAGTGTGCGTTATATCATTGTGTAGCTCTCTTTATGATTTATCAATTGATTGTTCTCCTTTTCTGTAAGTTATTTTTGCACTTCTTAACCTTTTCTTTCTGTGCCGCTTCTTGTGACTTTATACACCGTTCTCTGTAGTATTCGAACAGACCTTTCTTTCATGTTCTTTGCGGTGGCTTACCTACCGTTGCCTTCCTTCTTTTGTTGCAGTCCCCGCGAGAGGCAGCACTGAAGTATGCATCCCCGTTTGATTACCTTGTTTTGGTCTGATTTGTTTGTTGTTAATTAATTCAGTATAAGTGTTGTGGCTCGCCTGAGCAATCACATCAATTAGTTACTTGCAGCACATGCGAGAAATCATAAAAGATAGATTGTGTAGATATATCGAACGCTAAGGCTCGGAAGATCCAGTTCAAGTCAATGGGCCCCTTCTGGCCTTGCTCCTCTTGTGTCGCGCTGGGAAATGACCTGAACAGTTTAAAAGCAAGCCCAACTCAATCATTTACCACTACCGTTTGGTACATTATACCGCGTTGTACTTCGTTTAAGGATTTGGGAGTTACTTTTGAGTCAAAGCTTACTTTTAATGACCATATTCTTGGTATCTATCGTGTATCTTTTCGAACTCTGTGATTCATAAGACAATTCTAGTCCACTCATTCAAAACTCCAATACGCATCTCTAGTCTGGTCATGCTCGACAAACTTCAACGTAAATTTTTGCAATACTTGCACTGTAAGTTATATGGGATGTATCATCCGCAAGGTTCCACCATACTACTTTGTTGTATGTGTTTAACATCGAATTCCTTGATCTTTGTTGCCACCGTATTGATATTATATTCTTATATGATATTATTCGTTCTAAGATTTATTCTTCGAGGCTATTCAATAGCATACGGTAATCACTCTTCACGTAGTCACAAGGTGTTTCACTGTAACGCATCAAAAACATTCGTTATAGAGTTCCGCTTCACAGAATATGTTACTATTTTAATACTATAAACTATAACACCCGATACTATAGGTATTAATCTTTCTGCGTTATCATTGTTATTACATAAGTGTATTGTAGGGCACGGTATGTAACTATTCTATGTGAATATTAGTATGTAATGCTGTACATGTTTAATTAGTTACCTGTATCAAACTTTGTCCTGTCATTAGATTCCCGTTTGTTGGGCAACAAATTTATTATTAATATATATTTTCATTTTACCTAACGTCCAAGACAATTGTAGTAATCATGAATTTGAGGACACGTACTAGATTTCTGCGTGAGTTAAGTGTGATAGAAAATATCCTTAATAAGTTCTCCATGTAACATGGGATACATCAATACATGTGATATCACGTATATGTGTTACACGATCCTTGCGACTACTAACTTTGTGTGCCGGGGTATTTCCCAACGGAAGGTCAATGTGTTCTATTAATACAGCCTTAACACACCATATGTAATTACTGGTATGTAGTTTTATTTATTTTCTTTAAGACTTAGTTAACTTTTCTTTAATAGTTCCAAATTAGCAAACATTACTCAGTGACGACGTGTAAAATTACAATGTTAAAAGCAATTAGAAAGTTTATGGATTCAAAATGAATTGGATACACTTTGAATAATCGATATTTATCACAAATTTATGAAGCAAGAATATTTTAAAGCGATATAAACTAATTTTACAACAGACCAGTAAAACAGCGAATTTAATAAGCTTCAATAATCGCAATAACAATGTTCATTCTTAGTTGAAAGAGCGGTATGTTTAATTTGATGACACGACTACTATAAGGTAACCTATAAATCTCTGATTTCAAAGAAAAATGTAAATGTCCCTCCAATGTTAGTTTTGTACGAAAAGTGTACTACGTTTGACAAAGTAAACACAAGTGCAAGTCCTAACGAGGGTTGAGAATTCTTCACCGCCTGTTCCCACTTACGTGCAAGGTGCGACATTAAAATTCGGAGGAGGAACAGCGTCAGTCTGGTTTACACAACTTATCATGCACTCATTTGTCAAACTTTAGTAATGACAAAAGTGTGATAAAAGAGTGGGTGAGTTGTTGTCATTATTTAGTCTAAACCGGATTGACGCACGTAAGTGGAGACAAAGATTGGTTTACGCTACTTAATGATAACATGTCATCCACTCTTTTATCAAAGCTTGGTAATGATTAATATGTGTCTGCTTTAAAGTACACAACCTGTCCAGGTTTGGTTTAATATTCGAGATAGACATTCTGAGATTATTTTCTATTTGAAATTTGTTTCTATATTTATATTTTAAAACAGCTACAGCGGAGAAACGAATTTCGCAGAGGTAAGAAGTAGCAAAAGGTAATTGTATGTAAGACGCTTTTGCTTTAATAAGATAGTTACAAGGGAGTTCACTACAGAAATTTGCTAATGACTTACTAACAAACTTTGATTTTTTCTGCGATGTTCGAAGAAAGATCTATCAAGTGCTCTTCTTCTCGCAAAGATAGGCCGATAGGTGTACTATCAAATGGATTTATTACCTAAATCGAGTGACCTAATTAGTGCTCAAGTTTTCTAAATGACTCTTCACTGTCTTTATTAGTCTTAGTCTTTATTATTCTGTAACCGCTTTTCCTTATAAAAGGCATTTACCCTTTCACTTAGATCAAATATATTTCTATTACTTGTTAAACTGACGATTGTGTGAATTAAGTTTGTTGAACATGTCCACTAACTAAGAGAGAATTTCATTAGAAAATATCGTACAATTTTCTGCATTCTTATAACTCTCCTTGCTCAACAACATCGCCATTTCATTCCTCACTTAGCAAACACCCTTAAACTTGTTACTGGGTGACCACCGTCTGGATAAAAAATAACCCAAGATAAATGATAATTATTCACTTCCCACATCTTCACAAAGAGCACCGAAAATCTTTAATTTTAGGGGTCTGGCTTTTATAATTACCAGAACAGCATTTAGCCCAGGGCTTAGCAATTTGATGCTAAATCTTCCAGATGAATCACAGACTACTCCAACACAATTCCACTACAAATTAGCATCACTTGTAATGCTGAACAGCTCGACAGCAGTTTTTCGTTGTATGGGCTTCCCAAATATAGCAAATCTTCAATTACTGCAGCTCTCTGATAGAATCTGATACAGCAAATCAAACTAAATTATTATTATTACTCTATAATTACTCTAAGTAACTCAGAAACAATCTGTTGCTGAATATCCACAGATATATCGACACAAATATCACATCGGTAAACTCATCACCACACAATTGTTTATAATAAAATCGGTGACACGTGTTTCGTTAGCTCGAGGCAAGCATGTTCAACAACCGTATAAACCGAAGTGACTTCGTGTGACCGTATAAACCCAAGTCACTTCGGTTTATACGGTTGTTGAAGATGCTTACCTCGAGCTAGCGAAACACGTGTCACCGATTTTATTATAAACAATTGTGTGGTGAGGAGTTTACCGATGTGATATTTGTGTCAGTAAATTACACCACAGTCCTTGCAAGCACCTTTACAGATACATCGTTAACTTTTCGGAAAATTATATCGTCTGGCAGAGAAACATTCTTGTTATTCTTGTTTAGCACAGCTTTGACTATTATTGTTTCTAAATTCTCTATGGGAGCTGGTAAACTGAGTCGCTCTGCAATCGTATGTGACTTCTTGCATTTGGCTATTATATATGAACCACTTTGTATGATGCCAAAACGCTGTGTCATTTAATGTGAGAGTTTTATGAAAATTTGACTTCTGTTTCTCAAAAGATTTAAGTTTTTCTGCAAAAATTTTACGGAGCTTATCGACATATTCTTTGTGTACACTTTCTAAATGCTTCTTTAATTTATTGAGTTTCATGCTACCTACATCCAACATTTTGGGACAAAAACACATTCCGGTTCTGCTTTACCACTTATTTCAACGCACGTAAACCCGAAATATTCTTGTCCATGTTTTGGTGTTTCTGTTTTTATACAAAGATTCGCATTGGTACTGAATATTTCTGATGAAATAGAAGCTTCTTCGTCCTCAGGCTTACGTGACCCTCCAATTAAACATTTATTCATATTTGTAGTCAGACAACTGATAAGCCCTCTTAAGAAAGAGTCACAACGACACAACTGACGCGCTACCGCTACTTTATTATTATTCTTAACAGTTATTATTTTTATACTTATTATTAATTGTATTGGCCATAACAGTAACTTAACTGCGTACATTTTAAATAATTCCTAAATTTCACGTAAATTGGTAATTTTAATTTTTTTACCCTTTTAAATTTATATCGTTACTTAACCTTCCTATACTCACGCATACGGTCTGTGAGACCGACTTATATAGTATAGTATACGTCTTTCATTATGACGTGAGTATAGGAAGGTTAAGAGGGAGCGTTAGATCAATGAGGAGCGGTGATCGAAAAAGCGTGAGAAACACTGGCGTACACAATTTCATAGACATTTACGAAAATCTACCTGAGGGAGTATAATAATCTTTGGAACTCACTAGTACATTCAATTGTTACAGCTGTAGGATTTTCCAAATTCATTTACATCTCCCTTTGAAATTTCTAAATTGGATCTCGCTTGCTGAAATTAAAAGCAAGAATAATAAAGCATAACATCTGTCTTTGTAAAGCACGCAAAGTTCTCAGTGTTAACATTGCCAAAGTTTGGAAACTATGCGAAATTATTATCCATACTATCCCAAATTTCTTCAAAGAATTTACTAGTCCTATTTCATTTAGTTTCTTCCTTATTTAGTCCGTACAACTGAATTATTGATTTACTTAAATTTGCAAACCGTCTTTGTCTTACCGTAACAAATGCATATAAATATGCTACATTTTCAAAAAGAAAACGCAGTTTTTGACCTGTGAACGATGAAATAATGTTTATAGTATATATACGCCTACAAATAAATAAAATATAACACCTCCTGTTAATACCCAATCGATTTATACGCATCTATTGTATTCCAGTGGAGCAAATCTGGTCAGTCTGGCATTTGTTCCTTTCTACATATTACAAGTGTACATTGCTTTTATTTCTTTATAAACGCATAATCATCTCGCTAAATTTGTAATAAAAGAAACGTTACGAGAAATAAAACTATTACAGGACATAATTTAAATACACGTAACCGTTTTAAAATTCTACCTAAACCGGTTTCTTATTGCTATTTAACATCTCACGAGAGAATACTTGCGGTGCCTCAAGGCGTTCTGGCAGTTTAGAATGTTGAAAGACGAATGCAAAAAAATTAGAACGAATTCGATTGGTCAAGTGTCGGTTTTCGAGACAAACAGAAGGCTGGAAGCTATGTCGCAGCTACACCGCGTGATAGATTTACAAGACGCCGTGTAAATTGGCGAAACATGTTTATGTTTTGCTGCGTGAGACCGATCTATTAATACAGTGGCATAAATTATTAAAAATTAATCAAGGAGGAGGAGATGGAATTTCAATAGAAATTAGAATAGTCAGAGAGAGATTTGAAAGAGGAATAAGTGCCAGAACTATATTTTTAATAGAACTGGATATTTTCCTTCTATGTTCTGTATTTCTAAACCATTACTTAATCACTTAATGTATATCAGTAAAGAAATATTACAATTACTCGCACAAGCACTACCAGCAGTATTCACCTACGATTATGAAGGGAATTTCAAATTCATTTTAATGCAAGATGCGATAAAATTGTGTCTTAAATTAGCTAAATAAAGTATGATATTACTGTACAATTACAGATGCGAGTTTTGGAAACTTCCGGAAAGAAATTCAAGATTTGAAAGCTTAAATCTTCACGCTCTCTTTACCATTAGAAACTTTCAACCCAAAAGAAAACCGTTTTAATATTTCTTAGTAATATAATAACGTGGGCTCCCACAATCAGAGTCCGTAATAAAAGTGTTTCTGGGATTGAAAGGCGTCATTATTTAACTAACATTTTGTTCGTCTCCTAATTTCTGTACAATCTATTGTATATCTATCCAAATTTATGAGAACAATAAGTACATTTGTATTGAATTTTCCCTTACCATGCAGACTCTATATTAAATCAAACATCACACTACATATAAAACACAAAACACAACAATTGCCTGATTAATCTGATAACAAGTTACAGTTTTAATCTAATTTAGGTCAGATCTAAACTTAATCTGGTTGACAAATGTGTTGGCTTGCAGCTCTAAAGACACTCTGGTTTATTCCGACTTTCTACCAGATTATTTACGACTTTGTTTCGATGTTCGTTTACTCTTCTTCTTCTTCTTCTTCTTCTTCTTCGTTTATTCTTTTCTTATATTTTGCACTAAGTCTTGCTATTTCTTCTTCTGCAAGACAAAATTCTACACAAACCAATGAGTATCCACCATGGCGTTGTCAAATTTCGAAGTTACTATTACTTTCTGTGCCCCACAACTCTATGCCCTATGTCCAAGCTGGCTTGAGGACTCTGTTGTATATTTCAGGTTTGTTTGCGTCAGATATGTACACTCTTATCGCTGCAACTTTTATCCGAAGTAACTGATTTCATAACTGGTACCGTTTTCAAGACTTCAGTGCTGTTCGTTCTATTCTTGGACACCGGTGTATACTATATACAAATCATAAATGTTTGTTTCAACAAGGCATTTAAGCATACGAGAGCCTAATTCAAGCTACGAAAATAATTTCCTTTTACTACTACAATCGAATATCTAGTTGAAAAAATTGGAAATAAGAACCACATATCAGTTTATATAGGAAAGTTTGGTCAGCTGAAGCTGAGAATGACAGAGAATACACTCTATCCTATTACCTCAACAGCGAAAAATTCATTACATGAATCTCCTTTCCTAGAAAACCTTCAAGCGAGAATGGAGATGGATAAGTTCTGATGGTCTATCTAACACTGATATAGCCTATATTATATTATACTACTACAAAGACATATGTAAATATTACAAACATTACAAAACCCGATTATCGAAGAGAATAATTTATTTGATTAGATTCATTTTGATTTGAACCTTCGATTACATTTGATTTAAATGTTAAGAGAGTTGTGCATACAAGACAATCTGTACGGTAAATTTTCCCACTGATTGTATGAATACTTTTTATTATATTCGTACAATGTTGCACATTGTTTTGAAAGAGCGTATATTATTTCTTGTGTAAAGTTAATTAATTGATTTAACTTTTTATCGGTAACCTTTAGGCTGATGCCCTTATTAACGGCGGCATAATATTAATTTGTTTTTAAACTAGAAATACCACAAGTTTGACGAAGATATATACGTATAGATCGACGTGTGTGTTCTGAACAGTAGTTATTTGTTGCTTTTTTACATAGCTTTTATAGCTTTGAATACATATTCATACTATTCACACTATGTATGTATATTATAACTAGACGTGGTCCAACAGTATTAAGTACCCATGCTACATAGTTCCCAATATATACTACCCTCCTACAAAGATGGATGCATTTACTACATGTCACATGAAGTCCATCAAATTTCAGTGATGGAAATGCTGAAGGATCTTTTGCACTTGTTGCATAAAGGTATGTATTGTTCTGCAGCAACTTCATTGTTATGCAACGTGTATCAATTGTAATGCGTGATTCACCGTTGTGACACTATAGAGACGCATTACAAATGAAAAACATATTGCAACTGTTAGAAACAGTGTACCATATGTGTACGTTATTGAATTTTATTCTATCACCCGATGAAATCCAGATGCTTTGGAAAACAGGAATTCTAGTTGACCAATCTAATCGGCGTAGCAAGTATCATTAGCTTCAGTGTGACGGACCACACAATTCGACACGTGTTGTACATGCACGTCTTGAGTTATTTCGAATGTTTCTGGGGATCAAGATGTAAAAACTAAATGTCATTAACAATTACCGTGAATTGTTAGTTTTAAATATTAGCATTATCTGCATCTTAATCAGTTCGATCTTCAGCAATATGAATCCATATATAAACTGTAAGAGCTGTAACAATGCCTCACATCCACTCTGATCACAGAGAATTAAATTAGGTGTTGAACACCACAAATCGAAATTGTATATACATACATTTTATTACTTTTCTTGTATTCTTATCTATTGTAGCCAGTCTCTCATATACGCGAAACTAAGATTAAGTATCTTTTCTTTACACTAGAAATGCCGACATATTTACGGAGCTAAAAATGCCAAGGGTATTTATAATGGTAACATATTTAATATTAGATAGCATCGAAATCAACAAACCGAGAAAAAATTACTTTTTGTTGACTTTTTCTACTCTGGCTTTAATGTGAGTAAGTCGCCGGAGTATGTTAGCATTATATAATGTAAATCATGTGTTACTATGAGTAATTAGAGAAGTATTTTCAGCTAGGGTGATGACTAAACATCTATCTATATTGTCTAGTCTATACTAAATTGTTAATCAATAAGAAACACCTCACTGCGTATGCAGTTATGCATACGTAACTATGCATTCTGTACTGAATTAATACTGTTAAATACTTCAAATTACCAGAATAACACATATTCCATATTTTTAACCTTGTTTTAACGGTTTGATATTAAAACTTCTCATACGTTCCTGTCTTAATATACATATACTGCAAAATAATATATTATAGTAAATAAAATATAATTCTGGCACTACTATACGAAGATAAAAAATATAGAATTCGATTAAATTTAATACAGCTATTGTAAAGCTGTGAGAATCAGCGAAGTGGAACGTCATATGAAAAAAAGTTTTAAATTAGTGTCATTCCACAGAAACAAGAAAGAGGTCATTTTGATAAATTATCATATCTAGTCAAACGCCCGTGACGTGTGATTCGTATCTTATCTTATTTGTGGTTAAACCATTAGGAACTATTAACAATATTAAAGGAATCACAATGAATTAATATTATTGGGGATTATATGCATACTATAATATTCTAATATTCATATTATTCTTAATGAGTACTTATTCCACGACTATTCTGCGCCAGCTATTGTTTTAGCGTATTTGGAAGCACAATGCAGAAAGAACGAAATGATATGTATAATTTTCTTTCAAGGTGCAAGATGAGTAAGCAAGTAAGTAAGTAATCTTTAATCATGTGAGTGTTTACTCATGTCAGAGAAGAAAAATGTTTGTAAAACAATAAAAATAATATACCTACATATAACTTTGAACTAAAGATTAAGAGGCTGTCTCGTCAAATTTTTGATCAGAATAGTATAAGGCAAATTTGTAATATCAAGTGGTAGAACACTGAAGCACTTTGTTGCTAAATTATTCAACATATCTCTGGTTCTGTGGAGCCGAAGGAATATCGTTATTGGACGTAGTAGCATATCTTTAACGACTCGTATTGGAGGAGTAATCGTTCAAGTGATCTCTAGTTAATAATAAGATAAAGATAACTTATTATTGAATGTAACAGACCAAAATATATTGTTCTAATGTGCTTGTATGGTTGCTTAGTACTTAAAGTTAAGGAATGTTGTTTTAGATGGTTTTTCACATAAGAGATTAATATGATCGTCCCAAGTTAAGTCAGAGCTCAGAGGACTCCCGAGAAACTTGCTTGGTTCAGATTTTTTTTTATCAAATTATGGCAAGGTAAAAGGCGATGTGGAAATATTCACAGGAAGTTTATCACTCAAAATGCATATTTAAGATATTTTTCAAATGATCTAAATTGTCATTACAATTTATGGCAGTACTGACGTATTCTATTTAGGCTTTACTAATAGCTGATTCTATTTAAAAAGTTTGTAATTTTATTTTTACTTACTTAATCTCCAAAGCCGTAAAGTCTTGGAGGAGCTAAATAGGCTTTTTCTTCATATTTGTTGTCATATCTGTTCGTCTTGTGTTAGTTGGAATACTTCTTGCAGAACACCATTTCTTATTCTGCCAGTTCTTGCTTTGTGTTCATATATCTTCATAATATGCATCATTTCGGTTGATTCCATTTTGCTTGTCTCTCAGTGACTGACTGCTACGTTAACATTGGGGTGACTACTTTCTTAAATATTTCTATTCTAATTTCTTTTGAGATTTCCTTTTTCTCTAGAAATGTGTTCGCTCTGATGATGAATAATTTTTCTGATTCTGTTGGTGTCTTTTATTATTTGATAGTCAAGTTTTCCGTGCTGTACTATTGTTACTCTTTCAATTTTCTTACCTACTATAATTTTCTCTTCTTTGCGAATAATAGTTTTGGTCTTTTCCTGATTCTAAAGTTGGCTAGGGCTCTTCCGTAGATTAGTTTTTAACCAAACTTTTTCACCAGCTGAACGTTTCTTGTATACGAACGTTATGATGCGTACTACCCAGATTTCTGAGACTAGTCTTTGTCTTACTATTGAAATTAAATCTTCCAAATAGTCTCATGTATATAATACAATAGCAAATTGGCGTTTAAATAATTTATTAATAATTTCGTTTTTTTAGTAAGACAAGGTTCGAAAGAGGTTAACAGGTTGCATAATATCTACACTTCATTTCCGTAGAGAAATGGGCGGTAGAGTATACCTAATTGTGATTGTATAATAAAAAGATGAGTTAGCATCCGTAACACTTTCCGCTTTAAAAGCAATATTTTGAGAAAGAAGACATTTCATTAATTGTTTAGTAATATTGATGTATTACTAAAACCACATTCCAACTATTCCGAGTTTACTTCAACAGATAATAAATTTACCAAATATGGAATTTAATGTTTAGCAAACCTAATTCCAAATATAATAGTCAATGAAACAGAATGTAATATCAATAAAATAATAATTCCTGCCTCACCTATTTCTTAAAACAAACCTAAAAGTCTCTTTAATAGATAGGTTGTTTGGCTCTGGCATTTACTTCATTCTATTCATACCAGTTATTTCCAATATAGTCGGACAATATCCGAGAGGTGAAATTCTCCGTCCGATAAATATTTCTTAACGCTTTCTTGGATGGCAGCCAGCGCATATACCAGATGATAATGAAATATATCGATCCCAAAGTAGAAACTGCATTTTCTGACGAGAAGAAAATGAAAAGTGCGCATTCATTCACGTAACACACTACCGTACGCAAATAAACCTAATGAATGACAGTAAAAACGAAGATTACGTATAAACTGTCTGCATTCCCTGTAGTCTAAAAATAAAATGACATTTCCCTAATTTATATTGGACAGCGTTACACATTTAAATATAATTCTGAACATTTGTTTCGCATATGCACAATGATATACGTAAACTCCTTTGATTTACTTCCTTACTATTTTTAACGAAGCAGTTCACATCCGCTGTTACAGCAATTGTTAAGTACGTTGTAGCTTTTGTATTTTTCTTGGTCAGTTTACTTTATAAAAATAGAATGAAACTGTCCAGCAGGTGTGCTTCGGTTCGCGTTCCCATATAAATATTGGAATATTGACGTTACGTACTAAAATTGATATTGTGTAATAGTCCTTCACCTATTTATATACAACTGACTGCGTATTATGTGATTAAGAAATAATGTCAAGATCCAAAATTCCCATTCTTGGGCGGAGGAATACTGCCCACTTTAGCGGGCTCAATGGTTTAGAATACGAGTATTTTACCCCTGATTGAACTACACCTATACCTTCGCATATTATGCGCGTGAAAGTCTTCGGTGCAGTTGTTCATCTAACTGGCCTTACATTACTCTATGTTTTACGAGGCGCGCCTTTTAAGTGGTTACAAAAATTACGAAACAATTTTTATTTGGGAGAAGCTGTTTTATTGCTTTTCAAAATGTTCGCCTTTAAGATTTACAGAAGTTTGCACGCGCTGAAAGCAATTCTCGAAACAATTTTCCCACTTTAAACAAGGTTTTTCAAGACTTCGACAGGTTCTTGAGGTGCTGAAAATCGCCGTCCACGCATTTTCTTTCTATGACATTCAGGAACAGAAAGAAATCGTTAGGGGAGATATTAATGCGATATTCTTCTTCTCCAAATAATCAATTGTTTAACTTACTGTTTGAGCATTGGCATTGCAATGTTGTGACGCAGAATGTATCCACGTTTCTCCGGATTTCGTCCACGATTACTAGCAAACAAATTGCTCAGTGAGAATTACCTTTTCTTTGATCCTCTAAATGAATGGTTGTAACATGCTCAATACAACCGAAGAAACGATCATTTTCTGGGAAGTGCTTTGTGAATTGTGAACAAACAACTTCTTCTTCTGTGGGATTTAGTTCATCTTGGAACACCCAAACAGTGCATTGTTGCTTAGTGTCCGGTTCAAACGAATATATTCAAGTTTCGTTTGTAGTTCCTCGGTCGATTTTTTTTAACATTCCCTTAGAGCACTCAGCTGTAGGCTTTCCTCAGCTTTGGTCAAATTATGTGGAATCTATCGGGAACAGATCTTTTTCACAGCTAGATGCTCATGCAAAATCAAGTGTATTTCAGTCGTATGCCAATCTTCTTCAATCATGTTGCGCAAAGCGTCGACGTATTTTGGAATAACAACCGATTTTGGACCACCTTCATCCAATTCATTACTGACGCACGCACGGTCACGATGACCTTCTGCAAACCAATTGTAAACAGTCTTTTGATAATGCTTCGTTACCAAAAATTGAACGAAGCGATTCTATGTTCTATTGTTGTTGAATTGCGCGTTTGCTAAAAGCATAAAAAATCGTCCAACAAACTCTTGAAATTTCCGTCCTTTCACAAAATTGGACGTTCACTGTAAAGTTGTTACCGTTTCCACAATATCAAATTTCAAATTTTACGAAAATAGTAACGAAACATCTCAATAATGTCACTAAGTAGTCGTTTGTAAAAACCTAAAAGACGCCCCTCGTATCAGTCGAAAATGCTTTCGGACTATTCTCTTTCTAAGTTTGTTTTATTTTATGTTCGAAGGACGTAAATTTTGACTTAACACTTTTTGTTTTGGTACACCTCCTCAAGTTAAGATTACGTCAAATGCGAATAGTTATAGTTTACGTTTGGTAAGGGCATACAACACTAGTGAATCTAGTGATAGCAGACACTATCTCGTATATGCAAAATTTTTCTATTTAAAAACCATTGACTACTTTCAAATACACAAATATTTCAACTACATTAAATCAAATGAAAATTTCAACATTCTTTAACCTCGCCGTTGATGAGACGTTCTTCAGTACAGACGGAATAGAATAAACAACATGACCTTTTCCTCTGTGTGTCACGTAATAAAATATTTGCATACAAATATTTGGTTATTTCCTCTCACAAGTCCTAAACGTATATGAAAGCGGCATAGATACATACATACGTACGTAATATTAATTTATCTGACAAAAGGTTATCTTTATGAAAGTTACTAACAAAAAATTGGAAAGAACACAACGTATCTACCTGTTACATATGTAAATATGTAAAATCAAGTTTTCTCGAAACAAAATCCGATCATAAATTCTCGGATTATGTCTCGTGAAACAGATATTCTCGTAATATATGTGTTGGTTTGCGTTAAAATCGTTTGCATAATGAAGCTGCTTAAAGCTTTCTTCAAGGTTATGTACGGTTTTGGAATCGCAACGTCATAATTAACATTTAGTACTGGTCCAATTTACATCTTTTTTCACTGTGCCGTTATACAGTTCATATTTCCAACAAGACATAGGCGCTAGAGTAAAGAGGGTTTTATAGATCATGAAGAGTGCCTCCCGGAAAATGTTTTTATTCTTCACAATTTTATAGCGACAATAGGTAATACGAACAATTATAAAAAGCACATCAATTGTAAGTGAAATCTAATAAAAACTTGTTTAACTCTGTCTCAACACATAGTTTAACCAAGAGAGATAACAATATCATTCTTCACAATGGCTCGCGCTATCACGAGGTATTCAACAGATAACATTGGATGAATCCGTTATAACAAGTGCACTAGAATTAACACAGGTTTTTCTACCAATTTGGCCAGAAAAGCATAAACATTTTATGCATGAGAAATAAAATTACCCGTAGCACACCCTTCGGAAATAATTTTAGATATGTATTTCGGCGACTAAGTTGTCATTCTCACTGGAAAACGGATGGAATTAAGTACCACCAGCGATATCCGGCTAATTCCCAAAGCGAATACCCCCCAACGAGTAGTGTAGAACACAAGCACTGCACAAACACACCAAAACACAACTGATACTGAACTCCCATTTTAAAAAACGTGGATTTATACTAATTCAAAATCTAAAATTCATCCTTTATCGAGCGTGTCGGAACGGCTAAATGATCATGCACTAAATCTGAATTTAATCCAATAGCTGGTATTATTTGGAATTTGGAATAGATCCTCTATTTAGACTGTCAGTGTCAGATATCGCTGGTAACACTTAATTTCTCAAGTTTTTCACTGAGGATGACAACCTAGATGCCGAAATACTTATGAGGAATTATTTCCGAAAGGTATGGTAATGGTACTTTTATTTATTTTATATAAAATTTTAACCACAGTCTCCTTATATTTATTTTTTAGATATTTTAAATTGGGTGCGGTTTTGGAAATCTAACCGTATTGATTTTTTTGTTAGTTTCGAAACAGTCGGTTAAAAGTTCTTTTTCGTAGTGTCCACGACCGATTACTAATACTGCTAGGTTACTTAATACTGTTTGATAATGTATACTTTATTGTATCATTTCTTGAGATTACAATTTATCTGTGAATAAGCAATAGAAAGCTTGACTTTTTGGTCGAATGTGTTGAGTTCGCCCAATTAGCCGATTTGTTTGCGCAGATGATATATGTTCCAAGCAAGCCTATGACCAGGAAGCTCACCGGTAGCAGTAGTAGGTCTTGCTTCCGTCCCGGTATAAGTTTTCAACTCGTCTTCGGTATGCCGTTGAGACAGATATTTCAACATTTACTTTCATACTTTGTGTTAGTTTCTAACAAGGCTCTTGAAGTAAATAGCTTTTTTTTTTTCAAATAACAATAAAAGCACGTTGTGTAATCGATTATTGACAACTATTGCTTTATCCTTTTATCAATGGAGAATGGCTACCAAATTTGCCCTGCAATATGGTGTCACTTGTTTATTAAAAAACGAACTGTTCCTTATTATCACAGTACACATTTTTGGAAACAAATACAGAATATGTATATCAGAATCCAGAATGCTGTTATCAAGACTAACCTTACTTTCACAAAAGCAGAACGATATGAGAATATTATATAATTGGAAAGCGCATAAGCAAGGTTCTCTTCATAATTTAATAGCATCCTCAAATTTATTTATCATATATTAAAAGATTGTATTATCTTTCTAGCATGGTTTCGCTTTTCAGTGTCCAAGCCATACTGTTCTTAGAACCAATTGGTGACCAGATGGCAAGACACCGACACCGGCTTCTGGTGACGGTCCCAAATACAACACGCTTTGTGGAAGTGTATTGCAGAAATGCTCATTTTTAGGGTCTGCGGTTGGGTTAGTTGAAAACCTCTCAATCCCAAACAGTTTGATAGTTTTCTGATGGATAAAGACGGGAAATTAAATCCTTCCAAGAAAATAAGTTTTCATATTATAAGTTTGATTTGTCTATGTCTATGTTATTGAGAAGAATTGAAATTTACGGGATATCGAGGAATATTAAGCGACTCATATACGGTTTATGTTTCAAAAGATCAGTGTAATATTTAATTTTTTGAGATTCGAGCTGCTTCATCAATCAATTCTTTGTAACAATCTAACAAGATGAGGCTGCGAATTGGTTTAGAAGAAATACATTGCGCAAACAATAGTGCAGAATGACAGATTTATAATAAATTTTAGAAATCAATGTGGAGCAGTATGGCAGTTGATCAAAAACTACCGGTTAAAACAGGCAAAACTAAACTCACTCCTGAGCATAATCTCAATAGAAATATAAAACACAATTCATGAGTACTTTTACTCGGTTATTAATTTTATTTCGCAAAAAGAAAATAATGCAGTTAACGATATTGACAAATTTAATAAATATCTACCACCTACTGAGCTCACACTTTTCTTATAAATCCGGTGATTAAGTTAGATGTTGTAGACTGAGTACGTACATTGAATGGATCCAGTACTCTCGACAAAAATAGTAGTCTTTATCTTCTGAAAAGGCGAGTGAAATAGATTACTAAACCTCTGATTTGTATAATTAATGTATATATAATAGAATTTCTTCATCCAACCTAAACGCATCTACAATTTCACCATTGTAGAAAAAAGACGGGGAGATGGTATCCCAATATCACCGATCGGGCATTTTACCAACGTTTGAAAAACTATATAGCTCATTGAAAAGCATAATACTACTACACACACAGCATCGAATCTGGTAATAGTGCTAATAGTCAACTTTGTCATTAGTTGGTAGGACATTGTAGATTCAGCGCCCGGCTTTGGGGCTGTTCCTAGATGTGTCCAAAGCATTTAACTGTGTTGATCGTTCATATTTATTGTACAAGCTTGAGCCTAATGGTAAATCGGAAACAGCGTTGGAATGGTGCCGATCATATTTACATAACAGAAGGAGTTTGATATTGGAGCAGCTACTCAGCATCTGCTGAGGTATGGATGAGCATACTCCAAAGCTCGTGATACGTCCCGCCCAGGGTACGACTATAAAGTATATCGGCGGTATTAGTGTCGTTGTTAATAGTAACATGATTATATATGTAAGGAGCATAGTTCTGTACTCCAAAATTTGTAATTGGATTTTGGATAATATTATAACTATTACCTAATAATAATATAACGATAAATAATGATAAAAGTACCTGCCACGTTAAACAATACAGAACTAAAAATTACCCTAATAACTAATAATTATTAATAAAAAACCCTATTATAGTCGTAGCAGGTCATTTAGTCTGTCATGTCTGCTATAAAGTTGACAAAGACTATTTTGCGTTAACATCCTCGAAGCATACGTGTAATGTACAAGTGCTACGAGTATTTTCTTTTTCTAATTTGTTGTCAACTATGCACTATGGGATAATTCACTGGAGTTCTTCCCCAGATGTACAAGGAATATTTGGAATTCAAAAAAGGTGTCACGAATACTATACGGCTTAAATTACACCCAAACATGTAAGACATGTTTTTAAGAAAATCATGTATTCAGTCTGATATGTACATATACATACATATATGTGTTCTATTTAAAAACAAGACTTATTTCACAAGGTATAACATATCACATGACTTTTCTACGAGGCAAAATTATCACTTTCTCACAGCAAAACATACCATGGCTATGTACCAAAGAACATTATATTATACTGGATGTTAATTTTTCAATAAAAGTCATTATTATCTCAACCGTAGTTTGAAGCCCATAGGAGTTTTAAAATGTGGGCATTGTTACACTTAGGTTTATAATCCGAGATTTAATGGTCCCTAACTATTTACGGTGCTTACTTGCTAACATGCGCAATCATTTCTTTAATGAAATTGTAATACATACTTCCTAAAGTCGTAAATGTCATCGATTGCATCTTTAAATATTTTTGGATGGTTTCTATAGTCTTAATGTTTTATTATTATGCTTATAACTAATCAACTGCTTTTCATTGTTAGATGATGAAGGAATGGTTTTCTTAATAGTACCCTAACGGCCGTCCAAGAAATTCTAAGTTAATGTTTGAACAAGGGAAATTTTTACGCTTAATTGGCTTAAATAGCTACATGGCACTAAGCCATCAGAATAAATCGGTAAATCTGTAACTTATTCGCGAATTGATTGACATATTTCTATCTGCATACTTCCTAAAACACATAAGTTACATATACACATACCTTTCCCCTTTTCATCTTCGGTATTGAAGTTTTATTTCAGGTGAATAAAGAAACCATCGATTGTCTGTGGTTTAAAACTGAAATGGAGTAACCTTCATTTTTATCAAACTAATTTGGATATTTACATTACTTTCAAATGCGTATTTCGCAGTGTAATCAGTGAAGTGTACACAAAAGAAAGAACTCGTCGTTTGTAAACTTTGGTTAACACCAAGGTTTCTACAAGAACTCACCTCACGATTTTCCGATAGATACTAACAATCTATACAATAGAGATTATCAGTTTCGCAATAACTACTGGCTTGCAATAGATCCATCTAAATCGCTCCAGTAAGATTAAAACCTATTTTGTTTCTGTTTTCTTTTTAAAGTTCTTCCAATTTTTCAAGGACACCGTTATCCAAATTTTCCCTTTTCTATTTTAAATTTAAGACAT
Source organism: Chrysina gloriosa (assembly GCA_038088585.1). NCBI lineage: Eukaryota > Metazoa > Arthropoda > Insecta > Coleoptera > Scarabaeidae > Chrysina > Chrysina gloriosa. Next base: position 66,554,123 of record CM076088.1, read on the forward strand.
TCTTCTCAGTTTGCTGAACTGATATTACATCTAATTTATTTATTACCTCCTTTTTGTCTTTTCTTGATTTGATTTGTATTCCCAGTTGAGCCTGTATTCCCTGCTTTTCGATAATTTGATCAGAGTCCACACACGCAGTAATTGAACTTTCTATATTCTGCGCAAATCGTTATAATATTCTGAGTAGTGCATTACATAATCAGACTAATAAATTGTATAAACGAAAACTGCAAAACGCAAAACTACCCGATACATGTGACACTATTCAAAATTTTATATTGATAATATGAGTAACGAGCACTACACTTTAACAGGACATAGTCGTTTCATAAAAAAGAAACATTAAAAAATAATTATGGTACAATTACGACATCTGGGTGACGCCTAAAAACTTTCTTTCGTGTCCAGACAGCGTTCGACGTAAAATTTTAAGCTATAGATTATACCTTAATATGTAGTACCGTATGAACTTTATTCAAATAGCGCATATACTGGCAACGAGATAGGGTGATTTATGAGAAAGACAATGCAGCCTGGTAGGGTGGCTATTACCTATGTCTGGCACTATTCCAATAATTATATGGATATGTATGTACGATATATACATATGTATGTACATGTAAATGTAGCAAACGTAAAGAAAGAATGTATTTCAGTGTAAAGGTCGTATGTGTGGAGGCCAAACAAGGATATAAATAATAAGGCAGAAAATTGTTAACCCACCAAATTTTCTTTTTCCTTTTATTCTCCATTGTCTTAAGGTTTATTGATTTTAGTTTAAAATTTGCTTTTGATCACGAGCATATGTACGAGAACGTTATGCGCTGAAAGCTAAGAATCATGATTTGTTTTATTTTGCTATAGTGATATATACATCTAGAGGGAGTTGTTCTCAACGAGAATCATAATTGAAACCACAAAGAAGAAGAAATCTTAAACGACCTAGTAATTGAGGTACATTTCTTAGACAATTGCCCTGCAAATCTTTGTTTGAATTTTTATAGCCCTCGATGACAACAACTCTCCTCATTGTTATTCGCTGTAAGTGTCGAAGCATATGAGTATGTCAATATTACTTTAATTTATCGAATGAAGTCACTGGTTTGGTGAAATCTAGTGCTATTGCTATTGTTTAGAATCCAGCTGTGAAAGAATTTGTTTCGAAACTAGTATACGGCTGCAGACTGTGATTGATAAAACATAATTCCGTTCGTGATTATATTGGTATATGTAAAATTTATGGCTGATTTGCAGATCAATTGTACAGCTTTCTCGGAGAACTCCCTAGCAAACGAACCCCAATTAGTAGGTCGTTTTGCAGAGAGTTATGTAAGATTACTTCTTGGTTTTCTTTGCTTGAAGATATAAATTGAATATTTTATCGTGCTTCTGAAATCTATTTTCTATATTTAAAAAATATGTTAACTTCAAGCACAACCTCGAAGGATTGAAAGGATTTACTATTACCTGGGTATTCAATTTATTAAATAGAAAATGCTATACCCTTGTGTTGTCAGAATATCATAAATTTAACCATCATAGAACTTCACATTCTTGGATAGATTTTCACGGACAGTTGAAAGAATAATAACGTTCGTACTTCCAACTTCTTTTATGGATCGTTTCAGATTCAAACCATTATTTATCGTTGATTTTCGGAATTCAAGTATGAACATCGTAGTAACGTTGTTTATTAAATAAACGGGACCGTTGGTTGGCCTGTAAATTATCGCAAAATAGAATCAAACTTTGGTGTGGTTATGAAACAAATATGAACGATTTTGTATAACCATTCAGATCTTCAAAGTTATGTGCCCGCTGGATTCCACACAATTTGTTTAGAGCTGAAACGTGAGTCAAGTTATGTATTAGCAAAGGCATGTTCAAAAAATTAAAACTTGATGCTTCGAATTCGGCTTATCACTTGATTGTAAGTGACGAAACCGTATTCTTATAAGCTCGAAATGAAGTAATATTGTTTAGGTACTTCCAGATAAACCAAACCTAAAGGTTTCCATTGAAAAATTGCACTTTGAAGCAAATGCTTGCAGCATTGTTACCGACCATATTGTTATCTTAGCTTTATGGAAAGTGTATTGATTGTAAGGAGGAATGATTTAAAAGAATAAATACACTTTCAGTTTACTTTGATTTTTTATATGTTTTTTCAAAATTTAAGCAGTAGACTTGGTATGACTTATATTGGACTGTAATGTTTTTATTAATGACAAGGGAACGCAATATACTGTTGAAACCCCTGGTATATTATTTGCTTATTTGACCGTAATTTATATCTTTCCGATTCCGGTGAATGGGATTGTAATTACCCCTGTTTTAACGTTATTATCATGATAGAGTGTCACAATCCTTCTTTATTATTACATAATAATTTTACCTACCACTGCTTCGCGATTCATACTTATAATATATAGCTGAAATGGCAAAATTATGGATTAACCTTTTTAGGATTGTATACCAAATTATCAAACCATTATGCATCTTTTTACAGTACACTAGGACAAATAATCAAGTTGTATATATCGTTTGCTTTCTTTATTTTTTTAAAAGGTGTCTGTACAGGAGACATATTTGTCCCATTAGTCCTTTATAATGGGACATGTTTGTCCCATTAGCGGCAGAGCTTAAGCGATATCAGGACGGAGACGAAGAGCCAAAGACTGGATTTCAATACATATACTTATAGTATAATATAATACAATGTGAACAAATATCAACAAAATATTATCCAAGTTATTTTAACATATTTTCAAATTTCAACTGAAACAAGCTATGCCACAAATCCCTTCTTATGTTCTTATGTGTCATTCCAAACTGAGATGTGCATGTCCCTAAAGTCATTTAAACAAAATCCTGGGATATATATGTCCCACTAGGATTGAAAGGGTTAAGTACCTATAAAGTAAAAATGTGATGGACAAGAGAACTTTACTTTCCGAAAGTATGAGCGAATTGTATCTAAATACAACAGAAAAATGATTTCAGAGAAGCTGAAAATACCCTTATTACGATGGTAAAAATATCCATCTTACTGAAAACTGTTCAACTTAAATAAAATCATCTGCGTGATTTCAAATTCGTGAGTTATTAAGATTTTACTTTGCGGGTTGCTTCTCAAGAAGTCAAGATAATCCACGTTACCTTAGTAAACGAATGTGTTAGAAGCTAATATTTTGTATTACACATTTAAGATTTAAAAACAAACTTATTTGTGCCTCTGTGTAGGAACGATTTAAAAAAATAACTGTTCGTAAGCAGTGGCCACCCAAGAAAAGTATTCTGACTTACATGGCAACGGCTGTTCGTTTGTTAGTTGAAAGAGGTTATGGGTACGGCATATCCGCATGCATACTCTCAGTCTGTGAAAGAGAGGCAACACAATCCGAAGAGAGGTAAAATATTAATTCATAGAATTTCTACATGACTCTCTACAAAACGACTTAATTAATTAGTATAAAGTATACACAAATTGCATATGATTTATTATAAGTTATCATTAAGTAGTGTAAACCGGACTGACGCTGTCACTCCGCCGTTTATCCCCACCGCTTATGCCCACCACGGGCAAGGAGCGACGTTAAAATTCGGAGAAGGGACAGCATTAATCCGGTTTACACAACTTACCATGCAATCGTTTCTCGAACCTCATTATTACCAATGAGTCGTAATGAGGACGAAATTTCTATACTATACAATTGCACACCTGATCCTGCCAAATTAACGCAAGATATTATTTAGGACGTTTGGTAGTCGTCTAGATTTTATGAATCTTCTCAGCTTATACTTCGGTTGACTAAGCTTACGCAAGAATACTATCAATACCTACAACATTAATAACAATTTTGACTTGGAAAATGTGTCCCATCAGGATCAGGCATGAAACTTGACAAATTCCTTCACCAGATATTCAGCCTTCGATGATAACGAATGAGGAATTAACTAAAAGGAGAAAGAAGCCCCAGAAATTCTTACTTTTTGAAAAAGAGAATCTTGAGGGTACTAAACTGGAATACGTTGTCCAATAAGCTTATGGATTTTGATAAAGGTCCAAATATTTCACGCAAATAAGGTTGTAGTGAGTGAGGGTACCAAGATGTTAATTGAGGATATTGTAAGATTGCCCACCACCCAAAGAATCTTAAACGGTAAAGAAACCTAGAAATATTGTGTTTAAAAAATTATACTTAGTAACCTAAGACATGAAATTATTGCTCTCTTTTATTCCCGTAGCTGCGAACAAAGAACATGACATAAAATTCTCGAGTCAAAAAGTAGAAAACTAAGCCTCATTATAAAAGTCTGAATGAAACTGTTAATCAAAACAGTTGTTTGACGATATGTACTTATTCATGTGCTTAAACTAAATTCGAAAGAATATCAACAGAGATCGTATAATTCAAAATTATAACCTATTTGATCGCATTATACATACATTGGCATACTTTCTTTAGATTTAGGCAAATTTTAAATGTACAAATATTGAGCGTTTGTTACGGGCTAGTGTGGTGCTTTCCGAAGTACAAAATGTAAATCTTGGCTTCTGAAAAGTCATCGTCATTTAAGAAACGGCAACCATCACACTATTGTTGACTTACTTTACTTGTTAGCTCAGCTTGGGAATGTTAAAATGTGGCAAAGGTGTCAGCACTACTAAATGCATATCATACATTTGGGGAGAATGTGGTACACTGTGAAATGAATGAAAATATGTTGAAATGGCCCAAGTTGTCAATAGTTTGCATACTAATAGTATAGAGTAGATTTGGAAACAGTACTTTAGACATTCATCTATCTGCTGGCGTAGGAAACCAGACCATTGTGTACAGCAAAATATACATGTCAACTGAGCTGTTTTCTGTGATAATTTTTTTTCTGTTAGAACAAAATTTAAAATTTTGAAGCATACTTAAATTAAATTATAAAGTAAATAAAATCACTCTTATTTATTTTATATGCTATTTTAGAAACAGTTTCCTTATTCTGATTTGAAATTAAGTCCATATTCCTAATCCCTAATGCCCTATGTATATGATATTTTTAAATAAATGGAAGTACTTCATGCACATATATACGTGACAACATACATACACATATATATCTACTTTGGTATTATCAGGCAACTCAGAGACTGGTATGGGGGACAAAATTTATTCGATAAAAGCGAGACGTTATCTATTTTGAAGGGGAGTTTCAACCAGTAAGTATGTAGGAAGCTTTCCGAACTCCAATTTGCTACTATTGTTTCGTTTTAAGTATATTAATGGTATCTACACGCAGCAGTCAAAAGTAGTCGAATAGTCAAATTAAGGCAATCATTACATCTAAAATAACTAATTCTTATTTGGTTTACTTTTACAACTAATATGCAAACTATTAAATGTTTTAAATATCAAATCTAACTATTTATTCATCTAACAAAAGCTGTCTTAAAAACACACAGTAAATAAGAGAAATCTAATAATTACTTAATGATATTAAGGAAACAATAACCCAACAACCACCATGACATCAATATACACCTTACGCGAAACCAAATTTAAACTTAACTATTTTGATAAAAAATAGTAGCATAGTGATATTGAAGTGATAACAATATTGACCAGGAAGAAATAATAATTGCCGGCAGATGGTTTGTCAGGGTAATGAATGTGTTAACTTTTATTACGGCATAACAGGATCTTACAGGCAATACGGAGAAAGGTTTTCGTAATCGAATTTTATCCTTCTTGGATGGCAAACATAACCGCAATGGGTTCCACTGTTAAAAATCGAATACTGAATGCACACATTCAGTGCTAAAACTGACTGAAACTTAATGTTCTACGAGCATGCCTAAACTATGTTTTGCACGAAATTTAGACGTAGTTTCTCCTTGTTTTTCAAAATGCAGCCACGCTATTAGTACAGACGAGAAATTTCCACTTACACCCCGCCATATTAGGAAAATTATATTATTTAGAAATATGAAGAATCATACTGATTTCCCAGTCTTTGACAAAGGTTTCTTGACTTTCACTCCATGCTTTGTTAAAGATTAGTAACAGCAGTCTTTTCCCAAAGTTCCCTAGACATATAATCATTTCACTCGATATTCGATCGTGTCCTGGGACATTTCCGACCTCCATATCTCTTCGCCTCATCCAATTCCTCTAATGTTATTGCATCTTTACCTTCTTGATCAGGTCTGTCTTTGTCCTCATCTTTTGGTTCATCATTTTCATAATGGTTCCTGGTTGTCAATAATTCTTGAAAATACTCTTTCCAGATTACCATTATTTTTCCTTTTCAGTGATAGGAGTGCTGTATTCATGCTTTATATATCGGTATATCTTTTGCTTCTCTGTCCTCGATGCATTAAGTACTTTGTAGAGAAGTTTCTATATGTATAATACGTGTTGTACTATATATTTCTTGCAATCTATCACTCGCTGTAGTCATTTTTATTTTTTTATATGTACCTGCTCCTTTATTTCGTTATTCCAACAAGAAATCTGCTTCCTTCTATTCGTTGTTCTGGATCTACTTCTTCATAACCCTTTCCGTTATTTTTCTGCATATCTATCTCAAGAGGCTTTTTCTTTTAATTTTTCGGTTTTGTTTTTTTCGTGGTCAATGTTCTTTACTTTACTTGGTTTATATGTGTCCTTCGTGATTCTTTGCTTTTTTTTATTACTAGAAACTGGTCGCTAGCTATTCCTGGTTCTCTTTTATGTTAGCTCTTGTATTGTATTGTAATGAGGTGGGGTCTGGCCCAAAAGGGCCCTTTTGCACTGCGACCACGTTGATCTATTGTGCTTCCTCTTGTTTGTTTTATTTATTTATTTAATACGCTGAGGAACAGGATCAGCTCCTTCAATGGGAGTGTAAATAGGTCCTCCTCATTCAGCGTATATGCATGTAGTAGTCTATATCTCCTGTGGCCTAGTGCTCCACAGTTAGTGATCAAGTGTTCCATTGACTCCTGTTCTTCACCGCAGAATCTGCAAGTGTTCGTGTTGGATAAGCCCATTTTGTGAAGGTGCTTGTTACAGGTATAGTGGCCTGTGAGTGCCCCTGTCAGTGTTTTTAAGCTTCCCCTGTCCAGTTTTAGGGCGAGGTCCACCCTCCTAGCGTCGAAGCTCAGACATTTTTTGGAATGTTCCAGTCCGCTGGTCTCATTCCAGTGTTTCATTGTAATGGACGCTGTCCATTTCTTTATCTCACCTTTAAGGAGACCTTTGTTAAACCCAAAAGGTGGGGTAGGTCCAGTAAAGCTTCTCTCAGCCCCTTTTTTGCGCAGATGTCTGCCATCTCATTTCCCCCGTGCCCCTCATGTCCTGGCACCCAGACCAGGGTGATCTTGTTCTGAGTGGCCAGGCCATTAAGCATGTTGCGGCATTCCAATAATAATTTGGACGTAATTGTACAACTGCTCAGGCCCTTAAGGACTGATTGACTATCCGAGAATATTTTGATTGGTATTCCCCTGTGTCCCCTTTCCGATAGGATTCCTACAGTTTACAAGATTGCGTATAGTTCCGCTTGGAAGATTGAGATGTCCTTGCTCAAAGTTATTGATCTGTGTGTTCTAGGCCCCACTATTCCTGCCCCCACTCCGTGGAGCGTTTTGGACCCATCTGTGTACCACTTTTGCGATCCATCCCGTGTTAGCTCTTACATCCTCGATTAAATTCCAGTCTTTTTATGAACAAAGATATAATCAATAATTGATTTCTCTTGTATAGTGTGTGTTAGTTATTATATAGGAATAGTAGTTTATTAAGCAAAATTCGATTAGGCGTTGAATAATATTATTTCTAAGGTTCTAATTGTGACTTCCTATGATATTCTTGGGCCCCTTAATCTGAGTCTTGCGTTTAAATCGCCAGCCATCATTGTTATTCCTTTATTGTTTTGATTTAGCAGTGGCATTCATCAAATATGCAGAAATCAAAGGAATTGCAGGGTTGACATTGTAAGAAACAGGTGAAACTAGGTGGGATAGTGAGATATTATTCATTAATAGAAAATTTTAGACAATAACCTTCATCATTTAGTAAATATACAATAATATTTAAGTATTAATAAGTTTTAATTATATTGCTTCCCTCTCTGAGCTAAGTATTTACTCAAAACGCAGAAAAAGATTAAGAAATGATATTACATAGTAATTATAAATGTTCGATCTTTCGAGATATAAATTCATATAAAAATAGAGCCATGCAATGCAGTCATTATAAAAACTAACCTTACCTTCGAAGGCTGGAAAATACTCAAGTATAATTGTAACCTGTATTAGAGCAAGCTTTAGCGATTCAATTGTCTACCTGAGGCTTTGCTTCTTTACTTATCCTTCCGCGAAATGACACTTATAGGATAGTTTGTATATCTATAGATCCGGTAAATGCGTTGTTAAATTGGAAGGGATTTCCTTTAATATATGCCATCTAGTTCTTGCGAAATTTTAATGCAGTTTAAGGAAAGTAGATCGAATGTGTAACCAAACAAAAAATTGTTAATTCAATTATTGCAGCTGGAAGTGAAACCATGAATTACTGGTGTAACTAACAACCAATTATTAATTATAACTTACATCTGGTTACCAAACAGAAAATTATATAAAGAAAACCACATTTGTTCCAAAACCAAGAGACAACTTTTGGTGCAATCAACATGGCATCAATCTAAGATATACTTAGTATTTGTATGGAGGCATTTTTGTTGCGAAGATAAAGAAAATGTACGTCTTACTCGCAGTGTTTAATATCTTAATAAGTTTTGAGGTTAGTGGAATTAAATGCAGTAGAGAATCACTCAGATTGCTCCGCTAATAAGTAGCACATTTGAATTCAGTAACTTTCTTTTCATTTTCATTCACTTTGTTGGTAATTTGCCAAAACTGTTGGTTTGTTTGAAGTTAGGAGTTAAAGCAGTTGCTATGTTAAAAAGAATTGTCAAAGAGCTAAAAAACGCGGAGTACAAGTATACTATTCTAGACAAAACTATATCAAAAAATTGTTGGTTATTTTCGACAACATTTACATCATTAGGATTTGTTTCTAGAACTCATATATATGCACACAGATTACTTGTATTTTCAGTTTTGGAATGCCCCAAATCTGCAAAAACAATCATTTCCGATGAATGAAAATCTACCACCAATTTAGTTTTAGAACGTTCCTCTTTCAAGTAAACAGTGTCTAATAAAGTTTATCTTACAGGTTTATACATTCTAATTTTGCTCTAAAAATAGATGTGAGAATTTAGCTGTGTCTTCACGCTTACTAACAATAAGTAAATTCACACGTATGTTTTAGAAAGCTGGATGGGTGTATCCATTTTTTGATTTCAAAAGGGATATCTGCTACGTCTGTATGTGATATTGAATACCTGAGTTATCGACTAATTGCTTGAAATCTTTCATGTAAGAATGCGATAATAACATGAACCTAATATTTGCAACCAGTTTCGGAAACAAATACTTTCATTAAATTTGGGAATATTTCCAACAATATGTAAAATAAGCACATAGCGTGTGCAAACATTAATTGATAATATTAATATAGTGCACTTTCGTGATAAAACGTACTTCTATCTGAGGACTCGTAATCTTATACTTAAAAAGTTTTGTATTAGCATTCATCAGATATGCCAAACATCAACAGAACCCTATATTGACACTATATACTTAACTTTTTGCAAAAAATGAACACGACAAATTTATAATGAAATTGTCTGCATATCTATGTAGTATGTTACAGAAAAATTGAATTCTGTGCCGCTAATTCAGGTTTCTAAGCAACTGATTTGAAAATGTTACTCTTACACGTTTGTAGTGTTACGGATTCTTACAGATGCGCACAAAATTTGTCCATTAATTATCCATGTCACTCTATGAATTTTCAGAGAATCATTTTGTAAAAATACTGTGTTTACCTCTTACAATTTCAAATTTTGATGATGCCCGGGAAACTAATTCCACTCTCTGAATTTTAATCTAATTTTAATGCACAACTGAGTACAAAGTAAGTTCAGTTTTATACATAGGGATCGTACGTATTCACAATGATTTTGTTAAATTGGTTGAACAATGTTCAGTCTCTAACCCGAGAATTCGCCGAAATTTACATAACGTTAGAACTAGTTTCTAACAAATTTCGGAGGATTCCAGGTCGGAAAAATACATAATATAAATACCTTCTAAGATGTAAAAGTCGTGTATTACTTTTTTATTACCGGTGGCATGCTATGATGATTAACTAATCTTTTAGCAAAATTGCAACTAATGAATTAGGATAATCTGTGATTTGGTGCACCGTTATGCATTCGTTAGCAAGAGTATTACTTAAAGTTTATGACGGATATTTTCTTCACTTTGATTTCTGCACTAAAGATGGCAACTTAGTTATTCGAAGTACGTATGCAAAAATACCTATATCGGTGTGATAAATACAAGAAACATTTTATTTGAAAAACTAGCGCTAGTTGCACGTACCTGATTCCAATAAATAAGAATAAATAGTACATATTTCGTAAATATACATATTCTCTTTGAGAACAGCGTCCAGTAGGAGGACGCTCTTCTCTTTACATTTCGTTTCCTACAATTCTTGCCGTATTTTGTAGGAGTAAGAAAATTATTGTACAGTAAGCTTGTCAACATAAGATTGTTGACACATATATCACATCGGTAAACTCCTCACCACACAATTGTTTATAATAAAATCGGTGACACGTGTTTCGCTAGCTCGAGGCAAGCATCTTCAACAACCGTATAAACCGAAGTGACAAATTTCTAACATTAAAAATTCTACAACATGCATTTTTACTCCACTTTTTACTGTGACCATGTGTATGCATGCACAAATATTTTCCCTCTCGGTGACGGCTCGGACGCCTTTCAGCCTCGCAAAATCCCATACTAAGTCAAATGGACGGCCAAGGGAAAAAGTACCTGCTAAACCCGAAGTTTGAACGTTAAAGATTTACAAATACATTGTGTGAATTGGTTAATGCCCGAAGAAATTAAATTATAGTTAAAATTCTTTCATTTGATCATAATAATCGGAACAAACTAGATTGACATAAGATTGAGCAATAGGAAACCGAGAAAATTAATGAAATACTTTTGTTCAACCACTTCATAAATCACGATTTTTATCGTTGACTATACGTTTGTCTTTGGGATTGATCAGTATGCAAATTTTATATTAAACCAACAACTGGACAATTGCATCCTCTAGTAATGTATGAAAAATGTAATTCTATTCATAGACTTAGCTTTTCATTTAGGACGTAGATTTAATTAAGCGTAACTTAATGTATTGATATTTTGTGGGATACGTATTGTCTACCCTAATTTGTCGAGTATCTTAGTTGATAACATAAGTTATTCGGCAAGTACATAAATCTGGGGATAGTGTGAAATCATTGAAATTGGAATATGATCATTCTTTATGTAATTGTATATGTGTATATTAAAGAAAAATTACAATTAAAGCTTCGTTCCCAACACAGCACACAAACTGATTTTGTGACGTGTTGGAACTAACCTTAAATGTACTCACAAGCCGGACCATTTGCCGTAGGGCTGAATGCCTGTTGTGCGTAGTGATTGACCGATAACTGGTTCTAGGGCTGTATTTAGAACTGTCCAGAATTCTACGTATTTAAATTATAGGTAAATCGGAATACATACCCCACCATACGTGATCACTTCACAGCGCATTTCTATTCAGCGCTACGGCAAATGATTTGGACTGTATTTTTATGAGAAGGGCTCTTAGAAAAAGTCATTTATATTTTCGTTAGAAGTTTCAAATCCGAACTGGTCTTATGACAAAGTTTTTGGAAAGCCTTGATATTTACTCCTCGCTTACATCACAACTACGTAGTGACTTAGTCCGCTGCTATCGCCCTTAATCCCGTGCATAGTCTGTACAATCCGCGGGCTCTAATCCTTTCAGAATTAAATAAAATTCATCGAATAAAAATTCCAACTTTGATCCGTGTGACTATGAACATATATAAGCTTTAACGCTGTAAAATTGCAAATTTTATGTCCTCAGAATATCACCGATTGACGAGTTTCAATAACTATCACCGATCTTTTTACAAATAAAATGGAAACTAATTTTTCTGAAGAAACTTCCTGCAAATCGTTAGCAGGTACATTCTTATCATTTGTTCGGGTTCTCCCAAAAACTGGTCTTCTACTGGCGTAGTCGTCTTGCAAAATGTATAACTACCTCCAACTTTTTAATTTAATATTTAATAACTGCATAATATGAAACAACAATATATTTATTTAGAGATGCTGTAGGTACATAATAAAACGAAATAATAGTTTTAAGTAAATATAAACAAATTTATAAATTAAATATGTATATAGAATATACATATCATTTTAGAAAATTCTCATTATTTCTTATTCAAAATAGTCATGGATAAATGTTTGAAAACCCTTTCTAGCTTACCTGGATAAAATCTCTTTTTCAAATAATGCTTCAATATTGGACAATAATTTATCTGAGCGATTATTCCCCAGTTCTCTAGAAAGCTTTTTTAGTGAGTTTATGGCTTTAAACAATCTGAAATTGGCATCACTTCCTTCGGTTGTTCTTCATCCACAACAAGATTTTGACCTTCTTCATTAGTATTGCTAGTCACACTTTAGTGGAAAAGTTCCTCCTCCCATGTGCAGAACCATCATCACACGTATGCTTGAAATTTTGAATAATGCCTTGGTCCAGCAGTTATACATGTCTTGGAGTATGAGCGGGAAAAGTTCGTCCCATTGTCAATTTTGAATTACTTGGATGATAGGTCGCATTATCTAATAAAAGCAGAACATTTTCTTTTCTCTTCCTCTCATCGAATTCTTTTAACCATTTAGTAAAAATGTCCCGTATCATCCATGATTTTTTATTTGCAAATCACTACACTGCCATTGAAGACATATCAAGGTTCTTGAATCATCACGTTTTAAATTTTTATTAGCAGTTTGATGCCACTTTAATTTGAGCTTGTTTTGATTTTTCAGAATTCTTTAAATTTGGGTTTTGCCACATTTATACCGCCGCCGGGTAATTCTTTTTGAGACATACCTCTCTTATCTCTGTCGTTTATAACATTTATTCTTTTCTCAAGAGTTGGCACTTCGTGTGTTGTACCCCGAACAGGCATTGTTTAATCTATTGTGTATGAGGCGTTTTGTAGTCTACCAAAGATAAGAGTAAACTAAAATATACATATACGAATGAATGGTATGTCGTCTGTTTTCCCGTATGTAAGTGCAACTGTAACGCATGCATGTATAGAAATACTCTATAAGTTCAGGGTATTGTAGTGAGAATTTAGTTAAATTTCTTAAACAACATTGCACCGGCGTAGCTCTTAATTAATGATATAAAAGCATAAATTGTAACAAATTATATTTCTAAATTTTGAAAAATATTTAACATAAAGTCAAGATTACCTAGTGTTATGTGTGTGTGCGAGTGTAATTTCTTTTTCGATGATGCTTCTTCCCATATCTCCTCTCTTAACTACTATTCTCGATGCACCTTTAATTTCTATGGATTCTTCCCCTTCTTCTCCGGTATGGTGAGGTTCTTTTATTCACTGGTACTTCTTAAAATTTGTTGACTTATCTATCTTATCAACTTTCTTCGTCGTTAACCAAACAAACTTTTTATTTCGTTTGGAAACCAGGACTATATTGCTTTATTTCTAAGTTGTCCACGAAACGAAAACTTTAACTCACTTTGACTCCAGTTCATCCAGGTATATCGCTGTTATAGAAACCTATATTGAATGTCGATGTATCCTTGGTTATTTCCAGTAATTTTTTATGAATTCTTGTAATGCACAAGTGTTGTATGTATGTGTTTGAATGTTAACAATGCTTTTCTGTCTATTAACCGATACTTTTTATAATAATTATTAATTTTATTTCTAGTGACATTTGTTTCTCCCATTAAACATCTCTGGCTGGAGTTAAAATAAGAAGCTAACACCTGTAGGGTAATAAAATGCTCAAAAGGTGGTGGACGTGGTGTCGAAAAGGTATAAATAGAACCCCAAAATAAACCGTATGACAATTGAAGACCATAACCCCAACATTAACTGGGAATTTTGATATCTTGAATTATAATAAATGATGAATTTTCTAATGGCAATTAACCATTCGAGTATTACTATTCTACAGTATTCTCCTACGTAAACGGTCGAGCGTAATGTAACGTTTCCTAAAAACTAGGTCGTTTACTAAAGTTGTCGTCTTATAAAGGTGGTCATTTCTAGGAGTTTCACTGTATACACAATCTGTATCTGTATTAAAGTAGTATCCCACTTTTATCGTTTTGATAGAAAAAACAACCGCTTACCGTGATTGAGTAGATTAAAGTTTGTTTCTTCGGACACTTTAAGTTCATTATTTTAGTCATAGAAATGCATAATTTATGGGTTTCTTACACATTCCTTTTGTTAGAATAGAAGTTCAACTAAAGATTTTGGCACGCCTCTACAGAATTGTACATGAATTGCTTTACTATTGAAATATTGACTATTGTCCAAATACTGTAGCCTTTACCAATTTTGTGACAGATTCTTTATATTTGAGTCGTGCCACTCGGAGAACTACATGTCATAAATCTATCGTCCAAACTTAAAATATTGAAGTTGATTTGTCGGTTTTATCAACCAAGGTGTGTTCGAGGTCATCACCGAATGGGTTTGTGAATAAATGGAATATCGGTTTTGGGATACTGAAAACCCAAGAACAAAAGAGCTAACGTGAATTACATAGTACGAAACATAAATTGTGGTGCGGTATTACATTAGGAAGGGTATTAGGACCTTACCTTTTGAGAGATGTTAATGTCAATTCAGTTATAGTTACGGGTGGCCTATATCGCGAAAATTTGCTGCGTTCAGGAGTGGAAAATGAACGACATATATCAGGTATGGGCAACCTCCGGCCCGAGGGCCACATTTGGCCCTCGAGTAAGGTTTGTCCGGCCCGCTACTGAATTCTTTCGTTGCATATTAGCACGGCCCGTCTAAACTTAATTCATAATGAATCATAAGGATACTACAAAAATGTATATTTTTCAAGATTACTCGCAGCATAAAACTACAAAAAAGGTTGCCCATGCCTGACATATATCGTGGCAACAAGATGCTGTAACTACCTACATTGCTACATTCACCATACAAGACACAAGATTTAGAGAACATTATCTATGCAAATAGAAAGTTAATTATTTACATTAACATTAACAAATGTAAAGTGTTCGAATTCATTATATTTTAACAGAATGGACGGCACTTATGATAAAACGAAGTTTCCTACACACTGTATGGAAGGCATGTTTAAATATTATTACATGTATAAATATATTTTTAAGTAACAAGATTATAAACTTAAATATGTACGTATGTACGAGATATGTACACAAATAGACAACGCATTCGTAGACAAATAGTACGATATAACTTCAATGCCATGACAGAATGTGATGTCCATGATAAATAATAGTCACAGCTTTATATCAGACCTTTAACGGTAACGGTAACTATGCACCTCGGATTTTACGTATTGTACAAAATATGACGGCGGAGAGTTCCACGGTCACAAAAATACTTAATGTTTGTTAAGCATATACGCGTGTATAGTAATACCTTAATGTGTTGTTTTATATGGTATACGAAAGTCTTGCTTACAACCAGAGGCGGCTGGTACACGAGAGCACAAGAGCATGCGAACTTCTTGGCGAGGCCAATAATTGTATTGTAATTTCAAACTAGCACTAAACTAAAATCAGGTCGCAAAAAAACATCGGCGTCTCCACTCAGGACAAAGGAGATAGTGGAATTTGTGGTTATTTGACGCTCCTAAAACTTATAATCTGTCGAAACTGCTTGTGACCTGTGGCAAAAGTTGCATTTATGATTATGTGGGTGGAATCGAAGCGAGTTTACTTACATATTCGGAGGCACGAGTGGCGGGCAGATATCCGATATGCGTTTAAAATCGCAATGCAATTATTGACCAGCGTACAAGGGGAGTTCACGTACTCTCGTGCTCTCATGTACATATCAGTCGCCTCTGTTTACAACTCGCGTGAAACCTATTTGATGTCATAGCGATTGTATTTATTCATACAAGTTACTAGAAAATCAAGAATAACTTAAAATATTTATTCGGAAACTAGTTTAAAATAATAAATAATCTTTCCAAATGAAAGCTTATGGGATGTTCTATATTAAGAAAGGTTGGATATATATGGAATATAACTGTCCATTGAAATAATTCCCTTCATAGTTCACGGCTGTTGCCGTTATAATGCCTGCAAACCCAAAGGGTGTATGAGAAACTATGGTAACTAAATTTCTATGAGCAGGTAAACCATGAGCAGTTGCATAATCTTGGCTTCTAGATGTAGGTCTACAAAACTATTGTACATTGTAGTTTGTTGCAAGCAATCTCCCCACCACACTCCCTTTAATGAGATCATTGCCGATATTGATAATACCTATGATATGTACGCATAGTGGTCATGGATATTGGGCTTCTGTTTTTTGTTTTATTTTTGAATTTGGATTTAAGTTTCTTTATTTAAGTTTAATTAAGTTTAATTTTAGATTTAATTATAAGGATGTAATAATTAAAACATTATTATATTGTATTTCTTTTGCTTTTTACGTATGTGCAACTAAACTGTGTTTCTTTTGATTTGTCTTATTCATGGATGTAGATCTGTTGGGCAATAAATGGATTACTAATCTCCATTTTGTTGATTCAGACACATTGAGTAAGACCTTTTGTTAGGTTTGGTTAGTCTCATGGTAATAGGGAAAAATCATTCTTACACGTTGTAGTACTAACAACTGAATTGATAGTGATTGCATTGACTGTAGGGTAATATTACTGACACTATTTCACATCGGTAAACTACTCACCACACAATTACTGAATTAAGGTGCGGTTTGAAGATCGTTGCCTTGTTGCTAGCGAAGCACATGTCAGCGGATTTAATGAAATAATTGCGTGGTAAGGGATTTGTTGAACTGATGTAGAGTCAGCACTACCAATAACTTCTGAACTGACCATGTTTTATATAAGATTTATATGTCACAGTGGTCTTGGATTAATTATACGGGTAAACAGAATTTCACTTTTTGCGTGTTTATTTGATCAAATAGAATCATCCTTATAGTATCCCTCCACCCCTAATTCTGAATCCGATTTCCAAATTTGTGTGTCATTCATAGTTCGTGAGTGATACACGTTTAAAATGTTGAAAGACGTATATTAAATAGCTTAAAATATTAATGACAGTTCAAAAGCTATTTTCCATGATTTTCTTCTGTATGTTGCGGCAGGAATATCCCTTTTTAATGTCCAACAATAACCGGCCAGAATGTTTGGACCCAACTTGCCTTGATAACGCTCGCCGTGCTCGTTACTGACGTCACTAAGGTGATCCGGGGTAAAAGATAATGTGAATGAATGAAATGTATCTTCAGTGACATTCTGCAACAAAGAAGCAATTCCTCCACAAGGCCCTTATAGTTTCGCGCCTTGATATTTTAGGGTGGCATAGAACTCAGGGTTGTTCATTAATTCTCGTATTTGAGGGCCAACGAATATGCCTTCCATGATTTCTGCATGACTGACCCATGGAAATTAGTTTTGTAGAAAGCTAAAACCGTCGTCCTTTCTATCGATTCCTTTAAAACTATTGTTTATCAATCCAAGTTTAATGTGCAGAGATGACAGGTAGGCTTTCTGGAGATCCACCAGGGGCTGACTGATGATATTTTTTGTTCCCAGAACGAGCTGTCTTCTTAGTGGCCACTGCTCTCTTACATAATGGTTCTGTCTATCTCAACTGTCCCACTCGCACAAAAAGCAGCAAAATTTGGTATTTTCTAGATGAAGACCGAGTACAAGGTCAATGGCATTCAAATCTCCGCAAAGGTGCCACGCATGTTTTTCATATGCGGTGCGATGCGTTAGTCGAGAAGCAGAAGCTAATTCGTAACAATGGAAAATGCAATTGCAGAAAACTGGTGCCGAATGAACGATTTCTGACGACAAAATCAGCATTGAAAAATACATAAGAGACAGTATTTCGTGTCCAACCACAGTTATCGGTTTGATATCAAAATAGAAGTTTTTATTCTCTTCGAATCAACATGTTTGCGTACAATATGCAAGATATAAAAGACTACCAATATAACCAAATATTGGTTTAGCAACTGAAGAACTTTTTATGGAACGCAATAAATATATATCGTACTGTATTGTCCGTTTTTTGATAATAATTTGTTATCGTCTTTCAGATGGCAGTATTATTCCATCTTCATAAAATAACTTAATTTTATCGACAAACATTGAACTACGTGCTATTTGCCATCACTAACTTTGCCCCAATTTTTGCCAATAAAGAAGTTTTGCAGAGAACAAAATGATTGATAATTTGATGGTGTAATATAAGGAATATATACTGATTGTGGGAACACATCCCAGTCAAGCTCCAACCATTTTTCGGAATAATCAACGGTATGTGTGGTCTTACATTATCATGATGAAGAGCAAATCATTTGCCAGCTCTGGTCGCTTTCCTCGAACGACATTGTTCAGTTCCGTTCGTTATTGAATGTACAAATCTAAAATGCTGGTTTGGTTGAGTGGTAAAATTGACAAAAAGACAATACCCAACTGCCGTCTTTATATATCAGCTTTAAATATTGGTGCTGATTCACATTGTTTGCTTTATTGGTGGCATTTTTGCAAACAAATTATATTTCATCGCAGGTTATCTGTTTGAAAGTTAATCATTCTCTTTAAATTCCATGAGCATTGAGCTTCGTTGCAATTTCACGTGTTGAACTTTGATGATTCCAAACGATTATTTTCTGGAGCTCTTAATTTATAATATTCTCATACAACTTCAAACTGCGATTTTCGCAAATATATGAAAATATGGTTGTTCTTCTCCTATAGGTTTGAAATATCGCTGAAAACAAGGTCGGACGCTTACATTTGTAGTGTTTCGCACTTTGCTAATTTTCTTCTCAATGAACCATGATGCAAAAGAAAATATCCATTGGTTCTGAATGGTTAAGTCGTGCCATGCACACTACTTTACTAAGATGCTTTAATGCCCCAAAATTCTAATGTAGTGAATAAATAATGCAAATTGAGATTAAAAAATTCGTTAAATATTGCACGCTAGAACAATTTCAAAAAACAATATATAGCATAGATAGATATGTACGTTTTATGGAGTGAAAGTTGAGAAAGTTCACATTAATCTATCAAAACATAAGCCTCCAGCATTCTACACCATTCTAATGATTTGAGGACTACATCCATAATAATTAATGATCAAACAAGTATTTCAATATTGAAGAAAGTATCACAGCAAATACTTATTCCTATAAACTCTAAAAGGTCAGAATAAATTGCTAGAAAAACGATCGAGTCTAGCAAATAGATGGCCTCTAGATCCAATTTAATAAGAATTACATGAAACAAAATTATGGGAGTAGGATAAGAAATTTTGATACACTACGCAAATCATATTTTGATAAATACCGCTGTATTTAATGACTAGCCTGCGTTTAATTGGAACTGCATTATGCATAGAGTGCTTGCTATGCACCTAAGCAAACTATATTTTGTTCAAGGTAAATGTTTGTCTCTAGAAAAAGTCATTTTCGGGTCCAGTTAAGCATGAGACTGTCTTGGGAACCTTTAAGAAGAACATTCTTACATCAAATCATATCATAACGTATGCTAAATTAAATCTGGACAAATGTGTTGTAGAAAAAATCAAAGGTTAAAAGAGACTTTCGAAAATTAGCAATATTTTATTTCAGTTGTATGATTAAATTTATAAAAAGTGTTTACACTATAGCGGTTTACCTTTCGTATCTTTTGAGCCAGTTTCTTCATTAGCTGCTAAATTACATTTGTGTCTATGCTTTTTACCTACTTCCTAAAGCTTTTTAATTAAACAATCCACATTTTTAGCGGTGTATCCCTTACTGTATTACATTCCTTTTAAAATTAGGCTCAAAAAGTTTCGATTGCTGGCAGTTTTGGGGGTTTGATGAGAGGGGGGTTATACTGGCTAGGTACCAATTCAATACCACGTTTTTCCAAATCCTGCAAGATTGTTTGCGAGTAGTGCGATGGTGCTACATCTGGACAGAAAACGATTTTATCATATTGGTGATATTCTTCGATAAATTTTCTATATAAGTTTGGGCAGAGACCATAACAAAACATTTGGCGGGATCTTGGTTTTCTGGATATATTTAACTTTGTTTGGTGCTTCGTGACTGGCAGTTTCTAAATAATGTTTCGGTTGGTATTCGTTACCCTCTACGGTAAAATTTCTCTCGTCATCCACCACACAAACATATGAAGAGTTTGTTGCAAACTATTATCCAGACAGCATTAGCAATCTAGATTTCATCATTTTTCTTGTTTCTCTGTAGTAACTAATTTGATTCTTCTGGTCTTAAGTTAAATACTTTTCTATAGTATTTCTGTCCGCTTTATATTTTATTCCTAACTGCCGATAAGACTTAGTACTCCGACACACTGTATATG
Organism: Chrysina gloriosa; assembly: GCA_038088585.1. Lineage (NCBI taxonomy): Eukaryota > Metazoa > Arthropoda > Insecta > Coleoptera > Scarabaeidae > Chrysina > Chrysina gloriosa. The sequence continues at coordinate 66,574,752 of CM076088.1, forward strand.
CTTTCAGCCGGGCCTAAAGTTTGCTGTCCTGTAGATCACATTTCTTGCTCGATTCCTTTTCCTTTCTATGTTCTTCTTATTTCTAAATAGTTGAATTGTGTTATATATAGTCGATTTTTCATATCCCATGTCCTTGAAATGGTGAAAAATTTCATTTTTGGGTTGATTGCGATAGTCTTTACAAAATTTTCAAATGACTTCGACGCTGCAAAAAGACATTTTTCCCACTAAATGTAAAAACATTGGATAGATCTTATATCACGTGAACAACGGTATGTTCCGTTACTTTTCCACATTAAAAGTTCTTGCTGCAAGCTTAGCAGTACTCTTATTTTGTTTGCCCCACACGAAGGCGGCCAACTCTGGGGGCAGCCGTCAGTAGCATTGGTGAAATTTCAAATTTTTTTTTTAGTTCAAGAAACTTATCAGTTCTTTTCTGCTTCACCTTACAGTTGGGATACTTAAAAAAATACATTAAAATTTTGACCTCTTATGCTAATGAAACTAGATGGGAAAGCAGAGTGAATGCTATAAGATATTTAAAGACAAACTTATTGGAATTGAATTATCTTGCAAAAGATACCATTAGCGACAGCAAAACGAAAAATGTGGCAACATCCTTAATAAAAAAATACGGAAATATCAATTCATTTTATCCATTTCTATTTGGTACCATCTCTTATCAAAAATTGATATTCCAAGCAAAATGTTACAAAATTCCAAGATAAATATTTCCGAATGTGTTGAGGGCTCACAAAATTTGATGCTTATTTAGTTTCCCTTCGTTCTGATGAACAATTCAACATTTTTATATGCTGCTTCGTTTAAATATCGGGAATTAAGTATTGAATCCGAATTTGAGCATTTAAGGAGTAGAAAAAAATGCGTCATTTTGACTATGAAACCCTCGATGATACAGTTTCTGAACCTCGTCGAAAATGTAAAATTGTGTTTTATTTCTCTCTTCTAGACCACGCTATATCTTCAGTTGATGAGAGATTTAAATTATTATCTGAATGTCATTCTTTAATTGGTTTTTTATACGAATTTAAAGATCTCTCTGCAGATGCGCTTGTGAAAGTTTGCATGGGTTTGCACGTTAAAATGTAAATTACAAGAAATAACAAGATTCTCAAAGACATTGATGGTCTTCAGTTATTTAATGAGATATCTTCCTTTAAGGAAATATTTCCAGATAAAAATACACCAACTACCATTTTAGAATGCATCTCGAAAAATGAATTTGTTTCTTGTTTTTCAAATTTTGTTCTAGCGATTAGAATTTTCTTAACTTTGGCTGTTTTTGTTGCTTCCGGAGAACGAAGTTTCCGTAAACTAAAAATTATAAAGAACTATTTAAAAACTAATATGTTTCAAGAGAGACTTTCAGATTTCACCATCATTTCTATTGAATCAGAAATTTCGGAAACAATTGATCTTACCTAAATTATTGATGAATTTGCATCGACGAACGCTAGAAAAGTCATATTATGAAAATATGTAGTAATATTATGGTTTTATGTAATATTATATATAATATTTAGGAAATTTTATTTATATCGTTTTTTGTTTTATATTTGTCTAATATTATTTTTGTATTTGCATATTTAAAAATGTATAATAAATGTTGATATTATTATGTCTAGATGTATTATTTAAGTAATAAAAATATTCTGAAAAATGGGGGCGGCTTTTCATTTAACATGAACGCGGCCAATCACCTACATAAGATCGAGCCTGTCAATACGATACCAGCAGAATCATATCCATAAAATTGTTTCAGAATATCTCATTGGCAGCACTCAGGAGGATATTGGTGACGACACATGTTAAATTACGCATTCAGTCGATGTTCAAAACTCGATTGAATACGTCATTGTGGCTGCTATTAATAGAATGTAATTATTGTGTTTGTTGTATTTAAGGCGGAAAAAACGAAAATCGTAGAACGTTGCTAGTTATATCCCATGGCAAAAGTTACGTTCCATTTTTATACTCGCCAAAATTATTCCAAAGACAAAGGCCAGCTTCGATAAGTTCAAAGTAATTAAATCGTATTTAAAATTTGCCATTTTAGTTTAACAAAAGATGCACACATATACCGACATTAGAAAATATCGAGGATTAAGGTATCCATCATATGTCGCCACTGTAACACGATATACCATAGTTATGTTGGTGCTGATAATCGGAATCATTTTGTTGAATGAAAAAGTATTCCATACACTGGACTGGCATGTAAGTGAAGCTCTTCGATATCATGTCGGGACGCCACTGTCGGTATCGTATCGGCTAATGAAAAAGCGCAGTTAACTGTACTCAGGGAGGTTATTTTCCCAATAATTACATCTTTTAAAATAAGGCTAACCAATTCTTGACCTTAGATCCATACATACACACGTAATCCACAACCATGCTCTATCTATACAGAGTAGAGATGATAATAAGTCGAACCCTTTTGTCATTAGTCAACAAGTAACACTGAACTGAACTAAAATCGAAATATTTGAATGATGGCAAATTATCCAAGTGCATTAAAAAATCTGAGAATACTTTGAACGGTTTTGACCGTATTTACTAAATGAAACAGGTGAGGAAGCATAGTAGGATGAAAAACGTCCAAAGTGACCAAAAACGCAAATGTCAGCTGGTAAGGTTTTGGCCTCCGTAGTATCGGATAGGCACGATATTTTATTCATCGATTATCTGACGAAAGGAAGAACCATCGATAGCGAATATTAATATGACATTATTGGTGCGTTTGAAGGAAGAAATTGCGGAAAAACCACCCCAAATGAAGAAGAGTGTGCTCGTTCACCTAGACAATGCACCGTGTTATAAGTCCATTGCAACAATGGAAAAATTGCACGAATTGCACTTTCAATTACTTTCCCATTGACCGTATTCTCCGGCTCTGGCTCCCAGTCACTACTACCTGTTTGCAGACCTAACCAAAATGCTCAAGGCAAAGAGATTTAGCTTCAATGAAGAAGTGATTGCCGAAACTGAAGGATAATTTGAGGCAAAAGAAAAATCATTCTATAAAAAAGCCATCGAATGTTAGGGAAGTGTTGGAAAGAATTTATCATGCTTAAAGGAGACTATGTTAATGAGTAAAAGTCGAATTTTGACTAAAAGTTGTTGTTTTATTAGTCATCCTTCTAACTTATTAAGTGATGTGTTATTTAGAGAATCTCGCCAAAAATTAACAGGTAAAAATATAAATGTTGGTAGCAAAACCTCGTCCAAGTGGATATAGCACGAAATATCAAAGTGCGAAATGATTAATTAGGGAAAGCTGTTAGACACCTAGTTAAGATGTATGTTTGGGATTGCTTCTCTGGAAAGAATCTAGAAATATTAAAAATATTATTCACGGATACCTTAAATGAACGATAGGTGATAAATATATATGAAATGTTTAACCATGAACGAATAAATTGTGGAAATTTCAGGAAGACAATGACCCAAAAATTATAGTCGTTTCGTATGGTCTGGAAAAGCGAAAGTAACATTGAACGATTGGTTTGGCGGGCACAAATCCAATTGAAAATATATAATATAATCTAATATTGATGTAAAAATTGAGCGGAAGGTTAAGGCAAGTATCTATCGAGAGATTCGACATTTGTCACATACTGAAAACGATGACGGGTATACCTTAAAATAAATATTTGCGCAGTATAATGTTTATTTCATCCGTACAGACAGAATTGACCAGATTCTCATGTGAGGTTTATATACAATCTCAGTTTTCTCCGTACGTCATGAAACAGTACCGATAAAAGTGGAATGAAACATAAATGTGCCAGAACCCATTAATACAGTAACGTTATTGTGAAACAAAGTATAATAATAATAATAATGATAATATTTATTTATTATCCAACAGAATAAATCCAACAAGGGGCAATACAAAAAAGAAATATGGATAATACGGATAATACGGAAAATTAATACAGTGCAAAAATATAATGTATCATAAGGTGGTGATAGTATCAATTACAAATCAATATCAAAAATAGAATACAATGAAAAAATAAAACATCTCAAAACAGAGATTACAGGATTATGTATATTGAATATTCATATTATATATGATAATATTGAATAGTTCTTAGCGGAATGAAATAAAGGAGCTTTAAGAAGAATATTTGTTCTTGGCGTAGGAACCATGATTAAGTCACCCGATAGGCGTGGCACCAGAAAGTTGACCTTTGACAGTAATTCCGGGGCATCCAGCTTACCATAAATCAAATTCACCATAAAGGAGGCAGTGATGTGGATTCTACGCTGAGCCAGTGATTGAAAACCGTGTCTTTCTAATAGATCATTATAATCAGTATTTTGAGTCGGGTAAAAACCGTCCCGCTTGTACGACAGATACTTCAAAAATCGTCTCTGTATTCGTTCTATTGCTTTGGAGTGAACACTGTATATCGGAAACCAGACCGTAGACGCATATTCCAATCTGCTGATAACCAGAACGTAGAACAGTGAACATATTGTATTCAAATTGGTAAAATCTTTACATGTTCGAATAATGAAACCCAGTGTTTTATAGGCAGAAACAGTAACGGCAGATATATGCTCAGAAAATGTCAACGCCGAATCAAAAGTGACACCCAAATCTCTGACGGATGACAAGCAAGAGATAGGTATATTGTCGATATGGTAAGCTGAGTTTATTATGCTTAATTTCCTAGTATATCTAACGAAGCAGCATTTTTCGATATTTAGAGTGAGCTCGTTATCAGAACACCAAGAAAAATTAAGTTTAAATTTTGCTGTAGAAGATCAACATCCGAATAAGAAAGTATGTTATGATAGATTTTGAGATCGTCGGCGTAAGCCAAGACAGGACATTGAATCGATATAAAGAGATCATTTATGAACAGGTTAAACAAAAGTGGACCAAGGTTCGAACTCTGAGGGACTCCTGAGGCTGATACGTTATATTTAGATTTCAATCCATTGTAATAAACGTAATTCTGGCGGTTTGTTAGGTATGATTCAAACAAGGCTAACAATGCGTTATCGAAGTTAAACGAGCTTAGTTTGTGAAGTATTATTTTGTGGTCAATACTGTCAAAAGCTCTAGAGACGTCAGTATATATTACGTCCAGTTGCCCACCCAAATCCAATGTCTCAGCTATAACCTGCGATATAGTGCACAAATTGGTGACGGTTGATCTACGTGAGGTAAATCCATGCTGACAGAAGGACATAGAGGATTTAGTGAGAAATGCGACTTGTTCATAAATCAACGACTCGAATACCTTCTCAAATGCAGAAATAATTGCGATGGGACGGTAATTTTTAGGATTGCTGGCATCACCTCTCTTAAACACCGGACAAATTCTTGCTATCTTCCAGGCATCTGGAAAGACGCACGTGTGCAAAGCCTTGTTGAAAATCACGCATAACGGTTCAGCAAAAATCGAGGCACAATCTCTCACCACAAAACAAGGTATGTTGTCATGACCAGCAGAGAATTTATTTTTCAGTCTCTTAATATGGCGTATTACATCGTCAGTGGTGATGGAGCGGATGTGCACCAATGGATGGTTAGATGGCACGTCAGATAAACCATTAATTGTGTCACTCTGCAAGAAGGCATCCGATAAAACAGACGCGAAAGCATCTACAATGCTTTCCGGTGTATTATATTCCTGGTTAGAATCACAAAGTTTGCTAGGAATTCTACTCGAACATTTCTTCGATCTAATGTAATTCCAGAAGGAACGGGGGTCAAGCGATAATCTATGTTGTATATTTTGATTGTAGATATGGTAAGCTGTGGAGATCTTAGTCTTGACGGATTTCCGTAGCCTCTGAAACTCACGCCCAAAATGCATGCTACCAGTTGTTTTCCATTTTCTATAATAGTATTTCTTTATTGATAATTCGTTCTTTATATCTGCCGTAAACCATAAAGGATACCTCGAAGAATTTTCAGCTGCCGTCAAAGGCACAGACAGCTCGAGGATTTTGAATAGTTTTACATAGAATTCATAAACTACTTCATTTATATCAGTATAGTTATGCAAAAAGACCAATCAACAAGCAACAAATCCGAATAAAGTTTATTATAATTTGACTTGTAGAAATTATATCTTTTGTTTACATTGGAAGGAAAGGATAGAGATGTACACGTTGGCATAAAAGTGAAAGACATACTCAAGGCTGGATGATGTAAATCCTCCAAAACCAGTGGAACCGAATCATGTTCAATTTTAAACAAATAATCACAATTAGACAAAATCAAATCAAGCATCCGACCATTATCATTTAAAATGTGATTGAATTGTGTAAGATTTAGGGATGTTTGAAATAGTAGAAAAGAATTTAGTTTAGGATCAATGATCGTAGGGTCAATAAAGTTTGGTAAATTAAATTATTAATTTAAAGTATACGCATATATATACTCATTACTATAAAAACATGCATCCGCATGCAACTTTAACTTTCTTTGTAACATCTATGAAGGCACCTAAATTGCTAGCCCTAATGATGGAAGTTAATTGCCTTGTTTTATTCAAAAACCTTATGGTGTGTGCTATAAGGATATATGGGCTTATTAATTTCAGTTTCAATTTTATCAGCGTTATAAAAATTACTTCCGTATCCATTATCGGTGTGATTAGATTCATTAGCTGTTTCTATTACCACGATAGCATTTGGTAATAATCGTAGACAAAAACTTATTGTTAATTAGAGATACATCTCGTCAACAATGTAGCCAGCATCTTCAACCGCACTTACCCAACATAGCGAACATATTGTCTTTGTGATGCGTTTCATTGTCGTTTAGAACATTCTGCAGTCTTGGTGAATTATCGATCTAGTTAAAAAATGAAACAGCTATTTGATTTAATAATTTCTTTTTATTGGAAGTTTGTCAAATTTATAAAAACATAACGTAATTATTAACAAATCGTCGATAACTTTAAGAATATATACATAGCTATTCAATTTCATCATTTTTGTTTCAGTTTAAATTATGTACATATTTTCAGTTTTTATTCCATGTTCATCTTTGTCATATACAATAGCTATAACATTTAATAATCTTTGCACCTTAATTTGAATTAAATGACATTTAAGAAAATTGTTCGCCTTACTCTTTCTTCAGTCATAAAAAAAATTGGAAATCGTTAACAATATCAATGTAAGAAAGAAAAAAATTAACAAATTTAGGTTACTTCAAAATACTTGACCATAAATGAAACGTAACAATTGATTTAATTTAAATGTAACAACGAATGTAGATTAACCACAACGAACAAAAAGTTTAAAGCTATTTGCACCTTATTATCTTTACAGTAATACGTATTACGTGGACGTTTCTCAAGAGATACAATGGATATTAACAAGAAATGAGCTTCAGCTATCCTTTTTTTGTAACTTTTTCTTAGATGTAGATTACTACGACTTTCACCTAAATTTGTAATATGCTTTTGGCAATGCGAAAGAGGAAATCATTAATTTTCTTGTTGCTTACTATAACTCAAGAATTACAAACACGTTGTTTTACAATTCGATGTATGTTCAAAAAATCTTACAACTCGGTCGACAAAATCATCATAACCGTTTCAATTATAACTAAAAGTAACATGTTATTGCAAAATACAATCAAGGTGCTATGGTGATTTAGTGCGAAATCATTCGGAATAAAAGGTAAAGTGTAAAATACTGCCTGCAGTGATAACCTTCAGTCCGATAGAACACTACGCTAATATCTCGTTTACCAAAGTTCACTGGAAAAAAGTGATTCATGCAGTTTATTATCCCAGTTGTCGTTGGATCACTTGAAGTAATAAATAAAGCTAATCAATATAAACTCATGAATTATGAGTGTTTAGGAAAACTAGAAATATGCACAGTATCATCAAAAACTATCGCTGCAGACAACTTGACATTTTCTGACTAATAAAATAACATGAAAAAGAAAACTCGTCTTACGTTTTAATTAACTATCACAGCGCATTTCTTATGCCCAATACAGATTTGAATATTTGGAATGTTAGGTTTGTCAAATGCATATATCTTAATGCATAGCTGAAAATATTTTCTATGTAAACACACACTAATGTTTAAAAATTTTTCACGGTAAATTATAGATAAATCACAATAATGTTAACTGACTTTCTATAACAAGAATAACAAATAGCAGCACATCATAAATTAATACATAAATTAAATTTTTGTGAAAAGATACGTTTGCGTACGTGTGGAGACCTAATTCAGCTTGATCCTTTTGATATGCGGACACTTGATTATCTCATTGAATAGTGCAAGCAGTAATTAAGTTGAAAATATATTTTACGACAAAATTTTTGCTGATTTAGAATGTGAAAATATGTTAAGACTTGCCCGAACTGTATACCAGATTCTCAATATAATAATTTACGAAACATGGCTAATAACAAATCATTTTAATGTTGCGTATGAAAATGATATTGCTAAATTTGTCAGATTACCTTGCGAATATCTTTGGCATGGAAAATTGTTTAAAAATATTCAATTTTATTGCTAAGTATCTTTACCGAGTAGAGAAGTATATTTAATCAATAACAGCAGCTATTAATACCTTCACCGAAAGATAGACAGGTAAAAGATTACGAAGAACTACATAGGAAAGAGATGTTCAGAATGTAACGGACAATTCGTAATAACAAGGAAATAATGAAGAGGTTGTGGGAAACGTAAAATTGATACTGCGGCTCACATCCTTATCCACGTTACTGTGATACCTGTCAATGCATAAGTAGTTTTTATTTGCGAGTAAAATGTTTTTGAAAGGTTCTTTGTTTTAACATGCGTTACATTTAAGCATTTTTAAGTATTGTTAAGCTGGCATTTGGCGAGAATGCAATGTCTAAAAGTTGGATAGAAAGTAATTGCCGATGGACATAAAAATAAATGTGGAAGAAGTAAAACTAAAGAGAACGTACGGGAATAGAAAACGATAATTACGGAGGTAGTTAACTAACTAATCTAATGTTCCAGATTAGTTTGAGCAATGCACTTCCAATTGCAAGTTTGTCTTACCACAAATGTTATTAACGAGATAAATTGTGACCCAAATACTTATCTTTGGAATACCCTCCACCACTACAACTAAAACAAAAGCCATTTAATTTAATTGATCTAAAAAGTGATGGAGGGTATTCAAAAGGTTAATGAGATAAATATTGCTGAGATAATCTATAGTTTATTTCCTCGATTCAAATCAGAATATGTATTGGTACTTTCAGGCTTTAAGTATTGATACAACAGTTTTGTCACATTCACACAATTCACCATTTTCTTTTAATACGAAGAAAATAATTTTTCAATGGGGGAAAGTTCTCACTACATAGATGCTGAATATGAACGACCTTAGTATACGGTGGATAATATTTACAAGTTCTTCCAATTCTAACGTTCATTAAATGAAGAGCATTACTAAGTAAATATGATCGCACCTTTTACTTTAAATGAAGAAATGGTGACCGCTACAACAAGCGACATCCTCATAAAAATGGGTATGTAGCTTATCACTCTCGCAGCCAGAAATAATTAGCCCAACATGAATATGTATGACAGAATATATTCATATAATGACATAATAGAAAGAAAAGTACATAATGGAACTAACGATATAAAACGGTAAATTTCCCATCCATATTCATAGAGACGTTGATGGGAAAACATAGGAATTCAATATTTTGTCAAATCAAATCCTTTTACGAAGACTATACATATCAAACTGGATATTTGCGAACTACATTATGCAATATTGTAGGAAAATTGCCAAGCATAATAGATTTGATGGAACAGTATCGCTTATTAGTAACAAATTAGATCGAAATTTTGATTGCAAAACTCATGACAAATTTCATTTTGGAAAGTTTTGGAAAGGAAACACTATGTTTTGTGTTCTTTAGAAATGTATGTTCCAAAATAGGAAATTCTAAAAATTTTATGTTCGGAGTAAGTACTACAATTGAAAAATCGTAACGATCTTATAAGATTAATCACCAAATGAAATGTTTGTAAAAGGTTTGCGAGTCAAGCAATTGATCACCTAGTAAAGTGAAGAAGATTTGGAGAGAAGTTCACCTAATAACCTCATACCAGTTCAACAAAACGGACAGCATGGTGCTACCAACGCAAGCACTATAAAAGTGTAAAATTCAATGGAGCTGTTAAAAAGTACAGGCACAGAACCCAAAGAACGTGGGAGGTATGCTACTGTTGAAGAGTTTTATACCCCCTGTATACCATGGTAGAGATCAGCATAGATCAGTAGAAACGAAGAGACAGATTTAGTAATTAGATTGTAACGTAAAGAGCACTTTTCAAGAAAAATTAATCCAACAATAAATATATATAATATATAAATTAGAGTTTGCGGTAAAATTCATAAACGAATCGAGACTTCTGAGAACGAATTATATTCGTCCATGGATCTAAAATGAGAAAAACATTATATAAGAAAAACCGAACTGCTTTCATAAATAAGTGGTTGATTTGTTATTTTCTGGTATTAGATGGCAATCATCGGTGCAAGTACTCTTGAGTTTATTGATAGAAGGTGAGGTATATTGAAATGTAAAACAAGAAGAAGATTCCCCCTTTGATGGTCTGTCCTATTATCAAAAAATGAGATTTCCATCTTAGTTAAAGTTATTACGCACTTCTCCACAATCTTAATACAGATTTAAGTCCGACTGAACATTTGTGAGTGGTATTAAAATGGGATGCAACCAATTAAAACTGCACCGATAGCCAATCTCAGAGAAAAAATTATGAAAATATGCCAAAATATACCACCACAAGTAATAGAAAACTGTCATCATCATCTGCCTACAATATCCAGAATCCATAATAGAGGCCAAAGGAGGAGATACCACATATTAAGCTGCAAAAACACGATTCTTCTGTTTTAATATTTCCTCATAATAGCGGTGCTATTATGTTTGATTTTCTTTTGTTCAAATTGTGTTTAATTCATCCAAAATTCCAAATTAACAATTAATTGTGGCAGGGGGTAAAATAGGGCAAGATGAAGAAGCCAAAACGTATCTATCTATTTAATCTCGCTTCAAAATTTTAAGCTTCTTCAGGGAAAAAACAATATGAATTAGATAACCTAGTTTGAAGGAAAAATTTGGTGATTTGACAATAAAGAATTACATACACATACAACGTTTTTGACTTGTCTGCCTTTCCTTTTTGTACCCACTGGGACTACTACGGCTTCAACTCTGAATCTTATTAATGACGTAGTACCCGTTACTTCTGGTTGTTGTAATCCCTACATGTATTGGAATATTATTCTATTTTATTTCATGTAAACACGTCTTGAAAATAATCATCACGTTGTTGTTGTACGTTCAATTTTGAGTGACTGTATGACAGACCTGAATAACAAAAGAGACACAGAAATCAAAATAAAACCAATTATCGTGTCATGATTTGAACCGTTTGGAAAAAAAGGAATTGTTCTCCACTAAAGTACGGTAAACTCTATACATAGTGTTAAAAAAGTAACGAAAGTTCAAGGAATCAGAAGGGAGTTTTACTTAAAAATTTTTAAATCTAATATGCGAGAAAAGGGTAAACCAGACTACATATTTATATTATTATTAGTTACAGTTGCATATAAAAATTATGTTTTCTAAAATTCATTAACGGCCTTTTATGTTTTAGCAGCTCAGTTTTTAGTTCGGTTACTAATTTTACGACTTTATTACGAACAAATTTCACAGAATGATAATTTTATCGTTCATTTTAGAAGTAGGTGTGCTAATTAGTATGATGTCATTATATGTAACCTTACATAATATGCAATAAATAGTAATTTGCTCGCTCTTTTAGACATCCGAAAATTACATAGAGTTATATCAAAGTATCAGAACATTAGAAGTGAAGTTTGATAACTATGAGAGCAAATGCTATCAAAACCTACTCGAATGCTTGAATAGAACAAGTTGATATTACGTAGATTTTGTTTATTTCTTTCTGCATATTAGACGAATTATCCGTGATACTAATGAATTCTCACATTTCAAATTAAATATTTATTATATGTATAGAGGACATCGAATGTGCGAGAAACAATTTAGGTTATCCATTTAATTTCGTGTCGGCATATTTATAGCACTTTTCTCAGTTAGACAGAAACATTGAATACATGATGAAAGGAGATTATTCATAGTCATTGTTTGTGATTGCATTGGTTTATAAATTACGTCAACTCTAAGTGCATAGCATCTGGAATTCACTATTGTTGCGAAATTGCATATAGTTGCTTCATAATTGTTGAGCCCACACGAAGAAGTGAAAATAGAAATGACATGCTGTAGTCAAACCTTGAACAGTTCTACCTACATATATAGTGATACAATTATTTTCGATTATAGGGAATTTGATTACTACTAATTATTAGATATTTCTGCAAAAAATAATTCAGTGAGAATTAGTGAGGGGTTGTGCTTAAGTTGTCAATATACTATTTCAAATCGCCACCTTATAGAGAACACTAATTTAGATAGGTATACATATAGAAAAATTCGGTGTAAATAAGAAAAATCTCAAGATTATTCTAGGAAAACTACATTCGAGTTTTGCACTGACAAACACTTCTTCCGGGTTCTGGTATGTAGCACGGGCAGAATACGTTGTGCTATTCATAGTGCCAGTTTCTTCAAGAATATTGAAAATTGATGGACAATAAGTAGCACACGGCAGTGCCCGGAAGAAGTATGAGAATTTTGTGCATTATTTGCTGATATCGACGAGAGTGAAGAGTTAGGGGAACATAGTCAGCAGGTCCGAAGAAAGCAATCATGTGATTAACCTTCCTATACTCACGTCAAAATGAAAGACGTATACTATACTATATAAGTCGGTCTCACAGACCGTATGCGTGAAGTATAGGAAGGTTAAATTAAATAAAAAAAAACATAAAAAACAAAGAAGCAGATTCTGAGCATAAAAAGTTGTACTAAAATATCAAATTAAGGGTTTCGCATTTTTGCTCCACGTTTAAATTGTCCTAGATGACAATATTTTCATCAAATAAGAGAGATAAGAAAATTGATGACATTTATTTTATGAAAGGTATTTCTCTAGATTGGATTCGAGACTTGAAGACCAGGAAAACAGTAACTTCTTAGAAGATACAAAATCGGAAATAGAAATATTTTGAATACATAAGCCCGATATTTAATTCCTAATCTGATTTCGATATGATTCTAACCCTGCTAACTAGTAAGTGTCCCAATTTTAATGGACGAAATTTAATTTTGATTGAATTTAAGAACATGTGAGCAAACAAATGCGCTTCTCAGTACTCTTGAGTATAGGACAGACGATAGCAAAGAACGTCAAGAAGACGTAAATAATAATTCGCATATTCTTGATATTTGACATTGCCTATTTCCACTTGCAAATTTAGATTATATTTTGAATTGGCGACAAAACGTTAGAAAAGTTCGGCAAATGATGTTTTTAGAATCCTTTTGTACTTCAGTATTTCCACCAAATTTTTGATCGCAGAAAAGGAGGTCGACAAGATGTTGAATATATACATATCAAGATATCCATCTTTATATCGAAAAGATCAATATTTGTGCACAAAAATTTGGCGAATCTAGTGCTGTACAAGCTGCAGTATCCTCTTAAAAATTTAAACAATATGGGTGATCAAATAACCCCTCCTTTCATTTCTTATATGACTGCAATTTATTAGTTATTTATTTAGTTATTTATAAGTTATTTTGAAACGTGAACAATCTATTCAAACTACTAACAGGTGCAAGAATGTATTACTCAAAATTACCTCCAATGCCCACGCACTGATACAATCAAAATGTGGATTCAAATTCTAATTTTACTTCAATAATTTCAGCAGGCAACAGTTTGTAATCAACCGCAATTCTTTGTCGTTAGCTAGTATTCGGTGGCAATTTGTCAAAAATAGATCACTCTTTATTCCAAAACGGACCAATTTTCCTGTAAATACCACTTTACAGTTCTCAGGCTATAAAAGCGGTGGTAACCCCGAAAGATTTTAAATAACACGCTTGGTGAAATCATCTTTCGTGTCATTTGACTTTTAATTTCTTACAGGATTGCGATCTTTTTTAAGTGATCGATCTGTTACTAAGAAATTTCTACTAAAAGTTCAAATGTATTCCATACAGTAAGACAGTTTGCATTCAAATTCTGAAAAAAGTGATATTTGACGACAATTCTTTATTGTTGGTCTTTCGCATTTTCGAGCTGAATAGTTTTCGATTTAAGAGAGAGAAAAAGCGTTTTTGAGATATTATTTGTTTTTATCTGGAGGATTTTGCCTAAAATTTCTTGCAGATACTTTGTTGTGATGGTAAATTGCGTCGGTTTCAATTGAATAATAAATTAGTTCGGAGAAAGTCCGCATACTTTACACCGCAAGAATGATTTTGACATTAATGTGATATTTCTTCCATGATTTTTCACTTTGTGATTTTCCATGCGGGGATTTTAAGTAATACATTTTTATTGAAACGTTGACTTCTGTTAAATTGTGTAAGGTATGCAAAAAACACAATACAAGGTCAGAATTATTTAAAATCTTTGGGGGTTGAATGTTCTCCCATAAAATTTGCTTGAGATTTTACCAGATTTTCATTATTTAGGAATCAGCCAATGCTTGTGTGTGTAAATCAACAGAAATATTTGTACAACAAAAGGTAGCACAAGTTTTGTTCTGCATTTGTATCGTCGTATAATTAAATAGAAACAGACATTTTCACGAAATATAAATTAATTAAACATTACCTTGCAAATTGTCACGGAAAGTAATAAACATTGCTTCTAATCAATTTAATAGAAGTTGAATTATGAGCAGAATTTATGTGTGCTGTTGTATAACAACTTTAAGTTTGTTTAAACTACTTATATCGAAATTTCCACTAAATAATGGTATAAACAGATCAATTGGAAAATTATTTTAGTAAGAAGAAGCTTACAATTAGAACATGGCTACATTTTGTTATAAGTGAAAGATTTTCATTATTATGAAAGATTTGAATTTTTTCGTGAAGTATTTATCGAGTGACGATAAAAACGAAGGTCCTTTCTTCAATAATTAAATATTTGTAAGGGAATTAGTTTATCTGATTAATATTTACGTCGTATGAAATACATTTCTATAAAAACTACGAAGTATGGGAGATCATGCACTGCCTATTTTATACGCATAAAAACCCTGAAACAAAATATCCTGATATAGAATTTTTATCTGACTCAATGGCAGACGTTATCTATGCCGTCTCCATATTGAAGTGTCGGCACACAATGTTCTAAAATGATAATATAACAAATGGAACAGTCGCCTATATTTAAAAATTTTAAACACGCTCGTCAAGAGCATCTAACCGTAACAGCAATATAAAATGAATATCTGTCTGATATACATTCAGGCAGTTTGAGAAAAAGGTGTTTACGATGTGCAAACCAAAAATGCGCTTTCTTCGGAAACAAGTATTGTGTGTTTACAAGAAATCTCAGGTGGAATTCAAAGCTGTAAGGGCATATAACTAACATTCCCTATTTATTATATACCTAAAGTTCGTTGTTTCACCTGACATGCCACAGTCCAAGATTTAGAGTATTAAGTTGCGGAAGCTTCATGATTTTCTCCAAGCCGACTGTAGTTATCCTGGTGCAGCCGTATAGGTCTATACACTTTAACCGAATTAATGACTCTGCAACTATATTTAAACCTTTATCGGTAACACGCGAACACTGTCCAATATTCAATGTTTCTAGATCGTGCAACGTCTTTGCTATCCTGTACAGACCATCGTCTGAAATCTGGCACGCACTTAATGACAATGATTTTAAATTGAAAAGTCCTTGCGAAATGTGCACTAGCGCTTGATCACCAATTTTGTCACAAAACGATACATCTAACGACGATATTCTCGAGCCGCCTTCAGCTAGATACGCCATTCCGATATCTGAAACGTTGTCGCATGATCTCAGGTTTAATTCTCTTAAAGATACCATTTTGGCTAAATGCTTCAGACCACTATCGGTTATGCTGACGCAAAAACTTAAATTGATAGATTTCAGGGACGTTAAACCTGTGGATACATGTTTTAGAGCTTCGTCGGAAAGCGTCTGACAGTCTTGAAGTCCTAAATATTCCAAACATTGATTACCACCTGCCGAATCTTGGTTGACACCTGCCAAATGACCGATTCCTTGATCACTCACTGGACAAGACCGCAGATTTAAGCGTTTCAATTTCTTTAAGCCCCAGGCAATAAGAACGAGACCTGTATTGCTGATCTTACAGCAGCCGCCCAGTTCTAGGACTTCGAGATTCTTAAGGTATTGGGCTATAATGCGCAACGAATGGTCTGTGACTTGCTTACATAGCGATAAGTTGAGTTCCGTTAGCGTTGGAACGTCAGTCATAAATGCATGGGATATACCTACATCTGCTACGTTATAACATCCGCTTAAGTTGAGGGACTCCAAGTTTGGTATACCCTGCACGACGTCTCTGAGTGATCGTCGGATTGATAGGACCTGAACCCGTTTGATTCCTCTTTTAATGAGTGAAACAAACAGAGACGGATTCGCTCTACGTAAGTGAAGTTTCGCTTCTACGCCTCTCCAAACGCTTTTTCGGTAGGCGGCATCTCTCCAAGCAGTACAAACTTGTGCTACGCGGCCTTTATCGCGAACATCCAGATATCCAAAAATTATGGCTAAAATCTCCGGGTACAAGCTAGAAATATGCGTTTGTCCGTGATAAATATCTATAACATTTTCTTCGCAGATTTCTCTGTGTAATGTGTGTAATTCTTGTAAGGAGGTGCGGAAGTGTTGTGGTTGATGTATTCTTTGGTATGGTTGATACCTGGTTACCGTGTGATGATGCTGCCTTAATAACGCAGCAGTCGAAAGCAACGGCACCGGAACTTCGGTGAATAACAACTGGTCTTCCATCATATTATTGCCGAACATTCACATTACGTACTCACAGCGCTCTAAAATTTACACGTACCTAACTTCACTAAAAGCGATCTCGATTCAAACTAAGCGGCGGAGCGCAAGATACTACGATGTTTCCGTGCGCTTCCCGGCGATTGGTTGACGCACGCACCACGTGACACGCAGGCCCGTATTGATTCGATATCGTACGGCGGCATTTTTAACTTGTCCGAGGCCGAAGCGGAGAATTCTCCCCACCTTGTCACCGCGAAGGAGGCGGTATGTGTGTAGTGGGGGCAAGGGAATACGAGGGATAGCACAGCCGGAGCACTTTTTCTGTTTCGTTTCGTTAGCCACCGTGCGCTGAAAATTTAGGTTATATAAAACGTGGGTAAAAGTCGGAGTTGGAGGCGCAGTCATCGCGGACGGAGGAATCGCGGTGGTCGACTGTTTCATTTGAGAAAGTCTACGGCTACTCGATTGGAACGCGGTTCATATTTTTCGCGTTGCGGTTTTTAGTTTTGCCATAACTGGAAACATTAAGAATTGAGTAATTTTCTCACGATTTCTAAATTTTTGATGGCTAAAAGCTTAGGAGGCTCATAGCTTCATTGCTCATTCATCTCTTTTTTAACCTTGAGGTCTCAGATCTCGCAACTATTTCCCCACTATCTTCAATCATTGCTTTTGGACTCCTACGATGCCACACAGCACAGATCGTTTCTTATTAAAAGCTGGCAAAATGAAATTCTATAAATGAAAGACGAAGTAATCAGCGACGCATGGTGATAACGTTTCGGCTGGATAGTTCGTACATATACGAGTGATAAGCTGAAATTACTGAGACTAAAAAGCATGATTTTCTATTTTAAATACGCTCAAGGTAATTCCCTTTAGCAATGATACACTTGACCATGCTTTCTTTCCACTGTAGCTCCCAACCAATCTTCTTTCGGAATACCTTCAAAATAAGCGTGAACTGCGGTATCAATCTCTTCTTCCCACGAATACCTTCTACCCCGCAATTTCATTTAAGCCCAAAAAATAGCTAAAAGCCGCATATTAGTGCAGCGGATGTTCTATTACTTTTATATTTTTTTCAGCCAAAAACTGGGGAGTTGAAACTACCGTATAGGACGATGCATTGTAATGGCGGAGCATAATTCCCTGGTCTGGAACTTTATTGAACACTTCAGGCATTTTTCAGTGCACTAATCAACTGTAACTGTCTTTTGTCTATCAAGCTTAATAGCATTAACTAAGCCCGTACTTCTGAAGAATACCGCATACCCCATAGTTCATTGCTTCTTAGTCATTGCAGGAGTCTCCCCATCTTCTTTTGGCGGGTAGGAAGGTCGAGAAAGGGAATACAAGTTTCGTCACCTGTCACCATTTTAGAAAAAATTGGTGCTCGTCATTATTTAATAAGTTTAAAGTTCATGGCAAATTTTCACACGCTCTAATTTTTGGAAGTTAGAAGGATGATGTCGCTCAAAACGACTTACCACATTTTTTAAATGTAGGTGATCGAGTATGATTGTTTTAACAGCTGAGGATCCAATCTTTAATTGATGCTCTATTACCGCATAAGTAGCTTTATTGTGCTCTTCAATTATTTCTTTTTAAAAGCAGCAATGCTTTTGTCTCTAACAGCCGTAGGAGAACGCCATGCTATTTTCTGATGCTGAACAAATTATACCATTGGTAAATTGTAGTTAAGGAAGGTGCTTGTTCACTAAAAACTGAATCTAACCCATCTTTGCACTCATAAGCGATTAAACCTCTTCTAAAATCATAGTAAATTATGATTTGAAGGTGCTCTCTGGTTAATTCTATTTTATTTAACATTTAAAAAGTTAAAAGTAGCTGAGTTGTAACTTATAACGAACATAACTTCAACAACTAAACATCAAATAACAGTTAAAAGGTTGGTCTAAATAAACAGTCTGATCGTTTTGCAGCCTACTAGATTTTCTTATTCTCAGTAAACTTCAGGAGTAACAGCGTCTTAGACTCTCGGGGAGGTCAAGGTGAAAAGACCTAAATTTTGCTAATATTATTTATTGCTGCTAAAGAATTTTTGCCCTCAAATTAAGGGCATCCGCAGTGTAGGCAATCGTGAATTTTAAGATCCCCACAAATTACTTGAAAAATCCATAGTGAAAACAAAAAAGCAATGAAATTTAAAAACTCAACTTTAAAAATTGTAGGGAACTCTAACCTCATCGCGGCTGACAGACTTAACGGTGATAAGTCGCATAAGCACGTTTTTAAATTTCATTGCTTTTCTTGTTTCCACTATGGATTTTTCAAGTAATTTGTGAGGATCTTAATATCACGGTTGTCTGCACTGAGGATGCCCTTAATCTGAGGGCGAAATCTGTAGCAGCAACGATATTAGCAAAATTTAGGTCTTTTCACTTTGACCTCCCTGAGAGTCTAACACGTTGTTACTCCTGAAGTTTGCCAGTTACGTTGTACCTACTCGTTACTTCTGCCTGACTTATGATTCTCAATAAATTCAGCTCATCCCTTGTATGCTGGTCTATTGGCGGTAATTCTAATTACATATTGATATACAAAGTTACAAAAAGTTGTTTTACTGTAAAACATATATTTTATGTTTCAACATAATCCCGTTTTAAATCTACACACTTAACCTAGCGAGTTTTCAATTTTTTGAAACCATTCAAAAAGTTATCTTTCGAAAAATCTTATAACCTTCTGTTCATTTGTTTTAAATCTCTTTCCACCGAGCCAATTTTACTAATTTGGAAACGAGAATAAATCACTGGGATCAAAACAACAATTTTTTTCTTCAACAAGTGCGGTCGTTTTTTCTTAAGTCCGGCATCAAATCATGTCAGAAAATCAATTCTTTTTCTTTTTGTAAATATTTTTGTAATATCAATAAAGATAACACATTGAGAATCCCAAGAAAACGTTGGCCATCACCTTATTGGCCGAAAAATCGGTTTTTGCCTTTTGGGGGCATTGTTTCAACTGTATGCTTGTTCCTGAAGTATAATGTGTATCCAAGTTTTATTTACAGTGACATATTGACGGAAGAAATCCCTTGGATTACGTTTGACGATAGCCAAATTTAACATTCTTTTGAATTTCTACTGTGAGCGCGTATTTGATTAAGCATTAAGCAAACGCGACACCTACCACGCGGATACTTTCTTCATACTTAAATGTTGATGCGAAATATTGTATACCCGGTAGAAATATTTATTTCACTAGCTACCTCGCCTACTTTTAAATGGATAATCACTAATTACGAACTTTGTCAGGTGCAAGTTTAACCAAAAATGTTAAATGAACATCGTTCTTTTTGTGCTAGTTAAAAAGTTACATGTTTTTAAAAAATTATAAGTTTAAAGTCAATCATGCCATCGTAAACCAAACTATACTTTGATACTATGGCACAGCATTCTTTCAATTTTTATCAGAACAGTTTTATATTATTGGCGAATACGCACAAGGAGACTGTAGTTAAGATAAAATAAGTGACATTACCCTCACCACACCTTTGTGATTATTTTTTCTTTATAGAAAATGTATTCCTTTACTACTGAAGAATATACAAATATCGGTTTAGTTTATGAATTTTCTAATTGAAATTCTCGACAAGCGGCAAGCGAATATGAACGTAGGTTTCCTTATAGACACAATCCCGTCTGTTAGGTACAGATTTAAAACATATTAAAGAATATTACAGATGCCGCTATTACCGGCAGAAAAGTAGTAAAAACAACATGTCAGATATCACATGTAACATGTAACAGATATACAGTCCACAATAAACAACGAAAACAAAACAAAGGTGTAATTAAATCATCAAACAACAATCAATACACCGTCCATAATGTATGCAGTGCATCATCTAGGACACCTTCAGGAGCAAGTAACTCTGCTTCATAGAAAGCAATTCGTTTCCATGAAGCTAATGTATGAGACAACAAAATGTTATTGACAGTGCTTGGTTGATTCCTCAATTAGTACTCGTAATATAGCAGACCAATTACAATTGTGGCCGAAATGTTGGGTAACGTACGATAAATCGAGAAACGTTACACCCGTTTCGTTCTCAAAGTGTACAAGCTTAAAATCTTGGTGACGTTCAATATCGAGTAGCATTCTGCAACTATTTCTGCATGCAAACATTGATAATTTTGGTTCTAATATTTTGTGGTTTGATAAAGCATCTTTTACAAGAGACGGCATGAACAATTTCCATGATGAGGACGTATGGGCGTTGTAAAATCCGCATGCGACTAAATCACCACGATCTCAGCAACAGTTCGGCATCAATTTTTGGGGTGCGATTTATAACAATAATGCAAATCATATAAAACTGTTTCAACAGAAACTGGCAGAATAACAAAGCATAGTTTCTGTTTTATGATATCGCGATTGACTTTATGTTTGTAAGCTTTTTGACTAGCACAAAAGGAACGGTGTTTTTATAACATTCTATGCTTAAAGCTGCTACGAAGTTTGTGATATAGATAATAAATCACCCTGCATTTTGTGGTTGCATTGGATAAAATTCAAAAAACTTTTGTACCATGGGAGGAGCAAGCGTTTAGGTGTACTTCGAGTTCTCCACTTACAACTTTTTGTATATAGTGAGTGCGAGCTTACAACTCTTAGGAATTAGACTATAACAATTAAAGCATCTTGTTAAGTGATGATCGGCATCTTCTTAACTGAAGGTAACAGATAACTCACAAATAACATAATTGACGAAACGGAATTGAAAATCTCAAAAGACAGAGCTGGACGTTTACGTTTGCCCACACATTCTGCACCGTCGATTTAAAGGAGAAAATCTTTAACAGACGAAAGACGTTCAAAGTGCATATGTTTTCCAAGCAAGCAGTTGAAAAAAAAACCACGAATCAATGACTAAGCAAATAAACTTTGTATATTTTCGTATACAAAAGCAGAATATCTAAGGTATTTGACTTGTATCGGAAGTTGCCAAAACTATTTTAGAGCAGACATCTCTTATTCATTCTACAGGAATAAGAATAATTTTTATTAACCTTCCTATACTCACGTCAAAATGAAAGACGTATGCTATACTATATAAATCGGTCTCACAGACCGTATGCGTGAGTATAGGAAGGTTAAACATATAAATGCTTTTCCTCACACTTCCCATTACGATTTCAAAACGCTTTAACGTTTCGCGAATGTCATAGTGCTGTGTATATCTATTAATAGAAACTAAGCAGCTTGTTGGCATATTACTCAATCTGATAATTTCTGAACTTAACATTATAGCACACACTCATTTAGAGAGAATTGCAATTTTTTTAAATATCAAGCAACGTTCTAACGAGTTTACATTTTACTGTGATATCTCACGTAAACTGATAATAAATACGTTATAACTTCACAAAAATTGATATATTCATATGATCTGAATTTAAAAGTTACATTCAAGGAATCATGACTAATTATTTTTTGTTGAAATTTTCGCGTAACTTATATTTGGCATAGAATTCCAAATGGTATTTGGGGTCCTCTCATCCCTATTGACAAATAATACTTACGTATGTAAGAAATGTGGGGTATGGATATACAGGTCTGTACACAAAAAGATATTTTCTTATTCTAAGTTGTTGGT
Source organism: Chrysina gloriosa (assembly GCA_038088585.1). Classification (NCBI taxonomy): domain Eukaryota; kingdom Metazoa; phylum Arthropoda; class Insecta; order Coleoptera; family Scarabaeidae; genus Chrysina; species Chrysina gloriosa. Next base: position 66,597,379 of record CM076088.1, read on the forward strand.
ACGCAATAAGCAAAGGAAACTTCATCAGTTTGTTTGTTTGTATAAGAGCAAAACTTTTACTCATTGCCATCCTGCTTTAGAAGTAATGGAGCAACATATTCCTATGATCGGTTGATCCAATTGGGGTTTGATCATACTACCAGTCTCTTCAGAATTTGCTTTAAAATCCATCTAAATAATATCTTAAGAATTTGGCAGTACGATCATTCACACGTCAACTGTATTTCGGCGACTACAGAAATATACCTAAAGATATACCTACTGGTTTGACAATGAGAAGTAACTATAGATTTTGAAATAAAATGATTTAAAACAAATTGTCTATGACACGAAATAGGCATTTTTTATTAACCACTTTTACATTCTTTCAGACAACAGAATGGATTAACCAGTAACTGCGAGTTGATATTTATAATAATTACTGAAGTTTTTGCAATTCAGGAAGTTTCGCGAAGAACGAAACACATAATCTAATTGTGCAGCCAGGATTACATGATGGAAGAAGTATCTGTGTAATTATAGTAGAAAATAAGATAAGAAAATGATTTTGAAATTGAGGGAAAAAGCAAGTTTTTGAACCAATTGTATGCCAGACTATAATTTGTAAAATAAACGTGTAATTTGAATTAAATAAATAAAATAAAATTGTTTCGTAAAGTTATCAACTTACAATTATATCGCACACTTTCCAGAATACCTTTCCTTCGTTCGAAAGCAATTCTGGAACGGTCTTGATCCAGGAGGGTACTAAATCGCTTTCACTTTTGCTATTTTTGGATAACACTCGGTAACACTTCACTTTATTGGGTGTTTGTAAATAATAAATGCTGAAACGTGTACACCCCTTACCTAATTATTTTTAACCAATCAGAACTCACCTTTATTCGCTCAATTTCCGACTTTTATTCTTAGAAACCGTAACAAATAATCTTTGCTCTTCGATATTGAACATGATATTTCGTTTGGAAGTTTAAAAGCGATTAATAAGTTGTTAGAAAAATGTAGAAACATAAATTTTTGGAAAAAGCATTAGTTCCTATTTAAGTAATATTTATTTTATTATATTAAGATCATTTTCAAACGGAAAAATATGTTGAATAATTTCAAACATGTTTAACCCTCCGTCCGATAAATGGTTCCAGCCAGACCCTTTTCGTTTTCAATCGTTAATTAAGTATAGTTCTTGTTTACCTATCGACTTGGGCTTCCAGGTACCGTCCTGGAATTTTATTGGGTATCGATCTAGACATATAGCAATAAGGATTTAGTCTTCGCGAAGGACGAAAAAAGGACGTTTTGAAATCTCATCTTCGGTCCGACAGATGGTATCTGGCTGGATCCCTTACATTTTGTATGAAAATGCATGGAATATGATACATTTTGGTGACTCTACTTGTTTTCTTTTTGCACTTTTATGTTGTAATTATCCACTCTAACTTCCTTTTAAGTTCACGCATATGGACCTCGTATATACACCTATATACATGGTCCGTTATAAAGGTAATGCGCATTTTTTGGGAAAAATAGATTCATTGATCTTACCGGTACAAATGTTTAAAGTTCTTCGAAATAGTCCCCTCCTGCATCGATGCACTTGCGGAGACGTGCTTGGACTAGCTTGCGTCGGCACTGTTCGGTCCAATAAAAAATTCCTCCCTGAAGAAGTGAAGAAGAATGCTTCTCGTCCTATGCTGTCATCTGTGTTTGGTTTTGATGAAAACTTGGTTCCGCTTTGTAGCTACGTACCCGAAAAGGAACAAGGCTGTGAATTTGCTCTCCACTGTGCATTATACGAAATGTTGTGAAGGCGAGGCAACGAAACCAGAGGCAATTTTGTTTTACAATGCGAATAAAGCCGGCGTCGATTGTATGGACCAAATGGCTGCTCATTTTACAACAAAACGGTCAATTTTTTTGGCATTTTTCTTCAACATGTTGGATGTGATGATGGCATTGGCTGCCTATTGCATTTGCCCAGAAATCGATGGGACCAATAAAAATGACGCTGCACGCACTTTTCTATATACTTTATCCAGAACATTGGTCCTTCCAAATGTTGACAATCGCCTGAACAATATTCACGTAAGCATTTTACTGTTCGTTCGGCTATTGAATCGTTCTTCGGTAGATCAATAAACATTCCAAGAAGTATTGTGGCTACTCCTGCCAGCGGCGCCGATACACTCACAGCCAAGAGAGACTGCAAAATTTGTTCACGCGGAGAGGAAAAAGTTCGCCGAAAAACTCGTTCTTTCTGTTCAATGTGTTCAGCGCCAGTATGTCAACAACATTCTAAAGTTCGATATTCATGTTTTTCATGCATTGTTTGTACTTCTGAGAACCCATGAGAGAGTTCGAATCATAATTAATAAAAAAAAACGTTGTAATCCCTTCTTGTAAACATCAAACAACATTGATTTTTAACTCTGAGAAAAGCAAGAAATAAAAAATATATACCTGGTTTGTATTAAAATGAATTTTGCACCACTAATTCGCACCAAAATGCAAAGAAATGCATGTTAATGTATAGGGGTCTGGCCAGACACCATCCGTCGGGCCGAAGGTATTAGAATATCTGTCGGACGGAGGGTTAAATATTAGAAATATATGAAAAAAGTCCAAAATATTCTAAATATGTAAAACCAAATGAGTGCTAAACAGTTTTATTTACCCTAGCTCGTGTAGATCTTAAAGCGTTCAATTGTACCATTGATAGTTATCGATATGCAACAAATACATAATCCGGCTTCTGGTCATAACTTATCTGTGCTAAGAGTTTAAAGACTCTTGTCAGTACTACTAGCAACTACCTACCGTTTCATTTTTGCAGTTTTTGATGTCTGGTTGTGGTTACTAATATATTGTAATATTTCATTTTTAGGAGTAGAACACGTTCAGTATTCCTTCCGTATCTGTACGTACGACTAGTGTGCGTATTATTAATAAATACCGACGCCAGAAGCTTAACGTTATACCGCAGGCGCTAACTGTTTACTTCAATTAACGTTGAATTAACCTATAGCTCGTCTATGTTGAAAAACTACACAATTATAAAAATCTCTTTTAACGCAAGAAACAATATAGCGCATAGGGCGATATTCTCTAATCTGAGGCCGGAGCATTATGTAAATAATGTCTGGCATTCCGCTTTCTATAAATAAAATCACCGCTCAAATACACTGCATTCAATCAATCATCGACTTAAAATGTTAACATATGAAAGATTACACCGTTTGTCTCCAGAAGAAGTATTCCTGGAGGTGGTCTGAACAGTATCGTGATCATATTCTAATACGAACTAACTGTATATGAGTATGCATGTATGTGAAATAATTGCCGATACTTTAAAAATGTTGAGTTCAGATGAAATTTATTTACATTAAAAACTTAATTCAATACAACTGCGTATTTCTTTTAAATAAAAATGAATTATTTGTTTAAAAAATGTGCCTAGCATAAACATTCTTTGCGTTGTTTGGTGCCTAAATATCTATCTTCGTATATCGAACATGGCGATGTATGTCGAGAAACTCAAATAGTAACTGAAGTAACAGCTAAAGAAAACAATAAAAAGAAAAACTAAATACTTTATCCTCAATACTATCGCGTTTCATCGTAATATTATACATATGTATATACAGTAAGTTGTTTTAATAACAAAGTCAAACGGTTAATGCCAAAATTTGTTTTTTATGTCTTCTCTTCTTATGCAACTTTTTTCCTATGTGTTTGTCGTCATCAGTATAATTTTTGGTGCTTTTCCTTCGTCCATTCTCATCACATTTTGGCATCAATCTTTATCTTTCTGTACTGTAACTGTTCCTGGAATACTTGGATTTCAGACATTTAATTTTTCTTAATTTTCTCTTTCTTTAATGTATTTCCCCTATAACTAGTCATTCATACGTTTCCCACACCATTCTTCTCCCGCATGTTTCCAGTTTTTTCTGCACTGTTCATGCCTAATATTTATAATTCATGTAGTAACTGTTTCGTAAATCAATTCGTTTAGTCTCCGAGGTATAGTTATCTGTCAGTATTCCATTTAAAGCTCAGATACATCCACGGTATACTTCTTACTTGAACTTTCCCCTTTGCTTCCTGTTTCATCCTAAAATCGATTCCATGTATTTGAACCCGAAACCGATACTTTTTCTTTATTACATGTCGCTTAGTATTAGATAACTACTGAAAATTTACTGCATTCTTAATATTTTTATTACAGAAAGTAAAACTAAAAAATTAGTAGCGCACTTCAAACGAATGAAAGATATTAGAAGAAAGCACATAAACATGATGATCAAATCGATCAAATCAGACTACCGTCAGCACTTTACTTCATGGAAAGTCAGCATAGTCTCGTTGAACCCGATAAATATTTGGCTACAACACCTACAAGTGGTAATACGCACGCAGCTAAAAACGCCTAATGCCAGCATAGTATTTCAAATTTCGCCATCGTAAAGTTTAATACATCTTGGGTAGGACAAGAATTTTAGGAGGACTGGCATTGAACGGATACGGATCTTCAACTGTACCTCGTCTTATTTACTGGATTACACACATTTTATTGTGGTTTCCTTTACCCATAAATAACAGATATTATGGGATTCTCGATGTGACATCTAAAATGTCTTACGTTTAATTACGAGGGTAAGTCAATTATTATCCGCAATGTAGTTATAAAATTTCATTGTAATCAAATAGGAAACTACCATCATGGACTTTGGTTATGTCCGGTCTTTTGAGGTACAGCCTGTGCTCCTGTTATTGCGTCGGTTTTAGCGTCAATCAAATTTCGCACATACACCGGGCCTTGTATGTACGAAATTAGCAGTCCCCTTTCTTTTCAACGCACTTGGTCCATGGTTGTACAAGCTTCCTGATGCCTTCATAAAAGAAGGTTTTCGGTTGAGCTGCGAGCCAGGAATGAACCCAAGTCTGTTGTGGATGATTTCGTAGGCAGAACCGTGACTAATTTGCAGACGATGTGCCATTTCGTCAATAGTTACTCGTCTGTCTAAGAGAACCGTTTCACGTGAACGCTCAATGTTTTCTTCAATTGTGGCGGTAAACGGTCGTCCGGCTCCTTCATCGTGCGTAACACTTGTGCGACCATTTTTTAATTTTTCAATCCATTCGTAGACACTCCGTTGTGGCACTGTCTCCGTACTGTACCGAAAGTCTTCGACGAATTTCGTCCCCTGATACGCCTTCCGACCACAAAAAATGGATCACTTGCTCCTCTTTCGTGCAAATAGAAAGTGGAGCAGCCATGATTAACAGCACGATAGCGATAACGAAACTAACCTAGCAGCTTGAAAGTTGCATAGACATAACAAAAAATAAACAAAGCATGCGTCATCAACGCAAAACGACAGTAATACCAACATAAACAAAAATATAACTAAATTGCGGATAAAAATTGACTTACTCTCGTATATTTGAAACTTAATCATATCCGAAAACTTTCAGTTCTTGCTGGCTGGTTTCGAAATTCTTGACAGTACTATAATCACATTGCATATGTAGATATATATCTGCATCTATCTAGGTTTCTGTGTGAATATTTATTACAAACACAAGTAACGAGAACCAGTACTATTTCGAAGTGATCGCATGATTCAAGAGAATTAATTCGCGAATTATTTCAGCTGTCAAGATTAAAATCGGAGAGGTATTGCGACAAAGCATGACAGTCTTTAAAAAAGTAAAACACAAAAATCATTTCCCGTCATTTCTTAAGAATGCAGATCAAACAGTCTTCTGGAAATCATGGATAATCTATAAATAACAAGTAGCACATAAATATAATTTAGGAAGATATTCATTTCTTAAATTTATTTTAGTTAAAATAATTTTGTGACATGCTCAACAATAGCGTCTATTATTTCGTGCTAATTATAAAGGTATCTACATATTAAAAACATATGTTAAAAGTACCATGTATTTTAACAGCTTCAGAGATACTTCCCGAAGGTCTGTTAACTATTCATTTGCTATTGTTGAACACCAATATTAGTAAATTATGTATCAATAAAAGATTATTGTTCTGCAATGTAATTTTATGAAAGCATATTTTAAATTACCATACTTCCTAAAGTAAATACAGGAGATTGACAAGTTGGCGTCACCGAGAGAATTATAAATTATTGAATAACGTTTTGTGTAGGTGGATACACCTTTTAGGTTTTATGATAGCCTATTAGGACAATCCGGTGGATGGTCTTAAAATGTATACACTTCTTTAGAACCAGTAAATCGTCCGGATGCTATTGCGAAAGCCTATTCGAAAAACCGGTGGATCACTTAAATTGCGTGGAATCTACATGCAAATTACGTAACAGACGGCGGTAAACAGCTGTTCTTTACTCTAGTTAGTAATCTACCCTCTCTATCATATCATGCGGATAACCAAATACACAGTTTCAGCATTAAGGTCTTTATTAAATTATTCAATTTCTTTCCTTAGAAATCGCCAAAGTTCTTACTTACGGGGAATTCATCTGCATAATAAAATAGTTTAGTACATACTTCGCAGATAATAGTAAATCTAAGAAGGGTATAAATATCTGTTCATTAAAAATTAAAACAAATATCAAAATCTTGAATTAAAAAATATGGTTCGAATAGGAACAATTTTATGTATGCGCTTTGCAACAGTATTTAGACTGCAACGCAACGATTTTGTTTGTGTGGATACCATGACCCAAATATTATAGAAACAACACCAAATCTGGATCAAATTATGTCACTACTCATAGAGATTTTGGTATGACCTAGTATTGGATTGTGATTCAAAGATTGAATCGTTTCTTTCCATACAACAAAATGTTAATTTATGAACCCTACAGTGGGAGCGTCGTCGGTCCAAAGACCGAAACGCGAAATATTATTTTGTTTTACTGAGATACTCTTACATACTTGTTATAAAATATATGGAAGATCTGTTCTTAAAAGCTTCACAAATAAACTTTGTAAACAATCTTGCAGTTACTGCCGAAGATTTTTCAGTTTCTCATTTTGATCGTCTTTGGAAGTGCTAGTACTATAATGTTATACGAAAATGGAAAGTTAATTACTGCTATACGAGGATAGATTGAAAAGTTTCCGGAATGACAATGACAACAAAATAATACGGACCAAGTTATATTTTATTTTTCAGTATATGTAATCTCCTCGAAGTTCAACACACGTGGTTCAACGTTTCTCTAACTTCTCGCTTCCATCCCGGAAGTAACTTTCTTCGAAGTTTCCAATCAGTTCTTCGACCAAAATCTCTTCCCACTCAGAAATGTTTTGAGTTTCGGGAATAGGTGGAAGTCTGACGAAGTCAAATCAGGCGAATACGGCAGATGGAGAGGGATATAGTCCTGACACATTTTTTTCTTAACCATTCCCGGGAGTTTTTCTTCAATTGCCGCTTTCAATATGTCCAAAGACCATCACCTTTCCAGCTGAGTGAATAATCTTTGCCTTCTTCGGAAACGAATTCACTGTTTTGATTGCATTTTTGTTTCCGGTGTGTAGTGATGAATGTAGGTCTCATCCGTGGTCATGAATCACCTCTTGAAATTCGTTGGATTCCTCGTAAACACCTCCAAACAATCGGCTCGGAGATTCGAGCTCAAAAGCGTTTTTGCTCCGAATTGGCCAAATGCGGAACCCCTCTTGCAGATAGCTTTTTTAAACCCAGTTTATTGTGTAAAATACGAACTATTCCTTCACAAGAAATGCCCACGCCTTTATTCGGCGATCTGTTAAAACCATGTCATGGATTTTTTCCACAATTGCCGGCGTGGTAGCCGTTTTTGGACGTCCTAAACGTTGTTCACCACATTGCGTTGCGGCCACACTTTAATTCCGAAATCCAAAACTCGCGATGGAAAATGAAGGTGATGAATCCTCAAGAATGGCATCTAACCTTGATTTAATTTCCGTTACGGTACTTGACTTAAATGCTTGTCAAAACCAGACTTTCTGACAAATCGATTTAATATTGGCAGTGAATTGATATGAAAGAGTTGCCAACAATGATATAAAGTATTAATAAAGGGAAAATAGGAACCCCCTAACAACGATTCCGAAAACTTGTCAATCTGCTTTCGTATGTTATTGTAGAATCACACAAATGCATCAACCAGCCTATTTCCTTGTTACATTATTATTAGCGTACAATTTGTCGATGTTATTAGTTCCCTCTACTACGTCACATTAACAAGTATACACAATATATACATATATTGCAATAGATAATGTTCTTCTTATATAGAAGACAAATTAAAAAACGTTCTTTTATCTAGAAATTGTAGCATCACAGAGCGCGTCGGTTTACCACACCGAAACAACCGATAAAGTGTAAACGCATGACCATTTCATTGAACGAGATTGAACTATTAGTTATTTTCCTTATTATTTTCAAACCGCTCTCTGGTTTACATCGTTCCTTATTTTCTAATTGCTACACTTGCCTCTCAATGTCTTTCCCGCTATTCTTCTCATATATTTTTTCTATAACTACTACTTTGTTCTCAAGATGATCAGTTAATGGCCGAGTCTCGCATCGTACCTCGGGTACCTCGCTCCCGAGGTACCCGAGCTAAAACCTAAACTAAGGTGTAAGGTAACGTGCCGAGTGTTGCGTGGCCGCAGGGGAGTGCGGTAGTTAACCTTCGCCTGGGGGCACTAGGTGAAACCCCCTTGTAATTAGCCTTACCCGAAATGCGGGGCTCTGATCGGGCGGGCAGACGCTTCCCTAGCTACTCCTCGTATAGCTACGCTATCTAGAATTTCTAAGGCTAAAGTGCAAAAGCTTGTGAAACAGGGCCAAGATTTCATACAAGCTAAAAGAGCCATAATCAAGGCCAACTTCACTGGGCATGCACAAAGGGCCAGGTTAGTCTAGATAAGGAAGTTAGGCCTCAACGAGGCTACTAAACGTAAAGAGTGGGCGGACGTCCAAAAAGGCGAGGTCGGAAGGGCAGTACTCCCGCAGGTCTTCCGAAAAGCAAGGGGCCAACGTTTTACCTTCAAAGAGGCTGCTTTGGAGAGGATCGTGGTAGTATGCAACGACTATGCAGCCACCCAGATGGAGCCGGCAAAGCGCAAGGCAGGCCCGGACTCTATTATGCAGGCATATAACAGCATTACGGAGCAAGGGCTTCAAGTCCGCTTTTAAAATTATATGTATATGCGGAAGAACCGCTCTCAAAACTGTCAAGTCTAATTAAAGCAATAAAGCTAGAGAACGTACTCTAAGGAGGCATGAGGACCACAATAGATCTGGAAAGGTCGCAGTGGAACAGGCATCAGTGCCACCTCAAGTAATCTAACATCTAACATCAATCTGATGATAAATTTAGGTAGCCTCTTTATTTCTACTGATTTCTGCTGCAACTCTTGAATCACCGCTAATTATTGTTCTAAGATAATCCACTGTTGTTATTTTTCCAATGCTAACATAGATAATGTTTACTTGTGCTTATGTTTGTTTCCTTGTAATTTAATTACATGCCCACATCTTTTCCATTTGTTTAATAATTGTTGCGTTGTCGCTATAGTTTCTTCCATTAAAATTCTGTTATCCGAATATATATACATTACTCGACAATTTCCTGTTTCATATTTGTATATCCTACTGTTATCTATGGTGTTCCTTCTCTTCCTTAGCTTTACTATTCTCTCCAGGTATATTACGAAATATAGTGAGTTTAAACTGTTCCCCTGTTTTATGTCCCTTTTCATTTGGAATTTTCGTAAACTTTTTACATTTATCTTTAGTTCTCCTTCCACTTTTCTATATATATTTTGGATCAACTCTATCAGTTTTCTATTCACATTTAGTACTATCAGGGCTTTATATAGTATATCTTTTGGAATCATATCGAATACAGATTTCAGGTTGATAAACCGAGTATTCTCCTCGTTCTAATTTTCTATCTATTACTTTTGGTAAGATACAGATGTGACCCTGGGTTTGCCTATCTTTCCTATAAACTGCCTGTTCGTTCAATTTATTATCAACTTAACATCTTAATATCTTTTTTCTAGTATTCTAGTGGGCACCCTGAATAATACTGAAGCCAAACAAATTTTCCTATACTAGCTACATCCATTTCTGTTCTAACCCATCACTTCTTCCCGAATTTCCTGTTTTAATCATTTCTATAGTTTCCTCTACTTTGTCTAAGGATTAGGTAATGTGTATAGGTTTTCCTTGCTAATTCCTAATCCATGTCTTATGTGAACAGTTTCTTGTGTTCACGCTATGAGTTTTTCTTTAAAGCATTCGCTCCATGTTTCTGCCTTCTGTCCTTGTTTCACCTTTGGTTCCTTATCTTTAATCTCTATTCTATATCTTTTCTCTTTCGTTTGCCTTTAGTCCATTTCTTGTCCTCCTGATTTTGCTCTTATGGTTTCTGTACATAATCTGATTCCAATTTCTTTCCAAATTACTCGAAACTATTGTTACCTGCTGTCTGTACCACTTCTTTTGTTTAATTGCTTTTTCCCACTATCTTTTATTATCTTGTATATTTTCTGTTTCAATATATTTTTTTGTTTTTTTATGCTATGTTTCACCTCTTGATTCCATCACCTTGTTCTTTTCATTTTTTGACTTACTGTGTCTGTGATATGTTATATACATATTTTAGTTGCTATAATTATATTACTTCTAAATTAATTACGTCTACTTGTTTTTGTTTCCTTTTGTGTTAGTTCTTCTTCTGTTTGTTCACTGTATATGTGTTTGGTTACGTTCTATTTAAGTTTTTCAATTCTTGTCCTCGGTATTCTTCTTTTGCTATTTTTGGTTTTAATCTCCCTATTCCATCATGATTAATTCATGGTCTGTGCTCAATAATGCCTCATTCTTTACCCAAATATGATTTGCTCTGTCCTCATTGTTCTCTGATATATCGCATAGTGGATAATGCATGTTATGTCTTCGTTTTCTGATTTATTAAACTGTAGTGTGGTGCCAGATCATGATGAAATAGTATATTTTCTACATAGTCATCTGCTATCGCAGATTTTAATATTCTACCTCCAATATTGTTGATGATCTTCAACACCATTTCAATCGTGCCGTAGAATGTCGATCATCCGAAGGTGACGGTGACGGTCACAACATTTCCATGTTCGGTTTCGAAGTGTTTTATACAAGCACCAAATACCATTTTCCGAAAGATTTGAATGAAGAAAACCGCGAAAGTTGGCAGAACTCAAGGATTTAAGGATCTGAATGTTCTATTCCCAATTATCAGTCTACCTAGTAGGTAGTAAATGTTATTCATGTATTCTGCAGCATCGCGATTATTAACTCGCGGTATCCTACTTCTCCAATAATTTTGACTTTAACTACAAGGGAATTGGACAGGACAGATTTATGGAAAGTATATAACATTTGTTGCATCTCGAGGGAAATTCATCAAGTAAATAAGAAACAATTTTTATTTTTCGAGCAGGAAGCCCACAAATTCCCGTAGAGGTATTATTCTTCTAGTCCTTCGTACCCACTTCTCGCTTCCTCCCCCGCATGCCGACTCACATATTTTTCCCTACCGGGCACCACTTCACTGACTTTTAAGAACGTTCTTTTGCAAACATTCAGCAGCAGCAAAGTTATTGTTTTTAGTTTGTTTTGCGAGTACACGCACACACACAAAGACTTATAGAGAGCGAGAGAGAAACTTTTTCAGAAAAACAAATAAAACCGTCTCCTCCGAGATGAAAATACGGCGTCTGGGTGGCGCAAGTGCGACAAGGACGGTACGATCGAATGCTCGACCTGACATATTCTCTTGAATTTTAAAGCGGATATCACAGAGTAGATTTTCTCTCTATCTATGCCCGTATTCTCTTCGTTGTACCCGTTACGTGCTTATTATACACTACATACACGGTGCATGTGTAATGTATGTATCTCTGTACATATACGCCATATACATAATATATGCGTTGGTAAATTTTATTCAATAATTTTTAATCTAACCATACCATACAAAGCACGAATGTATCCTGAAATACTCCAAATGATCGCTTTGAATGGAAAACACAGTACCTGTTATTCGATAGGCGATGTTGCTAAAAATTCTTTCCAATACAACCTTATTTAACATAAGTAAGAAATACAAGCTAAACCCTCAGCAAAAATTTCAGATATTTTGTTAACATTTCAGGAATATTTAGTCTAAAAATAGCAGCAATACACATCTTAAAGAAAAAATTCGCGATTGCATGAATGTTTGGTAATTAAATTTGGTTTGCATTAAAACCAATACCAGTCCGATTTTTAAATTTGAGTTTTCATATTCTTATTATTATTACACTTATTCGAATTCTAAACAGAAACAGTTAAAGATTTAATGCAAAACTTCCAAACGATCTTTACATCGATGTATGTACAATAAGAATTAAGAAAGAACACGATTATTACAATTTTACTGGATACTGTTTGTACTGTGTTTCCGACAGTAAAATATTTTTGTGTAAAGTTAGATAAATAAGTATCTTTATCATAGCCAGAACATGGAAGCTGTTGTGTTTCTTGTTCCTTACGTCTCTTCAAGATGTTATAGAACCGTTTTCGATTTTCTCCATGCAATTCCCGCGCATTATTTCCAAAAGTTTTGGATCCTTTTCTTTCCTCATTTTTTAACTGTTTGGTGACTTTCTTCCTCGTTTCTTTATACTCTTAGTATTTTTATTCTGTTTTGTCGGATAGGTATTTTTCACATTTTAGTTTCTTTTATTCCACTAACTTTATTGATGTTTTTGTTTTACCATTCCGTTCTCTTAACGTATTCCCTTTTTTATTTTTGTCGTACTTCCTATAGTAGCCACATTTTTGGAAGTACATATTACGTAATTTGCGCAATAGACCGAATTGCGTCGAGCAAGTCTATTTATACCTGCCATCTTTATTTGAGGGGGATCTGCTTGGCAATAGCGTCAGTTGTTCATAGATGTTCATAAACGACTCTCACTATTTTGACGTTTAAATTTTTGTTTGCAGTTGTAATCACGTACATACAACTAACGTCCAATAACGTAAATGCCCGGTAGTGGAAACACTGCGCTAATGTGAATACTAAATTTGTAATATAGGATTATACAGAACGCTCGATAACGTAAAAGTTCGATAGCTCGATAATATAAACACTACGCAATTTCCGATCGTCTAGGAATAACTTCGAGCGTAACAAGTTACCTATGAAAAGCACAGTTTGATCAATCCCCGAGTTATCCAATTATGTAAGGGAGTCCCCGATTTATGTAGCATATAATTGAACTTAATTGTGTACATTCCCGGTATAACTCATTGCTATAGCAAACCCAGATGCTCTTAGTTGCGTATACATACATATGTAACTTTAATTTTGCAAAACTTGTCTTAATAACGACTTTGTTGGCTGAGGTTCGTTCTTTAATACACGAATATAAAACGCTATGTTGATTTATTGTTATCCTTAGTGTTTACAAAAGGATGTTAGAATACTTTTTGTATTTTGCCCTTGGTTTGAATTAGTTCACGTTATCGAGCGTCTGCTGCATTTGTATATGTATAAATAAATATGTCTTTCTCAAGACAATTGAACATATCATCTTGTTTATTTGGTATTAGTACATTCTAGAGTAACCCCCTTCATTAATTTGTCTACGTCTCTGCCAGCTTTCGTTCACACAGATTGACATGACGTAATATGTAGTTCTCAACATGTGACTACTATACTCTGGTTGCTGAGTCCATTACGATCCATTTAAAATTCATTATTTTTGTTCTTTGGCCTTTGGTGCCTTAATCCCATTTTCTATTTCTTTTCCTATTTAATATTTCTTTCTCGGTTTTCAATTCTTTCGTGACCTAATGGATATTTATATTTTAAAATTGATCTACCACTTATAGGTCATCAGGAGCTACAAGTTAGTTGTACATAATATTCTGGAAACGTTTTGAAATACATTCCGTAGAATTAAATTGTAGTCCTTGTTCAAGCACTAATCCATAATCGACTTCTCATTTCTGTTTTCTCTTTTTCAGGTTATTGTATGCATTTTTTCCAAGAAATCACAGACCAATAATAATAAAGGAGGTAGAGGAAATAATGAGTAGATGTAAACAATAGTTCAAGGAATCACTGACAGAGGATATAAACTTAGAATGATCCTAGAAAGAAACAGAACAGGTAGATCTACAAGACGTGAAAATAACTCTGGAAGCAGGAAGCAGTCATAACTAACTTAAAGATGGTTAAACCAGCAGGGGTCATTATATCCTTGAAAATTTGTAAAATATGCAAGTGGTTTCGAGCATTGGACATTCCTAACGATGAAATTCCACAACGCAATGAAAGAAAGTAAAGTGGTCAGAGATTCGCAAACCCAATTATGCAATAAAAGAACGTAAAAAGTTTTAATAGGTTATTATGTGGAATATAGGAAACTACAAAAGATATAAATAAACGAGACCATGTTTGAAATGTAAATTACCGTAAATAAGATAAAGAGGATGACAAAAATGCAATAACAGGTAGAAACCAAAAGAAAGAAACTTGAAATTAAGTAACAGATTGCAAATACCTAGTAAAGATTGTAAATAAACAAGATTGAACCGAAGAAGGAATTAGTAATAGGGTGGAATCAGTCAGAGCAGCAGATTGGTCCAACACATGAGAACGAATTTTCTAGCGAAAAAGGAAGTACCAGCGGAAATTAAAACATAAATTTATAGAATGGTCGCATATCAATACTGACACGCGGGACAGAAACCTGGACATCAAACAGGAAAACCAAAAAACCAATAGAAAAAATAGAAGACAGAAAATTGTTGTGATTCGTACATATACAGGTGATATGCAGGTCAACAGAATAGTAAAGCAGGTTATTGAGACAAAGGAAATAGATAGAAGGGAAATGGGGAGATCCACAGGCTTCTGAGAGAAAGAGATGATACCCTTCCGACAAACAGGAATGGCTCAAATGGGCACATGAGAACTGTCAGGGAACAGACAGGACAGGATGGAAGTATGCAATGGAAAGAAAGCAACATAATCCCAATTATCAGAAATTAACAGAAATAGTACGGATGTGCTTCTTCCCCGTGATGTTAGTTTCTTAGAACGGCGTAAGGAGAGAATTATAACGAATTGCAATTTTGCAATAGAAAACAATTTAGAAAATATTACAGCACATTCCAGGCCAAGGTCCAAGTTATCAAGAGATGCGCCGCACAAAGAGCTATAGACACTAGGAGATTGCATACGTGCGTGATTGGTAGCCAGCACGCTATTCAAGCGACACCTGCTTATATCGTTACCTCGAAGGTGGTTTAAGAAGAATAATAGGAATACTATAAAAAGGCTGTTTTAGATATGTGCATTAATCAAGTGAAATAATACTCACTACATCTAGCTTGGAAAAAAATCCATATTCGTATTTCGACAACAAAGTTGTCATTTTGAGTGGGATAAATCACGAAATTCGCAGGTTTTACCTAAATTTTAGTTGAACACCCTAACACGGTTAAAAATCGACGAAACAACAAAATGCCTTTTTTATATCAAATCACACTGGAGTTGAGGACACCGAAATAGTTGATAAGTAAGGAGAGCGGGGGATAATGATACTCTTTATATGATTCAACATTTTCTGTGAATTGGAATTTATTAAAAAAGAAGGTAGAGAATCAGGCAAAAATAGTGGATGTACATCCCATGTCAAATGTTTCGTCAAAAATCCATCGGTTAAGAATTCCGAACGCTTACTTGAATATGTACTACTAATAACAGTAGCATATGCAAACTTGGTATGGAGGTAGACCCCATAATATCCTTTAGAGGAAACAAGAAATGTGCCGTGCGAAAATGCACTACCTTTGGCCATGAGTGAATCAACGTAAACCTAGTCAAGGACACAAATGTACTGTTTATGGCTCTCTTCAAAATTTTGGAATTTTTATGAGTATTCAAGCTTGAAGAGGTGTTATAACGTAAGCCAACGTCAGCCCAACAGCAGATGCAAAGTAAAAAAACAACCCATTTTTATCAATATTAAACAAATAACACTTATTATTGTTATAATTATTTACTTTGTCTGTTACACTTCATTTGTATCTTTTTGATGAGTATTGTTCAATTTGATAAACCATATCCTTAAATTCGATTTTTAATAAACCTAGATTTGAAATCAATGTATTAACTAGGCTTAAAAAGAACAAAGGAATACAAGATAGCAGAACGATAAACACATATGATTGTGTATTATAGATATGGAACACGCATTCGATAGAAAATATGTATGGAGAACATTCAGAAGCGGAAATATAAATTGAAATAAAGAATTAATAAGTTGCATCAAAGATTATATATCACAACGTATGTAAATATACCTACAAACTAAACGAGAAATTGAAAATCTTGATCAGTAATATAGGGTTAAAGCAGGAGCACACATGCAGATAATACAATGCTTATACAGTGCTTTTCACAACTTATGCATCCAATTAAAACAGAAGAAAGTTTAAACAAAATTATAAGAGAAAATAGTTCCTTACTATCACAGGAAAGCCGTAATTATTTTTTTTTAATACTAAAGTTTTGCAGGAAAGATGTTTAGTATTCCTGAACTCCAATACCTTTGAGTAGGACGTTTGTTATTTAGATGTAGAAACATGGACGCTAGTGGTAACTCGTAACCTCAAGTGAGATACTACGATCACACCCATCGAACATATAGTTCATTCAACTTCGAATATTTTATGTCATCCAGTTGTATGTCATGTTAAATAAGTGTTTACTGTTGAGACAAAGAGATGTAAACACTACTTAAAATCGGGTCATACTTTTAGCAAGGTTCAAGGGCGTTAGTTCTCGAATCTTACTACCATGAACTACGGAGCGGTTGCTCTCCCCATAACACGCCAGGTAAAATGTTAACAATTAAGTAGAATAGGCGATGTTAATTTCTTTCCATTTATTAACTTACTTTTACCTCATATCAATTTTATAAATGCATTTGACGTATATTTTATGAAAAATCCTGATCTTTTTCACAAATTATGCGTCGAAACATTAAAACAGAAGAAAGTTCATAACAAATAAAACAACATTCCTGAGAGAAAATATTTTCCTACTATTGCAGACAAGCCAAAAAATGAATGACCAAAACTAGAAAAATATTTATTGGGATTTGAATAAGAAACAATAATACGAACGGCGATAAAATCAATTCTAACTGCCACAGGCAAATCATGTGCAATAACAGAAGAACAAGAAAGGAATGTTCATACCATAGTGTAGTATAGCAATACTCGAATGGTTAATTACCGTTAGAAAATTCATCATTTGTTACAATTCAATATATCAAAATTCACAGTTAATGTTGGGGTTATGGTCTCGAATTGTCATACGGTTTATTTTGAGGTTCTATTTATTTTTTTAACTCCAGCCAGAGACGTTTAATGAGAGAAACAACTGTCACTAGAAATAAAATTATTAATTTTTATAAAAAGCATCGGTTAATAGACAGAAAAGCATTGTTAACATTCAGATACATACATACAACACTTTTACATTACAAGAATCCGTAAAAAATTACTGGAAAAATAAGGATACATCGGCATTCAATACAGGTTTCTATAACAGCTATAACCCTGGATGAGCTGGAGTCAAGGAGAATTAAAGTTTTCGTTTCGTGGACAACTCAGAAATAAAGCAGTGTAGTTCTGGTTTCCAAAAGAAATAAAAAGTTTGTTTCGTTAACGACGAAGAAAATTGACAAGATAGTTAAGTCAACAAATAAGTCAATAAATATATTTGGAATAAAAGGGTTTTAAGAAGAAGTACCAGTGAATAAAATAACCTCACCATACCGGAGAAGATAGAATCTAAGAAGGGGAAGAATCCATAGAAGTTAAAGGTGCATCGAGAATAGAAGTTAAGAGAGGAGTTATAGAAAGAACCATCATCGAAAAAGAAATTACAGTAACACACACACACACAACATTAGGTAATTATCTTGATTTTATGTTAAATATTTCTCAAAATTTATAAATATAATTTGTTATAATTTATGCTTTTTATATCATTAATTAAGAGCTAGACCGGTACAACTTAAGTTTAAGAAATTTAACTAAATTCTCACTACAATAGCAATGAAATTTCAGAGGAAATAAAAAAAACTAGAAGAGACTGAATCAGAAATGGGAAGCGAGAACAGTTGATTTTAGAACCATTTAGCTTCTAGATGACAACATTAAGGCTAACAGCTACCACGGTCTGATCGCGAGAGAAACGAATAACAAAAAGGGTTAATGAAAAAACCGAAATAAGATACAAAACTGGAGAAGAGAGCAGAACGGAGAGGAATTAAGTGGGAAGAAATACATGAAGTGGCCAAGGTCAGAGTAGTATGGCGAGAGATATGGAGTGAAATGTGTGGGTTGATTTAATTCCAAACTAGTCTTACACCGAAAGGTAGAAAGGCATAGATTAATAATAGTAATATGTAATAGTAATGTTTATTGTCGTAGATCACAGAGCCATCGACAATTAGAAAAAATGTACACAGACATAAGCAACACAACTTAAGTAAAATCGACACAACATACTAAAATAGCTCTTTTGTATGGCCATGTTTCACCAAGTGCCAACAGTGAACTCAATCAATTATTTAAAATAGCTTGTTAAAATGATAAAAACATTGTTCAGTCAGTAACTGCTTTAAAGGGTTACTAAATTTATCACCATGAATTAGTTCTAAATGACGTGGCAGAGCATTGTTTTCAATTTGTAGTTATTTACTACATATACATCAAAAAAATTTTTTTTGATGTATATGTTTTGTATAGTGGACTTGAAAAATTACACATCTTCTAGTAGTCATTATCCTACAATTCTCCCTATTTCGAACAAGCCTGTGTATTCCTGGTGTATGGTCAAAGCAGCCAGATTTTTACATTTAGCAATTCTAGCCGCATGCCTCTCCCTCTACGGGATTCCATTCTAGTTAGCAGAATGGTATGATCAAGACGATAAAAGCTTTAGACATGTGGAAAAATAGATCTCGTACAAAATTACTCTCATCTAAATTACGATACATCCCATTGAAGATATTGCGCATGGCATTAGCAGTAGAGGTTAAGTAAGATTTCAAATTTTGCTATAATTTGAAAATTTAACGACGGAAGTTCTGTTTTTTCATTACTACATGGAGGATCCTAGAAATTTAGAAACTTAGGGAATCACGTAGATTCAGATTTGGACTAACGAAAGTATGGGAATTATCTTGCCTATATTAATTAGCTTATAATATTGGAAACCCATTAGCATTTACATCTTGACTTCGACTCGGGAAAATATGGATCTATTTACAGTTAATTACCAGAAAGGAATAATATATCATACTAACCCTACGAATAATTAAAACTTAGGCCTATATAAAGACTCGTTCACTTTCTGAAATGCGTGCACCAAAGCTCAATCCCATTAAGGATTTGGAATAAAAAGGAGGGATGAAGATATATGAAACATGTCTGTGCCAGCTATGCAACGACAAGATTGGTCATTTTTGTTACTCTTGTAAACATTCAGACTAGTATAATAAAGAATCGGAAGCATAATAGATGACGGAAAGTCCAAAAAAAAAAGAAAGGGAAACGGGAAGAAAACAATGTTAGATATTGTAGGATACCCTTAATGATGACACGTTGCTTGGACATCGGAAGAAAAGATAAGGAACGAAGAAACTAAGTTAACCAATCAAATTGATTTCAGTAAAGAGCTGCGCTGTGCAATTAAGAAACGCATAGTTTTACTATGACTTTTATCAACATACGTATAATAGTAATTGGTGTTGTGTACCAACATTCAAGTCCTAGTTAAAGTGTATCAAATAGTTTACGTAAATCATATTTAAGGTAAATGTTCTTACTTTCGATCATCGTAATACATACATAGATTGTAATATTCATTTTCCTAAAATAAAATAAGATTAGTGCTATTGCGAAGTTGTTTATTATAATTCCGAATACTACGAAAAATCAGGAATGGACTTTGCTTCGAGAGAGTGACAAATGAAATCATCGTAATCAATCAAAAAGTTACGCAATTTTATCGTTTCCTATTTTAGAAACGACGACTGGGTTCACTAACATTCCAAGATGACAAACTTCAAATTTAATTCATAATATACAGAGTTAGAAAACATACTTTATAGCTTAATTGTCAAAAACTATTACGAACGAAAATTAGTCAGTGTTGTAACAATATAGAAACAGATTATTAATTATTAATATTATAGTAGTAGTAGCTGTAGTTTCAAAATCGATGTTTTGCTTTTCTTCATATACCTGCCTTTACTTTTTCTAATTCATTACATTATTATTACAATCACCGAAAAATGGGACTAATCACACAATTACTTACGCGTCGTTTGGGCAAGGGAAACATTGCAATTTCTCACCAATTAACGCACACTTTCTGGTTATATGTAATTGATGTGTAATATTACGCAGCTTGTGTTACCTGAAAAGCAGATGGAGAGAAGAAAAGCTTTTGAATTGAGGAACCTGACAGAAAAAAAAGCAACCAAACAAATTGAAGAAAAATAATTTGAAAACAGATAATACAGAAACACATTATCTCAAGATAAACTGGCGACCACTGAACTAGAACATCTTGATTATCTCATGAATCTTATTCTTCTTTATCAGCCTTTCTCAGTATATGGTGCTCATACATCCCTCTTCACTAACAGCGCAATTGGAAAAAATATTTAACTGCTTTTATACCAAACAACATCTTAAGAATGTCAAATCAATCACAAAATAGTAGTTGCCAATTTCTCTTGGCGAAATTAGAATAACAAGATATCACAGAAAGCTGTAAATTTAGCATGTTTTATGATTGAGAATCTGACGCATAGAGAATTATCAAAAATGAAATATTTCAATTTAAATATGTACTTCAAAGTTTAAAACATTTAAAGTTTTACATTTAAAAAGTCTTTCCGGGCTCTCCTAGAAATGTAACCCTCAGCTGCTGTATGTGGTCTTTATTCTGCGATTTTTTAAAGTTACAGAAAAGCCAAAGTATGAATCGATATAAAATATTTTTTTATGAGAGGTTTCTATCCCACAGAGATTAAGGTGGAAATGGGTGCTACCTGACAGGAGTGTGCTCCTTTATTTCCAACTGTAAAAACACAAGCCGTAGACTTCAAACGTGATCGTACAAGTACTCAAGGTGCTGGGCGTTATGGCAGATCAAAACCCGCCACAACCAAGGACATTATTCAAATAGTTTACAAGAGCATTGAATGGTCGTCGACTGAAATGGACGGAACTAGCTGTAATATCAAAAGAAAGGATGGATCATATCCTCTTTTGGGGATCGGAATTTGTTAGCAAGGTGGATGCTGCGTTTTCCGATTCCAAATCAAAAACTGCAACGGAGGATGTTATTGGAGGAGTGTTTACGAATCCAATTCAATGGACATTTTGCGGGTCCTTGTTACAGTGGACGAATCCTGGATCCACCAATATACGCTGGCGATCAAATAACAATGAAAACGGTGTATAGGTAAGAAGGGACCAACACCAAGAAAGGCAAAGACCGGTCCATCTACAGTGAACGTCACGTCGCGGTTTTTGGGACGCTAAAGGAATCTCTTTGGTAGTTTTTTAACAAAAGACTGGATGAATAGTGCCGTGCAGTATTCTAGTCTATTCGGTAAGCTGAAACAAAAGATCTAGGAAGAAAAGTCGGGGCTAGCAAAATGAAACGATTTGACATAATTGTTATTAGCAAAAATTAGATGATTCAGAAAGCTTTGCAATGAACGTCCGCTGTGAACCTTCCCCTATATTGGGCGATGTAAGTCGATTGATGGACGTATGTTAATTAAATAATATGATGGTGTAAGTTGCAAGATATGGCAATACTTGCCAACTAAGCTTTCGTACTTTTTTGTCAAGTGGCGAAAAATATGCATGTGGCCTCACATTATCATGGTATAGCACAAATACTTTTTATAGTCAGTATTTTCGAATTGCATTTCTTAATTACATTAGCTGTTGCATGTACGAATACGTATTTGAGCTATTTGTTCGGTTAAATGAAAAAATTTCACAGCCAATAATTCCTCTCTAATTCCATCAAAGCGATCGTCTTTTTATATAAATATTAGGTTTGTATAAACTAGTTCCACGATCTCTTTCGATTGAAATTATTGGAAACAAAGCGGTCTCGTCAACCTATTTGAAAATGGTAGAAGAATTTATTTGAACCCATGAGTTTGTCAAATCCATGATTTGCAAGTTAGGACCCGAAAGTTGTTCCTCTTTCAGTGAAAAATCAGCAAAACAATAATTAGCGAATTTGAAGGTCACAGATCAGAGATACATATTCACTAAAGTAATTGTACGCAATGACCTGTCAACGTAACACTAATTTTTGCATGCCAGCATTATAGAAATCTACGGGCTCTGAATAAAAGAAACGGACAGCATTTATTACATCATCTTGAGTACTGAACTACCTCTACCTCATACAGTTGTCAAATGAAGAGTGATAGTCCCTTCCTGAAATGTCAGAATAAGAAGGGTGTGGTAACGTTTGCCGGCCAAGTTTCCTCGATTCTCTCTTACGGTCTGAGGTCCAACATTAGCCTGTATGAATAGTAGGTACTTTCTTCAAAGTAAAACATGTCCATCGTATTTCTTTTTGAGATAATAGACAAAATGTGTCCTAATGTCATCCCCAATTTCTGCGAATTGAAACTTTTACTCCTGGTTAGGATGGGTTCAGTAATGGAAATAATAATATATTTTATAAATGTAAAGTCCACGTATTTTGATTTTATTATTACTACAAGGTGGATATGTATTTTGCAAAAATAAAGTGGCTTACGTTGCACTTTGAAAAAGAAACTAATTTTTTATTATAAATAAGGACGTAAGAATCTTGCGTTCATCATCCATACGGTAATTCATTTCAGTTTTGCTTCTTACCACTAGTTTTCGATGGGCATACGTTTTGAACAAAAATATTCTCGTTTGATCTGAGGTTCTATCAAACGCATTATCCAATGTCTTTAGATTCTTAACTTTCCCATCCTTCCTTAAACCGTGGACGGTTCCAAATTTTCGTAACCTTTGGGTATTAATATAGTCGAATGTTTCTCCAACTCTTTTTCCACTCTACTAAATACTCTGTCTGCTGGTACTGCGGGTAGATAGGAATGATCACGTACATAAAACACTAATCTTGATTGACAAAGATTTGCTAGAGACTCCCTGTACATCCACTACAACAGCAAATGCATGTGTGAATTTTTATTTATTTTTCTTAAAAGATGTAAAATTGGATCTGGATTTCGTTTAACACTTCACACAACGTGCTAGAAGTACAAATCACTGGTGGCACACCTCGCTGTAGTAGTAGTAACTTCGGATATGTTGGACTTTGAAAAATAAACTTTCTGGATATACATATTGCGTTTTGAGAGACATATTCTATATTCTAGATCAGAGTATTACGGAACATGCTGCGTTTTGACACAAATTTAATTTATTGCAAGTTCGCTCAGTATAGAAATATAAAGCCCACTATGCTGGACCATTTTTTCTAAAACTGGAAATGTTGTTATTTGAGCAGAAGCTCATCATATAAACATGTGGTCTCAACAAACAGCACGAAAATCCATGGCAATATCTATTAAATAAAACCGCACGAACTTTCTTGCGTATTCGATACTTACAATTAGTTGCAAAACTGATATATTTATCTTACATGATATTACCTATTCATTTCTACTTTCAGTGAAATACCGACATAATTTATTTCTGTTACCTTCAATGCTACTACTTTTGAGGTACAAAGAATGCGATGAACCCTACATATGTAGTTTATGAAATATCATCATATCAAACTAACGAGTATTTATGAAAACACTACTACTACTATGAAGAAAAATATAAGTCGAATATTGGGTATATATGTACATTTCCGTTTTGTGTAAAAATACGCACCCAGAATTGTAAGAATCTAATATTTAGGTTCATGTTGTCCTAATTATCGTATGTATTACAATTATAGTCATCGCGCTAACGACGTGATAAATTAATCTAGAAAAATTACTTGGCGATCTGGCTTTTACCGCATGCAAACATTACAGAATTACGATATACACTTTCAACGAAAGTTCGGACGAATCTGTTTGATCTGGTTCATTCTATAACGATGCATGTATCACGATCGTGAATTGCGCTTGCGTGAATACAACTCGTCGGACTTCTATTCGTGGACTAGCAACACGACGTACGTTAGTAGCGTCACGATCGTGACGGGGATAAACTCGCCATTTATTAAGTACAGTGCATACGTTACACTGTACATTCTACATGAAACATAAAAATGAGTACTCCAACTGCCGACATACTAAAAATGAACAAAGGAGAGACTATGAAATTTCTAGAACTGTACAAAGGTGAACGTCTATTATGGGATCCAACCATGATCGATAATAAATGTCGTAGAAAACGTACAGCAGCAGCAGAAAGAATAGCTGCGGCCATGAAGATGAATAATTTTACGGAGATGCACGTTATTCAAAAATTCAAAAATTTAAGAAGTTCCTATTGCCAAGAGCTGAAAAGGATCGCCCACAGTACTGAAAATGCTAGCTCTCCAGAAAATATATACGTTCCTAAAGTAGTTTGGTTCAAATTAATGGATTCATTCTTGAGACCGTACGTGAAGTCAAGATCGGATCCCAATTCAGTAAGTATAAATCGGTTTATAGCCAAAAAATTGATGCTGAATAAAGCACGCACAATGCTACATATTTATCATCGAAAATAATAAAAAAATCAAATTTGAAAAGCGGTCGAGGTTTAAAATGAATTCAAACAAAATACTTGCTCTTCTTACTGCAAATACGTATGTATTTGTCATCCTCAGTGGATATACAGAAGAATGAAAACGATACTTGGAAATTTCTTAAAAGGGCGCACTTCATTATTAACGTGCATTGTGAGATGATGAAGTACATTTTCTTCTAAGCGCCGTAATATCCACGTTTTTTTGTATTTTTCTCATTGAGAATGACTTGGTTATCGAAATATAAAGTTAGAGGAAAGAAGTTATAATTTGGCTAATAACACAAGCTCATTGTAAAAAAGAAGCGACGTGAGGTTCTTAATCGAATATTTTAATATCATGAGGATTACTAGGGTTTTGCAATCGTCGTGGATCTAATCCTTGCAAATTTTTATACCGTAAATTTTGAGCTGCTTATTTTGCCGAGTTTCGTAGAATTAGCTACGAGATCCCCAAACAGGGATCTGAAACTTCTAGATTACCATCGGCAAAGATATTTAAATATTTGACTTTTTCCAATTCAAAATGTTTGATACGTAGGATTTCGTATATTTCGTTTTGTTCATTAGACTTGCATTAATTTGTTTGATAAAAGTTAGGTGCAGACTCTGTAATAAAAGCACCAAGTTAAACATCAATACTTACTGTGAAAACTTCATTGGAAGAGAACGAATTTAGTAGAACTTACTTCAATTTACTACACCAGAAACAAATTAGCCTTTTTCAGACCACATGAATATTTGGACCATCTATGTATCATCCTCAGTGGAGACTTAACAATGCTTTTAAAACGACATACCCTCACCGCAGTAGCGATATTGTGTCAACAAGAATCATTTTCTTTCCGTTGTGTTTTCCACCAAGGATTAACACTTGGTGGTCTAAATACGTGTTTAGGGTTTTCCAAAGAACGGGTGTGGTAAATGTGAAACGGGTGAGAGTTGATTTATTTCAATATTCTTTCTTAATTCTATACCACGGGCATTCCTAATTTTATTTTTTCACGCCAACAGTTTTAAATTCGCTAGTAATACTATAATGCTTCTCAGAAAAAAAAAAAACTGCAATATACAAGTAGTAATCGTTAATTTCTAATTGTCTTTAGGACGCTTCAGAAAAGTACGATCATACAGATTACACGCAGGATAATGAAGAATATCAGAAAAGCATCCCACTGCAACCCGTTTTCAAGGAAGAAGTGGAAATTCATGAGGATAACTATTTACCCTTACAAAAAAGGACAAAAAGAAGCAACAGTCAAATTGAAAATCATACTATATCATATGATGAAAATTCTGAAGATATATCAAGAAATGATGACAGCTTTGATCATTTCGGAAGGTATATAGCGTCGACATTAAGAAATATGCCGAGGAAAACAGCATTGCAAGTACAGGGAGGAATAATGACGTTACTAATCAAATCTCAAATGGAAATTGAATCCGGTAAATAAAGAGCCCGTCATGCGATTCTAAATCTTCCCCACGGAGAATGATGAACAATTTATACATAATAGCCCACAATGTGATTTTGCGACGTTAATATACTGTTATTTTAAACAAATAAGTAAACATTTCCAAACATAATTTCCATTTCACCGTGTTTTAAATATGTCCCTTCCTAAAATTAACTTACGCCCAGTGTTATGACATAATTAACGTTCTCTCGTATAGAGAATAGTTTTATAATAAATGATTTATTTAAATTGAATAAAATTCAGTACTAAAGAAGAAAGGCATCCTAAATTAGCAGTTGAAATTAGATTATAGTTTACAAGACTTGTGAAAGTGTGGAAAGAGATTAGAAGCAAGCTTACACTTTCAGTTCTCAATCGCAAAGCTTTATAGTTTCCATTTAACTGGATCAGACGCATGTACTACATCCACACATATGCACATATGTAAATATGTAACATTCAAAGTTACTTAGAGTGTACTTACACAGAAAAGTAAATTTCATGGTTTACAGATTCGATTTAAAGCGTTAACTTAAAAGTAAAATAAAAGTGTAATATAGAATAATAAGTTTTATTTTAAAAACAGTTTGAAAAACACTTTAGAATTTGGTTATAATATTTCCTTTTCGGTACCTTTCGGTAAATAGCGAAAAAATTATGGCACGAAATGAATAAATGACCTATTTAGCAATTAGAAATTTAAAAGAATTAGTCAAGACTGGGTACATTCACATAAGGAAGGCACTTTTCCATTCTAACTAACCATTGGAAAGCTATATATGGTTGCTATGTGTACCTATGAAATTTTGATCTTTAAAGAGGGCGATATAGACAAAGTGAAAGTATTTGAAACGTGGAAGTATAGAAGGATGCTGTGAATCTGTGGGATCACCAAAATAACAAATGAAGTAGTACTAGAAGAAATAAACCAACACCGTTGCGTCAAACCATCAAAACCCGAAAAAACGGCTTACCTCGAATTCGTCCTAACATATAACGGAATAGACTGAAACAAACGGAAACCTGTCGTTGCTTTCAGTACAAAAATTGAACTTTGATTGTATTGTTATGTGATAACCCTAACGGTACATTTAATAGGTTGATATACTGTTTCAATATAGCCCACTTCTCTTGATTTCATAATAATAGTCGTGGTACGAGTACAACAGAAATTAATTACACTCAACGAAATAAAATTAATATTTGTAATACATTGTTAGAAATCTGATACATATTTATGTATATAGTTTTCGTTGTTTATCATTAATTACAACGTCGAAGTATAGAATCCACTAAATCTCGACAACGCACTCGCGGAATAGAATACTATAATTCACACACAACTTTAAAAAATTTTTGGAAATCGTTGAATTTTACCCTTACCCCGTCTCTTTAAAATCTTCCCAAAAATTCTCCATCGGACTGAGATCCGAAAGTTGTACAAGTTTGTTCGTTGACTATCAATTTCCATGACTTTTTGTTAATATATTTGATGACTACGCTGGAACAAAAATGCACAAGGTTCTTGTGAAGTCCAGCACTAATAATATTCTTTTTAATTTGTTTTTTATTTCTTGAGACCAATGTTTTGCCTCTAATAGATGTTTCTGCAAGGCGAAACTAGAATAGAAGATCTAGAAATATTCAAATTGGTAGTACTGAATCTAGGACTATATACAAATTATATTGATAAACTCTGTGATAAGACTCACGTAAAATATCATTAGACAATCTTTATATATTAAATTAAATGAGAATTTTGAAAAGGGAGTAAAAGTTATACTTATTTATAAAAGATTTTATATTAAAATTGAAAGATTCTTTAAACAGCGGCTAAGACACATTAATTTACCCAAGTTTGAATATCGATGGAATCCTTGTAAACTCAATTTATAACCTATATTTAAAATGGAGAGAAAAGAA
Organism: Chrysina gloriosa; assembly: GCA_038088585.1. Classification (NCBI taxonomy): domain Eukaryota; kingdom Metazoa; phylum Arthropoda; class Insecta; order Coleoptera; family Scarabaeidae; genus Chrysina; species Chrysina gloriosa. The sequence continues at coordinate 66,625,639 of CM076088.1, forward strand.
GAACTTACCGTAAAACTATGTCCAGGTACGAATGAAGATAGCTAACCTATGATTTCGCTCATTAGTACAAAGTGAAAAATATTGCTTTAGTGTAAGCATTTTATAGTTATCTTATTGATCTAAATTTTAAAAAATAAATTTCAATAAACTATACTCAAATAGTCTACTCAGATTTGAAGTTCATGGTATTGTATTACTGTTGTTATTGTGATATTTCCGTTTATACGATTTTAATGTTCTCAAATCGAGATGTTTGGCTTACATAAATTTTCTCACATTGTGACAACGGTAACCCACCCTACCCTTAGTAGTACGAGATCTTAGTCCTTTGGTTTGGAATAAAAATTATTTTATTAAGTTTAAGTAATATGACCCAAAGCTGATATTATCACCGATAAGCGCTTTGGTTAATGTCGACGTGACCCCAGAAATAAGTGGCAATTTAAGAAAATGGAGATTTCAAACGTTTTGATTTCTGTTACTGTTCATTATGGTAGGTGTCTTATATGTCTATTTCTTTAGTAAAGATTGTCGATAACCGGTATTAAAAATTGTTTAAACCGTTGAGGTTTTTAGTACTAATTGATGTAAAGTCCAAGAAAGGAATCCTTTTATTTGTCTCCACTTCCATGATAAACTGAAGGTTATTATAGAACGATTTAAACATGTTAAGGCTATTATAGACCCGACTTATTGGTATCACCTACTTATTTTTTTAATGAAAGCAAATTTCAATGGTAATTGAGGTAAAACATTGTCTCGACAGTAATTCATTCTAATGAGACAACCGAAAACCTATGGATCACCCAAAATCTGGAAATACTATTGGTTATCAAAAGTGAAGTAACTATTGTTAATGGTTAGTCTAAAAAGTCTCTTCTGTCAACCTTTTCTTGACAGTTATTAGACTGATATGTCCAGAGGAAGCAAGTATGTACATAGCAGGAGAAGTATGAGTACCTGGCGACCATAATGAAACAGAGAAATAGAATAGATGAAATAAATGAAAGAACAGAGACAGCTGGTAAATTTTTGGAAAGAACAAATATAACAAATAAACAAATATAAGATAGAGACAAAACGTAGTAATCCCAATCTTAAAAAAAAGAATATACGTAGCAAAAATGAGGTTTTCAAGACAGGTAGTAAATAAAATGAGAAGGGATAAAATATAGAACCTGGTAAGCTTCAGTACGTTCAGTCAACGGGTTTACTTTCTCAACTATTATAAACTGTTTTTGAAGTTATACGAACGATTTAATTGTTCATTTCTCGCTCGATTATTCAAAGGAAGAAACAAGACAACAAAGGATTTCTGATGAATCTTCTTACCAAACTCATAGCAAGACCTCTTGAAATACAAAATGTGCTTTGGAAGTTTAGAATTATCAGCCAGTGATGATACTTCTTGAACCTGGAATACATTATTTTGCTCAGAAGGAAATCACGTTTGAATCATCAAATAATCTGGATCAAACGCATGCCATTTCTTCTATCTCTCTTTCTATTGATACAGAGGTTCTAATGATTTTACTATTTACCTCATCAGTATTCCATCTGTCTAGCTACCCATCTAATAGAACTTGATTTACGAAACTCTTGAGAACACTTGCATATAAGTTTCTCGTTGTAAAAGCCATAACTCAGAGCATGCCAGGGGATGCATAAGAATACATTTGCTCCTGCTGATATTTTCAGCTCGTACCGTTTGAGTGTAGATTACAGATTATAGTTCTATTCTTTTATTATATGCGCTTACCATTTTGGACGATGACCAATTCATACGTTACGTCAGATGACTGAAAAGATCCGCAACTTAGAGGTTAATCTCGTGTAGTATGTGTGATGAACAAGTTTTTTAATTCAGTTTTATTTCACTTCAACTACTTATAATTTAAATTAATTCAATTCAATCTGTTTAATATACTACGATATATTTTAGTCTTAAGATCATTCTGTTTAGTTCCTGACAAGCTGTTTCTCAGCTCTCATGTAAGTCATCTTCTGTGATTGATGCTTCGGGTGCTGATGATTATTATTGTCTTTAGGAAGAATTCTCCGATGAAGAATTAAAACAATTAGAAAGCTCAGAATTGACAAAAATGAGTCTTTCATTTCACATCTCATCCTTGGCTGCAATCCCTATTAATTTCCACCAACACTTAAGTTTATTAACAATTATTGTTGGTAACCTCAATATCAACAGATTCGCAATAACTTCAATAATGACAGAAACCAATCTTAATGTTAGATTGGTAAACAAATCGCGAGATTTAGATTTTTCAGATAAATAGCTGAAGAAAAATTGAATCCAATAATTCCATTTGAAATCATCGTCAGATACAGTACTATTAAAGTATGTACTTATTAAACAAGTGCAGGGTGTCGCAAGAAATGTATCCGCAATTTAATAACTAGTAACTTGCCGAATTTCTTAGATTAAACGTGTAGCGAAAGTTTTGGATCTTATAGTTGAATTCCGAAAAAAAAGATTAATTGTAATATAATAACGTTTTTGGCAAGGAAAGTATATTCTAAAGTGCTACTGCAAGTACGAAAATACGCCAGAAGATATACATACGTGAAGAAATATATATTTACAATATGTTTAGAAATAATTGATGAGATGATAGCATAGGCAACCAAACGTACACTATCGGTTTCTATTCAACGTCCAAAGTCCCTGGATTAATTATTTATTACATCTTCATCTTATTAATTATTAAAAATGCAACAATCAACATTAAATTCCAAATTTATTTTAAAATTGTTACTTGAAAAATTTGTGCTGAAAATGTTAGCCCTCGTTATACAAGCATACACTTACCCTTCATATTTTCATAAACAAACAGTTCCACCACTATTATTTGCCGAATTTCATTTATAACAGCTTGTTGAAGTTTTTGTAGAGTGTAAGGCCTGTTCCTAAATATATTACTTTTAAGTCGGCTCAACAAATAAAAATTCGGAGGTATTAACTTAGGCGACCTTGGGGGCCAAAGATCTTGACTGATAATTCTGTTTTAATAAAATTCCTCAATATATGTTATCGTTTGTCTTGCTGTATGTACCGGAGCATTATCTTGTTGCAACAAACCATTTTATAATTCATCGTCATGTACTTGTAATATGTACTGAGATAAATGCTAAATTTAGTGCCAAATTGAAAAATACTGGAAAATACTGCATGATATAGGAATTAAAGATAAGGCAGCTACAAACTCCATGAAGTAAGGAAGAAAACGAAGAAAACAGAAAACCAAGCCCAATTTTGAAGGATGAAAAGCAGGAATATTAGATAAAGGGGAATTCAAATTCAACTCCGACAGTTTTATAGCTAACTGGCAAAACGAACTGGAGAGTTAAACTAACACTAGATCACGCCTCACCACATAATTGTTTATTAGTTCCCGGACACGTGTTTCGCTGAAAATGAGAATCTGTATCTATAATAATAATAGCTTTATTGTCCAACGGCTAACCATTTACAGGACAAATTATATATAGAACAACATACATACATTATTAAAGATTCATAATTACAAATATTACTATGTGCGTAGAAATGAAATGAAATATAATTCAAAAGAAAAAGTAAAACTAATAAAATTGATTAATTGTGTTGTAGAAAATATCAGAATATAACAAATCTGCAATACGACCCATTGATGTGATAGGAGATGAATGGAGTAACAAATTCGTTCTAGGGAAGGGTAATGCAAATGTAAGCGAGGAACGAGAGGAAATACGAGGTACAAGGAAATTAATACGGGAAAGTAAATCGGGGGAGTCAATTAAGCCGTGAACAAGTCTCCACATAAATCTAGCACTATGAATTTCTCTGCGCTGTCCCAAGGACCGGACACCATGTCTTTGCAAAAGCAGTCCATAATCCATACCACGCTCCGGGTAAATCCCATCCATTTTAAAGGATAAGTGTTTCAAGAATCGCCTTTGTATCTTCTCTAAGGATAATTGCAGGTAAATATAGTGTGGCGACCAGACAGGCGAAGCATATTCCAACTTTGTTACAACAAAAGCGAAGAACATAGTCTTAAGTAAAGATGTATTACGAAAAACTTGCAGGTGCGTAAAACAAATCCCAAAGCCTTTGATGCAGAAATGCAAATGTTATTAATATGAGTAGCAAAGGTTAAGCGGGAATCAAAGAAGACGCCAAGATCTTTAACAATATCAACTTTTTTAAGAATGGAGTTATTAATATTATAAGTAGAATTAATGAAATTATTCTTTCTTGTAAACGAAACAAAGCAGCACTTATTGACATTCAATTTTAATTTATGTGTAGAACACCACCGAGCAATCAAATCCAAATCATGTTGCAGGCGATTGACATCATCCCAAGTTGCAATAGGCAGATATATTTTCAGGTCATCCGCATAAGCCAGTACCGGACAAGTTATAGATGTTAACAAATCGTTAATAAATAATATGAATAAGAGAGGTCCCAAATGTGATCCCTGCGGAACTCCTGATGTGGACAGAAATTCGAATGATTTAAATCCATTATAAAAACATACTGAGATCTGTTGCTTAAATAACATTTTATAAGCAATAATAAGGAAGTGCTCAAGCCTAAAGACGATAATTTGGCAAGTAGAATTCCGTGGTCGATAATATCAAAGGCACTACTAAAGTCCGTGTAAATGACGTCGACTTGGCCACGAGCATCAAGTACCTCGCCAATATGTTGACAAATCGACACAAGGTTCGTAACTGTAGATCTCCCGGGAACAAAGCCGTGCTGATAATGTGAGATGTATGATTTAGTGTTGTAACATACACATGAGTATATGATACTTTCAAAAATTTTAGCAAAGTTAGACAATATAGATATAGGTCTATAATTATCCACATGTGTATTATCGCCTTTTTAAATACGGGGCTTATTCTTGCACGCTTCCAAGCGGTCGGAAAAGTAGAAGTTTTAATTGCTAAGTTTATAATGAAAGTCAATGGTCTTCCAAATGCAATCCTTGCATCGTGCAAAAGAAAGCTCGGAATTAAATCATCGCCGGAAATATGTCTCTGTGGAAACCCGGCCATTAACTTGACCACCTCCTCCTCCGTAACAGGTAATAATGTAAAAGGAACATGATCGGAATGTTCATTATTAAAACAAGAATTAGTGCTGATAATATGTATAGACGAGAACACATTGGCAAATGCATCAACAATGCCTTGGGGTGATTCCAGACGGGTACCATTACGAAATAAAACTTTAGGAATGCGTGTAGTCCCTTGCTTGGCATGAATATATTGAAATACATTTTTTGGGTCGATCTTACCAAATAGAAAGAAAAGAAGGATCTGTTACGGTTGATCCAACAAAAGAAAACCTTTTGGAGAAAAATCAAATTAAATAGAAATAAATAGAATCTAATATTTTAGAGAACTAACGAAAAAGGAGTTTTTAGCTAATTGGATAGCGTCGAGATTGAATCGTAAAACAACATACTGGAAATTTGGACGAGGAAACAAAAATATAAAATGGAAATATATATGTACAAAGCAACGTAGAATCCGTATTACCAACCCATAAACAAAATCGGAGATATCCCACGAAACATTTTTTCTTATTTGTAGAAATTTTTTTAGCATTTATGACTAGTACAGACGCACAATCACAACTATGCCAACACAAAATAAAAATAAATTTGATTTGTGAAATAATTTATAAGAAGTCACTTTAATTACAATTGTGGAGGATACTATTTTGTAAAATGTGTTTGGAGACAACTTCCGACTATATTGACTTGGTAATCATATTATCAGACCGTTACAAGTTTAATAAATGCTAGATTTACTTTCTCTGGTTTTTATTTTTATTATTGCTAGGTGTTTGAACGGAAGCGAATAAGATAGTAAAACTATCACATCCTTAATTTCCATTTAGATAAAATCTTGATTAAAACCCAATTATAACATTAGTTAATAAGGAGGAGTTTACAACATCCTGTATATTAAATTTTATTTTCATTTAATTTTCTAAATCTAGTTCCTACATCAATCCTAATTGTCCTTTTTCTGATTTCTAATTTGTATTATTAATACGCCTTGCTGCTATTACATTATCACATTACGTATTTATAGTTTTGTAAGAATTGATATTATTGTATTAGATGTGTTACTCAAACATTTTATTGACATATACTACAGTATGAATATTTACAATTTATTGATACCAAGCAAATCATAAGATACCTATGTTTAGTTAAATAATAGTGAGCAATATTTCAAATGCATTGAATTTAGAATTCATCTAATTCCAGTGGAAAACGTTCTTTTACCTTTTAAAAAACTAAAAAATGGAAAAGAATTGCGCATGCCATTGAAAGTAAGGCGGCTAAATTTCATTAATACCGTTTTAATCTGGTCTTGCATATTCATCGCAATTCGTAGTTCATTGTTTCCGTTGTGTGAACAAAATCAATTGCACCGTATTCTTTCCACATCGCGAACAAGTGCTCTGCTTAACACGAAAAAGCTCCAATTTTTGTTATGATTGCTATTCTCCCTGAGTAATTCAAGCTTTTCCATCAGTCAAAGTAAACATTACTTTCAGTCGTTATTAGTCACGTAACAAAAATGGAAGAAAACAAGACAAGTTGCCGTCTATCCATTAATAGAATTCAAATGTCCTGATTTATTCCCAAAGGTTGTATAGCTATTTATGAAATATACACGGATATTTAATTTAATTAATTACTTATTTAATTAGTTAGTTTAATATAAAACAGAATCATGTTAATAAAGTCCTTGCAAATTACATAAATGTGTATCCTTTAAATATTCTCAACCACAACTAGGTCAATTAAAACAACATTAATTTCACAGAATGTAATTTATAACGGAGTAGAAAATATTTAGAAGCTAAGTACAACTGACCGCCCTAACTCGACTCTCCCATAGTCGAATTCTTGGTTGGAGCACTAAAATTCCATTTTAATAGTTTTTCTTAACTTAAACTCTCCGGAACTCGAACACTTTGCAGTGACCGATAATGAGTTCGACCTAAAGAGGTCGACTGTATTTAAATTAGGCTAAGAAAGGTAAATATGTATTTTATTAACTTTCGTAAATAGGTAATATTTTTCTGTGCCACCCCTTTTTGCTGCGAGAAATAATTGAAACCGATTTTTACGCTAACGTCTGACTTATAGGTTAATGAAAAATTGATCTCCTTGTAATATGGCCTAATAATGCTATGTTACAGGAAAAACCGCCATTCTGATGCTATATGAAGTATGAACCTATGGAATCGAGATACCGATAATCATGAACTAATAAGACACAATTTTGAATCGTCACAGAACAGAACTTGATTTTATTTATAATTCTAGCTCGATCTGCCGTTGCTGTATCAATCATGTTATACCTCCATCATATAATACCCCCATTTTATACCACAGCAAACTATGAACGGATCTGGGGAAGAAGATTAAGACACATAATAGAACTAACATTACAGAATTCCCAGGCTAGTTTCTATAAAGTAAAACAGTTGCCGAAGAAAGCTATAAGACATTGGAATAAACTCAACACATGTGCAATAGACGGCTGCTTCTTCTTCTACTCCTTTCATGCCATTTTCCAATTTATTATTTCTACTGGATTCCCTTATCTTACTCTCCATACATATCCAATCCATTTTATTCCTTAATGTTTTATCCTCCTAATTATAACTTTTCCATCTTTCATTGTTCTTCTATCCTTTGATCCTTTCTTATTCTATGCTCCTTTTCTACTATTCTTATTATGTTCTCAATACAAATGTTCCTCTCGGTTTTTTTCATTTCGTGGCTAGCACAATGAGCTGCACAGAGCCTGCTTTTGGCTCTCCCTTCCTCATATCTCTTGGTTTTATTATACTTTTATATATTTTTATTTTCACTTTCTTTCTCAATATTTTATTCTTCAAGAACTTTTTGTTTGCTTGAAATTCTCTGTTCGTATCTTCTTTAGTCTCATATTGTTAACTATCTTCTTCTTCACCCAAACTTTTGCTACTCTGTAAGATGTTTGGAGGTGTTTTCAGTTCGTACATCTTCAGCCATTTTCCAGTTTCTAGTCTCTCGTCAATATTTTCATTCCGTTCGTCAATTATCTCTTCGTGTTAACTATCTCTTTCACATTGTCCAGCTATGTTTTCCTTGGTTTTCCCCTCCTTTATCCCATCCTCGTCACTTCCATTGCATATTCTGTTAGTCAATTGGCCTTGGTCTATCTTTAGTATATGCTTCTACTATACTCATGTTCCCTTGTTCATTCTTTCAATTATAAATTCTTGTTTAAATGAGCTTCTTATGATTTCATTACGCACATCCGTATCTTTAATTTAGCTGAAGGATTAATGTCCGTAGGTCTAATTTCACGTGCACGAGCACTGATGATCAATGTACGAAAATGTGAGGTGATGATAACAGGCATGTATAATAATAAGAGGAACAAGATATAGATATCGAAATAAGGAATTGTAAGATAAAGAACACCTGTAGTATCTGCAGAGATGGGGATAGAATAATAGATTTAGAAGTAAATTACAGAATTCCAATAACCCATGAAATGTATGACGCGTTCCTGAGAATATTTATATATAAAGAACGGGTCAGTAAGAAATCTAAGATGAAAGCTTAAAACACAGTATTTTAATCCAACATACTCACTAATATATGCATCCGAAAACTTAAGTCTAACAGAGAGACACAGCGACACGTTTAGAGCAAGCAAAACGGGTGGTTGCATAAGATGAAATTGAGTATTTATAGAATGGATATGGACATAAAAGAAAGGGTAGGTGTGGATCCATTAGAGGAAAAGATTGATCAGAAGGCCACTTAATTGATAAGTGTACCATATACGATAAGAACTTCAGAAGCTAGAGTGGCGAGAACAATACTAAGCAATAGAATGGTTCATAAGAACAAAGTGTAAAGGCACTTATTCTTCGATATAAGCACCAATACAAATGTAAAATCTCCAACTAATCGTCTTGAAGCGACAGTTTTGTGGCAAATTTCATCTCACAAAGTCTCGAACTTTAAATGTAATCTACGTGCTGAACCTGCTCGTGGTTTGGAATTATTTCCGGAATTTCACTACCTAAATTTTCTGATCTCTAATTCGTGTAATGCAAGGTGCTATGTGTGATATTTCTTTCATTTTAAAATTTTATATGCAGTGTTCTGCTGTTAATATCACATATCATTTTCGAGTTCTTTTGTCTTATCATTTTTCTAATGTGTAGGTGCATCCAGATTGGAGATTTAGCAACTGAAACAATAAGTATGTGACACACGTACATAATTCCCTACTACTAATTTATTCCTTCTGTGTTTTGATAATTTGCAATTAGGGCAACCACGGTAATTTTACTGTTCTAATTGTCTATCAAAACCAGCTAATGTGATCTATCCCGATACAAATTAATGGACAACAAATTGTTATAAAGTTTAGCGAGCGATTTTCGTTAAAAAGAAATGGGTTTCTTATTATATCAGCATTACTGTCCTAGTTTATTGTAGCGATTCGTTTGTCCTTTGTAGTATTGTAGCGAATTTAATTAAGGTCCGGCGATGGTGTTGTTCAATTCTGCATAGTTCCAATGCGCAATATCATCAATTGATTGCATTTCATTTCACGGGCTATAAACATGTGTACGCCTATGGTAGTTGATACGGGTTTCAAACTTAACATGTCTGCCTGTGTAATTTGTTTACACGATGCACAGTGTCTGTTATATTTCAGGGGACTGATTTTACGCTCCGTCCCACAAAAGCTTTTAATTCAATGCCAATATGTTTATTTTGAGACGCATTTAGAATGTAAGTGGGAAGATATTAAACAGCAATATACGTTGCATGTGTCTAATTTAGTAACTAACATGGTTATTATGAAAACGTTATTTCAGTACAATTAAACATAATATTTTAAGTTTACATCTACACCGGTTGTTTATTTAACGTAACGTTTAAATACAAGTTACAAGCGCAACTTTAGTGAACTAAACTGTAGATTAACTCAATTAGTTTGTATTAAAAATTCAAAATTAGTGCTTGCAATTAATTTTGAAAAACAAACTTTTGTCTTCGTGAATTGCATCAACGAATGATTAATGTCTAACGAAGATTAATGTAAAGTATCTACTTCTAATGTATTAATAACAAAAGAGTCGTATTTTACAAAATTAATTTACAATTGTTTCTCTTCTCGTAATGGTCAAAAGAAAAGTGCATGTGATATAACTTTAATAACTACCAGTACTTCTAAAATTCACGCTAATTCATACGTTAAGACTTGAGGCGTATTATCAAGAATTCAGGTTTGGTTTTGAAAGCAAATTCTCGCAAGGACGAAATCATTTTCTAACTTTCATTTTTAAGTTATTCTGTACATATTCATATGTTACCTCTTCACGATTGTACGCATACGCATATATCATAGCTGTACAAAAACGTGTATTACCTTGCTGGAAAAGCGATTGGTTCATCTCTAGAAAAGAAAGTCAAACAAATTGAAATATCTCATACCATACATTATTGCACTATAAACCATCATCCTTCGAGTAAGAAGCTGTACGTCGTTTTCTTGTTCTCCGTATAATGTTATGTATGCTTATATAACTTTCGTACGTTCAACAACAAAATTGAAACACGTCAGAGAACAGAAATCGGTTTATTGATAATTTCATAGTTTCATTTGTTTTCACGGGACTCAATAAATATTCACGCAAACTATAAGCATCTGATATACCTGTGCCACAGAGATTTTTCCTTGGAAAGTTTCTAGTCGAACATTATCAATTAAGCACGTAATCGATAGTTCGTCCCATATAGTCGCAATGCCCAGTCAATAATCTGCATGTGCTGATACAGTTCGTAGCTAATTAGGTTTAGAACGTTATTTGTGGAATAAGGGCTACAGATTACTTGGACCAACACTGTAACGATGATGATATTCTGCGACCTGTATGATTGGAAAACCAACCTTTTACATTGTAAATTGTAGATTTGGAATGGGCTTTCTTGGGAAACTTTTGCCTCGCAATTACTTCGACCACTCACAGATCATGTAATGTAACTCTAATCTATGATCAGCTCTAATTTCTAAACTTTAAGGTTATATATCTTCGGGACGGAACACTATCAACGTTTTCACAATTTCTGAAGTTTGTTTACGCCTTTAACCTTTTACCCGAGAGGTTCAACATATGTACACTCGAAGTCTACCGACCTGCATGCGTAATAACATACTTTCATGTTTTCACTTAAGCTCTCTAAGTCCCCGGACTTTCAGCAAAACCTACATTTTCTGGGAGGATCACTGCCTATATTTGCGTTGGGTACGGTTTTTCCACTCCTCATAGCAGCGCTGGAACCCGGATACTGGAATAGTCTTCAGCTAGTCGATTACAGTCGTTCAACTGTTGTTCAGTGCTCCAAAAGAGCGTTCCCTTGAGGTGTTGCTTCAATCCCGGGAAGAGTAAAAAGTCACAAGGACTCAAGTCGGGCGAATAAAGAAATGAGAATGTTCTTATTCGACAAAAACAGTTTACTCAAATTACTGTGTGACAAAGCGCATTGTCGTGATGCAACACCCAGCTCTTTTGAGGTTTGGTGTCACACGCATGATCCTCTTTCGAAATCTTTCAAGAATTTTCGGTAAAAATATTGATTAACTCTTTGGCCTGGAGGAGCAACCTCTTTGTAAACGATTCTCTGTCTATCAAAACAGCAAATCAGCATGCTTTTGATCTTTGACTTATTCATTCTTGATTTTTTCAACCCTGGAGAGCTTGGAACAGCAGCAAAACCTGCTTCATTAAAACAAAAATAACACGATTAGGGAGTTCCTACTCGAAGTGATGACGTATCACCTGGTCACCTGCCTCCCTTCCAAGTACCGCATCACCAGTGTCGCCCAATCGAACTCTATGCTGCCAGTCTCACTACTTTATTCACACACCCTCGTATATATAATTCGCGACTAATCTAAATACTTATCTTTCGGATTACCTCCATTGCTTCCAAGTCAATAAAAGACAAATTTGAAATCTATGATCTTATATTTCATAACCACCATTTCACGAAAACGGCACAAATTACCGTTTTGTAATATAAGCTGTAAATTTCAAATTTGTCTGTTATTGAGGTAGAAAGTGGTGAAGGTAGGACTGTAGATATTTCTAATATTTAGTTGTCACACTTACTATTCCCTTTTCTTTCCCATGATCTTTGTCTTTTAGGAAATTTAGGTATATAACGCTTTATATTTTGAGTGGTTTAAGATTATTGCTTTCTACCGTTACTATTGTACTCATATATGAGTACACATGTTATGGAAAGTAGAGGATTTAGGGTAGTACCCACTTTCATTATCTTCTCTATGCCAAATTTGCTGGAGCTTTTCCCAAATATGTATGTAGACAGTTACGTTAAGATTATCAATGGAAGGAAAGCACAGAAGAAATAAGGTTTTACTCATAAGTTTTGGCCAACGCTGCTCATGACACAGCATTGATTCTGAGATAATAAGTATACTCCTTTATGCGCAGTGTTAATCAAAGTTTACGAATGATATTTTCTTTGTTTGGTGGTCTACTTATTGAAGATGACAACTCAGTTGTAGGTATACGCATATTATTATCTTTAGAAATGGAGGAATAAGTGCGAAACCTAACTTATTTGCTTTCATTCTAAACCACAGATGTTTCTAGTTGTATCAATCTTAAGACGAAGGTTTAAAAGTATCGTGGATGATAGCTTTTGTTGCTAGATTGGCTAGATTTCAAACGAGAATAAAATGGTTACATATAGAAGGTGCATGCTACTTTAACACGACAATGTGCAAGCACAAAAGTAATGTTCAACTGAGAAAAATACTTAAGACTTGGGGGAATTGGAGGTTTCACCAGATCAGAAGTACTATATACATATATCGCTCCTACGAATTACGATTTATTAATGGATTATGATACCAAGTTGATATCTTTTTGTTTGATTGAAATTGCGAGAGGTTATATCGAAGATCCCAAAGGTTTGAAGACGTATAATTGCTGTTATAAGTTCTAGTTAGAAAAGTTTAAAATAAATTCAGATTGGTATTTTAATAATAATAGATTATAGTAACTTGAAAAAGGTCGTTATTTAGTTTAGTACGTCCACATAATTAAAGATAGATTTTTAATTTGTTTGTTTTCGTTCTTTTTGTTTTATTGTATTCGGAAATTAATATTGTTTGAGAATAAATGTGTAAAGTTGAGAATAGAGCCATTATTTACATGTATAATAAATAAAAAAACTTAAGAAGAAATAACGAAGAAATTTACCTGCGAATTTTAAAAATTTATAAATTTAAGATTTCATAAAACTGGTTTCATTTCTATACAGCCAAATAATAAACAATAAAGTTTTCAAGAGTTAAATCGAAAGATTAAAAGGGAATCACCACAATATTTATATGTGTTTGTTAATAACTAAAGTTTTGAGGCAACAACAGAAGGAAAAACCAAAAACTCGCAGTCACTTTGCATAGGTAACCGGCTGGTAATGACCTTAATTACGTAAATTTAAAAGTACTGCTGACGTACGAGACCATCGCTAATTTGTTACATGCCGAATTACTAATGGTATTTTGTAACATAGGCACACTTTAATAGTTCCAACGCATCTATGCTCTTTTTGAAAAGAATCTCATTAGATTCTTGGACTATTGCAACGACTGTCTTCATGAAAGCAAATCACCTTTCTCATTTATTTAACATCTATTATTTGGAAACTTTATTATAAATGAACTATTATAAGTTGACTATTTGCGTAGCCTGAGTGCTGACATTTATTTCGATAATTTCGCTGTTGATATAGCTAAAATTGTGGAAGGAATTTGCGGATACAATAATTCTAAAACATGATCAAGTTCAACCTAACTTTAATAGGAGCCGGTTGCTCAATAACTTATTAACATATAAGACCTTGTATTCAGTATAGCAGCATGCACTATTAGTAACTAAAAGCAGTTTTTACTAGCGTTGGATGCAGCAGTGATAATTTATTTCAATAAAAAATTGAACAATCGTCTACTTCTGAAAATATAATTTTACTATTTTATTTGCATATACGAACGATAAAAGCATTAATATATACGCTTATGTTCGTCCAAATGGGATTACCTATTCGTTTTATGGAATTCCCTTATTTTCACGCGTACGTAACTAGTTGATACAACTGAAATTTTGCATATAATGCTGGAACAGAATACAGCAAATATGAATAATAGTCAAAAATTTAAAAAGTTCGGAGTTCTATTATTTAAACTTGCGACATAGCTACTAAAGTGTTTAAAAGCCCACCAATCACTTATAACTGGTGATTTTATTAGGAGGTAAAATCTAACTGTTCTGTAGAATCTGGTAAGCTTCAGTACGTTCAGTCAACGGGTTTACTTTCTCAACTATTAGAAACTGTTTTTGAAGTTATCCGAACGATTGAATTGTTCATTTCTCGCTCGATTATTCAAACGAAGAAACAAGACAACAAAAGATTTCCGATGAATCTTCTTACCAAACTCATAGCAAGACCTCTTAACATACAAAATATGCTTTGGAAGTTCAGAATTATCAGCCAGTGATGATATTTCTTGAACCTGGCATACATTATTTTGCTCAGAAGGAAATCACGTTTGAATCATCAAATAATCGGTATCAAACGCATGCCATTTCTTCTATCTCCCTTTCCACAGATGTTCTAATGATTTTACTATTTACCTCATCAGTATTCCATCTGTCTAGTTACCCATCTAATAGAACTTGATTTACGAAACTCTTGAGAACACTTGCATATAAGTTTCTCGTTGTAAAAACCATAACTCAGAGCATGGCAGTGGATGCATAAGAATACATTTGCTCCTGCTGATATTTTCAGCTCGTACCGTTTGAGTGTAGATTACAGATTATAGTTCTATTCTTTTATTATATGCGCTTACAAAATAGTACCAATTCATACGTTACGTTAGATGACTGAATAGATCCGCAATTTAGAGGTTAATCTCGTGTAGTATGCGTGATGAACAAGTTTTTTAATTCAGGTTTATTTCATTTTAACTACTTATAATTTAAATTAATTCAATTCAATCTGTTTAGTATATTACGATATATTTTAGTCTTAAGATCATTCTGTTTAGTTGCTGACAAGCTGTTTCTCAGCTCTCATGTAAGTCATCTTCTGTGATTGTTGCTTCGGGTGCTGATGATTATTATTGTCTTTAGGAAGAATTCTCCGATGAAGAATTAAAACAATTCGAAAGCTCAGAATTGCCAAAAATGAGTGTTTTATTTCACATCTCATCCTTGGCTGCAATCCCTATTAATTTCCACCAACACTTAAGTTTATTAACAATTATTGTTGGTAACCTCAATATCAAGAGATTCGCAATAACTTCAATACCGACATAAACCAATCTTATTGTTAGATTGGTAAACAAAACGGGAGATTTAGAGTTTTCAGATAAATAGCTGAAGAAGAATTGAATCCAATAATTCCATTTGAAATCATCCTAAGATACAGTACTTAACTTATCGAATTTTTTAATGATTGAACGTGTAACATAAGTTTTGGATCTTATAGTTTGGAAATAAATTCCGAAACCAGATTAATTGTGTTATAATAACGTTTTTGGCAAGGAAAGTATATTCTAAAGTGCTACTGCAAGTACGAAAATACGCTAGAAGATATACGTGGAGAGATATATATTTACAATATGTTTAAAAAGGACTGAGCTGATAACACAGGCAACCAAACGTACACTATCGGTACCTATTCAACACAAAGTCCCTGGATTAATTATTTATTACATCTTCATCTTATTAATTATTAAAAATGCAACAATCAACATTAAATTCCAAATTTCTTTTAAAATTGTTATTTAAAAATTTACAATATGTGCTGAAAATGTTAGCCATCGTTATACAACCATGCACTTACCCTTCATATTTTCATAAACAAAAAGTTCCACCACTATTATTTTCCTAATTTCATTTGTAACAGCTTGTTGAAGTTCTTGTAGAGTGTAAGGCCTGTTCCTAAATATATTACTTTTAAGTCGGCTAAACAAATAAAAATTCGGAGGTATTAACTTAGGCGACCTCGGGGGCCAAAGACTTTGACTGATAATTCTGTTTTAATAAAATTCCTCAATATATGTTATCGTTTGTCTTGCTGTATGTACCGGAGCATTATCTTGTTGCAACAAACCATTTTATAATTCATCGTCATGTGCTTGCAAAATGTTGGTTTGATATCTCTCGGCTCCTATACTTTCTTGAAAGGAAATGGGCCCCATTATACGTCTTCTTGATATTGTAATTCACACTCCAATTTTCTGAGGATGTAGAGGAGTTTCAGCTGTCCAAAATGCGGAAAATTTGTGAATTAATATAGCCAGATAAATGAAACCATGCTTCATCCGCAAAGAGTGTTAAATCTAGAGGATTATTGTCGAGTGCCAAATTTTCATTAAACTATTCACAGTATCTCATTCAGTTTACAAAACCAGGTGGTAATAATTGTTGCACAACACTAAAGTTATACGGATGCAAATGTAAAGTTGTCTTTTCACAGCTATATGAACAGTGCCAAGTGACAGTGCTAAAGTTATTTAGGGTAGCAACAAATTTTTATCAATGTTTAATGTATTGTATCTGTCTGAATTGATAATTTTCTTAATGATTTTTTCGGGCTAGTTGTCACACAATGTTGAATATCATTTAGTGGTAATTTTGTTGGTTTACCGGAAGACTTTCCCTTACAAATGCCTTTCTTTTCTTCAAATTTTCTAACAATATTTGGTCTGTAATTAACAAAACCGTAACGATTGAACTCTACATCAGAAAACTGCTGTATAAATTGCTGAATGCAAGACTGCAAGTTATACGTCCAAAATCCAACTGCATTTAAATTTGCACTACGATAATGCGCTATTGAAATAAAGGCATTTCGTTCTGACCTAAACGCCAGAATTTTGTCTTGTAGCTAAAATTGAAAGGTATAATCCGTAATTTAATGTTTGTAATGAAGAGTAAAATTAAGTGTTATCTTAACTTGTTGCACTAACAAAAACGTTCAGTACTTCTGAAAAGAATTTATTTTTTAAATATTAGACTCAAACAAGGCAGTAAGAAGCAATCCAATGCGAAAATCGAAAATAAAAACGTATGACATTTGTCGGCTGTAGATTATTGGGATAATTTTTGATCGTCTTATCGCCGCATGGATGAGATGGCTTTTCTTTAGCGGGTAAAGTTCGGTTTTGCTGACTTGAATTTGTCGCAGGAATCAGCCATGAATATTTTCGCGATGAAAGGGAGGATTGTAATTTCCAGCAACATGGAGCTTTCCCTATTATCATGGTAGTGTGAGGGTGCCTATCTTAACAAAAACCTATCAAACGGATATATTGAGCGACGAGATTCTATAGATTACCTCGCGCGGTCACCAATATACGCACATCTTTTACTTTTTCTGGACATATCTCAAGAATAAAATTTATAGCACTACACCTAAATCCGTTGATAAATTATGTGAATTATAAGTAGCTATTGAAACAGAATATCTCCAAATACCAAACGATATTTCTGGTTCCGTTGCATGGCACTGTCAGCAATGTTTAGGTCAAATTGGTAAACAGTTTGAGGACAACCATTAAATGTAACAAAAATATATTTATGTATGTACTTTATAGTAAACGTTGAAAGTTAAATTAAAATTGTGGACTCACTCTATTACGATGAGCCGTATAAGAACCAGTTTGGAAGTGAACTGTTCTAAACAAAGAGTAAATGATTTAGAAAGAATATTCGATCGTAATAAGAATATACACCAAAACAACGGAAACTTTTAAGGGAGAGGTAGCAAGGGAGTCATCCGGAAACTAAAACAAGTTTTGTTAAACGAAAGCTTGGACTGTACCAGAGACAAATTTAAATTACCACAATAAACAGTGATGAATTAATTTTTGCCTAATGTAGTATATTCAAAATTCAGGATTAATGTTGGGGTTATGGTCTTCAATTGTCATACGGTTTATTTTGGGGTTCTATTTATACCTTTTCGACACCACGCCCACCACCTTTTGAGCATTTTATTACCTTACGGGTGTTAGCTACTTATTTTAACTCCAGCCAGATACGTTTAATGGGATAGAAAAATGCAACTAGAAATAAAATTATTAATTATTATAAAAAGCATCGTTTAAAAGTAGCCACATACATTCAACACTTTCACATCACAAGAATTCCCAATAAATAATATATAATATATATTAATATATAATAATATATAAACAAAGGATACATGGACATTTTCAATACAGGTTTCTACAACAACGTCATGCCTTGGATGAACTGAAGTTATGGTGAATTAAAGTTTTCGTTTCGTGGACAACGGAGAAATAATGTAGTGTAGTCCTGCTTTCCGGAAAAAATTAAAAGGTTGTTTGGTTGACGACGAAAAAAATTGACAAGATACATAAGTGACCAAATAAGTCTATAAATATATTTCGAATAAAAGGGTTTAAAGAAGAAGTACCAGTGAATAAAAGAACTTCACCATACCGAAGAAGATAGAATCTAAGAAGGGGAAGAATCCATAGATATTAAAGGTGCATCGAGAATAGAAATTAAGAGAAGAGGTATAGGAAGAACCATCATCGAAAAAGAAACTACACTCACACACACACAACACTAGGTAATTATCTTGATTTTATGTTAAATATTTCTCAAAATTTATAAATATAATTTGTTATAATTTATGCTTTTTATATCATTAATTAAGAGCTAGGCCGGTGCAATTTCGTTTAAGAAATTTAACTTAATTCTCAGCACACTAAGCAGGATGGATTGCATTGAAGAATTTAACTGCATGCTTAACAGTGTTGTCTCTTTTGGAGCTATAAAAAGGTATTACGACGTATGACTAATTGCAAACGGAAAGATATCGTTTGGTTGACCAATATATCATTATGAAACTAGACATCATCAAAATGGTAATATGAAGAAATGAGAAATTACTTCAGTTAATTTTAGCTACATCTCCGGAAGTTTATATTAGATAATTGCTCTGCGTAGACTTTCTTTCATTTGTGGTTGTATGGATATTATTGTCTATCTTTTTAGTAGACTATTTTTCAAATTTGTTAATAAGAGCTAGTTCTTAAAACAGTGTGCGCCGCAAGATTTTATACTTGTTTGGTAAGAATTGTTATGGAAATGGCAAATTAATTCATTTTCCTTATACTTAAAGTTACGATCATATTTCTTATTTTATATTTATTACTTACAGTACCTTTCTGTTTGAAAGTTATTTCAATTTGCATTAATAGAAAATGTAAACGGAAACCTATTTATAGACAATGATTCAAGGACATAAAGAAATATTAAAATACTTGGATTTATTTAACACATAATAAATGAAATAAGTTCTAGCATCCCAGAAAATAAATAATTAATTTAGATATATGTATGTATTGATCTTATAATATAAAATTAGTTAGTCGCCGTCATTGCAGCGTCATCTACCAGATGCTAGCCCGAGCAACTTCCATTATTACGTAGGTCGGTTAGGAAGCGCAATCATTATACGGATACCATTTTCTGTTTGAGCGAATGTATCATTACGAAAATGGATGGCGATATATGCACCAAGTCATAAATTTTAATCGAAAATGATATATACAGCCTTCGCCAAAACTATTAGACACCCCAAATAAAGTTACTTTGCATCTTTAATATTTGAACAATGAACAAATGTTCTTTATAAAAGCCACATATGTGAAACAAAACATATGTGCAGCAGACGCTAGTGGTCATGAAATACCTGGTGCATAAAAAATAAAATATTTGGTATTCACGTGCTCTTTCCCTGCTCTGTTAAATGTTTTGTCAGTCTACATTTGACAGTATTAGTGTCAAGATTATAAGCGTATAGCTTAAGCTATAAATTTGGGGACAGATTTATTTTAAAATGACAAAAAGCAAAATTAACTTAGAGGATCGTGCAAAAATCGAACTTTTGCACGAGCAAGGAAGATCACAAAAAGAGATTGACAAGTTGGTAGAATGTTTGCGGTGCGCAGTGCAATCAGCCATCAAACGGTTTGGAGAGACTGGCTCACGCGCTAATAAACCAGGAACAGGCAGAAAATGCGTGACTACGAACAGAGAGGCTATGGGAAACAGCAGAAGCACTTCTTCGCTTGCTGCGTCTTTGTGTGAAGTGACTGGGAAGTCAGTAAGCTCCAATGCAAGAACTGCAAGAAGAAGGCTACCAGACGCAGGTTTCAGAGGCTGTAGAGCCAGGAAGAAGCAATGGTTCTCCGAAGATAATAAAAGAAAGCCGTTTCAATGGGCTCCGCAACACCAACACGGAGGAGGATTGGTCCAACGTACTCTGGTCTGATGAATCAAACTTGGAAGTTAGTTTTTTATTTATCAATTGTAATAAACAATTATAACGATTATTGTTATGCTACAATCTTAAAAAACGTTTATAAAGCGTGCCTTTTTCCTTTTTACAGGTATTTGGAACAGCGGGACCTTCGTGAGGCGACGAGAGGCCAAAGTATGTATGTCACCCGAATTATACAGTGTCAACTGTTAACCCTTCGTATACACACCTCCGGAAAATCCCGGGCCATACACACGGGGTCCAGGGGACCCCATCGATTTTTGAATGCTTATTATAAGAAAACTATTCATCCGATTTGAATCAAACAAACGCGAGAACGTAGCTCAAACTATCTAGAATGCGATAGAATGACAATAATAAAAACCGCGTCTTTTATTCAAAAAATCATAACTTCGTTATTTTTATAGATAATTAAATGGAACTTCCACGAAAATACTGTTAACATATTGTATTTTTATGAAAAAATAGTGGGAAATGAGTCCTTCAAAAAAAGGGATATAGACCGCATTGGCTGTTACAGGTTTCATATTGAAACCTGTTAATTGAGACAGTTGGCGTTGGGGTCTACTGGACCCCTAGTGTATACGAAATGTTAAGCACGGCGACTGCAGTGCGATGATCTGGGGCTGCATGGCTGCTGATGGTGTCGGCGAAATGTTCGTTTGCGAAGACCATATGAACACTGAAACGTACATTAATGTGCTAGAAAATGCTCTTATGTCTTCGCTAACGCGTATTTTCGGTAACACTAATTTAGATGGAGTCAAATTCCAACAGGATAATGCTCTTTGTCATTAAGCGGCGACTACCATGCGTTGGTTTACTAACAACAACATTGACTTGTTGGATTGGCCTGCGCTGTCCCCTGATCTGAACCCAATGGAGCATTTTTGGGCAATTCTGAAGCACAAAATAAAAGAGCACAGCATAACATCGAAGACGGCATAGAAAACGTGTTGGTACATGTATGGGAAGCAATTTCTACAGCCGAATGTGCTACAGACAGTCTAGTGAGGAAATTAGCCGAAGAAAAGCAAAAGGAGAAAAATTCGAAGAAGAAATCTCGTAACAACATTCCTTGATTTAAAAGACATAAAAATAATCGAAAAATGTAGGATTCATGATATTTTATCTTACTAGAAGTTAATAAAACGATTTATTTAAACTATGTTCATTTCACTGTAAAAACATCTGTAATTCAGTCCAATTATAAAATAAAAATTTATTGGAATACTTTATCCTCGTCCAACTTCCATTACAGTAATACTACAAGTAACATTTTCAACTAATCTACGCACTGCAAATTTTGTTTGTATATTGATCGAACTTACCCCACAGTCTGACCGACTTTCCCCATTAACTACTTTGATCAAACGAGATGTTAGAGTAAATTTCGGTATTACCTATTATTGAAAAGTATGGTGAAAATATATATCGATTCTGTATAATGTAGAGGTATGTTTATTCTACCATATGACCACAAAAAAATTGTTTAAAAAAGTGATCGAACCTGCCTCACTGCCACCTACATTCTTCTTCCCTTAAGTTACATCAACTGTTCTCATGAAATGTTTATTTGGTTCTAGGATTTGTTATACTAACCTTTACCATATTTAACACTTATGGAGCATATATTGGTTTCTCCTAAAAATAAATCAAATATCCTACACGCTACCAGAAACCTAAGGCAATAAACAATTAAAAATGTTACTACCACAACGGAGCTGATACACATAAACAGAAATAATGGATTGGTATAAGAAGAAACCGAGAAATACTGGACAATACAAAATTTGGATACGTATATTTCATAGGTAGTGGTTTCTAACATCTCTATCTTAATAACACCGCGTTAAGAAGCACGAATTGACAATAATGGCTAAAATTCAGATTTATTCATAATAAAGATTCAGGTATCGAATTGACCGTTACTATATCTTGTATATGATCTATCCGACTCGTCCCAGAATTTCCTCTTTTCTTCTTCTACAAGGTTCCTATTCGATATTCTTTTTGCAAATTCTGACGATATGTTTACACCAGCTCAGCTGCTTCTATTTAATGATGTTCATTACATTATTCAGTCCTCCTTTGTATTAGCCGGCATTCTTTTTAAGTACATCATTTCTATTGCGTTTATTTTGGTTTAATGTTTCTTATGGATTACTCAATTTTCACTTGCGTAGATTATTCTTATTGCGTCTGAACTTTGTGTTTAATTACGATTTTCATTTCTTTAGTACCTATTATTATTTTGTTTAATAGGGTTAAGTTATTCTACCTATTTGCTAATCGTACGATCTTTTAGTCTTTCTGTAATTATTATATCCAGATATTCATTTCCATTTTATGACTTTTTAAATTCATTTTAACGAACTGCTTGATAGAATATCATTTACAAAATATTGAACTTCTCTTCCTTCAGATACAAAATTTCAAAGAATTAGACCTGGATCAAATGCCATGGTTTTCATCCAGCAAGACTAAAGCTTTTTGGACACTGTATATTCTACTCTGAAGTCAGTACCTTAGAAACATGCCTCTCCTCTACACTTTTTCAAATATTTCCAAACGCTGACCATGCATTTTGCTTCTGATGATCGGAAACAAACAAAATTCGTTAAGTCATGAGCCAGTAGGATATGAAGAATGATTCATTCATTTGACCTTTGTGCCTTAAAATAATTTAGTGTTCCAGGAGCTGTACGGGAAGGTGGTGCCAAACGTGTTGTCATGAAAAATGATCTGGTAATTTTATTCATGTGTAAGTCGTGGATGACGTGTGGTAAATAAATAGTTCTACACTTATCGACTTTAATAGCACGTCGATGTTCCAAAATCACAGTTGCCACATAAACCAATTTTTCGAACAGACAAGCAACTATGTTCTTTGAAATGCTTCGAACATGAATAATTTTTATCGGTTCGGCTTATCATCGCATATCGAAAGAGCCAATTCTCGCATCACTTGGGGCTCATATGAGTGTGTCAATGCTAGACGTAATTCATTACTGACACTCTCACGGATTTGTTTTAATTCTGAAACCCGATTCTAAATATTCATAGCAAGCGTTCCTATAACTAAAAATCATCATTTTCGATATACTACTTTTTTAATCCACTGTACAAACAAAACTGCTTGGTCCTGTTTGATGCATTAACGCTTCTCATATGTGTCATATTTTGCAATTATAACGTGTAGAGATGTCTAACGAATCGGTGTTGCCAGCTTTTAGAAAGGTGAACGTTGAGATGTTCAATAATACTGTCAATACGGTAGTATTGCCATTGTATTATCATATACAGTGCGGACGTATAGGTTGGAACAAAATCAACTTGCTAATTTCATTTATTACATCTGGTGTGCTCTTACGCCGTATAGAATTAACCCAATTTTTGCTTGGATTGAAAAACAATCTTCTGATTGTTATATTTTGGTTCTTTGCGACATTTCTTAAAATAATCTGACGGGACTGATTGGGAATGAGTCATTTGATTTTTGTTAAGATGTTTTCCAATTCTTCTTCTGTTCGATTTTCTGACAATGTGTATTTGCGTGGTTCACAAAATTCCATCAATTGCCTCCATATAGAACTTTCTGATCTCACAGTATTTGCGGATTTGTTATTTTTTGTTGATTCTTCGATATTTAGTAAAAAACATGCTCCGATGCTGACATGTTGTGTGATGCAAGAATGGGACCACGCGTAATTTCCAGTTATTAGTGAAATGCTTATCGATAGCTACGTGTCAGTAATAATAGGGAATTAATATATTATGAGTTGTATAACCTTTTAAAAATCCTCTCCTCTACCAATTTTAGGTCAATTGAACAACAAATTGGGAGTTAATAACTATATTTTCATAACATTAATAAATACCGTTTTCGTATAACCTTCCTCAATGAGGATATATATACATACATATATGTAATTATATCTTTATTAATGACGGTTCTCCGAAAACGTTGTTTTAATGTTCTTAAAATATAACTATTGCCTCCAGTGTTGTTGCTTGATTGATCTATTAGTCGTAGAGAGACTATCTAAAAAGATAAATTTTAGGTTGTTGAAAATTGCGAAAACCAGTGTGCATTTGCATAGGAATAAACCAGAGAGGGCAAAGGGATCGCAAACAGTGTTCATCGTGAACAAATTTATTTGGACTAATAATAATAATATGGATTAATAAATTTAAGCCGCTCAAATCCGCTAGCAGGGATAGCATATTTCCCGCTCAAGTGCAACCCGGAATGGGAGAAATGTTTCCCAACCTTATAAATATCTTTAGGCGTAACTATTCATTAAGCTATACACCTAAAGCACTTCAAACTAATGGTTTGTCAGGATAAGGGAGGCTTCGAAATTCAAGGTTATATGGATAACCTGGTTCTCACAATAAGGGGATTAAATAATGCTATCAAATTATATGCAAATTGTCTGTCAACTTGTTTGCAATTGCTGTTAAACAACAGAACTTAAGCGATACTCAAGATAATAGGCATAATTCCGTTTACAAAGAGAAGCAAATTGAACTTAAAAGTTTCCATTTTCAACGAAGTCCACATTGAATTTTCTGAAGAGTTTAAATATTTCGGGTTCGTCCTTGATAAAATATTCAACTGCTCAACTCATGTGAAAGAATTTCTGCTAAAGCTAGGGTGACAATGTGGTCATGTATAAAACTCTTTGGAAGGGGTTAGAGCTTGCAAACTAAAATTATATACTAGCTTTACCTTACGGTAATTAGACCAATTAACTCTTATGGGTAGCTGGTGTGGTGGCGTAAGATTTTTGAAATTACTGCCTAACCAATATCTCAAACACACCAGGGATAGATAGAGGCGATAATCTCATTCCTCTACATCTATTTGTGAGAAGTGGGGAAGTACTAAAGGGCCTAAAAATAGGGCAGTCAGTTAAACCGAAGGCAAGTGATCACATTGAGCACTTAGGGATTTTCGGCAGTATGTGCCTACATTTTATGGATATATTTGCGAATAACATGTTCAAAACGTACGATTTCCAGACACATTTAAAAGTTGCAATTGGTGTCCGAGATGTCATAACAATGTTACAGCGTCTCAGATTCAGAAAAATTCATGTTACGTGTCTGACTGCACATTGGCTACAAGATAGCTACATGGAATATTTTAATACATATATCATGATACAAACTTGGTACTTGAAATATGATGCATATAATTAAACGCAATAAAGTAACTTTCAGTAGAAGGAAATATAAAGATGGTAGGCATTAAATTATAAAAGTATAAGGCAATTACAGTTTCGTTGTAGTTCCTACCACTAACTCAAATAATTCCAAGATTTTTTAAACCAATTAAATGCAGTGTTAAAAATTGCCACATAGTTTAAAGGATACGCTGTACATGTTTCTGGAGATCGCAA
Source organism: Chrysina gloriosa (assembly GCA_038088585.1). NCBI lineage: Eukaryota > Metazoa > Arthropoda > Insecta > Coleoptera > Scarabaeidae > Chrysina > Chrysina gloriosa. The sequence continues at coordinate 66,651,524 of CM076088.1, forward strand.
TGTAAATTTTGGAGTTAATACACAAGATCTTATGCACTGGAAATATCGACATTAGAACTATCAACAATAACGCCACACTTCTCAACATACATCGACAATATATTTACAACTATCGTGTCCTTCAATATACACATGATATATGATAATTTCAGATTATAGTGCTTAAATAATGAATTACTGTGTAGCATGTAACAGGCCTATAATTATGGAAACTAAAATGATGAAAACTAATAAACGTACTTGTAGAGTGGCACTTGCTTCTACCAACTGGTATGATGAATTGTATAAGAAAACCGGGGAGGAATCTTCTAGTATGATATATTCTTTGAACTGTTTAATGCATCCTTTATTTCTGCTTTCCCCGTAAGGCAGAAAGTTATTAGAACGAAGGACGGGAACATATCATAACACAATCGAACACCAAAAGTATATTGCGAATGCATTATATGTACAATATACATGGCACAACCTCATGATAACACAAACATGACGTACGCAAGCTTTAAGAATTTATATAGAAGGACCATAACGGCAGCAAAAAGCCAATGAATGACAAATACATAAAGACTGCAACTAACAAGCAAAAAGCCATGTGGAAGGTAATAAGATTGTGAAATTGGTAAATTCATATGTGACAAGATCAACACTAACTTAATAGCACAAGAAATATTTATTTATAAGGGCGAATATTCGAAGGCTACAAAAACAAGACCTAAGTATAATCAAGGGCCTTCTCATTGGTAGCTGTCACGTGAAACACCATTTCAAGATTATAGAACAGATTACGGACGACAACTGTATCTTTTGCAATTGTGTAACAGATACCTCGTAGCCCATACTACACGACTGCGTAGGCGTGCTTCGTTTAAGGATAAAATATCTGGGAAAGACTATGATGGAGCCAGCCGAAGTGGTTAATGTTCCTTCCCGAAACCTTATACCCTTTGCCAAAAGCTTAGGAATTCAGGGCTAAATTTGCATTAGGCTACTTTAAAAGATATCTCGTGAAAGTCGTAGAAATCAGAAAGCAAGACACCAAACAGTTTATAATCGACGGTAATAAAGTTAAATGGTCAATGGACCACCAAGGGAGCACATAACGAACGCGAAATTTCTCATTATCCAGTTAATTGCTAATATGAAGAAATGTATTACGCGCATGACATGGCCAGCGAATTATCCACTCGATTAATGTTGTGATAAAGTTACAGAGTGATTAGCCCTATGCTAAGGTTATACTGAACATAAACTGAAACCAGTGATGGCTGCCGTATAATCATGGGCGTCCGCAGAAATTTCTTTTAGAGAGGGGCAAAGCTTTGGGACACACAATTAGATTCAATAGTTTTTGTATTGTATTATGTATTTTTATTTTTGGAAGTATACTATAAAATATTGCAACAATAGGACAACAAGGATATAAGTACATAAGTTTTGATATATTCAATATTGAATTTGACGTTTGACGCATGCAAATTTATTGATAACATTGTCAATAAATTTCTTCTTTGCCCCTCCTCCTCTATTTGCTTCCTGCGCACACTAAGCATACACAAACTTGACAAATGCGCTTCTGAAATCATGGATCTTAGCTATGTTTTCACATGTCTTTAAAATACTGAAGCTTCTTTCCATAGTACATGGTATAAGAGGTTATAATGTTATAACGCATAGCTCTAACACTTCTAAAAGAAAATTGGAGTTACTTTCTGAACGTAACGGAATTGGCACAGTTGCTCTCCGTTTAATAGTTCCTATTGTTGGCCGAACTTCTGGTAGAATGTTTAAGTCAATCACAACTAGGTATAACATGTGAGAAGAAGAAGTGAATATATATTTCTTATTCGGGCCTGAACACTAGTTTCCTTTCCTACCATACTAGCACAACTGTCATATCCTTCTTCAATTAATTTGTTCATATCCAAACTGTATTCCGAACATTTATTTACGGTAGCAGATCTAATACTTTTTCCATCCATATCATACAGTTTTGCAAATCCTAAGAAATCTTCTCTTAATTTTTATTGTCGTCAACAAATCTAATACCGAGTGAAAGCTGCTCTATTCCAGCAATATCTGTAGTTTCGCCAGCTAAAATTATAAACTATTGCAGTTACAGTTGTACTGCCGATAGCCGAAACCGGTCACCCGTAATAAAATTCCGTGCCATGGTTAAAGTTGCAAAAATCTTGTTTTTCATCACTTTTGTCATTACAATTTATGGAATTTCTACTATATTCAAGAGGGGGCAAGTGCTCCGTTTGCCCTCCTCTGTGGACGCCCATGGTCATAATTAACCACGGGCTATTATACCTGAAACATTAGAACTAGAACTATTAAGGTATTAAGTTATCTTTTAAAGTTGAAAGTTTTGTTTTTGTATACTGCAAGTTCCGTTCTATTAAAATGGAATTATGAGCGTTCGAGATTTAATTCGTAATCACAGATGTATGTATGTAATAATGAAATACATATTCCGATTAATACAATTTTTATTCTAAACAAATTCTGATTTCTATTGCACGTATTTATGCTACCCAGTAATCCATGTCAGCTTTGAATTATTCAATACTTTTACTCTATTACGTAAACCATCTCTGATGAACCGCACAACTGAGGTCCTCCTACGTTTCTATTATTTCCAGCTTCAAGCGAGGGATATTTTTTGTTCGCAACGTCGTACAGCAACATTAAATTACTAAAGGAAGCTAATGCAATTATATGTGTATAAGTTGACCTCCACTTTATACTATCCCTGTTTTGCTTCCTTCCCATTGCAGCAATACAACAGGGAACAGTGAATGAAAATATATAATATGTAGGGGACTGCTTCTAGAGTGGCATCAACAAATGAGAGGGCTTATTTCGGTAAAATCACAATGAAACCTATCATCAGCTTTTTGTGGTATGTCGAACAGACTTGTTCATCCGGTCTCATTTAATGTGTTATGTTTTTTTCCTTTCTTCGAGATTTAGCCCATTGTCAGCTGCTTTATAACTAGAGACGGGTCTGTCTGGAAAAATGTAACCTACCTACACACTCTTGATTGAATGCGTGGTAATATAAAGTTTATAACAGTTTAATTACTGGAATAATGGAGTGAATTCAATCTTTTATCTTCTATATACGAGTATTACAGATAAACCAAACTCTCTAGAAACAGAATATTTTCCGTCTTTTGTTGTTCTTCTCATTTTTATATTTAATTGTTGAATTGATACGATAATCAATAGCAATTACGATATTTATATTTGATGACACAAGACGACACTTTTAACGAAATCTAGATCAAAGAAATATTTATCTTTTAAATATCTTCTCTACCAATTAGCAAATCAAGTAATAAATCGGAAGTTAATCGCTATATTTTCAGAACGTTAAAATCACGTTTTCCGATAATCTTAATCAGTATAAAATATAACAGCTATATGTATATTTTCACTGACAAAGGTAGGAGGACAAACGTTATTTTAATGTTGTAGAAATATAGCTGTTAACTCACGATTTATTTGTTGATTAACTTGAAACTGGGATAGAAGATATTTAAAAGATAAGTACATATATACATAGGTCACGAAACACACAAACACGCGCGCACACACACATATATATATATATATACAATGAACTAAACAATATTTAGGTAAAATTATATAAGGCTTTTACTTTAAAATAAGGAAGGTATAGAGGATTGAATAGAAAATAATGTTTCATTGAGTATTGATCATGGTCAGTATAAGTTAATAACTGAAACGAAACAATTACCCTTAGAATTTTTCAGCTTGATTGGTGCATAATAGAATACAGTTCTGCCGACGATACGAAGCTATTGTAGAAGAGCTCCTTGCATCGTTGAATTCGCGATATGGATGTTCCTTAGGCTTAAACAATTCGCCATAAAAGTATTAGGAAGAGTATTTATGTAAGGAATGAAGTTGATTACAAAATTTTAGGGTTTACTAGAGGCTATTTACGGTGGAAACATGTTTAGCGTGTTGGTGTGTATCAATTTTCAATAACAATTTCTCGATGTACAACCTGCATATGTCATGAATAGTGAAGAGTCGATATCAAACCGGCTGTATATAACCAATTTTTACTGGAAGGAAGTTTACCAATCTACAAAAAGAGTGGATATATTACGGATCAAGAAAACTTGGTGAATGTAATCCTGCTTATACCTACGAAGACGGACTCTAGAATTTTAAGAAGAATCGAATGAGAACATTTGGGGACTAAATGCAGCAGATGTACGGCGAAATTTAGAAGACACGAACAACCATCATGGGTCTATACCTCATCTTGGTCAGTTCACTTTGCGAAAGCAGTTCGAAAGGGCGATCAAAGAAAATGGAAAGAAGCTAGAAAAGCCGGAAAACGTACCCATCTCTTTGTCATCCAAACAACAATCAAGTTTTACGCAGTTGCTATAAAGGTATCACTAGAAGTTGAAGTGGAAGAAATACGTAATAATTGAATATCAACGAGAAAGAAACCACCAAAACGAAATATAACTAAAAAACCGTAAGAAGTGTTGAGAACTCAAACGAGAGATGATGCGATCCTTATTATTAGCCCTGATAAAAACAATGCCGGAATTGTAATTGATAAAGATAAATACAAAAAGATTTGCGACCTCTTAAAAAGTCCAGGATTTATAATGTAATAAGAAGGCATCCATCTCAGGAGATAGTTCAATTAACACATTGACTGCCATCATATTTGATAGCCAGCGATGTTTCCGTTGAGGCTTTGGCTATTAAATATGATAGTTACAATGTATTCACATGTCAGGCCATATCTATAAAAAATGTATCACTTAAACGCAAATCTTGTAGAAGTTTGACTGCTGGCTCCCGTGCGATGTGATTTTTACTTAAATTTAATGTTAGATACTACGTATTACGAAAAGAAAATATGGTGGAACCAACGATAATTTGTTTTAAATATAGATTTACAAATTTATCGGTTTGATTTTATGATTCATTCTTCATTTTGTGTAGTGCTATGAATGCTTCTAAAAACTAAAGATTCTCTCTAAAATAAAAGTTGGTTCGTTTACTTATAAAAAGTATTTTGTTATTTTAATAGCAACTTACTTCGTTTCATAAACATATATATTTTATGCGCGCGAGCTGCAAATCAGCGTCAGGTAGCTAGAAGCGAACATGTATGCAATCAATATAACATGCGTCTACTAAAAATTATGAATATCAAATTACCATACGTTTTAGTACGGGTTATAACATCTAATTTTCGAACGATAAATTATTCAATAAAAATTCGTTCTTATATTTGATCCGCCCCAGTATGGAGGGCGGGCGGTTGTGCCTTGTTTTTTTTTTTTCGTAATATTAGTGGACGTATTCACCTTAATATATCACAATTAGTACTTGTGTTCGGTGCGGCCCAATACTTTTAACATTCGACCTTCTGCACGAAAGGTAGGAACCTTTTGACGGCAACCGTGAGCATAATTCGATATTATACAGTGCTTTTCACAACTTGCGTATTGAGTTAAAACCAGAAAGTTCAAATAAAATCAAACAAAATTTGTAAGAGAAACTATTTTCCTACAACCGCAGGAAAACCATAATTATTCCTTTTTCATATCAAAGTTTCTCATAAGAAATGTTTGTAATTTAAACGTATAAACATAAACGCTAGCAGTGGCTCAGGCGATATACATACATATATAGGTAACCACCTCAAGTGAGATAACCATTAAACGCGAAATTCGCGAAATTCTATTCTAAGTTGATGTACATTTCGCCTTACGCCATCTTTAGAACTGCCGTTAGGCGAAATGTACATGGTACATCGACTTAGAATAAAAGTGTTTTATTAATTTTTAATTTTAAAATGTTTAACTAAGCGGCGACAGTAAATTCAATCCGTTATTTATCAAACGAAGAATAACATGAATGCCGTTTCGTGCGTTTTATAAGCAACATTTAAGAATTACTCGTAGTATGCGATGCTTTCTTTTCTACATGGAAACGAAAATTGTACTAAGAGTCGGATGATAGCCGGAGAACCTAGTTTGTGTTCTTTCTTATCAGGCAATAAATAATATCTGCGTTTTCTCGACAATACATGTTGCAGGCATTCTAAAATAACACTTTTCGCGCCCATTTTTTTAATCAATTCTTTTTCTTTTACACTGTTTGACTTATTTATAGCTCATTATGGCTCATTAGTTATGACAAAGCCTGTATAGTAATATGCATGGGACAATGTTAACGTCTTGTCCGCCTCCTTTCAATTAAAAAATGTTAAGGTCTTGTATGTTTGTGATCAATTAAAAAAATATATTTATTAGGGATGGAATAACAGCGAAGGTTATGCATTTCTTAACGATTACAAGATTTATTGACTTAGGTCTATACGGAAATTGATTTTTCTCAAAATACAGATCTCAATAGTAAACTTCCACTAACTATATTATTATGTGCAAGGTTTTGGATTATATAGAAACTTTTATATTGTAGGGCGGTAGTCGTTGGTAGTTAAGGGAAACATTTGACAGAATTATTTTAGTAATAAACATTTATGTCTACCAAGAGGAAGGTGAGGTAATCGGATTTTTGTAATTTTGATATTTATGGTACGTGTAGTTTGGACCTTAAATAAGAATATTTGGAGTAGTTCGACGCATGGTTCATAAATTACCGAGATAATCGATGTTGAAGTTTCACCCACCATTTAAATCCACTAGATAAAATACGATTGTCAACCGGACTCGTTGCCTAGTCGATAGCATTTTGGTGCGATACTCACGAGATCGCTGGTTCGGGTCTCATCACATAGTCATCATATAGTTCATATATTTCGTTCGTTCATAATTTTTGATATGAGAAGAAGAATGAAAAAAACATATGGTGCGTTTTGAATGGAAGATAAAGAAATGTTCCGTGACGAGACCTGAACCAGCGATCTCGTGAGTATCGCACCAAAGCGCTATCGACTAGGCAACGAGTCCGGTTGACAATCGTATTTTATGTAGTGGATTTAAATGGTGGGTGAAACTTCAACATCGATTATCTCGGTAATTTATGAACGTTGCGTCGAACTACTCCAAAATATTCTTATTTAAGGTCCAAACGACACGTACCATTAATATAAAAAATTACAAAAATTCGATTATCTTACCTTCTCCTTGTAAGCACATGATTATTTCAGATGACTATTGAGTTTGTTAATAAAAATATTCTTCAATTCAATTAACGTATGCTGCTCTTTTTCAAATCAGATTTTTAGATGATGATAATATAACTACCAGTTTTCTGTAAATTACTTTCGCCTTATCCTTGCGAAACTATGAAGGCTCTTCCCTTTCCCTGTAGTAAAGTTATACACAATTTATTGAGGGAGCACATTTATGTCTTTATAATTTTTAAATGATTTACTTTTACAGTTGACCCATTTTTGTATCCTCGGAAACCAATCTCTAAATATCTTTTTCTAATCTTCCCAGCTTAGGTTGTTTAGTTCGTTTTTAAATGCACTCACCGTTTCTTTAATCAATATAAAACGTAGACCACGCTACTTATCCTTTACACGTAGACACACATATAACAGTTACACACACATATAACAGTAACACACACATATAACAGTTCCCGACTTTATGGCGAATGACCAACTGTGTTTGGGCGTTCAAATGCTCAATTCAAATCAAAATGCAAGATGATCCTACCACTTAAGCGCTTTCCGCGAACACTTTGAAGGACTTAAGATAAACAAATTGTAGTGAATAATTCAGCATGAACGATAGGACAATCCTCCAGTGCTACAGTTGAAAACATTCTTTGGAGTCATAGGCAATATAACCATGTTTCATCACCTGTAATGTTGCTGTACACCGGTAGATCTATTGTCAAAGCGATCGAATTCAGATATGGTGCTGATCGACACTGAAACATTGATCTATAACTTTTCACACGGTCTCTTATTTGTACTAGGGTCAAATTGTGGGGAATCCAACGGGAACAAAGCCCACTCTCCGTAAAATGTTTGTGTTATTTGCTTTCGTACAAATCTTTAACCTTGCTTGAATACTGCATGCAATAACATGTTGATCCTCTTGAATGATGTTCCGAATAAGATTAATATTTTCTGCAGTAATGATCGTTTTAGGGCCAGAAGTTCGGTAACTGTTAGTTGGGGACAGTCGATCAGGTTGAAATTGATTATACAACGGTTTTATGGCAACTAAGAAATACCACTCGTCACCAAACACTAGATTTCTTCAACATTGTTTACAGTATAAGTCACGTTTGAAATTGTAAAAAACAACAGCAAAATATCCTTTATTCAATTCCATAATTTCTAACGCAAAGGATCACTTTAAACTTTATGTCACTTTATATATCTTAAAAAATAGTCTAGTATATATATCTAGTATATATATTCTAAGCAATTAGTTTAAAATTTCAAACAAAACTGCTGGTGGGGTTGAAGGGAAAGAGAGCATCTCTCATATTATTAGCTGTAACAAACAGTTTAATAGGTTAGGTTTATAAAGTGGTAATGGTACGTACCTCAACGTTAAACTATCACCCTATTTAATATTATCAAACTTTTCCTTGATTCTTAAACAACTTCCACCAAATTAATTTGCTTTTGGAAGAAGGACGATTGTTAACTTCACTAACATCTATCGGCCTAGACTATACTCTAATGAAAATTTGTACCGCATTACACTTGGCAACACAGTAGTTTTGTAAGAAATCTAAAAGTTGGTGAATTCGTATAAGAAAGGGAATCAAGTTTACACACAACCTGCGCAGGAGACGGTCGTCCCCCTTAAGGGTTTATATAACACAGGTCATCAAATAGTCTTACATTTGTGTGATTCTCTTTTTCTTATATAAGCTACATATGTAGATAAAAATCATTTTGCATCATCATTGAAAGTAGTGGTAAATAGCATACTTGAGCCAAGCGAAATTTTACGTGGTTTCGTTGGCGGTATTGAAGCTATATTAAATTAAACGGAATTCCGCCAGGTTTGCCTTTAAAATAAATTTGTACAATGGCCGTTATACAAACGAGACTGTAGTAACGAAATCATCAAGTAATAATTACTGGTCAGAGAGAAAATACATCAGCGCACAATAGATGTGTTATTGAATTATACAAGCCAGTAATTATCGAGTGGTTTGGTTTACAGATAATTAAAACCGACTATTACATTGCTACGAGTGAAAGTCAAATTAATTACAAATTGCGGACTAAACACACATACAAGTTAAACTGTATTTCGTAAGCAATTATTAATGAAAATCTGATACTGGATAACCTGTAATTATTATTTTTAAGAGAAAAAGAATTCACGACAACTGCAGGTATATTATAGCTTTCGTATGCGTTTCAACGTTGCTGGTATAACCCGTACATAAACAATTAAAACCGAATATAAAAGTGTATAGCATAACTTTATCATTGGTCACGTTTTGTAAGTATGCGGTTTCAACTCTATGCCTGAAGCAGAAGGACCATTCGTCTCAGCAATCAAGTTAGCAGAAAATTAGTTTTCTAATATAAAAGCGATCTTCCTATAGAAGAAATTAAAATAGGAAAGGGCAATCAACATTAATAACTCTAACGTCAAATGTATACGCATTTATACGAGGAACACCTTTTATGTTTTTACAAATGACCACTATTTGGCGTTATTATTATTACTAGTATATGACTATTTTCGTAAAATCTGATATTTGTTATTTTGAACACGGTGGTAGCTTAGAAATTGATCGAGTAATTTTTTACAGTGAAGGTTTAAAAAGTTTTGTGAATGAATGGAAATTTCACGTGAAGGTCCTTGTTAGATGATTTTGCACGATTTTAGTAAAGACCTAACTTAACAACAATGCATAGAATTGTTTCGTTCAAGTTCTGAATGAATGGTGATGAAGCACCACGAGAAAAGACTATTTACAATTGATTGCAGAATGTCGTTGTCATCGTACGTTTGTGATGAATTCCCTGAAGGTCGACCAAAAACGGTTGGTATTCCAGAAAAACATGGATGCTGTGCGGTAAGTTGTTGACGAAGATCGGCATGTGACTTAGAATGATATACAGGCATTCTTAAGCATATAGAAGAATACAATACACTCCCGATCGCCGATAGATTATGCATAACTTAATCGTACTTCGAGAAAAGGCCAGTGTCAATTGGTATAAGGAAATGCTCAACAAATTCGACCGAGGAACTGTAAAATCCGTATACAGCATCGTACCCGGTGACGGAACTTGGATATATTCGTATTAACAGGAAACTAAGCAACAATCCACTGTTTGGGTGTTCCAAGATGAACTGACTTCCACAAGAGTTATTCGTCCACAAAGCTCTTCCAAGGAAATGATAGAAGAAGAAGATTGAAGAAAAGTTAATGCTGAATGATATATAACAATTTGTGTGCTAGAAGTCGTCGACGAAACCAGAGAAAGCAACCAAAGATTTTGATGTCTCATTGCCAGTATTCACGTGATATACTGCCTAACGATATCTTCTTGTTCCTGGATTTCAAACAAACAATGCGTGGACAGCGATTTTCAACACCATCTTTACCTCAAGAAGCTGTCGAATTCTTCAAAAATCCTGTTTTCGAAATACCAATTTCAGGCTAGAAAAAATGTTTCAAGAACTGGTTTGGACATATGTAAAAGCGGATAAATCTTAAATGCGAATAGTGCGAAAGGCAATAAACCAGTTGGTTCCAAAACATACTTTTTTCCTAGTTTTTGTTACAACTTAAAAGGCGTCCCTCGTATTAAAATAGAAAACTAAATTTGCACGTCGTCGTCGGTAATTTGTACCTACGAAGTACTGTAAGAAAAATCTCCTATTTGCACTACTGCATTGGTTTATGGTTAGATATGATAAACCTATCAACTATGGGAAAATATTGCCTACTTCGTGTGTATTTGGTTACCTTTAACATAACTGAAAGCATTTGTTTAAGGTTGAATGTATAACTTTAAACAAAAGCATGTAGATGCAATTGCAAGCACGTACACTATATTAACTGCAAAGCCAGTGAAATATTTATTATATGTAGAAATGTCAAATATTTAGTACGATGAAGACGTCTTCATGCACGTCTGTCAAAATACAAGTGTAAATATCGTAAAATATCAAATATTTAATTTTAATGCCTTTAAATATTTACTTTAGTTAGCCGTCAATGGCCACCTCTTTGATGTTCTAGAAAAGACAACTTATGTCGGTAATAGTTGAAAAGAATACTATTTTAACCACGGTTGCGGCAAACTTCGACAGAGTTCCCTAATGGTTTAAATTCAACTATTAGGTGTTAAGTAAACAAAGAAGGAATTTAAAAAGTGTACATATTCGTAAAGTTCTAATGCAGTAATGCACACGTAAGTTAGTATGTATCCCATCCAATGTTGTTTATAGGTTCATATTCAAAAACAAGTTTGTAAATGTTAAAACAGATAACGAAAACATAATGTTTCTGAAAATATGTAGATAAAAGACTATCCATGTTTAATCGGCGCTTCATAATTTGTCCAAAACTGACTTTGTAGGGAGTAAATAGCAATAAACAATACAACAAATGCATGTGAATGTAATAGCCAATCAAAACAAATGCATAAATATGTATTAGGGTACAATGAAGGAGGTAAAAAGTTGAGCCTTATTGTCCTCTCTACAAATTTCTTTTCAATTTTTGTAATCTTTGCACTAGCGTGCTTTACTGCATGCATTAAAAAAGGTATTAATATAGAATATTACTAGTATATCTAATAATAATAATAATAATAATATATTTATTTAGTATCATTGTACACATTTGGTATTGAATATGTTAATAATAAATAAAGAGACAAACAAACAATATATAAATATAACAACTGTGCGTGTATATAGTATCAAACACACAAGCAAGTTTAACAAAAACTTTGGTCAGAAATATATTAAAATAAATTAAATTAAAATTATATACTGTGCATCACGGTGACGGATAGTCAAAAGTGCAAATCAAAATGATTGGTTTATGTTGTAAAATGCATTGGTGGTATGTATATCTTTCACTTATATTTTAATTTTTTTTGTTGGTAGTTCTTTTACCCTCTTAGGTAAGTAATTGTACTCTTCTATAACTTGCGCCATAACACTTCTATTAATTGCACTTTTATTGGTACTAGGTAATCATTTCTTATTCCTCTCGTATCGTACTAATGTTGATGAAGTCTTTCTTCAAAGAAGTTGTAATTTTCTTTTACAAAGACCACACTCCATGATATAGAGTGGCGTCAGTGTAAGTATTGGTTTATTCTTAAACAATGTCCTGAAATTATCACATTTTGTAAGGTTAAAAAAACTTCTTATGCATGATTTTTGCAGTAGAAACATTCTGCGCACGTCAACGGATATATTGTTTGTTTGTCTATTTGTTATTAACATATTCAATACCAAATGTGTTCAAGAATACTAAATAAATATATTAGTATTATTATTTAGTTTGTTTAAATCACAATAACTAACATTCGTTCCCTAGCTCCTTCTTCGATAAGAATTTTTGCGATAATGAATTGGTGGCCTCTTACTACATTGCAGGTTGTTTCATATCTCTATACTTTTTATTGCATTCATTAATTCCGTTGACAATTTCCGTTTTTCTAAAATTCTTCCTTCTTCTTACCTTCTTTCATAATTGTCTTAGGTTTAACATTCACTCCTGTGTCTCCCATTCTGAAAGCTGCTTGCAGATCCTCTAGTGTTGGTTCACTTATAGTTCTTCATCTTCCTTATGAAATTATTTCATATTATATAATTTGATGGCTGTCCAAAGTAATGATATTGTACTGAGAATTTAGTTAATTTTTTTTTCAAAGTAAATTGCACCGGTCTAGCTCGTAGATAATAATATAAAAGCATAAATTATAACAATTTATATTTATAAGTTTTTGGAAATATTGAACATAAAATCGAAATATTTACCTATTTAGTGTGTGAATGTATAAGTGTAATTTCTTTTCCGTTAATTTCTTCCTGTATCTCCCCTTTTCACTTCTTTTCTCGACGCAGTTTTATTCTTATTAATTCTTTTGGCACAGCTTTATAGATTCTTCCCTTTATCAATTCTTACTTCTTCTGTATGGTGGGCTTCTTTTCTTACTAATACTTCTTCTTAAAACTCTCTATTTTGTGAAATATATTTTTAAACTTATTTATTGACTTTTCTATATTGTCAATTTTATCGTCGTCAACTAAACAAACTTTTATTTCTTCTCGAAACCAGGACTACACTCCTGTATTTCTCCGTTGTCCCCGAAACGAAACTTAAATTTACCTTGACTTCAGTCCATCCAAATATATTGCTGTTAGAGAAACCTGTACTGTACGTCGATGTATCCTTGGTTATTTCCAGTAAATTTATGTGAATTCTTGTAATGTATAATTGTTGTATGAAATGTGTTTTAAATGTTAACAAAGGCCTTTTTATCCATTAAATTATGCTTTTATAAAATATTTAACAAATTTTTATTTCTGGTGATATTTATTTCTTCCATTAAACGTCTCTGTTTGGAGTTAAATTAATTAGATAACTCCCGTAGGGGAATAAAATGCTTAAGAGGTGGTGGACGTGGCGTCGAAAAAGTACAAATAGAACCCCAAAGCTACATCAAATGTCAAATGAAGACCATAACCCCAACCTTAACTGGGATTTGGATAACTTGAATTGTAATAAATGAATTTTCTAATGGTAATTAACCATTTGTGTATTATTATACTACAATATTCATCCGTAGTTTCCGCATGTCATCTTATTAGCTTATTAGCACTGCTGCCTTCTACTCCTTTGGGGTCTTCTTCCTAAACCATATTTAATTTAGAGCTTTTCTCACAACGGCTTCTCCAGCTAGCATCACATATTTCAACATTTCTCAATCGATGCCATTCATACCTGCAGATTTGCCGTTGTTAGTCATCCTGATAGTTTTATTATTGAAAACGCTAATAATATAGGTATGAGTGCGCCAGTAATGAATATAAGAATAAATTCGTACTAGTTAGCACTTAATATACACATGTTAGGAAATAATAGCTTCAAAGACCTTAACGAAATCGTGTGAAACTGGGCGGTAATTATTCACATGAACAATACCATCCTTCTTACGAATAGGGTAACTATTAACGTATTCAAAATCATTAAGTATTTATTAATTAAAAGGATTTAAAAGTTAGGTGGCGAAATCAACTAAAATCTTTTAACACTAATGGCGATTGACACATACTCGTGCTTTCAATTTTATTGACTATTGCGACGTTTGAGTTCGTCAAAAAGTAGAAAATAGAAAATCTGACAATGCAAGCCTTTTATTCCATTGCTATAGTAATGCAGAAGTTTTAAATTTTACTTTGGGAAAAATGTAGAAGGTAAAATCTTCGATACCAAGAATAGATAGCACGAGATAATAATTGAAAAGAATACACAGTAGTGTTGCTACCGTTGAGCAATTTACTAGCTCTATTAATCTCCTTCGCTTATCTTGAGGCAATTTTTTTAACCGGTTATAAACAGGTTAGGTATAAGTTAATCAATCATTTAATCGACTATTCTCCGTAGCAAATAGGTGGGTATTTTTTATACATACATATATAATAAAATAGTCCAGTTAAATGTTCTATATTTCGTTGAAATAGTGCTTGCATTATCACTAAACTATTTGTAATTCGATACCTGAAAAATACTCGGTCGGTCACGACTTGTCATTAAATATCTTACAAGTATTACGTAGACAAAACCTTTTAACGGAACATATTTCTAACCATCAATAGTTGACACTATAATTTACTTATTATCTGACATAGTACACCAGGGATCTGGCACCGTTGATAAATGTTTATCACGAATACCACTCTTTACTGCCGACTATTTTAAATGGTTTGCCGATGAATAAAAAACGCGCTTTATCAATCCGATGAAAGAAAAATGGCTCTCTTAGAATGGTCATCGAATAGGCAGTTTGTTTTATTGGTCATTAGGGCAGATTCAATGCTGCTGTTAAGGAAGCGAAAAGTTCATTTATCGTTACGAATGTAATTGTGCGCGACGATCGCTTACAATGCAGCAAAATATTTCTGCAATAACTGTTGGTATTAGACTCAACAAATATATTATATAATCTAGAAAATGATAGTTCTCAATTTGGATCAATTTATGCCTTTTTTTACTGAAGATCAACATTATTTGATTTTATTGAGGTACAAGGTATACATATTTTTTGTTCAGAAAGAACCAGTTTAGACCAATTTATACACTTCTGTAACTTCACGAAATCGACTACTACAGCCCTTCTACTTTAAACTTAATATAATTACAGAAAGGGAATTTGCAGCGTCCGTAAGAAATCCAACTGCTAAGGAAAACTATGTGAAGCCTCCAGTGATCCAAAATATACTTGCCTTGGAATGTTCAGTTATGTACAATATATTTTTGTTGAAGATCCGTGAGCCCTAAGTCAAGGAGAGTTTTCAAACTTATATGTCTCTCTTCGTCATTCTACGTGCATTACATCGAGTTATTTGCTATGTGTAAGTTGCAACTATCTTTGTCTAATGCACAGGAAATGATTAAGAGAGACACAACATTGAAAGTTTCCCTTGTGTGTTGCCATCAGCCTTTATAAAGTGATAGTGTATCTCGGAAATTATTCTCTGCTGATACAAATGTTAATTATGTTCATCTATAAATGATACCTGCAAATGAAGACATTAAAATGCTTTACTTTTAATATCTACACGCATTTTTAACGCATGAAAGTTCAATTAATTTGCTGCCACGGCTAATCCACATCTAATTAAAACAAGTTAATTAAAATATTTATTACAACCAGCTCTTTGATTATCAGTACCTAACATTAAGCTAAGTACAAAAAAGCAAAGTTTACTGTAGATAGTGTAATGACGGTAATCAATTTTTGAATTACCTTTGGATTTTATGGTCTATAATATCAATTCTTCTTCATTCCTTTTACATTCGTCCATTTTCGTTTCTCGTTTTGCTTATTACGAGAAATAACTTTCAGTGATGTTATTAACAGTGAACACTAGCAGCATGTAGCATATGTTTCCAAAATAATGGAAAATACATTAATTACAAATTATAAGTTAGAAATGTTTTCTCTAATAATCGACCCCGACAGCCGCATCAGAATAGATTATTCAAATATTATTTTCTTCATATTACCCTCATCCCTCGCGCAAATAACATACCTGAATTACTTGAAATATATTACATTATTATTAATTAAGAATGTATAAGTAAATTCCAATTTAACTTATTAAACGTTATTCTCCTTATATAACGAAAAGCCCACAGTTGTATCTTTTTATTTCTTCGTAATCTTTACACGTGATCAGAATGACAGTTATGCATATAAACGGTAAGAACACCGATAGCATCAGTTTTGTGTACAGAGTTAATTAATGCATAAAGATTGAAATAACGGTAAGGAAAGTAATAAGATGAAATGGTAATCGTTAATCAATGTGTTGTGTTAAAGATTTGGGCAATAAACGTAAAATATTTTAATGGCGTCTAAGATTTTATTATTCTATAGGAAATGGTTTTGTTGTTCCTGAACTCATGTAAATTGGGTGAATGTGTTCAATATGTATGAATTCATACATTTTTTCAAGCTTTCCGTTAATAATTTTGGTTAACGGCGCCATCAAAAAGACCTATTGCATTGGTTACGTCAAAAATAAATTTGTGTTATATATGATTGTTAGGAATATGGGTCCAAGTTAATTGGGTTGAGAGTATTGAGTAGGTATTCATGTTTGAAACTAAATATCTTGGATTTTCCTTGTAAAACGGTTTAGATCAGGCATGGGCAACCTTTTTTGTAGAAGTTTTATGCTGCTAGTAATCTTGAAAAATATACATTTTTGTAGTATCCTTATGATTCATTATGAATTAAGTTTAGACGGGCCGTGCTAATATGCAACGAAAGAATTCAGTAGCGGGCCGGACAAATCTTACTCGAGGGCCGCATGTGGCCCGCGGGCCGGAGGTTGCCTCCCAGGTGTTTGCGTGCATATGCACATCTCAATGACGAATTCTTTTGTACTCTTTAATATCACTATATCAAAGTTTCTTAACAGTGGTAATGGAGAATATTTAGATATTTCATTATAATTAATAATAAAATTTTTTTTATTAACATACATGTATACGTCGTTAATACGTACATCAATATTATCTCCTTAATAAAACGAAGCATGAAGATAACTCGTTTGTGTTATTACATTTTGTACTTTTAAGAAATTCCGAGATATTTAATTACCCAGGTTTAATTTCCCATACAACCTTATATGATGATCTTGGATAACACTGGGCAACAATGAAATTGCTTCTTAGCTCGAACTACCCAATTCCGAACGAATTGAATGTGGTGGACACGAATATCGCCCTGAAAGAAGTTGATCGTTCCTGGTGACTTAGATATTGACGCTTAGTCCGTTGTATAGGTGGAAATACTGGCCTCAAGATTTCGATAGTAAATCTACTCTACTCTACTTTCTTTAAAAGAAAAAAGCTTTGTCTATGTCCATGGATTTGCAGCAAGAATATACAGAATATAAGTTCTGATGTTTTCTTTGTCTACGGGACAGTAGACAAATCGATTCGCGCAAGATTAAGAAAGACTGGTCTGCGAGAGCATCTTTTAGGCCTAGAGAAACGAATGTACAGCACAAAATCATCATTCCTACTTTACATATCAAGCTCGAGCTTATGAAAAAGTTGGTAAAAGTCACGGTTAACAATAGACCAACATCTGCTGTGGGAAAAATTCTCCGGTCTCAGTGAAACCAATATTAAAGAAGGCATTTTTGTGGAGTTTCAACAAGACAGCTCTTCAGAGACCACAAGTTTGAGAAAGTTCTTCAATGTAAAGAAAAGCAGACATGGGATCCGTTCTGACAAGTGTCTAGTCAAGTAAACTTCCTTGGGAATGATAAGGCCGAAAGTTACAAGGAACTGGTCGAGGATAATGTTGGTTTTGTCTCGAATACGAATTCGGCTGCAATATGTCCTCAAAAAGCCGCTTTCTAGACTGCCACTTCAATTTTCTTCCCTGTTAACTACGGTCAAGTCAGTGATGAGAACGGCGAACATATTCAGCACAACACTGCAAGATGTAGCAACGGTCTACGTCAATATTGGCTGATTATTGTTGGACGTTTATCAATGATACTCCCCCGTCATTTGTAAGTAGCAGACCAAACATGCATTACAATATTCACATACAAACATTTTTTCCAAAGTTGTGTACATATAACACAGAAACCATAACCAATTCAGCCTCTTCTTACAAGTATTGTTAGTCACATTTGTATTTAGCACATTCAACTAATTACTACTTTCATCTCAGAGGAATGAACTTTTCGAAATTTTTTTGCCCAGTGTAATTCATAAAATCACGTAGTATTACTGTGAGGTAATTTCAAACCCTGTACGATACTGAAAAAGGGACAAATATTTTAATGTTGCCTAAAACTGGAAATAAACCTTTAATTAGCTATCCAATTAGGTTATATGAAAAGAAGCAAATAAATAAAAGTCAATTTTCAACTGCTTCCTAAAAAAGCATATTACCATATTACTTGCCTTACTTATTGTTACTATGGAACAAAACTACCTAATGGCATCATAAAATACAAGAGAAAAGACCAACTTATGGAACAAAACGCTCTTCTTGGTTTAATTAACGTCAGGTAAGTACGAGGGCGATCTCTAAGGTAAGTTGCGTTTGGTTATTACAAAATATATGGAGAGGCTTTACAACTTAAAGCTACTACTTTCACCTATTTTCCTACATAGTTGTTATTAGCATTGGGACATTTGTCATAGCCATGAACCAGTTTTTGTTGCCCTCTTCATAGAATTCTGCCGCCTGTGAAGTAAGCCATGCTGTAACACTGTCCTGCAAACTCTTCATCGTTCTCAAAGAAATTGTAGTTGCCATAAACCAAATCAGGATTGTAGGGAGGATGCTCGAGCACTTCCCACTTACTTTGCTCTCTTGCCATGTGTCACGTATTAGTATTATTATGTATTACATATTACTACCAAAAAAAGTGAAATAAAATTTCACATACTCTCACATAAATTATCTCACTGAGATGTATAACTTTTAAAAGTTGCCAAATAAATACATCTCAGTGAGATAATTTATGTGAGAGTATGTGAAATTTTATTTCACTTTTTTGTAGTATTTAAAACTCTCTCCAACCTCTTGTAAACTATAGTTCAAATTATTACATATTACATTGACATGTACCACGTATTATATATTACGCATATCTTAAATTAAGCCCTGTTATTGGATGTAATTTTTGTTGACCTAATATATATTATTATTATTATTATTATTATTATTATTATTATTGAAGAAAAGCGACGCGCGACGACCGAACTTAATAATCCACATCGCTTGATCTGAATAGCTCTTCTGAACTACTTCAAAGTATCACATTTGATTTCAGTATTTATTATTGCTCAATTGCTGTTGCTATTGTTTATCTCAACAGCCTTCATATTCTTTGCACGCAGTTCACAGTGGGCGGGATTTTCAATTGTAGCAGTCATTTTAAACGACCAAAACAGCATGGAAGAATGTCCGAATGTTTCTCTCAGTAACACAGACTACCAGATCCACATTGAACCAGACTACACGGCGTAGCTACGATCACGCCGATAGCCACACTCCTCTGTCCACTAGGCGGAAACGGAACTTTACGAGTCGCCCTCGTATATAGTATTTGCCCCAGAAACCCAAGGAGTTTCACGCATTATGCAACCCGACCGACACTAGATCACATTGGTAAACTCCTCACCATACAATTGTTTTATAATAAAATCCGAGACACGTGTTTCGCTAGTTTGAGGCAAGCATCTTCAACAACCGTATAAAACGAAGTGATTTTGTTGAAAGCGAACTGTGTTAAACATCTACGAATTCAGACAACTGTTGTACTGTTAAGTGTTTATATATTAATAACAAATAAATGATGTCAAAATTGGCATTTCCAAATTTAATCTAGGGTTTGCCGGATGCCGTAAGTTATTACTGTAGAATTTTAAATGTTTTAGACTATACTATTAGGGTGCAATTATAATAATTGAACGTGGCTTAAAAGTATTAAGCATGGTACACGACTTTTGTAAATTGTATTGTGTTTTTCATTTATACAAATTTGTCCACATATCGTGTATCAAACGCCTAATGATAATAGTGTCTGTAGTTCATATCCTATCTGAAATTGGTTGCAATTAACTATTCAGTACATAAAATTGGATGAATTAACTAAGTTGAATCCTGGATTCAATATAGTGTTTGAAAAATAAATTAAAGTTCAGATTTCAATACAATGTCTTAAAACCCCAAACTTCAAACTGCAACACATAATATGTAGATATAGGCTTACATAAAATTGAAGAACTTTTGAATTCTTCCGCTAATTTCAAACACTATGGTTTATATCTCTTTTAACAACTTTTAGTCTTTTCTTCCCTTCACAATATTATAACAGTTTTTGCTGATGCCTTTTTTGACGTTTCTGAACCCCGGTTTGCCTGAAACTGCAACTATCTGCACATTATTGCAATCAGTTAGTTAGGGCACACCAGAGGCAGTACCCCAGGGAAGGTTTATACAACTAAAGATCACCAAGTCTCTGGAGGTGTGCACTAGGGTTATGAGAAACGTATGTCAAGGCCTCAGTCTGCTCAAGCTGCCTTGCCCCAAATTATACATACCATGTGTCCCAGATCGTGTAGCATTGCAAGCGTGACTTTCTTATTATTAAAGATGGAGTTTTGGTTAAATGGAAATGTTTTTCAGCTTGATATGCTGATTTAAAATTCCCGTTTTCTTGTACATCAAATATAAATTTATGTCGAACAAAAATTCAAGGTGGCTGCTTTTGCAATACTCGTATCAACTTCCTTAAGTTAAATGGCTGTCATATTGGATTTTCAGGTTATTGGATAGAATTTTTATTCTCTTTTCAAAGATATAAGATAACGTATGATTGAATAGAAAATATCAGTAAAATGAACTTTTTACATTTTAATTGGTCTTATCGTAAACAATGACTTTCATATGAAAGTTATTTTCGTATCTCTAATACTTAGGAAGATATTTGATGTGTAGGAAAGTTACAGTTTTCTGCTTTTTTAATAACTTCTAACGGGTTTGGGATTTTGAACTTTATCAAACAGATTTAAAATCAGCATATAAAGTTACAAAACACATAGCATTTAACCAAAACTCCATCTTCAATAATACGAAAGTTACCCATGCAATCCCATTCGGTCTAGGACACACGGTATATTACTACAGATGTTGTAGTTAGTTTAGTTTCAGTTACGATATTGCAACTGACTAATACTTTTATCACCATACCATCAAACTAGAATAACAGAAAGGAACTGACCAAACTCCGAACTGACCGTTAAATATATGCTATTTGTGAAGCAACCGCGGTTGAAAACTTTGAGAGTCTATATTCCCAAATAAAAATTCTAACTACTATAAGCATGCAAGTGTTAAAAGTTTGAAAACTAACTTGTTATAACACTAAATATGATTGCTGTTATGGAACCAGTTGGTGGGAAAATGTTCCCAGTAAAGAAATATTTATGGTTGGATATTACTTGTACTGTATCATAACCGGTAATTTTTGCAACCATCGGTAGGTAGTAAGTTCGGTAACAAATGTCTGTAAATTTCAAAATTTGAGATTTTTCCCCGATTCCATTTTCGTTCAATTCAAAATTACGATAGAAACAATTGGTTTCGTGATAACATATTAATAGTACGAAATTTTTATGATTGCGCATTTTTCGAAACTGCTAGATTCTAAACCAAACAACAAATCGTAATTCCCATCACTAATTCCTTGACATCAACTAATTAAAAATTGTAAAAGTATCCAGTAGTATTATATTTTAAAAGTGTAAATCAGATTTACAATGCAAGAAAATGTTTTATTTGCTAATGTAATCAATTTTGTGCGATGAATTGTTATACACAAAACTTATTTTATTAACAAAATCAAGATATTGGTTCATGATTACCTATATAATTCGATTAACTAATTGAAGTAAATAGATTTGTCTTATTGTCAGTGAGATTTACCTTTGCATTGATTGTATACTTACGTACGCATTGTATACAAATTTTTCTATAGACTAATAATCTTGATAAAATCGTTGTGACATATTGTTTTAGTGTCTGTATATAGATAGAACCTCCTATTCGAAATCTTTTGACACCATTGTTCTTACATAAATATTTATGGGAACAGTTTCTAGTTCATGTGGAATTACGAGAAGATCGAAACAAAAGTCTGTCTGTTTCGATTAAGTAATACTAGCAATAGTAGGTCGTGAAGAGATGTTCGGCGTTTTAAAAGCGGAAAACAATTAAAAGTTTTAATTTAATAGGCGTAATTAGCAACTCCCAGCATTCTTTTTATATTTAAATGGATTTTTTTTCGGATTGTAAAACACATAGCGGTAAAAACTTGTTTCTTTTGTCTATTAGAGCTTTGTTCCGCCTCAAATAATTCTAGTTTAATTAATTTACCAAACAATTAGGTTTCTCCTCTCGAGGTCCTTCTTGGTTTAGATTGAACGAAGGTGTACCGTACGTAACTTTTGGTGTTTACGGTATTATACAAATAATAAACTGAGCTTTAAGTGCAATTACAAGTAGTTTTCTTCTGGTGTTCCACCATAAACAGACGCGCTTGTCAAAATATCATTTGACGGAAATGGAAGCGATTTTTAATAACCTATTACATAATGTACTCATAGGCGTTTTATCTTTAAAAAGGGCTTAAAGCTCAAGGGAATTTGTATACCTTGCTCCTTAAATTTACATTTTTGAGAATGAATATTTCTAGTTAGCTAGGAGTTCATATTGATAGTGATTAGAAGGACTGTGGTGTAGTTAATGGCATTTTATCACTATATCGCTAAGGATTTTATGTATTCCCAATACTCACATTACCAGGTGTTTGCAGACAAATTTCATTTTCATCGAATGAAATAGTCGCCACTAAAATAGCAGTAATAGACTCTTCAAAACAAATTCAATCATTGAACTACTAGAGAATTGTAATTAATCGATTTAACTAAAGGTGATGTGCATGACAATGGACACTATCAGCAAAAGGTGATTATTACAAACAGTTGTTAAAAATGTTCGTTTATCCAAATATTCCCGCTAGTAAATTAAAGATAAATTGACGTTACTTCGTAACATAAGGCTTTATAGCAAACATTAATATCAAATATTTATGCTTCGAATATTACTTCTACCAATGCGGCAGTATTTTAAGTCCCCTACAGCCATTACGATACAAATATCTAAAGAGAAAGTGTAAATGAACGTGTATTAATTAACTAATCCAACTATACATATGTACATTTTAAAAACAAACACACACTATATGTTCCGAACTACCTTACGGTTACTCCCCGAAGCTCATTTTGGTACAAAATAAAGCGTTACGTTTCCATAAGAAGAAAATCTAACGATGCAGCGACAATGAAATATAATCCAAACAATAAATTAAATTTTAAATTGATGGTAGATGACAATTTTTCTTTCCGAAAGGCGTTTTATTAAAAACACTGCATGGCTGCATTTACCTCTATCCACTAAATTCACCTCGAGATGGAATATACCGTTGTCGGCAGATTAAACCGGAAAGAATATATACAATCAATAGAATCGATACCTTGTTTACCTGTTATAGTTTAGATTACGCAATAATCAAATGCATTTACATATGTATAGCCCACACATCGGTTCACATTCGTAGGAGGGTAAGGTGCTACAAAACGAATAATTAAAGTAAAAAATATGTACATAGGTACTGTCTGGTTTACCGTTGTAAGTATCTGTGTTTTAATATCTACTTCTTGTGGATACTCCTGTTTGATTTATTTCTTTGAACAATAAACGTACACTACATTGTTTCAGTGAAGGTATATGTAAGAAGAAAGTGGTAATTGGTCTTGAAATCCTGTAAAAGCGTTATGTTTACAGCATAATACAGCATCTAATAAATGCGTTATGTATTTGGATAATGTGTTAATGGTTTTCTGTGCTTCTATGACCTTATGTGCTACTCAGTATAGATAAGTAATTTAGTTTTCATATAAATTACAAATACTGGAAATATTTGATTTAAAATTAGCACAATTTATGTACATATGTAGTTTTAATCCTTATCATATCGATGTGTATAATACAAAACATATTATATTGACAACCATAAATTGGAATTTAATTCTGAGCGTATGGTATCTTGATATGTGTCTCCGTCTTCCGTATGGAAAACTTTTGGTGTGCTTTGGCAAATTTCAAGTAAAAAGTCTATCACGTAAGTTATACATTTCTTGTGTCAAATTCTACTCTCTTCATTCGCCAAGTGAAGTAATTACCTAGAACAGCTTAAGTAATTTTAAATGAAACCGCTTTATAATAAAAGAGCAGCCTTATAAAGTAACTGCGCAAAGTTTATGCATACATTTATGTTATAAATTACAAGTTGTTCATCGTTTCAGTTGGTAAACGTACTACTGGCTAGCAATTTAAATAGAAATAAAAAAACTAATACGATCCCATTTCATTTGGCTGATGCGTTTAAATCATTTTATACTAATTTAAATTTCAAAATATATGCGAATATTAGCAATGATTATTTTAATGGCTTCCTGTTAGTTTTAAAGAGAAATAAGTTTAGAAACCAATCGCATAATGATATGGAAGTTAATGGATAATAAATGGACGTGCATGGTTTATAATTTATCGTTTTAAAATTTATACAAATTTAATGATGTAAAGTAACTTCCCTATGTGAATATATATGTATAATTAAAAGATTTTTCAGTCGACAAACAGAAAATAAAAGATAATTATTGCTATTTGCCATCCTTCTGATATAAGTGCTATCAAGCACACAGCAATTGCACCAGAACAAGAAAAATTGTATGTTCGCTATTCATGTCTAACTATTATGTTCTAATGGACGTGGACCAAAATAATATTTTATTCAAGTTGGAAAAAATGATGGTTGTTACTTGAAATTTAGACTAGAAAGAATTGGGGACGAAAGATTTTACTGATACCCATCTCAGCAAGTGAAGGCTTTAATGAGCACATATGTTTGCTTTCTTACTAAACAAAAAAAAAAGCAAAACTATGAAGATCATAAATAAATAACACATCACTTAAAAAGTTCTTAGTATGACATATAGATAGCACCACTATTGACAAATCCATATGACTTTTAGGAAGTACGGACCTTCAAACGATACGTGTCAAAATTTTATGACAATCTGGGGTTTAGTTCACAAGTTACAGTGGTTTTAACGTTACTTTTGTAATTTTCAAAACAATGGAAAGTTATGAATTTCGTGATAATGGGGGAAAATACGGTTCAAGCAAAGCAATGACTTGACAAGTGTTATTCGCATTCTGCTCCATCGAGACAAACGGTGGAGAAGTGGTTTACTGATTTTAAACGCGGTGGTACAAACAACCATGATGCTGAATGCTTTGGTCGCCCAAGTTTGGCAGTTGTTCCGTAGAACATAAACAAAGTCCACAAAATGGTTTTGACCGATTGTAAATTGAAGTTGCGTGAGATAGCTGACACCTCTAAGATATCAGAAGGCAGTGCACTCACAATCTTGCATGAAGATTTGAGCATGAGAAAGCTGTAGCTTCTAAGTGGGTACCGCGTTAGCCAGTCGATCAAAAGAAAAGAAGAACGCGTCGACGATTCTAAGTGCTGTTTAGAGCTGTTCCAGCGCAATAAAAGAATTTTGTTGTGCGGTATATGACAATGTGTGAAACATAGATCCATCATTACACTCCAGAGTCAATTGGCCGTGGGCTGAGTGGACAGCATAGGATGAACACCGCCCAAAGAGAGTAAAAATCCAAATGTTGACTGATAAGGTTTTGACCTCTGTACTATGTAGCGTTATCGATGCGTTTGAAGGAATAAATTTCGAAAAAAACGACCCCAAATGAAGAAAAAAATGCTCTTTCAGAAAGACCATGCAGTGTGTCACAAGTTCGTAGCAACAATGGCAAAGTTGCAGTTTGAATTGCTTCTCCATCCACCCCATTCTCCAGATCTGGTTCGTACCGACTAAAGAGAATAAAGAGAATGCTCAAGAGGAAGAGATTTGGCTCCAATGAAAAAGTGATTGCCGAAACTGAAGGGTATCTTGAGGCCAAAGTTAATCTTTCTACAAAAATGTCATCGAAATGTTAGAGAAGCGTGGGAATGTTAATGAGTAAAGTCGAATTTTGCCTAAAAGTTGTTGTTTTATTAGTCATCCTACGAACTTGAGTGACGTGTTATGTACGCGATTGATACATGTAAGCGGAGTACTTACCAAAGGACCAGAAATATATTTTATCGTTATAAACGGCTTTCAGAAATAGATTAGAAATTACATTAAAATTATTAAAAAATTATGGTTAAAAATGTATAACAACTTCATAAACAAAACATCAAAAGATTTTAATTCAGATAATAAATTATTTATGAAAGTTTTACAATAATAAGTATTTGGGTGGCAGGTGAAACATCTAGGAATATAAAACACAAAAACAATTTTTTCAATAAAAGTTTGAGTAGATCCCACGTAATGTGGCGTAGTATATTTTTATAATCAGAAACGCGTCACTTAAGTATGAATGGTTCACATTTGTAAGACAACAAGCACTTTATATTGATAAAGTTCATTATACCAAGTTTACCCATCAATGGTCAATCTAAAATCGTTGAATTTAGTCTATCGATCGTAAAACGTGTTCAGTACAAGAAGAAACTACAGTTTTACATCCAGGAACTGAAGGGCTGTCCAACTGTGACAATGGAGGTCATGCTGCACTATATTTGGTACCTGAACGAACGGTAAGGAGTATCCTTATTAGGATAGTTGGTAGCAAAGTAGTCAATGGGAAGTTATCTCCGCGTATTCCAAGCGAAAATTCATGCTATAGGAATATGCGTCGACATTAGTATCGAGGAAAAAACTAATAAAACTAGAAGATTTAGCACGCAAACGTGTCTAGCCAAACTAGCAAGCCTGTCGAATCGAACCCACCCCATCAAAACTACCGAGTTAATCGCCATTGTTTTGGCTAGACCCATGCGCGCATTTAAGATTGCCATATCATTTCTACTAATTACCCAACTAGCCATTCAGGCGCTGAAATTATGGACCGTCAATTCAAGACTGGTCTGGGAAGGACGCGTGAAAGTCAGTGCGATAATCTGTCAACAATGGCTACTAGGTAACGCCGAGGTAGAAGACAATGAGCCGCTGATAAACTAGCAAGGTAGGGGTGATGATCACCATTTGCAGGACCTAAAGCTTTTTCTGGACAAAGTAAGCGCTTTCTTCATTAGCAGTTAACTGTAGGACAAATAGTAAAGCATTGCTCTGTGTATACAAGTACATATGTATGCATTTACCGTGTATATATCATGTTTCATTTTAAATATTAGATCTTTGTAACACTTTTTAAAGCTTAAATATATAATTCTGAAAGAAGGTAATTGTATTATTGTTTTATATGCGTTTTAAAACTAATATCGCCTATCATAGAACACAAACTAAAGAAAAACAAGCAGGGTTACTAATGGTAACTATTGTGTTTTTTGGGGCTGTAATGAAATGAAAATCGTGTTTCTGATGGTGTTTCATCATCAAAAATTGTACGAAGCGGTTCTCTGCATTATTGTTGAGTTAGACCTTTGCTATAATCATAAAATATCATCCAACGAAAACCCTCACGTAAAACTGCAATTCTTTCACAAAATTGCTTTTATAACCGTTCACTGTAAACGAAAGATGGAGAAAATAGTGGGGATTGCAGCCAAGGATGAGTTGAAATAAAAGACTCTCTTTCGATTCGGTTAATTCTTCATCGGAGAGTTTTCCCTAGAGACAATGAAAATCATCAGCCACAGCAGCACTAATCACAGAAAATGATTTACATGAGAGCTGAGAAAACAGCTTGTCAATAACTGAACAGAATGATGTCAAGATTACACTACATCACAATATATTTAAAAGATTCAAATAAGTTAAATTGCTAAAATTTAGATTTTTAAAATTTACATGTAATTAAATAAAATTGAATGAAAAGTTGTTCATTACACATACTACTCGGGAACGACTAACTTAACTTCTACGTTATGCCGAAGTCCAAAACATGTCCAAAACTTCGGTATAACGTAGAAGTTAGAAGTTCCCGAGTAGTGTGTGTAATGAACAAGTTTTCATTCAATTTTATTTAATTACATGTAAATTTTAAAAATCTAAATTTTAGCTTATTTCAATCTTTTAAATATATTGTGAGAGTGTGATCTTGACATCATTCTGTTCAGTTGCTGACAAGCTGTTTTCTCAGCTCTCAGTCTCAGTCTTTAGGGAAAACCCTCCGATGAAGAATTAAAATAATATCAAAAGCTTAGAGTTACAGAAAGGGAGTCTTTCATTTCAACTCATCCTTGGCTGCAATCCCCAACAATTTTTCCAACTTTAAATTTATGTCCTAATGTGTATAGCCAGCACTTCTGATAAAAGAAACTAAACAAACTCTGTCAGTTTCTAAGCTAGCACTGTTTTCACAAAAAATTTCAACATTTACGAAAACAATAACGACACACCCAATGACGCTATTCAATGGTCGTTTGTAAAAACAGAGAAGGCGCCCGCGTACATTAAATGTACAATTAAATATAATTCAGTGGTAATCTTTTAAAAAGGAATAATGAATAGTAGATGTAAACGCTAACTCACCACTTTGATTACCATTCATTAAATCATATCTAAATTTTTTGCAAAGCACTTACCCCACTCGAGCTCCCAATTCATTATCTTGGCCATGCAATTGCGTTCTGAAAGAAAATGTTTTTCGTTTTTATTATTGCCGAACATAACTAAAATAATATGAAAATTAAGGGAGTTATTTTGAAACAAATCTAATCATATGCGTCTGATTTCATTAATGCAGAATAAGTGTTAAAATTTAGAATATTTGTTCCAGATTCAGGTTGCTGCGGTCATCGATACGCTACACTTTTTGTTTTATGTGTATACATAATAGTGGCTTATCCAGTTATTTTTTTAGATATTTAGTTAAGAGGTGGAAAGATGATATGGTAAAACGCCAATACAACGGTATACAAGAAGTTTGTTTAGAACGTTAACTGCAACCTATTAATATTATTAATTTCAACAATAATGCCCTTAGCATAAATGGTAGCTTACCGTCTGGATAGTTAGTGTCAATGTAAAATTATGCGCCATCGTTTCAAAATTCTTATGACAGACACTGGTTATGATGAATTTCAATGTACTGACATTTTCACTATTAGAAATTTTAATAATCTTATTAGTGTTAAAATAACGGGTAACGCCCCCATCAATAGTAATGAGTATTAGTTATAGCACTACAAGGAAGCGTCCTTACAATATTCAAGAGGTTTGGAATATATTGATTCAAGAACTTCCTCTGCTCCGATTAACTTAATGATACCAACAATTTTTTTAATGTTAATACCTAGAATCAAATGAAGAACGGTTTTCATTAGCTGCCTCTAAAAATAACTTCTCTTTGTGATCCCCGATGGTAATTTCAATACTGCTAGATCAAAAAGGGTTTAGCACGAATTGATGTATGTCGGATGTATTATTGGATGGCGCAATATAATAGTGAAATCGTTTCAGCTTTTTTTTCTTACAAGTATAATTCGTAAACGTGTTAGAATACTCAATATCGCAATAACAATATTAAAAGCAATTCTATTAGCGGCAAAAAAATAATTTTCAAACAGAAAACCATGATCGAACATAGAAATGCTTTGTAAAATATTAAAAACTACTCGATTGAACCTTGTATCATGCGCTATTTAAATAACCAAATGAAGTTTTACCGAAATAATCGCATATCAAATATTTTTTACACAGTATTACGAAGATTTTAAATATACATACGTACATATACAAGAAATCTCACCTGATATTACAGCCCGTAGATATAATTTCCATCCAACTACATACTTGACGATGATCGATTAATGATTCACTTTTAATTTCAGAAACAAATTTATAAATATAATGATGTTAAATGAAATAGCTCACGCACCTCCGTACACCAACAAATAACTAAAAATAAAGGTGCCGGAGCGAGGTCACAACAGCAATTGCCGATGCGTTAGGGTTTTTTGTACACTTCGATGTTTTTTGTCTTTCGAAAAAGCTGTCGAACTCGAGTGCAGTGCTAAACCTTTTTTACTCTAGAGATTTATTGAAACTGAGTTATTTAAATTCATACACAGGTACATATATAGTTTTCAATGTAATCGTAATTGAAATTATTCAATATTAAGGTAGTTAAGTAATATGTAGTAAACAATAACAAGAAATGAACTATTTAATGCGGAAAGCTCAGATATTTCTTCAACATAAATGATTTTCACATTTAAGTAGTAATATAATACAGCTGGTTAAAATGGTAAGAACAAATAAATATATACATACATATGTAGGGGACCACAAATTAAATGGAACACATATAATGGGTGGTAAATATAGGGAATAACTTTATATATTAGACGTAAAAATTTGACAGAAATCCTAAATAGGTCCATTTTTTTATTACAATTCAAATTGTTGGTTTCCAAGTCCAATTTCCGAGGACATACCTTTGTATCCAATGTTCTCCAGAGACTACTACCTACCGAGTAACTCTTACGCTTTATACATACAGGTTTCTGATAACTAAAGCTCCAGTTTATTTAGAAGATTATACGAAGTGAGAATAAGTCAATTAGTGTAAACGAAACAAAATGATTAAGAAACATTGGGAAATAGAAGTATCAGAAACACCGAATTATGTATCCTGAAAACATAATTAAAAGAGGCGCAGTCGCAGAACTCCCCGTCAAAGTAAACGCAACACATACTATCCAAAGGAGCACTTTACCGTATTTAACATATGTCCCGGATTTTACTAGAGTTTATATTTATTTCTTAAAACTGTAAACATACCCCTTTATATCACATGTTTGGTGTGTCGACAGATATGATTTACAGCCCGCATAGTAAAAGAAATGCGAGCCATTGGACCTTGCTCCCTATGTGACCTGAATTTTACTAGCGTTTATATTTCTAAAAGAGGAACATCCTACTTGACCTCATACGATGCTGGGGTTTTTAAAATTTACCCTGGGAAACTTTAATATCAAATAATTAATTACGGCTTTCCTCTGATATTAAGAAAATATTTTCCCTTACAAATTTTGTTTTATTCTATTCATTAGAGCATAGGTTGTGAAAAGCGGGGTATGTAAGTTATGTACCAGATCACTAATTTTGTCCTCCTATGCACTCAACGACTCAACTGGTGAATCGCTTAAGTCTAGCAATAAGTGAATCGTTTGAGGAAAGCAGACAGACCAAATTAAGATTACACAAACATGACATCAGGAAGTAGTGCAGCCCCATATTCCTTAATTCTTTCAAACGATGGAGAAATTTTTATTTCAAGAGAACAATATCCATCATCAGATTGCAAGGATTATGTTGAACTGTTTTGAAGATAACCACGCCAAACATTTTGCCTTGGCCACCAAGATCACCGGATCTTTCTCTCATAGAACATGTATTGGATATTATTGGAGGAGACCAGGTAATTTGCCTTATCCACCGTTGACTTTGAAATCCTTTCGGCATGTAATACAAATTGCTTGGAACGCAATAGACCAATCTGACGTTTATAAACTTTTAGATTTGATGGAATAAGCTGCTACTAAATGCGTAAATAACCAGGACGTCTCCTGGAACTTATTAGTGAAAAGTAAAAAGCGACTTTATATTATGCTGTCACATGGTATTACTTGTCAATGGTTAAAGGTGTCTGATATACCTACTATTTTAAATTGTAATACTATTTAATTCTGCAATTTACTGTTGAAAATATATGTTAGTTAGTTAGTTCGACTACAAATCGGCAAAATATTTAATCATAATTCAAAGAACAGCAATGGTTTGTTTCTTTTCTTAAAATTAAGATTACTGTTTTGTTGTGAGATATTAGACATTACAGTCCTATGTCCTTTTATGTTAAATAAGCTATATGGGTTGTCCTTTAAAATTTTATAACGCTAATAAATTCATCCTTTATAAATATCTCTTGCATAATGTTATTGTGTTTCATATTCAAATTGAGTTCGCTCTGAATGAACACTTTTAAACTAAGGAAATGATACGAAAAGCTTCTGTCACAGGAAAATAGACCAAAGTATGCAATGAAAAGCAGATTTTCAACGTGTAACGAAACCATTTCATCTCGATACTGGCGATTTGTATCAACCCCTTTTTCGGTATCACATGTAGGAACTAATGTGATTGTGAAACGTTCCATGTGTATGTAATATGTATACATACGGCCAGTTTCGTTTGTTGGGTGTCAAGTGTGTGTCGAGCATAGAGTGCGCGAGGATTTGCAGTGCATTTAACTCCGAATTTTGGTGCGAATTCATTTTGAACTTTAATTAGGTGCAATGTCATGAATACGTATGTCGTTGCCCTTGATGAATACTTTATTGCGTCAGCTTTACCACGTTATGTTCCATATACATATGTTAGACAAGAAATATTGTGTGGTGTACATAGTCATGAAATGCGACGGCTTTATGTTTACTGAAGATTGATCTTAATACAGTTAAGGTCTGATAAAGTTCCTAGCGGTTTTCCAGAAATAGAGTTCTGGGAAGATCCTCTCATTATTAAACTGACATTTTTCGTTTTATATTTATTATCAATGATTATGTTAAAATTTAAAACATTGACATATCTGTACAGCGTCGTATTGCACTTGTCTTCAGTTTTAAAATCGATTTTCTATTGCCGCTGTACGATTTCTTTTTAGCTGAGATATGCAAGTTTGAAACACTGGTGCATGCGTATTAGAGACCTGTCTGAGGTTTTTTAAACTGTTCTAGACAGTTTAAGTTTTTAAACTGTTCTACGCCAAGAACAAATATTCTTCTTAAAGCTCCTTTATTTCATTCCGCTAAGAACTTCAATATTCAATATACATAATCCTGTAATCTCTGTTTTGAGATGTTTTATTTTTCATTGTATTCTATTTTTGATATTGATTTGTAATTAATACTATCACCACCTTATTATACATTATATTTTTGCACTGTATTAATTTTCCGTATTATCCGTATTATCCGTATTATCCATGTTTCTTTTTTTGTATTGCCCCTTGTTGGATTTATTCTGTTGGGTAATAAATAAATATTATTATTATTATTATTATTATTATTATTAAACGTTTTGAACATTCCTTAATAACAAAAACAAATCACAAAGCAAATTGGGTCGCTGACCATAAATCTGCAGTCAGAACCTTAAAATTCAAGTTGTTGGGTCCAATATGACCAGTATTATAAATTCAAAGGTGCACATATCAGGTAAAAGGAATTGTACAGCGGCCATCAGAAATGGATCTTAAAGCTGAGGGTTAGTGCTATAAGTTGCTGTTTTTCTGATATATAAGAAAAGATCCATCCCCTCGCAATGGATTCATAAATTAGGCCAAATTATCAATTTTTTGACCATTTAACCTAAAGTTACTCCAAAGCTTGACGTGCTACACATTTTCCGCTGCCGAATTCGTTTTCAGCGTCAAGAAAATCTATAAAATTCGCTTTCTGGTATTTCTGTGAGTGGCTCTTGCAACACTACGTAATTCATGCAGATCAGAAAAGTACTAGTTTCCGAACTGATTGTCTCACGTGCAATCATATTCATATATTTTCATCAGAATGATGGCACTGGTTTGACAGACAGGTGACTCTTACAATACCTCCTGCTAATGCCACGATATTGCAAGTTAAGCTTACGATGTTTGTTTGTTTTGAGTTCAAGCAATTAAATTGTGTTCACTGGTTTGACTTTCGGTTCATTTCTGATGCAGCGTAGTAGTACGCTCAAATCTATGATCAGAACCTAGTACATAAAATTTACCTTTCTCAAGCATCTTTCTAATATTTCACAGTAATAATAACAACACTTTTTGGAATACTTCTGCACTCTTTTAATATTGTTGGTACAAAAAATAAAGTACGATGCTAGCCATCACTCTTCATTGATATCCAAAAATGCAGCTCCAAAATTGCGTACTGATGATTTATATATTAACATCAGATTGAATCGCTAATTGGTAGACGAACATACAAACATGGCGGCTTACTATACAACCATTGAATATCGATGTACGCTTAAAGTTGAATGGTCTATGGGATTTTGAGAGATCCATGCTTCTCAAATTCAAGTCTAAATGTTACGTGCTTTCTCTTGCTAGGAAATGGTGTTGATTTAGCAATCGCAGATGCAGCGGTGGAGTAGGCCATCGTACGTGTTTTATGTAACCACGCATTGAAATTTCTATGAAGAAAAACTAAGGATCACATACTAGCACTCCAAATTAGCAAATTGAGAAGCTCGGTGTACCCCGCGTAATATCCTTACACTCCTATGACCATCGTGAGCACAAATACTCTTTCATTCAATACATGACTTCATTTTTATTTGCTGACAAACCAAATTGATGAACGTGACTTTGGGCTGTTAATGGCAGATATGAAAACGAGTTGCCTTCATTCCTCGATATACTCTTTATTGTATCCTTTCTAATCAATTCTTACCAACTGATCGTATTGTGGAAATAGAGACGTAGAGGCACACTTTTGAGATGCCGGTAAGATCAATAGATCACCTGATCAACTTTGTACTACCGTTGACACACTGCGATCTATACGGTTGAAAATTTGGGAAACCATTGAACCTTAAAAATTATAAAGTACTGACCTAACACAGCTGAGCAACGGGCATAGGGCCATATTTCTGTTGCTTATAAGTACAAATATATAATAACATTTCTTGGTTACATTTTAATAGTTATTTTAAGCAAAAGTATAGTGTTCCTAAAAGTTTTGTTAAGGTTGATAAGCTTCTTCCGGGTTTTCGGATATTTTCAAAAAACAACTACATTTACAAGCTTTAATCCGTTAACCAAGTAGACATATACTGTAGAATTCCTCTAACCATAGTCTATTTCTGCACAGCTCTCTTTGCATATTAATGTGGTTTCAACATTTAGGTAAAACATAGAGGTATGCATGCTCTCCTAAGATTAACTGTGATAGTTTCTAAATTAACGTCCACATGCGCAGGTGTACATTTATTTCAGACATAATTTACACGACCTAACTGTTAACATAGGACATGTTACCTATAAATTGTAAATGCATAGTAAGCGTTATTAATGCCCCAAAATTAGAGGTTATCCGACGCTTCCTCATTATTTTTACGAGCAAACTCTATATTTAATTTACTAAAAGGGTAATTAAGTCAGAGAAACCGAGTTAATAAATAGATTTGAAGCACATAAAATCTCACAATGGGTGCAATCACATTTCCGTGTTCTAATACCGCTGATAGTATTCCACGAAACGGAGCAACAAAGAGAAAAGTAATAAAATAACAGTACGGTTTTATAGGCGTTACAAAAGATACGACGTCTGCGTTCTCCCCAACTCTGTATTCACATTTGTTAGATTATTTCGATCATGCATTCGGCTTTGTGTGAATTTCTTCTTGCAGGAAATTTCAAGGTTGCCTTTATGGGCGAAGGAGACACATGCGTCGGAGGGTTCACGCAAAATTACACACGCACTTTATGAAGAAGCAGAGAAGATATTTCAAATTCGTGCACATATAAGCCATAATATTGAGGGGAACACGAGTTTATGTCAATAGACACGCATGCAATAGTACCAATAATACATATAAATAAGAAAAGCAACCTTTTTAAATGTATCTACAAACTTTCGGCACAATAGAATCTCTTGCTATTTTGAGATTTTCTACGTACGTACATGAAATAAAAGCACTTCGATATTTTCTGGAATAAATCGAAATTACCCGACAGCCACTATTAGGTAGAAGATACGTAGCTAATAAAGATAATTACACTGCAAGTTTAGTACTCTTATCTTTTCTACTTTAGATACAAAGTCTCAATATGTTGCTACCTTAATGAAAACGCATATTTTATGCAATGTAATTTACTGACGGACTATCAACTGATTAAAAACCCATAAAATTTATCCTCGAAAAGTATATTTGGACATATGATGATTCCCTTATCATTAAGTGTAATTTATGGCAGGTATATCCATTAAATTATACGCTGTACAGCATACTATTAAATGTATGTATACTTTACTTTCGCATAAGGAAGTAAAAAGGAAAGGGAAATGATAATTTCAGACATTAAGCGTGGGGTGAGAAGTAAGAAATCTTCCAATTAGTAGTAAATTTCTATCTCTTGGGGTACCACCACCTCTTTCTAGGTCAAATAAAAGACAAATTTCAAATTTAGAGCTTATATTTCATAACGCTAATTTAATCCTTTTCGTATAAATTTTGCTTGTGGAACATCAGGCTGTATAAGAGAATACATATTTGACGCAAACATGTCTCAAATATCTGATTCGGTTTCGAAGATATTACGAAAAAATTATTACTATATTAATTCTGTCATCTTCGCTTCTATTTGTTGCGATAGCGATATCGAGGAACTAATAACACTTTGTCATTTCCACATTTAATTCTCTACAACGTGGCGTGGAGAGGAAATGTTGTACGAAGTTTCGTTTCCGAGACATCATCAGGTTCATTTCTTAAATGCAAAACCAATCATATATCACGCATATAGATTTCCTACTTATTTTGTTCCGAATACGACGATTTTTCAGCAGAAGTCAAATGGTCGAATCCTTCGTCATCATGTAACAAGTACGTACACAGCATTACAATGCTCTACTTTTCATCCTGTAAAGAAGTGAAATTGACATTGCATCCTTCGTATTTGCCTGAAGTTTTATATAATGGTATACATAAGATCGCTATAACTTGCAGTTCATTTAAGATGAAAGATAATCATTCACTATGGTAGAAAATAACTTATGTTCTTTTGGGACCCAGGTACAAACTTTCTAACTTACTTTTAATAACGTTGTACATGGAATCCAGTCCAGTTAAAGTAAACATATGTGCATACATAGTTACCTACATATAAATCTAAAACACGTGCTAACCTTTTCTGGATGTTATATATTTCTGGCGGCAATAAAAATCACATTTCTTCATCGACACTCACCGCGCCCTTTTGGAACAACTACCGCACCAAGGTTATCGAACCGGTCACAGTTGCCGTATGCTTATTATTTTCGTTTGGTAACAAACGCATTATTCTATTTAATGTTTATTCTATAACATGCGCCCGAGAATTATGTACATTCTCGTACATTGCAGAGAGAGAAATCAGTACGTACTGCCACAGCAACCTGTTTAAACAACCATTTCGAACAATGGTGTTTGAATACAATTTCCAGCGTTATTGGGGTGGGTTATTTGTGTAAGCAAGGAATTATTTTGAGAAACACGTACATACCCACTGTTAAAAGAATATATTGAAATCAATAAGGGTTTTTACAAACAATGGTAGCTAAGTACAATTTGTAATACATGCTTTTATATCTAACATTAAAAAATAATTTTTTGGATTACTGATTTCGACTTCATATTGCAGTAAACTGAGGACTCAACAAGTTTCATATTTTTCTGTTACCGTGTGGACATCTGACCCATCATTCACGTAAGGCGCGTAATAAATCTATAATACATCAGTTGGTCTGGGCAAACAGCGGTAATTACGAAATAACTTACGAGAGCCTACATATACACAGAACTACTCGCAAACAAGCGTATTGACTTGAGTGGGGAGTCGGCAATGCTGTCGTAACTTACTACTAGCTTTTAAAGCTTTTGTTAAAAAAATAATAAAAGAAAAGTCTGGAACGTGACCGATACCGTTACAGTGCGGATAACTCACCTCGTTGGTGAGAAAGATGGAAATTTAGGCCATGCTAAAAAGTTTTTATTTCGTATTTTATGCATTGAAAATTACAGTTTACATATTTATGCTTACTTAAAGCTAATCTTTAGGCTTCGATTATTTGAAAGAGACAAAAAGTAAAATAACATAAAAATTGTTGGAGGTGGACAAATATAAGATATTAAATCTTTTTCCGATTCCTCTTTCCTTTTTAGGTCATTTTTAGATTTTTTCTTTCTAGGTCCTTTTTAGGTTCTGCCTTTTTTCGTAAGCTTCTTTTCGTTTTTGTTTGTTTAAGTTTTCAATACTTTTCAGATATTCTTCGGTTTGTTAGAACTTGCCCTTTGTCGTTTATTTTTCGTCTTTTCCTAGTTCTGGGCCCAGTATGCTTAATTTTGTTCAGTAATAAGTTTTAAAATTAGCGAGATAGTTGAAGGCTTTCATACAGCTCGAATGGTACCACCTGTGAATCAGTTTCCAATAACGATGCTAGTTCTCTACCACAATTAGGGCAATTAAACAAGACTGGTTGAAATGATAGTTATATTTTCAGAACGTTTACAAACGTTTTGGGAACACCTTCGTCAGTGTAAATAGAACTATTTTCAACCATTCTTGTTTAATTGACCTAATTGTGGTAGAGAACTTTCATATAAGATAAGTATACAAAGGGTCACGAAAAATATATGCATTTAATAATGATGGTGAAACACATTCTATGTTTTCAACACTATATTTCATTTTCCTGTGAGATCGTTCTTCTTCATTTGTTAAAATAGCTTTTCTTTCTCGCCTACTTGAATTTAAATGGTGAATTTTTCACAATAGTAAAGATTTGTCTATGTTACAGTTAGCAGCAGCTGCCCTGTATGATAATTCACCATTTTTCACTCTGTCTAATGTTTCTGCTAATTTGATATCACTGTACGTTTTAGTTTTTTTGACGTAATTTCGAGGGATTTGATAATATAGTGTCTTACCTTTACCCTCAGCACTGTCTCATCTTTTCCCTAAGGAGCGTCTTATTCCCCTCCTATTTCCCACAAAAACAAAACGTCCTTAAAAGTGGCTATCCAGTTAGAAACCAAAACTACATCCTCCATGAGAGAAACAGATCAAAACGTTCGTTGACTGGGACGCAAAGATTTCGCGTCGATTTTTTGCCGGTATTTGTAAAATGCTATAAAACACTTCTTTGATTGAGATTTTATGGTATATAATTTTTTGTCTTATAAAATTAATAATAAATTACCGGGTATGTCGTTCAGTTAGTTTATTTATTTCGTGGTATAAGAAGGCTACCTTATTTTTACCCAAAATATTGGCCATTTTGTTTTTAACTCGCTTGACTCTGCCGAATGCAGTAATAGGTTATGAACATGCTTGTCCTATTGCTAGCGTAACACGTGTCACCAAAATTATTTAAATAATGGTGTGGTGGAGAGTTTACCGCTATGATATAGTGTCAGTAAATACGCCACAGTGCTTGCAAACACATTGACGTTGCTTAGATTTATAATTCACATTTGATCATCTCCTGATGATGCTAACTTGGTTAGCGAAACGCGCGTCGAGAGACATGCAATATTTGTTTGGTGATAGTGGAAATTTGTGCATTGACTTTGTCAGTGTGTTTGCCTTATTCTATTAAACTCAAAAATATTAAAGTGGTTTTATGTATTTATGGAGGATGATATATGGCGTTATGTTAAAGTTTCCTTGAAAATCATAGTTATCTTGGCCTTAACAATCTATAATATTAAACACAAAATCTGTAAAATACTAACGATTGATACGAATTTATTTCAGTTTTGCGAAGTTATGCTGAAGGATGGATAGTTATAACATAATACATACTATTATTAATAACTTTATAAATCAATCATTGCTACAAGTATATTTGCGAAATCAAATTTAGAGACGATGTCCATCTATAATAATTGGTTTATTAAATTTTTACAGGTACAGTTAATTATTAAATAAAACGCTTAAAATTGTTTTGAGTCCAGATGTTAATTTTTCTAGTAACGCTTTCGATTAGTTTCTATTACAATAAACCGACCGTATAGAGTTAGTTGTTAACCTATTTCAAAGCATTGCATTTGAGCAACTAAAAACCCGGACAGCACAACATAAGGGGTTGGAAGCAAATAAAAAACGTCACTTACACCCTCCATTTCGAAAATTTTACGTAGTTACATGGTGTGCAAGAACAGCCAACCACTAATCAGCAAGAGAGGATCGTTAAAGTTTTACTAGCTGGATAAGTTAAGGGTAGCAGTAGAGATAAGATAAGCAGGGTCCCCGCAGGATTTCTTGATGAGGTCATACAAATCCTTCTCTTGAAAGCTCTCTAAACGTGAAGTATCCTACATCACGATGTTATAACCACCACTGTCTAAGTGGAACGTCGCAGCGATTTCATTTTTAGGGATACACGCTCGTATTAGTCCTAATGAGAACGTACCGTACCTACAAACTCATTTCTTCGCTGGCAAATTACGTTTCGGACCCGTAAAAACAGTTTCTTGGTACGTATAAATGTTATAACCAATTATTTTTATATCTGGGTATGTATAATAGCATAATGTATATAGCATAATAAAATTCAAACTAACATATTCGGAGACAAATGTGCCGCATGTTGCTACTTTTCCGAAGTAAATAGTTGTAGGTATACGTTATATAAGTATTAAGTGGAGGTAGTGCCTGCTATTCATATGAGGTTTATTATTACTCCAAAACGTAGCCCTCTCGCTGCCAATTTAACTCTGCTTAGTACTTTAGTACATCCGGACGTCGAGAAAACTTATTGGTTTCAAGTTAGGTAGGGAACAAGCTAATTTTGATGGGAGCGAATTCTAAAGAAGGCAGGGCTGTAGGTGGGGCTGTTTCTACTCATTACAATGGCATGTTGTTTATTATTTATTATTATAAAAGTCGCCATGATGTCGAGTCCATTCGCAATTTTCATTTCCACAAATAATACAATCGGAGGTAAGATTTGAAATATCCCAAAAA
The DNA here is from genome assembly GCA_038088585.1 of Chrysina gloriosa. Classification (NCBI taxonomy): domain Eukaryota; kingdom Metazoa; phylum Arthropoda; class Insecta; order Coleoptera; family Scarabaeidae; genus Chrysina; species Chrysina gloriosa. The sequence continues at coordinate 66,692,625 of CM076088.1, forward strand.
CTAATTGAAAAACAAAACAAAAGACAAATTTTGGAAATATAGTTCCGCTCTTACTATTAATTATTAATAATTTCCCAATTTATTTGAATAAATTTCAATGAACATGTTACTTTCACATTTGTATATATTAAGTTATTTCAAACTAATTAGATTTGTACTATATTATTGGCAAGGCACAGTAAAACTAGCGAAATAGTTGAAAAGTATTACTTTATATTTATATGTATAACAATATAACGGTAACGAAGCCTTTATTTCAAGAACAGTTACATGTTGTCAATACAATTCCTCTATTCATAAGCTGAAACCTTAGTATTATATTGTAATTTCATATTTTACAGCGCAATTCCGTAGAGCTTTTTCCAGTTTCCATACAATGAAAGTTTAGTTGTTCTTTTTAGATAACCATTAATTACCAGATGTACAAGTATGAAATGCGGATTTCAGACAACAGATGCGCACCAATGCAGCTTATGCTATAAAAATTTGACACTGCGCCATTTTGTTGTGTCATCAACAAGTGTCAGACGCGCACGAGTGATAAATTTGAAAAGTGTTTGCATAGTGTTGTTTTATTGTGTTCAATATGTCGAAATTTATACCGAAGAAAGAGCATACGCGGACAGCATTAATCTTTTGTTTTCATTTGAAGAAAACTGCCGCTGAATCATGCCGATTACTTCAAGAATTTTTGTGGTGAACATGCTCCATCGCAAGATACATGTGAATCATGGTTTCGGGGTTACAAAAGTGGTGACTTCGATGTTGCAGAAAAGGAACGTGGAAAATCGCCAAAAAAATATGTAAAAATAGATGTGGGGTTGCAAACTTTGTTGGACGAAGATAATTCGTAAACAAGCTGTTTCCAATCGGCTGTGAGAGATGGGAAAGATTCAGAAGATAGAAGATACACGGGTACCACATGAGTTGAACGACAGGCAATTGGAAAAGCACAAACATGCATGAGATATTTTGTAAAAGAAAACCGTGGTACGCCTGGGTGTACCCAGGCGTACCACGTCGGCGTATAAGATCGAATCGTTTTGGCAGAAAGACGATGCTCTGGTTTGGTGGAATCAGAGGGGCATTGTCTATTATGAGCTGTTAAAACCTGGACAAACAGTTAATACTAGACGTTATCAAAACTTACTAATACCTTAATCATTTCGTGTTAATTAAGTTTCAGGCTACCTATACCAGCTTCAAAGTCAAATTTATAGCTTACATTTTACAACGGTAATTCAACCGTTTTTGTAAAATCTTCGTTCGTGAAATACAATGCTGTATAACCAAAATATCCGTATTTAACTAGGCTTGTTATAACTAAAGCAGAACCATTATATTTTTATCGTAGAATAGTATTTAATAGTCGCAGCGGTTGTCTAACTCCATGGGATACATCAATGCGATCCCAGCTGTGAAAGTAAACAAAAACACGTCGTATCAAAAGAAACACTTCTCTGTGCTTGGCTCAGATTTTACTAGAATTTATATTTCTTTGTGTAAATTGCAAACATCTATCTTTATTTCACACACGTCCTTCGATGCATATTGTAGTATATTAATATTCACATGGTTAATTGCCATTAAGTAATATATCATTAATTACAGTTCAATATATTTAAATTTACAGTAAATGTTGGAGTTTTGGATGTTCATGTTCAAATGACATTTGGTTTAGTTTTGGGTCCTATTTATACTTTTTCGATACCACGCACGCCACCTTTTAAGCATTTAATTACCCTGCTGGTGTTGGCTTCTTTTTTAAGTCCAGCTAGAGATGTTTAATGAGAGAAAGAAATGTAACTAGAAATAAAATCAATTATTATAAAAAAGTATCGATTAAAAGATAAAGAGCAATGTAACCATTTAAACACACACATTCAACACTTTCACATCACCAGAATTCCTAATAACCATTGGATATAAAAAAACAAAATTACCTGGGCATAAACAATATAGATATCTATGACAACGTCACGCCATGATGAAATGTTATCCATGGTAAATAGTAAACAGCTAGTTATTTGGACAACGGAGACATAAAGTAGTGTAGTCCTGGTGTCCGAAAAAATTAGGGTATGTTTGGTGGACAACGAGAAGTAATAAGAAACAAGAGTAATTAAAAAATACGATTTTACTGCGTTGAAGGTGGATTGAAATAGAAGCTTCAACTATATTTGGACCAAAAGGGTTTTAAAGGAAGTAACCATTAAATAAAAGAGCTTCACCATACCAAAGACGGAAGAATTTAAGAGAGGGAATCCATCAAAAATAGAGCTGCACCGAAGAAAGAATTTAAAAGGGTATCCAACTACATACTGATACACACACAACACAATAGGTAATTATTTTCCATTTATGTCATATATTTCTAAAGCCACAATATTTCCCTCACTACTACTTGTCTCTGTGTCCCCATCATGACGTGTCTTCGGCATTTTGAAATTCTATTAATAAAATGAAATGAAATTAATTAAAAAATCAAATTTAAATGAACTATGTTTAAGGTCGCCCCACCCTTTGGAAGCCAAATTTGTACTGAGAATTTAGATAATTTTATTAACAAGATTGCACCAGCTTAGTGATCAGATATATGAGAAATTTTGCCTAAAGTCATAATTTGATATTGTGAACAATTTTTCTCAATAATAGCGTGCCATATTCAAATATTCATATAGACTTCGACAGAAAATATATTTTTCTTAATTATCGTAACGACCTTGATTTTTAAATGTAAATGCATCCCAAAACATGAAACTTAAATTCAAAAATTTTTGTTCAATTATACCTATAATGAAATCAATCCGGGGACATACTGTATATAGTGTGTCTCAAATCAGCAAGGACACCACAATCTTCCAAGCGGAACTATACGCAATCTTGGAAACTGTAGGAATCCTATCCGAAAGGAGACACATGGGAATACGAATCAAAATATTCTCGGATAGCCAATCAGTTCTTAAGGCCCTAAGCAGTTGTACAATTACGTCCAAAATATTATTGGAATGTCACAACATGCTTAACGACCTGGCTACTCAGAACCAGATTACTCTGGTCTGGGTGCCAGGACATGAGGGGCACGGAAGAAATGAGATGGCAGACATCTACGCAAAAAAATGGGCTGAGAGGAACTTTACTGGACCTATCCCACCTTTTGGATTTAATAAAGGTCTCCTTAAACGGGAGATAAAGAAATAGACAGCATCCATAACAACAAAACACTGGAATGGTACCAGCGGGCTGGAACATTCCAAAAAGTTTCTGAGCTACGACGCTAGGAGGGCGGACCCCGCCCTAAAACTGGACAGGGGAAGTTTAAAGACACTGACGGGGGCACTCACGGCCCACTATACCTGCAACAAGCACTACACAAAATGGGCTTATCCAACACGGGCACTTGCAGATTCTGCGGTGAAGAAGAGGAGTCAATGGAACACTTGATCACTAACTGTGGGGCACTAGGCCACAGGAGATACAGAATACTACATGCATATACGCTGAGTGAAGAGGACCTATTAACACTCCCTTTGAAGGAGCTGATCCTGTTCCTAGACGTATTAAATAAATAAAAACAAGGGGAAGCACGATAGATCAACGTGGTCGCAGTGCAAAGGGCCACTTTGGGCCAGACCCCACTCCATTACATTACATTACATTACATGTCTCACATCGAGTGGGATAGCACGATATGTTTTGTAGCTTTATATGCTGATTGAAAATCTGTTTGGGACAGGTGAGAATGCCGAACTCAGAAGTTAAAAAAAAACGAAAACTGTGATTTTCTTGTATATCAAATATAATAATATAAAAAAGTTTCAGCTGAAACTTACTGTTTTTAATAAGACCAATCTAAAATTGGTATCAAACAAACATTCAGGGTGACTCCTTTTGAGGTACTCGTATCAACTTCCTTCAGTTAAATGGACGCCATATTGGATTTTAGGTTACTAAATAGAATATTTATTCTCTTTCTAACGATGTAAGATAACATAGGAAGGAATAAACGATACCAGTACAATTATCTTGTCATTACATTTTAATCAAGTAGCATTTGATATAACATGTATTTAACAGAGATTATGGATGCTGATTGCTTTCGGAATATAAGCGGACACTGTATAAGTATTTAATGGACGTTTACTTAAGGGTTAATCTTTTTAGTATAAAATCAATGCTTTATAAAAAACGTCATACCATTACTGTGAATTCGCAATTAGATCTTCAACATTTAAAACGTTTCCAGTACCAGTCAATAAAAATAAATATGTCAGTCTATAGATGGTCTAAATCCTGGTAGAGGTTTTATACGGCCGTGTTGATGCTTTTTAAGTATCATTAACAGTCAAACGGATGTATTCCTCTTATTGCTGTTTCTGTGTGAGAAAATGAAAGATCGGACTGGTTTTATTTTTTAGCAAGGTGATTACCTAGGGTATATCAGATGTAACCTTATAGAACGTGGGAAAAATACTACATACATACAGAACTACGATAAAGATGCATAAATCCAAAATGCAACCCAAAGAAATGAAAATAAAGTTAAATTTAGCATTTTTTAACTAGGCAATGGATTTACTAGTATCCAGATGAGAATCAAGCAAAAGAAGTAGATGGTGCTAAAGAAAATCGAAAAGCATGTACGAAAGAGGAGGTTTGGAACAAATATCTAGCTTGCATTCCAAACTGTATGCTAATCGGTTATTTATTAGAAAGACAATAGACTTAGCAATACGTCGCGCCAAATAGCTATTCCTAGCCTTTTAGTTCCTAAATATGAAAACAGTGCAGTCCTGATAATGTAAACACAAAGAAGCAGCGGCTGTTCAAATTATCGTGTATGTTCAAATTAATTAGCTCCATTTTGATATGACCATTTAAAAGGACTAATATGTTTGAAAAGAATATTAATTACTAATTTAAAATTTCGTGAAAATTTGATAAAGTTATTTATATATTTTCTCTATTTTATAGAAATCTTCTTCCTATATGTTTCTACATACCAAATTAAATAGTTATCGAATCAAATAACTGCACCAAAGTACTAGAATCTTTATCGTTCCGAATCGCCAACAACTGCGAAAATTTATTGAAGCAGTTACAAACAACGAAACCATTCCTTTCATTTCTCATAATTCGTCGAAAACACTCCAAGCTGCAAATAGAATTATTTATGCAAATCTTGTGATCCCGGAAGGTAAAATCTTACGTCTTAAACTTCAGCAGAACAAAAGCAGTTGTTAAAGAATACACTTTCTTATTAATATTTATGCGTACATATTTGCATACGAATAACACCTCTGGCAACATGTAAAAAATGAATGTTCAACCTTGCATTAAAACCGGGTCAGTATAATAGGAAGGAGCACGTTCGCGTAATAATTATGTGTATACAATACATAAAAAACAGAAACACAACTGACAATAGATAACAAGAATATAACAATGAAATCATGTAATATTGGTAAGATCATTAAAAGCAATGGATGAAACCACGCGTTCAATGAACACGACTTCAATGGTATATTTATGCAAATATTATTGCACTTTTGTGCATCCTCGTTCCTAATGCAACAACTGTTTCTATTTTTAGTGAAAGAGGGTTAGATGTATATACGTAAGTATACAGTCCTAAGAACATGAAATCATGTAAAATCCCTTAGAAAAGTCTTTCAAAAAATAACTCCAATTTTGCTTCTGATGTTTCTCTCGTTATTTTTGATATTTCCTTTAAACACTTTGAAGTTTTCTCAACCTGTCGCAATATGTTGATGCCTCGTGCCAAATTTCATTCCATTAAAACAATTTAGAACTAACAAAAATTGGAGTACTATAAGTTTTGTGCCTGTTAGTAACATCTTCTTTTGTCCACTTTTGTGTTTCCAAATTTATAAAAACTTAGTTGTTAGTTACGCCAGTTCTTAAACAATTGACAACTACCAGTCAATTGCAGTATTAAGTGATATTGCTAAGTTTTTCTAATCCTAATTTTCCGTTGTTTGTATTACTGTACTATAGGTCATATAATTGATCTTAACCAAATACTTCAAGCCATTGGGAAATTACCCCAGTGTACTCCAGTTGGAAGTTCACGATATAGAAACGTGTGCCGGCATAAATCTTAGAAAAGCTACAGGAACTAGGAGGCTGCCCTTTTTACTGATGGCCACGTAACCATTCAGGTGTTGAATTTACCGACCATGAACCCAAAGACACGGAAAAGTAAATGCTTTGTGTAACTTCAACAAGTCGTTGCGATGAGCACCATATTACGTTCAAATAAAAGGTAATGAAGCCACTGATAAATTAGAGAAGTATGGGTGATCATCACCATTTATATGACCCGAGCCCTCTTGCGAACTTATGTGAGTACTTTCTTGGTGAAATGGTATTGGTGTTAAAATTTTAATATCTAAGCCTGTTTCTGAGCAGAATAGAACATGCCCTACTCATCTGGACGTCTTATTTTGTTCACTTACTTGGCTTTCTATCGTAACGTTCACTAGTATTCGTTTCTTGCAAAGATATGGATATTCGTATATTCTCTTCGTTGTCAAAATTAGAAGCGCACGGGATGTGGAAGATGATTACGGGTTCCCTCTTCAACAATGTGTAGAACTCCTGGTTTGTTATTTAATGTAACAATGATTCCTTGATGTAATTAGCTCATTTGCATACCTTTCTCCTGCTTTTCTGGTTGTTGGTTTTCATTTGAGCTTAATTTTGTTATACCTTCTATTCTATGTTTTCTTCTCATTCTTTAAGATAAAAATAACCAATGAAGGAGAGGTATTGTTTGTGTTGGGATAGGGCAATAAATAAAGATCAATTTTTTATTTTAATCAACTTTGCACAAGGAAGAAATACGACCGTTTGCAAGAGATGACGTATGCAGACTTGCTGAACGCATCGACATATCTCACATCTCACATTTACCCATACTTTCAGGTCAGTTTATGTTTTCCTTTTAAGTACGTGATTTACGACGGAGGTATGTGTTTAGGTATCAATTCATTTTTGACGTGTGTGCGACGTTTCGACTCGCATTCTTTCATGGGAGTACAATTCCACTTGAGTTTTCTAACAGTTTGTACCATATCACACGTTAATAGACATTCATGGAGTGATAATGCAGTACGTGGATTAAACTTTGAGTCAATAAATAGTTCAAAAGGGATACCGATATGACCAGTATTCTGGCGAAATCTTTTATAAGAGACCTAGGATAAGACCGAATGTCGAGGTATATAAAAACCGTATTTCTTTCAATTTCAACAGATGGAACTTAACTGAGAAATAAAAGATCACAATGAGAAAATTGAAATGAGTTCTAAGAATAATATGTGTTAGAAGATTGGATAGTAGGACAATTGGAAGTAACAAAGGAAGGAATTAAGGCGAGGTTAAACGTGGGGTAAATAATTATCAATTGCACAGAAATAGTTAAGTGGAGTCCTGTAGTGAAGTTGTATATAGACCTCACCACCTCCTTCGATATTCAAGAATACAAAAAGGTAGAAGCTTAACAAGAAAATATGCACTTGTAAGTATAAGGCGTAATAGCACGTATATCTGTTTAGAGCATCCGTTAAGTAATGAGTACGAACTGTAATAAACAAAATCTTGACTTGATAATTAACTAACTAATCCTAAAACCTCTTTACCCTTTCGAATGTAAGGGGATAACTTGGAGCTGTCAAACTGTCATTCTATTTCCCTTTCCAGGAATCTTTCCAATTTTTTCTTGTGTTCTTCCACGGATTTCTCTCCATTTTATACTTAATTTTTCAGTTGCTGTCTTTATTTCTTCTGCCCAGTTCTTTCTTGGTCTTCCTCTCCTTCTTCTCCTCGATACTCGTGCCTCGTACCATATTCCTCTTATTCATTCTCAAAATATGTCCTATCCATCTCAACTGACTCTCCTCTACTGCGATTTATATAGATTTAACTTTCTAGTTTTCCCTAATAATGTCATTTCTGATTCTATTCAGTCTCGTCTTACCTTTATTTTCTCAGAAACCGCATTTACATGCTTTGTAACTTGCTTCTTTGGTTCTTCGTTGTTTTAATGCCATTGGAAAGCCCTCCGGTTGCTCCTGTTCTTGCCATGATTTCTCCATCCAAGCTTCCGTCTATCATCACCACTGCCCCCCAACTATTTAAAACTATTTACCTGTTCTGGCTTTTTCTTCCTGCTGGCAAATCTCGCATCTTTCGTCATTCGTGCTTAGAATCATTGTCTTCGGTTCTTCTACGTTACACTCTCGAGACTCTCATTGTATATTCTTACATTTTCATTCAATATCTTTTCGTTTTGTGTGATTAGCACTATATTCTCAGCATGTATAATCTCCGATATTCCATTTTCCCATTTTTGTTTATATTCCAGAATCCCACCTTGCATTGCTTTATCTGTCTTTTCACGGCTTTTATGCCCTCATTTAGAACTGAAACAAACAGCAGCGGGCTCAGTACGCATCCCCGCCTTATTCCTTTTGTGGTTTCAAATCTCTGTGATTGTACGTGCTTTATTCTAAAAATTGCTGTTTTTGTATGTAGGCACTTATTCCGCTTATCGTTCCCTCGTCGATTCTTCTTTTCTTTAAAATCTTCCGTAAGACTTCTTCCTGTACTTTGTCAAAGCCCTTTTGCAGATGCATGAAACATAAGTGAGCCTCCCTTGTCATATTTTTCACTTACTTATCTAATTATAAAATTAGCGTCTGTCACTTCTCTGTTTGCTCTGAGGCCATATTGTGTATCCTCTGAAGTTTCCTGTACCCTTGTTCTACTTGCCATTACTCTGGTATGACTGGTATGACATCCTTTGGCATTGAGTACAAGTTTTCATTTGCTATCGATAGCATTGAAACTACAAGGAATAAATTTTTATTAGACCCAGTGATCATACCTGGGAATCCATACGATTGGTGGCAATGGTTCGTTACATCGCATGATCGACATTTGATATTCAGACTTGCATATCCCAAGTAATAGGAATCATACGGCGGCAATCAGAAACTGATTGTAAAACTAAAGGCTACTGTACCCTCGTAAGACTTTGTAATTAGAACAGTATTTTTCATTTTCATCAGTTGTGCTCCATAGCCTCAAAAAATAGGATTTAAACACTGTCTGCTTTTTTAAAGTATGATCCAAATAGGCTTTCATTGTAACCAATGAGCGTTTATATTTAAGAAGATTCGAAGTATGCATTGAAGTGCTCACAGGATCGTTTTCTTTCTGGTAGCTACATATGTAATTTGAGTGTAACTATGTGATATAAAATTTCATTTCAATTCCAATCATGATGGATATTTTACAAAAGGAATACAGTTGCTGTACTTAAATATATTCTAAAGAGATCTCAATCGGTCACCATCTGCAAGAAATGTATCTCAACTGCGTACGGTATGAGTTTGCGTTTAGCGACATATACATACATAAGCATGTATATATTTATTCAAATACACCTCTTCCCACGTAGCGCTGTTTATTGTTTTCGCGCTAGAGAAGCCACTGTAATTTATACGATCTTCAGTTACCCATTACCATAGATCGGCAATAAATAAAGCTGATAAATTTTAGAATTTTACCGTTTCGACTTTCATTTTACGGCTGAGTTATCAATTTTCGCAACGAGTTGTCAATGCGTTTGGATTCTAATCAGGTTTTATGAACTGGACAAAAGATGATACCGTCGCATGGTGGACGGCGATAAAAATGGCGCGTTATTTACGCTACCGGTGACCCATTTTATGACGCGATTTCTTTTAGCGTATATTCACTAATGAGCTATAAAACGCCAGATATGTGGTTTCTTGAACAATTGACCAGATGTATTAAATTTTTCGATTTTATGTCATCCTTAGGTTTATAGGCGCTCGGTATAAAATACTGCGTCACCCTAACTTCTATAAAATGTTTAATATAGGAAAGATTGCGATGCATACATAGTATGCAAGAATTCTAGTCGTACATACAAGTTTCTTATTCCAATATTTTTTGCATTTGAATTGTTGGAAAACGTATTTCTATTTATATATCGTTCGTAAGTTTTATTCAATGTCAGAAATCTGTACCCTGTACTCATTTTCTACGCTCGGGAAGACAAAAGTTCCTGACGATTTCTTATTCAGGTAGGAGACCTCGTATTCATATTCCAAAACAAATTTTACCAACATAGTGTTGAATGCTCATGTTCTTATCAAATTTAACTATGATAAAATTCCCTTCTTTTAAATTGTCTGGTTTTGACTGGGTAGGTGTCATGTTATTCTCAGAAGTAGTCTGATGGTGTATGTTTAGTTTCAAAATCATCATAAGGGATTGTAGAATCACTTTCTGTTTTACACAATTTTACTTTTCTCGGTTTCTGTGCACAAACCTAACCGCTTTATGACTTCTTTGAGTTATTTTGCGTGTTTCTTTATATTTGACAATTTTGGGTCTTTCTTTTCTTTCCTCTTCAGAGCTATTAATTAGTAATTTTTGGGCAATAACCTAAAAGATTCTGATGTTATGGGGAAATCCGCTAGTGGCTACTGGTGAGCCACTGCTCCAATTTTATATATCGATAAAACCTTTCCACAATGATACATATGCCAGACATTGAAGGTCACTAAAGAGTGTTACATCCAATGGTTGCAATTTGTAGAATATGTGGAATGGGAAATCCAAGTTCGCGTGAGTAACTGATAGCTTCTATCGAAACATGGTACTCGTGGTTGTTGCAAACTAGCGAGATTGGTGTATTTTTGTGCTGTTCATGTGTTTCTGTATATGTTTTACCACCTTCAAAAAGAGATTATTACGTATCTAAGCAGTTACAGAAGTTACGTCCAAACTAGCTTCTGGTGCCTCTGACAGACAGTGATTCTTATAATGGACTCTTGGAAATACGAAAATGGACGGAATTGTAGTTCCAATGGCTGTTATAATATCCATAAATTTTAAAAGTTTACCTTATTCGGCACGCACGATTTGACCGAGTTGTCATTGGATTTTCTCCAATCAGAACTTTAGGCGTCCTGAGAACCGTAGTAATACCTGTCTCGTCAAAATTTAGTATACAATGAACAGTAAACTTGTGTCTTTTTAATAGATCTTCAAGATTTTGGTTAAATTCGGATACAGCACTTTAATTAAAAGAAAATGATCTCACGACACAGGTAATTTTTGATTTCCTTGCTGCTTTTTATTTCTAATGCGAAATTCAAAAACCAATCTGCACCATCACATTGTGTCATATCCCAAGATGAGCCGTAGCGAAAATACAACTTCTTGGCAAACTCAGAAGCAAACTTCCTTACCTGAATCAAAGTCAAGCCGTAATGCATTTTACCGCGGTTTATAACGTAATCGTTGAGTTGTTTTCTTAAGTTGCTGTGAACACTTTAGGTGCGCAATATTTCGATGAATGTTTCCGTTTCCTCTTCTTATTTCAGGAATTTTCTCCTTTCCTTCTGTTCTATATTGTAGAGTTGCCGCTTTTAAATGATGTAGGTATCAGCTTTTCTTATTGACAGCCGTTCCTTGAGCGCGTTTGTTATCCCATAACTTATGGGTGTTTCATCGATATAGATCTTTTCCTTTTCCTTATATCATTGAACCATTTTCACTAGATGAAAAAAAAAACTATCTATAATATACCAAACGGGGAATATTGATCAATGTGCCCCGAAAGTGTTGTATGAGTCTGCTCCACATCACCATATTTGAAAACAAAACAAAGTAATTTAAAATTCAATATTTAGTAAAATATAAGGCGTTGCTTACTTCTGATGCGAATTCCAGCAAAAACACGAGAAATAACGTTTTAGGCTGACTTTAAAAAATTTGCAACACAAAATCAGTTTGAACCGACTGACAATTACGTGGTCACAGAATGCGCCACACCAATATATAAAATTTTATTTAGAACAGACTTGCACAATTCAAATATAAGGAAGGAAAAATTAATTACGCCTCCGACACATAGTACGTATCAAACGTAAAGAAACCTCAATAATTAATTTCAGGCGTGTCGTTCGTAGATATTTGCCGTTTGGCCTTTGAAGGTCTTTCATATGTATGTGTAAACACTTTCTTTCTTTTTTCCTTCACGCCGTATATTGATTACATCTTTTTACTATTATTTTGATTATTATGCCCAATATTATTGTTTGTTTAATTTCATTTGAGGATCGGGGGTCATTGCGGTCAGGTAAGGGTTAAGCTTTAAGCAACCTTTTAGTTTTACTATTATTTCTAATTTACGCGAAGGGTAGATGGTAGAGAAAGGGTTAGCATATTGCTACGCTATCCATCTGATGTCTCACCTTCTGGTTTCCCAACATCAACATCACGAGTGTAAGTTTTAGTTCTATTTATTATCCTTTCTATTCCTACTTGTTATTACTACTGCCACTTTATTTGTGTATTAAGTTTTTCTTATTTTTACCCTATGCTAAGATGAACTTGGAAATAAAGACATAAATATTATTTTTATTAGCATTACATGCAAAACAACTGCTTTATTCTATTTGCCAATCAGGCCCGTCTTCTTTCTCTTTCGTTTTCCACTTCGTTGGTTCAGCTTAAATGAAAAATATGCTTCCTTGGAGGTACAAAAGGCGATTATTTCATCCCTCCCTTTAATAAATTACCATTCTAATAGGGCGGAGCAAACCATACATATAAGGTTTCACTCCATACGGGGCCATTTAAAACGGTAGACCTGTCCGCCATATCAATCTTAAAATTATGACATCACAATGCTTTGAAGATATGTTGGTGCCCCTTTGGTATGGTAATTATTTGTTTGCAGGAGAGAACTAAAGAGTGCGTACCTAATGTTAAAATATTAGAACTCAGCTGTTGACGTTTTTTTGATAAACACAGTTGTCACTCGAATTCGGCACGTCAACGTATTTTTAACTATTAGAGTTTGAATTTTAGAATTAAAATACTCTGCATATTCTAGATTGAACGTACGATTGTTGAGAGCACTTTAATATGTTTTCTATCACCTAACACTGACATCGGTTTGTAATCTTAAATTCTGTACGTTACATTGTTGTTCCCTTTAGCTCAGAGTTAAGATTGGAATGAAGGGGATAAGGTGTGTAGCGTGCGCTTACCTGAAATTGATATTGACTCTATAGAGCACTAATAAATATCTTCCTAATCTGTTACCGGGTAATAAAAACCACCAGCTTCATGCCCGGCATATCACATATGCATTCCGAGCTCCGACTCCAAAGCAGAATATTTAAACCCTTTGCGCCTCTTGAGAGTATTCTAAATTTAATAGCAATAACCCAGGTTTGCTGATTCTTATTAAATATTGCGGTAAACTATTTTTAAATTGCCCTATAATAGAATTTAATGAATCAGCATTGACAATGTAGTGAAATTGATAAATGGATAAATGCTACTAACTACACTATATTTTTGTAAAGGAACAAAATATATATATATATATATATATAAATTAATTCATATGTCAATTTTATTTACCACAGCACAGATATCAATACTCGGACGCTAAGCTTACACATTCCTTATATTTGCCCGAGCTGTAAATCGAAGATGTTAAAGGATGGACATAAAGATGCAAATTGTGCTAAACATTCTGCACTTTGCTTTACTAAATATTTTGCAGTTTATTGAGAGCATCGCGGTTGTGGTGGGACGGAACTTACAAAGAAGCAGAAGGACAAATTTCAAATAAGCAGATGTCCTTGGAATGTGTGACAATTTAACATTCACGTTCTAAATGTTTCTGTATATAATTACAATATTTGAATTTACTGTAAGTTGGTGCTTACTTTATATTATAAGTTAAATCCTCATGAACGGATGAATGTTTATGACATAAGAAACATTGAATATAGAATCGTATACGTGAACCTTTATAAATACTACATATTGATAATACCTACTAAAGGTAAAGTAAATGATATAAACACCAATGTTAAAGACTTTCAACTGCAAATAACAATAAAATCCGTTTAATTTTTTGAAAATTATTAAATGCGCCTTTATATTGTTTGTTGCTTTATGGTAACAAAAATTAGATTTTACAATTAAGGAGAGTACTCCTAATTCTTACCATTCATTTGTGAAGAGAAATCTGCCTCTCATCTTTTCAAGAACCTTGTTGTACCACTTCTGGAATAATATTATTTGTAGCTGTTATGGTGCAGTTCATGTAATGCGTGTAAACGCACACTGAAAACCTTATTTTATAAATATCCGAACATGAAGAAATCGAATGGTGATAAATCTGGTGATCTAGTACGTCACCCATTAGTTCCTATTAGTCGATTTTTGAATAACTGGTCTCGGTATTGCAGGATATCGGTAGTTGTTTCTGACGTTGTTTCGTCTTTCAATTCATCATCATGCAATTGATTGATAAAAGGAGCTAAAATTGGTCGTGGATAGGTGGCAGCATCAGTTCTTGTGGATATAATAGTATCTCTGTACAAGCATGAGAATTCTCTGCACTTCATATTCCACGTTCCCGAGAATTTATACATTCACCAATATGGAGCCATACCTTATACCTAGAATATCATTATCTATGTCATATTATTGTTTATGTTTTGTTTTTGTATCACTTCAGACGCTGTTTATGGTAATTCTGTCACCCTAAAATAACGACAAACATTAAACGAAAGAATAGGTAACAATTTAACACATCTTAACCTTCCTATACTCACGTTAAAATATGAAACACGTATACTCTACTATATAAGTCGGTCTCACAGACCGTATGCGCGAGTACAGGAAGGTTAAGAACACTGACAAACTCAAGTTCACTTTTTGCGTGTTTCTTTGATAAAGTATGGCCACTCTTATAGTATTTTCCTCACTAATTCTGAATCTGCTTTCCAAATTTGTTTTTGAGTAACGCACGTTTAAAATGTTGTAAAACGTATAGTTTTCACATTTGCCTATACCTTAAAATAGCTTAAATTCTTTATATTAATGGCAGGTCAAAGGCTATTTTTCCATGATTTTCTTCTGACTTTTTCAGCAGGAATATATCTTTTAATGTCCAATAGTTATCGGCCAGCTACATGCCTTGATAACTCCATTCCATGATGCATATGTCCTGGTGGATTTGCTCACCGTGCTTGTCGCTGGCGTCACTTAGGTTTTCCCGGAAAAGAAACTAAATGTGAATGGAGAATATGCATCTGCAGTGACACATTGCAACCAAGAGTTTTATAGTGCTGAAATAATTCCTCCACAAGGTTATTATAGTTGTCCGCCTTGTTGTTTCCAAGAAAGCACTGTACTACTTTCTTGAATGACTGGTCTTTCTTGCTCATTTAGGGTGGCATCCAACTCAGGATCGTTAATTAATTCTTAGATTCGGGAACCAACAAATATGCCTTGCTTAATTTTTGCCTCACTGACCCTTTGACATTTGTTTTTTTGAAAGCTAACGTTGTCGCCGTTTCTTTCTATTCCTTCAAAATAATTTCTGATCAATTCGAGTGTAATGTGTAGAGGTGGCAAGTAGACTTTTAGGGTACCCACCAGCAGCTGCTTGACGTTATTATTTGTTCTCGGAACTAGCTGTCTTCTTGGTGGCCATTGCTAGGTTTCGTCTACCTCTGCTATCTAACTGGCACAAGAAACAGCACAATTTGATCTATAGTTGAAGACACATTAGAAGGAAGAATGACTTAAATCTCCTCAAAGGTACCAGGCCTGTCTTTCATACGCGACGCGATACGCTTTGACTAACCTGCAACAATGGAAAATGCAATTACAGAAAACTGGTGCCTGATGGACGATTTATGACGACGGATTCAAAATCAGCATTGAAGAATACATAAGAAACCGTACTCAGCGTCCAAGAAACAAAATCATCGTTTACCATTTTCGATTTCTGTAATATGTAAATTATATGAACCCACAGTGGAAGTCCTCTTGGAAATAAGTCGACAAAAATATTAATGGTGACTCACTAAAACTACGTTACCGTGCTTCAATAAAAAGTATGTTATCATTGATTCACGGGATTATGCAAACCAAGTTGGAAAATGTTCAACGGTTGAGCATGAAGACGTTGAATGCATCTTGGTGGGAAAGATTTTATACGGAAGTGTGACCACATTTTAAAAACAGTAGCCAGTCTAGATAGCACTACTGTACAATTGCCAAGCAGTACAGTATTATCAGCCTTCAATAATTACATATCAAAAATGTGCAGGGCAAGATTTTTCTCTAGCGGTGACCAACCAAGATTTCATTTTAAGTTTGACATGAATGTTATATAAAAATTCAGACAGAATTGAATTCCTACAACGAAATCTCCATTAAGCGGACATTGTTCTATGCAGTTCCCGTGCGGTCAATTCAGTACCAACAAAACACATTTCTGCTCCATTTGACTATATATTATGAAGCGGGTGAAGTGTTATGATCTGAAATTTTTTTAATTCTAAAGTCAATGCAAGCTACGACGCACTTATTTTGAAAAGCACTATGACTTTACATAAAAGTTACTATTTTTAAACTTATATAATATATTCTTAACTATGAATAATACTTAAAAATGGCTCGTATACATGAAGAGGAAATTAGTGTAGTTGACACTTTCTTTGAAAATAACGTTTTGTAAAAATACATCTAACATGTTCATTATGCAGGAGATGTTTCAGAGATTGGATTTTCAGATTTTCTAAGGAAATAAACCGATATTATATAGGAAACACTTATACTGAATAACTTCGAAACTAATATAACGAAATTTAAAATAAATTCTGAACTGCTCTTTGTATATGTTGCACCAGAATTTGTTTCCACAAACTTAACACAGGTTTACCTTTTAAATCAATATTAGATGAATGGAAACAACCGCCTATGTGTGCTTCGTTAAGAATGCATGTGTAAACCGTAAAAATATGGAAAACATGCATGGCACTTAATATAACTGGTATTTAAATTTGCCAAAGCTTTTAAAGCGCATGTAGATAATTGCTTTATGGGATTACCGACTCTACGCTTTGAGTGCGGCGTACCAAATAATACTAAGGACAGTAAAGTACATTTTGTCATTATAAGGTATTAATATATTAGGCTTTTATCTCGATTTTCGTAAATTTCAAGAACGCGCTGAAAGCGTGAATTTGGTCAACTTAAAGTTATAGAAACATGCAATACTTGAGCCACACAAATACACACTAATAGCAAACATGTAAGAAATCACTTGAAGCTGAAATTGAGAAAAGGTGATAAGTTCATATGTGAACAGTCACCCTGATATGCCTCTATAAATGCATCGGGATAATTGCTTTTGAAATTACCGACTTCATGCTCTTTAAATGCGATGTGTCTAATAATGTTAAGGATAGTAAAGTAGATTTTGTCATTATAGCGTTGTAACATATTATACTTCTATGTGGATTTTCGTAAATTTCAATAATGATACATGATATAAGATGAACAAGAAATGTGTTGATTTCAGAGTTCTAGAAATATACATTCTTAAATTAGATAAGGATGCATTAAAAACAAAAGTAGAAAAAGTTAAAGAAAACGAAATCCTTCAGTTGATGGTTCACAAGGTTGAAAGGAAAATCCTTGGCGTCACGAAAATTGCCTTTAACATCACTTTGCCTCTACGGGAATAAAATATGTAAATTATACACATATGTACATGAATACGTAAAAATCAACGTGACATGAACGTTGTATATTGATAACGGCGGTTAGTCATGTCATATGAGTGTGTAGTTGCATGTTACTGTGAACAAATATTTCCTTAATCATCTCTAATAAAAGATATAGTTCTTAATACGAAGTTTTATAAGCAATTCGTATTATTTCGATGAAGGGCCGTTCGTCGCCAATAATTTCTCGAAGCACAGCGCACACCAGACCACCGTATGAAAGCCAGGTAGACAAAAGTCATGAAATTGTATTTACAAAACTACTAATGGAGGGTAATTAGGAAACAATAATATCAGCAGATGCCAAGAATAACTTGTTTACTGCATTTCTAGCTAACGTCATGAGTATAAAAAATATAAAAATTCTGTTTCTAATAGAATTTATGCATTATTATTTTGCACTAAATCAATCAAAAACATCTTTTTGTACATCAATCAAATGATTATTTCAAGAATGGATTGGAAAAGTGCCAAGATAAACCCTTTATCAATAAAATTAGCAGACGTACCTCTAAGGTTTTGCTCCAAAATATGCAGGAAAATTGAACGAATTTTGGTAAAAGGTCATACGTATTTACGACAGAATCGACATTCAACTGGTAAACATTCCCAGAAAATTTCTAAATACGTATTTTGTAGTAAAATCTAAACATTTACGTCTGCTCACCTCATTCATCAAGAGTTTGTACCTTGTTACATGGCCATTATAACCATTATTTCTTATCTTTGTCCATACTTTTTCTTTGCCAGCATTCTTTCCTGTTTCAGCTCGTATCACTGCCGCTAATTTTGAAGCTGAAGTACTCGAATTCAGTTTGATTTCATTACGGCCAGTTTCAGAATATGTACCTTAAAGTGTCTTGAACTAATGTCTACTTTAAGTTATAGCTGGCTTTAAAACAGATTTACAGTCGATGCGTTTCCTAAATGAAATATTAACCCCATAGTGGTCACCTTTAACTTAAAGCCGATTTCTTTGTATTTCATTATTTGCATTATAACTGATTAATTAATTAATACGATCAACAATAGCAAAAAGCAGGATAGAGAAGCTAATTTCAGAGAGGAATACGAATTATTGCTGGATGAACAAATTTAGAAGGAGCACCATATTGTTAAGTTACAAATGACACGTGTGATTGAGCCGTAAAATAGCTTAAAGAAAACTTAAAACTTAAGTTACGTTAAAGTGGCAAAATTGGGACTTTAATCTAAAGGACGGTTTAAGGCTACTTTAAATTTCTCTTGCCCTACATAATGAATACTAAAAAGGTGTAATTTCTCGTTAATAATGGAATAATAGTAGATAAATGGAGAAGTCTTACAAACTTCTATGTCCAAATCCGAGTGTGAGGCATATTTTAGACGTATTTTGATATTTTTATCGCTTATTCAGAGAAGTAACGATAGAATGAGCCTATATTTTAAATTCATTATGAACATATGTGAATCTTTGATGTATTATAGAAATAAACTAGCATGGACGTATAATAAATTTCGTGGTGAGCTTTTCCTTTTCTTTCGCTGGTGGTGTACAAATACGACTGTGTGTGTACATTATTTTATAAGGTACTAGTGAATTTGCTATTTTGATAGATTTATATATACATATATTATTAGAAAGGTCCTGTTACATAGGGGTGTAGGGTTGCAAAACAAAGCAACATACAAAATCACTCCATTGCCTCTTGTTTCGTGACATAGCCTTCCCTTCGTTTCATGTTATTCCTTTTTCTTTCAGAATATTCTCTATATTCCCATTTCAAGTCAATTTTGATCTACCTATTCTTTTTGCTCTTAATTCTTGCTTTCCATATTCTCTTTAGTGGAGTGTGTTTTCGTCCAGTTTGCTGAACAGTCCCCCAAATTCTTCTTCTTCTTAATCTTTTTACCCTTTCTACCTTTCGGTGTAAGGGTTCGGAGCCACCGAGCCGTATATGTACACGCATATACCGTACCGCTCCTGGCCCACCCAGTGGCATTTCCTTCAATTTCGCAGCTTATTAGAGGTCCAGATCCCTTTTTAGGATTTTAAACTGCTACGCTCTGCCGCTACCGGGTCTCGAACGCCGGCCCTTCGCACTGTGAAGCGCGAGTTTTACCACTCAGCCACTGAGGGGTTCTATTTCCCCCAAATTAATTATTTTTATTCCACCACTTGCAGTACAGATAAGATTTCTAGATCTTTCCTGATTACCTTATTTGGTATTTTATTCATTCTAGTAACCCCAATAAACCTCCTCAGAAATTTAATCTCCATCGCCTGCAGTCTGCTCTTCTAATTTCTAGTAAGTATCCATGGTTTGCTTCCGTAGGTAAGTATTGGTTTGAATTTGGTTTTATGCACTTTTATTTTAGTTTCTCTTGAGATTTATTTTTTGTTAATGACAGTTTTTGGTATATTTTCAAAGTATCGAAGTCTTTTCCATGTCGATAGTAGATTTCTATCACTTTCAATTATAATCTATTAATGTACTGCCCTAAGTTTCCCATCAGATTGCACAGTTTCTTTAATGTAACATGGAGAAAGATTAGTCTACTTATTCATTATTTTTCATTATAGTTTATATTACAATTTTCTGCTTATTCTTGCATAATTAACATAAATTTTCAATTTTCAGAGACAAGTCCGAATTACAAAAATCGAGTATTTTGTTGACGAATTCATGATAAGACAAATACATATGGAAAGATCTTGAAACACATAACATCCAGCTACAGCTCAACAAAACTTACTAAAACTTACGCACAAGATTAGTTACGTCTCGTTTGCCAGATAAATCTGCAGCTACTTCAATAGCAAAATCAAGTTTACTCTCAGTCCCCGAATCGACTTTGTCTAACAAGGGGACCGCCAACTATGGTATTTAACTTTGCATTTACAGTATTTCGACCTTGGAAAGGAATTGTCGCTACATGACCGGCTTTTGAAGCAAACGTACAATTTTCTGGTTCTTAGAAATACATTAATAATTAGTCACGATGCTATCAACGTTTTTGGAGCTACTGTTATCGGACCGACCGAGTTTCCAATATCAATTAACACCAGTCGTCTTTTAGTTTTCAAAAGACACAGGATGTCGATCTGTCTTCGATGTTTCCCTGGATTACTACTGTTTTCGGTGGATCTGCCTTGAAACCATTACAAGATTGGCGTGCACGTTGGAACCCGCAATACCAATAGAAAATTATCGATTGACCTGGTGTTTCATCACCAGAAATAGAACCAACTCATCGATGCATTGTTGCTGAGAATTCTGGCCTTAAAGTTTTATTCCTGTCACATTGCTTGGAGCTAAATGCGACACTAAAACACATCCCTCGTATTAAAAAAAAAAATTCAAAATAAGAGGGAAATTTTTATAGATATAATAATATTATTTATGGCCAACATATGTGATAATACCGCAGCCAAGGTCCTGTCAATTTATTTCTCATTCGTTCTGCATTCCTACAATGATTCCATTATTTACTAGTTAATTGCTTACTTTAAAGTGTAAAATGTCATTAGGAAACCTGCGAAATTAATTTAGAGATGGTACGTTGTTGTATAAACTGTAAAGATGCTCGAATGTACTGAATTGGGAATACTTTCAGCAATTCAGAAATAGGGCTCTGTATAAATTGATGAGTAATTTATAGGTTTTACCCCCAATTTTTATCGTCAACCACCAACGGTATAAAACCGTTAAAACAAGGGCAACCATTCTGCATATGAATATTTAGCTAGACAGTTTAAACTAATTTTGTAAAAGACTGAAGTTCACCAGTGACGGTTTCCGGAAGAAACAAACTATTGCTTTTCAATTTAATTTCTATTAATAAAATTGGTACCAATAATTTCTACGTTAATAAATATGTAAATTAAAGAAGAAGAATACAAAATTGTCGTATATGTACTTACATATACATATGTATGTGTCTTTAAGCAATTACGTTGGATTTCAACAATCCAATTCAAAAATATCTCGTCGGGATGTATTGTATAATCTTGTTGTTTGTTTATCTTGTCAAATTCCTTTTTCTCTACATGATGTCCTAATTTATCATCGAGATTATATCGAGATTCGTCAAAATCTTGAAGAATGCAACGTTCATGCAATCGAGCGTATTAGGTAACATTCAAATTAAATTTAGACACATCTTCAGCGAAATACTCTGTTTAAAATAACAGTGCTAGGTCTTCGCTGTAAAGCCTGACGATATAAACCAGTTGACATTTCAGGCATAAGAGGCTTGTAAATAAAATTTCTGAGGTTGAAGAACTTTACTAATGTATATTTTTCGTTACAGCAAGTTTTATCAAGCAACGAAATCTTTGTATACGAAAAGGTACAGAAATAATGAATCGTGCACATGCAGGTAACAAAAGTATTGTTCATTTTCAATTGTAAAAAGCACATCACTTCCAAGAACGATTTAATCCTTGGAAGCAATTTACAATTCTGAACTTCCATGTTAAATGCATTGCTAACATATCTTCCAATATCCTTCGTGCACCTGTAGTTGGGTTCCTTGCATCATATCTTATTGGCTTATTCATTTTATTCCTTTTGAGATGACTCAGAAGGGTTAAGCATGTGACCGTGTTACCACTTCATGTAAAATCAGGCATAGTTACCCAATGGAAAGCTATGGACCTCTATGGACTCTGGAGCCATGGAGAAGAAACATTCGTCTTATTTACTTCCGCTTCATCGAGCAGATGGTTTACGATATTCATCTTTGGAAAGCTGTTATTCTTATTAGTCGAAAGCTTATACGGAATTTCTTCGATACTCAATAGGAACTTTAGTTAACTACTATTTTGGACACTTGTACACTAAACCGCATAACGAAATAAATGGTGTCGGTTGTGCAATTACTAATGGTCAATGTGTAGTCTTTAGTGCGCAGTATGTAAACGGCAACAGCTACTCAAGCTCAAGTGTGACGCATTCCTCTTATAAACTTCACTTGGTAACATTTAGATTTCCTTCCAAATTAGGGGAGCCCGGGGTTTAGTATGGTACCGAGTAAGATGAGGATAGCTTCAGAGTTCTAAACTTAAAAATTGGAACGTTGAGAAATAAATGCCCTCCTATTAGGCCCTGCAGGTATCCAGCAGTATCCTTCATGACAGTAGTATGAGCAGACGTTTTACTGTGTCAACTTCGAGTGTGATTGGGAATTCCTTATTTATCCTTGACGCACAGATCGCTTAGTAAAATTAGGAACATCAACTACATCTTATTGCAGACCGAGTTGAGAGTATACATTTCTATGGGCTATTTTTGAAATTATATCATAACATCGATTTTTAGATATTCTTCAATATGACGGTAGGGCAACATAGATCTGATTTTGCAAAAACCGTATACTGTCAATCCGATGTGGAACGGAGTGTAGGAGAACTATTTGGAATAGGCTTCATTCAAGCAGCCTTTATAATAACATTTGTTTCTGAAAAGTATTGCTGTTTATATCCCTCAATATTACAGGTGATGGAAACAACTCGATCCTAGCAGATTCTAGTGACGATACTCCAACAACTATAGTATAATAGCAATAGAAGATTCAGTTAGTAACAGACGCAAGCGTGAAGAACATGGTCCAAAGCAAGTTTCAAACAGAAATAAATCTACCAGTACATCATCACCACAATCAGTTTAGTCTAAATTTATGTTCACATGGTTACCATAACGAAACTGTTCGTTTTCTGTAGTGGTTACGCATCCAAAGCAGTTGTTGCCTATTCCTCAATCACAACCAAAAACCAGAAAGAAGGATAGTCCAGAAATGCGGCTTTGGGGACCTTGTTATAACGTCGTCAGCTTATAAGAAAGAAGTTGGGAAGGCATTGAAATCGATGGAGAATATTGTGTTTTATGTTCCAAAACATACTGTTTGATAGTCATATATAAGGAGGAGCTATTTGGATAGAGAGGAGTAATTTGCACACGAACGTTTGCAAAGTCATAATACCCCTAATGCTTGGTTGGAAAGTGGATTTTAGCTTGTCACAAGATGTACCGGCCCTCAGTTATTTGAACATAATTCCTAATGAAAAAATATAGGTGAGGTAAGTATAGCTGAAGGCATTGTAGCACCAGTACGAAAATCACTTCAAAACGGGCTTGCATTTGATCCTTAAAACTAGTGCCGAAATGCAAAGGTTATCCTGCAGTAATATAGGTAGGGGATAAATAAAAGAATTGGTTATTCACGAATTGCCAAAATAATCTTTAAAACAGATGGCTTAACTTTAGAAATGGGCTGTTGATGTTTGCTTTACAATCGTACAATTTACAAACCTGCGTGTCTGTAAACAAACATAAAATGGATATGCGACGTATGTGTTAACAATCCATTCTTGTATATGTATTTTCTCTGAAGTATCTCAGAAAGTATTCCAGAAAGTTTGCTTCATGAAACGTTCTGAAATACATTCTACGTAGAAATTACGATCTAATGGTCTATGAGTAGAATAGCAAACTTGAAATATGATTAAAAACCACAAAAGATATATACGAGGGTGCTTCGTAAAATAAGTTCCTCTGCGTTATTAAAAAGATACCAATACATGAAGAAGTTTTTATTATATACAACTTAAAGCAACTACTTCCAGCGATCTTTCTATATAGTTGCTATTAAGCTTGAGACATTTTTCACAGCGATCAACCGTTTTCTTAATACCCTCTTCATAGAACTCTGCCGCCCTGTGAATTAAGCCATGCTCTAACACTGTGCTGCAGCTCTTCATCGCTCTCAAAGAGATGGCAGTCTACTAGGAGCTGCATCAGGAGTATAGGGAGCATGCCCAAACACTTGCTACTTAAAACTGTCTAATAGGTCTGATGGCTTAAATGTCACCGGAGAGCGCTGGAATCCTTTAATAGTCCGTAATTCGACTCGTAGAAGACGATGGCACTAACCAAATTCACCTTCGAGAAAAGATAATTGTTTTAGCGTTTGAGCCGGAAACATAAAATGCAAAAATCAGCCGAAAACTTTAAGACGCCTAAAAATGCCTTCAACATCACCGGGGAGTGCTGGAATCCTCTACTAGCTCGTAATTGTGATAGATGTTGCACATCAGCTTCTGAAAGTCCTACATTTCAGGAGTTATTGTTGAAGTGTGTACGGTAAATTCAAGGTAGTCTCAACATTTCCAAACGGAAGTTAGGGCTAGCTTCTAGGAAGCTTCTAACTAGAGAAGCTTCAGTGGCACCTAAAGTGCACACCAAAGAAATAGGCTTGTTGTCATTGAGGAGAGCAGTGCTGGTAGTAAAGCAGATGAAGATTGGGGAATATACAATAATTCTGATAATAAGCACGAGTTCTTGAAATATTTGCAGATGTTGATAAATTGGTTCTGGTCCAATATAGCATGAAGAAAAGTGCCAGACACTTCGTTAGGATGATATTAAGAAGTGAAGGACTTGAGAATTGGTTTATCAAGTCCTCAGATTTCGGAAAAACCAATTTTCCTTGCCTGCTGGTGAAGATGAAGATTTAGTGGACAGTTCACATATTCTAAAACTTTTACCCTCGCGATTCAGGCTTGACTTTTCAACACCAATTTGATAGTCTTAGCCTCTGTTGTTGTTGTTAACCTATTGTTGATATTTATGTAATATCTAATTCTATTTTTTTAGTGGCATAACTCAAAATACACTATTGTGCGGAATATTTTTCCAATACCTAATGCTGTGTTGCTGGTTTTTTATTTTCATTTTGTATGAAAGTTTGTAACTCTTGCATTTTTCCATAAAAATTAAAAATTAAAAATCTATATTGTAGAGAATAACATTCTTTTTACATTTGCCCCATAGCAGATATGAGTGCTTAGCACAAGAGCAGACAGGGACACAGGGCAAACGTAATATATTGGAGTCCTTTAAAACAATAAATTATATATATTTGCTAAAATTATTTGACTAATTTTTATATCATTGCCACATAGTATACAGTCCAAGTGTCTTCCATGAGCTTTTATAGATTTTTGAAACACACATTAAAGTGTGTGAAACTACACTATGCAAATTATATATTACAATTATCCCAGTTCACTTTACGTTATTTTCATCACCACCTCGCATTATTCCTTCAAAGTAGGAGGAATCATCAGGGCTTATGTGTTTAGGATTAATTAATTTTTGACGTGTATTATTGCTATGCGATGTTTCGCCTTGCATTCCATCTAAGATCGTCTAAATCTAATTGTTCCACTTGCGTTTTCTAATAAAAAGTAACGTGCTTTCTATCGAAAATGCACGCAGAATTAGTTGTACTAATAGTAAGATGAAAGATTTCAATACAATCCTATCCGTTTCTATAATTTATTTCCGCGATAATATTAGCTTTTAAACTTAATACGGCCCTGCTAAACCCCACAGGCAAGTTTTTTAGCAATGTACACTAACGAAACAGATATAATGACAAAACTGTGACGTTTGGCTGTATGTAAACAGTACCCATACGCGACATCCTTTCCTCACTAAAGTGACAAATTAAATGAAACCAGTAGCGACGAAATCCGAAAATGCGCGGAGAGCGCACCGGCAAAGAAAAATTAATCCCGTGGACCGTGGAAAATGGGAAATTTGTATGAGCGCCAATATTATTCTATACGCAGATGCGTCGTCCCGTAGCTACGAACGTTGCGTGTATTAAATACGGCCAGTTTGGCGCGTCAAACTCACCGTGAAAAATTTTACGTACACTAAGGGTGCAAACCTAATTATTTCGACGGGGTTGCTTAACGTAGGTAGTAGGTAGGTAGGTAGGTACAGACGAACGGGGCAAAACCTGTAACTGGTATACACGCGGCGAAAGAGCAAGATCGACGATGCACACAATTCATTCAGAAGTATTAGCATTGGTAGTTCTGCGGTGGAGAGACAAAGAAGGAAAGTAAAGCTCCTCTCTTCTGAAGTTGAACGTAGGTAGTTCTTTATTCTGCCCATTGGCTCCATACACCAGTCGGTTGCGGTCTCTAGATGAAAGCAAACTGTTGTGATGATTATGTCCTTTTGAAGATCGCGCTAAGCCGATTCGGCGAGTTGTTCTCTTATACAAATCTTTTTTAACTTTGTTTTTGACTTTGTCGTCGCACTGCTTCCATGCGTGTATAGAATTACGACCCGCCACCAACCATTATTTACTTAAAATAACATGTCCTCGCTTCGTTTATTATGAAATTATTCCGAAAAAGTCTGGTCGATATCATCGTTTTCTAAGAAACAAATGAATGATTAAGGAACAACCGGAATGTCTTTATTGACAAATTGAATATCGCCTTTCAGTAATCGCGCGCCCGTTTCGAATTTCGCGTGTTTTCGCCAAGATTCCTCCGAATTGTGTTCTATGAGTGCGCGAATTCCTTTTTAAATACCCTTTGCGGTGTGATTTCTCTGTGAATTGGCTACCCGTTTCTCGATGCATGCGTATTGATAACGAAGTTACCTTTGTGATTTTTAGTGGGTGCAAAAATATAAATGTGAGCAGTGTGTTGAAGATAATTATGTAATGTGAGTATCTATCATGTAGCGTGCTGAGCTGTTTTATAAATTATGTTGTTGATTTATTATTGCTTGGTTTGTTATTTCTCGTATGTGTGTATTAGACCAGTTCGCCACATTTTAACTTTAACGTATTGGAATTATATCATCAATTTTAAGAATTTTTGTTTTAATGCTCCTAAATACAATATTCTTCTTTCTTATAAAATATTGCTTTCATGAATCCTTTGGACACGATATCTCCATATAGGACTTAAGCAAGTCCTTGTATGCTTTCAAAATTATTAGCATACTTTTGTTAATAAGCCAATTTCTCTTACTTATTATCGTTATAAAAATTTAATGCATTTGATTCTATTTAATAATAATAGTATTAATATTATTTTTATTGCAGCACATTTATAAAATTAGGCACTTAAAAGGGCAATTTGTTTATCTTCTGCATATACATACCAAATTACAAACAATCGCTTCTTTAGAACTTGCTTGAAAGTTAGTCCATTAGAGGCGCATCTTCTTTCTGTCATGCAAGTTAAGAATAGTATCCAAACTATATCACACTTTTACTGTATATAACTGTTTCAAAACAATAAACGTAGGAATATTTGAAAACACTACTCCCAGTGAAAGCCGTTCACTTAAACTAAAAATATATGCAGTAACGAAAACGCAAATACTCTGCAACAAATTTACTTCACCGTCATCGACTCATCGTACAATTTTACAACAGAGACGAACTTCTTTCGTGCTTAAGTGCCGCAGTTACACAATGTGCTTTGCTTGACGTTATTTATTTTTCCTCTCAATAATCCACGAAGGGTCTAACATGACCCCTTTCCTAGCTTAGCTTGTCTTAAATTTTGTCTTCGGAATATTTTTGTAGTCCACTGAACGTTTGTTCGATTTCTTGCGATTATTATTATTACCAGTTCCAGTCTAAATTGTCTTTATTTTCGTTTATTTATCGTAGATTATGTTATACCTAACAACATTTCATTGTAAGTTCCATACATATCTCAAAACAATATGTCCAATATTTAAACCCTTTGAAAGTAGGACCGGTGTCTTTTATAATGTAATATAATTTGATTAAAACGGAAATAAAGAAAGATACCGAATTTGTTATGCGAAAGTTTGTCAACCATCCAATATATTTATTTAATATTGTGTTGAAACCGAAACAAAAACAAATTAAATACCAAAGTCAAAATCAATTACATAGGGAATTACTTACTGACGATTCCGTTTAGAATCTGTTTGAGAATACCAAAACTAAGATTTGACAATAAGAAAGCAGCGCATCTATTTATTCTAGTCGACAGCTAATTGCTATCACTGCGATGAGCAGAGAATAACCAATAGAAATGTTGAAGTACTTATAAAATAATAATAAGCATTGTTTCTTATGCGGAAGCACTAGGAATACTGTGGTTCCCATAGAAGCTTGAAACTAATGTTTCGTAAGAGGACGTCTCTTTATTCCGAAGAAACTGTTATTATATGTGGCAATTATGAAAAAGTCGTTTCTTTAGAAGCAATGTACAGCAAATGACGTCGTAGTTTAAGAAAATTGTTTGTGACGCAAGGATGAGAGGATCACTAGTTTTTAGATAAGATAAAGAAATCACCTATTAAATGAATATTAGGAAATACTGATTTGATCAGATAAGCTGCTTGTAATTTTTAATGTTAACTTTAGAGAAGCTACATCAACACAAAAGCAAATTAAAAATAAATTCTAACGACCGTAAAACGAACATCAACTGAAGAAGCAAAAGTTAGAAACTTAGAAGGTTCTTTCGGATTAATGTTACTACTTAATATTGACATTTCGCTCTTCCTCCTAGCAGTTTCTTCAGGAAAATCCAGTTTTCAGTCTCCTTATGAAGCTCGAAATTAGTTTCTGCTGTGAAATCCACTGTGATAGAAATAATCTCGAAAAAGAAGGAACGAAATGACAGTTTGTACCGGGAGTAATAGTTTCTTTAACACGAGATCATCGGGTGCAATTAAACAGTTGCAAGAATAAAACCCTCTTCATGCTTATGATTGCAGTGATGACATATACTTAATATACACCACTATGTAATTAAAGCATTTCTGTCATTTTTCTATTTAGAAAGGTTATTTTGCTAAAATATTTGCAGTTTCTAAATTAACTTCAACTTTGTGTACGTATTGCAATAATAAGGTGGTTTGTCTATGGGGAAAGTTGTTCTACCAAGTAGTAACAGATATTTTTCTTAAGAACTGACGTAGATTTTCACTAACATCTGCATGTCGGATCTCATGTTTTACTTGTATACTTCAAATCAAGTGTTTTCTTAACTAATTAAAATTGCTCCACTTTTCCCGAAATGTCAAGTGAGGGCTATCTAAAAAGAAGAATTTGAAGTTATATTATACTATAAATCTAATCACTTGCTTAAAATATAATCAAACGTATAACAAAAATAAATTTCACTGAAAACGATAATATTTTCTGATCCTATTGCAATAAAGCTATAGAGTTCCTACACAACTTCATGTTCACTTTGTGTTATTTTATATCCCACTTTGATATGGTATCTGGTAAGGCTATAAATTGTCCAATCTTCAATCTTCTTGACGGTCCCAGGGATTACTGTTACATAGTGGAATCAGCTGTTAACTTGATTAAAAGTAAATAAGTTTTCGCGCCGGATGGAGTACCAACAGAAGTATTGAAAATATCAAGTGGCAAATATGTTGAGTGGCATCACCAACTTTATGAGCTGGTATTTTCAAGATTTTACTAAAATTAACCATGTTCGTTTACGTAATAAATCCGAAAAAAGATATGGAACAAACTCAATTATAATTTCGGAATGGCCTTGCAACCCAGAAAGCTCTCCATATTAATTTGGTAGTTCGTGCCTTAAAAGCGCCAATGCGTTTGATAATTAAGGATATCAAAAATAACTAATATTTACTGGAGGCAAACGGCAACAAAATGAATCTA
This sequence comes from Chrysina gloriosa, assembly GCA_038088585.1. Classification (NCBI taxonomy): domain Eukaryota; kingdom Metazoa; phylum Arthropoda; class Insecta; order Coleoptera; family Scarabaeidae; genus Chrysina; species Chrysina gloriosa. The sequence continues at coordinate 66,722,783 of CM076088.1, forward strand.
GATGGGAGTGTGACAAAATAAAGTATTGGATGTCCTAGAAAATCCCGTTCTTGGAATTAATATATGTATGTATGTAAATGAGGGCGTCACAAATAATAGTTGATATGCTAGCGGTGGTAGATACTTGAGAAGAGCTACCGAATGTAAGTCATGTAAACGACTGAGGAATCCGGATTAAAACTTAACCAGAAGAAATTTCTAAATTCACCACTCAACCGACATCATCATCAAATTATATAATGTATACTGAAGGCTTTAGACCATTCGCAAGAAATAGAAGGCCAAAGCAAAAGAGCTAGTACGTTTGTTAAGGTGGAAACTTTGCTATGCAATGTTAACATTCAACTTTACGTGGTGCTATGGCTAACAAGGAGGTGATCAGTGACTTACCAACCAGAATTTGTATTCAAAGTACAGCGAGGAAAACTTAAATATTTCGGGCATATAATGATAATGAAGAAGGAGTATATTGTTCCAAATGATAGCCAACGTATAGAATAAAAAATGTGCTATAACAAGATTACATGTTTCACTAAGAAAATACAAATTTTCATCTAATAATTGAATTAGCAGAGTAATACAAAGCTACAAAAATACAAAATTTTTTAAAATTTTCAACCGTATATACGTAACCTGATTTTTTGTTTAATTCATTGTTTAATTAATATAAGGATGAAGTTATTTCCGAATCATCCGAAATTGTGTAAATCAGTGAAAAATTCGAAAATATGACGTACACATTACATACGCATACATACGTATGTAGGTATCTAAAGATGTGTGATTACTTACATACATAGATTTGACTGAGTAAATGTGTTAATTAGTTTAGTCTAAAATACATGTTACAAATTTTACACATCGACTGTACGTACATACGTATATACATAGCTTTATATTTTTATCAAACTTGCCACAAAATGTTACATAAAACTGAGTTAAGGTATATAGATTTCTAAGCTTCCTATTTCATAACTTGACCTGAAGAGAAATCAAACGCATTACCGCGATTGACTGCTGTTTCTTGTTTCTTTCCTGTATTACACTATACAAACATGGCTTTACGGCTGCAATAAATTTTAGTTTTATCCTTCCATTTCGTTGTCAATTTGCAGCAACAGCCTATTCTCCATAACATTTTTCAATAGTCTGTGATACTTCTACCTCCAAATCCTTTATAGAATAAAATAGTGGAACTTGGGCCTAAAAGTTATTTAATTTTTGTCCGTTTTTTGAACGCATTAGTTTACAAATATGATAAATTGAAGGTGCTACAAAATTAGTAATACTACGTATTTTCCTGAAAAGCAAACTTGGTAGGTACTCACAATTTTTGCAACATTTCTAGATAGGTGTATTTTAATTTTATTGCAGTTGGCTTAAAAGAACATGTAATGTATGGATAAGAGTCGAAAATCTATCAAACTAAGTTAGTACTTTAATGTTTATTGATGTGTAGTATTCTTATAATCGGTTTGCTATTAGTCAAATTTATTAAATCAGTAAAGCTCTCATATTGCGCGCTACCTCAATACACGAAGATTAAGTTTCATACGGTTTGGTTTCATATAACATCGGAGAATTGTTCCGACCGCTAAATATCACATATTTTTAAAACAATTACTAAGCCATTTGGTTTTACACACGCGAATAAAATTTAAAATAAGTCAAAACTTCGCAAGCTCTCATGGCAAAACGGGAAATATATGTAAAACGTGTCACACAGACACACACATGCATATCGCCAGGATTGAGGTAGTGGCTAATGGTTAAATGGAATTAACACTACCAAGTTGACGCTACAACAGTTTGTTTCCATCAGAAATACAAAGTACGACAAAACAAATTTTGGAGACATCAATTTGATTGGTGATTCTTTTCAACTACTAGTTATTGTTCCCAAGAATGTGCAAATTTTGCCAATGTACTGGACCCCCTTTCCATTACAAACACTGCCTACATCAGGTATACACAATTTCAGGTCAAGAAAATGTTGCGAAATAGCGAATGGACTGAGAAGCAAAAATGAAGTTTGAATCCAGATTTCGAATAGAAACAGTAACAATATGCTCTAGTTGTTCAGGGTCCAAGTTTAAACCAAGTTAGTGATGTGAAAATATTCAGAACTTGCGAGAAAAATCAAGTTCACAGATTTTCGTGATAACTGAACATATCACAAGAACAGTTTCTGCTGTATAGGGTTTGAATGTAGTGTTTCTTGGTTAAGAAGAAAAGTACATAAATCATGAAATAAGTTTGCTTTACTGATGCTTCAGTGCTCGAATCCCTCGTTTGCAAGCCTGCAAAATAAGCATCCGTGGCTGCGATGATTTTCGTACCCGTACTTTTTCCCAGAAATTATGTGTGCAGAGAGGCATCCGGTATGCCCATAATCAAATTTGGATCATCCATTTGACAACTTGGTATCTGGTAGCATTGTTTTAACGATAGAGAGAGATGACTCTATTCTTCGCAAGATCTGGCCATTTTTATTTGATTTGTTTCTCTCAACTAACCCAGAATAATATTGGGCATTAAGAGTCTTGCGTTTTGCTACATTATCTACCAACACAATTCCCTTGGCGTGCCAAAACAAAGGCCGTGGTCTTCCTTGCAGATAGAGCACTGCATTTTCTGCATGTTTATTGTTTACATTGTTGTTGGGTTCCAGGAGTATAAAGGTGAATCCATGATTCGTTCACATTGACAGAATGTCGCAATTTTTTTTTAATGGACTCGTAGCGAACGAAACATGATAACGATATGACTATGTGCCATAGGTTTTAATCAGGGATCAACAAATGCTACAACCATCCCGCTGACAGTTAGGATATTATGCGTCATTTCTTTCGATATGCCAGCAATCACAGCAATCTTCGTTAGTTTCAGTCGGCAGTTATTACAATGACACAATGCTTCTGTGACATTTTTGAACTACTTCCTTTCTTGTGGTGGATTTTGGTTTTCTAAGATACTAAACATCCTCAGTTTCTATCCGAGCACGTTTGAAATTCGCAAGCAATGTTTGCACAGTTGTACATCTAGGAGCAAACTCCCTCAATATATGTACGTACAGTGCAGCTTCAATAAACAAAAAAACCACTGATGAAACAAGGATAACTTACTTCAATCCTTAGACAAGAAATCAGTCGAAATAATGGCGTAAACCAGGAGAAGGGCCTCCATTTAAAGCGCGTGCAGTTGTGTCGGTTGGACAAGTAATGCTTACTGTATTTTGCGAGGGGTTATTTTTATGTATTATCTATCGAATGGTACTGCAATTAATGCAGAATACTATTCTCATCCTTTCATCTCGCCCACAGCGGTAGGAGCTTTGCAGGAAACGGCCTATAAAGTAGGATAAGCGTACATTATTGCAACAGAACAATCCAAAACTACATGCCGCACGGAGAACCGAAGACGATTGAGAGTTCGATTTGAGACCTTAAATGGGGCAAAACTTGCTCTAAATAGGTGATTTGCAGAGACTCCAAAAAGTTCTTTGATGGCAGCATAACGATATTGTAATTTTGATGAAAATTTACGAAATTAAAAAATTATAGCCAAATTCCGAGACCTTTGACACATTACTCGTGCATGCATAATGGAAACGCTGATTTACAGATTGTAATTTCAATCTTCAATTGGCTAAAACCAAAAAAACATTGGTCCACTCTTGGAAGTCTTAGTTAGCTTTCTGTATGGTTCCATTTTTATACTTATGCACCTTTGGAACAAATATGCATATCTTCTCCATTTATTTATTATATTTACATGGTTTAATATCACATAGTACATACGTAGTTAATAGGAAATGCCAACTACAAAATACTTAAGACAGTACGGTAAAACTTGATGTTATTGAACTTCCTTCACCTCCTTTCTTTTATTAGAATAGTGTAGAATGTGATATTTTTGCACTATAATTAATCTTTCGGTTTGCTCCTATCAAATCAAAGACAAAATTCCAATTTGGCAGATTTAATTTCCTAAAGATATTTCAAACCGTTGTCAATAAAACTTGGTCAGTGAAATAGTTATTTATACTTATTGTTAATATAAATAAATACACTGATTTCAAATTCAAGCAGACAATCACAACGTGATGATGGATGTACGGAACGAGCAGCAGCAGGTATAAGATGTTCTCGTATTGGTGCAAAAGTCTCTCAGTTGCTTATGTAATAAATAAACATACAAAATAATCTATATTCATTCTCGCCGATTTTTAGCATTGTAGGCAGTCTGTTCAATATGAACTAGGTGTGCAATATTTAACAACGTCCTGTTTTCTCGTTGAGGAATATGCTAGTTTAATGTGGAAATATTTCAGTTCATGCTAAAAAGATTGTTTGTGTTCTGAACGAAGCACGTCACCTTATTATTGGTTGCCCAAAACTCATATAAGCCGAGTATCCAGCATTCGATGGAGAGTACAGAACAAATGTGAGCGATCAAAAGAGCTTAATGATGAAAGCCATCTCTCGCTCACAAAGCTGCGAATCAACAGTTGATGTCAAAGAGAGTTCCTGACTGAGTCGGTGAGCAATGCAAGAACATTACTATCAGAAAAAACACTTTAATGCTCCCCTTAAATCCGAAACTCTTGTTATCCGCTCATCATTGATTAAATTAGATCAACGTCATTCAGACATGTGGAGATCTAAGCATTACATGCAAACATGGGATTATAATTAGAGTTACTCAATTTGCGCTATACGAATACATAATACATAATAGTTTCAATGTATAATATAAAGCCATCTGTATTCGTATAGCACAATGCATTCTAGTACAGTCGTCTCAGATAATTGTTATGTTGGCGTAAATTGAGCAATTCAATTTATAATGGTGACTGGTGGGTCTTATATTGCCAAACGACACAACACTGGTTTATGTCAACTACTGGAAGAGCAAAATATGCAAACTCCAATATATAACTAAATTTTGTAGTACCTATAATGTTCTGATCAGCCTCGTACGCAGTTTGATTGTATTTCATATTTTGTTCTTAGTTACAGAGGATCCTTGCAATATTTGTAGTATCATACTCTGTTTGATAGAAATGTTGCTGTTGTTACATATCTCAGTTGAGGTGGATTTTAGTTTAATTTCTATTTCATTTCGTTTATTTTACCTACAAATGTAATTTTCCTTTTCTAAATTTCTGACAATATAATGGGATTTGCTTTTATATACACTGTTTTATAAAGCTGTAGTTTGTCTAACCAACAATTCAATTTTCTTTTGGCAAGACGATGGCAAACTTTTCTTGAGAGAACCTGTTTTGAAAGTACAATTTGTTGTTACCTAACAGTTCCTAATTAGTTGAAAAGGGTAGTTTAAAACTAATTTCAAAATAAAATACAATATTATTGCGTTTTCGAATAGCTTTCGACAGTAGGTTAAAGAACATTTGTGTCACAGTGAACTCGAGAGTGTAGTGCGTCATTTTTGAAATCCGTAGGTAAAAGGTCTGTTCATAGTAATACGCCCAGTATTTACTTTACTGATTATATCTTTTTCTGGTCTGTTTACCAGTTGTAGAGTTCTTTAACGTTACACGGACTTATTCTCTTTTGGCATTGGGATTGTGCATTCTCACACATGAAGTAGTATTGGAAACGATTTTACTATATATTTTAAATGAAATTAAAATGCCTTTCTTTTAGTGAATTCAACACTTATTTAATGCGTTGTAGAAAAAAATTGTTGTCAAATGATAGGAACAAAAACTCACTTATTTTTCTCGTAAAGACTATATTTCATGAGGTTTCCATTTAACGGTTATGGCAAATAACAGCACAATTAAAGGAAGCATAATATAACTATAATAAAATAAATTGTAAAACTGTATGCAACACACTAGGTAGCATTTCAAGATAAGAAACCAACTGCTTACCGTCGAGACAAACTTTTAATCCTAGAGCTGAAGTTATAAACGGTTTGAGCTGGAAATATATATTAATAAATAATGCATACAGATATTATGCACGATTAAATACATGAAAGGAAATGCGTATAGCCCCGACAAATGTGCTGAATACGCAACTTCAGTATATTGCACCATAACTATTTATTTGTAAATCTTTGTAACGCCATTGTCGATGTTAATATAAAAGCAGTTGTTTAGACGTCTGAAAATGGAGTGTTGAAAATATTCTTACTTCGCTTCCCATTTCGTATGTTCCATTAAATAAATATAATAATAAACAGCGATCGTTGATTTAGCCTAAAGAATATTACAGTTAATAAAAGGCGTACCGGGATATATGTACGTATACTCATTGTTTGGTACATATTCATGCGGACGATTTACAAAACTAATGAGCTGTTCTATCATACGCTATTGTTTGAAGTTGCCAATAGATTAGATGAATGCGCCTATGTGTATTATATTCTGCACTTTTGTTTAGTCATCTAAAGATAAATGGCAAACCTGTAGGTGTGTATCAAATTATGGCACATTCATGCGCAAAATTAACATGAAATCCTTTTATATTACATATAGAAGAAAAAGTTTCATTTTTAATCAACCTAATAGTGTATCCTTCGAAACAAATTTCGCCAATAAAATATTCATTGTTAATGAAATACATAATATGTACTTTAATTAATAATATGTATGTATGTTTATACATATGTAAGTATATGTTGCATAGCATTCATTCAAAATTGAAGTTTCTGTAACAGAATGTCGATTTTGTCAGAATTAGGAGGTTAAAAGGAAATAAAAATTAACATTTTAAATTAACTTAAAGATGATGTGATGTTCGTGGTCTTCCGACTTCATTTATTTTTAATAATTGGTTCGTACTATCCTTTCGGTACCACTTGTACAGGAAGTTGAAAAAATGATTTGATATTACCAATCTATTAAAAGCCTTATTTTAAGGGCTATGTATTGTTATGAAAATTTGTATTTTATTCCAGATGTTCATACGAATATGGAACAAATATATATATATATACACCATTGGTATTTTATTATTGTACATCGTATGTGCTTTTGATAAAGAGAAAACGAAAAATCAATACAAATCAGAATTTCTACGGGCATGGAAACTTTTATTAAGCGAGTATATTTAGGTATAGTAAGAAGCACATAATTAAGCCTTACACCGAAAGGTAGATAGAGGAATATGATTAAGAAGAAGAAGAAGAAGAAGCACATAATACTGCTTCAAACATTCGATAAATTTTAGTTGCTCTAATTATTTTTTTCTGAGCAGACCCTGCACATCCTCTTTCAGGCCTCCGTCTGTCGGGCACCATTTCTGAAACACTTTCGATCGGGTGTGGTCCGGCAATTTTTTCGATCATTTGCATCAATAATGGAGTTTGTTTAGTTGACAACAACCTATGGTTACAATAATAAGTTTCTGATTGAAGTTTATCTGTTACAAGTGAGAAACGGAAAGGTATACTTTCTATACAATGTGGGGGTACAACATGATCTAAAGCTTGCAGAACTCATAATCTTCTAATATGGATAATATAGAAACTTTTAAAGTTCGCTAAGGCGAGAGTCTTGTATACGTACATATAACATAGGAATACTTATTTCAATAACGGTATATACGTTGTTTGTATTCGTAGCCAGCAAAACCTATAATTTGATGATTCAAAGCGGAAAATTTTACGTGATCAAAGACATTTTCGACACACAGGGTGCGGTTATACACTGCTAATCGGTCCTGTCATATCTCTATTACCTATTTTATTTATAGAATATAAAATAAATGCAAAATACTATTTAGTTAATTGCTGAAATTTACATCTCGAGAAGAACGTTAGTGTTTTAGTAATACTTGGGGATGATGAAAATATCCCATTTGCTAAATATGTGATATTTACACCATTCGTACATACGCCGGTACCAATTTGGTACATCAACAAGCAAGCATGCAGTATCTCAAACTAATACATCAGAATAGTCGAAGACGTATGTTGTTGCAATGCAGGGACACATGTGTAAACTGTATTTTGAATGTACGTGTGTGACACACCATCAACTTGATACGTCGATGTCGAATGTGTCTGAAGGCCCTTCTCGCTTAGTTTATTTTTAATGTCGTAATGTGGAGGATGGAACTGAAAATGTAGTTTATATAAATATAAATACGAGGATTGCCTTTTTAGTGTGCATATAATCAGAGGAAGCCAACAGTAGGTAGTTTGAAAATGTTTCATTGCTTTTCAAAGTGCTAGCCTCAAAGATTGATCCCCTTTTGCGGTCACTAAAACCAATTGTTAAACATATTTTTCAATCTGCAGTCCTGATAATCAAACTCACCATTTCGAAGGCATCGACTGCTTCTTTCACCGACAGGAACCGTTAACCATGCAATCCACTCTTGATTCTTTGGAACGTAGAGATGTCGTTGGATCTTAGGTCGGTGTTGTATGTGTTAATGCTCCAAAACTTCAATTGATTTAGGAGCTGTTTGTGAATTTGCATTAATCTTGGTGAAGCATGATTTGTAGTTCGCGCTTATCTTTCCGAACCACGGAAATTTTTGGCAAAAAAACCATGGATATTAATCGTTCTTCCTTTGCATCCGTTCCAACCGTTTTCTTCGATATACTGCGAAAGCGGATAAGTTTTGTTGGCTCCTTCTTACCTTGAAACGCACATAAAGTAAATTGACGTTCATTAACGTTGTTTAATAGACACAAAATTTTCAATACCAGCTAATGGAAAGCCGTAAGTCAATTAAGATGCAAGCTTTCTTTTGCAATTGATGTCTTTACAATGCTTAAGGATGTCTCAATTTCGCGATGTCATATAATTAGCTGGTGCACAGTTTCGATATTTTTAGGTAGACCTGTCCTGATATTGCCATAGTAACTAATACGTCTTCATTAAAATTCGCACAACTAGCGAGCAATTGTCGATTGGTGTGGACAGAAATCAATTCGCTGAGAAATATTGTTGTTGATATATATTTCTCCAAAGGTTATAAAGGATTATTGCCGTAGCTTGATAAAGTGGTGGATTAACTAATTATTTTGGTTCATGGACCTAACGAAACATTTCTCTAATAATAAAAACATTTGAATTGTAATCAAGACAATAGTGTTAAAAGATATAAAAACTATAGTATTCACATATGTATGTATACTTCGTCTTGAAAGTTTACTGTGCTTGTAGTACTGACAATACGGCTTTCTCGACGAATGTATCGTAGTCTTCTGTTACCTAAAATCATCGAAAGGATGGATTACACTGCCGCCAGTAATGTTTATACGAATAGCCCAAAGGAACTTAAAATAGACGTTTTGGTATCGTCGTGTCATGCCGTCCAATGAAACACAAATATTTGCTGTAAATTTTGTTATTATATGTGCTTCTAAACCCTGCCGCCTGGTAGAAGTTAAATTTGGAATAGGACGTGTATGGTATTGTGTATTTTTGTAGCTTTATTGTGCCGTAGCACGAAATCTCTGATTCATTTAATATAACTGCAATTAAGATAAAATATGCACGATAGGAACGTATCACCAGCTACTATTCATTTCAAAATTAAAATAAGCTCATAATTTCAGCAACCTTGATGTTAAAACGGATTATTAGACTTTGGTGTGCTTTGCTGAGATAGAAAAAATATGCTCGTGGTGTTTATTTTTGCTCGATATCTGTAGTTAATTATTTGTGATTGCTTAAAGTAATCAAGTCTAACCCGCATGAGTATTTAATTATAGATTGATACATATTTTACGTTAAACTTTGTAGTTATTGTTAACAGTGGAAAAGGAAGTTATGTAAACATGTTACATAGTGTACATGTATGTGTGTACATTCGAATTAGGGACTGTAAAACGTTTTTGCAAGAAAATTTGTCGACAACGAAAGAACTATAGTAGAAGGAAATCAACATGAACTATAAAAATTCAACTAAGATCGGATCTTTTCAAAGCTAACAGAGGTAGTAATTTTTTTCGTACATTGATCTTGTACCATTGCGCGAAGAATTTCGAAAATTATTAATATAAGCGTAAAACAAAGACTTTTCACTTTTTCGCAATGCGTAAGGATGTGCTACTTCAGAATGCAATGATCATAATATTAATGATAATAAAAGGAATCTAAAGCAAGAGTAAGAAGGATTTGGAAAGGACCTCAGCCACGCTTAAAGAGATTATAACCATGAAAATAACTTACGAAAGAATTTAATTTAAAGGCACATACCATGACCACTGGACGTGAATGTAGAAAATGCCAACATATTCTCCTAAATATGATACAAGATGGAGGTAGAGAAGATTACAGCTTACTCACAGTATCAGTACCGTGGAAATTCCCAGTCGCATTTAAAAAAAAACTTAGTTGTTGTTCGTTAAAATTAAGGTATCTGAATTCCGGAGGTTTATACCAATATAGGAGTTTCTGATTTTAATCATATTGGACCTGAAGAATTTGTGTTTGTAAAGACTAAAGTGGACGATGACGCCCACTAGAAATCAAAAATGTATTGTTCCACTTTATAGGGAGAGATCCATACATTGCGACCCTGAATTGCGTTCGTCTAACTTAGTTAACAATTTAGAAGAACGTAAGGGACATAAATATGCTAATAAAATAAGAAACAAGAAAAATTCATTCTCACATTACCACATTGTTCACTTTTACGCTTGTTCACACTATCACGACCGTACTGTACAAAATTTATGTATCAAATTAAAAGAGAAGAAGGCTCAAACAAAGTAAAAGAAAATTTGTAAAATATTTTCCTATTACCACAGGAAGGCTGCAATTTATGTTTGAAATTTGAAGGAACAGACGTAGAAGTGTAAACGGTAGTAAAATTCGGGCCATATCTTCAGAAAGCGGATATTACGATAGGACATGCATATTTAATTTCACGGGCGCCGATTTTTAGCGCCAAGTTCATTGAACTGTGAGTGTTTTAAGTGTTTATCCATAATACAAAATTTTGATCTTATCTTGCCATCCGTAGACGTACGTTTCGCGGTTATACCGCTCGTCAGTACGGCTTTGCAAGAGCTGTAATTTCGTATACAAATTTTATGTATATATCGTCTGAACATTGATGTTTGTACATGTGAGAGGAATTCGATATGAATTGTGAGAGAATTCATATCGAATCCCTCTCACATGTACAAACGTCAATGTTTATCCATAATCAGTCTGGTTAAATAGCTATAATGTTTAGCGTTTAGACACAGGAATGTACATAAACGCGGCTAAAATACGGTCAATATGTATAGCAAGGCCAAGTGAATGTTAGGTTTTAATCGCGTTTTGTTACATCTTGCGTATTAAAGCATCCCAGTATTTATTTTAATTCATTGATTAACTTTTTTTCCAGTCAATATGTTAATTTACCAGTATTTCTTAGAATGCTTATTGGTTACTCGTGCTTGTGGTAATTCATTATTACGTCGAGCGGAAGTGTATATTGAGACAGGCGGTAATCGCTTGTGATTAGTAAGGTTCGACAAACACACGTCTTGTTCGCTGAAAGAACAGTCTATATACAGCGAACAAGACATACATATATGTCTGCTCTCTCACATATATCAAACTCGTATAGGTATAGGTCTATCGCCTTCTTTCGACAAACGTGTCTTGTTCGCTATATATAGACTGTTCTTTCAGCGAACAAGAAGTGCGTTTGTCGAGCTTTAGTGATTAGTAAGTCACTGCAACGAAAGCAGCTTTTATTTGCCAAATTTTTTATTCATTGGCTTCCGTTTACCTCATATAATCTATATTGATTCAACGTATAAGTTGTGAAAAATCCTGGCTTTTTTACAACTTCTGCATCGAATTAAAAGAAAAGACAGTTAAAAACAAACAAAATTTATACGAGAAAATATTTTCCTACTATCACAGGAGCGCAGAAAAGAATTTCTGTTTCAGAGCTACATAGAATAAGAAAAGACCTATGTCTACTATTTAGGCAAAGAAAAAAGGCAAAATTGGGGCGATATGTTAAGTAAGGTCAAGTGGATGTTTGGATATGTATAAGTAGACCTTATATGTTTATATTTACTAGTTCCAATAGAGTTATCTCTTGCGATAAATACGTCAGGAGTCCTAAAACTAAACTTTTATCTGCTTAACTTTTTATTTCTATTGTTTTTTCTTTTATATTCATTGATTTACTTTTACCTCATATAATCTTAATATAATATATAATAATATAAATTTGACGCAGTAGTTCCTGTACAAAAGAAAACAGGTTGTCCCTGTTTAGATCTTTGCGCGATCCGTACTTTTCTCGACATTCCTATATCACCCATTGTAAAGCAAACCAGCATATAAATTTTGAAACATTAAAATAAAATAAAATGTTTAATAAAATTCGTTATTACCACACCGAATTTAAGATTTCACAATATGAAATTAGTAAGTAAAAGATAGTATACTTTTTTAAGATTTTAAACGTAAATCACATTGTTAAAATAATTAAACATAGAAAACTTCTTATAAAGTCATTTTATATAATTGTACCACTAGTAATATTTCATATTGTAGATTTCAGATTAGGTGATTAATAAAACTGCTGATGATGATACTAACGTCGAAACGTTACGGTTTGTTTTTTACGGTCTGTACTACCAAGAATCATTTTTAGTTTCAAATAAAAGACGATTTAGTTGAAATGTTGGTACGAACTAAATAATATCTAAAACTAATTTAGGTTGAGTTTGGGTTACAAATAACAAGGAATTTATTTTGCAATAACATATACATATTTATTTGATTAAACATCGCGAGAATCACAGTAGGAAATAACAGCGTACAATCGATAGTAACATGTTTGCAATTATAGAATACCTCTGGCATAAGGTATATTTTTACACGATCCGTCTGTATGTTGAACTTGTTTCTAGTTGGATATCTAAACACTTGTATGAATGTCGTTTATACTTGTGTACATACACCTTCGTGATTACAAAACATTATGAGTAGTCTCCTATGTCACGCGAATATCAAATAAAAACACATATTTGGTAATATTTAAGATCAATAAATAGATAAAATTCAGGAAATGCAAATTTACGTATACACAGTCTTAATAGTCCTACACATACGGAGCGGAATAAGAAGATATTCAACTATCAGATTACTACAGGCCAATGGAAGAACGACAAGAAAGTAAGAAAATAAAATACACAGCCATAGAAACGATGGAAATAAATTAAAGGTGTCTAGAGTGCATTGATATCAAATGTCGTAGAGATTAAAGAATACATTCTTTATTTAATTAGTTTGATCCGAATATTTATAGTGGGGAAATGGTTTTAGTATGTTCCTTTCACATTATGCAATCTGGAAAATTTACGATTAGTGACATCATGAGATACAAATCTGCAACAAATGCAATGTTTATTCCTCTAAACTTTTCAAGCTTTTCAAGTGATAGCATTTGTCTGGTTTCTATAGCAGCAACATTTCTATATTTTACAAATAATCTACCTCTACAGCTTCGAAGGTAAATGAGGTAGATATAAATTATCAAGGGTATTCGATAGCAGACACTACTTTGCATAAAGTCTATATCTGCAGTTATACTAATTGAATAATTACTTATACGAGGAATGTTCCCTTTCCGATGAACCTCTTTAACAGGTCATGACGTTTTTCAATAAATGTTGTTTAACATCTTAAGCTAAATGCTTACATGTTTTACAATTGCGATAGTTGTCATACTTGAATATTTCTAAAACTCATAAGTGTGAAGTCATCTTTGTATAGAAAATCATTGGATTTAACAAAGAATTGTGATTTTTGACAATTTCAAACACTAACACTGTTTAAGCCGTAAGCAAAACGTTATTAAGAAATAAGAAACCAGCACTGATAAATGATAAATATAAATTTCCTGGACTATTAGAGGACCATTAACTTTAAATATAGACTTTAATGATGAGTAACTCCCAAGACTCACAATCAGTAGTGTTCGTGCGGTTCTCTTTTGCACAACAAACGCAAGGCAAGGTGTGAAGTGAGGACGCTAGTGAAAGATTTGGAATTTTAGAAGGTTTTGGAAAAATTACAATTTCTTATTTCTACCGTTCAAAATTTAATCGTCTTTTTAAACTTTGACCGATGTTTATAAATATATCATTACAGAAACATGTTACTTCAATATACAGTGAGAACGATAGTAGCTTACCATGGGGATATCTGAAGACGTGTGGCATGGAAAAGTTGGTTGCACAACCTATGTAATACCAGATTCGGTATCATTTGGGGAGCGCTTCATTATCTTTAATTCTTCTTGAACCGTTCAAGAATTTACACTGTAGATACCGATAGAAGATAATAAAGCTCCATGACGAAAATGTTATATTAACTGACAGATTTTTAACATCTAATTCTCTCTGTAGTAGATACATCATGCATCTTCTGTAATTTTCAATTTTCAGGTAATTAATGATCATTTGCTTGTCAAAATGGTCGTTAACGTCATTTTCTTTTTCTGTGCGATGATAAATTATAAATACATAACGAGCTAAGAACAAATATAAGCCGAATTTCTTGTACTCTTCTATCCAGGTAGCTTCTACACCTATGCCCACGTGATACCCATACTAGAAATTCTAATTAATCGTCAGAATCATTAATAATAACACGTTTAAAATATTATATGCATAACGAATTCCATTAATTATAGAATCTTTACTAGCAATCGGTGCGCGTCATACTATGCGGTTATTTTTCAACCATTCGGATTTTTACTGATCGCTTGCTACCACTTTTTCCACGTTAAAATAAATTAATGACTAGATAGATAGGGGTATGGAAATTAATTACTGTTTGCACTTCGACAAGCATTCAACAGATAATCTTGTTGCATGAGTACCTATGTTACACGCACGCATAATGTACGTTTAATGAAAGCAATGAAACCCATTGTGCAGGATAGTATCGTACACTTGTTAATGAATTTTGCTAATTGAAACCTCATGAATTATAAAGCGGGCGGGTAATGTAATCTAGATAATACAACTACTATTTAGCAGTTAATACGTATGTATATGCAATTTGCATACAAATATTGCTATTATTGTCAAAAGATGCTACAATCGCAGGTAATGTATGCATATGCCATTCATTTGCTATGCGTTAAAGTCGAGGTCATGGTGGACAAATAAATAAACAGGGTACGTAACATTTGCATTATATTAAAATGTATGCTAATCCCAAACAGCCTACATTTATAACGTTGAAAATAATATATCTTGGTTGAAAAATGGAAAATCAAAATAGGAAATTTCATCATATGTACATATGTATTTTGCCTCACCACTTCCTTAAAGAAACTCTTTAAGAATTCTGTTCTGTCTGGTGATGAATCCTCCACTCGAAAATATGGGAGTGTCAAGTCAAAATGGGTTCGCTAAATTTTGTTCTGCTGATCTTTCACTCAGAGATGAGCAAAGTTCGGGTAGTTTCGTTAGGGCTGAGGTCGATCAAATCAAAACAATAGTCAACCTCCCTAGTGGCTCTTATACCAACTCTTATACGTCGTGGTGTTGTAGTTTAGAACGGAAGTCAGGATGAAAAACGATACATTACAAACTTACATCAAAACAAATTCCATAACTGGCATTAGGTAACACTTGTGATTTTGCGAATTAAAGTCAGACATTTTGTGAACGTGGAGTTACGATACTCTGCGGACCACAACAGTAAGACACTGAGGAAAGTTATCCCGTTCCATGAAAATCTTTTCTTTTCTTTCCTTCAAAGGTACTTACTTCATTGTTGAAAATATAAGTAAATTAATTTTGTCTTGGCCTTCCAGACCATAACAATAGTGATTATCACTTATTGTGTTATAACATTAAATCTCCGTATTGTTCTAAATAATCGACGTCTTGTTAATCAAAAGCCACACACAAGAATGTGCAAGTACAATGACGTTGGACCGAATTTTTAAAGTTGTTGGTAGAGCAATACGGCCGCAGCGCGCGATAATTTATACTCAAGTGATTTATGGCGAATTGTATTGTTATAAGCCTGCTATCCGCATAAAATATGGCAACAGCAAGATCTGTAACGCCGTAAGTTATGTAATGTTAATCATAACAATTAATAATACGAGTGCATCCTAAATGCCGACAAATGTAAATGCGTTAGGAAGGAGATGTTGAAATCCTTATCCCTACAAGTAGGGATTTGTTGCAACGTAGGCGATGTAGTAACAACCTAATAAGTAGGTTAGAAAGATGATTAGAAGTA
This sequence comes from Chrysina gloriosa, assembly GCA_038088585.1. NCBI lineage: Eukaryota > Metazoa > Arthropoda > Insecta > Coleoptera > Scarabaeidae > Chrysina > Chrysina gloriosa. Next base: position 66,739,005 of record CM076088.1, read on the forward strand.
TGATATGAGAAACAGGAGTTATTATTTGAAAAGTTGTCAGGAAGGTACAACTATAAATATATATACATATACAGAAGTTTTCAAACGCTACAAATTAAATTAAAACATATTTGAGAAATTACGATCGTTGCAATTGTTCCCACAGTATGATTCATTATTAGAAATTGGTTAGAAGGCAGTTATTCGCATGAAATATGAGCGACACAGTGATGTCTGTGTAAGGTCGTAAGTTATATAATGTTAATGGTAACAATAAATAATATGAGTGGAATATATGTCAGGAGCTATAAGAGAGGTTTATGACTAGAAGCGACAGAACTTTCTAGATTTTTGTATAGTAATATGAACCCCATAAGGTATATAACCTATCTGTATTACCGCTCCCAATCCCAGGAGGACGTAACTGTTCCAAATTCCTGATTCTGAAAAATGAATTACGAAAAGAGGAATAAAACATTAAGAATTCACATTATATTCAAAATCTGAATATGTTTGAGACTAGGATTATAATGTATTTTAAGTCCGTTTTACATTATCATATTAAATTGTACGTAAAAATTTAATACTATTTTATAGTACAATAAAAAACACTGTACTATTTTTCTGTGCAAAATCATTGTATGAAATCAGAACTTGTCCTATGTTCATACTAAATGTTTTGACCTGCGCCTGCTCACTAGTCTGCATTGCACGTATTCCAATCAAACCTCATTTTCTTATGTTTACGTCTTGTCCAGTCCTGTTACAGTATAAAATAAACGTGGGTTTATACATTATACTGTCGTCGTGTCAGCAAATGTTTTTATTAAGCGTTCTACTAAAAGTATTAATGTTATTGGCTAAGCATAAAATTTATCTTTTTGAGTTCCAGTTTATTAAATTTTTTCTTTTATGTAATGAGTAAAATGTTATTTAGTTTTTAGTTTGTCAACTTTTTGTTTTCAATGTGCTTTATGAGAGGGTTGATTTTTCGTTTTTCTTGTGCCTCATATTAAAGTTGGAAGTCACTGGTACTGTCTGTCGTGATCTGCACATCTGTCTGTACGGACAAACGCCATGACTGTCACAAATATCACATCGGTAAACTCCTCACCACACAATTGTTTATAATAAAATCGGTGACACGTGTTTCGCTAGCTCGAGGCAAGCATCTTCAACAACCGTATAGACCGAAGTGCCATGACTGTCAGGAGAAGAACTCATACAACCACCATGTGCTCTTACACCAACAAAGCTGTTGAATGTTTATTGATATTTTTCTCTTTATATTTTGTTTGTTTTGTTTTTGTTTTTCTTTTTTCCAATATTACTGCAAGTATTGCCCATTTGCAGGTTGCTTGTCTCATTTAATGATTATTTTGTTTAGACTATTATTGTTCTTTAAATAGCATCTTGTTGGACAATACAGGTTTATTATTATTGGACTCGACGATTTCGAGGAGGACGTCATTGATCAACCATCAAGTTTTTAAAATTCTATTATACAAGATTTATCGAGAAGGAAAAGAAATATAAAAGTAATGTCATATTCTCTGCTTCACTAAAGTCCCTTTTGGGAAAAGGAACATATCATATTTTTTGGATTAATATCAATAATCCTAGTAAATAGTTGGAAAGCTATTATCGGAGAAAGCTCAGAATATATAAAAATAACAATCAAGACAAAACCAAAAGAATTCGATGAAAGTTAATTAGCGTAGCAAATATAATATTCTTTACACCTCAATTTATTTCGATCTGCTTTCACATTTTCTGTGTCAGGTTGTAAATAATACTTTACAATGTGGAAAGGCATTAAAAACTTTATTATGCTATGTGTTCTGTTATAAACTATTAATCGAAATGCGAATTAATAGAAATAATCAGAAATAAAATGAAGACGATGGTAATAATAGCAATGGATATGAAAATTACAAAAACATAAACCACGGCTATTATTTAATGTATAATATGCCAAGATTACGTACACAGTTATACTTTTATATTTTTAAATTGTAAAGCCCATACCAGTTAGGTTCACTGCATTTTTGCAAATATTCGCATATAATTGAGGTAGGTACGTCTTTCAATTCATACCGTAATAAAATAACGTGAGATTATTATTTATGAATATTTTATTGGATCTATAACTTGAAAGTACAGGATTTTTGCAAAAATATGGCTTTACTTTAATTACACATCAATGAGTACATTATTCAAAGTATTGTCCATCGGAATCTAGAACTTTTTGCCATCTTTCTGGTCATTTATGGAGACCTTTACAAAAAAACCGTTCATCTTTTGAGACCAAGAAGGAATAAAGCCAATTTTTGATACCTTCATTTGAAGTATATCTTATTCCTGAAAGAATATTCCACATTGACCAAAACAAGTGAAAATCAGAAGGGGGCAGATCTGATGAGTACACAGTTTTGTAAATAGTTTTTAACCGAGGCCGAGCATTGTCATGATGGGAAATTAAGCGCTCGACACATATTCTGGTCGTTTTTTCAAACGAATTAATTGTTGACGGTACAACTACCGCGTGATAGCTTCTCCAGGTTCTTCTTCTTCTGGTCTCACCACTATTATAGCGTCAAAATCAGAAGTCTCATGCTTTTAACGACGAAGTCTGTTCACGGTATACTTTCGACAACATTTGATGACTTGCAGCAGCACTTTGTTTCAAACTGAAGAAGAAAAGTAAAACTTCCCGCAAATGCTGTTTTTTGGCACGTATGCTGACATGTTTGAACACGAAAAGCAGTTACAATGTTTACACTTCGGCGGATTGATACATACTAACAACTAAAGCCATACGATGAAGCGTTGCCATGAAAGAATTTATAGTCTGGTTCTGAGCTGTCTAGTACAACTTACACCATCTCGAAAAAATCCCTGATTTTCAACTTATACACCCGACATATCTTATTGAACGATACTATGGGTCCTCCCATAAGGAAAAATAAATACATTTGCCTTAAGAAAGTTGGAAGTTTCGAACGCTGACGTCTAGATTTTGTCATCTGACAATTCATACACCTTCGTCTCCTCTTTCTACATTTATGGACTGCCCATAAACGCATATTATAAGCAGATATCCAAGAAGATATTTTCTGTTAACTACCGAGTGCCGCGCACCAATATACATATTAGGTGCAATATTGGTAACTTATGTGTGTGCAGTGGTACACGCTTAAGTTGCTGGAAAATATTTTGGTTGAATTTCTGGTGATAAGCTTGTTATGTGCTTTGTCGGTCACGGAGGATAAAGGCGGGGACAAACATTTCACGTTTTGGGGTCTACCCAAGCGACTTTAAACTACGCACGTATTAATTCGGCCATTGGAAAATGGGATTACTCACACAGTTTAATTAGAAAGGATGCGACCGAGAAACTCGCTAAATTCTAATTCACGAGATAGATACAAAAGTAAATGTCGTTTTGTAAATTGCTACATTATTAGCGAACAGTAAAGGAATAATATTAGTGCGAAGAATAACTCTAGTTGTTTTTAGATCTCCCATAAATTTTGGTCAATGCTGGCTATAAATAATACAATAGAAAATCATACGGTTAAATATCCAATATCGATGTCACAAGAACAATTAGGAGTAGTTACCATTTTTACTTTGTGTAGATGGGCGGAAACTGTTCAGGACCAAATTTTAACGGAGCAATTTAGGAATCAAAGTATCGCTGTTCATATCAGTGTTTTTCTTAGACTGTTGCATGCATACCGGGGTATATCGTGCTTGCTTTCTGGAAAGACATTGGACTCTGTTCTCTGTTCCAGATATTAATTATCTTGTTTCAGCCTACCGATAATTTCTCCTTTGTAAACATTGTTTTCCAATTGGAAGGCATCCTCTGCAGCCGGTTTTACTAATGCATCCACTTCCTCGTTAGGTTGGACACCCCAGTAGAAAGAAATATTTACTCCGTTATCTCCCAATTCACTACAAAGCTTGAGTATCTTGACAATTATAGGACGGACTTGTGTATAATGCCGTCTGCTTTTCAGGGCATCTAATATATTTTTAAAATCTGTCATGATCACTACTTTATGATGTATTATTTTTAGACTATATTCTGATTCTTTCCATATCGCACCAGATTCTGCAAAAAATGCACCATTCTGAAATAGCCAGTCACTCGTTTCTCGCGTTAGCTTTCGCTATATGATAACAGGGAAAAGGCCTATAAGATTTCTGCAACGACAGATCCTCAATCGCTAAAGAATAGATACAATAACCTACCCACATTCCATTATAAATCAACAAATTTAAGTTCTTTCATTTTAGAGGGAAGACATTTTAATAAAATGTACGGGATGTGATTAACTACAACTGCGCTCTCTTTTACTATTCAGGGGCTTGCTGTAGTTCTGTTATATTTAAAGCTGGAAGTAGTTTTCATTACAGCTCGCGAAAATCCTCCTTTCCTTAGGAATGAAAGAGACCTGATACCGACTCTGTTTAGTCATGATGTGTATTATTACTCGTAGAATCTGTTCTACTAAACCTTTTAAATGTCTCCCAAACTTCTCTAATCGATTTACCTTTATGTTATTGTCGAATAAAATTCAATTTGAACGTTTGCTCTTTAGATAATCTTTGGAATATGCGCTTACCTCTTGACATTTTCTCCGAGAATTTTTTGCAGATCAGTTTTCCACTTTCTAGCGGGCTTATCTTAGTCAGCTCCCTTCGCTCTTTTCATTCGTAACAGACGCCTTACTGCAACGGAAATAGCAACGTAGGTGAATGTGGAAAGGTTTTATCCCCGTAGTGTGTCAACTATTAGATTCAGAATTGAAGAGGCAAATCTTCATGGTAGAGTAGCTGTAAGAAAACCGTGCTTACGCGCCGTCAATAGGAAGAAGCGATTGCAATGGGTAAAACAACACAAAAACTGGACACTTGAGGAATGAAAAAAAGTTTTGTGTAAAGACGAGTCTAAATTCAAAGTTATTGTTCAAGGCGAAGAGTCTTTGTGCGTAAGTTAGCAGGACAACGGACATTTTATCAATGTTTAGTACCTACAGTGAAACATAGGGGTGATTCTGTTATGATATGGGGCTGTTTCGGTGCAGACAGAGTGGGCAATATTTGCAGCATCCAACGAATAATGTGGAAAGAGCGGTACCGAAAAATCCTTGAAAATGAAATGTTGCCATCTGAGCTGCGCATTCTTCGACACGGATTCTCATTTCACCAAGACAGTGACCCGAAACACTCTTCGAAGCTATACATTGGACAAATTATCAGTTAAGGGAACGCTTAATGTTTTGGTTTGGCCACCAGCCTCTTGATCTCAATCCCATTGAGCTGTTGTCGAATGAGCGTGACAGAGACGTCAGAAAAGTTTAACTTTAATAAAATTGTTAAATAGGATGCCGACACTTTGTGAAGCGGTTATTAGAAATAAGGGTGCATACATTGATGAGTCAAAAAATTAATAATAATATAATTTTTTATAATCTTTTTGCTAATTATTTATCCGCTTTAAATATAGATAGTATAAATACTACTCATCAGAACTTTTAAAATATATTTCCTAACCTAAATAAATAATAGCTGTTCGTGGTGGGCAAATGCTATTGAGCGACAGCCCACGTATCGGATGTCGTCCAGATCGATGCTCTTGAAAATAGTTTCTCATGGAAAGATAATCTAACTTATTTCAATCCATCATTTATTTGATTAGTTTACTTTGCTGATCCCAATAAGTGAAAGGACAATTATTTACCCTCACGTGGTATGCCATATAATAAAACTAAACCAATACTAACAACTACTTTTTATTCTTAATATAATTTACGTCGTATTTATCTAGCGAATAAGTAAAGCAATTAAGACTATTTACCTTTAAACAATTTCAATAGAAAACTTAACTAGCTACACTGTTGTAGCATACCGATTTAATCAAGCATTTATCTAGTTACTTTGTTGAGATGCGACTTTAATTAACAATTCGAAATATATCTCTAACATACAGTAGTTATCAAAACAGCCATAATTCTTTTAAATGCGAAAGCAACGATGCTCTTGCTGCACGTTAATTAATATTAAAGTATCATTTTACCTCGTTATTTAGCTTGCGACTTAAATGAAAAAATTCCAATGAGAGGAAGTATGCATTTATCTGATCATGCAACTCGAAGAAGTAATTAATTGCTGCGTATTGCTTATCTAGAAGAATGACTAAATGCTTAAAGCTTAAACGGCAAGCTGCTTCAGGATAAGACAATAAGGAAAACACGATGCGGATGAAATGGATCATACAGTTGCTCTCATAAATATTTGAACGCAATATCAAATTTTACATACCTACGTTTCGTGCATACGTTAAAATAATTTATGGAAATAGAGACAGTACATATTTAAATGTAGAAACTATGAACATAATTATAACCAGAATGTAAGAACACTCTTCTTGGTATTTCCTGGTTTCTTTTGTTGTATTCTTCGGAACCTAGTTAATTTATTGGCCAACAGTTTCGTTCTTCTTTTAAGGTTTACATCTATATTCACCTAAGGACATATTTTAGTGACAATTTAGTAATGAGGAGAGACGTTTTATCCTTTGGGGCTGTCATTACCTAAACAGGAATATATCACAAACTGCAATTGTAGGTGGCTGAAAACATTTTCAACAATATCGTCGTCATTCGTCGTTTACAGAGAAGATTTTTTATCAGTATTTAACATGTTGCGTGGCTACCGCCATTTGAATGGTTTACGCAAATGAAACTCATGTTTTTATTGATGAAATAAGCTGTCTGTTTACATCTTGAAGTAAGGAGGTATTGAATCTAGAAACTAATATAGTAAAACATACATATATGCATGCAAGTCCTCCGTACATTACTAATAGCTCGATTTTTTCTCTTTGAACAGCGACTATCAATAAACACATGAAAAAGATGGAATTTTACAATTTCAGTGAGGCGATCTTTAGCACCTGGCCTGCTTCTTCGTCAATTAGAACTTCATCAGGGGGCTAACAATAAAATATACAACTCAATATTCGCCCTCTGTTCGGTAATCTGCTTAGAATAATAGTTTTGTTTAACTAAAGTGCTTTATTCTGTAGTAAACTCGTATACTAATGAGAGTTACTTTGCATTTTGTATGATAATATGAGTACAGCTCTCGCAATATAAGTTGGCGAGCGGTGGGGATGCGTCGTAAACGTATTTAGGACACGTACCTCCCACCTGTCTGGTTCAGATAGTGCATAGGAATTACCATTACGTTGCAGGACGAATGGCAATCTATCCCTCCTTTATCTGCGCGGACTCACTCCCACCCTTCACCAACTTATATTGCGAGAGCTGTACATGTGGTTATGGCTATTGTCTCTATCCAGTATAATGTTTTATGCTACAAAGAGCTGTAATAGTAGTATGACATGTAATATTTCTATTAGCATAGCTAGGAATAAGTCAGGATGAAGACCAAATATCAATCTAAGTTGCTATCCCTGCCTGGCGCCTTGCCAGATCATGCAATATGCGGGTAAAATTTTGAAAAAAAAGTTATCTGTAAAGCTGGACAAAACGAGCGATTCCAGTATCTCTAAAACGGATGGTAAATATCCAGGTGGAAGTGTACGCTATTGAGATAGGCATCGATAAAAACTGCAGAAAGAACTGCAGGAACCATCACTTTGAATGTGATTTGGGAACGTCAAAAGCAGCTTACCAGTCTAGGTAAGAAAAAGGTGTTCCTTCGTTAGGTATCAGTTTTATTGGAGTTCAAGGTAATTAAACTGATAAGCTAGCAGGATGCGTGTCATTTCTACAGGTTGTACCAAGGAGAGAGAGAGGAGATAAAGTAAAACCAGTAAAAACAGAAAAACTTCTGGAGGCTGAGGCAAAGCAAGTATGTCCTTGGAAATTATTAACGTAGTTCTATCAGTCAAAACTGAACTGAGAAACAAAATCTGGGGCATTCTCAGTTGATTCTTTTATAGATTGAACGGTTACCTAACCGCATTAAACCGAAATTAGAACGTAGATTTGTGGTGACAATAGGAATTCTATATCATCTTCTACAGGGATATCCCAACCTCTGCCATCCAAAAGTCTGACATCTGAGTTATCACAAAATCTATGAGATGTACATACGACATACAAGTTTTCCTGGACACAAGCTGAAATATGTCATTCAGAATAAATATATACATTCATAAAAAATGGGTAAGTATATGAAGCACCAGAACATTATAATTATACAATATCTCATTAGATAAATCAAATTAAATGTATAACAAAATGGAAATCCAATCGCTATGAAGGAAAGGGAAATGGAAACTCACTACAAGATACAAGTTCTGGTATTAATACTTACATGTTGGAGATATTTCAACCATCATTACTGAATTCAGTGAACATTAAGCTAATATTGATTTTGTCGAATTTCGAAGATAACCAGCAATCAAATCATAACTAAATGGTAAAACAGTAGCTTTATAGTTTTTTGACATACAAATGAAAATGCAAATGCTTTTTTAAAGAATGATATGATTATGAAAATTAAGAGAATCCATGTTAATGATAACTTGGTGAAAGTTTCCTCACAGATGAAAAAGGTAAACAATTGCAGATGCAGATATAAAGATGGCACCGTTATCTAGCTTCAGAAAATAGTTATATTGATATAACTATTAATAGTATAAATACATGCACTGTGTGAGAACTACGATTTAGACATAAACTCATAAGCTTCTCCAAGTAGGATGTAGTACGGGTTATTTTGATTTCATTAACTTTTACACAGAAACTAAAACGATTATGCAACCAATTCAACTAATAAAACTAAAAATATTTTACTACCCTCTTTCGCTTTGTCATCGTTTGCCCGAAGGTGGTATTTATGTAATATATTGAAAACTAAGATTACAACATGGCGCAAGAATATTCGACACTTATTCTCTTTACTATTTTATGCTCCTACATATAAGAAAACACCCTAGTTAAAATAAAAATCAACTCCTGGGAGAATAACACTGTGTTACGTATTAGTTAGACACAATGAATTTTAAAATTGAAAAATAAGTGATCTCAATTGGACGATATTTGAAACGCTTACAATGTTGCTTATTAAAAAGTTTTAAGCAAATATGGAACTACCGTATAGATCCAGAATACTCGCGGCGATAATACTTTATTAATGCAGAACGGTCCAGACGTGGACGATAAGACCCTGATGATACGCTTAAAGCTGCTAACCTGTGGGGATATTAAGGACCCTAGTACAACGGTGCTTTACACGACGCATCGACGCGACGTTGGGCACTTTAAACGCCCCCTGACTAATAACGTGTACTAGGGTAATATAGGTCTGGAGAGGTTGTAGTTTTGCGTATATATTGCTCACTAGCGGCCATATTTATTTCGTGAGAGGGAAAGAAACCCATTACATAATAATAAATATTGGCCGAGTACGAAGAAAAGCTTCAACATGGTGTACATTTAATTAATTCTTTTAAGGTTGTTGTTATAGTATATAGAAACTTTGTTGGCGATAATCTGAATGAATAATGAAAGTTAATAGGTGTATAATAAACGTTCAAGCAAAACTTTATTTTAATTTAGAATCTCGTATTGCTGCTGCTATTGTTAGTGACCGTGATAAACTAATTTCTTACTGACCACATCATTATGAATGGAATTACATCTGCAATTCGGTACGTATGTCGCTGAAGCAAAATAGAATGCTTCATGATTGTTACGAAGGATATTCCAACGCGACTGATTCAAGAAAATATTAACTTTACTTATGTCTCATTCGGTAAGGATGTATGCAAGTTCACTTCAATTTCACTTTTACCAACTCTCAATAGCCACCTTACAACTTGTAAACAACAATGAGAAACAAACTGCGATTTAATGAAAGGATTCGTATACATTCATTTAGAAAAAACAAACTATTTCAGGTAATTTAATTTTAAGGGTTGTTATCGATACTAAAAGATCAATGGCTCAATCGTTTCAAAACGTCGCAGTAAGATGTACATTCGTGGTTTGAAGGGATGGAACAAACTTGATGTTGCTGTGAACTTCACGTACTTTCTTCGGCATTGGGGAAAATGACTACCACTGCGAAAATGTTGATATATATATGCTGCTGAGATGGATTTTTTAAGATAAATTAAGGGTATAACATACTAACACAGATGTGACTGTTTTGACGTACTGACAATTAAATTAGATATTTTTTATTAAGATAGAACAACAATAATACAGCTAGCGCTAAGGGAACGTCGGTTCTATTAAGGTATTTGTAACATTTCCTCAGATTTGAACATTTAGTAGAACAAATAGAATATGTTTAAATCTGCGTACATTACAAGTTAAAAACAATAGCCATATTTGCTACATACCAATTGTTAGAGAGTCTGCAACCATATTTTCAGACACAACTTCCTTGGTTTGGCCGTCTGGTACTGCTTCCCGAATTACGTGATGTATTACGTCTATATGTCGTGTTCTTGGATTAAGTACCCTATTCATAAGGTCAATAGCTCCCTTGATATCACAACACATGGCGGTCAACTTAATCCAATTCCGTATACTAAGTTCTTTTAACAATTTACGTAGCCAAATATAGCCTCTTTGGTGGTTGACGCAAGACCCATGTAATCTGCAACTGTGGAAGATGCAACAGTTGGCTGTTTCTTGCTTTGCCAACTACATAATTGGATCATTTTCAAGTAAGAATACATATCCAGTGGTCGATTTTCAATCAATTGAACATCTTACAAAATGTTAGCCACAGTATCCGTAAATTTTGACTCTCGTTTCTGTAGTATGTTAACCCAGTGTCCGGTGTGCTTCTTGGTTGTTGTCTTCATAGGTTTGGAACAAAACTGACACAAAATGAAAATAGTTTGAGCTCTATCTGGGCGATTCACAAGGGCTATATAGAGAATACTTCCTATCGTAGATTGACATAATTTTGTATCTGCAAGTTCATCTTCACGAACTGTGAATCGGGGAGTTAGGTTGGAATGGAAAGGTATAAGTACCGGGTTAGGTTTATATACATTATATTGACGCAAAATGTGTTCGATGGAAGTTTTCTGATTTAAACTTATAATGCCCTGTTGCTTTTCCCTTTGTACTTTGAATCCCAAACAAAGATGCAACTCTCCTAATGTTTCGCTTCAAATTCTTGTAACGATTTTCTTTTAATCTAATTTTAAGTTTCTTATTATTTATAACAGATATTGTGCCGTCTAAGAGTACATATACAGCTTCAATGAATATTGTTAGGCAGATAGTTTCTTTAAAGATCGGTTAAACTTAAAATTTGTTTATTGGCTCCAAAACTATTTTGATAATTGTATACCTGACCTTTAAAATTAGTGTGTGTAACGATAAAATACTGTGTATTCGTCACGATATATCGGCGACGCTTTTCAATACAATACTGGAAGATATAGTTAAAGAACTTAACTGGATAAAACGGGGCCTCTAAATTTTAGGATATCTACTTAAGACATCTACAATATGCTGATGATAATAGCAAGCAATAAGAAAGGATTGAATGACCGCCGAGTGGCCGAGTGGTAAGGCACGCGCCTCACAATGAAAAGGTCCGGATATTGCCCCCGGTTGCAGTGGAGCGTAGCAGCTTACAATCTTAAAATGGATCTGTTACTTCCAATATATTGTGATAATAAGGAAATACGAGGGGTGCCTTGTAAGTTGTTACAAAAACTAGAAAAGAAAAAATGCTTTTGTAACAAACAGTTTTGTTGCTTTGTAAGATATTCGCTTTTAAGTCTCATATATTTTTGCATCCTTTCAATTTTCTTTCCAATTTTCGAAACATTCTTTCGGCTTCAGCTTCTTGAAGTGCTTAAAATCGCTGTCCACGCAATTTTCGTTTGACACTCGGGAACAGAAAGAATACGTTAGGCAATAAATCAGGTGAATACTGGCAAGGAGACACTAATTTGATGTTTCTCTCGTCCAAATAATCAATTGTTCGACGTGCTCTTTGGGAGCTAGCATTGTCACGATGCAGAATAATGCAACGTTTTCGTTGTTTTTAACGAGTTATTAACGAGTTCCACGGGTTCATGGAAAATGCCAAACGATTCATAATGTAAAATATTTAGAGATATTACACACGGTATGTACTTGCCATTGACGTTGCCACTGTATTTAACATATAATTGGTAAAATAAAGTATATTAATACTATTGCGTTATTATTATTAACTGTTCTTTCAAGCTCTAAAGGAACGGTTGCGACATGTCCAGTACAAACAAAGAAACCACCTATCATTTTTTTAAATGCTTTGTGAATAAACAATTTTGTGGGATTCAATTCATTTTGAAACACCCAAACATTGTTGTTTGGTTTCTGGTTTGGCCAAGTATAGTCATCTGTTACAGATTTTGCAGTTCCTCGCACAAATTTATTGAGCAGTTCTTTACACGAATTAACACGAACCCTTTTGAGTTTCGGCCAAATTATACGGAATCCATCGGGAATAGAACTCTTTCAGAGCTAAATGCTCATGCTAATTTTCTTCAATCATATTGCATACAGTTTCGATGTTTTTGGAATAACAACCGATTTTGGTTGACCTTCACGCAATTCATCACTAACGGACGCACGACCACGGCAAAATTCTATAAGCCAATTGTAAACAGTCTTCTCTGATGGTGCTTCACTATCAACAGTTAAACGAAGCGATTCTATGCATTGTTGTTGAGCTAGGTCTTTACTAAAATTTTAAAATATCATCCAACGAAAACCTTCACGTGAAATTGCCCTTTTCTTACAAAATTGCCTTTTTAAACATTCACTGTAAACAATCTGCTCTAACAATTTCTAAATTGTCATTGTGTTCAAAACAACAAATGTCAAAATCTGCGAAAATAGTAATAACGCATCTCAAACCACCAAATAGTCGATGGCAAAAGCATCAAACGCGTCCTTCGTACTACGCAGGTCGGGAGCGGTATGGCACATGTATGTAAATAAACCTTACACCGATAGGTGGAAAGGATCAGGTATTAAAAACAAGAAGATGAAAATATAGAAATATATGTTAAACAAAGATAGACACAAAAGCCAGAAGAGTAAGACTTTCCAGATGAATTACTCAAGAATAGAATTTATATTCATAGAAAAGAGTGACTTTTAGTAGATTGAACTTTGAAACCAAAAGTTTCCACCATATATATGAAAACGAGCATTTTCAATCAACGTCTTTTCTCTGTCTATATTGCATTCTCCCTGTCTTCACCTATAGGCACTTACAAAAGGCAATATAGATAGAATAGGGAAAGCGCAATGGGCGAACACAGTAGTAAGAAAAGGCCCATAGAATATAAAGAGGATAGCCTCGAATGAACGGACGTTGTGGAAAAATTTAGTGGTACAAACTGAATTAATACGACACAGGACAGAAAGAAGTTGAAAGGTTAAGAGAGCCCTATGTCCAACATTGCGTGAAGAAAATTTGAATAAATACATGAATAGATTGTTGACATGAATTGCCTTTCAGGAAAGGAAAAAGTGAGTTAATGAATATCATATGGACAGTGATGCTTCAGCCTCAAGGTTAGTGGTCGAAGTGCCATAGTTGTATCCATTATTCTTTGCAGGAGGAAGGATAAGCAGTAAGCTTATTATATCAAAATTCAAATAATTCGTGTACCACATTATCAAAATTTAATTCCTTTCCTAACCCGTCCATTTATGCGAAAATATTAAAACTGTTCTGATTGTCAGGTCGAGGATAGGCAGTTGTGTAATAAATATTATTGCCGTTCTTATATATAAATGAGGTGTAATATGTCTGTAAAGTCAAATCGCGACTGATGGCGTACTTTGTCAACATTTTAATCTTTGCTAGACACGTGCATTCATCCAGTCTATGAAAAGATACGCGGAATTGACCGAGGCAGAAGCTGCGCTTAGGCAACTAAAACATCTGGAATTATTGTTTCTCCGGTATACATTTGGATTACTAATCCTCGTTGGAACGTCGTTTTGCTTTTGCATAAAATTGTAATAATGAAAAATTCTTGCCCAAAGAAAAATTCATATGCATTTAGAAACCGGTTGGTCTATAATAGCCTGGCCTCATCTAAATGCAACAACTTTTAACGATACCTCCTTTATCAAGGATTAATCGAAAACTCTAATCATGAAACTCGATTTCAAACAATGGACTATTTACTTACTTTGTTTAGAGGCAGAATTCGTGTTAAAACCTTTAAATCCCATTTAAAAAAGATAAAAAGTACACGGGAAATGACATATCGTATATACGGTTATGGTGATCCGAGAAGGTACAAGGACGATAACATCATCTCATCACCGGGACATCGCATTAAATTTAAATAAAAACTTCGATGTCGAATACTTTATCAACTGCACAGAATGCATAATTAATAGCTTTCAATCGAAAGGAAAGCAACGGCGGACGCGCCACTTTAAAAGAACACGTAAATATTCTATTCCTAGATAAAAACACCAAACTGAAATCCTCACCGCATTTCCATAACACATCAAGAATCACGTAATGTAAACCGCTGCGCCGTCGTCTCCTTTATTTTTCGTCCTTCTTAGTTTGAACGATGTTGGGCATCTCCAGAAATAACATACTAATTCAGAAATTTACATGGTAATCTTTTCATTGATCGAAAGATAAAAGCGAGCGGGGACTGATGTAGACAAGAAAAGCTCTCTTCGTCTTATTTCAAGTACAATGCACGCATACAGATGGCTTGAACGCGGTTTAGATTAGCCTGATACCACTTTGATACAGCTCATATTCCACGTTGATATTTTGTAGACGTGTTAGATGAACGAAACAGAGTCAAGAGTATAGAATTGCATTATAGGACTCGTTCTTTTTTATGTTTGGAGGGACAATTTCACGAATACAATGGTCTCCTTTATCGTGCTCTGTGCATCTGATGCTGCATTCGGTATTTTTACTTTGTCGTTCGGTCGCCGTACCTACGAGCGCTTCCATGGCACGAATCTTTTATTAACGGTTTCTCTGTGTGTAATGGACGCTGAATTTTCATGAACACGCGAGAGAAATGCGCGTACAAATTGTACCGTGTGATCGTAAACTTACAAACCAGAACGAACTCTTATATAGCAACTTCTCCTTTGTCATCGGGTTTTAATGCAAAACTAAGTCGAATTCAATTGTAGTAATGCCCATTTTAGCTGCATTATGATTCTTATTAAGTGAGTTTAAAAAATGAAAACGTCATGCTGCTAACCAAATCAAATTCAATACATTCTATCACAGATTTTCTTCGTACGTATCAAGGGAAATATCCGAGATTTTCCTGTTACTGTGATATAATAAGAAAAATAGGCATATTCCTAAGTCGTGAACATTCTATTTTAACCCTTAAGTAGTGACTGGCGACTATGGCGGTTTCAAACTTATTCTGTTTGACAACAAAGTATTCTCAAGAGGACCGATCCAATGGACGATTAAAATCAGCGCATTTATCTGACAGACCACGTGTAATTGAATAAGTAACAATTGCTAGGATTCTCCGAACAAACTTTTTAAGTTTATTCGGATTATATTATTATTAGTTTTGACTGGTTTACGTAGTAAGCCATTGCAATTTTCATTCAATGTATAAGTCGAAATAATCAATTGTGACTTAATCGGATATTTTTTTACCACTTGGATTAAATGGTGACACCTGTTCTAATTTTTTACACGAAAGTTTGCCTGTACTTCCTAAAGACATTCCTTTGAGTGTTGGACATTTTTCTGTATAAGTCTTAAGTTTTCTGGAAGTTGGATAGGTAGTGGTTGTTCATGGCCTTCGCGTTCGCCTAATTTAAATCTGATCGATTTTTACTTAAACGTGAGTAAGTAAACACCATCGATGAGTACAAGGTTGCTGCATCTGCAGGTGTAAGGCAAGCACATAGAACGTAGATTCGTTCATACATTTGTTATGATAGGTACGTCCACGTCATATAATCTTATGAATAAATTTGATGCACTAGTTGTGAAACATCCTGTATATGTATTATACTGTGGTAGAAATACTTGTCGATCGAATAAAACTTTCTGGAAGTTTATCCGCAATAGGTGAAATCGGCTCTTACTATTGGATATTCATATTTTATCCAGAATTCTAATTTATCGGCAAAGTTTGAGGTGTTCTACATTAACGGCATACTAATTTAACGGCATTTTATTTCTCTCTACAATTTAAATGGAAGTAATAATTCTCCTTTAACTGAGCTTGACGAAAATATCTTCTCTTTAATTACATTTCATGGTGTATGTCACCTTAAGTGCTTTATATCTGTTAAAATAAAGTAAGTAGACAATGCAACTTGTTGAGTTACACAACTGCAATAATACATTCCCTTATTATTAGTATTTTACTACACATAGTGCTGAATAAACTTTTTGTTCTCTATAGGAATATCTACAAGCAATGGGATAGATAGTTACGCGGCACATTCAATGCCTACGCGTACACAGTTAAATTGTATTGCAATTTACAGCTTTGAAAGTCACGATAGAAAATAGAATATAAACTAAGGAAGCATTCTTAATGATACTGCGCGCGTTTTATTATCCTCGTAATCATTACTCCAAAATTGGTTACAAGTTGCATAATATATCTAAAGCGTTTATGTATGAACTTCGTTGCATTAGTAAACAAAAGTTAATAACACAGTTTGTGTAATAATAATGACTTACATGTCTTAATACAAGTTTCCTAAAATATTTCCAACCAAATAGGATATTTGTAACAATATATTAATCCGGAGTGTGGTATATCGCTTCGAAATAAACTTAAATCTTAAGGCATTTTGAACTGAAGATTTATATAAAGTGCGTCAAGTGTAGTGTAGTAACAAAGACAAAGTAGGATAACAATTATGTACAGAATATCTATAACCAATCAAGTTCAATCATAAAAATACTGCCGATGGAGGTTAGCCCTCGATGAGTCGATCGGAGCAACCATCTTTCACGGCAAAATAATTAAGAAGAGGTCGCAGTACCGAAAAACAACGAGCATCTGTGAACAGGGCCAGGACTGCAGTAAGTAAATTCCTTCGCCAAACTAAAAAAAAAACTAGAACGAATGAAGTCCGATTCGATAGACGATAGCAACAAAGAAGAAGAAACAGTGGCAAAGAACAAATAGACCCTTTCGGGAAAACTATCAAAATTATTAGAACACCAACTAAACAGAGAAGCGATGGGAAAGATGATAAGCTGGATAAAATACTTGAATTAATGCAACGTATGCGAATGAAAATGAAAGATATAAAGAGATATAAATATATAAAGATATAAAGAGAATTCAGAAATTAAATGCAGCTTTTAAAACAGGAAAATGGAAAATTGAGGCTCTAATGTGACCGTATAGAGAAAGAGAATGAAAGTACTACCCAAAAAACGATAGATCGGATGGAAAAAAAAAGGAAAAAGAGAATAATGTAGTTGTGAACGATCTTAAAATTAATGTAGCAGACCGTAAAGATTTAAAAAACGTAATGACCAATTTTTTAAATAAACATTTGGAAGTCCACGTCCAAGTAAAATCAGCACGTACAGTTGGCAACAAAACTAAACTTTGCGCCAATTGATTATACCGCCCAAGAATGCGGAATGTAGAGATAAAAATTGAATGAGAAATGTGTCGAAATAGCTGAAGCTAAAAGGAAGTTAAGAACTCAAATGTTAATAGATAGCAGTGAAAAAGTGATTCAAAAATACAAAGCAATCAGAGAAGAAATTAGAAGAAAATGTAGAAAGAAAAAGAGACTACAATGAGAACAGGATACAAGCAATTGAAATTAAATCTTAAAAAATTAAATAAGGTCAGTGGGTATTACGGGGTAATATGGGTATTAGAAAAGAGAGGAAGAAATGCTAGACAGATGGGAGAGGATAATATTAAGAACTATCTTTGGAGGAAGAAATACAGATGAGGACTGGATGAGAAGGACAAATGGAGAATTGAAAGCTCTATACAAGGAACCAAGCATAAGCTCGTTTATCAGGCTTCAATGGATACGATGGTTGGGTCATATGGAGAAGATGGACAGGGAGAGAATGTCAAAAATAGCACTATATAGAAAACCAATTAGTAAGAGAAAGAAAGGAAGAGCACGAAAGAGATAATTATAAGCTTCCAAGATAAGCAAGAAATAGCTTAGTCAAGTTAATAGTTTAATTAAGAATCATATATGAAGACATGGTGAAGATAATTAATATTGTAGGTACTATAGAGTAAATATTATTGCTGTAGTCCTAGGCTTTCAAAAATTCAAAATTGGTTACAAGTTGCATAATATATCTAAAGCGTTCGTTTATGTACTTAGTTGCAAAAAATAATAACACAGTTTGTGTAATAACTTACATACATGTATTAATGCACGTATGTACGAAGTATCCTCAAATATTTCCGACCGAATGGAAGATTTGTAATAATATATTAATACGGAAATTACACGTCCCCATTCCATTTTCTAACTTAACAATTAAGAAAAATGTGATTTAGATACTACATAAATCTTAGCAGTAGGTTATCATTAAATGGTCGAGGCTTTAGCAAATATGCACCTCACCAAATTTTCTCGATAAAACTTTGCAAATAATTCTCGCATCAATATAACGATCTTAAATTCATAATTATTATTATTTCTTGCACCCATTCTTTGACAATCTTCCCCCACAAACTTTATGACACTTTGAATTTCATTAAAATGAACTTCAATAAAACAAAATTACGTATATACCTAGCCGACGTATGTATATCCTTTGGGTCTATCATATAAATACTTGACGATACATTGTTTTAATTAAAAAAACTTTAAAAGCAATACGGTAACAAAAGCCGCGATAAGTAACCGAACCTCATTAAAATTTACAGTGTGCACGCTGTAATTTATAATACAACTAACCCGCTTGGAGTTATATTCGTGATTCGGTAGGCCGGCAGGATAATTTATTAATGTTATGTAATTAGAATAATGACCCTTTTTTCGGTTTAATAAGAGTAATAAGAGTATAGCAAGCAATACAGCGAACAGGTATGTATAGATGGAATTGCATTAAATAAGTATGTGCATGTGTATTAGGTGGATCTTAGTGGATGGAGAATGAAGCAATCTACTGCTAATGAGCTCAGATGTGGGAATACGAATGAAACTACATAATTTAGGAAAAATGTTCTAATTTGAATGGCATTGTAAATAAGTAACTGAAATAGAATTTATGCACTTATTTCGATCCGTGTTAAAAAACTGATACTAATTAATGAAACCTTGCTAGCGTAATTACAGAAATGTACTACACATACTTATTATTAAAATAGAGCATATTATGAATTAAATTTTAAACGCCAAAAACAAAAAACCCCGCCTTTCCTTCATAGAATAATTATGTGAGTACATAGAGAAGAAGATTTACTTCGTTAGTGAAAGATATAGTCCTTTAATTTTAAGAAAAAGTAATTTTTAAATGATGGAAGATCTTTGTAGAAGTAGATTACTTCTAATGAGAGTGGAAAACCTGGTGTAATTTCAGCTTTCACTTATTTATTAGAAACGAGCCCCACATTTCTCGAATGATGCCAACAAACGTCCAACTGCCTAAGTGATAAGTGGACAATCGCATTGCTGTGCCCGATACATAAAAAGAGAGTTAGAACGGATTGCCAAGACTATAGGACGATGGCAATACAAGATGTAGCGTTAACGGTGTTAGCAAAACTGTTAAAAGAGAAACTGAAAATTATGGGTGAAGATAGTATGGGAGAATATTAGTGTGGATGTAGACCCAATGAATACGGAATAGAACAAATACTGAGTAATTCAGAAGAATATGATATACCGCTGCACATCTTATTCATACATTTTCAACAGACAAAAATCTTCGAAGTTTTCCAAAAATAATTAGACTAATACAAATTACACTTCAGAGAACAAACTGTAGGGGTGTACTGGAAGGTAAAATGGCCGGAGTGTTTATCATTAGTAAAGGACTAAGACAAGGAAACCCACTGTCATCGATGCTGTTCAACTTGATTTGATACTGGAGGAAGTACTAAGAATTAGTAGAATGCATACAAAGCAAACTATCTGTCCCACAGACACCAGTACATAGTCGATGACATAGGGTCTGGGTATCTTTGATATACAAGTAGTGGACCTATGCAGCTGAGAAAGTAACAATAGTGATGAAATATTTGGTACAACATGGTGGTCTACAGAATTCTTAGTAAAGGTGGGTATATACTTATTATTAAACTACATTCAACCGAAGACAACTCGTTTCAAATATTTTTATATCTCATCGTAACATAAAATATTAACTAAGAATATCTGCGGTTCATAAGAAACTCAAATGAAATGAAGTATAAATGTCCATGATGCAAGGATAATACATAAACAAAATTTAAAAGTTTTCGCATATAAGTAAGGAATCAATAGAAAAACTTTTAAACTCTAAAATGGGTCTTACCCTCACTACACACAGATTGAAATGCTATTAAATATGTGTTACAATGACCAGTTTGTTGTCACCCATACAAATGTTGAAGTTCCCTCAATAATACATGTGTCAACTACTGTTCACGAGCAAGACTTCTTTTCTTTACATTATCGCCATTAAAGCATGTATGTACATATTTTGGGGTATCCAAACCGAGGAGAAAAATGTGAAAACTATTCTATTCAGATTCAGAGAACGCTAAATTCGGTCCAGTGGGATTAACGTTTCTGATTTTGGAAAGTTTATTAAGAGATTTAATATTTGCAAAACATCACTTTTGAAGGGCCATCAAAATCTTTGTATGCAACTTAATATACATACATAGTTACAATGAGATCATGAACTTCTCCAAGAAACGGCAATCTGAAGTTGCCAAATCTTCTAAACGAAATAGTTATTCAGCACAAAGTTCTGTGAGTGCTAATTACAGATATTCATATGCACATATCACAAGAGTATATTTTAGTGCTTACTTTACTTAACATAAATCTCCAGTAGGGGTTGTACGGGAGTTCGTCTAATTGTTAGTGAATACGATTTGTAGTTGTATTTATGGCAATCGTTTTATTTTAAATTTTTCTACCATATCCATTTAAAAGCCAGACGATAAATATCGGGAATTGACGGTAAAATTTCTTGCTCTCGCTTAACGCACCGAATGAAATATTGTTATGAGAATTATAATTGCTTTTCAAAGCGGCATTGGGTTACGCTCGAAAATAAAGAATTTGCAATTTGCACGTTACTTTTTAGCTCTTAATTGACAGGACAAGTAGGTTTAAATCAAGGTGGTGTAATTTGAAACTGTTACTAGACTGTTGAAAATGCATTTTCTAACGGATAAGTTAAGTTGGAGGATTGTATACACACTATGTATGTGCATATGTATATACACTGTATCCCAACGAACTCCGAAGAAAAGCGTTAAAACTTATGAAGAAATTTACAACAGGCGAGCTTTCAAATCAATCAAACAATTAATCGTTTTCTTATTATTCTGCAAAAATCCTTGTTGAAATATGATACTATTTGCCACCGGCAGTTACTTAGACAACCATTTCTTTTAAATAAACAAAATTCCATATTCATGGTCATTCATTTTTGGATAGAGTACCTAGGCTAATAGTTCTCAATTACATTGAGAAAAAATGTTTTTGTTTCTTGAAAGTACTGTTCTTTACGTATTTTTCGGTGGTCATCTTCAATGTGTCGTCAAAAATCGTCCATCAGACACCAGTTTCTAAAATAAAAAAATTGCACGTGTCGGTGACGTAAAAATCAAATAAGGCATATTCGCTACCCCTTAAATTCGACAATTAATGAACGATCCTAAGTTCGATGCCATCTTAAATGAACAAGAAACACCAGAATGGGAGTCGTTCAAGAAATTAGTCCAACACTTTTTGGGAATAACAAGGAGGGCAATTATAAGGACCTTGTGGATGAATACTTATGACCTATAAAGTCTTTGGTTGCAATATATCACTGATGATACATTTTGTTCATTCACATTTAGATTTTCCCCAGAGGAACCTAGATGACGCCAGTGATGAGGGCTGCGAGCGTTCTATTAAAACATATCCATCATGGAATCGCGTTATCAAAGCAAGTTGAACCCAAATATGCTGACCGATTACTGTTGGACATTAAGAAGAAAAAAATTATGTGAAAATACCATTTCAACTGCCATTACTATAAGAATACAAGCTATTTTGTTGCTGTTGTTGTTGTTGTTGTTTAGCAAATGCGAAAAGTATTCGTTTTTCAAAATTTTAAACGCGTATTGCTCAGAAACTATGCCTAACGCATAAATTTGGAAACCAAATTTAGAATCAGTGGGCAAAATACTATAAGAATAGCCTTATTTGAACAAAGAAACACGCAAATAGACTATAAATCTGGAAACTTGGGACAATACACTGGAACGTTTATAATTTTCCATATTCTATATTAATTGGCAATTATTGCGGACATTCTAGCCATTAGTTGTGCACCATTTGGAAACCACTGATGTAGGGAACTGCTTGTTCCTTAGGCCAAATTAGAAGAAGATGTGAAGTACTATAAAACGTACCTTTGATCACTGTTCAAATATTAGTTACATTATCAGACCCTGGTGTATATGCATACTTACGTATATGATTGCAACATTATTGTATTACTTTAGTTTAGCAGCATTCAGTGGAATAATTGTACTGCTCTTTCGCTCAAATGAAATTTAATTTGACTATTGTTGTAGTTATCGAATTATCTAGAAAGGGATCGTGTTGGAATTGATATAGTTAAAAATGATATTTCGATTATCCAAAGGAAGATTAAATTAATGTTATGTAAATAATCTGAAACCGTAAACTTTAAAAAAACGCATAGTTGTATCAATTAATTACGTTTCACCGCGTAACCTAAATGCTCATAAAAGTTTCGTATGTGTAAAGAAGAATATCTAGATGTCGACCCCCAGTCATTTAAGCCACGAGATTGTAAATATGTATAACGAATATCTTTCGTACTACATGGTTCTTCCATTTGTTAAATAAACATCAAGTGGGCTGTACCTCAGTTTAAAACCTACCTGCACGAAACCTTTGTAAAATTCGAACGCCATTAATTCCGTGGTATGAATACGTAATCTGATATTAATCCTGTCATAAGCATCATAGCTAGACATAAAAATATGAGAAAAAGGTACTGAACGAAGAACTACTCATGTGTGGAACATCCTGTTAATTAAAAGGATATTACTATAGTACTGAAGTAGTGATTAGGTTACCTTTTGTAGAGAGGAGCGAAACACGCGAAACATAAGCAGTACAGCAAAGTTGAAGGAGTGCTCTCAACGGAACAGTTTAGAATGCTGATATTTGATTTTACCATTTCCATATTTTCATACACCATATTTCCAATACTTGCAGTGTTACCGTTTGTGTTAATGTTTGGAAGTCACAGCCACTTTTCATGTTCGTCTCTTCTAGGAGATGCTTTATAAATAATAAGGTTTAAGAACAAGAACTACCAAACTTTTGTGCTATGGGTTCCAAACAAGAACAATCGGTCAAAATTGCATTTAGATCATCTCACGTACTTATTTTCATTGGTTTGGTAACTAAACAATTTGGTCATTGCGGATGAATGTGTAGGTGTGCTTTCGTAATGAAGGGATCTCGCCCATTCATCGAATACGAATCTCTCTTCTCCAGTTCTGCATCAAAACGGTCTGATAAATTAGCAAGATTGTTCCTTATTTCTACAGATGGTGCACGAAGGTTGTTGTTAACACGACCCTCTGTTGTAGCTTCCAATGTAGAGATATATTTATTTATAGCAGGCACTGCGAAGTTAGTATGGGAGTCCGAACCGACTCACTGATAAGGACCTCCTGCTTTAATAAGCTACAGTGCGTTTTTGTGTATGTGCAGGGTTCTTGTTTGGTTTCATAATCGGTACACAAGAGTCAGTGAAATTGCTAGTAATTGTATTCAAATTGAGAATGGTGGCCAATACACGTAATGGTCGGACGGAAAGCTTCACGAACGTGAGATAGCCATTCTTACCAATGCTCCAACTGGTAATTGCGGGCGAAAGTTGCATGCTTTAAATCCCAAAATGTTGGACTTCATCCTTTTTGTTATTGAAATCCATTTAACTCCTTTCAGAGGGACTACAAATTTCTTCGGATTGCGAATAAGTACTTTATTCCTTAGTCAGTAATTTAACCGACAATTTATGTATATTCAAATTCTTGTGTAATGTTTTCAGCATTTCATTTGTAATGCTTCTGTGATTTGTTACTACCTCTCACACTTTAATTCGGTTGCTAAAAAGAATGATTTCGTGAAATTCGTTAACCGATGACACGATCAGGATTTTAACCAAATGATCTGAATGCTTCCAAAGTATCAGCGAAGCCCAAGGGCATCTCTTCGTCTTTCGTAATGATACTAGAGTAGCTACTACTACATATCTAGAAGCTATATCATGTTCGTTTCTTCTGAATCCATTTATGATCTATTCCTTCTAGACATCACTCGTTCTTTAGGGTACTATTCCATATCCCTTCAAATCTACCTACTATTTTCCTCCCTGCTGATTTCTTCCTCTACACATTGTCTCGTTAAACTGTCCCTATCCTTTTAGTACCTGCCATCCTTTCGTTTAGACTAATTTCTAATTCCTTAATTCCAGTTATTCGTAAGAGGTTTTTGTTGGTTATTTCGAATTATAAACCTTTAATAGGAATTTGAGGTTTTTATTTGCAAATAGACATCTCCAATTTGTTTTGTAGTGTTTGCTTTCTACCCAAGTCTTGGCTCCGCATAGCAATATACTTAATATACATAATAATAATAATGGTGAGGAAGCATAGCCTAAACAGTGATGCGGTAAAGGCCCCCGTATCTTCGTCCCTATAGCCTGTTGCGCGCGTACCAATCGGATCAAACATTTGACAATCGTATTACTACCGTTTATTTACAATGAACATAGCTGTACTCAATTCTTACCCTGACTCTGTGGGTCACCGGGATTGGAACGTCAAAGTTTTGTACGTAGGTCGTTGGTCACGCAGTCAAACACTCTATAATGTATGGAAATCGTAGTCACTTTACAGTTTCGTTCATTCCCGAAGCTACTTTATAAAGATAACGTTCAAGTACAACAAATAAAAAAAGCAAATATTTGTTTATACCTTTATCTAGATATATTTTTATTGATGAAGGTGTTCCAAAAACGTTTACAAACGTTCTGAGAATATAACTATTATTTCAATCACTCTTATTTAATTGAGCTAATTGTGGTAGAAAATTCATACAAGAAATAATTACGGATCATTAGGGTTATCGGCCCCAATACAAAACAATCGATCAAAATTGGATTTCGATGTAATGCTCTGACCATGCGACCAGGTCTTTGCAATCCCTTGGTTTGGAGAAAGTACCAAGCGTCTTTCCGCTTCCGTGAAAATATAGAAGAGAAACAACAGGATTTTCTGTTTTATGCGGGTTCATTAGACAAATAAATTGACACAATTACAATGAGTTGTACAAACGACATTCGGATGATATAGAACCGTGCTCTCTTTGTATACTCTGTTGCAGAATGTAGCTCATAGTAGTCGGTCGACCAATTTCAGCAATAGTTTGCATAATCGGTTTCGTCCTTTGACTTTCCGCTCGATTACGTAGCCTTTCGAGACTAGCATCGTCACCAACCAATGACGTTTCTTATCGATGTTAAAGTTCTTCGGTTTTTTGACGTTTTATTTTATTGACAAAGTAAAATTGTTCGCTTAAGAAGACATTGATCATGTGGCTTAACATCCACAACACCACACACCCAGAAGCAGCAGTGATTACAATCTACGCAGGACGAAAGGATGTGTTTGTTCAAATAGTATAGACATGTACCATTCTTATTATCGAGCATTTTGCAGTGGCATTATTATGGAAGTGGAATGTGTTAACCGAACGCGTAATCTTAAAACCTATTTAAAACAATTTCTTGAAACTATATATATATGTATGTATGATAATTGTGCTAATAATTACGTTGTCCAAATATTCATGAACTTAACTGTATATTATACTGCAATAGGTTATCGGGCTCATTATTTCTTTAGAAGAATGCGACTTAAATTTTAGACATGAAAATGATCGTTTTTATATTATGTATGTCTTTAATAGAAGATTATAGGCCCATTTATAGAAGTGCAAATTACACGACGATTTGGAATTACAATTTTTAATTAATGCGAAGTTTTATATATGCTTCTGTTTTTAATATCGTAATGGCAAAATTCAATAATTATTAATTCTATTTCTAAAGCGCCTTGAACAGTTATGAAGTCCATTTAGTAAATTAGATACATTTTCAACAGGAAACGCATTAATCAGCATTTATAAAATATTGATTTTGTCGACAACCGCCCATATTAGTATAAGAGATTTCCAATGCTGTATGCATAAATAAACAGAGGTAAAGAGTAGAAAGATCTATAACTAAATTTGTTCACTTCTACAAAATTTATTATGATTGGAACGAATTAACAGATAACGGGACATTTAACTGGGCTCTAGATTCAACGAATTATTTTACAAACATTTATATTGCCTTTTTTATTTCTCCTCTAATCCGAGAACTATTTTATGAGGCATATTATATTCCAAATACTCGTCATCTAGAAAGGTTGAATTCAAGCAAAATAATTATATATAGAATGTTAATTAATGACATCTCCGTACTAACTATTAATTTGGAATATACGCATATTTCTGTTGGTGGTACTGCTAATATGTATATATTTTAGTGGGTTCCACAATTTATCTGCTTTCAATCTTCGAATATTCATCCTCCATAACATCACCTCTACTTCTTGCCTAAACTTCTCCCACTCTTTATGTTCTCTTTGTATCTCTTATGTTGTTGTTTATACCGTTTCCAGAATTCTTGTCTAGTCTATTCTCATAACAGGCACAACATTATTCACCCATCAATGTTTGTATAGTGTTGGCAAGAAAATAATTTCGGTTTTGTAGTGTGAAATAAAACTAGTTTTTTTATACAAAGAATAAACTTTAATCAACCATGGATTTTCCATCTCGTTCAATAACCTTTGCCATCTTTCTTGCAGGTTCATGATGCCGCGCTCATAGAAATTTCGGCCCTGATCATTAAAAAAACTATCTCAAGTGCGATTTAAGGTAAACATCATTTGTGAAAGTTTTCCCATTCAATGAGTTTTGCAAACGCCGAAATAAATGGTAATCAGATAGTGCGAGATCGGGGCTGTATGGTGGATGCAACATCCATTCCCAACCAAGCTCCAATAATTTCCCACGAGTTTCTAAAGACGTGTGAGGTCTTGCATGCTCGTGATGGAACACAATTCCCTTGCGGTTTGCTAATTCTGACCGTTTTTCTCTCGTTGCTTCATCCAGTTTCATTAGTTGTTAACAATAAATATCCGAATTGGTCGTCTGGTTTCTTGGAAGCAATTCAAAATACACAACACTTATGTAGTCCCACCAAATTGATAGCACGATCTTTTTTAGATGCCATTCCACTTTAGATGTGATTTGTACTGATTCATTACGCTTACACCATGATCACTGTCGATTGATGTTACGGTACATGAGCTATTTTTCATCACCACTGCTGATTGTTTTGAAGAAAGGGTCGATTTCGCTGCGCTTGGGATGCATATCGCAAATATGGATTCGTTGTGTTACTTGAATCTCTATCAATTCATACGGAACCCAAACATCGAACTTGTTAGCGATTTCGAGACATTTTAAGTGATTTTTAATGATCGTGTACGATACATTTAACCTCTCTGCAATGTCTCGAACAGTTATATGACGATTCTCTTCAATTAAGGCTTTGATTTGGTCATAATTAACTTCAGTAGATCGGTCGGAACGTTGGCCATCTTAGAGTGAAAGATCTCCAGAATGGATTCTTTTTAACCAATTCTGACACGCGTGTTCTATTATGAACACCATAATTCACATATCTTTTGGAAGCCTCAGCAGCTTTCTTTCGTTTACGGAAATAAAACCTAAAATATGCCGAAAATGTTCGTTTCTGCACTCCCTGTTAGGATTGACCCCAAAACTAACAGCTACAAACAAAATTACGCGCAAATTGCTTCCAAAGAAACCTAATAATGACTAATATCATGTGTCAAAAGAAGAAAGTCATAACACGAACATCAGTCTTTTGAAACAATTACAACGCTCTCGATGTGTGGCAACTTTCTTTAAGCATTTCGTTTATTTCTCGATTGGTTCCTCGTTCTACCATATTTTCTATGACTTTATTTTCCTATATAGTTCCTCTTCCTCAATAGCCGCACTTCTAAATGCTTCTTAGGTGCTCCTTGTCCTAACCTGTCCGAGTAGAGGAATCAGCCCGAGAAAGCTTACTGTCTCTAAAAAGCAGTGAATCGCCTTTAATCGAACATGCTTTACATCCATAGGCCACAGATATCTGGTATTCTAGAAGCATGGAAACCTGCTGTTAATTAGAGCATAACGACGGTATAGTAGGTGGTCAGTAGTTTCATTTACTTCGCAACAAAACTGCGCTTAAGTTGTTACCATACGAACCGGTATTGGTACTCAAACCGGCCCCGTATCCCCGCTGTTATAGTGATTCATGCGTAGTAGTAGTAGTATTCCTTTAATGTTCCGACACTTTACTGCTCATTATTTTTGTTTCCTTTTTTTTTTTTTTTTGAGAAATTAGTACAGATGTTCCACTTAGTGCGTTTGTTGAACTTACACATTTCATTATTTTTAATCCCATCTTTTTCGCCGCCTCTTGTTGTTTTATCAACCTTTAAAAATCCCTTTGACTTCTTAAAAGATCATTATATGCCACTGGTAAATGCCATACACAGATTGCATCTTTTATTTTAATGGATATTTCAAGACTAGTTTCCGTGTAACAGTGGTGAAATTATGCAAATGTGAAGATACATATATTGGGCAACGTCAGTTTACTTTAGCAAACTAAAAACATATATAAAATTGATTATACGATGCCAAGAATGGAGCAACCTGTTAAAACGTTCATGGAAAAGTGTCACATCATTTTCTACGTGAACATTTTGGTATTTAAGCACAACTTATTGACAACATGAGATTAGTTTATTATCCAATGAAAATGACAGTTGTTGAAATATGTATTTCAAACAACTAAAACGCCATTCTTACAGTGCCATGAAACCCGTATAGACAAAGTTATTCGATTTGAATCATATGTCTATATTTTTTTACTAAATCTCTTTTCAGTTATGCTCTTCCTCTTTGATCAGTTTTAATAACAAAGCAATAATTCCCAACGTAACGAATTCGTACGCCTCCTTTTTATTAATTAAGGACACAATTTAATATTAATATTGCCTGACAGATCTGATGATAATAACAGTAATTAGTACGTCCAGTTTACTTTCATACATATATATATATACTGTAGAGTCAGAAAATTGACTCAAATCACCGCTCATTACTCCTAACAAAAATACCATTCCATACCATTTTCAACGGGACAAGAAATATACCATGACGAATTTCTTTTCATACACTTGATTAAATTGTTCGCTAAGTAGAACGAAAGAGCCGACATCATTTGAGCTAAACATCGTAAAGCATTTAATCTGGTTTCTCATGATACCTGCAGCGTTAATTATATAGAAAATCTGAAAAGAATTCACGCTAAAATTGATTTTTCTTTTATAATCAATATAAGTACCAACAGTCAGGCAGCAGTCAAGATAACTGTTGGACCAGCCCATTCCGTTTATTCCAAATTATTCCACTGAAGCTATTAGAATAGAAAATATCCAGTTGTTATACGTACTATACGCGTTAAATTTAAATACACCATTTTGTTGCCATAAAACTTAATGTTCCGTAGTAATCCTTTAGATATAGCTACTTCAATTCATAAAATCCAGTAAAAAGAATAATTAATTCTTATATAGGGATATAAAGATTAGTTCTTAGTTTAATAGTTCTGTAGTTTGAAGAGTAATGTTAGAATAATCTTTAAATTAAATTATTCCTCGCTCTGTAACTTCACAAAGATAAGCTAACCCTATCCAGTATTTATATAACAGTTTTCTTAATAGTGAGCTCTTTAGTTTATACTCTTGAAGGGTGGTGTCTAATCACAATTTCTATTTATAGCCGCATTTCCCCTGCAGCACAAGCCGAACTAGTTTGAAGTAAGACCTAATAGCACCTACCGTTATCTTTTCGTGGAAGGAAGTCGTGTCCGCTTACATACTTAAATAGCTAATTTCATCTATGTAGCAAAATAATCTTTTTTTTTTTTTTTTGTAAATATAATTGATTATAAAAAAATAATACAGGAAATGTATTTTTTTGTAATATAATCGCTGAGTGTATTTAAAATTTTTGTTATGTTGTAGAATATAATCTTCCAGGTGTTCTTTGCCTCTAAAGGTGTCGACGACGAAGACGAAGACGAAGTTGTATCTTTAAGGAAAATTGAAATGCTATATTTCTACAAACGAATCTAAATTTACATAGGAAACCACTGACTCAAGTTCTTTAATAACAAAACACTGCACTTGTTATAAAGAGCATCATGCATCCTGTAGCACGAATTCTTATTTTATACTTAAGCTTTTGTCAATTCGGGGAAGTTTAAAATTGTAAAATTCATTCAAGAATCTCGGGCACGTACATAGTGTCATTAGCCCTCGTTTGAATTTTTTTTTCAATATTTTGGTTGAAACGATTTTTGTGTGCAAAGAATGTTGAAAACCTAAGTTTTTAATTTTCATAAACAGCGAAATTTAATTGTGAAAGGTATAGACTATGTTAGCTTGCAAATAATATTAACAAACATTTATGTATGTGGTTCAGAATACTAACGTTTATCACTCCCAGTTTGAAAATTTTTGCAAATACGTATAGTAACTCCAGTTGTAAGAGGGGCGATAGTTAGGATGACATTTACTCTAGTTGTGAAAAAGAAAAAAACTGGCAAGTTGTGTTGAGCCAGATTATAATTTGGTTACTGATCCTTGACGGTTCAGAATACCAATTACAACCGCGAAATATGTGCCAAATTT
This sequence comes from Chrysina gloriosa, assembly GCA_038088585.1. Lineage (NCBI taxonomy): Eukaryota > Metazoa > Arthropoda > Insecta > Coleoptera > Scarabaeidae > Chrysina > Chrysina gloriosa. Next base: position 66,770,131 of record CM076088.1, read on the forward strand.
ACTAAAGATTCAGAAACTCAGTAATAATAATTTTGACAGGTCATAGTATCAATAGCGCAGCCGGACAAAAGAAAATTGTTGGCTGCATCAGAAAGAAAAGCTGATTTTAAATATTTCACACATGTACACATGCTATTATGCGCAGTAAATACAGTCCATACTAAATATGATTCCTATTAGCATTTTCACTGGTTGTCGAAATATGTATTCTCATTACAATGTTCTGAATAGATCTCAGTTCTACGTGTTTTATTAAAATACACAGTTCTTAATTTGCCAAAGACAGCTATTCAGCATCCTAAATCATCAACGGAACTCAAATGTCTTAAAAATTTCTAAAATTTGCATTTATGCAGGAAGTGCCTAAATCCACGTCTCTACATTGCCTGGATCTCGCAATGATTAATTTATTTGTACAATCAATAAGGAGACGTGCGTAGGGTGCTAATGAAATTTGCAGCAACCAAATATGAAAGTTGTACCTGACTCTTGTAAAGTAACTAATACTTAAACTTTAATAAGCACTATCGATAAAATTTTCATTAACAATAGCCCCTTATGGTAGCGATATTGATTTTCTGTTATGTAAATACCTATCTATCCGCGTTTTCAAGAACGTAAATTGTGCTAAGGACCTCCCGTGCTACCGAATTTGCTCCTCCAAATCCGATGCACTTAAAGAAATGAGTCTTTTCTAATTTAAGAGCATAACGGTTTTGATTTGCGGTGAAGATACTTAGTAAATTTCAAGCCGTATTAACTAATCAATCAAGGATTTTGTTAAATCGAGTACAAATTTGTTTTTAATTGTATTTCTCCAAATGGTAGTTAAATATTGACACTTTTATTGCATGTATGTAGAAAGGCATGGATATTAAATTTTGTTTTTAAATTGAAATTTAATCGTTCTGTGGTATTCGTAGTATAGCACTTGTAAGTATTCGATTTTTTCAGTAACTACCTGAATTATGTTTCTTTGGTTCACCGTCCTAAAGTGTGTTTTCTTCCTTTTTTAGTCTTATATTTGAAGTAGAAAGATTTAGGGTTCAGCTAATAATCTGCCTTAAATTGTTTCCATTCTTCTCTTCTCACAAAGCAAGCTTTAGCTCTAGCATTATCCAGTATTAAATACTTTAGAGTTAGTAGATAGGATACGGTTATTCCACCGACTCAAAAAATTTAACTGAATGGAAACCAAGCTATGGTTGGAAAAGAATGTTCTAAGAGATACCGTTAAATCACCCAGTCGGTGAAACAACCGTGTTGTGGTAACTAGGTCTTGTGATTACTCTTGAGACTTGAATCCATTACCATTACTAAACAAAGCGCCCAATTGTTCGGTGCCGTCCTCCAGGCAGGTGACTGACATGTTTTCTTTTACGTTATCTTGGTGGGTCATTTGAAGGATGGAAAACCAATCAGGAAGAACTAATATACTAAAGTCAATTCGATTGGAAATCCGAGAAAAAGCATTCTTAATTTTCAAAGGAAGATGTGCTCTTTCATAGCGACAATATATCAACAGATTAATTCACAATTTACCGTTCTCGTGGACTAATTGATTGAATTAGACTACGATTTCTTTGACGAATCCACCGTATACTACTTTGGCTTCTTACGACTTTCTCCTATTTCCAATTGTGAGAAAGGTGCTCAAAGCAAACAAATTTGGGACAATGGGAAACTAGGTAGTTCAAGAAATCACGGTTTTCAAATTTAGAGGAGTTGTAGAAACGATTGAGAAAACCACGAGCGATAAGAAAAATAACACTTACTTCGTGGAATTCTTGCATTTAATGGTCCAAATTAGTGGCGTACGTTTCTACGAATCACCGCAAAATCTAACGGCGTCAGAAAATGCAACAACGATTGTTAGGTGGTAAATATTCGTGGCTATTATCATTCTTGCATTATTATGTAGTAAAGTGCGATTTTATTATCGAAACCTGGAAAATTAATGCTTCCTTCTCACATCATTGCCGCTTACAACTGTCTGATCGTTATCGAAATGTTTAATAGATGATATAGGTATAAATATAGCAATTTTATGAGAAACGCAACTTAACTCGTCCCTTTTATTACGCGCGCACCAAGTATGGATAGCTGCCCCAATCTAGGCAATATTATGTTCTAAAGAATTTCGATTTCCATTTAGAGTCAATGCAGTAAATTCACTTAAGCGAAGCATATTATCTAGAAAATTTATTTAACGGATACAATTAATCGGAGAATTTATCTGTTATAAAATTAAACGCAAACGACTATCGACAGACGTAAATTTTAGAAGCATGTAGGAATATTTATCGAAGCTGTTAATAGTAATTGAAAATATTTGTGGCTAGTGAGGAATGCCTTGGAAACTAAGATAGTAGTAACACAATATAAATTGCAAGTAATGGTAGTATTTCCATTCACTTAACAGGTTTCTTGTATAACATACATATACTACGACATTAAGAGCATTAAGAGTATTTGAAACTGTGGCTCTGTAATGCAGATAATTATGCTTAAGTACGTGCTTATTAAATCTTATTGGTCCCCTATCTTTCGGTACAGGTCATGATTATGCTTATGTACTTAGCGCAAAGTCATACTACATTTCGAAGTTCATATTTATCTATTTTACGAACACGCGAGATCTTATTAAAACAACCCGTAAGTGCGCATTAAGTGAGAAGGACCTAACAATAAGCTTGCACAAAAACTAAGGGGACTCCAGCAAAACCCGCATTATACCAAGGGCGTCATCTGACTAGTCACAAACGATGTGAATACTACCAAAAGTTAGTCAGAGGTAATAATAAACCTCACATTGAACGTACTACTCTATCACCAATAAATTCCAACTCGTATGTAAAATATCCAACACCTCACGTTCAATCAGCAAATAGTGTTGATGTAATCAAGCAAAACATGAAGGCACGACCAGATACAACCAGTATTTTTCAAAATTTCTAGAGGAGTTAAAAAATTTGTTTAACCAATTACTGCAGCAGTATACACTATAATACTCAGTATGATCACAACACTTGTAAACAAAATTTACTACAACAGGCTAAGTATGCAAGAATACACATTGATATGCAAGTAGCCTTCCAAATCATGAAAAAGTAAAAATATTTCTAATTCAAAATCAAATCGATATTTTCCTCATTAGCGAAACCCACGTTAGAGGTAGAACATTCTTCAGTGTTCCAAAGTACAAGTTATAGGTATTACACAAATCATTCACGAATATACAAGTAACTTCAATAAAAGTCAGCAACGTTCCTCATGAAATAACAATATGAGCAATCTATTGTTCCCCAAACAAAAACATGTAAAGAGTGAACAGTTAGAAATATTTTTCGAAACATTCGGCTCAAGATTTGTGGCAGGAAGTGATAAAATTTCCAAATATACAATGAGGGGTTTACGCTTAATTACCACTAAGAAGAAAGTCACCATGTAGCCATCGACGTCACGTCCTACAAAACATGTGATCCAGTAGTTTGCACCCCTTTAATACCCTGTGCACATTATGACGACGAGCATCACCTGAATATGCTGCTTAACAAATGGAGAAAACTAAATTCATTATCGCCTACCATTCTCTTTTCGTATTTGTGAAATCTATGAAAGGTACCAGTTGCAGATGTGATGTTTACAAAACCAGTTTTACTTCAAATGAGTTAACGGCACATATCATCTTAGCAACATGTTTGCCTTCGTCTTGCAGCTCTATATTTAAAAACTTCAAATTTTCCATGATGTCTGGCAGGAAAATTCAAGCCAACCAGCCCGCAAGAGTCAGTTTATTTAAATGTTGATATTTGACGAGAAAATAATTTAGGTTACCTTTATTGAGACAACGCACTTACCTAACCTCCTCTGTGACCTTGGCACCCGACTTTCAAAAACGTCTTTTTTGAATTATCAGTCGATTGTACATCGTTTGTAGCCGTTTGTACCACTTTCATTTTTTTTGTACCTCAAACCCAAAGAAGTCGCGACATTTTCAAAATTCGACCCGCATCCGGCTTTTGAAAATCGAAAATTTTCCTACGAAATCTGATTCGTTGTCGTTTGTACCCGTTTGTACCATCTTCGTTTTCAAATTTGCTCAAAACCCAAAAAAGTTATGGCGATTTGAAAGTTTCGAAAGAGCCAACTTCTACAATTTTGAGAATTTTCGAAGTCTCTAAAAGGCAATCGAAAAATAATCTTCTGTACCCGCACCCATCACTTTTGTTTTCATTTGTACTTCAAACCGAAAAAAGTTAGGAATAAAATTCAATTCCGGGAAAATACACTCTCAAGATTAAGTATCAGTTTCATCCTCCATAAATACAAGAATGTATTTTATAAGATCAAAGTCAGTATGCCCCTATATATAGCATGAAATTTGAAGCACCTGGCGCGAATACATGTTAGATATTTTAAGAAATCACATGCGAATAGAAAGGGTGCATCAGTGCTGCGTTGCGGCATATTTGAAGCGTTTAAATCTACTCTTGACAAAGTTTATGTATGTAGTTAACTATGAATATTTGTAGCTGATTTAAATGCACTAGGACATGAAAGCAGTTTATAAGTAAACATTTCCAACGCATTCGTTTGAGGTATAGATACAATAGACCCACGGCAACGTGAACTAATTAATGTTAGCGGTTAATGTTTGCGAATCGTTCTCAATAACAAGGAAGGCATATTATTATGTAATTATTCGAAGAAGATGTATGATTGCTTATTCGTCATAATAAACCTTTGCAATCAAGACAATGTTTGTATAAACCGTTCACGTTATCCGTACTTTATGTTATCGTACCTTTAACGTGTTTTGAAATACGATTTTTCCTTTCTTTATTATTATTCTTTATTATCAGAAACTCATATTATACCAGCTAATTTGATGTTGCAATACAAATGGTTTATTGAATTAAGATGGTATTGAAGAGGCGTAATTCACCGATTTTACCTCAGTTACCTTGGGATTCATATGGCCCAATTCTTCTCAACTTTCTTAGTTGAATATGTTAATGTAGTGGTTCTAATAATGTATTGGGTAATTCTTCAGCTTCTTGCGGTGTCTTGTAGCCCTGTCTTGAAGTTAGGGTGCTTAGGTATGGGATTTTGAGGTCGATACGTAAAGTATGGCTTGAGACATGTGCATATGCATCAGCAATAGTTCTTAAAATTTTTGATTGGCATCTTTGTTTGAGTGCCAAATTGGATTTGCTAGCGCAATCTAAGAGTTCTATCTCGTATGTCCATATCTCTCTAACTATTGCGTTGTAGGTAAGCAGCCTCTTGCCTATTGACTACTTGGATTTCCGACCAATTAGCTCGTTGATTTATTTATACTTCATGTGTATTTGCTTTCACCTTTTAACTACATACATTCTTTCCACCTTAATCTTATATTAAGATAAAGTCCTAAATATTTTAGTATATTGTTGAGCAATATGAATTTTTGATTTAGAAGTATAAGAGAGTCGCTGCCTTTTCTAGGGGTAGACGTTATGTGGACTGATTTACGATCTTTTACTTTGATTTTGCGCCTATTGAGCCGTGTTGCGATGATGCCCAAGTATTCTTGTTAATTAGATGTAACGGTTACACGTTTTTATTTGGTTAGTAGCTGCGCTATCAGGAAATGTGCCCATTGCTAGTTTTCTTGGTGTTAATATATCTGATGTGTATAGGGCATACAAAAGGGGCACGAATGCACTACCCTGTGGAATCCCAAATTAGATTTGGTAGAGGTTATAAAAGATTGTATTAGTTAATTTCAAATTTACGTTTGGTTAGGTATGTTAGGTATCAGTGTATGTCAATCGAACTCCATTTATTACAAAAAATCTAGTAAATGTGTAGCGTCGTTAGCATCAGTACGTTGACGTGTAAAACAACATATTCTCAAATATAAAATTTTCAGGAATAATTAAGGTTTATTGTAAGCCGACAGTTGACGTATTTTCTTAAACACATTAGGGCTAATACAATATCTATAACAATATTCTTCGTTGAATGCCTCCAGCAATAGTCTACTTTCATAAGTAGGTAATGGACAATTCTCGTCAATGAAATTACTACTAGTTCTACAACCATATTTCCAATAATTGAAATACATACAAGTCGATAATCGTCCATCTACTCTATTACCACTACCACCACCACGTAATGATCCTCCAGGACTCGAGTTCTGAAGTACCTAATATTTTTTATTACTCGAATTCAAATTTGATTGATTATACATCTCCGGTTTATCATATGAAGTTTATGCCCTCGAATTCGAGGTGCGTAGGAAGTAATAAGTAGTCATTAAAATTATAAAAGCAATTCCCATTGCAACACATTCTTTATAACAAACTAAACTAACCACTAGCTACATCTCAGAGCGTTTTAATATAATTATCTGATTATTTTAAAGGATGTACGCGAATACCTTCCAGTGAGACCAAATACGTATTTTTGTCTTTTTCTGCATTGGCGATCAGTTCGACGCATCTTCTATTCAGTTATAGGCACATTTGGTGGGGCCTAATAGGCTGTGTACGTATGCACGTTGTATGTACCGTTCTCAGTATTAAATTTCAACAGCATGGCCATAAAGTCCTCCCATATAGTTTGTTTCCAGCAGTAAAATATATTACAATGCCGTTAAGCTGCAACATTTCCCATATTCTACATTCACATTTAGTATGGTGAATATATTTACCGGTAATAATTCCCATAATTTACACAGAATTTTAATTTTCTTAATATTACACTGAAAATAGCTTCCTGAAGAGTTGTACAGATTTATTAGATACGTAGGCTGCTACATAAATTTCGGAAATCGGGTAGTCCTACTGTTGCCAATTTGAATTGGCATTGGCCGTTGGAGAAAATCTTATTTAGTGGGGATTGCAGATAAAGGCAATTCACCAACGTTAAAAGCACTTTAAAAGTAGTCTAACACAATAATATGAGGATTTTAGTGATGAGACCGATAAGTTTTGTGGAGGTCACCCATTAAGTTATGTTGGTTAAAAGGGAAGGTGGAAGATGATGAGGACGATGATTAGGCATAAAACCAAAATACTGTAACTGTTGTTAGCTTCAGGGACTATTAAAAAACCAGTGCCCTGGAATTCATACTGATAATTACACATATTTATATTGCAACTAATATAAAGATTAAGGAAGATAGAAAATGACAAAAAAGTATATTTGTAACAACGTGCAATTATCTACTCTACTTTAGCTTACTTGAGCATCTATCTTACCGATTCATTAGGTTTGAATTCAAATGTAAACCGCTAGTATGAGTACACTGGGGGTTCTAAACAAATCGCTGTTTACTATGCTCTCCTAACCTAGACTACTACGAAATAAACATATCTGTTCTGATCGTTACTTGCTTCAGAAACGGACGTACTATTTAAATCATATCCATTATGTATCTAATTGATGTTGAAGTTAACCGGTCCCGTACGTCCATATAAAAATGTAACTCAACTCAATTTCTTTCTCGCCATAAAAATCTCCTATCGCCCTTAAACGTTACCATGTCACGAGATTAAACAACCAATAAAACCTTTGTTAACTAGTCTTTTTATCGGCTTACATACACAGGCGACGTACACTTTACATCGGCGCAATAAAAACGCCAATAAAATACGAATTCGTAGTAAAGACGCCCCATAAAAATTAAATTACGAATGAAACTCTGTAACGATACCCGTTTCTTCTTTTCCGTTGCGACTCCGATACACTAAAGTGATTTATTCACGGTCTTCGAGATTGCTTGAAATATAACCGCAACGGTTTCGTTGATGTAGTTGGATATCTATTTCAAAGTAACTGAATTTTTATAGTTACTTCTACGTATGTATGTGCATATAAACCGAAATCCTTTAGAGTTTCTTAAATTAGATATTGCATGAAGGTAACTCTTCGCTTTCAATCAAAGTCTTTCAGAGATTTGCATCTACAAATTTATAGTTAGATTTCACTTTTGCTATTGCGAACAAATATTATAAGTAATAAAATTACCGCAATGGCTCTAACTCTTTCGAAAGAGTAGTATCTAGTTTCTATAGCAGTTCACAGTATCCATCACTTTTACACTATTACGAGGGTGGATCAAATACAAATGGGGCTTCTGCAAAAGACGATATATTTTTCAAAATAAATTCTATTTTACACTTTTCTTATTTTGCTACATAGTCCCCATCTTATCTATACACTTCCTCCAATGGTTTGGTAATTGTTGAATCCCGGTATCATCAAAAATTTCCGGACGTGTATCAAACCAATTGCACATGAATTGCTGCACCTCTTCGTTCGTTGTAAAGCCTTGTCCACCGAGGACTTTCTTGCGTGGCCCAAACCTATGGAAATCGCATGGCGACAGGTCTGGCCCCTATAGTGGATATTCTAAGACAGCTCCGTGCATATCGACCAATTTTTGTTGTGTTACTGCTGCGGTGTGGGTCGCTCCCGTCCTTCCTTAAATTTGTTACACCATTACTTCCCTCGAACCCATGAAAGGGTTCCTTCCCCGATCTGTGGGATTAAACGGCGTCGAATTTCAGCAGAATTTACATTTTCGTTGACGACCAACTTAAAAATTGTGCAATTGAAGGATGTACCTCTGACAATGAGAGAGGGAAGCACGTAGCGCGCCAAAGTTAAAACTGCCTTCCACGTCCAGAACATTGCAGACTCCTCACGCCGCTGACAGGCACGAAATTTAAAAAGGCTCGTTGATATTTGATCCAGCTCCGTATATAATGCTCCATCTACGAAGATCCAAACTGGACAGTGCATCCTTGAAGGGAAAGAAGGCAAGAAACCAACTACCTGCTTACAATATTTGACTTATTGGAATGTTTTTACCACATTGAAGAACTCGAAAATCCAATATTTCGCCAACTAAATTGTCATCTTCAGTGGAAAATCAACGGAGGAAATCGGGTGTTGGGTTTGTTTTCTTAGAAAAGAGCACATTACATCATGAAAATATGCGCGAAATGTGACGTTTCATTGACTTTCGCTAGTCGGTTGCCATGGTAACGTATACAGAACACCAAATTTGGTTCATTGTGTCGCTGACGTAATGTGCGTGAAATTAAACAAAAACGTGCTATCCAAATATCCACTTTCCTCCTTTATTTTTCAATCGCATGTTCGAAGCTCTTCCGGGGAATGTCGATACAAACAAACTCAATCCAGTTGACCTTGCTGCTAAATATATGGCCCGAATTTTACTATCGTTTACATTTCTACGTGTAAATAAGTAACGTTAACCGCATACTGTCAGAGGTTGTCCAAATGTTATTTACGAAAGTTTGGAAATCTCAAAAATGAATTTTGGCTTTCTTATGTTTCTTAGTTCGAAAATATTTGCTCTTTCAAATTTTGCTTTATTTTGCTTTCTTCTCTTTCAATTTGATACGCAGATTGCGGAAAATACGGTATATCAAACTAATTTTTGGTGAGTAAGTTGTTTAAAGTTATTGTTAAGCATAAATCATTAGCTATTTCTTCTAAAATTTGTCAAAGTACAAATTCACCCATGTTTTGTCCCATTAGCAAGTGGTATCCTCTCTTCGTGTGTGATTCTTCCGGGAAACTGCTCGTTCGCTGGAAACATTCGAAAATTCCGACAAATCTAGTCCAGATTCGGATCAAACAAAACCTGTTCTACCAATTGAGGATATGAAGCTGTTTCTTACGCCCTCGAAGTACTGATTAAATGTGAAGATATTTAAAATTTGGATAATTTTTTAAGAGGTATTTTTTTCAATTTGGCTTAAAACATTCACCTAAACACGTGTCGAATTTTTTATGAGTGTAGAATTTGATTAAAATTGATTAAATGATTACATCTAGAAAGAAAGGAGATTGGACGATGAAATCTGTCGATGACTAGTTGCTCATTTGTAATTAAGCTATAAATTCTAATGAACGCGGCAGGAGTGACTCTACCAAATTCTATTAAATACAAGAAATGACAGGTGTCAGGGTGTATAACTCTGGACTTCAAAAGCCAAAACTTTTTGCCTTAAGGTGGGCCTCTTCGGGGAAAGTTTCTTAACTGATTATGGTTTCGACTTAAATGAAATGAAAGGTAAATTAGCTCTTGCTCTTACCACATCAATTTTGGAAACCCCAAATACGCGTTCTAACAACAAAATTCTCATCCTTGATGGAAAACGCATTAAAAAAGACAAAATTGTCGATTATGACATGATTTTAAGGAAGGTTTGCGAGTAACGTTTCCTTTCCTTTGTGTTTAATCCATCGATATGGAAATACATATTTAGGGCTTGGCGTTTCTAAAATCAGTACGATAAGGGTGTCTAATTGCTGTTCTAAATTACTTTATTAATTAATTATGTAGTAATGATCGTGCTCTTCGTCATTTCTGTGTTGTCTTTTTAGACGTGATGCCACTTTTATCTCACTTTAAAAGGAATATCTTGGTAATTCAACTGACATTTTGGGTTCCAATGGTAATAGCTGGAGGTGCCAGGACTGCATAAGCTTTAACATCATAGTAGAATCAGCTACAATTAACATCCTTGTTCCTTAAGTAACGAGGTGACCCACCTTCAACCATGAATTACCGGTTCGGTTAAAATGCGGTACTAGGTATATCTCACCTTTTGCAAAAGAGTTCAATACCTAAAAATATTAAACACTATTTATGTAGCATAGATTTCTTTGAGCTTTTCTACGTAGCACTCTAATTATTGTTTGGAATTCCTTAGATTTTCGTAGGTCTACGAATAGAATCGAAACAATAATATTTCGATTACAGAGTAACGCAGCAAAGCATCTCTCTAAACCTAACGGTCTTAAACATGATTGATAGGTTACGGCAGTTACAAAAACCAATGTAAATTGGAGCATCATAATGCACACGTATTCAATAACCCAGATGACAGACATGATTTATAGTGCAACATAAGCCGACATGACGAAACGAATAAAGAACAGATGAAAATACATACAATAGAATATTAATTTGAGATCGGAAGAAATCACAACAACGATGATAGGGCGATGCAGAATATAGATCTCTGGCATTACACTTTGTCGTAGATAAATCTCTCTGAAAGCGCTAATAAGTCATCTATATAAGCCTTGGGCCTTACTAGTTTCCAGTTATTATACCCGAACGAATTCGTATAGTCGATAAAAATATGATTTGGTAACGTAGATATAATCTCAAGCTGAGAAATGAAATGTAGATTTCGACACCTTCAGTTTTCTTTAATTCGTGAAATGCTGGTCAATGTAGTAAAAATGAACGAGTATTATTAGTTTTATCTATAAAACCAAGCAGGAAATGCGACTGCGTTCCTTTAGATCTTAAATAATTGAATCTGATTTAGAGAAATTTACTGCTTTACCTTTGCTCTACGTAATTACTATTCTATTTCTTACGAGAAATTAATATTTGATATCCCCACTCAGCAGAATCAAATGCTATTATTAAGTATCTCACCAACACACTACATAGTACTTCAATTTAATTACATTTCAACATTAATTATGTCTTCTTATAATTATTTCCTTCTGAATCAAGTAACTACTTGCATTCATTACTTCCAACTTAATATTATCAAAAACTAAATAAGAGGTTTAATCAATTGCGACTATAATTTAATTGGAGCACGAAGTATGGGCTGTGGACATATTAGGTAGATTTCTATTAAATCTTAATTTAGTTTATATTTTAATGCAAAACAACCTACTTTAACTTGCCGAAGGCCACTACTTCCTGTTTGGTTCAGTTGTAATCTACTAAGAAAATAATATTTAATATGAATTTCCGTTAAAGGTTTGCACTATTAATTCAGGTTAGATGATTTGTAGAACCATTAGTTCGGACTGTTTAGACTAATAAAGCCAGAGAAAACAGCATTTGTTTCTTACATCGGGCTCATCTAAATTAAGTAAAATATACTTGAGGACGCCAGTGACATTACTAAGGAAGCACGTACCTGAAATAAGTAGTTAATTACAGGTAGAAATGGGTGATAATTAAGATTTTTAGAATCATAGAGATAATCAAACGCTATTATGAAATATGTCCACCATCATGGAACACACGCGCGTGACCAATAGTACATTCTGTGGTGGAGATCCTATGAATATGCTTTAGTGATTGTAATTATTAATTGACGGCAAAAAACAGTATCCTAGCTTCGACGATTTCAAAGTATTCACTAGTATGTCTATAACCCCATCTGTCTGAAATCTATTATGAAAGCTTTTGTCCATGCAATATTGTTTAGTATACTTCAGCTACTTGACTGATACGTATTTCCATATCGCTGATTTTGCAATCACAATTTTCTTTTTATTTAAAAAGGGTTTGAAACATTCAAATATCCTTTAAGGTCAACAAGGTGTATTTGGAGAGTATGCAGAATCTAAAAGTGGGGCCCACAGATGCACCGATTATATCAAAGCTGGCAGAACGTCATTAGAAAACGATACGCACAATTAACGGACGAGTATCCCTATAAATGCTGCCGTGGAAACCCTACTGAAAGATGATAGGTGAATAACAATTCGTGAAATTAATGTTAGTGTAAGAAGAGATACATTACAGGTTTATGAGATTTTGCACCATCGTTTGGTCGTCAGCAAGGTCTGCTTGGTAGGAAGGCTATTGGGCCGCGAACGGAAATTTAACAGGTTAACACATGCCGCCAATTTCAAAAACTTTCACCACGTTAAGGCAACCAATTTTGGCAACGGATAATAACTGTCGATGAGGCATTGATACTACATACGTTTGAAAAGATCCATAATCAGTCGAAAGAAGGGCGCAATCCAGAAGAAGTGCCTTCGTTTAAAGCACATGCTTCCATCCGTTGGAAAGTAGTCCTTACTGCATCCTGGGATTACGCGGGGATTATTGTCATAAATCAGTTACCGAAAGTTATTACCATTAACGCAGAATATTATTGTAAGGTTTTCTCTGACCTATTGCTGCAGGCGCTTTGCAGGACGATGCAAGACTCCATACCGCACGAAGAACGACGGATGTTTTTAACATATGAATTGAACTGGCAGTTGCCTCTACATCCACTCTGTTCGCCGGACCTGACTCGTAATGATTTCCATCTGTTCCCAAATTAGAAAGAACCACTGCGGGGTGTTCGATTTGAGGTAATGAGGTAAAACTTGTTATAAAAGATGGATTGCAAAAACTCCAAAAAAGTTCTTTGAGGACGGCTTAAAAATTAATTTCACATTGAGGTAAATGTATAGAATTAATGGAGATTATGCTGAAAAACTACATTGTAATTTTGATGAAAATTAACGAAATAAAAGAATCATAGCCAAGTTTCTAGAACTGTGGAAACATCGCTGGTATGTATATATAATTGTGTATAGTTCTTTAATTGCTAAATTCTATACATTTAATTTGCAGCGCGCAATGATGCTAACGTTAACGTTAAATATGCGGTAATTACAATTAACTGCAATTTTCAGTCATGTACCTAAACATTAACTTAACTATGACGAATTCCCGTTTAGTGTTTTTAACCAAAAGCTTTCTCTTCAAGTTACGGGTATTAAGTATGGATGTAGTAAATGGAGGACCTTCCTGTTTGTCTCAATAGCGTTTATAGTACTCAAATTGACTATACTTATAAATAGTGAGGTGAATGCTTCTTGCCTCGTAACCATGTACATATATACATATATGCCTAATGACCACACTATTCATTAGTAATGAGTTTGTTAGAAATATTTACAATTATATCATATATGTTCAAGTTGTTACTACCAAAACTAAATTTTAATAACAGTCATTTCCTGCGTTTTCTACATTAATACATTTGCTTTCTTAAATAAATGTGTGATGGGAATTAGGAGATTTAAGGCTCATAAAATAACGATACGAATAAAAGATGTAATCCTTCAAAGCTTACTGTAGCCGTTATGTGAATAATCCAATATTAAGAAAATGGACTGATGTTACAAAGATGTGCTTGAAATTATGAGAAATATAAAAAGTATAATTAAGAGCATTTTCAAAAATAGTACTAATTTTAAACATTATTATGTTGGTTTAAAGTTCTGTGCACCGTGAACAAAACCAATATGTCATTTTTTAATTTACTGTTAATTTTAAACTGTATGAATTAATTTAATGTATTTGTATTCACATCGTTATTACGAACTACGCACTATGAACCGATATTAAGTACCTGAAACACGTCGCTGGATATGTCCAGTTTATACTTATGAGGTAACAAACAAATTGGCGAGTTTGCTTCTTATTTCTTTTTTCCAGTCGCAGTGTTATCACTTTATACACAAATCATCAAATGGAAATAAGCACCATAACCATCAACACACTTTTTCTCTGAATCTCAAAGACTTTTGGACTTCGTCGTGGTTTTTAATTGTCTGCCCCATAGGAAAAGTTGTAAGATGACTGAATAGGTGACACTTGATAGGAAGCATATAGGGCGAATAGTTTAAATCTCATTGTCTTAAAGGTCAAGTATCAGTGTTTCTGGATGGTTCGAAGCGCGCCATGTGGTTTGGAGCTGTCGTGGAGCAAGATCCACGACAAACAAATCATAACATAACATTGATTTTAAGGGTCACAAAAGCTATGATCCATTCCAGGATTCCATCTTATAGTGTAGAAAACGTAATTACACAGTTTCTACAGTGATGGAGCAATACACTTGAATAAGTCGGTATATTCAAATTACTTACCATCTTTTTAAAACAAATATTATTCACCCGATTTCACCTCCCGCCTTCAAGTCCCGCTTCACCAGGGTTGCCTGATCGAACGCTAAGTTACCAGTCTCATTACTTTATTTATGCACCTCGTATTTATTAATTTCTTTTTCTAATTTACTATAATAGCATTAACAAAATAAGGCAAGATAATTTTGAACGTAATAATCTTAATGTAGGTTTCGTCCAAAATATATGAAACATTGAAAATTAAATTAAAGAATATTTTCGCCCTAAAAATGTCCCGTTTTATCTACTGTCGTATTAAGACAGTATTATTAACCTCAAAATCTTTTGTGATACAGCTAGAAGGAACATGGTATGATGTTCAAAAACATTCTGACCGAATCAACTTTATTTTTCTCTGCTGGCCTGTTTCTTTTGCCCGTACCCTGAGCAATAATTGCTACAAGTCTTCGATCCAATATTGGTGTAATACCACACCACACAAGTATTTCATTAAATCCTGTGACACACGTTTTGCTAGCAACGAGGCAAGCATCTTCAACCGTTTCCAGCCGGAATAATCGTGATAGATAGATGGATAGACATGTGATGATATAGTGTCAAGAAAGCTATTCCTTTAATGTACTAGAAGCAAAATTGTCTTTAGACCGAAATTTTATAGAGTAAAGAAAATAAAGAGGCGTGCAGCCTTAAACAGTTTCCAAACATCTTACGTTCGTAGAAAATTATCTTATCTGCATAAATGAATTATAAATGGTAAAATGAAATGATTATATTTTATAAAAGCGGTATATTCAAGTGTAATTCTACAGAAAGGTTCGCTTATCGCAGTTATGTTCGTAATATGGAGCATTGAAGCCATGTTTTTGTGGGATCCATAAAAAATTATAAGCAATAATACCACCATCCATTAACATTTCCACAATGTTGCTCCATCAGCTGCATTTCCTTCGACATTAACATTGAGATTTTACTGGCCTTAAACAATGATTGCCCTTCTAGTAATAGCGAATTTTAGTGTTGGAGAGGAAGAAAACAGCACCACCACTTTTATCACTTCGAAAAAGCGAAGCAGTAAAGTGTATCGTTTCTCCACCATTCTTTATTATACGACTCCCATTATGCGCGACTAACCAATAAAGAACGTTTATTTTGTTAATTAGCGGAAAGTTATTACGGATGGGGTATTTTAAGACGGAGTGCTCTTTTATGACGGCAAACGTATAATTTAGATGTTGTTTGCACTAAAATTTTTATGTATAAAATTGTAAGCGCATGTTGTATATGTATTCGTGAGCGCGTATATTTTCTCCTACGGTTTTCCCTCGAACTCGTTTCCATTTTACGAGGAATATAATAACAAAACCTATATAAATCTTTAATTAAGATGAAGGAACACAGTTTCTATAAACCATATTTTTATAGCAGTGTTAATTTTTGGAAGCGCCACTAATTTACTTTTTTACTGCGACACAAATTGCTAAAGAAACGGCTTTGAACGAGTTCTCATTCGATATCAAAGCAAGGTCCGCCCGAACTAAAATCTGAACGGAACAGGTGTTAGACGAGTAACGTTTTTCAACTCTGAAAGAAGAAACGTCGATTCACTTCTGTTTGAAGTTTTTACTGAGGTAAACACGCAGTATAATAAATATAATATGCAACACAGTGATATCATATTCCTTTTTCGGCATTTTAATTTTAAATTAAAGAATGAATAAATAATGCTTCAAAAGAATTATAATTCTTATGGTCTTATAGCGGTATTTTACGAAATTGAGAATCTTCTAGAGTTGCAACCCAAAAGGGGAAATTAGAAAGTTTGTGTATATTGGTGAGAATGTAAATGTTTTGTTTCAAATTGAGGACGACTTTACTTCTTCTATAATTCAATATTTTATGTTACACTTAGCACAAATTCATATGTACTAGCTTTCCTTCATTATTAACATACACCAATTACCTTTGGTGTTGGTTTAATTTCTGAATTGCTGGAAAGTATTTTCTCTCAAATGTCTAAGTTTGATTTGTCGATTATTGAAGACAAACGCAGTACTTAACTCACATCTCTTAAAGATCTGTTATATACACATGACCCTAAGCGGTCTTAAAGCGCCTATCTATTACGTCAATTAGTAGAACCCTCCAAGGCAATAATTTTAGATAATTTTCGAGAAAGTAACCAATAGGCGATATCTCGCTGAGTAGATACCACTGATGATTGGACTAAGAGTTGACAAATCTATGGTTGGGAATAACCCCACATGAAGTGGTTCTAACTTTAAACATTTCCAAATATCAACGAATGTTATCCCCTCCAGTGGTAAAAACACAAGGGAAGGAGGGCGCCATTTATTAAGTGTGGTTAACATCAGCGCCAAACTGGTGAAATTACATACATGGTCAATTCCATGTCATGTTTTCTGACGACGATCCCATAAATCATAGCAAATTTATGTGGTAATTGGTCCTAGTGTGTGCCTTTGTTTTATTTTTTGTTTTGTTACTAAAACTAGGAAAGAAAAACATATTTATGGAACAAACTATTTTATTGCGTTGCAAAATATTCGCGCTTAAGGTTTCTGAAAAAAATGTTGCATTCCGAAGTCTCACAAACATGTTTTTCAATGCTTCGTCAGCTTCTTGATGTGCTGAAAATCGTTGTCCACGAATTTTTGGTTTGACATTCGGGAACGGAAAGAAATCGTTAGGCAATAAATCAGGTGAATACCGGTAATGGGGCATTAGTTCGATGCTTTTCTCGTCCAAATAATGAATTATTTAACGCGTTGTGCGAGAACTGACATTGTCATCACATAGAATAACGCGACGCTTTCGGATGTTTGCCTGATATCGTGGATGATTTCTGGCAAAGAGATTGTTGTATACCATTCAGCATTACCTGTTCTTCGATCCTATAAAGGAATGGTCGCGACATGTCCAGTAGAACCGAAGATATAAGTTATCATTTTCTTGGAAGTGCTTCGTGAACGAGCAACTTTTGTGGGCTTCAGTTCATCACAACCAAACAGTGGATTATTGCTTAGTTTTCGATTGATACGAACACATCCTAGTTTCGTCACCCGTTACGATGTTGTATACGGATTTTGCCGTTTCTTCGTCAAAGTTTTGAGCATCTACTTGCACCAATTAACACGAGCCATTTTTGAGCTTCGGTCAAGTTATGCGGAATCCATCGGAAACATATCTTTTGACAGCTAAATATTGTTGCAAAATCGAACGCACTGCAGTTCTCAATATTCCTAAGAATGCCTCTATCTCACTATAAATCACATGGCGATCTTCTTCAATTATGTTGCTCACACCATCGATGTTTTTTCCAATAAAAGCCGATTTAGGTAGATCTTTGCGCAATTTATCACTGGCGGACGCACGAACACGACGAAATCCGCAAATCAATTGTAGACGGTCTTTTCTGATGATGCTTTATTACCAAAAATAGTGCAAAGCGATTCTATGCATTTTGTTGAGTTAGGCATTTACTGAAATCATGAAAAATATACAGGTCAAATTTGTTTCATAAAATTGCTTTTAGCCGTTCACTGTAAACAAAATACTCGGCCAGTTTCCAAGCTGGCACTGTTTTCACAATAACGAATATAAAAATTTATGAAAATAATAAGGACATATCTCAAGAACGCCACGAACTGGTCGTTTCTGAAAACATGAAAGGTGCTCCACGTATAAAAATTGAGACACCTACAAATGTACAAGTATTGGGTGGCCAAAAAGTATTTGGTATGTTTACATCTCAAGTACTAAAATTGTCTTTTTGAGGGGATGTTGCAGAAACCGTAATTCAAGAATTTCCTCTTACATCTTGAAAAAAAGACCAAAGAATCGCAGCGTATTTAAAACTCGTAATATCATCAAGGAAGGTAGTTAAACTAATTAGTTAGACATTTTACGGAACAACATTTTTGTTGCGTATTTAAACATGCCATCCCTTTTGATAATAGCCGTTTGTTTTCGTGTTGCATTGCATTTTTGCTTTAACGTACGAACGTATAAACGCATACTTTTCGCTTTGCTGAACTCCGAAAACATTTATATTTATAAACGAAATCTTCTTTATTTACTTATTCGTGAAATGCGCTAATAAAACCTAAGATTAATTAAATTTCTGTTCGAAACCAAAGCGCGCCGAGATTATTTTGGGCAAATTGCTTGGCCATTTTACAAAGTGATCCAGCTTAATGCTCGCCAGGCATTCCAAGTATATAAAAAAACGAGCGCCAGCGCAAAGAGAACGCTTGGTTCATTCTGCATGTAAATATTTAATTAGAACAACTGTTGAAGTCGCTCCGTAGTATATTGTGAGTTTTTGCCGACTGATTTGAATAATTTATTGGTCCATTCATGCTTCCGTACTATTAAATTAAATTTACAATTGCGCATCGGCCTTATCCTTCATTCTTTCTTTTAGTCAAATATATGTACGAACGGGATGCAATTTCGTTTTGGTTTTTATAATTGTAGATATAGAACATTGGTTACTAGGTGATTAATATTTTACTTGCAGAAAATATGTACATATCTTAAACATCGAAATACATCACAGAAATGCGTACTTATGATAATAAAATTCAATGTACTATGGGAATAAGATTTAGAAATGAAATTGATTTTCTGAAGTATTGGATGGAGAAGATCCAAAAGGAAACAAACTTGACAAAGATGCTAGACAAGCCAATGTGTGGACTACTTGTGGTCACGTAAAAATTATTTCAAAAGGATGTTGGGTCATAGAAATACATAAATACAATACAAGCTACCATTATTTATTGAAACAGACAACAGAGACTGCTAAACTTGAAGCAGTAGAAAATGAACTTACTCTATACTTTCTAATCTTATATGATAGATCTCTACCACTAATAGGTCAATAAAACAAGGCTGGTTTGAACGATAGTTATATTTTCAGAACGTTTACAAACGTTTTCGGAATACCTTCTTCAGTGAAAATATAACTAGATAAATATATAAACAAACATTTGTTTTTATTTGGGAACTATCAACAAAATGACTAATGACTAGGATTTCTTGATATAGAGGATGTGTAACAAACTTTTATATATATATATAAATTATAAAAACTAAATTAATGTGTAAACATACATGCAAATTAAGTAAAAGCCTATATCAAAAAATCTTTGTCGAAACCTTAACAATTCTGTTCAAGGACTAGGGAAAACCCAAATTTAAAAACCTAGCCAAAGGTTTCCTTCTTAAGAAATGCAAATGTCATTTTAACAAATTGCTATATACTAGAGATGGGACGAATCCAAATTTTCTCGAATCCGAATCCGAATCCGAATCCCTAAAGGATTCTCGAATCTCTCGAATCCTTCGAATCTCGAATCTCTCGAATCCATCATATAATTACAATAATAAGAAAGGACAGAGGAAAAACAATTTTACAGGAAAATTTTAAAGCTACTTTAATTAAAAACGATACAGTTTTTAAAAATATTTATTAAAAAAGATTTTTTTTTTGAACATATTTATATTACAAATGAAATTAAAAAAAAAAACAAATTACACAATATTAAAAGATAAATTATGTTAAAATCTTGATGATTATGCAACAAGTTTTTATTTATATTTAATTTCCTTAGCATATGGAAATTAATATATCAATAACAGTACCGATATCTTTTCAGAAACTTTTGTGAATGAGAATAAGGGAGAGCTAACATAGATAAACAGCAAATATTGCACATGAAAATCTAAACACATATTTTAGTATATAAAAGAAAGCACTCAACCTAAAAGAAATAAGTGAGAATTTTAATTCAGATTTTTATTTAAGAAAACTCGCTCTGGATCCAACCGACTACGTTTTTTATCCACTATGATGCCTGATGTGCTGAATAGTCTTTCTGAAATCACTGTTGATGGTGGTGTAATTAAGAATTTTTTGCTAGTTTCATCAAATTTTGGTATTTTGTGTTGCCCTTCCAGTATTTAAAGATGTCTGCAGTTGGTGGGAGCAGTGGTTCTGCTAAATAGGCATTTATTTCTTCTTCAGGAGATGAACTGTAATCCACATCACTGCAGGTAGCTGGGGTCATCAACTGAGAATAGTAACTCCACATACTATGACCTTGTTCAGTTAAAGATATATCTGTGGCATTTGCTTGAGTTTTCTCTGATGACTGCAGATCACCATTTGTTTGCATATAGATGGATGAAATTTCATTAGCCAGTGTCAATTTAGCTTGCTCAACGTTTTCTTTATTCAAAAATACATTCCCTTTGAATCGGGGATCCAGTAAAGTACCAATAGTATACAATTTCTCTGTCTCAACAGAATGGTAGCGCCTTTTTAGTGACGCAAGCAAATCATTTCGGAAACCCTGTACTGAACCTAATTTTGGTTTGAAATTTTCTAGAGCACGAATGGTGCTATTCACTAAAGGAATTATTTCTGAAATTGTCACTTTACTTGAGCTGGCCACAAATGTAGCTTTATCAAACACTTCTAATATTCGTATAATATCTTCAATAAGTTTCCACTGTCGAGGACAAAGGTCTATCTGAATATTCAAGTCAGAAGCAGACAATAAAATGGCTTGCTTTTGTTCCACAAGTCGATTGAGCATGTGAAGCTGAGAGTTCCATCTAGTCGGCTCGTCTTGTATTAAACGACGACCTTTAAGACCTAACTTAGCTTGAGCAGTTTTAACATTTTGTCGCTTTAGAAGAGTGTTTGTAATGTCCCACAATATTCCGACAGGATATCATTATTTCCTTAATTTCATTCTTATTCAGTAAACCATCTTTTATAACTAACTGAAACGTATGGGCTAGGCAAGGCAAGTGGGTGAAGATGCTACGCTCTAAAAAGCTGCAACCATATTAGGACCATTGTCTCTCATGAAGCATACAACTTTTTCTGTAAGATGCCATTCTTTTATTATGTTGCTAATGAAAGTTTCTATAGCAGATGCTATATGTGAAACCTCTAAAAAGGAATACATTCTAAGCACAAATGATGGTACTCAAAGTTTTCATCTACAAAGTGCACTGTCAGGCTTAGGTAGTCATCAGATGATGTTGATGTCCACATATCTGTTGTGACTCCAATGTATTCAGTATTTTTAAAAGTTCCTCGACTTTCATTTTTTCTTCTTCATACATATCTGGAATTACCTTTTCAGAAAAATGTTTCCTACATGGGATGACATATCTTGGTTCAAGATGGTTAATCAATTTTTTAAACCCCTTATCTTCCACTATGGACAGTGGTTGATTATCTGTACATATCATTTCAGCAACCAATCTGGTAATTGTTTTGCCTCTTTTGTCCCCAGGCTTAAAACTTTGCATTTTATCAAAAAATTTTTTCAGAGTAGGTTGGTTGAAAGGTTCTGCTTTGCGTTTCACTGCGCATTGTTTCAAAGACCTTTGTTCGCCATAAGAACAAATTTTTGAACCTGGACTAGGAGTTGAACTAATTGACACAGGACTCCCAAAAGTAGTTATATCATCTGGATTATTTTCTTCAAATGAAGAATCAACATTGACAGTCAAAGGGCTTAAGGGTGAAGTTGGAATTAGTAATAAGTTTGATGAACTTGTACCTTTCAGTTCTTGATATTTGGATAAATGCCTGGTTTTCAAATGTTTCCACATAGCTGAAGTAGTGTGCGACTTTTTCCCTCTAGATATTTTTTCAGAGCACAGATTGCAATTTGCATAGTTTTCATTTTCTGAAATTTGGAAATAGTTCTGAAATTTGGAAATAGTTCCAAATATCAGAAGTTGCCTGAGGACACAAAGCCGTTTCATAGGTTGCTATTGAATGCAACAAATATGATGTAACAGTGACAGTTGTGCAACTTCAGAACTCCCTGAAAAAGAAAAAAAAATTAAGTTTTCATGTTAAAATCCTAAAATCCTTGTAATTTTATTATTATTAGCTGTAATAATTGCGCGAAAATACGGTATGCAACAGTAATAATAAAACTGCAATAAATGTACAAAATTACTATGCCGTGAATAATTAATTAATAATGCAGTTGACAGACATCTGAAATGGCCTTTGACAACAATTAACAAGTTATTTTCTTTTTTAATTCTTATACTTAACAATTACATTTATATAACATCCCAATTTGATTTCCAACTAACACCGCATGCAATGTAATATAACTTAATATGTGCAAAAAAATTATATATCAATACAGTATAAATGAAAATAAGTAACTTACCTCATATATCGTATAAACCACGCATATCCACTCTCAAACGTCACAGACTGAACAGTACTGCACTATAAAGTGGTCGTTGCGATCTGAAGTTTACTCGCACCACGCACCTTTTATATATCATATATATCAAGAGTTTCGAGAATAATCCAGTATTAGAGCTCAGTCATCCAGAACCGACGAGACTATTCAAGACGAGATAGTTGCTAGAATTTACGAGAGAGCGCAGGATGTTAATTAGAATCACATAAAGAGCGATAGATGGTATTAGTGTAGCATATATGGTGTTTAAAATATAAAACTTGACTGAACTGACTTAACATGATATAGTCTTAGCTAGTTATTAGAACTAAATGTACATAAGTTAATAAGTTTTCATAATTTTTGTAATTAGATTAGTTATATTATTTGCTGTCTGTATTTGACATGTTCCATACCTTTTCTGGTCTCAGAAATAAAGATATTTATTTATTAAAATACCACAAACATTAGGGAAAGCATGCCAGCTTATAAATACTTTGTGGCTGAAAGAACGAGAACCGAAGAGAATCGTCGAGATCTTTCTAGTCAGTGATTCATATGTGTCGTGATTACATGAGTCATCATTATTATTGTTATTTTTTTTGGATTCGAAAGATTCGAATTACGAAAATCGTGCGAAGATTCGAGTTTTCGAATCTCGAATCTTTTTCAGGATTCAATGGATTCGAGGATTCGCGGATTCGAATGTCCCATCTCTACTATATACATTACTTAAATTTTGAATATCGGTTCTGAAATTAATAGTTTTAGTGTCTTTTGTATATTTATCATTTCATATATTAGTCTTTTTTATAATTATTCTCTGTTTTTAATATAATTGTGTTTTCAAAATCAAAGTAATGCCCAAGATCTTTGTAATGCTTTGTTACAGCGGTCATTGCACCAAAATCATTATTTAAAGAATACTTATGGCTATACAACCTTTTCTTTAAATATTGTTTCGTCTGACCGATGTAACAACCATCACAGTCTTTACAGTTTATTTTATAAACTACATTACTTTGATTTTGTTTAATTATTTTAGATTCAAAGTAATGTAGTTTATAAAATAAACTGTAAAGACTGTGATGGTTGTTACATCGGTCAGACGAAACAATATTTAAAGAAAAGGTTGTATAGCCATAAGTATTCTTTAAATAATGATTTTGGTGCAATGACCGCTGTAACAAAGCATTACAAAGATCTTGGGCATTACTTTGATTTTGAAAACACAATTATATTAAAAACAGAGAATAATTATAAAAAAGACTAATATATGAAATGATAAATATACAAAAAGACACTAAAACTATTAATTTCAGAACCGATATTCAAAATTTAAGTAATGTATATAGCAATTTGTTAAAATGACATTTGCATTTCTTAAGAAGGAAACCTTTGGCTAGGTTTTTAAATTTGGGTTTTCCCTAGTCCTTGAACAGAATTGTTAAGGTTTCGACAAAGATTTTTTGATATAGGCTTTTACTTAATTTGCATGTATGTTTACACATTAATTTAGTTTTTATAGTTTATATATATATATATATATAAAAGTTTGTTACACATCCTCTATATCAAGAAATCCTAGTCATTAGTCATTTTGTTGATAGTTCCCAAATAAAAAACAAATGTTTGTTTATATATTTATCTAGTTATATTTTCACTGAAGAAGGTATTCCGAAAACGTTTGTAAACGTTCTGAAAATATAACTATCGTTCAAACCAGCCTTGTTTTATTGACCTATTAGTGGTAGAGATCTATCATATAAGATAAGTATAAAAGGTCACGAAATATATATATATATATACTTTCTAATGAAAAATTAAGGTAAAGGTGCGCAATGATTTAACTGTTATTAAAGGAGCGATATTGTCACCTGAAAATGAGGAGGGCCAGAAGATTTTGGGAATAGACTGTGTTAGAATTAACTAGCCATAACAAAATCAAGGACAATGTTCGAGAGAAATTTGATTGAATTTCCAGAGCAGCACTAACATTGGCATTTTAAGTATAAAATAAATCTGGGCGAAAAATCATAAAATGAATATATGGTATAATGCCAAAGACTAGAAAACAGGTAAGCAAGTTTTGAGAATATTTGCTAACCTACCATAAAGCATCATAACGGTACAAGCAACATAATTCTAGAATTTTAGAATGTCATATAGTAGCTATACTAACCAGATTCCAAAGTAAACTAAACTAAAATAACCAGACATAATAAGAAATGGAAGGTGCCCATTATTACCCCAGTAAACGAATGGCAGATACTCATTTTCACAGGCTAAGTACACATATAGTTCGAAAAGCGCCGCGATATTCTGGCGGGGAGCATAAAAATTGAACCTGTTACTGAACACATAGAACAGACTACTGATAATTATCACTATGAAAGACATGTCTGGCACCTTTGCGGATTCTTTGCCCTTCTACTCGGTCTTCAACTAGAATACACCAAATTTTGCTGTTCCTTTTGCGAGTGGGACAGCAGAGATAAACAAAACCATTATGTAAAAAACGATGGCCATAAAGAATACAGCTTGTTCCGGGGAACAAGAAATGTCGTCAATCTGCCCCTGGTGGATCCCCAGAAGGTCTACCTGCCACACATTAAACTCGGAAGAAACTATGTTAAAGGAATGGATAAAAACGGGGACGGTTTTAGGTTTCTAAAAGACAAATTTTTACGGGTCAGTCACACAAACATCCAGGAAGGCATATTCGCTGGCCATCGGATTCGAAAATTAATGAACAATCCGGCGTTATATTCCACCCTAAATGAGCATGAAACACCAGCATGAGAGTTACTCGCAAAAGTAGTCCAGCGCTTTCTTGGAAATAGAAAAGCGGACAACTATCAGGACCTTGGGGAGAAACTACTTCAGAGGTATAAGGGTCTTGGTTGCAATATGTCACTGAAAACACATTTTCTTCATTTACATTCAGATTTTTCCCGGAATACCTAGGCGACGTTAGCGAAGAGCATGGTGAGCTGTTCCACCAGGCCATACGCATCATGATATCGCGTTATCAAGGCAAGTTCGGCCCAAACATGGGGGCCGACTACTGTTGGACATTAAAACGAGATATTTCTGCTGCAGAATACAGAAGAAAATAATAATATAAAAATACCTTTTGAACGGCCATGAATAAAAGAATTTAAGCTATTTTAAGCTGTTAGGAAATGAAAAACTTTAAACGCGTGTTTTGTTCACCAGTGTAATTGCACAACGGACATTGCACCTTGCCAAATGGAAGATGGAGTATTGGTTATTTAATCCAAAATAATGGTTGGAAATGCAATCTTTTTCAAATAACTGATTCTAATCGTTTGAGTCATCATTCTTAAACATTTCTGGTACCATTAATAATGTTGAGATTTGCCTGTATACGGTAGTCTCATGCAGTAGTTTGATTTATGAGTCATTTTAGCTTCTGATACAAGAAGATACCACAAAGAACTGGAGGCGGGTGACTAACATAGTTAAACACTGTTAGTATTAACCAGGTATCTTACA
Source organism: Chrysina gloriosa (assembly GCA_038088585.1). Classification (NCBI taxonomy): domain Eukaryota; kingdom Metazoa; phylum Arthropoda; class Insecta; order Coleoptera; family Scarabaeidae; genus Chrysina; species Chrysina gloriosa. The sequence continues at coordinate 66,796,626 of CM076088.1, forward strand.
CTGAGGAAGAAAAAAACTGGAGAAAGATATTTCTATATTAATATCCAATTCCAGTTCATTTATGCTCTGGGCATAAAACGAATTCACACATTAACAAAATTTCGTCACTGAATGAAGAACCCTAATTCGCCGTTGTATGTTATTTGTTAATACACCGCTATAGAAAAAGTTGGCATTTATAATCTTTTCTTTTGCGTCTTCACATGTCATTAGCAACTAACAAATACCCCACGATAAGAGAAAAGTATAACAGACATTTTCACATGGGTGGTAGGGGATAATGGTTATATCAACCGATAAAATGTTATATTTGAAAAAATTTATGGGCATTGGCTATGCAGTTTAAATCTGCACGCTTTTACGAATTGTTATCGTGTAGATAAGGCCGTTCCAGGTAGACCTTTTTACACTACATCGATTTCTAAATAATTTGAAATGAGTCTTTGTCTGTTTGAACTAATAAGTGCGGGAGAACTTAAACAAGACGCGAAGCAAACATGCTCCCAAGGAACAAATAGATTGCACAAAAGAAGTAGGTAGGAACTATAAAATTTTATGAACTATCACAGAAAGCATGTGGAATTAATTACAAGTTTATGTTCTTGTGCATCAATTTCTTTAACGTTTCCAATTTTTTGCACTAGTTGTATGTGTACGCGCATATATGTAGATAAGTACGCATTATAAGCTACGTACAGCCAATGCCTAACGAGTTTAAATTTCTTTCGTGCGCTGCACGCAATGTCGTTGAATATTCATAGCTGCTGTACATAACCGTATGCGTTCTTACTAATAAAACGAAGTTGACCGCCTGCTTCTTATTAACAAGAAGAAAAGCTCATAAGCCAAATCGCAAATACTCGGGTAGGTAAGTGATGCACGTTGTTCACGATTTGTCGATAGTTTGCCGGAGATAGACCACCGATATCCATATGTAAATTAAATTCAGGGTTATCTTTGCGACCATCCGATTAATACCCGGTTATCACGCGCAATTAGGCGCATTAGAGGACCGGCTAAGGACGTAGCCGCGAAACAAGTTTCTACATCTGCAATACATTATCATAATTATTACGATCGACTCGATAAAATGTACGTATTACAATATTTGTTATATGGTTTGTGACAGCTTATTAACCTTCCTATACTCACGTCAAAATGAAAGACGTACACTATACTATATAAATCGGTCTCACAGACCGTATGCATGAGTATAGGAAGGTTAAACATTCTGCGGAATACTTGAAGGAAACGCGGTATAGTTACTTTGTAATATTTTCGATTAATAGCAGTAATCAATAATGTAAAATTATCGTAATTTATAATTTTGGTAAATTGCCGCGGTAAATTAGATTGTAAATTGATTTCCTCGTAATTTACCGTTTTTTAAATAAATTAAATTAATTAAGTTAAATAAAAGTTCAAAAAGGAGCAAATTCACGTGGGAGCAAAGCATTTGCTTTATTGAATGTAAACCAAATGATTCTCGCATCGTTATAGCACAACTTTCTGTTAAACTATTCGCTGAATGGGTTGCACTCGTGTCGATTATCTTCATTGAAGCACCTTGTGATATACCATATTTTGCGACTTTATCTATTGTCGGAACGTTGAATTGTCGTTCGTGTGTTCCAGCAGTTTATTTGCTCTGATCACGACTTTATAGTCATCACTTGGGATGCGATCCAAGGCAATTTTGAACAACCGAATCAATGCATGATGTTCATGAAGTATTTGCTGCAAATCTTGAAGAATTTCTCTTTTCATTGCGTATTGATCGTTTGACGCCGATCAAGGTGGTCCTCCATATTGGCCATGAAGTAAATTTGTAACAATTTTATGCCGTGTCTCTTCAACCGGCTGCAATGATCAAATTCTACGGTGAATTTGTTCTTGTATATGTATAGTGGAGAGGGAAGTGATAATTAGTGATTATTGATTACCAAAAATAAGGTTTCCTCTCATATTAACAAACATTACCTTGAATGTCGGACTGAATCCGCGTTCTTCGATAATATTTGTTCCAAATGAAGTCATTTGGAAACATGGAGTGTACCCTTAAGCGTTCGAAAGAAAATGTCGTGATCCTTGAGCTTCGCAATGAAGGAATGAATGCAATGACTTTCGGTGGCGGCGGCAACAATGGCATTTTAACATTTCCACTGAGACAGCACAATTCAGGCGTTTCTCCAGCGAACTTCAGTGCACCGCAACGGACGCACACAACCTCTATAGGGCGCATTCTAACGAAAGGGTGCGAGCTGTAGTTAATTATGGAATAGTATTGAGACGCTCCTCGATTCAAATTAACACGTGAAGCATTTCTTCTTGTTGATCTCTGTGTTCTGCTCGACGATTTCTCATTGCCAACCGAGCCGTTTCATGTATGGCCTACCTTTGTTCTTGTGTTTGTGAAGCACGAAATCGGGCCGTACTAACACGGCGCCCTTCTCTTGTGCGATATCTTCTTCATCTGCAGTGGATTGATTCGCAATATTCCGCCGTCTAATGGCATTACGACTTCGTTGTGAAAGATTCGAACTTCTCGCTCGCGGCATTGTAAATAAGACTGTGATGGATATTGCTGACTTTGCTTCTATTATGACATAATTATTCATGCGTGCATAATCACAAATGTCGTTACCTTAATTGTCTTTGCGCGCACCATGACAACTGTCATAACCTAACACACCAAACGTCGTCAATTTGATTAATCTCTAATTTTTTTTCTTAATTTTTCAAACGTTTTAATAGTTTTCTTTTTTCCTAAACCTTCGTGTAGCAATTACGAACAAACCCGCAGAAGGAAGTATCCAATTTGGTTCAGTCGTTTTCAAGTTTTAAACATCCGAACAAACCACGGTCCATTTATATATACATATATATATATATATATATATATATATATATATATATATAGATCAGCAGAACTTCCCTCCAACTCTTTAGAAACGTAATGTGGAAGTCCTTTGCTTTCCCATAAAAATAACAAATAAACAAGGGAGAGCTTTTGTTTGAAGCAGTTTGTGATAGAATCAATTTTTACTAAGGGGGTATTCCGTACTTTCCGAACACGGCGCATTTTCCCATTTTAAAACTTATCGAAATGTAAGGAAAAGCGTTCTTTTACTATTCTTGAAGATACAATTTTAAAAATAGGGAAATACAGAATCTGCGGGTATTGAAATTAAAGTTGATGATATATCTTGGACGAGTACGCATTCCGTTTAGCAGATGACAATTAGACATGTACTTTTAGTCGATTGATTCCGTTTTCAACAGAATTTGGGAAATTTTCTTTACACACAAAGTCACGTAGTATTCAGTAAATATCTCTTGCTTCCGTAACATCAGGTCACTACTAAATATTTAATCTTCAATTTACTAATATAAATAAATGAACTTTGAAGTTTATGCGTATCTCTACTATTAATAAGGATATCTGTGGCCTGCGGTATTATTATGCAACATATTTACCTCATAAAATATCTTACTAACGGTGAAGAAGGTGAGGTAAAGATAAGTATCATAACGCAGAGGTTATACAATATTGGAAATGCGAAAAATCGACGTGACTTTCAGTTATCTTCTTCGTAAATCTGCTCGTTTCTTATACGTAGTAAGATTCTAACAGTTGATAAAAGTAAGGTGTTACAAAATTTGTTCGTTTAATGCTACACTTTATGATTGATCTTAGATTTCTTTCATATTTCTTTTAAGTGCTTTCCTCTTTCTCTAGCATCCACAAACATCTTAACATATTTGATTTGTAAAAATACTGCCGTGTATTAAATTTCCATCCACTATAAACGAAATACAATAATAGCAATAAAGACCGCGCGTCAACATCTCTCATTCGTAAAATATGAAATTTTATCTTGAAGATTTGTCATATCTTTCGCTACTCAATGAGATTGAAATAACTTCCTTTCGAGGCTGACGTTTTACCAAAAGGAACTAACGTCGTAAGCTTTTGTATTTTATGGTATACACATACTTGGTGCATGTAAAATATAAGCATAGATTATACTTCCACGTTGTACGGGTGTCAGACAAATGTTTCCGCCTCATTTAACTTTTACAGGGGTCGCACGCAACTTATGTAGATTTGATGTAATATTGCTGACCGTTTTATCCTTACATAGACGGTCAGAAATATTTGCCCTTTGCATATAAATTACAAGGTATTGATGATGTTTTATTACCATGGCAAAGACCGTAATTATCAACGTGATATATTACCCTATAAAAGTCGTTGACATAAGTATGTGTTCCTTCATTCATTTATTCAGTGTTCAAAGTAGTAGTGATTATATTCAAATTCATAGCTTGTATCTAATTTATTATCATCTTATTGTTAGTAATTATAGTTCTTCCTTAAGTATTGATATTGTTAAGCTAAGGAATTATTACTTTTTCGCATGTACTTCCTAAGTCTTCTCAAGATAGGGCCCATAGAACACATATGCATATTTATGTGTTTGAAAACCAGTAAGAATACATTTCTAAAGCAATGGTTCGCATTGGTTTATGGAAAGTCATGAACAGTTGCTAATTCCTTCTTTTTCTTTATAGTACCACAACACTGTCGTGCAACTGAGACGAACTGGTTAATCGATAACATATTTTAAGCCGTGTATTTATAAATTTAGGGCCATTAGTGCTACTCTATTCAGCAATTGATAAATTTTACAGTCTGCAAACCATCAGCAATTTTTATTCAACAAGAAATAAATACACAACATGCCAAATTCAATCGCATCTCCTGTAAACGAGAAATTCAGTTCATAATGAATAAAGTCACAGTGAACATCTGTTTAAAATTCCTTAAAAGCGGTCGCAACTTAATACGTATAACCTTTTATTTATGTGTGTACTGGAATCACACAGTATTTATTCGTATAAACATTATGTTAATTTTGTGTTTACGCTTACGTTAATAAATTCGACCAATCGACTGTTATAGCCTCCTTCAACAACTCATATTTGAAAGTCAAATAAGCCATAGTATACACGGTGCGCGTATATCATAATTATTATTTCAAATTGAAAATGCATGAATATTGTTCCGAGCAATTCTTATAAATCTGACTAGTACTGATATGTTTATCAATTTCACTGGGCTTTCCCCTTTGCACAGATTGGTCATTAGAGTTTCGCTAGCGTACCTTTTACATACAGATCAAGCGGTGAAGCTTAATTAGCTAAATCAAGCTTGAACTAATTTATGGAACTAATTACTAGTAGATTGTTTGTATTGTACTATACGGGGATTTGTCCTTGGTATTTGAAATTACATGGAAAAAATTTAAACTATTAAAAGTTTTCATGCAATTTACAATTTGCAGCATTATGATAGAAATAGATCAGAAATAAGTAATGCTTCGTTTCCAGATTTCCAGAAAAATGTTAATTTGGAAAATATGCAAAAGAGTATCCCGTAATTTTCTTGCAAATTAATGGAAACATATGACGCACTAATCGAGATTTCGTCTCAATTCGAATCTATTCTTCAACGAAGATTGAATGAAAATAATGTCGACCACGTGAAGGTCGGAACCGTACTCATAGACAATATACCCAAAATAATTGACAGGAAAAAGAGAAATATAAAAAATTGCACGAGACAATAATTAAATAAGGAAACGTAAAGGATGAAATACCTAGGAGAATCTCAAGAAAGTACAAAAATTACTTACACTAGAAAATGTTTACGGGATTGGATTGTTTGTTCTAATGGGGCACCGGCGATGGCAGAAAAATATGGTTTATAAATACTTATATGTAAAAGAAATCCAAATGTGACTCGACAGCGCTGGCGGGTACACAGTGAATCACTCATTTCGAAGGAAATTGACCCAACAATTCATTTGGTATTATCGGTCGCAATTTCTGTTGCAAATTATATAAAAATAAGGCGTTTAAGGGCAAAACTTCAATGTTGGATGATATCGTTACTGACTATTCACCACTATTGTGTTATTACGAATTTCGGTGGTTATCAAGCGGAAATGTAATAGAACTGGTCTTTGAGCTTAGGCGGGAAATATATGCGTTTTCGAAAAACGAAAATCACACGAACGTCAAGAATTTCATTGAAGAACGGAAGCTGGTTCATTGATTAATTTCTTATCATTCACTTTCTTAGGGTCGGTCACCAATAGACCCGGCACTTGAGTATTATGTTGTTTGTACCGTTCCTCCATAACATTCCGACTTCCATTAAGCAACCCCGTGTCGTCCACACTATTTTGGTCAAAGTAAGTTTAAGTGTTGTCGTGGGCTCCAATAGATCCTTACCGAAATACTTCTGCCTCAGTTCCTTCCGTTACTACAAACTGAAACTGGTTTATTTGACTGATATTTAAAAAAATTAAATATTTTAGATATCCAGTTGCAAGGAAATAATAATGATATATATATATACCTTCATATATATACCTTCAGATAAAATTCAAAGCTTTTCTCGGAAATTGTATCTTTGGTCAAACAAGATAACCAGTGAAGATACAGAAGTGTTTATTAATTTAAAAACATTTATTAACGATAATAAACGAAACCATAAAAATGTATGTCATTTTTAAATGCCATGTCATTTAAAACCTTATCTAGAAATTTTCTTTTCTTTGAAAATGAGTCTTCACCACGTATGAGTCGATAACCAACCCGTTTGACACCTACAGAGTTATCGCTGGAAGAATAGAAACAATTCATCGATTTCAATCAAATACAGAAAAGAAGAAAAAAATTTGTTGATAACCACTGTTGAGAGGTTTGGAATAACTTGCAACAGGAATTTCCAGCGTTATCCAAAAGATCTAAGGCAGATTATATTACCATATCCTTCATCTTATTTGTGTGACGTTGGTTTCTCTGCAATAGCTTGTATGGTAATACAAAAACGAGGTCAACATCGAAGGTGAACTAAGGGTTAATCGCTACCCTCATTTAGAACTAAACTTGGATAAGTTGTGCAGTTCAAGCCAAGCGCATGTAAGTCACAACTTTGTTTAAATAAACTAGCCGTTGTTAGTAAGTTTTATACACTTTTAGATTTTACTCGTAAGTACATTATATATTCTATATGCAATCTCATAAAAAATTGTAAATAATATACATAATAATTAGAGTTGATGCGCAGCGGTAACAGAGGAGAAATTACGAAATAAGTTATAACAGCATCGTCGACTCCCCACCGCCTTATCTAGCAATTTCTATGTATATATAGGCTGTCACAACTTATTTCGTAATTACCGTTGTTTGCCCATACTAATAGTAATATATAAGATGTTTTGTATTAGCTTCAATATACTGATTTGTGCTCTATTTTTTATTTATCCTGCTGCATGTCCCCTTGCAGGACTGGACCCCAAAGTTTGCAAAATGTTAATCTAAACAAACCTAGACCTTGACTCTGATGTCGGCAAACACATTTTTGAAGTGCGTACATACATCGCTCTGTATGTATGTATATATTCCTAATTCTTGGTTGATAGCTTTCAACTTTCAAGGAAGTGTACGTCCATATTTATAGAAAAAAATACATATCATAAATTGCAGACACGGTCCATATTGATCATTAAATGGCATTGCATAAGTTTCACAGTTCACCGTCAATTAAGACATACATATACGCTTCGTTTCTAAAACAACATACTGCAGCAATAAAGCAAAGTCAATATACTGTTAAAATCCTCCAAGACAAGACCTATTCTATCAGAACGTCGCTTACAATATTAATATATTCCCTATTCCTGTAATTAAAATGTTAGCGCTTTTAGCAATGTTTGCTTTATTGATTATCAGGGTAATTAGAAAATACTTATCCGACGTAAGTAAACGATATTGACCTTAGGTTTTGAATTAATGTACGACGAAGAATAATTGTCTGCCAAGGAAATATTTACGTGCACAGTTTTACGAGGCTTATTGTAAAATTGTATGAATTACTAGTTGGTACAGTCGCTACTAGAAAGAAAATAAAACATTGTTTACAACTGTAATCGGAAACATCCCCAGGTTTAATCTAAAAGGCAAGGGTAATAATTTCAGAGAAATGGTCCATATGTAAATTGAAAGGAAAGAATCTTCATCAAATGCAGGAAGAAGTAACTTTGAATTAGGTTTCATTTGAAATATATACGGTAATATCTTTAATAAACGAACAAACTATTTGTGAATATTTTATTGCAATCAGAAACGAGTCGCTTCGTCCATGCATCCTGTTGATCTGCTGATAGTTTCCTATTGGGCCACCAAATATCTAGACCAACACTCCTTAAGCCCCTTGTAAATCCAGTTGGATATGAAGTTTCATATCACACAATATCTTGATTGTTAACTGCTTATACAAAACACATATTAGATCTAATAACAACGTATGGAGTAGCAGCCTACTGCGTCATCTTGTGGATGATGATATTTCCAAACTTCTGGATTTTTATTTCATCGGTTTTTATCAAAATTAGAATGCAGTTTTTCAACATAATCTCGATTCTATTGAATACACTTATCTCGACGTGAAATATTTTTTTTTTAACCGTCCTCCAAGAACTCTTTCGATATCTTTGCAATCCATCTAATTATACCAAGGCAGATCAAAAATCACTAGGAGTCAGATCTGGTGAATAGAATAGATGTGGAAGCAGTTCCAAGCGCAGTCCGTTAAAACATCCTTCGTTCTTGGTGTGTGGGCTCCTGTTGCCACTTCTTGCAAAGCGCCTGTCGTAATGGGCCAAACAGGAGATTAAAATCATATTCAGCATTATTTGCAGTACCTTTCAGAAAATAATTCATAAAAATAATTCTCTCGGAATGTCAGAATACTGTGAGCATTACTTTTCCAACCGACGGAACAACACCTCCTTCGAGCGGAATTCTTCTTCTGGTTTACACCATCCTTTCCACCAATTTTTTGGTCTCGGGATTGAAGCAAGGTATCCATGTTCCATCAATAGTTATTCTCCGTTGGTAAAATTGATCGCTCTAATGGAGTCCTCCGATGACGTCAGTGCGCCATTCGATACAAATTGTGCTAAAAATTAACTACGTAAGTCCAGAATTTATAACTAAGCTTGGAAGTCAGCACCAACTATAACAAATTTTATTAAAAGAAATTCAAATCAAACATACGAGCTTCCAAAACTAAAACCAAAGATTCGTAAGTTACTATGTTACCCACTTATCTGCCGTGGCAATGCTTCCTCGGTGATAAGTATGGTTGAAAGTACTCCAAAAGGTGTTCGAAACGGCATTTCTAAAGGTATTTGAGATAGTATTCCTGAATGAAACGGTCGTCCTAAAAGGTGTTCAAAACGTTATCTTAAAAGGTGTACTTAGAAGCCCTAGAACAATAAGATGCAAATCGACATGTAGCAACTATAATGATTAAACTAACTAGCAAACTTATATGTAATTTGGGCCAAATAGGGCGATTCAGTTTTCGCTTGCGTACCGAGTGTGCAATTCCCATAGGGATTATTTATAGAAAATCCGTAAACTATCGCAACTAAACGGAATTGTTCTTAGTTCAATTTAACAATCGATAAGAACTGCCAAAATCTTCAATAAAACTTGAAAGTCCAACAAGGTAATCGGAATAGTTAACAGGACCAACTGTTCCACGAGAGCAGGTGTCAAAATAGAGAACACAAACATCTGATTGTGAGCTAAAGGCGGAAGTCAGTTGCAAATGGGGTGTGTCTAAAGATCGGAACTTTTATTAACAACGAAATACCCAAAAAGAACGCAGAATATGAAGCAACTAAATTTAATATAATTAACTACATAGGAAAAGGAACGATATCATGTAAACAAACGGTATTAAGAACGCCGTGCAGCTAGGAATTAATGAATTTAAAATTAATGAAATTACACTTGTTTAGTTCCAAGATACGCCACCTCTAAAAGAGTGTCGCTGCATGTGCAACTAGTAAGCAAAGCGTCCATACAGGTGCGGTCAAAAATAACGTAACAATTTATAAAAAGTAAAAGCTTGCATTTATATTATGGAAAACTTATTTAAGCTACAATAATCCCAAAGTATACGTTGCTAGTTAAAGTTTGGGTAACTGAATTTAATATACTCCTAGTTTTTCTTTCCATTGACTGTGCCTTGTTCTTTGCTAACATACAGTATTAACCCATTTTTGCCAGAATTATTTTTATATTAGTTTGTTCAAGTTTTTTGCTATTTTTCGTTCAAATGCGAAGAAAAGACAATACTTGTGAACAAGTCAAAATTATTTCTTTGGATTTTTTGATGTTCCAAAAATGGAACACTGGGAAAACAAGGGTTCTTTACATGAAAAAATATTTGTTTAAAAAGTGTAGAATTCTAATCCAACATTCAATAAAATTCAGAGTAAGTAGAACTAGCGAATATGAAAGTCTTAGAAACATTGTTCATGCAAATTAACTTTGCATTTCTCGTACTGCTTTGTGGTTAATGGTACCCCATTCGTTACAATTTCTTTATAGTCTGGTACCAGTTCCTATCACGTTTCTCGTGTTTAGGTGTAGGGTTCTAAAACAACTTATGAAGTCAATTCATTCTCAAGTCTTTTGTGTAGGAGCACTATCAAACACAGACGAAGCAGATCTATGATTATACGTTTTGTTTAATTCTTGTTTAGCGAAATAGAGATTAATTAATTAATCCGCATTAGTACACCCAACTATTTACCGCTTTTTTCCATTATGCAGGAAGTTTGCTGCCACAACTCTTCTTCTTTGGTGGTCTTTTTATAATGCAAGTAATGTTTCTATTATGTAGTACGTTTTATTCTAATGGACTCAGATTTTCAATGATTCCATGTTCTGTGTTTTCCAGGTCAGCAGCTTTTTTATTTAATTTCGATGAACTTGGAAAATACGTATTCTAGCGGCCTTCTTCATTTGCTGTACTGTTGTATTTTCTGCAATAATCACCCTACTGGGATCATTTATATGTCTTCATGTTCTCAGCTATGAATCCGCCCATTTAATACAGTATTGGCATCTACCAGTTATCTCGTCATTTACAAATACTGTCAATGTCCAAGTTTTCAAAGTCTTTCATCCCTTTCGATGGTAAGTTAAAAAATGGTCTAAATGCACCTTCCTAACCCGGTACGAGTAATACTTTTGTAGCTTAAAAGACGTTCAAACAGAATCATTTCTCTATTAAACGCGTTTCTTGTTGTTTGTTAGATTTAAGGCGTGTATTAAGTAACCAATTCCGCAGCATTTTTAATGAGCTTTTCAAGTCATGCTGTGCAGACATACATATTTTAATGTTTATGTTTCCTGACCTCAGTAAAGCTTGTGGATGTTTACCGTTCTAAAAACTGAAACGCAACGGAATACAAACAAGTTGAAACTAATTTTATAAACCACACAGTAACCAATCAATCATAGGAATTTTTTAATACTTTCACATAAAATTTCAAATATGTATATACATATGTATGTACATTCTCTTCGACGAATTATGCCCGCTAACCTACTTATGTTAACCTTATGCACACGTACTCTTTTGCTGTTAATTAACGCACGCACATATCGACTAATTAGGTTCGTTCGTCGGTGGTATTATTGTCGTTCGAGATTTTTTCCTCGCAACTATCTCGTTAATGGTCCCACGCAATTGTCCAGGTGTGCAAAGTAAACCACGATATTCACCACTACTGGGCCGTGACTCGAGAGACAGCAAGGTGTCGGGCGGATTGTTGACGCTCGTCGTCAGCTGACACTGATTATTACGAATGATACTGTGCAAGCGTAATTATCAAAGAGTTGCGATCTCGTAATTGCTAGTTTCTGTTCCGGTACGAGAATTACTATTGTCTCAAATGACATGCTTTAAAAACGTTTAAGAGGCTCTTGTGAAATAGCACGCCAGACGAATTTAGTCGCTTGTCTTTCCTTGAAAGCACTTTCGACGAATGATAATAAACTCGTAAATTATACGCAGTTGTAAACCGCAAAATCTTTCGCTAATTATGCAACAAAACTTTAATGTCGCTACATCGAAAAGAATGTGCATATGCATAACCGAACAAATAGAAAATGCATAAATATAGTAATGGAATGGGTTTGTTATTTAGCGCTAGCATTGCAATAAAATTGTAATAATACTGCATTAGAAAAAATGCGAGAAGGAATTACTCGAAAGATAATTAGACTAACGGTACAACTTTGTATTTAATGTCAATATTATTGGTGTTTAAACGGGGAAAGCCAACAATACACAGCTGAATATTATTATAACAGCACCGCAATGAAGATGTACATATGTACTGCATGAATATGTAATACTGTTCACAACTGACAGCATAGAAACTTCTAAACTCTGTTGAAAATCTAAGGTTTCAAGTACACGGACGATTCTTTTGCCCTATGCAAGCTGCATTCGATAGATCTATTGAAGCGAACGGTCTGTATGGTCAAAAACTGTCCATGTGTTTGAGCCTAAAGAACTAGAGCTCATGAATAAGTATGCGTTTACATTGCTAGAGGGCGAACTGATTGAAACGTACGTGACACCATATAAAATTAACAATTTATGCTAATTGTTATTAATAGTATTTACTCTTTATATCGACATGTTGGAAAGCACTAGTAATAACTCCAACTAACAATAAAATAGAACTCCCACTAAAGTGACTCTTACCTTATTACATAAATAATATACATTTTCAGCAACTGAAACCGGTTCAGGGAACACGTGCGATTGTTTGGTTCAGCTTGACGTTATCTCTTTAATTGAAATTTTATGATAGTATCAGATTCCGCATATAAGATTCAGTTCGATATAAAGGCCGTCTTTCTTTTGGTAACATCGTAAATTGAGTCATATGTTCTGCTAAACTTTGACATGTCCTATAACATTAAGTATAATTTTCATTTTGTATTTTAAGCCTGATTATCACACAAGCTAAAATTGTAGCTCAATCGGTACCTACAATACTTGGGATACGTCAAATAAATCACCACTACTAATGAAGTGGTATAGCATTGCAAAAGTGAGTTTCCCAAAGAAAGTTTTCCAATAAAAGACAAGAAACTAGTGAGCAGCAATTTATATCAGATAATGAAGTCATTAATGGCAAGATAACGTTTCCCAATGAAATAATTATATACATCGAAGGTATGCCACCGATTTAGAACGTACTGGCATTTTAATGTATATATATAAAAGTTTCGAAAATCTAGTTATAACTTTTCGAAATTATTGTATCCGCTTGTACCTTTCCTGTAACACGTTTAGGTGCTCAAATTACTGTAATTATAATGAGAACCTGTAAACGCTGTTAAATTAAGGGGAAACTGTACTAAACATCCTGCATTAATGAACACACATTTATTTCTGTTTCTAGATGTATGCTTCCTTCCTTCTCGGCTATGTATGTATACTTATATATAGCACACATATAAATCTAAACGTATGCATAAATATATGTATATACATACTCATATACACACGTACATATAGGTAGGTAAAACTTATCGACATCGAAATCAGGAACAGCGCGAAGCCTATACAAAATAACTTTATTTAACGTTCGAATAAAGCACGATTTCCATCTCAAAATAACCGTATACGTTACCTATACGCATATGGTTTTTGTAAAACACAGTTATTATACGTATACCATTTACTAGCAAATTTATCACTAAATCATTATATAAGTGTGTATAGCCGCAGACTCAACGAATGTCACGTATGGAATGTGTAATAATTCTGTATAAAAGTGTACGTGCGTGCATTCCCCAAATGTTGTCTTTTCATTCTTCGATATTTGTAACACATTATGTTTGTATGCATATTATATTACCAATTACCCCTGTTATTATCCATTACGTTCGGAGTTTACAGGAAATCAAACTAGGAATGTATGGAGTGAAAATGCAATGCCTTTATAATGTAAAACGTTTTACTTATTCAACGGGTTTATATATTGTGGTAAGAAAACTACTTCGCGGAAAGACAAAAGATTTATACTAACTAGAACCGTTCTTAAATTTGCTCAGCATGTGGATGCAGTGAAATCTCCCTTGAACGGACATCGTCGGGACCCTCGCATAGTATCCCTTCAAGATAGTGTCCGTTTAGGGGAAGTTAAGTTGTATGCAATTCCCGTAAGTTAAATTCAGAAGCGGCGAAATACATTTGTCTGCTCAAGGGAGTTGGCTATTCATGGGAGGTGTGCGTCACGAGAGATTTTACAGTAAAGCAAGCAGGTATACATATAAGATATAGCAGATAATTGGTGTTTGTATATAACATAGATTGAGGATCTGAAAATTACGAGACCAATTACGTCGGTAAGTTGTCTACTACTGTAGAATTAGATAGCTGCAAAAATGCGCAATTAAGTACATATTAGGGGAATTTCGTAATTGAATTTTCACATGTACGAACATCTAACGCAATGGCTTATATAGAGCTTCTATAGAAATGAAAACTACTTGACAAAATCGCACTGATGAGCGGTATGACCGCGAAACGCGTCTGCGAATAGTGAAAGTAGTTTTCTAATTACTACACATTAAGGGGTTATATCCACTTAGGATTGGAGAAAAGAGAGTATTTTCATGATTTTCTAAATCCATAATGATGATATTCAATCAAAATAAGCTATAATCTATTCATTAATACATGTCTGTATTTGTACAATTTTTTTCTTTCGGAAATCCTGAAAATTGAGGGATATACAGCTGTTGCCCCAGAACACCTCGTTTCTCCCATCATGTGCGGAGACCACAGATAGATAGATAGAATCAGATATCAGAATGCTTAGTTGCAATCAAAAAAGCACAAATTTTTCATTAGTATATCTCTGGACGGTGTTCGTGAACGAAGGATTTGGCATAATTTTGTTTTGTTCGAAAATGGCGAAGATTTTTGCAAAAATTAAGGTTTTTGACGTCGTAAGATTTTGTTTCTTTTTGCTTAACAAATGAAAATTAGGTCTAAATTAAAATCCCTTCCTTCACGAATGGCTATTGTAATTATAAACAAAACTGTGAAAGTTGCAAGGTGATAAATAGAATGGTTTCTGAGAAATCGTAGTCGCCGCAACGCTATTTACTGAAAAATACCATTCTGAGATGATCGCGTTCGAAGTTTCATGACTACCATTTACGTTCCTAGAATATATTATTTCCGACTTACATAGAATCATCGAGTCCCTTCTTCACGGTATTCACTCAGACTTTATTTCTGTGCGCATTTCTTCAACGATTAATTTCTAACATAACCACTGTCCTGCTTTAGGTTAAGATAAGATAAGATTACTTGAAGTGGCACTGAGGCCTGTTCCACTGCGACCTTTCCAGATCTATTGTGGTCCTCATGCCTCCTTAGAGTATGTTCTCCAGCTTTATTCCTTTAATTAGACTTAACAGCTTTGAGAGCGGTTCTTCCGCATATACGTATATTTTTAGAGCAAACTTGAAACCCTTGCTCCGTAATGCTGTTATGTGCCTCCATAATAGAGTCCAGGCGTGCCTTAAGCTTTGCCGGCTCCATCTGGGTGGCTGGATAGTCGCTGCATACTACCGCGATCCTCTCCAAAGCAGCCTCCTTGAAGGTTAAACCTTCTGGCCCCTTGCCTTTCGAAAGACCTGCGGGAGTACTGCCCTCCGACCTCGCCTTTTTTGGTTTAGGTTTCTGTATTATCTTGTAAGTTTCTTCGTCTGACCTGTTGATTTTAATAACCTACTTTATTCAATTGAAAACAGGGACCAAACTAATAAATTCCAATTTGTACCATATCGGAACATCGAGATTAAATAATAAGAAATTTGGGGGAGGGGTGAAATTTAGTGACACTCAACATTTTCGGAATGCATTATACTTATTATGTAGTACATATATACTTTTATTACAAACTTAGTATCTACTGTACATATTAATCAGTAATTTACTAACTTTTAAGATTGCGCGTGTTAAATATTACTTCCCATGTAGGTTCATATATAAACTAAACATGGATATACAAATATGCGCTTTCACTACTTTGTTCTGGGTTTGAAGAAATGAGCCAAGGCTTAGGACTTCGATATCTATTCACGCTCATCACGTTCTTACTGCACAATTATGCGTGAAATGCTAGATTTTAATCTTAATAGTGCTGACGGTAACTGCAATTTGTCTTATACTTAGATTGTTAGGTAGAAAATTCTGATATCTTTAACAAGAAGAGAAAATAACGAAGCAATATGAATAATTCAACTTTATTATACTGGCAGATGTCTCATTAGCAGTATAATTAATACAGACATTTGCAAAGTAAACTAATGCGATTAGAAATTATGGAGGTATTCGAGCTATCTACCGGTTATACATAATCCGAATATTTCATCAAATTCTTGTGCGAATTATTCGTTTCAACTTTTAACTTCCTTTCTTAATGAAAGCTTGGAACAATTGTGTGCTTTTCCAAAATACTCTCAAAGAGTTATAAAACAGCGACAGCAGGGAACATTATATATAGTTGAATTAACTAGCACATCTTTAAAAGGAAAACTTAGACGCGGAGGAAAGATAGGAATCAGCGAGTGAGAAAACCCGGAGGAAAGACCTTCATAGTATGAAAAATTAGTAAGAGAAATAAAAACAAAATTTGGGTAACACAACAAAAAAAAAATTAAATCTAACGGTTAAAGTATTGTTCTTCAAAACTGTAAAAAGAATGTAAGTTTCGTGATATGTCAGATATGTTTGAAATCTGCTCATGACAAATATCCAGAAGCAATCGAAGATAAAAAAATTGATTATGACTTTGGTAAAAAGTTGACTTGCAACAATTGGTTCAAGATATATTACTGGTGGTTCATTTTAGGCAACCGGTACTCTACTTTGAACTGAAATTACAGAATGTGTTCTAATTTTTTACAAGAAAATGATCTTCATTTTGTAAATAAAACTTTCGAACAATAGGCGCCTTTTTGTTTTCAATCCCTTAGTTTCAAAGTTATTGTTTCAGCTATTACGTCCATTTTTGTAGAACCGGTCCAAATTAAGGCGATTGAATAGTATGAAGTCTACTAATCCCTAAACAAAATTTCTGACTTGTCCGAAAGTGTGAAACTGTGGCCTATCTCAAAATTACGAAGAATGATAAGATTGTGATCGACTTCTCTTGAAAGCGGGAATTGAAAATGTCGGAAAACTTCGAAATTAGAAACCAACATAAAGAAGGAGATTTAGATCATCGATAGCTAACTTTCAACAGTGGACAACAAGATACAGAAATTGAATTGCACTTGTACACTATCAAAGTTGAGACTACTGTAAAGAGAATACTTCCAATTTCCGACGGTCAAACTCAGCTAATTTATAAAATTGAATGTTGGGCCTTTATTCACGTCTTCGTCTAAGTTCCATACAGCCATACTGCCATTGTGCATTTCAAAATAGAATCTTGATTCACCACTAACAGCGGCATGATACCGTTCCATAATCCAATGAAATCTCTTACTGCGCCAGGCTAAACGGTATTGCTCGTGTAAAGCTGGACTGGACGGGCTGCACTTTCAAATCGTTTGTTAGCAATAGATGTAGTAGTTGAGACAAGGGTTTCTAATAGCCAACAGTCTTGAGCGGCCATTCTTCTTTGTACCCGCATTCCTTTTCGCCGCCGTTCTTGCCCTTCTTAAAACCACCTTAGGCAATCTCTAATTATCGTAGCGTGGAAATCGTTAACTTGTTTACAATCTGTACGTCCTCGTACTCCAGGTCATTGTAGAAAAAGCAAAAACATATGAAATCAAACTACCGGAGAAAAATATCGAGAAAGGATTCACAACGACCGATACAATTTCAAAATCACTTAGACTACGACTGTTTGAAAACAGAAAATTTCACCAGCTTCTAGGTGATGGATTTCTATGTCAGGTAGTAGAAATAGTTCTCCTCAGCCCAAAACAAAAACATTATGTTTATCTACAGCTGGAATAAACAAAGGTTAAGGTGTTCTGAGGTCAGCTGAGACTTATATAATCTTCGAATTGTTAACTAATTCTTAGCGATAGATGCACGAAATAGCTTCTAAGTTGGTGTCTAATCTTTCTTTTTAAATTCATATAAATTGGGTTAAATAGTTTCTCGATTCAAAGCAAATTATCCACAATAAGCCTTTTAATAGATTAAGTTAACTATCTTTTGCCTACCGATATTGAAAGAAACCCGTTCTTCAATAAAAACGCTTCATTATACACCCATTTACCGCACATTGTACGTCCTGCTATTATAAATGTTTTACTTCTTAAATTAAAGCTGACAGGTATTGAACTACTTTTCCAGGTAATTTATTTATTTAATGAGAACAATAAGTGGAAGTCTACAATCGCCGCGCTTTCTTCCCATTATTTTTATTTATGGGCATTAAGACATATGTATGTATTTTATTGGCTCATTTAATTCCATCCGCATAATTATAGCGCATGGAAATGTTCGAATTTAATTGGAATCCGTTTGTAATTAAATGCTCTTCTGTTCCTTGTTTCAGCAACATGAAGATTATTCGAAGCACCATCGAGATGATGCGAGTGCTTCTTTGTTTCTTGGTGGCGTACTTTCTGCGAGAAACCTATGCGGGCACGCGGAAACCACCCAATGGAACATGGATGTAAGTAAATATTGCCGATGCATGATTTATATTCATTTAATGGTTATATTTCGCAATAGTAGTTATTTCTTATCGCCAGTAAAATGAATAAAATTGTCGTCATAAATCAAGCGTGCACGTATACACGTAAAATTAACTACTATGTATTTAATGGTTCTAGTATACAATTAAACGCATCTTCTGTTGCTTAGATCTTACTATCAGGAAACCGAGGCTCGAGTTTCATAACTTGACGAATTTATTGTACTTGATGGATCGAGTAACATGTATAGGTTTACGTCAATTACTCAGCGAACTTTATAGTGACTTGATTTCTTCGTTTGCTCATTTAAAATGCCCTTCGATCTGCACTGCACGAAAGTGACTTCGCCAATTTTCTCCTAAACATGAATCACTTAGAAACGCCATCCTTAGAAACAGGGTATAGTCCATCACAATTGGAACTATCCTTTCCGTTTCTCTACAGGAAGGAAGAAAACTGCTGGTGATAGTGAAGTACATACTTCGAATTAGTTTACAGTAAGGAAATGGTGTTCTCGTAAGGTAGTGCTTTCACGCGAAAAATTCTTCATATATGATTCTATAGAAACTTATTACTCTCAATGTTCTTTCTCATCGTATGATTATAACTTCCTTTTAGAAGGAAACATCTCGAACCCGGAAACTAGAAAAAATAGAAACATTGAGAATAAGCAGTTCATACTCAAAGATGCTCGGAGCCGTTTGCCTTAGCTGCCCTATCTCGTTTTTAGGAAGTGAACTATCCCTAAAAGTTAGCTTGATCTTCGCTTTCCGAAATTATCTGCGTAATTGTTGAAGCAAATGTCAAAATTATATACCAACATATTCACCTCCTCGAGCTCTCTATTACATACACGAGAGATATTTCGAATGTTCTAAGAATTTGCATCTGGTTCAATGTATGTGTATGTCTTGTACGTCACCCGACTGGTCAACCAACAGCCATGATACGTTCGCATAACCACCCCTTGCAGCATTGTTCAGCATACTTCGGCTGCCTGGCAGATATACATGTATTTCCGTCCCACTGGTTTTGGAATCATGGAAGACGCGACTAAATCACAATAAACTTCTTTTATTTAAAGAGAATGCGAAATCTTCAGAAATATTCAGAACATTTCAGCCTGCTAGGTATCAAAGGTATCGGATTCGGAAAATAACTTATTCGATACACACCAATTTTGGCAACGAATAATATCCATTGATGAAACATGCATGCGGTCCTTTAATCCGAAGACCAAATACCGGTTCAAAGAATGGCACAAAGCAGAAATAGGGCGGTAATTTCGTTGATTTGAAAAGTAATGCTTAGTGTATTTTGGGATTACCAGGAGATATGTACTACAATTATTCCAGAATATTAATCTAATCCATCTGGTCCATTTCAATCTGGAGAATTCCACAGCCGTGCGCTATTGCAACAGAACGATGCAAGACCCTATACCGCACGAAGAACGAAGGTTGTTTCAAACGAATTGTGCTGGGAATTGCGTCCAGATTCGCCCCCCTTTTCGCCAGATCTGAATCCTAGTGATTTTCATCTGTTTCCAATGTTACGGCCAATTCTTAGCGTTTTCTATATCATTACTTTTGGCTTCTCGCTTCAACTTTTGTACCTATAGTAGATGGTGCCCCGCTTTCGTCAGTACCTGATACGGTTTGTGCCGGTTGGATGCGCATGTGGGATTATTCTGCTCGTAACGTTCAGTTCGCCAGGTCATTTTCCAAGAATAAGTTATTCCATTTTCGCTTTTAAGTCTCGTTGTCGAGGACATACACGGAAATCCGACACAGGGAAGTTTTGCAGTATCGTTGTATGCATCTGGAAGTTTCGTTTCCCCAATTTTGCTATTGGAACTATCGGCTGCTATAGCCTTGTTGCTTTTCCCCCTCTGTTGGACGGAACTAGTGTAGGATAGGATAGCTAGTACATATATACAAGTGGAGAGAGCTAAGATTTATTGTTGAGAATATCTGAGAACTATCGTAGGAGCTAGAAGCCGACTTAATCTTCAAGTTGCTATGAGCGGCTAGTTTTCCGACATCTTTTCTTCAAATGGTAGAAAACCCGCCATCTTGGACAGTTTACCACGTCGTACGGAAGTCGACAACCGGAAATTCGTTACGCTAAGTTCCGCTTTTATTTGATATTATTTGTATTTTGACTCGTTGAGTTTTGGGAAAAGTCCCTAGCATCTTTAGTGAATTTAGAGTTAGGAAATCAGGGATTTGTATTCGAGTAAACAGGGATTTTCTTACTTTTGGAAACATTCAATTCTTTTAGTACTTTAAGGGGAAGCATCAGATTGGTTTTTCAGTAAAAATGGTTTCCCTTATGTTTGCTAGTTAATATTATATTTGTGAAGCGAAACATTTCATTCTTTTAGTAGTTTAAGGGTGAAATCCCAGTTGTTTGTCACTTCTATTCTGGTTTTTATTACGTTCGGCTAAAACTATAAGGTGGCTGTAAGGCCGCTGGAATTCCAGTGGTTATCAAGAGTGTATAAACTTTTAATGAAAAGCTAGCTTAATTCAATTTAATTTACTCATTACACCTCAAGTGTCTAATAAAATTCTGTTAAACGCCATTCTCTCGCCTCAATTAATTTTTTTATTTCTTTCATGATATTTTAAAATAAAGTGTTCAAGTGATTTTACTGGTCGCTTCACGACAGGGTAAAGAACATAGATATTTCAGATAACTACTAACATGGCCTACTAAAGAAGCTGAAGGGTCTCTCTGACACACAGATGTGATCATAGTTCTAAAACTGGAGAGTGGCGCCTTGTTACTAATTTCTCGAACTTTAACCTCCGCCATTTCCATTAGGCTAGCACGGCCTGGATCTTCATCTTTATCACCAACGAGGTGGGTGATTCGAACCTTAGCGACGAGCTCCCGTATTGGTCACGTTTCTAACTTTTCAGTTTATCAATTCCATTTCATCAAAAGCTTTAGAAGCCAGTAACACCAAGTTTGAAAGGACTAGTACGGTATGTTCGATTTGAGACCTTACATGAGATAAAACTTGCTATAAATAGTTGGATCGGAGGGACTCCGATAAAGTTCTTTGCGGACGATTAAAAGAAAATAGGTTTACGTTGGAATAAAGGTATTCAATTAAATGGAGATTGTGTTGAGAAAATAAATTGTAATTTTTATGAAAATTGCCGAAATAAAAAGATTATAGCCAAATTCCCAGAACTTTGGAAACATGCGTTCGTATACAATACGATGTTTAATTGTGAATGCATTTGAACTCATTATAATGGAACGATTTGTTCGAACTCTAAAACATAAAGTACAAGTCATATAGCATATCTAGCTTAATTAAATTGCATGATAATCTACTTCTTCACAGAAATGCCTAAAGCACAAAAAGCGGTTCAACTCGAAGGTCGTATATAGCGCCACCACCGTAATATAGCACATTGCGATGAAATTTGGAAATCTTGTGTGAAAGGAGATTTTCAAAAAGATCGGACTAGTTCTAAACATAACCGTTTTTGGTTACGCCTGTAGCCAAATAAATCATGATATTGTTATACAAGATTAAGTATTAAATATTGCAATTTAATAATATGATAATATTATCGCCCCTCATATTTTAAAATCGAAGTACGCTGTTATTTTTGCATATACAACAAAGTACTGAATATTTTTATATATAACTTTGATGTATTTGCTTCGATCATTGCTGCGATGTTTTCAAAAAACTGAAAATCAAGCAATCTTTAGAGAGTAGTTTTACTCCCGAAAACGAGATTAGTTGCTAAAAACAGTTTCGAACAGCCTTGGGTACAAACCATCTCCCGGTCCACAAAGTTTCAATTCCTATTTTAATTTTCTGGTTCGGGATGTTCCCTTGTTAGAAGATAATCATATAGGAGATTAAAATTTTCGTACCAAATGTATTAAAGAGGAGATCGAGTGATTTTTTGAATAGAAAGACGATGTTGTATCCAATGAAAAGCCGTAATCATTAATATTATTTCGATGAACAAAACTGTTTCAAACCGCATTTGCCCTTAGTTAATTTTTAATATACAAACCTGCGGGAACTGCTGACTATCTTCTAAACTTTTACTTTAGTAATTAATTATGTAATTAAAGACGTTATACCAAAAAGGCAAGAATTCAAATTAAATCAAGGTTGTACAATATATATAAACTTATAAAATCATTATAGAAGATTTTTTATCTAATTTACTGCGAAGAAATGTCCTCATCTAATCGTTTAATCATATATTTTGTTATAAGTGGACATATTTATTGAGAAAATTATTTATTATGCTTTTTATTAAGCTATAAACTATGTAGATAGCATCAGCAGGTACTAAAAATTTTACGCAATATACATTTCTACACAATCCTGTGTGCACCCTACTATTTAAGAATATTTTAAAACCGTACATATACAAACGTTTTCCTTTAATTTTGCTGAAAATGACCGGATGAACATATTGTTGTATAACAATTTCTTATGAACTGCCGAGCGAGTCCGGATGAATTGCCCTGTCAGACTAGGTACGCACAGGAACAGCATATACGAAAGTAAAATGTCATTTTGTAGATATCATCTTATTTTTCTATAACAGAAGGTGATATTAGTTCCAACGTCATGGTCATTACTATTCCTTCAGTTAAAAATCTGCACTCGAGAAATAAGCGACTAACAAATACTGTGTTACATCAGTAAGAAATCTACAACCGAGAAAAAATTTAGAACTTTGCCGTACCCCTTTGGAACGACGAAAAGAATAAACGCCGTAAATCATCTAGTGGCGAGAAAAAAACCTGTTGCCTTACAATAAATTGCATAGTAATAATGAGGATAAATTGAGATTCTTTAAAGAAAAAATAAATAGGAGTATGACTCGATCCTGGTTCAGACATTGGCCAATAGTGATAGTGAACTTGTTGCAGATGCTATTAAACACGTTTTACAAAAATTAATAATTGAGGAAATAATCATAATAATAAAACAAGAAACTGCAAGTGTGTGCGCTGAATGAAGTTAATTTTGTGGGAGTCGGCAATCATTTTCGTCTATTGGAACAACCGACATCAGCAGGCAACTGCTTGGGCCCCAGAAGATGTATTTTCTTTATTAGTTAATAGATTTACTCGTAAGAGAAACAAGCAGATTAGCATAACAAAAATATATAAGTAAACCGATATTAGTGCGTCTGTGCGGATGCATGAATGGGCACCAACTAACTTGGGTGAAATAAGAAAGATTTTGTGGATTAATCCTCTAAGACCTAATCGTATAAAACAACTATATCTATCATGGAAAACCGTTAAATACAAAAAAAAAAAGAAAATAATGAATTATTATTTGGTATAAAAATAATCGTGTGGTGTATAACAATTATACTGCAGTAAGTATTTCCTGACGCTTCTCCTATAAGATACAAAATTAGTAATACATCTTATTTCTGGTAATAATAATAATAATAATAATAGTAACTTTATTGCCCAACAGATATTACATCCACTAACAGGACAATAACCTTAATATGATACAAATAAGTACAGTACTAACAGAGATAGAAAACAAAAGAAAATGTAAATGATTTATAAGCAATGCAAAATAAAAATCGGGCTCTCTACACAAAAGTAATTACAATAAAAAAAAACAAAAATTACGTTTTCTATATACAAAGTAAATTGTACAACAGGTTACTGTAATATTCATTGAAACATTTGCTCATATGTGAAATCGGTGACTTTATCATAATGTTTGTCCTTGTCCTGGGCACACGAAGTATATCCATGGACCTGGTAACGCAGGCAGGCACAAGAACTGAACTCTAGATAGTACCGACGGCGAATCAATTACATCATTAATCAAGTTCGACATAAATTTCGAACTTGATACATCACGCCGTGTATACAGAGACTGAAAGTTGTGATTTCGAAGCAATTGTTCATAGCTTGAGCCACGACAACGATATTCGCCTTGCTGTTTAAATGTTAAGTATTTCAGAAATCTTTTCTGTATCCGTTCTATGAGCAGCTGTTGGTATACATAGTGAGGTGACCAGACGATAGAAGCATATTCCAATTTGTTTCTTACTAATGCATGATGTTAAGTCACTATGATATTTATGTTGTTAAAGTTCCGAGAAGATTTTATTACAAAACCGAAAATTTTTGATGCAGAAGAACATAGTGATAGTACATGATCAGAAAAGGTCAACCTGACATCAAAAAGTACGCCCAGATCACACATTTGTGACACTCTAGTGATAGTTTTACACTCTATAGAGTAGTTGTAGAGTGGGACATTAGGACATCGGGTGTAAGAAAGCATTGCGCCTTTGGTAATATTCAAAGTTATCTCGGTTATTGGGCCAATAGAGAAAGAAGGATAATGGTGGTAATTAATTATAAACAGCACAGTCTCTATATACCAAACCCCTCAAAAACCTCGCAAAAATTATGTTGTCAAGTGTTAAAGATGTGTTGTATATTATTATTAATAAAAGATTGTTGATGTTTGCGCACAAAACATAACATATCTAACATATATATATCATAAAATGTAATAGGCTTTGATGTTTGAAAACTGTTTTACAGGATTCTTATGCCTCTAAACCAAAAATCACTCCCAAACTTCTTTTTTCATTATAAGTATTCTATTTACCGACTATGAACTTCCCCAATGAATTATTTCTTATCTCAGCACCGACAGAACATTTAAGTTGTAAAAAGTTAGGAGAACATAAATATTATATGTTCGTTTCAGAAATCGTAAGCCTAATTTCCTAATTTCACACATAAGTAATCGATATAGTTCTCCCATTGTATATAACCATCTATTACCACACCCCACGCCCTAGTATGAATGTTAGTAGAAATACGTCTATGATTCATTAGTATTTCGGTGTTATTAAATTATAATGTATATTTTGATATAATATCTTTGTTGACACATAATTTGTTAGCTTTAGACCACTGACATAAGTCCTCGGAAATAGAATTTGTTCACTGAGTTAATTCTGTAATATTTTTTCGCCCGACTATCACACTCATATTATCGACATAATTAGTAAAACTACAATTGGTGCCCTTACGACTAAACTTAAATCCATTTATAAAAGTTAAGAATAAAGTTGGTCCAAAAACCGAACCATGCGGAACACCAACATCAATATTTGCTTCTGCAGATATACTTCCGTCATACATCTCGACAACTTCTATTCTGCCGACGGCACCACTATAGCTCATGGCAATTATCTTCGCAAAGTATTTGCATTGTTCAAAACTACAAAAGAGAGTATGAAGGAATGTTTATACCAGGAGAAGAAAGCGTCATTGACGAAACAATTTCACCGCATTAAAGGTTGTTATTCAAGCAATATATTGCATTCGCTGAAGCCCATAAATACAAAATAAAATTATTGAAACTATGCTGTTATGAGTAATGTATGTATTGTTCATGCATATACCAATGAGGATCTAAAGCGGAAAGTTATCCAGTGGTATTAGAAAAAAGGCAGAGAAGAAATTAAATTCTCATGTAATGGCGTGGAAATTACTACAAAACAAACCTTTGTATACTTGGGCATAACGATTGGTCAAAGCTGCCGGTTCGGGGAGCATATAAAGAAAGTGTCGCAAAAAACCGAAGAAAAAGTCACAGATTATGAGGATAACCTCGAACATCAGAGGACCAGGCTTTAAGAAAAAGGAAATGTTTTATAACGTTGTCCAATCCATACTGGTCTACGGGTCACCGATATGGTGGAAAACGGCTCTCATGGAGGTACACAGAAGAAGGCTAACAAGTACTCAGCGGAAGATACTCCTGAGAATATCGAGCGCCTATCGAACAGTGTTCGCGAGGGCAGTCCAAGTGGTGACCGGAATGGTCCCCATAGAACTTCTTATAGAGGAAAAGAAGAACCTTTTCTACAGACGGTAAACGAAGCACAATGGACAAAGTCACTGATACCAGCAATAGAACCTTGGCTAAAATGTCGCCATAGAAGGCACAGACTGGACTCGGTTGCTTTCATAAGTACCTATTTGATAGAGCGAGATCTGCAACTGACAGGTGTGATAGATGTGGCAAAGTCGATAATGTACAACACACCCTCTTCACTTGCCCGAGCTGGGATGATATGCGTGTAGAATATAGTAATGTAACTGGGAAGATATTTAACAAAGAAAATATGATGGAGAATCTGATGGAAACCGAGAAAGAGTGGAATTATGCCTATAATGTTATCCGTAAGATCATAGAAACCAAGGAGAAACAGCAGAGATAGTAAAGACAACCCACCACACTGAAGAAATGCGTGAGCGGATGCCGGTGTGGTGTGGGAAAGAGGGGGAGAGGGGGTATTAGAAAAGCCAGCCTGAGATAAAATATATAACTGTAAATTATAGAGAAACTTTTCGATCAGGGACGAATATTATATTAGTAGCTTGATAATAATTTTTATACTAGCTATGAATTAGCTATAAAGTGTCTTGGTCAGAAGAAACATGTAGTTGGAACAATTAATAGTATTATGTAATAGTAAAATGCCCAAAACATATTTTCGGACGCAATTTAGAAATAGGAGAGATGGTATCCAAAAATGGCGGGCAATGCGGTAATGATATCCTCGTATTGAAATGAAGAGATTCTCGAGGTGTGAGGATTCTATCCAGAATCCCATAATGGTACCAAGAACAAAGACTAAACCTAAGATCGACGAATTTTCTAATAGTCGACATCGACCATCCTGAATATTAAAACCATAGCATATGAACCGAAAAGTGTAGAATAGATCGCTTGAATGAATTAGTATTGTATGCAACGACATTCGACAAAGGGATGAAATGGCAACAGAAACTTGATACACAACTCCTTGGTAATACAATTTTGAACGCTTCACTGATTTACAGGCGAGTACTAAAATAACACTTAAAAAAGACAATTCAGGAAACTATTATTTCAAGAGGATTAAGGTTCGACAAACGAGCTCATGATAAGTTATCATTAAGTAGTGTAACCCGGACTGACGCTGTCCCTCCACCTCTTGACCCCACTTACGTGCAAGACGCGACATTAAAATTCGGATTAAGGACAGCGTAGGTACGGTTTACCCGACCTATCATCCACTCGTTTGTCGAATCTAAGTTATTCTAGATTCCTATTAACAACAACAACAACATATATAAGCTGTCTGATAGAAACAAAGACTGTGTTGACTAGTCAAGAGAAAAAGGAAGTACTTTATTTCTAGATTTTTATAATAATTTTGCCGTTCTATTACATATCCTTCGTAATTGATTGATGAGATGAAAGCTTAGTACTTTCCACTTTACTGTGATGATCTTCTTTCAAAACATCAAAATTGTTCCAAAAACAACAAATGTATATTTCTCTTTATTTGTGATATCTATCTAATAGAGGTTTCTCCAACAAAGTTGCGGCATTCTTCTAAAAGACTTAATCTGAGCATTTGGGTAATCACTACTCTTTCTCACAGTTAGACGACATTTCTAAAATATCTATCTGAATGGTGTAGCCTGTTATACGTCTAAAATGACGAAATAAGAGGAACCGCAGCATCTTCATGCTTAATTAAAATTTCTGCTTCACTCGGTAGTAATAAATATCATATTTTATTTATCATTGGACATTAATTATTTTCATCTACAGTGTTAAAATTCTTCTAATATATAGCTACATATTTCCTTCTTAGGTTTAGCAGCCGCTTATCCATTTCAAGAAATTTAATTAAGCGTGATCGTTTTTTCACTATCGGTGCCACTAACTAAAAGCCTGCCTCGTTAAATAATTTCACTCCACATTTTAACGATTGTGCTGAATGTTCGCCGCAATCACCAGCAGGTAATTCTATTTATAGGTGATTTGTATAAGAATTACTCTCTTCTAATCTTCAATACTCGCGCACGATTTATAACTTACCTTGCAAATTAATTACCGCACCAGTAACATGTAAATTTACAGATTAGCAAATCGGTAAGTATAAAATCGCATAAAATTTAATTGAATACGCAAAGTATGATGCGCGATTTTTCTAGATGAACCAGAATAATTTACTGCTACAGCGGCAATACTATGCGATAAGCTAATAACTGTGAAGGAGGCAAGGTTAATAATATAATACGGACTTTATTTCATAATAGCACTTGACGTTATTGACTAATTAATTATAGAGATATGACAGAAATACTCGAACTGTGGAATTTATGCGATTATAGCATTCAACTACTAACCACTGAAGTAGAGTTACGAAGAAAGGATACGCAACACACTAACGCCGCGCATACGTAGAATAATTATATAATACAATCTACAAATTACATACTGTTGAGCTTAATTAAAGAGTAAAATATGTTTCACATTATTTTAGATCTTACTCAATACCCACATTCCACAAATTATATAACTTGCATGAATAAGAAATGATTACATATCACTTACTTCACTTATTCTACCAACTACAAATCCTTACTTATGGTGAATTACAATAAAACGGGAAAAAATGCTTTATTTATATTGTTGCGTTCAATTTTGTTTTGCAAACATACCATAGATTACGAAAAACATATGCACATTATAACAATTGGTGTAGAAACTGAAGTGCGATAAACTTGATAATCAGAAATATTGGAACATAAAACGTTGAAAATCGTCACCATTGTCAAAAGGCTTTCCAGAGCATTTCAACAGCTTTAATCCAAAAGATTTTGTATGGCGAATTATATTGGAGATAGTTACTTCCTGGTTGAATCCAGCATCCTTTACCTGGAGAGCAAAAAGACAGTCGCGTCACTTGATACCGAAAAACTATGAACCGGTTCAACGGCGGGAACTCAATTAACACTTATGGCATCGCGGTTGGTAGCGAATCATGTATTTAATCCTATGAACTTGGAATTAAACGTCCATCCACTCTGTGGGTATTTGAAAGTGATTAGATTCCAACAGAGGTTATCTGTTCCCCAAGTTAAACGTAAAACAATGGTTGTAACGTTTGTATCAAAAGCAGGTTACAAATCCACAGCACCTTTTCAAAATCGAAGAACGGTTAATGCTAGGTAGCATACCACTGTTGACTTGATATTCTTCGAAAAATCAACCCATAATGACAAATCCTCCACCAAGACAATACGAATTCTGATACAGCTCGTAAGACAACGGAACAACTTCTGTAGCAGCAAAAAGGGAATGATTAAATCATCTTACGTACAGTCCCTAGCTAAAATGTAACAATTTATTTTTTACTTCGGAAGAGTTAAGAGATAATAGAAATAATAATAATAGAAATAAATGCTTTTAAAATGGCAATTTTAACAACTGCAAGTTAATATTAGAGCAAGTGCTTGAACATTTGCTTTGAAGAAGCAGAGAGATACAGGAATCTTAGGAGAGAATAACTTTAAAAACAAACAAACACTTCCAGCTGACTCATTGTTTGTAGAAAATTATATAAACCGTTTTCAGCAACACACAAAATCAATCCAAAATTAGAATGTATTAAATTCAATTCTAACAGCTGCCCAAGTAATTTTGCTAATGTTCACCGAAGAGGGGGACGTAATACGGGGCGTAATACGTAGTATCCAACATTAAATTTAAATAAAAGAGCATTTTTTTAATCTGGGCAAATTTTTAATGGTAATGATGAATTTTCGTCTGGTTATCAAAAAAAAAAAAGGATTAGCATAGTGTTACGTTTAAAGATGAAAATAAAAGTAATATATGCCGTCGGGGAAGTTTTCACACGATTTGCAAAGGAAGCGAATTTGTTGTCAAGCGCGTTGCCTTTTCAGTTCGGCTGGTAATTTCGCCCGATCTAACTATGATGGAGAATATTGAGGATTAGTTTACGTGTAAAATTTATTTAAATCACGTCTTCTTGAATTAATAATGAACAAAGAATGAAGTTACCATTAGTTAAGTAAATGATGGTATTTGACAGATGCATGACTCCATTGTATTTTTAAACTAAATTTTTCATTTGCAAGAGTAAATATATGTATATAACCGCATTTATCGTATTGACTTTACTATCATCAATTTGAAATCGCTAATGTTATAGTCAGACATTCAAAATACATACATATGTATATACTAGACAATTTTACATGTACGGAATGTATACATCCAGTATATGACAGTTTACTCACCTTCAGGAATTTTAAATAATTTTAAATAGCACTAGCAATCTTGCGAAGATCATAATTTTTCTAGTCTTTTATTGGAAATCCTTTTCTTTAATCCATTAAAATCTACTAATTATATAAATAAAGTGAAATTAGTGTTGCTCATCAATAGTGACTTCTAAGCTTTAACGTCGTCGGAACTAAACGATTATGTACTATACCTACAACTTGCAGATAATTAACTGCATTAGCTCCTTATAGAAAATATTGAGGTGCTTCAGGTTTTAATTATTATATTCTTATAATGACGACAAAAATATGTCTTACTTGCGTATGTACGAGGGATGTCTCGAATGTTCTCGGAATTTCACTCAAGCTCAATGGCATAAATCTTATACATAAGTCACGCTATTGATCAGCAGCAAGTCTTCGTACGTTTACGCAACCATCCCATCTAATATTGTTTAGTATACTTCGGCTACTTGACTGATGCAGACGTATTTCCGTACTGCTGATTTTACAATCACGAAAAACGGGACTAAATCACAAAGAGCTATCATTTTCTCTTCATTTAAAGTGGACGTAAAACTTTCAGAAATCGTTCAACGTCTGCAAAATGTAAATACATTGACCTATCGATAGACTACACTTTCTAAATAGAAAGTGTAGTCTATCGATAGGTCAATCGTTCTAAAGCTGGCAGATGACAATCCGTGCAGTGAGCAATCGAGCACATGACAGAAACGTTACTGCCGTCGAGAACATAAAGTCTTCTTAAGCGCAAGAGAAATACCAAAACCAACAAAAGCACAAATATTCAAACGGGTAGTAACACCAATTTTAAGAAGAGAAGAACATACTTACAAAGCATGAAAATGAGATCCCTGAAAAGAACTGAAGACCAGATTGGACAGAATCAGAAATGACAATATTAAGGAAAACCTGAAAGTTAAATTAATACAAGCCGCAGTAGTCAGCTGAGATGAATAGGGCGTGTTTTGAGAACAGAAAAGAGCAAGATGGTTGGAAAATTATACGAAGTAAAGAAGGAGGGGAAGACCAAGAAAAACCTAGGCAGAAGAGGTAAAGACGGGGGCTGAATAACGAAGCATAAAATGGAACGAAATCCGAAACATAAGATAGAAAAACGTGGAAGGAGTCCTGGAAGGAGAAATAGAATGACAGCTCGACAGCTGAATGTCATCGCCTTACACTTGAAAAGGTAAAAAGGCTTTAGGATTAGTTACATAGTTAATAGAAGAAAAATAAAAAATGTAGGCTCATTGTGCGGTGGAATGAATGAACAGCCAAAGTAAAGTATACCTCAAGCAATGTTAGAAACCACAACGCATGTTTTCTTCCGTATTGCTTTGTTAGTGGGTGAATATATAACTTCTAAAAAACTTATCATATCACAAATTGTAATATGAATAAATGCACGTATATGGGTATCACATGAAATTGATGAATATTGAGTGAAAACCACGAATCTAAACGCTTTGGTTTCTTTGTCGGAAGTGAGAAATCTAAGAAAGTCATTCAAATGTATTGGTTTGGTGCATGTACGAGGAATTTACTTCAATGCAAGCGAGAAATGTCAATCTCAATAAACGTAAGAAGAACATATACTATAACTTTATATAAGCGAAATCTGACTCATAAATCAGATTTAAAAAAAAAAAAGAAAAGGTGTATTCGAGGAAAGAAATCTACTCAAATTGCTGTAAAAGATGTTAGAATATATGAAATTCAGAACGGTGCGAATCTGAGTATTTGTCTTGCCGAATCCTTTCTGGATTTTGAAGATTTCGTCGGATTCGCAGAAATGTGATTCCTACCGCGAAAATATAATTTCGACTAAGCATTTGCAATACACTGCGATATAAAAACGATAATCCCGCCATGAATATTTTATGATATAAGAAATCAGATAGATATTCGTACGACAATAGTACCTCTCTCGTAAACGATTCGAGCGTATCGAAAGATTACTTATTGACTTATCTTGAAATCAATTAAAACAGTTTTTATGTTACTATTGAAATAGTCGTTCATTTGGATACGCACGAATTCACATTTCTAGCTAGCATACTTTTAACTATGGTTGTAATTCATATTGCTTCCAGTATGAATGTATGAATGAGCAAACACAACTTAGTTTCTCGAGCGTGAAGTAATTTCTACATATGTATGTAAAGGCAACTACGTAAACTTACAACCCCAAATTCAATACCTAAGTTCTGAGAGGTTGTTTCTAATTAAAGAATTCCATCATCTGGCGCCCGGCACAGTTGTTTAATCGACTATTTAGCAATTTATTACGTGCGAATATTACAACCCAATTTCAATTTTTGTGTCATTTCAAATTTTTTGAAACTATTTTATGTAGTTGCTTTATGTTTAACCGTTCTGCAGCGATGTTAGCTTACTCTACACAGCACATCACAGTACGTTTCAGAAGAACGAACTGGTTGGCACTATACACTGACCATAATCTCTTAGATAAGTAAGTTGCCACGGGTATTTCTCAAGCTTTAATATAGTTGTTTAAATCGTATTTATTTGACAGTAAGCAATGTTCAATATCGTAACGTAATATCACCAACTATATGTCTATTATTCTTAGTATTTATTAACAAAATTACTACCAATACATCTTGTGAGAAATTACTTTTGCGGATAACCTAAAACTATTCTATAAAATTCAATCCATTAGTGATTGGTAAAAGCTGCAAAACTACAAAACTTGACGAATATTGATCAGCGGTATCAGAAGAATATCCTTAAACCTACTACTAAGAAATGTAGAATGGTAATTACTCAAGAAAGCCAAACATTGTAGAATATCAATACACACTAGCAATAAGTGATGCCCTACTCACGCGTTCTTCTTCTGTGAGGACATGGGGGCGTTCTGTTAATGGTCAGATAATGTCAGATAATATTTCGGAAAGTTTCAATGTGCCGTAATTTTATTTTACTAGATCAAAATATGCTGAAAACCGTTTCGGTAGCATACTGAGGGAATCAAATTGTGTGAGTGACAGAGGATTACTTCGTGAAGCCACAGAAATATTTCCAGCCGTAAAATGTGTTTCTAACTCGTTCATTGGTGGTTGGTCTCCAAACGAGCCTTTTTTGTAATACCAGCATTGTCTTCTTATTACCTATAAACACTTTTACTCTTAAAATACAATCGTATTAATAAAAGATCGAGGTCATTAAATTTTTACATATGTATGCTTGTAGGAATGAATGGTACAAGTTTCTTTCAATTAAATTTACAGGTACATACATGTACTTTAAAAGGAAATTACTGTCATATATTATGATTATACATTAAAACAAAACTTCTTTAAATTTGCACTACAATAATAGCACTACACAAATTTCTAACCCAGTATATAACAGTTAAACATCAGGCAACTAATGTAGTCAATAGCAATGAATTCACACCGGTTAACTATATACGACGACAAAAGCTAATGTTCCTTCGAACGGTCATATACATGCATACCTTTACTTCTAAACTGTTCTCACTAGGTCTCTTCTTTTCTCGCCGTGATTGCCATTTGTTTTCTCCTTTCTGTTCTCTTCTAGTCCTTTGTTCCCTTTATATACAAATTGTATTTTAAACGTAGAACTAAACGTAAAACTCGGCATTAACGTGTTTCATTTTATTTTACTTATGAACAGGAAAACATGTAAATTTATGGAAGGCATCTCTTGGGAGCCTTAGGAAACCTTACCTATTTTACGCTTCTATTTGAATATGGTTTCGATAATGAGAGGCTGTAAAATGTTTAGTGATGAATATTTTACTAATAGACGATATATTTAAGACGTAATTAATTCCTCCCTCTTGCTTATTGGCCAAGGCAGTTTTAACATTTATAAAAAAGAAACATAAATAGGTATTTTTAATAACGTATTGGTACAAAATGACGCTAGTGTTATCATTCCTTTCATATACAACTTTCTACAAACGTAACCGAAATCTAAATAAAATACGTATTTATACTACTGTTAACATCAAACACTTATTACTGTGAACAATGTATATTCTAAATACCGCACAGAAAATACACACATGGAAATCTTTACGAATGTTCGCTCTCAACCAGGATATGTAACAGATTTAGCTGTAATAAGGAAAAGAAGCGCGTTAACGTAACTTTGCCTTCTGCGCACCAATTACCACACCATTATCTAAGATTTCTTGACGAGATGTACCGAGAAAGTAGATAAGTCACGACAAATATACGACCGTCTGCACTCGACTGTGAGAATAATATTTAAATGGGCAACTAGTGCGTTAAAATTACAGTTTTTTACCGAGTTTCGCCGCTTGAACAATTTTAAACCGAAAATACGAATTCTACGGTTTTGTGCAACATTTGCCTCCTCCTTCATTAAATTTGAATTGTTACTGACTATAAAAAATAGATAATGGGTAAATTACTGTTCTTTCTCTTTTGAATCGGCGGATCCACTTCTCTTCATTCCATTTTGATTTACCGGGGAACATGGTATTAACTCTTTGAACAATATCCCGTGGCTAAACGCATTCGATACAACTACAAATTTCTAATTTATTTACGTTACTTTCTGCTATACCAAACATTTCTATCAATGAAACCTCCTTTCAGAGTTTGTACTAAATTTCGTAAAATGCAAGGCGCAATATATATCTATGCATCATATTGGTCAGTGCAGTAAAATTTCTGCTTTATAAGCGGATTCGATCAGTCTAAAGTCTAAGGCATGGAAGTACAAAGTAAGTAAGAAAGGTGTTATCCAATGGTAATTTTTACTTTAGAAATTACTACAGGAAAATATTGTGAAACTGTTGTGTACCAAAGTCGGCAACCTACAAATAAACATGCACGATAGCAATGAGACAAAACTTGGGAAAAATTACCTTAATGATTGGATTTCTGGTTTTGGTAATGAAATATCATGTTAATCGAACATTTCCCGTTGTGGCTGTGTATGGCTTCAAAGGAGAATTGGATGAAAAGGAAATTCAAGATTGGCCTGTGTTTTATCAAAGACTGAAGAATGGTGTACAGTAAGTGTTCATTGAATTAGAAACTTCTTTGAAGAAGGCTTCCATTTCATCTTGAGTAGACCCGGTGTTTATACTTCATGGTGTGACAGATACTTATCTTTTGAATTACCTCAATTGCTCTAGGAAGTCAATGGAAACTACAAATCCATTATAGAGGCTGTATACGATAAATTTTCCCAGCAGGTCTGTAGGCTTTAATAGGGAATTGCAGTTACATCCACGAAACTTATTAACAAAGACAAGTTTACGAGACACTTTTTCAGAGTTATCTTCTTCTTCTTCTTCTTCTTCTACTCGTTAATCCTTATGCCTTTCAGCGTCGGATTATTTTTGGATCTTACGACGATTTAATCCATTCTTTCCATCGTGTCCGGTCTGTACTCATTCTTCTCATTTCTGCTATGGTCTTCCCTCGCTTTCGTCCTAATTCGTTGATTCTGTCAATCCATTTTTTCCTTGGTCTTCTCTTTTTCTTCTCCCGTTATTTTTGGCTTCTATTATTTTTTTTGTCAAACTCTTTTGCTCCATTCTAATTATGTGGCCGTACCAATTCAGTTGACATTTTTCAATTCTTTTTAGTATATCTTCTTGATTTATCATATTCCTTATCTGTTCCTTTTTCGTTTCAGAGTTATCTAAGATTAAAATAACCAGGAATTGTTTTTGGATGAAAAAAATGCAGAAATGCAGAATTGTTATTTACTCAACTATAAAATTTTCGGAACAGGATCCATACTCAGTCTGTTCATCAATTGATCAATAAAGAAGTTGCAAGGTTGTCCAAGCAAAATGACGTACCTAAGTGTATTGAAGAAAAGTAAGTTGAAAATTAAGAATACTTAGGTCAAAGTATTTATTTACTTCCAGAATACTTCAGTAGGAATTGAATTATATAGAGATGTGCAATACGAAGATTTATTGACCACCTGTTGAACAGTCAGATTCAGCAGTCTTGGCACGTAACCCTTTACGGTTTCCACTTTATTCAGGACAAAATCAGTTGTAGACAAACGTGAGTCGGTACACAAGGCAATAATAAGCAAGTGCCTATTTATTCGCTCTCCCATTTCTTTATCATCTATAAACAACTATTACTAATGCCTTATATACGATGGTAGATTTCCCGCGTTCTTCGTCGGGTGATAAACGTTTTGTTTGTACAATAAATTCGAAATTACCGTAATTACAAGGCACGGCTGCTGATTAAGTGTGGAATATTCAGAACTTCGTGATTTATTGCGTTTTAACCATGTGAACGTTTTCTAAACATATGCATAACACTGGCGGATAATGCACAAATAATACACCGGCACAACGTCAACGTTATACCTACATCAATTTGCAATTACTTGTCTGCGTAATGTTTGTAGTAAAATGAATAAAAATGAAACCAAGCATATGACGTTTGAATGAAGAAAAGCGTGCGCTGAAAGCAAGAGTAATGATTTGTACGGTAATTAGAATACGGAAATGTTAGTGTTATACACGATTTGCATGAGCTTACTGCTGATGTCATTAAGGTGCCTGAAGAAATTTGCAGCGAGCAAGTATTTATTATAACTAAGTGCAGTACAACACATTATCAATTAACAGAGGAGAGTCAAAAGGACATAATACATTAAGTATGTTTCTCCATAGAACATTTTTCGTAGAGGAATGTCTCCTACTAATACATTTTATAATTTTAAATTGGCCCTCTTCCTTCATGATCATCAAAGCCTTTCAATCCCTTGGAATTTTGACTCCCGCTAAGGTTTCAGCCACTTATTAAGGTGAATTAATCTTGTAGGCTTTGATTTTTGTGTTCTTGTCGATTTTCTTGCTTCTTAATACAGCCTTGTAGATACCATATGGTGCCTGATTCCTCTTTATTACTCTATCCTAAAATATTGCTTTTCCTGTTCCTCCTGTTAACACCCGTCGGTAGTTGAAACCGATAACCCTCTTAAAGTAATAATTTTTAGTGTTAGATTTCTGTCCTTGTCTTCTTCCTTTCCTACTTTCATAAATTTCGCTTTTCTTACATTAAGCTCTAACCCTAACTGTTTTGCCATATTTCTATGTTTTTTGTGTGTATCGTACAATTGCCAGGTCATCTCCATACGCAATTATTTGAGTCTAGTTTATTAGTATATTTATTAGCTTTGCGTAGAAAGGCATAGTCCAATACTAAATTAAAGAGGGTTGGAGAGGTTGAATTCCATTGTCTTACTCATTTGTTGACGTTGACGTTTTCTGTTGTTACTCTTTGGAATCGTACTTTTATAGAAGTTATTATTGTAAGGTTTATTAGGTTTTTGGAAATAACTAGTAATTTTATTTCTTCCATCACATTTGTCCCGTTTACGGTGTCACAACACTATATGTAATTCTCTATTTTACTCTCGTGCTGTCTTTATTATTTGTTCTGCCGTGTGTATTGCGTTTGAAGTTGATCTTCCTGATCTTCCTCTTCCTCCGTTCCTCCTAGTATATTTTCCGCGTACGTTTCTATTATTTACTTGATCTGATTTGCTGGTATTTTATATGTGCAACTCGACATTATAATTGCTCTGTAATTTGCACATCTTTCATTGCCGCAGATGTGTTATTATGCCAGTGTTGGTATATCTGCATATGCACTTTGAAAGGCATTAGTAGTTATTTCGCGTATATTTTCAGCTGATGTTGGGAGTTCCTCAAGAACAATTTGTTTTATATACGCCCACAAGAAACAGTAGATTTTGGTCAAACCACCTGATCGAGCTGGCCAACAGATGGTGTAATTTCTACCAAGAATAGAAAATAGAAGTAAGGGACATAATTACAAACGGCGGTAAATGTGTGAAAGATGTGAGAATGATTAAAACGAGAAAAGTGATAAGAGCTCTAACGTAGATCACTGGCATGAATTTATGGCGAAGGTGTAAGATAACTACATTGGGAATGTTAGGGAGATGTAGGGTCTGCTGGAATGGATAAACGTATGTAGAACAAAACCAGAAAAGGATTTGAGGGTGGAAGACCGAAAGAAGAAGAGAAAAGGGAAGACCGAGAACTAGATAGAATACACAAATAGAAAGCAGGATGCAGCAGAAAATTCTACAAATTCAGAATTGATGGGACAGAGATAAATAGGAGAAGGGATGTGATGAACGGCAAATATCGCTGTAAAAGTTGCTATATTCATTAGAGGATATAAGCGAAATATAGAACGAAATGATAATTAACAGCATCTTCTAGCACGTGTATTCGCAACGACAAAACTTCCTTTTTTTCATTAATAAGTCGAAATATAACAGTGCCAATCCTTATACAGTTCAACGGCGCTTCTAAAATATCTTCGTTTAATACTCTCACTTGAACAACTTAAAGTTCTAAAAAGCTGTAACATACAACACACGCGCGTTCCTTGTTAGTCCCTTTTTGTAAAGTTAATAGCTGACTACTTTACGTGACTTTCCTTTCATTGGAACTTCTTCCCGCACCTAGTATTTCATCGTACCTCTGCTGATATCTTCAAGTTCACGCCGTAGATGGTATCAGTCGTGCGACCTGATCGTAGATTCAACATGGTTTATGTTTTCGATGAAATTATTTATGTGCCTTCTAAAAGACGTTTCGGAATTATATACGCTATACGATATGAAATGATTTAATATTATAAAAAAACGAACGTTACAGAAAATTCGATGGATGAACTTAAGTGTTTAACGTCAAGACATCTATTTCCTAAACGGCGGTATATTAATGGTGTCCTTATTTAGAGGATTTGCCTGGTGGATATTGACCCGCAAGCGAATCCCATTAGCTACCGATAATGGAATAATTCCTTGACCAAAATCGTACAATCCAGTATCTCATGAGCGGAGAACGAACCTCTTCGATGATT
Source organism: Chrysina gloriosa (assembly GCA_038088585.1). Taxonomy (NCBI): domain Eukaryota; kingdom Metazoa; phylum Arthropoda; class Insecta; order Coleoptera; family Scarabaeidae; genus Chrysina; species Chrysina gloriosa. Next base: position 66,836,345 of record CM076088.1, read on the forward strand.
CATCAATCGGAATTCTTCCTTGTTAAAGCATGGTCCCTTTTTTAAGAAAACAATTGCCGTCAGCTTTGATAAAAATACGCCTGTATAAAATACTGGCATGGATTTGACGTGGACAAGGGCTACTGGAAGAAAATTCTTTACCATTTTAGGCGACAGCAAAATAGCTCATTGCAGAGCTTTATATGTGTACGCACACACATACATAATTTTTCAGTGGTGAATGGAATAAATAACAAAGTTATGCGCAAGACCATGCTGCGATCACTGGAACGTTCGACAAGATATCCTAAATGCGTTGTAGATTTATTTGTGAATGCATGTATGAAATCGGGAAAGATCCACGATGTAATGATTAGTAAAACACTGTTGTGAGAGGTGTAGTTAATTAAATTCGGTGTAATCGTCAATGTGTGGTTATGGGCTTGCTTATGTTTATTAATCTTAGCTCTTGGCGTAGTGTGCGATAATTTACAAAATTTGATAAAACAATGGATGACGTGTTATCATTAAGTAGTCTAAACCGATCTCTGTCTCCTCCATGTACGTGCAAAGCGCCACATTACTTAATGATAACACGTCATCCATTTTATCAAACCATAGTGATCAAGAGCTTTTTGTACAGGAAATATTCTACTGTCGATTAGACAACCGTAGATTAACGCTAGTATTCTAAATTACTTCATATTTTACTAGCATTAGGCATTTGGCACTTTAGCATTTATAATATAATGTGATGACATGAGTAAACATGGTTCGAGCTTAATTTGCATTATGGTATTATAGGTAGTTCATTGCTAATGCCACGGATGGAACTTTCAAATCACATTAACCGCATACGTAAAAGCAATAACTTTAACTGTTCAACGAGCAACTATAGCTTTCTAATTCCTTCTACGAATATGGAAGGTATTCGTTTTCTGAGAATTTGTGGTAATTAATTATTCTTGAAGTAATAATCTTTTTTCAATTATTAAACGAATTGATACCTCATAGCTACAGTGAAACAGCATTTGTTATGGTACACATGAAAGACCATGAAAATTTCATTAATAAATTCGTATATGTTTTAAACTTGTTTACGCAAACAATTGGGCGTTGGTCAACAAGCTGTTTCCAATCGGCTACGAGTGATGGGAAAGATCCAGAATACCGGTAAATGGGTACCACATGAGTCGAACGAAACGCAAATGGAAAAGCGCAAAAACACGCGTGATATTTTGCAAAAGAATCATGGATAGATCCACCATCATCATGGCGCACCATCCACATCGATCGCAAGACCGAATCGCTTAGGCAGAAGGCCGATGCTCTGTGTTTTGTAGGACCAGAGAGGCGTGATATATTATGAGCTGTTAAAACATGGGGAAACGGTTAATACTAAACGTTACCAACAACGATTGACCAATTTCAACCGTTCGTTGCTGGAAAAAATCCAGAATACCGAAAGAGGCAACACAAAGTAATTTTGCTTCATGACAATGCTTCATCACATACGGCAAAACCGGTTCGTGACACATTGGAAGCACTCGGTTGGGAAGTTGTACCTCACTAGACTTGGCTCCTTCCGATTACCACTTGTTTACATCGATGGGTCACGCACTGGCTGAGCAGCGCTTTGGTTCGTGCGAAGAAAAAATGACTCGATGAATGGATCGCAGCAAAAGCGGAAGATTTTTACTGACGTGGTATTCACAAATTTCCTGAAAGATGGGAGAAATGTATAACAAGCGATGGAGCATACTTTGAATAAAGCATCTTACAAAAAAATACGTCTTTATACTTGTACACGTGGTACGTAAAACTCCCAAATAGTTCCGTAACAAGTTAAATTGCTCGTAAGGATTATCAATTACAATAGATTCTATTATACGAAGGCTACGTTATATGAACCCTTAAAATGGCAATGGCCAGAGTATGTTGCCAGGAACGTAAAACACTTGAGTAAGCACATTACCAGATGGAGATCCGGGGACGAAAAAATGTAAATCAACCTCAATGTTGATATGATGCTCCGACAAGTTTTGCAGGGCTAAATTGATATGGGCTCTCCAAAACACGAAACAACTGGATTTTAATGAGAAAGGATGAAGTATGAAGTGAGGTAAGTGCGTAATAAAGTTACCTAAGTTCTAATACACATATCCAGTAGTAAAAATTAACTAATTTTCTATATTACGGTCAATACTGTATTAGCCGCAAATTTACAAAGATTTGACAATTCTTCTTTAAGCGAAGTTCCTACTCCATACCTCACCTTAGATTTAGGGGAAGTGTGTCCAATTATACATTCTTTCGTTTATATGTATGTTCACAGCAGGGCAGCAGGACAAGTGTGTAAAACTTAATTATGCTGTATTAACAAATATTTCTTTCCTGTTACTAACAAACAACGCAAAACCAAAATGCTACTGGAATAACCCACAAATATAAATTGTATTTAGTAATACACTTACCCCACTTTACTATATGTCTGACAGATAGACGGAAAATTAACGTCAGATTGAGAAACTAGCAGAAAAGTCGGCAAAATTTGAAATAATTTCTTCCAGACTCCATATGCTTTCATTCAACTTGGTAAATGGCATCAAAATGGTCTTTTATTGACCTTCTGCTTAGTATTAGGACTCGCATGAAGCTGGAAATAATATTATAAATTGGGATTGTATTCTACAGGGTTTATAGTGTTGTGACTCTAACTCTCTCAAACAAGCTCGCACATGTAATCTGTAACGCTGCGTATTAAACCAGAAATAGAAAACTGTTGCGGTTACAATTTTCTATTTCTGTAGCTTCATAGTTTTCATAAGCTCCATATATTTTTTCACAATAGTTAGTTGTTAGTAGTTAACACGCTGTCTTACCCTTAAGATAATCACCTCCGCTTTATCTGCGATATTTTCTTGTATTCTGAGCAAATAAGCAAACTAGACGGATCATACGTTTCGCATATATTCACTTGAACTAAGTGTGAAACAGCATCGTATTACGTCTTCTTACCCCTCAGGAACACAACTTCGGAAAACAACAAAGCAACAGTTGCATAATTATTCTACTCTTGTTTGATATATCTCTTTCGTACATTGCTAGAATTGTTGGCACGTCTTCTGTCTGTGCCAAATATTCTCAATAGGAGCCAAATTTGGAATACAAGTGAGCTAGTTTAGTAAAAACGTATCGATATCCAAATTTAAGATTTGGAAAAAAGCGGTAATCCTATATGTTGTAGAATTGGTGCATATATTCATAGATATATAAATTCCCAATCTAGTTTAGGTTAGATTACCTCTAGTACAAGTGAGAGCTATCATTTCCACAGTAGTCATGCTGCAGTTGTTGTGAATTGCCATAAGTTGAGTTGTCACTATTGGATCAATACTGTTAATCAAATCGACGAACGACGCGAAACACACCTCTGCAATCAGCTTGAATTCAATTCGCTACGAACTAAATATTTAAACTGACGCTTCCGTCATTGCCTGCATCAGTGAAATATTTTTGGAATTTCTTAGTTGGAGTTTATAGCGACTGAGCGTATTGATTTTTGCACATACGGTTGTATTCAAACAATCATGCGTTCTCTAGAGATACTGCTGCTGAATAAAGTATTCTAATATTGTAATGTAATATGAAACGCCGAACATTTACAGCGTTGAAGCTGTAGCAAAGTATTACTGCAGATATAACCGCTGCGTACATGGTACTCGGACAAACCACATTTGAAACTCTAGAACAGACAACACACACGACTCTTCAATTCAATCCTTTAATACTAGAACTATAGAACAGCACTTGGCATGTAATATTGAGTTTGTGTTACAAAACAAGTTTGAATGCATGTATATACCAACATACAGCTGCTAATTATCTCGAAATAATACCTTAGGATGTACAGTATGAAGTTTCAAGACCCCTCAAATATTCGAAATTGCATTTCCTAAATGAATTCCATATATTTAAATTCTTCACTGGAAGCGCGGAACGAAAAACACTAATAAATTTTGTAAAGGATGTAGGTTACGCACTTACGGAGAGCGCTTTCAGAAATATGAGTGGATTTGTATGTCACGTGCCCACTGGAGTACTAACTAATTACATATGTATTTTTGAACGGCCTTTTCAGGCGCATTTTCCACGTAGGCTCGCAGCAAGAGTAGGTTAAAAGGGTGCTTTATACGTTATATCATCCATGCTGTATAAGGCTAATACGTGCAGCAGTACGTAGTTCTTACGGCATTCAAGAGACCTACATGTTTCATATTTTAAATATAACACCAGAGACTAATTAGCTGAAAACCTCGAGAAAAGTTTTTCTTTTCTTCTTGTTTCCGTTGCCTTGTTACAATTGTGGCTGGGTGATGTTCATTAATCAAGCTTGTTAATTGGCATGGAATGAACGAAGCGCAAAAGATCTTGAAGAGGTTTGCCCCAATTAGTTACTGTTGCAAACTAATAGCTTAGCTATACAATTTATATTTATTATTCGATATTAAAAGATGCAATGGTCAATAATTTTTCATTGAACAGCCAATTACCTTATTTAATTCCCTTTATGAGAATACTACAAAGTTAACAAGTTGAAAAACATGGTAAAATCATTCAAATATAATTTGATGTCCACACCTCAACATTATCTACATAATAAATATACGAAGGTAATCTCAGAAGTACCCGTAGTATGGATGACGGTTGTTTAAAAAATACTATGGTCGAAAGTTCCAACCTTACTAAGCTTAATTTTGAAGTTGTTTAGTATTTATGTGATAGCCATCAATAGTGAACGATGTAAAAAATTGATCGTGGTTATGTTGTACAATACTTTCGTTTGAAAGGTTTCAGTCCCCAGTCAGCTCCCCCGTTTATAATTATACAGTATTGCGTGGCAGAGTTTAGGCGAGACTGAACGAACCGTCAAAATAAACATTGCAGTGGTCGACCAAATGAGATGACCACGCCAATAATGGTTAATAAAATCCACAAAATGATATTGGATGATCGTCGACTGAAAGTGCACGAGCTAGCAGACATGATAGGCATTTCAGGAAGTACTGTACATCGCATATTGACTGAAAATTTGAGAAAGATGTGCGCAAGATGGGTGCCTCGCATCAACAATCTAACAGCAAAAAAGAGCGATAAGTCATTCCATGATTATAACACTGCTCATAACAGATTCGACAATTCGATCTGGAAACCCATTAAACATTGTCGACAATCTAAACCGCACATAGCTCCATTTCGTGATGTAACAGTATCCAACCCTCAATAGGTCAGAAGCGATAAAGAGAAAGCGCAGGTATTTGCTGAATAATTGCCAAGGTATTTATACCAAACCCTAATGAGCTGTATCATGAATATTTCAATAGGTGTACCGACAATTCGTTTATTCACTCGAATAGAAATTCAAAATGATATTAACGATAACAATTTCAGAAAAGCACCAGCAGAAATCTAAGCGAGACAATATCTTATCGTCCAATAAGCTTACTTCCTGCCATTGCTGAGTCCCTGGACGACTTTTGTAACAAAAGATGATTACGGCAGATTCAAACACCGAAGGTTGAATCCCATCTCGTTAATTTGATTTTCGAGCGCATACTCTCAACCATTTGACAGACGCACAGAATAAGTCATATTACAGATATAGACCAAACACTCGAATGTAAAGAATATTGTGTATTTATTTTCCTGGACTTTAGTCAAGGCTTTGGCATACTTCTTATATATATAATATGATTAAAGAACTCTTTTAAGATGAACGAAGCAAAATCCAAGAAACAACTTTTCGAATAGATCGAGAGTTCCACAAGGCAGCGTTCTGAGACCTCTGGTTTAGGTTTCTATCGGAATGCCCAACTTGCGGACTACCTAAACCAAATATAGAGAGGGTTGCAAAAGCAGAAAATCAAAATAAACGAAAATTAATCTGTCCAAAAATTTCGCACTCAGACGAGAACATTGTCCACCGGTACGTTTAAGTAATATAATAGTACTCTACTCTTCTAACCCAAAATATTTCGGCATTCGTCTAGACAATAAACTTACCTGGTGGGATCACATTGTCAAGAAGCGCAAACAAGTAAATTTAAAGATAAAGAACTGTATTGATTGACTGGAAGAACATCCCACCTACATCTAGAGAATAAAATTTTGATTTTTAAAACGATAATTAAGTGAATTTGGTTATACGTAGTCGAGCACTGTGGTTGCGCAAGCACAAGTAATACACAATTCAGAGAACCCAATCAAAGATATATACTTCGTGCAATAACCGATACGCCATGGTACGTGGCCGACCATATATTGTTGGTTATACTATTGCACAGAATGACATAAAAATACCCTACGTCATGGACATCATCAACGAAAGTAGTATGAAACATCGTAATAGATTACAATTTCATTAAAATATGCTACTATAACTATGCACTGTTAGAACACCAGCATGTTAGAAGACTCAAAAGACACTAACCAGTAGGCTTACAGGAAGATTAAGGATAACTTTTCACTGCAGAAGTATAAAAATCATCACCCCAATATACTATTTTTTAGAAGCTACGAGAATTTAACCCCTTGGTTGACAAATACCTTCAGTCATACATGTGATGCTAAACTTCATCAACTGTCCTCGAATCAAAGAAATCAGCTCTTAAAATGCTTTGCACGTTTAAGCAAATTACTTAATACGTGCATGCTTTAAATTACGTTGCTTGAAAATATTAAAAATTACGTACGGTACCACCTTCACTGATCACCTCAACAAATTACGGTGACTTCAGCTGGAATTTGTTAATGCATGTGTTTCGATCCCACGTCATCGAGCGTGTTGATGTTCATTTTCGCGTAGTTGATTAATTTCGTCGGTAATACTCAATACCCAGCCTGCCAGAAGAAAAAATCTTGCCTGCGTTGAGTACGAAGTAACGATTTAATTAACGCACACTTGACATGCAACTTTCACGTAATTTCCACTCACTAAAAGACCGAAAGGATATACGTAAATGGAACACACCCAAAGCGATAGTGAAAAATGTTCCTACAAATTAATACTAAACTAAACTAAAAGTACCGCCGCTAAATAAATTTAAAACAAAAAAAAAAGCCAAATGTATGTGCCTCATATTTATGTACATGTGTACATGTTGTTGGAGTCATGGTTCATTTACTAGATTTGTTAATTGCGAATGCAGTTAGGTATATGTATACATATACACATACAAGATAGAGAATGTAAATGATATCATCGTAAAATTTGACACATTTTATGGAGAACAACATGCATAATTGAAAGAAAGATTGTATAATAGTGCTTGTATACAAGAGCAAAATCATTAACTTCCGGCAAAAATGGAATTGAACTACGAACAATTTCGTACGTTCCCTTTCTTACAACTTTGAATGTGGCTTAACACAACAATAGTGTGTGAACTGTCACTTTTCAGCCTTTAGTGAAGAAGCACCACCCAAATCGCTGGTCTTTTGGGATTGAAATTAGGCCGTAGTGGCCTCAGTAATAAAATATATTGACAATGCCAATATTCAAGAGGCATTCGATAACCTCAATAATGATTCCCTCACGTTTGGTTACCTTTGTACATTTTTGTACACGGAAGTTTGAGGACTCCTCTGATTGAGGAGATTACTATTTAGATATTTAGATAGATTTTTCTAATCTTACAAATAAGGAAATCTAATGCGACGTAAAGCTCAAGTTGTTACTTATAACTTTAAGATCAGATCAAATACTAAATATGTCAGATATCCTGCCAACAAGATACTGCTCCTAAACAAGTCAATAAAAGAAAAGAAGATAGATAGAAATACACTCGACATGTACTACGATTGCGGTTACTTTGATCCTTTTTATTTCAAGTTATTAAAAGGTTGATGGTTTCGCATTGCATTTATCGCTTTAAATTCCGGCTGCAAAAATGCGCGGAGCATTCATAACCGGCTACGTTCACAGTTTGGTAGGTATAAACAGAACCCGTTTTAAGTCCTTCTCCACATTTTCACCAGTGCAATTATTTTATAAATACTTACATATGAAATTTACTACTAGAAATATTAAAATTTCAGGTGTGAAAAAATACCCATTTATTACCATATTTGGGCGCATTCCTTGCCACAGATATTATTTAACGTACCTACTTTACCATCGGTATTGCAAATATTTCGTACAACATATAATTGGTAGATGTAGACAATTACGTAGAGCGAACTGTACAGATGTATATTGATGGTAATTATACAACCCTTACTTAACTAGCTACTAACTGAATATACGCAGATAAGCTACTGTTGGAAACTACTAGTCCCGTTTCTAGCAAAACAGGTGTGATCGGAAATAATAAATAATTGTAGCGAAGAGTTCATTATCAAACGAAATCACGCACAAGTTGTTAGACTGGGTATTTGTAAAAATATTGCCTATCTGTACAATTCATAATAAATGTGATGAAAGTTCCATAGAAATTAAGAAAAGAACTTTAAACTTTAAAGATAACTTTCGATAAGCTAAAACCGAATGACTATTTCAATCCCTTCTTATGTGCCTGCGCTTATATGCTCTCCCAGCCTTTCGACATACTTAATTGGTAGTGATGTTCTAAAAAGCATGGGAAGAGGTGCATTGGTCGTCAAGATAGAAATGCTTGGAGTAAAATATAAAAGAATCAAGGCAAGGGAAGCTCAACTTCATCCCCTCTTTTATACGTAATAATTGAGGTAGATGGGCCGACGGGTTAAATAAATAAGTACTAATTTCATCATCATGAGGCTACATTTCCATCCATTTGGAAAGTTGCATAGGTCATTCCAGTTTAAGAGAAAAGTGATTAATTCATTTCGAGCTCCAGACTAACCTCTGTTCTGTGTAATTTTCCAAGGAGTTTTAAATAGCTACTCTATTAGTCACTTTATGCTCGTGTTAGTACTTTCGCATCTCCTCAACGATATTATTCAATGCGTTATCGTTCTACTCCGAATTTCACTTCTTTTTACTCATTGCATCTCTCAAGACCCGATAGGCTATTTTACATTTTCCATGAAAATACAATCTTATAGACTATTCAACACTCCGATGACACATACTTGGGTGGTAAAGAGTTTTATGTTAAGCGCGTACAGACTAGAGCATTTTTGGAAACAGTTTACGCCCATATACGTTTTAGTACGAATTCTCTTTGTTGGTCTAAAAACCGACTCTTCCATTCCCTTGTACAAATGCGTCAAAATCACATTGGATGGGAGACTATCCTTGTGTTCTATTGAAACGTCAGTCCAAGTTGATTCCCATTGTGAAGATCGATCTAAAATGGCGTAAAGTACGTATACTGCCATCCAAAATTATTTACCCACCACGAATATTGAGGATTTTTGAGATTAGAAAATAGATTTCAAAATTTCTGATGAGTAGTAGTTATAGTACCTATATTCAAAGTAAATAAAAAAATAGCAAAAAGTATGTTATTATTAAGTGTTTGACTTATTAATGTGGCCACCCTTATTTTTAAAACCGCTTCACAAAGTTTCTGCATCCAATCAAGCAATTTTATTGAAGTTTCGGGCGAAATTTTGTTCCATTCTAGCTGCAAAATATTCCACTAGTGTTCAGTATAAGTAGGGCAAACTTTTCTGGCGTTTTTGTCGAGCTCACACTCGATTCCACAAAAGCTCAATGAGATTGAGAACCGTTCCTTCAGTTGATGAGTCCAAATGTTATTCCTTAGATTCTGCAAATATTGCCGATTTTGTCTCCATCAAACCAGCTCCATATCATTATAGAACCGCCACCATGTTTCACGGCAGGCACTAAACATTGATCAGTAGTTTGGGCAAACTACGATAACAGCATCTAATTACGAAATAAGTTACGACAGCATCGCCGACTCTTCACTCTATTCAGTACAGTGTATGCGAGTAGTTCTGTGTATGTATATGTAGGCTGTCGTAACTTATTTTGTAATTATCGGTGTTTGCCCAGACTATTGATCAGATGCCCATTCTTCTGTCGTCCTGCCCACAAACACTCGCTTTGATCCAAAAACTTAGAATTTAGACTCAGCACTCCACAAAAGTTTTTTCTATCCTTCAAGTATCCAGTTTTTGTGTTGTTTAGCCTACTGCAATATCTTCTTCTTATTGACGGCACGCAGCAACGGTTTTCTTACAGCTACTCGGCTATGAAGATCTGCTTCTTGTAATCTGCATTTAACGGTTGACACACTGAGGAGATTAAATCTTTTCACATTGACTTGCGCTGAAACAGTTTTCTATAGACAAACTTGGAGTATAAATTTTAACAATTATTAAAATCATTTTATAGAATAAATCTACCTATAAATACGTAAGAAAAAAATTGATGGGCAAATACTTATGAGTGATTGTGTATGTACCATATAACTTAAGGCGTTTTCGAAGCTTTTATACATAGAGGCTATACTAAATGGGACAAGAACTATGAAGTATGAACTATGAATATGAAAAAAGAAATAGATATGAAAATCAAATAATTTCGAAGTCGTCTTATACTATTGCGAGCTTTTAGTTTGGATACGGTCAGTTTCGTGGCGGTCGCGATAAAATAAAACTGGCACCAGGATGTGAATGTAATAATGAATTACCAAAATCAGATAATAAATAATAAAATTAACTCTAAAACTTATTTCCGAAATTAACAAAGCAAGGGATACTCCATGAACTACATTTAGAAAAAGAAATGCTCAAAATTAGGATAAAGATTACCATAACCATGTCATGAAGGATGCTAGTGTACATACAGAAAACATCTAATAAAAATGATCTATAACTACAAGGTAAACATTTAGTTAGAAAAAAACACACTGCATTCGAATTGAGAAAACAAAGCCGAGTTTGTAGAAATTGAATATTTTGTGAAAAGGTCATACGACATTTAGTTTTGATTTATTATTTCAACACTTGTAAGCTGGACATGCTATAGTGATCTCTGTGCTTATTTGTAAGAGAATATTTTCTTATTAATTAATAAAAGAATGATGGCTAATAAATACAAGTTATAAAATTCATTAACTTTGGTGGTATGAAGAGAGAAAATCTAATTTTTGTTGTCAATTAATTACAGTTATCAATTAAGAGCAGTAGCGTATAACTACAATATCATAATCATAGTAAAAATTATTTCGATATACTAATGATTAGTAGTGTAAGTCATTCATGCAACGTTGTAATCGTAGTTCAATATATTACACCATTGAACAGTCCATTATACAATTGTAATTAATAATGTTCAGCGTTTTATCGTATTGACAAAAAATAACCATTATATCTTTATATTAGCCAACAATTAACGGTGGTTAAAAATATCTACTATTCATTATGTGTAATACAGCAGTGTAAGCACCTTGTGACCTTTCGGCATGGCATCAGACCCATCGGACTTCCTAATACGGAATCTGTACACAGCCTAAGAATGTTTTAATCAGGAGGTGTAGTCTGGTATAAACAAAACCTTTTTAAAAATAATAAAACAGACGTCCATAACATCTCAAACTGTCGTAACTACTAACATTTTTCGCAAACTGTAAATGTCGCATATTTCATTCGTATCAAGATAATGAAGTGGTATAAAGAAGAAATATACAATTATAAGGGAAATTACAATTCTTCTCTCGTAGGTACGTGCAAGATGTCCGACAATGAAACACGTGTTACAGAATAAGTACAACGCACCGTAGCAAATTTATTTTGTGGGCCCTTAACACATATAATCGAAATCGTATATCAACATAAATCAAATTAATCTAGGTAATAACTAGAGATTACTTCCCAACTAAACGACAAATAAATTCACTTTAGCCAACTCCGATTTCAGTAATTGGGATAATTACTTGATTTATCGCTTAATACATTGTGTACAGTGAAGCGATGCAGAAGGCGGGCGTTTTGGGACAATTGCTTGCATCACCTTGAGCATTTCAGCGGGAGTAAAAGGTTTCGCTTTCCGAGGTACACCAATCATGTAAGAAAATAATCTTTCCACATATTCTTGTACGAAAGTATCGTACGTAGTGTTCATGAATTTATAATAACATATGTAAATGTTCTTATTAACATTCTCGCCAAAATTAACAAACATACACACATACGTGAAAGAGCTGTCAAGGATACTGATAGACAGCATTATAAAACATAATAATTATAGGTACTGATTGAGTCAGTATCTAAACGTTTGATGCCATAATTACTGTTGGAATTTGAAGCAATTCAGTTAGACCGTTAAGAAAAATTGCATCGATTAAAAACTATGCGTTGCTCATTAATTCAACTTCTATACCTATAAAAATACCAGAACTGCTGTTCCATATCCTTGCTGGTTTATAGATTCTGTTGGGGCATACTTAATGCATACATGTATGTATATATTCGCATACATATATTAAGAGCTTCTGTGTCGGAAATGTCAAAACAGTACCTGACAGTTGAGGTTGCTGATTTGCTATTTATATTACCGCACAACCTGGACCGAGCCACTATTGTCAACACAGAATGAAAATTGCTAGTCGAGTCGTCAGTTAACTTTAGTAGAAAACTTATCGTTACCGTTGTGTATACAACGTAACGATGCACATGTTCGTGTTTATAGACCTAGACGTATACCTCTGTATGCACACGTACTTATATGCACACTTATATGTGCATATAAAAGAAAGGAAGTGCATTCGAACTGACTCTAGTTCTTATGTTTAGAAACGTGGTTATAGCTAGTTAGAAATGTTGTAATTTGATTTTTATAACTTCCGTCTAGACAAATACTACAATGGTGTTTGTTACCTGTACCGCCGCTTTTATAACGACGACCTTCCACGAATATCTTAAAAACACAATTTAGAACGCTTTATTATTTTGTACGTATCGTGTTCAAATACAGAATAAGATTGAATAGATATAACATGAAAATTCGCACTTAAACTAATTTTGTATATTGGCGCAAAAGTGCTCGGAAAGTACAATTTAATATTTAAATGTTCTGAAGGAACTGATTCCAAAAATGAAACATATAGTTCTACATAAGAGCAAAACACATTTTTAACCAGATCGCACATCAACTAACTAGAAACAAGTTAAGAAATTCAGAGAAAACACTGCTAATTAAATAATTCATCTTTCAGAATATCATCATGTTAATATTAATTCTAGAATTTTTATTAAGGTAGTACCTATACTTAAGATCAATAAAATCAATACAAAATTTCCCTTGACTCATGATGTGTAAGTTAAAGAAAAATTCTTGTATTGCGTTACTCGAATATCATTGCGGGATCAAACGTTTGGACTCCCATTAATACGGAAAAATAATTGAGCCGAAGAAACGCAATTATGAAAACTTACTCAAACGCAGGGTACAATCCTACTTACCCAGTTCATAAAAACTCAACTCTCAAAATAGTGTCAATTTTCCAATTTAAAGTATTGGCAACGATAAGTCATGCCCACGATTTGGAAACGATTCTTTGTTCGTTCACGTGTTAGAAGAGGAAAAATAGCTGAAGAAGTTACATAAATGGATTTGGTATCTGTATAACTCATTCGTGGTATTGGTTTCCTAATTTAAACAGGAGGTAGTACATTAAACTGGACTGTGCTTAGTTTTGTTATTGAAGAATTAGCTGAAATTATCTTTTCTTACAAGTAGAAGGTAAGGTAATCGGATTTTTGTAATTTTTGATATTTATGGTACGTGTAGCTTGGACCTTAGATAAGAATATTTTGGAGCAGTTCGACGCAACGTTCATAAATTACCGAGATAATCGATGTTAAACTTTCACCCACCAGTTAAATCCACTAGATATAATACGGTTGTCAATTGGACTCGTGGCCTAGTCGATAGCGTTTTGATGCGATACTCACGAGATCGCTGGTTCGGGTCTCATCGCGGGACATTTCTTTTTCTTCCATTCAAAACGGATCATATGTTTTTTTCATTCTTCTTCTCATATCAAAAATTATGAACAAACGAAATATATGAACTATATGCAGGAACATTCTTCAAGTACATCATTAAAATGCACAGTCGGTTGATAAACAATATTCATTTTGAATTAACTTAACAATAAGGTAATAATAAATAAAAATGTTGTTTCCCATGTTTTTATGATAACTACCATTCTGGCTTGTGCCACACTGCGTAAAATGTCGCATACTAGATATAAAATAAGAGAAATTTTCATTTCTTACCTGACTCCGTTCGTTTTTTTCTTTTTTTTTTGAAGAAACCTTATTGTTAATTCAAAATGACTATTGTTTATCAACCGATTGTGCATTTTAATGAAGTACTTTAAGAATGTTCCTGCATATAGTTCATATACATATTTCGTTTGTTCATAATTTTTGATATGAGAAGAAGAATGAAAAAAAAACATATGGTGCGTTTTGAATGGAAGAAAAAGAAATGTCCCGTGACGAGACTCCAACCAGCGATCTCGTGAGTATCGCACCAAAACGCTATCGACTAGGCAACGAGTCCAGTTGACAATCGTATTATATCTAGTGGATTTAACTGGTGGGTGAAACTTCAACATCGATTATCTCGGTAATTTATGAACGTTGCGTCGAACTACTTCAAAATATTCTTATTTAAGGTCCAAACTACACGTACCATAAATATCAAAAATTACAAAAATCCGATTACCTTGCCTTCTCCTTGTTAGACATATCGCGCGCGAGTATTCTTAAAAATATAAATTATTAGGTAAGCATGTTTTTCGACAATGTTGTTAGGATTAGACATTTTTATTAATTTTATTATTATACAAGCTTCCATATTATTATATTATCTCTTAGAATGATTCCGAAATGATTTAATTGTTGTCTGTTATGAATTCAAATTCTAAATTTCTATTTTTTGTGGAAGAATTTTCTAATTGGATTGTCAATTCAATTTGGGGTTAATAGTTAAGCATTTTCTAATATCTTTTCCGTCACAGTTTAATTTTGACAATTGCATTCAACTATATTTGCAATTTATGTCCTTAGAAAGCTATTGTTGCAACTACCATTCCGATTTTTTGAGTCTAATAGTAAACAATAACTTAATCAAAGACTAGCCATATCCTAAACAGATACCTTTATCACTTTTAACTATAAGAAGAATTACATCTCAGAAAAGCTTGCAATAGAAATACATGAAGCTACACACAACGACCATTAAATTATACATACCCGCCATGTTGTCACTAACTAACCGATAAACTGCAACTTCTCCTTAGGTGGGATATTTTTAATCAAATAAATAAATAAAAACAACTGTTAGCCAAACTTCAAATGCAACGTTTTCTTTCCCTTGTGCTTTCTTGCCTGAGGTAATAAAATATGTATATGGAAATATCTAAATTTGTGCGATAAGACTAAAAGTTATTCGATTTACTATGACTTCTTTAAATATGTATTCTCTTCTGTCTATTCTCAGTGTAAGGCGTCGGTCTTTAAGTTGATTATCTCTCGGTTTTCTGTATTTTGCTTTCTATTCATTTTTCCATTCTTTTAGTCTCTTTTTAGCCATTTTATTGCTTTGTTACTTACTTCATTGATGCCTTTTAATATACTACAATCCGCTCCTGTAAATGTTTGAGTTTCTTCAGGTTTTCCAATAAAAGTTGAATAGTATTTGCTCCTCCACCAACTGCAAGCTTTTCCTATACTCTACTCTTTATTTGAAGATTACCTGTGCTTTTATTAACATCTTTTAAAAACTTTATTTCTATTCTACATGTAGTGTTATAGTTTTTATTTTCGTAAAAATTTAATCAGTCGTGCTTCTGTGTTTGTGAAAATAACACTATCCATTTTCCGACTAAGTTTTGTTTTGCTACAGATTCACTTTAACTTTGGCATTCCGTATTGTCTCCGCTTTTTGCCTAAATAGAAGTGATAATCGCTTGGTATCTTAGTTTCTGCATCTTTTCCACGTATGCGTGCGTTTCCTCCATGTTTTCGCAGTTATTTCCTCCTTTCCTGCATTATAGTTGTATTACATTTCCTTTATTATTTCTTTTCTTCGTACTAAAAGAAGCTTCCTTTTCTCTTCATAGTGGCGGCTAACACCAAGAACAAAATTTAGGAAAAAGAATCTGTATCTGAATTCGGTTTGAAGACGTTGACGGCGTAAGCGAAACATACGCCTGGGAACTAATAAACAGTTGTGTGGTCCAGCATATTTCAGGAATAGTAGCCTCTTTCAATTGAAAATCTGATAGCGAGAACCACATTTCGTTGGTTCTTCAATATCTAAACGTTGTTTATGAGAATTTGGTTATAGTAAAAAGTTTAAAGCATTTGATGTTTATTTGCGTGGACAGTCTAATAACTACTACCGCTCCTTTTTCATAACATTCAGAAAATAACATAGCTATACCGGTATGTATTACCCTTCATAATGATTTTCGCTTAATGAATTTTGCCAAAACAACTTTAGCACTTAAATGGACAAGGGAAATAGTTTCTGATAAATGTTAAAACATAATTGGTTATAATTACGTATACAGTTGCACGTATGTGTTAACGATTGTTTGCACATACCAGATATTAGAGTGTAAAAATGACAACATATTGATATTTGCGCAACCAAACGCTATTGCTTCAACAGATTTCATGCATTAATCTTGAAATTGATCAATAAATATTTATTAGGCATTAATTACGAAAGTTATATTCGCTTGTTTATATATTACAGTTATTTGTGACAAATACCAACCAGAAAATTTCACCTATTTGCATATATCGACCATTTACTTTAGCTCTTATCGTTCGAAACAACCTTCAGAAATTACGTAATATATTTCTATTAGCGACCATAGATCTCACTGGTTTTTTCATCAACTCCTTAAAATTGATTCCTTGCTGTTCTAGGTAATATTAATATTCAGTTTACGTATACTCATAGAAAATGTTTGAATAGTATATCGATACAAGTCAATAAAATAGTAGAAATGTTATATCCGAACTATCAACGAGACGTGTATAAATTGTTAACATGATTATTAGTTTATGTTTATGAGATTCTTCATAGAATTAATAAGAGATTTTCGTTAATTCATAATGCTTTGATGATCCTGCACTTAATTTAACTGTGAGTATTAAATACTTAATTTACATCTCAAATGACTTTTTCAAAAAATTGATGAGCGAATCATTAAATAGCCGCTTACACCAGAAATATATCTCAAGGGCAATTCATCAATTCGTTTTGTTTCCGCAGTGAAGGTGTCAAAACTATTTAGAACTAGGGTAAAGGAATAACACTAACCAACTGATTTTTCAACATTTATTTGTGCAACATGATTGTCATTCTTGAGAGTAGATACAAGAAAACGTCACCCGTAGACTTTGGTTTGCAATGCTCTGAGACAAACGCACTTAAGTATTATACAATCGACAGTTATTTAAATACGTATTTAGAGTTTCCCAAAATCATTATTGTGGAGATCAAAACAAATTTATAGCCAAACGAGTAACAAATTGGTAGTTGCTGTGATTTTTACCTGTTACCAAGCATGAAACGATGGTGCGATACAAAAGAATTTGCCTCAAATGAGGCAGACTACTTTTGCATAAAACTTTTTGCAACTCCAAGACATTGTCGTCAAATTTCCCCATTCACACTTTATTTTGCTAGTTGTTGTTTTTTGATAAACAACGATCGAGGAAATTTTGTACAGCTGTGCTTGATAATGATCAGGTAGTAGGTATACATATATCAAGTAGGAATATCATTTCGCGAAGTTGCTAGTCGGATACAGAGAAGTATTTCTACCGTACTAACAATAAGTTGTTGCTGAACCAACTCTCCAGAAGACCGCACATAGCCCGCTAAGAGTGCGGGACGTCGGAGAAAAACCACCAGCATGGATGACCCATCATAATGTGAAGTAGAAAACGACGAATCATGTTACTCGGGATATTTCCCTTTCATTCCTATTTACAACTTATTTTTGGTGGAGGTAACCCGAAAGATAAGTATCTAAATAGGTCTCAAAAAATATATAGGTATATGCACATTTATTTAATACCTATTTAGAATGTAATGAGAATGAGTCTTTAACGCAGGATGGTTGGATACTGGTAAGAAATTGTGGAAGTCGTGATTTGTAATTTGCTATACTACGTAGAGCGTATAAATGTATTGGTGAGAACCTATTGAATATGATACCAAATAACTTCTACTTTTTGTAAGAGGTAATATAACAGCTACTATACACAAAAACTTATGGAACCTAATTTTACCATATCATCAAACACTTTGAACGAGATAATGGACTTTCCCATATTGTCAGGACCAGAGTGAACAATTTAAATAACGCTTAAGGTAAGTTACTAGTCTAGCATCGAAGTCTCCCAAATCTTCGCTAATTATACATATCGGTATATCATGGGTACTGGCTGGTTTATTGAGTTCTAAAAGTTATGAATATTACTTTTGCACATTCATAACTTTGTAGCAATAAGAAACAAACCAAAGAAACCTAGTTCTATAAATCGTAGTTAAAATAACACATTTGGCCAACTTTTACACATGTATACTAAACATTCAAATTCATTTCAAGTGTCGGCCCATCATTCTACTAATTTATGGAATACCTTGATTAACATAGCTGCATATATAAACAATATATTTGAAGATTCTGAAAGTGAGAGACAGTAGAATAGGAATGAATAGAACTTTGTATAATTATAAGACTCAATGCCTAGCCAACGCGGATAATGTGACAATATTCACCACAACCAAAGAAAACTTAACACACGCGATAAATGCGCTGGGAGCGATATACATGGAACTGGGGGACGTCTTGGCAATAATATTGGAAGTAACAAATATATAAAGATAAGCGGAGAATGGAACAAGGTGCAAATTTTAAAAAGGTGATCAAATTAATTACCTGCGCGTAAAAGCAAAGATGAAAAATTAGAAACTCAGGAAGGAAAGGCAAGAGGTACAAAAAGCATAAGAACCATGAGGAACGTTTTCAATTCCAAGAACATATCAAAAGGCACCAAAGTCAGGATATACAAAATAGTTGTGCGGCCAGCTGTGATATATGGGAGTAAGTTCTAAAAATTACATTAAAAAGAGACGGGCATCATAGATCAAGAAAGATACTAAGAAAAAGATATGAACGACGGAAACTAAACGAGAGGTCAAACCAAGAACTAATGGTCTTGTACAATTACGAACGTTATAAGACAAAGATTGAAGTGGTTCGACCATATTAAATGTGCTAGCAGTGGAAAGAGCAGTTAGGACAGTACTAACCAGAAGAATAGCAGAAAGGAGGAAACGTGACACACTCAGGACTAAGCGGATAGAAACTACAGAGCAATCTAGCAAAGATGTGATGGGAAATACTCAGTAAATGCTAAATGTGAATATTTAATGCTTAGTGCATAAATTGAGGATTCATTCTGGTGGTTCAGCAGCTCAGCAGCACTAATGTAAATTTTATGTATGCACAGGCAGTAATTTTTCATCAAGCCGTGTTAAAAATCGAGGGAGAAAACGTGTCTGCGATAGAGTCTGCGAAGGAAATTAATCGTCTACGAGAGAATTCGCTTTTCTTCCCACACACCGTCCGTAATCTACTGGTAAAATTGCAACAACCTGACGCTGCTGTTGTAAGAATTGTGGTGGTTGAATTTGATAAAGCAAGTAAAGAATACTTGGAGCAGTGATGCCAGATTAGTGCAGAACTAGAAGCATTTGAATGGGCGAATTTAACAAAAGTACCTACATGGGAAGAAGTGCAGAAATGTGACGTATTGAGTGCTCAAGACACGAAAGTGTTCGATGAGTATTCGCTTATTTCAACTATGTCATAGATGAAAACGTAACAAGCTGGAACACTGAGAATGTTGCTGCTGAAGACCGCTGGGTGGAGTTGTTCAAACACTTTCGTGCTAACCAACTCATCTGTACGAAATTTCGTTTAATTATTGAGTACGTTTTATGTCTGCCTGGAAGTAACGCAGCTGTCGAAAGAGTTTTCACCCCAATAAATAATATATAGACGAGTGAAAAAACACAATTAACTGTCTGAGTTTTGATTACAAAGATCAACATCAACAAATGATGTAATCAGCTGCATTCTTACTTGAAAACTAGGTCCAACATTTTGAAAAAGATTTGCTCCGCCGACAAATATAAGACAAGTGATTAGACGTTACATTAATTCTACCTACCTATTTATTATTAATTTAGTATAAAGTATTATCATTAAATAAAAATAAAAGTAAAAATTAAATAGTACAATATTAAGTAAGTATTTTTTTCAATATTCTTTAGGCATCCCGCTCTGATAAAAACCTTACCTTCAGTTCCCCATTATACGGCTTATATATCTTGTAATATTTACGTAATCTCATTCAATCGAAAGGAATAGCAAATATATAATTTGTTACAGTGGTCGATTTTGTCGGTGTCAGTTGATGATTGATATCGCGATAATCATGTATACATTTAATTGAAGCTAATCTCGCCACTTCATATACATGTACACAATCAATATTAAAGCTTAAGATCCAGTAAAACTTGAAATGATATTCTCATCGTTAGGAGCGATCCTCCGACTATAATTTTAAGCCACTTATTTGTCAGTTTCCGCATCTAATTAACACCGGCCAAATAGATCATGTATGCTAATGAAACGCAGGAAGATGTAAGGATGTAACGTCGACGATATATTTTCATTTTTCTTCTTTTCCAGACGAATGGGAATGCTAAACGAACTGATGCATACAGATCGGACGCCAGGATGCGAGTTCATTCCGGGACTGAGTTCGGGACAGAGTCGTCTCTGTCACTTGTATCACGATCACATGCACGTCGTCGCGTTGGGAGCGCAACAAGCACTCGTCGAATGCAAACATCAGTTCCAACACATGAGATGGAACTGCTCGCTCGAAGATAACGTGAACGTCTTCGGTCCAGTGGTTCAGATTGGTAAGTTCCAGAAATAGATTTCAAAAAACAACCGACTACGCATTTACATTTACATTTCAATGCGTGTAACAAAGTTGTATAATATGTACTTTAAAGTTGAATTATTATCTGCATACCCAACGAGAAGGTAATAATATTAAAAATAAATTGTTATTGTAAGCCGCTATCAAAATGAAGAGTAAATAAATTTTCTGGACGAAATGCAATTACGTGTACAAAGTATGAAAAATCATCAACAATTCTTTTTATTAAATTTATTATTGTATTTATCCATTCAGCCTAGGTAAACAAGAATTATAATGATAATAATAATAATAATAATAATAGTAATATATTTGTTAAAGATTCATGAAACCGCCACCAAAAGTAAAAAAGAATAATAATAAAACAAAATACAATGTAATAAAATATAATTAAAAAAATAAATTAAAATAATGAAACTAATTAGCAAAATAGTAAGTATATAATTCTGACACTTTTATTTATAAACTATAAAACTGATGTTCAAGAATAAATTGTTTAACTTGCTTTTTTAAACGTTAAACGGAAATGGTTGGAAAATGATTGATTTTTGTATGCGCAATGATCTCCTAATAGGGAACGGTTTCTGGAACCAACCACTGGAAGAGAGATACACCTTTGTCGCGGAAGAGCGAAATGCGAGGAGTATAATAGACTACATAGTCTATACCCAAAGTATGAAAACCAATATACGAAACATAAAGACACAAAAAGAGGCTGAAATGGGAACTCAACACAGATTGCTAACGGCAGAACTCCAAGACCAAATTAACACAGAACAACAAATAGCTGAGTATCATAAAATAGCAATCAGCAAATTAAGAAACGAGAAGAAAAGAGCAGAATACCAACAGAAAACGAATGATTTACTAAAGAGACATGACGAGGAAGAAATGACACTAGAAGAGACGTGAAGAATTTTCAAGGAAATTATTTATAATTCTGCACTAGAAGTATGTGTTCAAATCAGATACAGGAAAAAACAGAAAAGAACAAAATGGTGGACTAAGGAAATACAAAAGGAAGTCAAAAAGAAAAAAGATGCGTGGAGAAAATACGTTTTAACAAAGGAACAGCAATACAAAGAACAATATGTTAAAATAAGAAACGAAATTAAGAATAAAATCAAGGAAGCGAAAAAGAAAAGCTGGAAAGATTTTGGAAATGATATAAATGAGGAATATAAAACAAATAACAGGAAATTTTGGAACCTAATAAGATCAATGAATGGAGAGAAAAAGAAAGAAATAAAACCAATTAGGAATACCGCGAATGAACTAAAAACAAGAACAGAAGATATACTTGAAATATGGAAAGAATCCTTCACGAAAAAATTCACAGATGCAGGAGATCATACAGATTTATTGCCAGAATCAGGAACACGAAATGAATATAATGAAGAACTTGAAGAGATAGATATGGAAGAGGTAGAGAAAGCCCTGAAAAGAATAAAAACAAGAAAAGACTGCGGTGCGGATAATATACAACCGGAAATGGTAAAATGGCTCGGACAGGTGGGAAAGGGGTGGATCCTTGACATCTTTTGTAAGGCATGGCGAACGAACACAATTCCTGCGGATTGGGAAAAATAACCTCATCACTCCCATATATAAGAAAGGCGATCAGTCGGTGCGAAAACTATAGGGCAATATGCCTATCGATAGTATGTTTTAAGGTCTATACCAAAATAATAGCGGAACGACTTACACATTTAGTAGGAGACAAACTGGGAGAAGAACAAGCAGCCTATAGAAAAGGGAAACAAACGAACGATAATATCCACATAATTAAAAACATCATAGAACGTAAAATTGAGACAGGGGAGGAAATCTACTTCAATTTCATAGGCTTGCGAGCAGCCTTCGATACAGTAGATAGAGGGACTATAGATATCTGTCTAGAGAAACTAGAGGTTCCAAGAAAAATGCGCCAAATAATCAATAGTCTATATTGTCAGGTTAGGGGGATAATACAAGTGAATGGAAAAAGATCAGCAGATTTTGAAATGCAAGTGGGAATAAAACAAGGAGACAGCGTAAGTCCATTAATATTTATTATAGTAATGGACAGAATCCTGCAAAATACGAGGAAACGCACCGAAACTGTGAAGACACTGTTGGGTTATATCAGACTGGAACCTGTAGCTGTGGATGCATTACTGTACCCCGATGATCAGTCACTAATAGCTGACAGTTATGTGAAAATGGAAAAATTAACAAAAATATGGACAGAAGAAACTCAAACTCAAACTCAATGATAATTTGTTTTCAAACGGTGTTCATAACGATAGATCAAAAGATTTGCAATACATGTAAATTTTCATCGTTAGTTAAATTAAAAGCATCTATTGTTTCGAGTTTTACTGCTATTTTTATGATCTATTGCTACCTTGGCATCTACCATAGGAGGTATCGTCTGAGTCATAAGCGAAAGCGTCAAAAGCTATTGTCAAATTATAGGTACATATATAAACGAATGTATACTTATTCGTTTCACTACTTTCGGCAAGGTACCTATAAATAACACTAGTCAACACATATTTTTCTAAATATACATTGAGTCTACAACTGATTCCGAAAAAACACGATTCTTTTCATTAAGTCTGGGAGCAAGCAACTCCGAGGACTCTTTTAAAAGGTTTAAATCTCCAATTAGATCTTTTGATTCTTCCTCGATAAACCTTTCTGGACATCTTGAATCTCCTTCAAAGTTACTATTGTCATGTTCACAAGAAGACATTTCATCATCATCCTCTGATAGTATATGTAGGTTACTAAATATGATATTTCTGTTGAATGTGGAAGAGGTCTTCTCCCTGAATCCAAAATGGCATATGCCCACTTATGTCGATTATTCCGATCAATGCCCTTTATATTCACTAGACAAAAGTAACAATTGTCAAAACGGTTTCTTGGTTCCCTCCATACCAAATACCAAATACCAAATACCAAATACCAAATTTCAAACACTTTTCCTTTTGTCCATAGGTTCTCAACACATGATTTGCAGGAAACATGTGGCGCCCAAGTTTTATCTTGGTATCCTACATGAACACCAACAACACAAACTCACAAATTGGTTTTCTACTCTCACTTAGTATGTATTCGTCACATATATAGCAAAATACGTCTGGATAATTGACACAACTACGTCTGCTTGTAGAAGCCATAATTTTAATAACACTTCTGGAACAAACACACTTGCAAAGAAGTTTGAGTTTAAACTGAATCAAGGATTGAGACGTAGATATCTTTATAGTTAATTATGCAGATATTATTGGAAAGTAAATCTTAAATACCAATTATACCGCTATTTTCATAAATCCTTTATAACGTACATTCTTGAAAACTGTTTATTGCATAAACACATTAAAGCCGGTCTTCTGTACCAACTGTAATAAAAAAAAGTAGCATTGAAAAAGAAGGTCTGTTCAGAAGCTTTATTGTAGCAATATTGATGAAAATATATGAAATATTTGATTTTGAAACAAGGAACAGAATAGTAATTTTGGAATCAGACTTCTTGAAACATTTAAAATCAGCGCTTTTTTAATACAGCAAAAACATTTTTCGTCGGCCTGTGTAATAGATTCTTAACGAAGTATGAAATTTTAACGTGTAATAATACGATGAAACAATTTATTTATAACTGTTGAAGTAGTGATGTTGCTGATTGAATAATATTACCAAGATCGCGATACAATTACAGAAAGGGGAGAATGCCGTATAACCCACATGCACGTATGTAATCAGCGCTAGCATCTTGTCCCAATATTGCGCCTACAAATACAAACATAACATGGATGTTTACACTCACTAAACAAGTTCCTGATTTGTTCACGGATGGTGAAAACTCTTTAAATTTTACCGACTCCAGACGGAGAATACTATCTCTGTTTGTCGTAGCTCTTCTAGAAAGTGAGACTGTTTTTAGAGTGTCGTACTCCTCAACCCAAAATACATATAAAGATAATTAAATGTACGTACACAACCGAAATATATTTCATCCTTTTCTTGCAATTTACCTTTTATTGACGTTTGTATTTGCTATAAATATACCGGCAGAAAATTATAATTGCTTCCCACAGGTTGTATTGCCAACATGTCTTTATACACCCTATTATTGTGTGAAAATTAACTTCCAAATATTTCTGATGAGTTTAGTTATTAAGAAATCATCTTGAAATGAGTATATCCATCTGAGACTAATTATTTCAGCGATACCTAAAACTCTAAGAAACTACAACAGTACGTTTGCTCTAAGCATTACATATTTCGCAGAAGTAACTATATCAATTTAGAGAAATGACACCGCACGACAAAAAACAATTAAACGCATATCTATCATCCAGTGGATATGGTTTCTTCTGCAAACATAAAAACCGAGAATTTCTTAAATGATTAAAAGGAAGAAAAAATTGAGTAGATATCTATTTCATGCTGCAATAGACACTATCGATGATAAGTCTGTGTACACTGGTGATATAATCAAACCAATACCAAAAAATGAGTTATACATTAATCGCCGTGCTTTCTAATATTACTATATCTTTTCGGGAGAATACAAAATCATCGTTACAACACCAAATTGTTGGTGTACATAAGGAAGGTTCGATAAATCATACTATTGAAGCAAACTATGGTGACCTTTTGCAACCACTGACAACTTTAAAAGTAACAAGAAGGTTGTATACAAACAATAAAATATTGACTCATTTTATTTCCATTACATTATACGGTACCATTTGTTACCTAGAAAATTATTTTTGATAATGAAATGAAAATTTAAGCAGCCATAATAATATTTTGTTGCTTATTTTACTTATTTAGTGTCAGTAAGCCTCAAAGTGTGTCGCTACGTTCATAGTTGAGTCTGCTTGAAGCCACCTGCTATAGTTTTGTCCTCCACACTTAATCACATTGTAATATTCTCATCTGGGGTTATACCTTGCTCAGTATCAGATTTATATAGACATATGTTTATGGGCTTGGGACTTATAAGCCCAATAAATAGGTTTTTATAGCTTTGTAATGGCAATTTGTCTTTTTAGTATTATAACTTCGAAAATATGCTGGAGCTGAATCGTTTGAAATTCGTTCGATGTATATTTTTTATTCAATAATACATACAATTCCGAAAAAGAAATGAAATCGCTAGAGAACTAGAGCAGCTGAGGGAAATAGCTTCCCAGCACATGATATTCTTTTAAGTCAAGTTCCCTTGAATAGTGAGTCCCATAGCGATAAAGGTGACAATCTTGCCGAAGAGAATTTATTCGATATCACTAATTGGCTTATGATTTTTCAAGATGAGGTTAGAGACAATAATGTGGAAGATAGTAATAGAAATTTTACAGTTGCTGATAGTTTCTTGGAAGAAGACTCTTAAAGCTGCACGGTAGTGCACCAGGCAGTCACCTAAGGCTGTTTAAAATCAAACAGTTGTTACTCGGGTCAGCTTCTGGACGAGCAAAAATTATCACTAAAGCTCGGTGTACCCTCCCTCATCAAAACTTCACCAAAACTTTGATAAAATCGTACTTCAACCAAATTGTATGTTCTCCAAGAGCGTGGTGATGGTTCGTCATAGTCACCAAGCAGCGTCAAAGGAATTGAAGGTCTTATTGGTATCAATATTTTTATAGGCAACCCCTCAGTGGCTGAGTGGTAAAACTCGCGCTTCACAGTGCGAAGGGCCGGCGTTCGAGACCCGGTAGCGGCAGAGCGTAGCAGTTTAAAATCCTAAAAAGGGATCTGGACCTCTAATAAGCTGCGAAAATGAAGGAAATGCCACTGGGTGGGCCAGGAGCGGTACGGTATATGCGTGTACATATACGGCTCGGTGGCTCCGAACCCTTACACCGAAAGGTAGAAAGGGTAAAAGATTAAGAAGAAGAAGAAGAAGATTTTTATAGGCATAGAAAGTTACCAAGCTATGGTGACTACTGGCCAGCAAAGCTAGAACTTAGAGATTACTGCATTGATTCAGTAATGGCAAGCTCCTAAGACACACCTAGTAATAACTTAATAATCTCTACTGAGACCTCTGCAGAGTTCCAGAAACACATAGTCTCCAGAATCCAATGAGTCAACGATATATGTAGTATGTTTGGTAGTTATAAATATACATATTTTGGCAAAATTTGGAAAAGAAAAAATAAACTTCAAGAGAACTTCGACTTCAAGGTAGTAGAAAAAGTAAGAACTGCAAATAGGAAGGTAGTTTGACTAGGCAGTTAGCAAGCATAGGCTCCTGTCTTCAGAATTTAGACATCTAAAAGGTTTTTCACTTTTGTAACTCTGTGAGTGAAACAACTGTGAGTCGCAAGCAAACAGACAGGTTTTCTCAAACTGAAGTGCAGAACTGCTATCAAGTCAATATAAATTTTATATTGACTTGATAGCTAAAGTCCGTTCATAGAGTAGACCTAGCAATGTGTAATTTATTGGCGTCAGTGGTTTCAAGCTTGGAAAGTGGTAATATAAAGTTAGAAATGACATTACATATGTACGTTGTTCTTACAATAAGAAATCCTTTCAAGAGTATAGTATGAGTTGCGATTTAAGCTGTGTCTGTACATCCATGTCACAACACAGCATATCAAGATTGTATGTAGAAATGAAGCTCACAGAATAAGATGTACATATGTACACCATCTATCTGGTTGAATTGTGCTTTTGAATGAATTGCTTTATGTTGTATCACAAGAAATAATGGTTTTATGCCTTGAATTTAAAAAAGAAGTAGGATTACCTCTTCAAAAACTTCAATCTTTATGTTTTAGCGTTCCATCCACTACTATCTAGGTATATAGGTTTAAAAATCTGGAAGCATATAGATATACATGAAACCATTACAGCTTCTTCCTTATGCAGATGCACAAGCATGAAACAAGTTGAAATATGAATTAGCTCTTTAAACCCATTCAAGATTCCGGTGATACATATCTGAGAAATTTCCGTATTCTATTTTGAAACCGACCATCGTTTTGGCATGGAAATGGTGTCATTCACTTATCCCTACTTCGTTATATTATTATAGTAAAAGTAGCAGCAAACTAGCCACAAGGTATGACGCTAAACACATAAGTACATACTATGTATGTTTGTCCTTATGTGTTTTCTATTCGAACGCGGAAAGCACATAGAAGCGAGATCAAAGCAGCAAATCTGGAAAGTGCTATTTATTTAAGCTTGTTACAGGTGCGTTTACATATCGTTGGCAAACGTATAAATGTACCTTGCCAAGCTTTTTTGGACAAATCTGCGTGAAAAGTACACACACAGACGGTTAGCCTCGATATTTGTTGAGCAGCAAATGGATGTATATATGTATGTTCCGTTTGCAGGCGAATTAAGCAGCATAGTGAGGACTAATACGCCCGATTTAAACGGACAACGGTCAGGCTATTAATGTAACGTGTAAATCATATTTATTTTATACCGGTCGGTTAAGTAGCGAAATTATTACTTATTTATGGTGCTTGGTGTATGAATATTTATACAGCGTAACCAAAAAGTATGGAACAGTGATTCTACAGCCTTACCTAGACGCACATACATACATAAAAATATTTTAAATGAAAGTTGTTCAACAATATCTTGCGTATATTTCGACGTAGTGTAAAAATTTCTATCTTTAAATTTCACTTTGAGTGATGATGTGTATATATATACGGGTTTTACGATATTCTTGATAAGGCCTTTGAAGTGATATCAGGTTTTATTGTAAACTTAATATTTCGCGAAATATTGGAACTTTTGCTGAAATAAACTGAAAATTTTAGATGCCCTTAATTTAATTGTAGCCGCGGATAACAAAAGGTAAATTTACCAACAAAAGAGTCCTAAATGAAACGTTTTATCTAATTAAATGTTCAAAATGTTGTCAACTAAAAGCGAGACAGATTTCCACTCGGTCACAAAAGCGGTATCCCTTGAATTGGGAGATATTTATGCTTAAGGTCGTTTCGTTCAAAAGAATTGTGTTACCAAGTTCGGAAAATCGTTAATTTGCTCCATCGTAGTATGTTCACAAAATTCTACACAACTTTCAAAAGCATCTCCTGGTAGTTCATGTATCAAAGTGGGTTTCTAACACGCTTACCCTTATATCTTCATTTGTTGCAACATTAGGTGGACCACTCATCACAACATCCTTAACAGAACCCATTACTCTAAAATGCTTTTATGTTTTACTAGCAACCGACTGAGTGCTTGGTTGTCGATCTGGAGTTCATTAAAAAAAGCATATACATCCTGTTGAGTTCTCGTATGATCTCCATAACCAACCATTATTAAAAGTATAAGGATTTTATAGTAGCAATTACTTCTACAAATTTTTGGCAGTTACATACAACTAATGTAGATAGCGGGCGAACTAGATAGTTCCTCGGTTGTTCAAACTTCTTCATAGAATTCTACTTACACTAGCTAACTTTCTTCAGTAAAAGCTCAAATATGACGAATACTATTAACGTGACAACATTACATCCTGACACCATTTAGAAAGTCTCATCAAAAGTAATGTAAAAGACTGAAAATATGTAGCTTGTTGTATTTAAAAAATATATAAAGACGATTTGTTTAGATCCGTCAGTCTTTCGGCGGAAACAACTGTTAGAAGACCTGGGGATATCGAGAAGCACATCAAGATTTAATGATAAGATAGGGCAAATGTTTGGAGTGGTTCTCGTTGACACTTGATGATGATTTGACAGGGGTTACTGATACTGTCCAATTGCTATTTTATTTGTTTATTTGAAGAGTTAATACTGATTGTGAGTATGAGGTGACTGAAGAATTAAGCTTCTATGAATAGTCTGCATGGAACTATAGGCGAATAATCTTCAAGGAAATCGAGGAAATGCTAGAGCTTACAATAGAATCAGTTGAGATGTCAGTAGACTGAACAAATATGCGGTATGATGAGTCATCTGTCCTTTTAACAATGTAATATAATACGGAGAACAAAGGACATATGACTCATCATACCGCATATTTTCGTAGTCTAGAAATGTTCCACAATTAACGGGGATAACTAACGTTTGATAAAAGAGTGGATAACCTGTTATCATGAAGTGGTGTACACCGGTTACTATATCTCCACTTACGTGCAAGCCGCATCATTAAAGTTTGGAGAAGTAACTACGGCAGTTCGGTGTACATACACTACTTAATGATAACACGTCATCCACTCTATTATCAAACCTTGCTGATAACCTTAGTGATTGTACGAAACTTTACTTCACGAATACCTGCTTACACGGCAGCTTTTTCTGAAGCTTAATAAAATTATTATTATTACAGTTACAACAGCGTTTTCGGATTTTGAAGCAAGTGCCATGTTTCAGAATTCATTTGACTGTAAACACGATGATATACTTTTTCGTGTCAACAAGCTGTATATAAATTTGTAAAAGAATCCGTTCCCAATTAGAAAGAAAAGAAAAGTGTAACCCATTTTTCATGCTCTATACTAGAATTATTTAGGTAAATCTTTGCTACCTGGCCTGCCGAGCCTAAAATTTTTAGGATCTAGTCCTTACCAAAAACAATTTGCCAATCCCTGCTTTAGAGGATGGAAGAACATGCTGAATGGTATATTAATGCAATTTTTTAATATATTTAAAATCGAAATATCGTTAATTAATTATTATTGGGATAAAACCTTAATCGACAAAAAGGGATGTTATTAGACACTAAATAATGCACAAAAAGCACCATTAGTACTTAGCTATATTTTCAGGACTGCTCAATAAGAGCGATAGTTGTCTCATTTTTCAATGGAACAGATGTCACATCGGAGAATAACATCCAGTATAAAACCTGATTGCAAATTGTGAATTTAAAATATTTTTATCTCGGTTATTTGAGTGCTTCCATATAAGCGATATACATATTACCAAGTAATTTATTTTGTTATGTTTTATATTCTGTTAAAATAAAAGTATCGATTTCTCAAACATCCAGTATAGACATTCTGCATTCTACACAATTCCATTCTAACCATCTATCCTCAACATTCCATATTACAGCCGCAATAGGTGATAGTGCCGTATTGTTAACGTACGCTCGTATGCTAGTACTATAAAAATACAATATAATAGATATGGATACGAAGTATATGTACAGTAAATTACATTTAATAATAAAAGTTCCGTTTGCGGTGTGCTTACTGCTACTTGATATAATAATTGGCTAGTAAACAATAGACTGAACGGCATAAAAATTTGTAGTGGTCAAGATTTATTACCAACTTACAGTGGAAATAACGTTTGGACAGTTATGAACATATTACATACGCACTTTACACCCACATATGTACATTTCATTTGGCCTGGTATATCGCATCTAACTTATCACTAAAGTTCGGCGGTCGTCATTTTCTATCTCCCACTACCAAATTAAGCAGCTAAGACTACAAGCAAAGTGCTGTCGAATCGATTGCGCGGCACTGGAAGTCGATTCGAATAATCTAAAAATCCAGAAACTGTGCTATGAAGGGAAAAATAATAACAAAATGGTAAGAGACAATCACCAGCTCGACTGAAAGTCCTTTACTGTTCTTAAAAGCACCCTCTACACCTCTGCCTTCGTTCAAAGCAAATACTAAGGCGGCGATTTTTACTTCTGATAGTCAAAATTACGATTTTCAATACGTTAATTACTTTATCCGAAGCCCGGACACGCTGACCTACTTAATGTATTTTTATTCTTAGGTACGTAAATATGTTGTTCAGAATTGAAAGTGGACCTAATAATTTAATGTTTTGCTATTCGAAAAACTTAATTGGCTTTCGACTTATGTGTGAACTCACACGGTGGAGGATAATTCGTCCTTCTAGGTTAATTTCTATGGAGCCGCATGTTCGGTCAAATCTTTTACTATAGAGGTAGATCAATTTACTGACTACTATGTTGTACTAACGAGTCCTGCGCTTGCAGTCCCTGCTTAATAAAGTGTAATTCCATCCGCGATAATTATTGACGTATGTAAATGAACCTGCAATATACCTAATTTAATAGGTTCTTTTAGAGAGGACGGTTTAAATACCTTTTCCTTAAATCATTATTATGGCTGCGGTTGAAAATATTTTTCTATTCAACCGATGGTACTAATTCAATTCGTACTATTTTGACCAAAGATTCCAGGATTTGGCTGGTACCAAACCTCAGCTTTCCTTATCGCCTTAACGCCATTCCCACTTCAACACGATGAATGTTGGATTTCCTTATTTGTAACTGCAAGTCATTCCATAATATCAATGTTTTGTCATCTTGATATTTGACATTTCTTCAATTTCGTCTTGAATAGCATTGTGATGCATTTTCAAAATGAGACCGAAAAAAGGGGAAACATTAAGATTGCAAAACACTAATGTCATGGAATGATTTGCTTTTGCAACAGCAAATCATTCAGGAACATTCATTGTGTAGATGTAGGAATGATGTTAGCGCGATAGGAACAGTTGGGGTTACGTTCCAACCACACACAGAAATCTTTGTTCAAAGTAGTACGAATTAAATCAATTCCATCGGTTGAATAGAAAACTATTTCCAACGTACCCTCTTTATAAAACATCAAGACGTGATTTAGAACTTCCTGAAGAATTTGTTAAATTTTTGACATTTGAAATCGATCGTGAGTATCTCATAGTAAGCAATATTGATCAATAATCGAGGAATACATTGTTACCTTCTTTAGAGTACTGTTGACTTCTGCAATACGTAAATATTTCTGTCATAAGTGCAAGCAGTGCTTCAACAAATTATGTCGTAGATTTACTATTTCTTTATTTATTATTCACATATAATTTAACTAAGAACTTCACTTTGGGGTGCCAAAGAACCCAAGCATTTACAAATGGAAACAAACCAACCAGTGGCAAGAGGAGACAAACACAATACTTACAGAATCTAATGCTACAGCTTATTTGATTATTTTCTTCATCGTCTTTTTCCATAATACGTGGAAGTTTAACTTGCTCTTCACTCATTTCTTGATTCATTTCCTCCGACATTTCCGATCCTTTGCTAGACCTGTCGTATACCCCATAGTTTTCACTCTCTTAGTTCCTATCTTATATATTGAATTGTTCTTCCTTTGTACTCCATATACCGTCTGGAGCAGTGGACTCTCATACATCCTACACCTATGGCTTCTTCATGTTATCACATTCTTCTCACTATTTTTTCGCAGGTATTTAATCTCTGCAGGGTTTAATTTCGTATCGCGCTGTGTTTGTCTTGTCCAAATTTCAGCTGCCTATGTTATTGTAGTGATTCTTGGATTGTTGGCTTTGTACACATATGGATACCTTTGTCCTGTTTGCTGTCTGCTCTCTCACGGACAGCTTTATTTATAGTGTAGTATGTTCCGTTTGCTTTTGCTGATCTATCGCCAATTTCCTTATCCATTTTCCCTATATTTGCTGCCATGAATCCCATAATTTCGTATGTCGCCGTTTCTAGTTTTTCTCTTTTTAGTATATTTTGTTATTGATGGTTCTACTCACCATCTTCTGATTAATCATCATTGTCTTGCTTTTCCTACACTAGTTGCTGGAATAAGACCCCAAAAAGTAGTAAGAAATATTATTTTTCAACTCATATATCAATTTATGGTATGTCCTTCAACCGGTCTCAAAATGACATCCTAAATAAATCTCGCGCTGCGACAACGGATTGTTAATGAACGTCAAAGTATCATCTTCAATTTGTATAAGGGTTCTAATATATTGTACTGAGAATTTAGTTCAATTTCTTAAACAAAATTGCACCGGCTTAGCTCTTAATTCATGATATAAAAAGCATAAATTATAAAAAATTATATTTATAAATTTTGAGAAATATTTAACATAAAATCAATATAATTACCTAGTGTTGTGTGTGTGTGTAATTTCTTTTTCGATGATGGTTCTTTCTATATCTCCTCTTTTAACTTCTATTCTCGATGTACTTTTTATTTCTATTCTTCCCCTTCTTAGATTCTATCTTCTCTGGTATGGTGAGGTTCTTTTATTCACTGGTACTTCTTCTTAAAACCCTTTTATTCCAAATATATTTATTGACTTATCTATCTTTTATCCATTAATATATGCTTTTTATAATAATTATTAATTTTATTTATAGTGACATTTGTTTCTCCCATTATACGTCGTGGCTGGACTTAAAATAAGAAGCTAACACCCGTAGGGTAATAAAATGCTCAAAAGGTAGTGGGCCTGGTGTCGAAAAGGTATAAATAGAACCCCAAAATAAACCGTATGACAATTGAAGACCATAACCCCAACATTGACTGTAAATTTTGATACATTGAATTGTAATAAAAGATGAATTTTCTAATAATTACCCCTTCGAGTATTACTATAGTACAACATACATACATATATATTAAAGACGAGTGACATCGCACTGTAGAAACGGTGTCATCTTTTTTCCTGACCTTGTTCCGAAATTACTTATACATAATTCCACTGCAGGGTGAGATAAACGGTCTCTTTTCTGCCTACTTTTTATTCCTTGTACTCATGTAGTTTTCCGTTGATTTATTCCTAAGGTAACCGTTAATTTAAAAAAATCATGTAAATTACGCACTTGTAGTAAGCAATGAAAGTAGCAGTTACTGAGGAAGGAAACGATAGGAGTCACATATATTACGTAAGAATTAAAGCTCATATGGCCATAGTAGCCATTCACGATAACCACTTGTACAACTAGCTTTAGTATTTTGTATGTGTTTGTAAATATTTTCGTAACATGAAGTGCTGCTGGTAAATTTCGAGATACGTGCTACAAGTGTAATTATTTATATACCAACTTTAATTACGCCCACATCGTCTCTTATAGTCGCCTGTTGCGGATGTCATAATAAAAATTAGCTCAAGATGTATTGCTGCATATCTTCACATATATATACCCAACAGTCACACCAAAATACATAAGTTAATTAATTCACTATTACATTATAAAGCAAGGCTTCGTTTTCTTATATATTTACAATACATACATATATTAACAGGGAGTTAAAAGTGACAACGTAGTTTGTCTGAAACACGTGTAGCGAGCGCGCACAAATTTACCAGTTACCGCGGTAAGTTCAGTACGTAGCGGTTGGACAAGGTCCAACTGAGAAAGTCCCGCTTCCCTCAATCAGTATTAAAACTCACTTTACGTGAACCATAAATCTTCTTTTATGAGTGTAAAATATTTAATTATGTGCGTTAATATATTCAACTAGCTTTTATGTTTTTGTTTTACACTTTTTCTATGCATCCATAGATGCTTTCCTGATCTTTAGTTCATTTCTGATAGCCCACAAGTTTTCAATTTATCACCCACTGTTAATTGAACAAATGGGTTTGAGTTATTGTGCGCTATTGAACATTAATAATAGATACAAAATTATGCATGCGTTTTCTTTCCAATAGGCTCCCGTGCGTTTAACACGTAGAAGTTTAAAAGAAAGTGCTATGGAGCTGATAAAATTTTCTCTATAATAAATTCGATACTGACTTGACTTCATACAGGATAGCAACACAAACAATTCAAAAATTTATAAACACATTCCACAGAAGATTTATATATGTACATATGTATATTCCTGATGTATTAAACGTTTTCTCCCGCTTTTAACCAGAAAAACCGATGAGAAATATTGTAATCGAAATCCGATATTTGCGGAAATCAAGTCATTCTGTTAGAAGGTGAACGGCGTAATACCCTGAACTAAAAATTGTAGTGTATCACATAGAAGTAGAGTAATAATTAGCAATAATAGCAAAAAGAACTTGCCTTTGTTGCTGCTTGAGGAAGATGCATAGTTAATACTTCATCAAATTTGTAAGAAATTGGCAGAGAATATGATTAAGTTAAGTAATTAGAGTTTATTAAAAGGTGGTACCGGGTACGGGGCCAGTTCGGTGAACGCAGCGTACTGAAGTCAGTTGACTGGAGAATAGATAGGAGGGCGACTATGTCGGTTAACAAATTTGCGCAAACAAATCAGCGACATACGCCCTTGTCCGGTACCACCTTTTTAACAAACTCTGGTTATAATATTTAGATGCACTTAACGTTAAATATCATTGTACAAAACAAAAAGCGGTGCTCTTTGGAAAGCATGCCAAAGAGAAAAGTGGTTGGATGTACCAAACTTTGCATTTAAGTACTGTCATTTGGAGTGAAATTGGGCAAAATAAAAACATTTTTTACTTTTAATGTTCAAAAGTTAAGACGTGTTTGGATAAACAATGTTAAAGTGCATTTAATATGGTGGTATATAGCGGTTTATATATTTACACGTGAAAACGGATGATTTCAAATTTTATTCCATCTGTTTTATAAAGCAATTAATTCTTGCGGACAGTTACCAAAATTTATATAAAATGATATAAATACGGCAAAATTCCATAGTTTCAAACGTTTTATATTTGTAGTTAACCCTATTTAAATGGGAATTCACCACAGATTAAAGAAATTAGAAATAAAACAGGAAGAATTGAGAAGACGACTATTTACCAAAATGTTCACATTATATGTTTAGGAATTCGTAACAGTTTAGAATCCATCTAATTCTGAATGGTACCAAACACTGAAGAGAACGTGTAAAATCTCTTTTGCAATTATTACATGGATATACCTGATTCAGCCAAATCCTTCAATATGCCATAGTGTATAATATTTATAGGTTTTACATGGGTAAATTATGCCTTTGCCTTTTTATACCTTTCACTAGAAGCAGTCAATTCGTTATTCATGCTTGACTAAATAAGCCTCTCGTTTTATAAATGATTATGCGGTACTCCTAACGTCGTGAATGAGTGCGTTCAAGCGAGAATATCAGGACAAATTTCCTATAAAATTAAATCAGACCACCAAAAATGATCTAAGAGATAGAAACGTGCTCGTGGCAGACATTTTTAACAATCATTAGTTTCTATTATTGAACTACTTTTACAGTATAATGATCCTGACGTGTTCATCGAAATGATGTATTTACTTGCATTTTTGTGAAACACACAATAGATAATCTATTGAAAATATATAGTAGGCTTGATAAAGCGAAAACTTCGCAGAGCCTTTTTCTCAAAAGTTCAATACAATTTCAAATTTTCGCTTTCAATAAGCATAACTCGTGTTAGAAAGAAAGAAAAGATTCTGTGGCACAGATTCTTTCAAACAAAAGTCGTTCGTGGAAATAATATATATATATATATATATACATGTATACATATATGTACATTTGTATGTGCCCTAAATATGAATTATCACAAATACCCTAATTGTCTGCAGTTAGGTCATCTAAACTTAGTTGTTAGTCAAATAAAGTCTAAATAAGCCCTGAAGGAGAAGACCTAATACAACTGTTGTGGAGTTCTAGAAATATGTTCCCATAAATACGGATACATATACGATTATGAATTTGGTCTTCTAATTTATTCGATGCAATTTGACCCTCTGTATGTTAAAAAGCCACTTCGACCGACTAATCGAATCATGCAGCAAACAAATCGCGGCCCACTGTGTGATTAGTCACGCGTCATTATGCAAATCGGATGCTGTATAAGCTCTTTTATGAAGCATCGCGCGCTTTGTTCCACCACACTCTACAAACGTAAAATGTAGTGAGTGTTGCCGAAGCCTTTGTATTATATAAATTGCAGTGGACGTAGTAGACATTAGCAATGCCAGACAGTATTAAGGAGAAAATTATATGATTATATAACTTTGTAAGTACCGCCTTGGAGTTGATATAAATTAAGAATATTACGTACAACATATAAATACTGTAAAGCTGGCCGCGATTCGGAAACATACACGTTTAATTTATATACACGCTAATCTTACAAGGGAACATCCCGAACCTGCGAATTAAAACATATGAACCTTTTACCAACATAAAGTTGAAGGTAAGCAATAGTTGGAACAAATAAATAGATACACTTTTCTGTGGTAGTGGTTCTATCGTGTTCAGGTACGAATACGACAACAATTGAAAAGATTATTAATTGAATGAATCGTCCATCAATTTTCATTACTTTCGAACAAGTCGTCAAGTGTCCTAATATGTAGATAATTCATGCACATTCTACGTGGTACAAATATTAAGTTAGCAATCAGCACTTCAAAGTGCGCATTTGTATTCAATAGGTACATTAACAAGCTCCACACAAAAAGCGATTACAAAAGACAGAACAAATGAACTTGAAAATAACAAGAATATACCACTTGCAAATACAAAATTGCTCAAATAAAGAAATTATATATTTTGTGACCTGAAGAAATGAACACATACGTACCTTTGATCTATAGTGGTAGAGCTAATCCAAAGATAAAAATCAACAAAAGTAAATGAGAACGTAATAAATGGCATCTAATAAAACATATGATCATATTACCTCTGATTTCAATTCCCCAAAAACATATCTTAGAAAGCAAATTACCTGAGAGGACTGTTAGTAAGACAAATGCGTGGATGTGGTATAACCAACGCTAAATTTTATAAGCTGGTCTACTCCTCTTCATCGTAAACATCAAAAGATCCTTTCAAGTGCTACGATACGAATTACAGAGGGAATTTCAAAGCCCAAAAGTAGAAGAGTTGCAAATTTTGAGTGCAAGCATTTCAGCATTAAGCAACAACAGTGCCGTTTTGTTGTCAAATCAAGAACGGTTTACAGTTGTAAAGTTCTCGAAATGTTTGATTTTTGCCAAATCATAAATGGAGATGCAATATTAATGTTAGCCACTAAAACATTTGTATTTGAATACATATGATTCACTTAGAAATTAGCACATATCATAATTCAAAAACCGTCCATATAACTAATAAATCGATTTTTAAGCTACTAAAATTATAATCATTAAGACGGGAGAAGTCATCAGATACACTAACATTATATCAAATATGTTTGATCACACTGCGTCTTCTCTAGTTTAGTTCAATACCGTAATTTCACCTACTTTGATTCCTTATTTCAACAATGGAGTAGGAGGACCATTTTCGTTTAGCCGTGCAAGTTAAAACCTCTGTACCAAATTATTTGATAAATAGATTATTTGCGCATAACTAAAACGGTTTCTATATATGCGGCAATGCTTACGTTGTACAAATGCTTTGAAGGAGCTTACGAAGATGCTAATGATGATCTGGACGTCGTACTACATCGTGCAATAATGAAATCATGTGTTTGCTAACCGAAGAATCAAGAGATTCTAGCGAAACTAGCACTGTGGCACGGCTCGCAAGAAGTGGTTTGCACCAGCGTAAAAGTGGGTGTAAAACGAGTGGAAGCCAAATTCTTCCAGAAAATTGTTAATAACAAACACAATATTTTGCAAGACGTGCTTGTGACCCAATAATACTCCAACGCGTTATAAACAGATAAAACGAGGATGTGTGATTACCACATAGAAATCAAGGCTCCAATACGGCGATGAAAATGAGTTAAATGTCAAGGTTCTTCGCACACTTTTCTTTCACTTCTATGGAGTTGTGCACTTGGATTTTTTACCATTAGGTCGTATAATTAGTAGTACTGTTGTAGTTAAAAATGGAGTTTGAAACCACTAAGCCTACACAAAAGTACGTACATATATGTATGACTTGTCAAGTCCTCTTTTGCAAGCAGGAACCAACATTTATACTTCTAATTGCGAGAAGACTTACTACTCCTAAAATTTATTGAAAGAGTGATTCAAGCGCAGATAATGAGGTGCAATGCACTTATACATATTCTCGATAGCTAAGCCATTAACTTTATATTGACGCTGACAGTCAAAAGCAATAAATCTGACCAAGAAGAAATCTCACCGGAACATCTATGACGATCTACCTACATACTTGTACAAACATGAACCTGGCGTTTTAAGACCAACGTTAGAAACCGCGTAGATTTTTTTATAAGCGTTGGCAATTATTTTTCTGTAACTGCATCTTAAAGACGGTATCTATACTGTCACTCAATTATAAAGTAAATAACTTTCTAGTGGAGTATATCAAGAAGATATATAACTAACTGGAAAGTGCATATTTAGTATACATATTTAATATTTATTAATTTGATCTACGTGTATCGTGTAACCAATTTTAGATTTACTGGTTGTGTACCATATGGTAGTTTTTGGAAAATTAGCAGATCGCGGTGAGTTTCTAAATTACCACAAGTGAGCATGTATAGGATTACTCTATAGTAATCCGTTCTAAATCAAATTCTATAACTTGATTTAGAACGTTGTGGAAGTCCTACATACAAGAGCATGATATTTTCAAAGCATCAACTAAGAATTAGCAACATCTTAGAATTTTAATACTTGCCTGTTCAAGTATATTCTTAGAGTAACTACCGCAAATGTTATATATTATACACTAACAACAGTTATCGCCAATTTTATGCCCTTTAAGTTCAAAATTAACTTAATGACAAAACTTATTGGAACTAAGAATGGTAATATTTTCCTTTCCATCACTTCTTCGTCCATAATTCGCGCAGCCATTTTATAACTTTTTGCATCTACCAAATTCTCATTTGAATGTGTAAATCTACCTAAAGGAAAATGAAATAAAATGTTAGAACTTATGAAGGGTACTTAGCTAGCTTATTTAATGGTAGCTGTTTCGTCAATACTGTGTCTTCTTCAAATCAAATATTATTTAAACTGAAAGAATAGTTAAGATAAGCTACAGTGTCGGCCAAATAACTGTCATCAAATAGAGTGTTATGGAAATTAAAATTTATTTAAATATATTTCTCCACTATAATATCATTTGTGATTCGCTTAAATTCTTATATCCTTATCCTCTTTTTCAGCAAGTAGGGAGACCGCGTTTGCTTATGCCCTAGCATCCGCTGGAGTCACCTATTCTGTAGCCAGAGCTTGTAAAGATAGTCAACTAGCATCATGCGGGTGCGCGCGTGGCCGAAGGCCGAAGAATCTTCGAAAGGAATGGATATGGGGTGGCTGTGGAGATAATCTAGAGTATGGATATAAGTAAGTATAATATTAACTGACTTACATACATACGTACGTAGTATTTTCAATTGCTAACAGATGGAATTAAGAACCAACCCACCAAAACAGAAGTCTTTCTCATTCTCAAAGGCTTGTTTATTCAAGTTAATTAAAATGAAAATTGGTAAAATGTAGTGAGCCATCCTCCTCTTCCTTTTATTCCTTTCTTTTGCCACGTTCTAGATTTCTAAAAAGATTCACTGGAGTAAGTAACAATGTTTGCTAATGAAGTAAGGATAGTCTGTATGTGAAGTTTTAAGCCCATCTGATTTTTAAAAAATAATTGCTGAACGAGATAATAACAAAATTAAAATAAAAATAATAAGGAAATTAAAATAAACAACGATTTTTTGTATCGTCTTTTTCTCTTTTCATTCAGTCGTCATCAAAAAACTTTGCAACTCTTTTCTATAATAATGAATGTAACGCAGTCCCATCTGATTTTTAACAACTAACAAATCCTAGCATCTCTGCTGAAATGCCTAGTTTCAGTACCTTCTCAAGACAGAAAGCCCACACACACAGTAAATTCTTTATGAATAGCAAGTACTTTAAGGCAGCGTGACACTTACATATGACTACTTATTGCATAAACATGGGTTAGGCCCAGTCAGGTGTTAGTTATATCACATTCGCAGGCTAATAAAATTTTCACACGCGTAAATTTAGTGAGCACTTCCACAATATTGTAAAGCGCATCAAAACGTTTTAAACACGAACGGTTGCGTGCCGATTTATCGTTACACTGACAGGAAATGCATAAACCTTTAACAGCCCTTAGATTGCGGTTTATAACGTAACATCGGCCTAAAGGCTAATAGTTTTTAAGGTAATGTTGTTCCTAGTTGAGATAATTATATACAATCGGGATTCACATGCTACTCGCCTGCATCACCTTTTACAACGGCTTTAAAAGTGTCTCGCACACCGTAAACGGTGTTAAACATTAGTTATTTTTATTGTTTATTTTCAAGCCTTTTGCAAGTGTTTTAGAATAATGACAAACTGTCAATGACAGGATATTTGTTTTCGTAGAAACTACTGCTAAATGTACTGATGCGCAGTAACGAGTAAGTGAAGTCAGTTTATGTATGAGTTACAAAGTTTTGGCATTCATTTCAATGACAGAAACTTATTCTGGATATCGTGACAATTAAAAAGACTCAACTCTATATTACTTTAAATCAAAATAGTACGTCTAATTAATAGTTTATCGTGTTTTGG
This sequence comes from Chrysina gloriosa, assembly GCA_038088585.1. Lineage (NCBI taxonomy): Eukaryota > Metazoa > Arthropoda > Insecta > Coleoptera > Scarabaeidae > Chrysina > Chrysina gloriosa. The sequence goes on from CM076088.1 coordinate 66,878,573, forward strand.
GAAACTTTAATTTTGAGGTATATAAATAATATAAAGGAAATAGTTGATGCCAAACAGATTTACCTAGCAATGAATTCTATATCAGGAGAAATCACTGGAATAAAAAATTACTGAAATTTCCAGCAATCCGTCATAGATGTTTAATGACCGATCAAAGAAGCTTACAATTTGTTTGATATTTCCCCAAATTCAAATTATCCATTCTTTTTCGTCGATGCATCCAAGAAGACACCATATCTGACATACTGAGAGAGATGAGCAGTTTATAAATCAGTTCGTTTATGTTCTCATCTCTTAGCAAATAGATAATTAAAACCAAATATACTGCAGAAAGTATATACAAGATGTTAGATGTTCGTACATATGAGAGTTCAATTACGAAATTCGGCCATAATGTGCTAATTACGCATTATTACGCATATATACAAGATATTCTGAATCTGTTAAGAGTTACAGTAGTCCTTAAACTGAACGACACGAAAATCTGTTGAAATGTCGTATTTATATGTGAACTAGCAGTCTATTTATATGCAAAATATTTATGGTTTCCTTCCAACTTTCCCCATGCGCCCATCTCGTAAATAGCATAGGTATTATGTCCCATGAAGACAGATGACGACAAATTGACATAAAGGAGCAGAAACGCATCTGCGACAGTAAATACTACCTACTACAAATTCCGGTATAAATCTTGCCTCCTATGATTGACGAACGAACAGTTTCAGTAGAACGACCTACGCACCCCTCTCATAAGCAGTTATTTATGTCGGGGGCATGCAAGTCGTGGATTAAAAGAATTCGACGCGGTACCCGGGATGACGGATCGGTCGGGGTGGTCGTAACGTTTATTATTTAAGAAGATATGGGGCTTTGCCGCGTGTCGAATCAGCTTGTGACGCGAAAAATTCTTTTCTATTGTTCTCGGGAATCGCCGGTGATTATGGAGGAGAACTAGATGACAGTAGATAGCGAAACGTGCGAGTAGAAATACCGTTAAGTATTTAGTTTTTATTATTATTTAGTTTATTTAAAAAATGAAGAATAGAAAAATAATAGAAATTGATTAGTCTGCCCTTGCACTCACGTACACATACCATATGTATTGAACACAATCTTCTTTTGCTTCAGATTTTGTCATACATTCGCAGTACATGTATAAGCAGACTGCCTAGAACAATTAACGGCTACTTAAAGTGTTAATAAAAGATTCTTTCACTAGTTTCATCCTTGCAAGATGCGCACCTATTTTAGAGAATCGTGGTACTCATATGTATTCTTTGCTTGTGATGTTTTTGTAACTCAAATTGGAAATAAATTCTTAGCATTTTCTTCGCAGCTTATACACCAAATTGTGTGCATTTTCGTTTTAGAAGTAAGCAATGACACAATGAAATTTGAACATTTCCTGTGATTCACAATAATGTAAACGCTTAGCCAAATGTTGTTGACTTTAAAAGTCGCGGTTGTGTTACTACAGCTTAACAAATTAGTAACAAAAACATACAGTAATTGTTATAAATAAATCGATATAAATTTCATACCATCCGTAATGTAAAACAGTCCAATCAAATGTACGAGGATCTTTCAAAATACAGAGAAACTTGACCAGAATAAAAAGGCATACGGAAATGCATTGTGGTATAAGATCTTTTCCTAAAGGAATAAAATTTAGTGCAATTTTCACAGATCAACTTCATTTAAGCGGTATGAACCATTTTTAAAAGAACCCTTAATAACAGCTTCTTGTAAGTTTTGTTGTACATCACTATTTGATATGCATTGGCGTCTCGCCAGCGATACCGACAGCTTCAGTAAGAATACTGAAACTATTTCAGTACTCTTGAAGAAGCAAACCGTTGATATCAAATAGAAATGTACGAAATATCCTGAAAAGATTTTTACTATAGTCCCTGCCCACTAAATCCATTACGAGCCATTATTTCATGAATCGTAGTTCATATTTCTCATTTCATTACAATTGTGATACATCGTTTAGTAAAGGAATTGCACTCGTCACCACCATTATCATTAACTACTCCATGTATTTCGTTATCAGCGAGACCAGTATCAAAAACAGATAAAGTACAGTTTCTGGATGCTTCCGTGCTACTAAAGTTTTTATCCAATCACTACTAAAATTCAGGCTAATTTCACATTTTCTAGAACTATTTTACACAATTTAGAACCTTGGAAATATTACAGGTATTTCATTATCAGAACGGGTTTTCAAGAATATAACCCTTGATTTCCATAACATATTTCACATTCTTTGCCAATCAAATTTCCTCATATCTTTCTCGGTGTTTTGTTGCATTATGACAATTTCACAACAAACGATTGCAAGGAATGTGGAATAATGTAATTGGTACTGAACTGAAGTGTGCACCACATAATTAATTAAATCAGGGCATGTGTTCCGCCACCAACCGAATGATGACCGGTTTTGCAAGTTCTAATTGTGTATACGTATCTACTACTACTAGTAAATTCTGAGACATATTCATCAACAAACTCTAAATTCTCCGTAGCATTGTGTTTGATCAGATAGTCAACAACAATCTTATCAACACGGCTGCAAATCAATGCTTACTCTTCCAGTGAAAGAACTACACATATTTTAACTAAAATTACACACATTAACTGTTATTGCGATGATTACATATCTCATAGCAATCCAATTCCTAAAAGCAGTTTGTATCAGCTGAGCAATGTAGTGCAATCAAGGGGTGATAACGTAGTAATCAGTACAGTTTATGACACTGGATTTCCAACTTGTGTTTGTTCTTGGATATTTTCCTATAATTCCGCCTTTGCTACTATTGGATCACGAAGTACATTTTTCTCTGTAAGGTACTATTCTTGCTAATAGTACTATCACAATGCATTTCTTGGGAGTAAACACCTGCCTAAGTCGCTTAATGCAGTCAAAAGCATAAGAAAATTATTTAGACCTTGTTGAAATATAACTGATATTAAGCAGTTTCACAAAAATATCTTGTAAGATGATAGATGTGATCCACACAAAGATTACAAATGTTCAGTAAGCATGGTTTAAAGGTACTGGTGTTATTGCCAGTGGAACAATCATTCTGGATTAGTTAATAATTAGATGGTGCGAAGTTACTGACGCAATTCAACTGTAAGAATATTTGTACTTAATGTGTTCCAGCCAACAGTGACAAAATTGGATACACCTCTTTATCTATGCATACATGCGCTGTGTACAAGAACCTAGATTTACTTTGATTACAATTTTACGCAAGTATTTATCTACTTCTACATAAGGTATGCTAATTAAAAATATAAACGAAAGCTACTTAACGTCATTAATCATTTAAATACAACTTCAGAAAATTTGGTGTATTGGTGCGCACATTGCTATTTATATTAGCTTAAGAAATCTCCAGAAAGAGTGGAGGAGATTTCTCTAATGTACAGCTTTAATTATTTCGCCGACGGCAGAAGGAATATTGCTCAATTAGACCGCACAAAGACCACCCATTTTGAAATCTTAATGGCGAAGATAACGCTTCATAACAGGCAACTTGCATGGCTATTACCGAATCAAAAATGCTGTGGCTGTTAACTTTCGACCACCGGCAGCAAATGTGAAGGATGTCAGCACGATACGGTCTTTTTCTTTAATATTTCGGTTTTACGAGTGTATAGTAGTAATTACAATTTTATGGGGGAACACTTAAAATTTGCTAGTAATTACAGTTGACGAGTACGTAAATGCAAGGCTGGCTCTCATTACTTACAATTAAAAGATCTATAAAAAAGTATTATAAGCGTTAAAATCTATAAATATATACTTGGTAAGGAATGTAGCTATACGTAGTATGTAAGTGTATTTAATTGTGATTATATATTTCACAAAACTATAGTTTGAAAACTGCTAGAACTAATTCAACCGTAATAATAAATAATACCAAATAAGTAAAGTATGCAGTTGAAGAAACTTGTCATTAGAATTAGAAAAGATAAGCTATAAAACCACTGAAGTAAATTCGATAAGAGGCGAAGAAGACTTACCGAAACTGAACGTCAGATTGTCAAAACATAGATGACCAAATTTTTATAGAAGATAAATAAATTGAGGTTATAGTTTTATTTCCTTAGCAACTAACGACAGAACAATATGCACTTCATTATAGATGGAAGGATGTTCGGTACTTTTCTTCAAGATCGGTTAAACTTAATTTTTTTATTGGTTCCAAAACTATTTTGAAAGTTACACATATATGTGACCTTTAAAAGTAGTGTGTGTAACGATAAAATACTAGTTTTTTACAATGTTAAGATCTTCTACAGCTTTAATTCTTTTTCAATCATAAGTTGCTTCTTCACTCTAGTGAAGAACCAGTAAGTTACACTACGATAGTTACGTCTTGTCGGCGAATTTTTTGTAAATTCCTTTGTTATCGTTGCTTTCTTGGAGTCCAAAAATAACGGTAACCTCATGGTCATATATCTATTGCTTAATTGAAGTTAAATTCAATAACAAACAAGGATTGTACAAAAAGCTCGCCGATAAGACGTAGCTATCATGACGAATACACTGTATGCAAAATATCAAGCCCGTAAACTTACTGGTTCTTCACTTATGATTGAAAAAAAAATAATAAAGCCGTAGAAGCTCTTAACATTGTAAAAAACTAGTATTTTATCGTTACACACACTACTTTTAAAAGTCAGATATACAATATTGAAAATAGTTTTGGAACCAATAAAAAAAAATTAAGTTTAACCGATCTTGAGAAAAAGTACCGAACACCCTTAAAACAAGAAATAATTTAGAAGTATCAATATAACAATATGAGACTATTGACTTTTTTACACTTATAGAACTGAAAATGTAACATCCCTTTTTATATAACGCAAAGGGAACACACAGGAGAGAAAATAACGATAAACATTTCTGACATTTTACTTCCTTTGATATTAACTCAATAGAAAGTACGTACATATAAATATAATTTCCACCATACCCTTTTCACTTTAATGGACTTGGAGGAACGATCCATGCTATTTCAACGTTTATTATTGAATTTACGAAGATATTGAAATAACAATTGCGCACCTATTACAAGATGATGAGTTGTCGACATGGTCACTGTAAAGAGAGAAAGCGAAATATTTGAAAAGATCTTCGTTTGTTAGCCGCCCCGTTCATAAAATATTTGAATGCAATGTTTCTAGAAAATTCTCTTAGAAATAAGTATTAGTATGGCATCATGAAAGCCCCATTGCACAATATTCGTTCTTATTCAACTATTGAGCTAAACGAAATTTGCCATTTTTACACCAAAAGTTTCTTTTTTAACAAATGGGTGTTACGGTATGTCAAATGAAAATACACCACGCGACATAGATGTTGCATCATCTATAAGGGATTGGGATTGTTAAATTAATTTAGCAGAAACCTGTAAGTGTTGTAAGGTAATAAATGGTTAAAATTTGAAAGAATGAAATGAGGTAGTTTTTCTATTTCTCACTAATAATGCGTTGAGCTACTTCGGTTATTTACGCAAACAATATCCCATCGTGGTATCGAATCTAAAAGTTTATCGATCTCAGCTTAGTCTACTGCATCCCAAGCAATCCTAATCGTGGCAAAAATTCCGAAGTCAACGGTGAGTTAGGTAAATTTCTTAGCATTCTACCCCTAATATCCCACACATGTTCTATGGGTAAAAGCTTCCGGTGGACAAGACAGCAAATTAACGTGGTTCTCCTCAGAACACTTCAACATAATCCTTGCAGTGTGAAGACGACTATTACGTTGTTGCAACAGAGGGTTCCCCAGCGGTTCAGGAGTTATATTGCCTCAAATAAAAACCGAAGGATAGGAGCGGCAGAGCCTTATACCACCTCTCCCCTATTGCGTCTTTCTCTACGTCTTCATTTAAAATTAATATGGTGGGTCTGCATTCCCAAACAGAATTTTGATTGGTCGGCACAGACAACATCATTACTCCAAATTCTACTCAGATCGCCCGCTGCACCAACTTAAACGTCGTTGCCAATATAAAGACGGATAAACTGAATATGGTTGGTGGAAGTGTAAAGCAAAAATCAAATTCGATGATAAACAGTACGAAGACACACTGGAAAGAACCTCCAACAGTTCGAAGCTTCGATCCTGGCATTCGATTGTTCTTCTCTTCACTCCAGTTCCGTTTCGGTGACGTTCTTGCCCTTCTTCAAACCATCAATGGCAAACTCTGATTTGAGTGATGATTTCTGTTTAAGCGGTTTGGGATTTCTCTAAATAAAAAATTGCCTTCTCGCAAATCCATAATCCGACGTCTTCCGAAATCGCTGACGTGACTCTAATTTGCACGGCGACTATAGCAAAAGAGGAACACGTTAAATTAAAATAAATAAATTTCTGTTTAAATTTTTTTATATCATCTTATGTATTAAATTCCTTAATATCACATTTTTGCTTTCGATGATATTGTCGTTCATGCCTGTGGGATTCTCCTCACTTTAAGCTATTTATAGCTCCTTTACTTCTTTGATAGCACTGTCTACTTCTTCTTGTTTATTTGTGTTTCTAGTCTTGAGAAATTATTTATCAATCTTAGCAAAATGAAAAATCACTCAATATTTGCAAACACCATTCCAACAGGAATATGGTTCACATCGATACATGGGTACTTCTCTAGCTATATCGCAAGGAAACACTTTTCATATTACACTATAGTTAGTGATGGCCACACAGGGAGGGGGAGGGATCAATGTAGGAAACTGTTCGCAAGAAGTCTTTGGTCGAGGAAGCAGCGCACTTTTGCCCTAGAGGCATATTTTTCTAACGGCCACTCGGTCATCACGGTGCGACGCGTCTTTCGTCGTCACTTCGAAATTCCGCGAACCCGTATTCTTTATCGGAAATCGATGGTATTGTGGGTGTATGTCTTCAGGGAAACGGACCTCCGAAGATTGTTACAATACCTGAAAATGTCCTACGAGTTCGTTCGTCTATGAAGGGGTTCCCCAGGCGTTCTGCCCGTAAACATACAGTTGCCCTTGACATGTCGGGGACATTCTCTTCGTCGAATACTTCATGATAAACTCCATTTGTACCCATACAAAATGGTTGGGAACCAACAATTGTCACAGTATGGTGTGCAGTTACCAGAGTAGGGATCATCGGCTATTACTTTTTTAAAGAAAACGGTTGTGTTGTAAGCGTAAATTCAGACCGTCACTTGACAATGATCCGAGAGCTTTTTCCTGTTCTCGAAAAAATGGAACTAAACAATGCGGGGTTTCGGCAAGATGAGGCTACAGCCCATCCCGCTAGGAATTTTATGCGTTTTTTGATTTTTGCCCGGACGGCTGATCTCCCTAAGAAGGAACGTAAACTGGCCTGCGTGCTCGCCCGATTTAGACCCCTGAAAATTATCTTAAGTCCCTGGTATACAACAATCATCCAAAGACCGTGGAAGCTATACAAAAGAACATCTGAGCCGAAATTGCCAAATACCGGTTGGCATGCTTGAAGGAGTGGACCCAAAACTTCCGAATTTGATTGAATCAGTAGATTGACAATAAAGGGCGACATTTATCTGATACTAGGATCACCCGGTGGTCAAAATTTGACAGAAAAGAACGTAATCGATTATTTTTTGTTATAATCGATTTTCTTAATAACAATTGATTTTTAATATACAACGCCATCTGTGCCACAGATGAATTTTTTTTTAATGGTACTGAATTTTTTTCACTCAAAGTTACATCCCACACAACTAAACAATATGAAGACACAGTCTGTGACTCCATATGCTTTGTGTGCGTTCTGCAGAGCGACAGCGAACGAGTGTTGAGCGCCGACACACCGTCGATCAAAATTTTAGGGTAAAAAGTGGGGAGTGGGAAAGAGAGGATCAGATCAAAAAACTAATTATACCAATCGAAAGAGGGCCCAAAATTACCCTTAGAATCATTCGAAAGGTAATCGTCTTAATAGTTCAAAAAAAAACATTTCGGACGCCCATTCATTTTCACGTTTCTCACTCTAACGACTCTCACCTGCGTTCCAGTGCACATACCGCAATAAAACATACATTGGACAAATCTGCGTTGTAATACAAAATCAACTACATATGTATCATCGCGATACGTGGAGGAAGCATTCTAAAATGCGTACGAGACGGCGACCCATTGTGTATTAATATATAGATATTCTTTTAAAACAGTAAAAAAATTAAATTCCTCATGCTGTGTGACAGACGAAATAAGAGAAAAACGCAAGTTCGCACTACCCATCCTGTACAACTTTCACTAGAATAACAATCTCAAAAGAACAACACGGTATATCCTTTGGATTTACAACTCGTTGCTCTTATGTGTAGAAGCTATTGCAGTAAATTATTTCATTACTATTTTATTATATTTTAATACGCAGTTAATCATAGTGATATTCCATTAAATTTGTAGTTTATTATAGCCATATTATAGACTTTAAATTTGTTGGTGATATAAAGTTGGCTTTGTAACCAGTTAACTGCAGAACTTGGTTTTAAAGGGCCCTCATAAGGTGCATAATTAAAATCAAGCGATGATTTGTATAGAGATTGGTTCCATATTAAATTTTACGAAAAAGTAAAGTAAGACGATCGAAATTAAAAAAAAATAACAATTCATTGTTGAAGATATTGTTATTAAAAACTTAAATATTGCGAAAAGATAATAATAATAACATACATAAATGACATCTGTGTTACAACAAACTGATATTCTGAGTTTTTATATCGAATGGTGATATTTTATTTTGCACGACGTGTATACACATCGACCGCACCAAAATGAAAATTTGAATTGACGTGTATACATGCTGAATGCAATTAACTGCTTAATTACACGTAAAACACCTGCAAAACAGATATATGTACATATATACATTCCGCGACAAAAAATATTGTTGCATATGTTCAAAGCGCATCCGTACTTCCGGCCAAATAAGGCAGAATCAAATTGAAGTTTCGAAGTTGCCAACAAGATTACCAGATCTCAATACTAGTTTTATTCATTATGATTATGGATCTTCACCAAGTTTTATTGAAATATCGAATACTGGAATAACATCCCTCAAGATTATATTAAAAACTTAGACAACACTTTAAGAAATGGATTTTTTTCTCCATTTGGTATTTTGTTCTGGTGTATATCACACGTATATCCATACTTTTCTCAGCATTTCTAGCCATATAAAAGTAGGTGTTCTATAATCATTTCTAAAATTAACTAAAGAATTAATTTTGTTTGTGTTGTATTACATATAAAGTATTTCACCACACACTACTCTATAAATTGAATTAGAACATTTCAGATAATTCCTAAAGATATACTAGTACCTAAAGAGTGGTGGTAGTATATTTTGCCGCAGACTGTACCTCATGGATTGCGTGTTGCTCCGAATGTGACTGAACATTATCATTCACTATACATATTTCATTTAGGAACGAAAACCACCTTGAATATGCAGCCAATATTACAAATCGGTAATATTAAGCATTCAAATCACTAATATTTATTGTTTATTTGGAAAGTTCTACCTTTTATACTCACGCAAAGTGTTTTCAGTAAGTTTCTCTAAAATAATTCTAACATTTTTCTTGTATAACTTTATTCATTGGTATTTACAGAGAGCACTGAAAATGGTCTCTATTATTTTGTAGGGTTTACTTGTCGCTTCCAATTTTCAAAAACATGTTGCAGTTTTTCTACACTAACGTTATTAATAGTCTGGGCAAACAGCGGTAATTACGAAATAAGTTACGACAGCGACTACTCGCACACAGCGCACCGGCGTGCTGACTAAAGTCTGCGATGCTGCCGTAATTTATTTCGTAATTGTACGCTGTAACCGCTGTTTGCCCAGATTAGTTATTAATTTGGTGCTGAATAGGTATTTGCAGTTCTTCTAGATTATGGAGTCTGTCTGTGCGTATTTCACATTTTAAATTCCCAATTAGGTATAAATATATGGGGTCCATAAATTTGTGTTGGTTGTCCTAGTTTCAAGAAATTGTTGTCAATGTTGCTGTAGCAGTATAGAGTGGAGCATTTTCCTGTTGTAAGAAACCGTGCTAAAATTCATTATCATCTACTATTAGTTGTTCTATAAAGAGATCTAAAATGTAACGAAGCCGTTTAGCTGTTATAGCGTCATGAAAATAAAATTGGTCTCACTATTAATTGTCTCGACATAGCTATCCAAACTCCAATTTTTATAGGGTGTAAATGTAATTCGACGAACCCATGTAGATTTTCCGTACCCCACGTTCTATAATGTTAGGAATTGACAGCTAGATAAGTAGAACCTCGTCCCATCTCTAAAGAAAATCACATCTAGTGTCGTATTATTATTTACGTGCTTATTAAACCATTGACCACTTACTTTATAGGAATGCATGCATGAAATTTGAATAAATAAAAAGAAATTTCAGTACCTGCCCTGCTAATTTTACCATTAACTTGTGGAGGCTATGTTCCATACGAAGTTAAATATCATCAAGTACATCCCAGTTAACTTACTAGGTCTACCCTTAGGTGTTTGTTTCCAAACGCGATTACTTTTGTCTCCAATGTTTGAAGGGATCATAATTAAGATTAAAATCAGAAAAGCATTGTACAAATTGGTTAATACAGCTTTCAACTGAATGATAATAATAATTTAATAATTCATAATCTTTACTTCTACTTCGATAGTGAACTATTCAAATGTGAACACCAGTCTTAACAATCTTACAACCTCAAAGTACAATTTTTGATATTAACATTTATTAGTCATAAGTAAGGACTTACAATATAGGAAATTCAATACTGGGTAGTTATTTCTTTAAAGATGTACTAAAATACGAAAAGTACCTAATGAAAATAGAAGTAACAAGGAAACCAATCTGTCAATTTCACTCAGCCTATTATTTATGTTTGTCATAAAATTTATTGAGATATGCTAATTCTACAACTTATAAGATAGGCAATTAATATTACAATGGTGGGTTTTGTTCTTTATTAAATTCTCTGTACATATGTATGTTTGTTATAAAAATATAAATAGCTACAAATCTCGTGTGTGAAATTACGATATATTTGATATGAAACAGCATTCGCAATAGTAATTTATTATTATAACCTTTACTACGATTATTGAAAGGTCAGTGAGATCAGAGGATACTAAAGCAAGAATCTCCCCGTTGACATAAATTTATTACACTGTTTCTTCGAAACTCTAATAAACCGCGTCCACTACATAAAGTTTGTAGTGCATATGTTTATTGCTCTTTGTGCCATGGCTGTAGCTTATATTTGTTGGGTACTAAATGTATTACTCTTATTTTAGTTTAAATCATTATTTTTGTATTGTCAATATAAATCAAAATGTATCACAGTGGTATACAAAGTTGTCTCGGCAGTAACTTTACATACACCAACATGTTACGTTTTCAGAAGAAGTAATTTTCGCAGAATTACCAAATCTTTGTATTAACATAAACTTATCTTTCGGGCACTCACAATCAAATATTAAACTTTTTTGAGCTACTAAGTTGCTTATTTCTTCTAGTCAATAAAACATCGGTTACCATTAAGGTATTAAATATTCTCAACAAAGGGAAACAAAAAATTCGATGTCCTCAATTTTAAAGCTACTTACCGCATTATAGGAAATTGCGCGTAGAATGCAATTTTGTGCAAGAAAAGCATAAAAACAACTCCGTAAAATGAGTTATTTTCCGTTCAACAATGACCAAGAGGCAATTTAAATCATCTATACAGGCAGTAATAGCTTGGGAGAGTTACCGATACGGATTCTTTTGTTACAGGTTTACTCAGAAGTTCGTGGATGTGAGAGATAGAGAAAGGAAATACAGAAAGGGCTCCAGGGAACAGGGACGTAGCTTAATGAATCTACATAACAATGAAGCTGGTAGAAGAGTAAGTATACAACGGAGAAACATGATATCACCGGCGGGTTTAATTTGTAAAAAAATAGGACATGCACTAATATATTATAAAGGAAGTTTCAACGAGGGTTTATAAATGTAGTTTCCGCAAAATGAAGGCAACTAAAAGATAACATAAACCTTATTATATACGCTGGATACGGCTGTACTCACTAGTAAGCTCGGTTAAACTTTCTTTTTAATTTGCAAACATTCTACATTCTGCTGTCCTCATTAAATTTAGCTTGTGTGTGTATTTATGAAGTTACGTTCTAAACTACAACAGTCAGTCATAAAATAAGTACTGCTTTCTCTAAATAATACCAACTGTTTTAATCAACTTGGATGTTTCAAATTAACATGTATCGGTGTATAATATTTAAAAATACTGCAGGTGCCATTATCAAGTTATGGAAAGTTATAATGCTTATGATTTACGGTGTAAAGTTTCTCATCTCCTTGCTATGCCGATTTACACGTCTAAATACGTATTTCTACAACCAAGCTATCGTTCTCAACAAAAGAGGTATAGTAGAAGAAAATGATCTATCAAATTTAGTTAACACTTCAAAGAAAGTGCATTTTACCGTCCTACTGTCTGCTATGAACTCGTAGTGCGTTGTGGAAATACGTTTTTGAAGATATAGAAATCGGTGTGGTAATTGTAAACATTCCATTTGTATTATGTTTAAGTACGTAGAAGAATAATTGAGCAAAACCTGTTTAGACTTTTTCAGTAAGTTTTGGTTATTCTCGAAACTTTAGTCAGCTTTGATTTTTCAATTCGCAATATTTTTCTCTCCGATTCTTCTAACACTATCCTCCTCCACTTAGTATCTTCCTCTTTCTAAGTAATTTCCATTCGTTCTTCTAGCATTCGAGTTACTTACCCCACTCGTGGTTATCCCCATATTTTAAGTATTTCTACTAATACTGTTCTTTATACATATCTACGTTCTTCTTCTCTAGTCTTCGATCTGCATTCCTGCAAAAATTTGTTTACCCGTGCTGGTTCAATAGTGTCTGCAACATAGGTTGTGTGTCTAGGTACAGCACATCGCTTATGTGTAGCTCGTTTGATCATTATAGTATTGATATGGGATCACCTAAACTGAACCTTGACTTGATTGGCGATCTTTTACGTTGCTTTAAGTTTGTAGTTCCTTACAGCCTCATTTTCAAGTTAATCAGATTCTGTGGCAGCTACCTGAAATTTGCCCATCAAAGCCATCATTGACCTTTAGTGGAGTTGTATGTTCTTCTGAAGTCAACAACTAGTATACATGTTGGTACTTCATATTCATCATACATTGTAATTGTTTCCTTTATGATAAAGGTTTCCTATCGTCTATGACAACTTCACTTTATCTTTACTGAAAGATATAATTTTGCTTTTAATTTTAGTGTAGGTATAATATTGATCAAAAATGTTTGAATTTTGTTTTACTGTTTTGGGCGGTTTTGGGATACTGCCCCGCTTGCTCTAAATAGAATTTACAGCGCATTTTTAATTTTTACAAATCAAGGTCGTCATGATAATTGAGAAAAATCATTTTCTGTTGAAGTAAAGTGCAATGGTAGCCTTGATTTCTAAAAAGTAAGAATGTGCTTGAAATTCTTTTTAGAGCAAGCAGGGCGGTATCCCAAAACATTAAAACGAAATTCAAACATTTTTGTTCAATTATACCTATAGTGAAGCCAATCCGGGAACACACTATATAATATTGCTTTTATAGACCTATAGCACAATGTGGCTTCCTAAGATTCCTTTGCTAATCAAATTTTAAGCTCATAGCTTACATATTTTCTTAACATATACACTTCCTTACTTGAAATTTATCTCCTATTTACACATTGGAAAATTGTATCAGGTCGCCCCACTGTTGCTTTGTACTACCTTACAAGTGGGTTGACAAAGGAAAGCCGAGCAATTCTGAAAATAAGTGTACATATTTCTTTATTTAGTTGAGAAGACTTCCAAAATTTGCTTTGTGAAAACACTTTATAGTGTGGAAACTGTTGATTTAAGTTTATGTTAAAGATGTTTGTTACAGTAGTTTATTTCTAGTAAAATTGCTGTTTCAAACAAATTGGCGATAATTAGCATGAATAAATTAAAATAATTGTTATTTACAAAGTATCACAATGACTTAATTTTTAGAAAGAAGCTTTATATCGATTGCATGAATTTCCATAACAACCTTCCATCATTTATCGCAAACGGATACAGACAATTGCGATAATTCTATGTTATCAAGTTAAACTGACCATCCGTCGAGTAGTCAGACTCAATAACCTAATTAAAAGATCAAGCTGTACTGCTCGCTTTTATCCCAACCAAAGCTGGAATGCGAACTATTTTGCATTTTAATAGGTTTTCAAATCTTCTATCGGCCGACGATTAAACCACAGTTTCTCCTCTCGTACATTCACGATAAGAGCACTAAGAGTTATACCACACACACCTTTCTAAAGTAATGTATGCTAATTCCATTCAGACGTATTCAAATTTATTTCACATTCGTGTGCCGCTTAAAAGAAGAATGTTACATAGTTTAGGCGTTTAGGCTTTTCTAACTTTTATCTAAGTTTACTCTTTTCAAGGACTTCGCTATCTTGGTCTCGACGATGTCTATTTGAATTGAGGCGATTGCTTGACTTCTTACGAAACTTCATGTACTTCAAGAAAAGTTAGATTGTTGTTTGCACAAATGAATTCCGAATTTTGTTAGGATTTGATATGTATTTATTGGAAATTTGTTTGAATTACCTTTTAAATAATTTTATCTGGAAGGATTAAGTTAATGGATGTTTTCGTAAACACATGTACTACGTAGGTAATGGGAATACGTTATACACGATATTGCAACAGTTGGTAGTTGGAATTTTTTCCATATTTCATCTTACCACATTTAGTACGCTTCCGGATGATCAAAATATTAAAATACAATTACTTTCGCAATATATATGATTTCCGTGTCACATTTATACATGGCCTTAAGTATAGAATAAAATATTCGTGTACTAATTTTATAACGAGCGTGATAGACTGCATCTTGCTTTACATCATTTGATAATAAAATGCCCTTACCTTTTCCTTACCAAATCCGATTCAGAAAACTCCAGATACACCTTTGTCGTGTATAGGCGTGTATCTTCAATGGAAAATTCGATATGGTGATAGTTATTTATTATATATTAATCACACATGAGATTATATTTCTATATAATGTTTAGTACGTTGTGGTAGAAAGCTCTGCTGCGTTCTTCTTTATATATATACATAAAAAGTGAGAGAACAAATATAGACAGGGCAGATAAACTACGTTGGAAGATTGGAAGAAAGTGCTCTCGACCGGCGAGTCTAAATTTCTCACCTTTGGTTCAAACAGAAGGACATCTAAAGGAGAACGAGCCCTTGATTTGGGATTGTGTTAGCGATACTTGTAGGGGCAATTCGATCGCAATAGGTGGTATCCTTTGAATAGAAGGCTATAGAGATAGTTCGAATAGAAATGCCATTACATCTGGAACACGAATATTCGGTGAAAACTTCGTGTTCCAGCACGACGATGATCCAAAGCACACTGCCAAGATATCGCGTGAGTATTTAGAACAACTAGATCACATAGGGAAAATTATTGTTATAAAATGGCCGCTCCAAAGTCCAGATTTCAATCCGATCCAGCTGTTGTGGGAGGAATTTTACCGGCAAGTTAGAGAATCTGCTCCAAGGTTGGCAACGGTACTTTGGGTGCAACTACAGACTGCGTGGAGGAAAATAGAACCATTGCTCGGTGGCAAAGCTGTTGGAAAGAATGCTGAGATTGTGTGTGGATGTATTAAATGCGAATTGAGAATTTAAGTAATACATGTTTATTTTCGTTGGCAAGTTGACAGATATTGTTTTTACAACTGTTAAAGTTATTTCTATAGGTACAGAATTGTATTTGACTTGTTTCCGTAATATTTTGAGGATGGGCAAACACTTGTGGCCGGTAGTGTACGCATAAACACTATCCCGACAGTTCTGTCAATGTATATTTATCGTAGTTAATGATCAGCATGGTGTTTAAACTTATTTGCTTAAAATTTACATTAAAACTTACAAATCCTAAGGATATTCTATACTAAAAGTGTGCAAACAATTCTCAAAACGCCATGACAAATAGATCGTATAAGTAAAACAATGTGAACAATTTTCAACTACCATCAGATTATTAATAATGTATCATTCATCTAAGGCATTCAAAATACCGTAAAAACTAAATCAAGTTTGCATTGGCACCAATATATTTATTTCCAAGATAATTGATAGCTTCATAAATTTTTGCCTGACGTAGCGTAATTAGCATACAAAACGTACCTACATGCAACAAGTAGTAATAAGCGATGAACACGTATATACTTTTCGCGTACGCAATTACGGCTAAGGCAAGTGTTTCCATAAAGAGTGAAGTATTAATTATATTTAAATTAAATAAGTAATACAAAAGGAAATTGGACGCAGTTTTGTGTATACGGTAAATGTAAGATATATATGTATGTACATACCCATATAATTAAGAATGCAATTTTCAGATTTAATTAAAGCTCGTAAACAGCATGTGCAATAGTTCAATTAAGCAATATTAACGTACAAGACAGATTTTCGTTAAACATTAAATATATTCACTTGCTTTCCAAGCACGTTTGTATGACTTGAGGAACTGTGTGAAAAGCATGAATAGCACTCGTTTTGTTAATATAATCGACTAAGTGGTGAATTTCCGCATAAATTTCAGTAATCGTGCGCTCCTAGTGTTATTGTTAAAATTTCTTTTCTTTCTAGTTTCTCCATTAGCGAACTTAGTTTCTGGAATCTATACTTACTCATATCCAAGTGCCTGCGGTAAAAATAGAAACTGATCTACTTCAATTAGCTTATTTTCGAGACAATAACTATGAGGAAAGTCACAGAGTTACAATGTTGCCATTAATAAAGCTCTTTAGTGCGCCCTAGAGGTACTATAGTAGTATAGTAAGAATTTTCAAAGTTAATACATTTTTGAAAAACTCCTGATATTTATAATATACAGCAGCGTTAACAAGTACCTTAATTACAGAAACCTACAAAATAGACGAAAGATAGCCTAAATCTAAAGCAAGTAAACATGAATTCCTAGCTGATGACATAACCCATGGATTCTTCATACAATTTGATGTTACATATATTTAAACCTTAAGTCGATAAGCTCATGAAGTTTGTTATGAATATGTAGGAAAGAGAAAGCTTGCACGGAAGGTATAAGAAAAAAGCAAGAACACTTTGTATTATATTTTTATTACAGTCATACACGTTCTCTATAATTAACAAGAACAAGTCCAAAAGCGCAAGCAAAATTTACTTTTAAACCTTCTTTTCTTGTTCCAACAAAATTTATCTAAGTGGTTAGTTACAATATAAGTCCGCTGTTTAAACAACCAAATTACATTAACGAACTTCAATATTTCAAACATCTCCTTATGAGTAAATTGCTAAAAAAGGGAGAACGAACATACTAATGTAACCATTAAGGAAAATGTAACCAAATCGTAGATTAATATTTATTTTCCCTCGGATAATATACATAAAGCATTGCTTTCAAACGACATAAAAACGCTTTCAGCCGAATACTTGTTTCATACTGCCAATATAAAAATACGACCATTTACAAGGTTACGAGCGTCATTGATCTGAAGGGAAGTGTAAACTGCGAAGAGATGAAGCGGCCCAGAAGTGGCAATTACACAAATATGAAAAAAAAAAAAAAAAACAAACCAAATACAGGCGTCAAAAATGATTAGTAACAATAACATTTCAGGAGTCTGTAAAAATCTTAATGACCGAGCCGCTTATGGTAGGAGTGTAAATGAAAGGTAATCAAGTGGTTTATTTTACGTGTCAGAGACGTCAATTTCTGTCGGCGCAATTAATAATTGCAATTGGAGGTACAATTTGATGATTATAAAATGCCAGACAATCAATATGTTTATTGACACGTTCGGAAGGCGTTTTGTCGGCTTGTGATGTCCTTAACATGTCCTTAACGCTTACCTTGAATACCTGGATGGATCACTTTAGTACCTTGTACTAACAATGCACACTAACAATGAGAAGAATATTACGCCGACACGTGTAGTGACACTGTTAATAGACTTCAAACGAATAATTTTTTAATGGCAGTTTTCTATTTCTGCAATTGTATAAATGACATGGCAACTCTTTTGTCATTTTGAAAATGAAGTAAAAAGCAAATGCTGACAAGAGGGAATTAATAATGACACTAACATTAAGGTAATAGAATAAATATGATCAGGCTACTACATTTAAATGCACAAACTGACTCAAGTTTTAATATAAGTATTAATATATATATATATTAATATAAGTATCAACGATGTAACACAATGCCTCACATTTCAGAGATGTGTCAAGACAAAGCAAAAGGTGCGACTACAATTAACACAAAGTAATAAAATTCAGAAAGCTAGTTTGGAAATTTTGAAATGAAGAATTGCTTGTACCCCCTCTTATCAACTTCTTCCACTCCCCTCTATTGATCTCTTCATATCTCTTATATTTTGAGACTCCTTTGTGTCTTTCTCGGTCTATTTTCCTCTCCTCCTTCCTTTGCTTATTTTCTCGAACCTTATACTTTAATCTAGTGTGACACAATTACACACCAGTTTTCTTCGCTTTCTACAGCCCATAGCTGTGCGTGAACATCATTCACAATTTGAACAGAATCCACTAACGACGTCGAAACATTTTGTTCAAGTTTTCCCAGTCCGAAGTAATTGTGACTAGTTTGTAAATCTCTTTGAACCTGACCATCTTGAAATATTTCCTGGCTTTTCTTGATAGCAAATGGCACTAAAATTTCGTATCGATGTCCGACTAGGTAATTACAGTCCGCATATTTATTCCAGAAGGCGACAAATGTTTCTTTGTCTAGTAAACGAAACGATAAATAACATAAAATAAGAGTAACACATGAATGAAATTAAATTTTTCTTGGTCTCGTATGCCAATTTTTGCAGAAGAATGCTGTTAGTTTTCGATGTGACAATGTTGACAATGACTTCTGGACCAACACATTAGAGGGATACTACAAACTAGACATTAAATTTTAGCGCCATCGTAAATTAACTTCGGCGTGATTACTACAAAGTTTTTAACTGTGTCGGCCATTGGTCTTTTTCGCGACGTACCAAACTGCGACATTTTTAAAGCAAACATAAACGTACAATTACGAAATAAGTTACGACTAGATAGCCTACATATACACAGAACTATTCGAATACAGCGTCGATTTAGTACTGCCTCTGTGAACGCGTTAAATATATAATCGCCGACTTCCCATCCCCTTATCTACCACACTGACTGTTACCGCGGTTAGTCCACACTATTTAAGACCCTATGCAATACTTGAGAAATATCGGATCACTGACAAAATCAGTAATTGTTTTGTATTCGCTCATTATAACCACAGAAAAAAACCAGTATTAGGTATAAGATATCAAAAAGAAAAATTATGTAAGTTTCTAATAAATAAAGCATTTTTTCAAAAAAAGAAAATACCCAACAATTACTCAATTCCTTCAACTCCTCCTTGATCGGTTTATTTTTAATTTTCAAATTTAATTGACGAAAACTCGCTTAGCAAGCAATTTCTCAGTTTTTATGACGGCTTTGAATTGTAAAAAGTAAAAATATACTTCGGTAAAATTCTTTTCAGACCAACAAGAGCGGCATCTCGAAACATTAAAACGAGACTCTAAAATTGTTGATCAATTATACGTACAGTGAAGTCAATCCGGGGAAATACTGTGTATGTATATATATGTATATGAAAAAGCATTCATGACTAAACCACAATTTTTATGTCGTAGCAATATTGCAATAACATAAATTCATTTGATCAAGTCTACGTAATGAGTAAGTAATGATTAATGAATAACCGCATGTAGGACATTTACTATTAGGTTAGTTCCTAGAACGTAATATCAATGAATCTCATCGGCTTTACAACTCCCAACATTATAGATATCCTTAGCGCGCGTGCGACGGCGGCGTTTTGTTGCATTCACATTCTACGTGAATGGTCTATAATTGTAGACCACACGCACGCTGGAGGGTTAATAGTTTTTCAATAAATTTTTCGATATATAGCGTCTTTATTACTTACGTATACAGATAGCTTGCGTAGCGGAAGTTAAAACAATAAACTTGCCACGGCGGCTACAACATAGACCGCCTTACGATCCCCAGATTCTTTTTTGTATGGGGAGTTCTGAAAATTATTACCGCAGTTTCATTAGTCCTTTTTCTAATTCTTAACCTTCCTATACTCACACATACGGTCTGTGAGACTGACTTATATAGTATAGTATACGTCTTTCATTTTGACGTGAGTATAGGAAGGTTAACTGGTATAGTGATAGTATGTAAAAGTTGTCAAATTGCAAGAAGCAATTGGTCAGCAGAAGTTAAATTTGTTCGTTCTTGCAAATATTTACTTCAAATAAATTTCAAATGAGTCACTTTTAGCTCTAAAAAGTTGTAATGTTTAAATTCCATAATCAAATCAAAATTGTATAAATCTATATAGTTCTACAAAGTTGAAATAACACGACCACACCTGGAAAATATTTTGCGATAAGTTTAATGAACAGAGCAGAAATATTACATTAGTTGTTCATTTTGACTTGTGTTGTCGACCAACTGTGCAGTTCTGTATTCTAGCAAGACTACATCAAGATGATGATGATAAATACAACACTAATGTGAATTCCTAAATGATGTTACACAAGGATGTATGGCGATATGTCTTACGTCCTGTTGGAATTCGTACTTATTAATTATAGAAAGTCGCATCACATGTTACGAAGCTCACCTGGTTCATACATATGCGCAATTAATACAATAAACTTTACGTACGCATAATAGTGATATGTGTTACATTTTCTTTATTTTTAATTAATTTTAATTTATGCGAATCATGAGAGAGTATGCGAGGATCCATGCAAATCAATTGCTGGTCGTCGAACACACGAATTGGTGATTTGTATTTATTGCAGTTCTGCTGCGATTTATTCCACTGCTTTCTCATTACTTCTTCAAGACTAATGTTATGATAAAGACCTTGTCTTAATCTCGCCGTTGTGTTAAAAGGTTAGAAGATTATGTCTACATTATGACTACATTCCTTAAT
This sequence comes from Chrysina gloriosa, assembly GCA_038088585.1. Taxonomy (NCBI): domain Eukaryota; kingdom Metazoa; phylum Arthropoda; class Insecta; order Coleoptera; family Scarabaeidae; genus Chrysina; species Chrysina gloriosa. Next base: position 66,899,766 of record CM076088.1, read on the forward strand.
CATGATAAAATATTCATTCCACTTCATTTTTAATCCTGAATTCTTAAACGTGACTGCAATACCATATTCATTGCAGTTTATTTCATATCTTTGAACAGATAAAGTTTAGAGTTAATTATATCAACCCATCAACGTATATTTAAAAAAAAGCAAAATTGCTCCAACAGTGACATATAAAATTTTGAATTATACTGCATAAAATATTTAAATAAGGTTAATGATAAAAGAATGATTTATTTATATTGTAACTAATACTTATGCACAGAAGCATTTGCAGGATATCATAGAGGGGTTATTTAATTACGTTATACTTTATTTCTAAACAGTTCTAGTACAGTTATAGCTTGCCGTCAGGTATGAAAATTAGCTGCAGGGTAGTTAGAAAGAAATGGATAATTTGTAGTCTGTCAATGTCCACAACTCTTTTTATAAATGCAAATACGGTGTAGCTTTATATTATTGTGGAATGATTTAATTAATTTCATAGTATTTACTGGCAATCCACGTCATCTTTCTATAATACGACTACTACGCTGCCTTTCTGATCTATGAAAGAAAAAACTAGCAATCTTTCTTCATAGCACACTGAACTAGGTAGTTTACCTAAAAAACACTCTTTAAACTTCTACGGAGTGCATATGAAAAGACAATAGGGTCTGATATTTTAAAGCATCGTGTTAGGTTTTAATAAAACAATACCATAGACAACATATGTATCCCCATACAGTGTTTAAATATAAATCTCATCACTTGAATGAAATCAAACGAGTTCTTCCGCGTCAACGGTTACTTTCCGAACTTTCGCGACATCATCCCCGTCATCGAGAAGACAAGTAGAGGTACTAAAACATGTTTATCAGCGACAGCTTGCGCTTAAATGAGAATTGAAGCTGGCGTAGTAGTCTTCTACTTACGTTCGCCTGCTGAGTTTATGACGCTAATATCGAAGCCGACGTGTACTCAAGCTGTGCTCATCAATGTGTATGCTTTCGTGTACAGACAAAACCGATGTTACTTCGTGGCGTTTTGCGGATTTGTTTTTCAAAATTCGTTTGGCAAATTGCAACACTAACTTCTACAGTCATCGTAATTTATAATAATTTGATGATATGGGTTTGTTCAGTTATTGTGTTTCCTTTGCTAAACATATATAGCTTGCTGTTACTACAATTAAAACAGATTAATCGTCAAATAGTTTAATTTTCTTATGTTTCGCTTAAATTTTCTAATGGTCCTGCAAATACATACAATGTCAACAACACCACTCTTTTACATACATATACCAAAGTATCGCTTCTTGATTACTACAAATTAAAATAAATTAATTGTAGACTAAATTTTAAATAAATAACCCAAACATCAATCACGGATCCTATTGTACAATGAACTTTCAGATTCCCTTCATCACACAATTTTCCTTTTAAATACACTTAAAATTCCTTCCTCGAAATAGTAGTTACGAGTTGCCTGTTACCCTAATTTGATAAGCATAGTGTTAAGAAAATTAATCTTTTTGTTTAACCTTATTGAGTAACAGCCAAATGTGATGTTTATTGTACTGAGAATTTAGTTAATTTCTTAAACAAAATTGCACCGGCCTAGCTCTTAATTAATCATATAAAAAGCATAAATTATTACAAATTATATTTATAAGTTTTGAGGAACATTTAACATAAAATAAAGATAATTACCTAGTGTTGTGTGTGTGTGAGTGGAATTTATTTTATTCGATGATTGTTCTTCCTATGCCTCCTCTCTTAAAGACCTTCTTCGATGCAGCTCTATTTTCTATGGATTCTTCTCTTTTTCTAATTCTTTCTTTTCCAGTGTGGTGAGGTTCTTTTATTCACTGGTACTTTCTTTTAAAAACCCTTTTGGACCAAAGTATACTTTAAACTTTTTCGTTGACTTATCTATCTTGTCTTCTTCGTGAATCAAACAAACTTTTTATTTTTTCCGGAAACCAGGACTAGACTGCATTATTTCTCCGTTGCCCACGAAACGAAAATTTTAATTCACCATGACTCCAGTTCATCCAAGGCATATGGTTGTTATAGAAACCTGCATTGAATGTCGATGTATCCTTGGTTATTTATATCCAGTTGTTATTAGGAATTCTTGTGATGTGAAAGTATTGTATGTATGTATCTGAATGTTTACAATGTTTTTCTTTCAATCTTTTAATCGATGCTTATTGTAATAATTAATAATTTTATTTCTAGTTACATTTTTCTCTCCCATTAAACGTCTCTGGCTGGAGTTAAAATAAGAAGCTAATAACCATAGGATAATAAAATGCTTAAAAGATTGTGTGCGTGGTATCGGAAAAGTATAACTAGAACCCAAAAGTAAACCGAATGTCATTTGAACATAAACATTCATAACACCAATATTCACTGTGAATTTAATATATATTGAATTGTAATAAATGATAAGTTTTCTAATGGTAATTAACCATTTGGGTATTACTATACTACACTCCCACGCACACACGTTCTAATATTTCCTTATTCCTATGATACGGATGATACGGAAAAATTTGTTAAGCCCAATTCATTTCCAATTTGATTTCTGCTCATTCGTAGCAACTACGACGCGGTTCTCCACTATATTATATGTTGTTCCTTTAGAAAGTTACTCATCTGAGTTCTTTATTTTCCTCCTTCCATGCAAGATCATCTTTTGGTTTTCTTATACCAGCCACAGATTTATTTTATCGTGTTCTTTTGTGTTTTGTATCTTTCAGTCATGATATAGGCCCTTTTGTTTGTAATGCGTTTCTGTATCATGATTTGCACAAGTGTGAACATAGCCTATATATGTATATATAGGTTGTGATCTTGGCCTAGAATACGCTCGCATGAGGTTCCAAGTTGATACTTATGCTCCCGCTTGTTTCTGCCCCAAACAACCCTACTCCAGTTGCGGTATGAAGATCCTGAAAAGTCATTCTGAAGTCCTATACAGTGCTAATGTCAGACCTTGTGACACCAATTTATTACACGTAACTAACTAACGTTGAAATTGCTTATATGCAATCAATTGTATTGAAAATAATCATTTGCTATAGCTTCCAGGGTTCAGAATTGGTTACTTGGAAAGCTTCTAATTTGGCTGTATACAAAGTTTTCTTCTACTGAATAATGGTTGGTTACGTGTGTCAAGAATCACATACAACAAAATTATTAAAGTAGAATAGAAAACTGTGTTATGTTTGTAGTTTTCTTTAGTTCTCTGGTCGATTATTTCTTTGAAGATCGTGGAAATAATCAAATATAAGTTTGGATTACATCAAACACAAATGGTCAAAAGTTGTGCAGGATAAAGCTTCGAAAAATGGAATTCATAGCGTCGTTCTTTCTTCGTTTGAAATAGAAAAATTTTGCATCTGAAATATACATATTCGAAGAAAAATTATATAAATCTGTCTCAAACAAAATTCAGCCACTCTGATTATCGAACACTTAATCCTAGTTTCGATACGGAAGCTAACATTTTCAACACTTGACCGATACTATAAAATAATTTTATAAATAGTATGTTCATAGGATAGTGGAGAACTAGATATTACTGATAAATGTACTAATAAACCTTCCAGTACTTACTTTCTATTGCTTGCCTACAATTATATTACATATGTACTCTCTGTGGATTATAACAGAAAATAAAAGTTTCCCATAAGACTAGATTAATCTGCAATTTTACGTAAGTATTCGCATGAAATTAGTTCTAATCTATTGGAAACATAACCTAGGACAGTACGCAACTTGAGCAGATATTAATAGCAATCGATTTAAAGTTTGCTCGAGTAAATTTCTGTATTCGCATGAAAAGCTTCACAAAAGCCAAACGACGCCTATCCTGTCTTCGATGCTTAATATAGCACATGTTAGTTTAATCAACTTTCACAGATTTAATTAAAACGAATTAATCCTTACGTCGATGTTGGTTCACGGTGTGTGTTTGTAACTAACACCAAAGGTGAAGTAGGAACTTGTATCAATTAAAATAATTACAATGTGGAAGAAATTCATTTTTACGTAACGCCCATGCAGATATACGCGAATTATCAAGTTATGTATGTATGTGAAAAACGAAAATATGAAGGTCGTAAACTGGAAAATAATTACTCTCGGCATGTAAATTGAATTACGTATACATTACAGTATATACCCTGAAAATGTACTGTCCAACATTTTGTAATTAATTAACAAATAAACGGAAAACTCCAACACACAAATTTGCATCTTGAATGAATTTATAACTTTTAGTAATACGCATGTGCGCCTGGAATTACAATTAAATTTAGTTTTATTTATTTACTAAATTAATTGGGGGACCTAGTTAATAAAATTATAACTTTACAGGTTTTCTCAGTTCCGACAACGTTATCCAAAGGATGACATTTATAAAATATGTTTAACCCATTATAGGCCACCGTAAAACTGTTGAAGTCACGATCTCATTTGGGACATCTAGTCAAGACATACTCAAAACGAACAAATAATTCGCATTTGTACCCAAAATTTAAAATGGGGAACGAATACGAATCAAAAATTGCAAGATTGTAGCAAATTATATGGAAATTGGTATTCGACACATGTGAAATACAACTCATCCATGACCCCACAAGGCTCGTGATCTTATTTAAGACATTCCTGATAGTTGTACCAGTCCTCTTCACTCTTCGCGTACTTTTCTCCACAGACGATACAATTTGTGTCATCAACATCAGTTGCACCGATGCTAGATTTATTCCTACAATTTTAATTGTTTGCACCTTGAGTATTTTGGCTTTTCCGAAACTTGCTTTAACATTTTTCGTAGACCTTGGAGTCTGCAAACCATCTAATGCATTTTTGTAGGGAGATTCTGTCAGAATCGTAGATTCTAATGCCTTTCTAGCAGATTTTTTTCTTGGTTTTTCGTTGCCATTGGTAGGGGACTGATATCGATCATTTTAATCTTAGAAGACGAGGACTTATTGTCCCTCTACTTTGTTCTCATAGATTCATTTTTTCAGACTAGTTTGGCAGTTTGGTTGCTTTTTAAGTAGCAAATTTCCAGTCTTGGAATACCTCGTCATTGAATGGCCAGATGCCAGTTCTGGGGAATTCATTAACGGCAGTCTGCTAGATGGTTTTTCAAAAGCTTCTCCCACAGCCCCTAACATCTAACGGTTACAATTTGTGCGTGTAGTAGGGCAGTGAACACAATAAAATAACACTATTCTTACGACAAAAGTCTATAACACTTAAACTTTTGGTATGTGAACTATCACCGTCCAACACAATAAGAATTAGATGCTTCTCCGAAGTTCTCGTTCGCTCAACAAAGTATTTCATAAAATTCAAGAAGACGTTAAGATCCATCCAATCTCTATCTTTGGAGAAAGCTATACTTTCATTAGGTGCATTGTCATTGAAGTCATATCTTTCGGATTTTGCTATATTGATCGTATTGAGTTACTTGACGTTTCGCTGATCATGTTCCCAACTTCTTCAGAAGTTTTTCTTAGTCTTCTGCTCCTCTTTATCTGCCGCTGTATATGTAATGTTGATTGTTGACTAAAAATTGTAATTTCTGACACCAGTTACATCAAAATGATGCGTTTAAATGAAGCAGAAGTGGTTCGTGTTGTTGCTGCTACCCTGGTATTGCCTCGTTCTATTGAATCGTATCCGTTCCGGTTTAATGGACTGTATCTGCCATTGTTGCTGGCTGATTTCGTTGTGGGCTTCTATTGCGCAGTGCCAGCTTCAATGTTCTAATCAACCTATTGGCATCTTTTCTATTGAAGTTGTTAGTATTCTTCATTACTTCCGGTGCCTCCCTCACAATTTTCTGGTAGTAATGGTCGCTATTGGAAATTATGTTGTTGTCGTAGTCGATGGTGTGATCTCCTCTTTACTGAAGATGTTTGATGACTGCTGACCTTTCCGTGTGTCCTTTTTGTGCGCCTCCTCGATATTCCTTAATTCTGCACTGTATACTACGACCAGTTTAATTCACCATTCAATATATGACTTCCAACATCGACATTGTATGTCGTAAATCCCTCTCGATATGACTTTAATGGAAAACAGCCGCAAAAAGCTTACATATTACTCGGAATATGTTCTCTTAACGAATTGCCTTTATAGTTTCGATGCATGTACTTCGCATCTCTTCTGGAATCCTGTTAATACTCATAAAGCCAATGACATTTATTAAAGTTATTCTAATGGAATTGTAGACTTTAATGTCTTAAACGTTTTTGCAGACGTAACTTATGCAAACATTGATATGCGAAATAGAAAGCTTTAGATGAAAATTTATGCCATCTGAATATCGTTTGGAATGGTGCAGTTCCAATTTGCACCTACTTTTGCACGTTTACGAATAGGACGCTGCATAGTACAACAAAGGTATTCCTTGCGATAACTGGTTGTGCATTCTACATATGCAGCTTCTTCAATCTTTCGAATTGCACATTTCAAGTTTCTGCTATATTTGAACACCTGCGGCATCTTCAGCATTCTTTCGACAATTTACATACATACATAACGATATTTAACATTTTTCTTTTGCGTAAATGCGCGAGCAGTTGCGGATGTGGACACGTTTTAGTAAGTTAGTTGCTCCTTATCCAGCCAACGATTGTCATTGTTTATTTAAAATAATAATTGGGCCGTTTCCCCAAAGATAAATGCGCACCGGCGATTACGAAGCCAATTAAATTGTAAAGATACATAGGTACGTCAATTTTTTATCTCTTTATATGATTTATAGCCGTCGTAAATTAAGAAATTAATTTGCTTTTCGCGTTTTGGGTGACAACCATTTTATATGGTTTTCCTTTTAATTACCTGGATACACTCCCGAAATATGAAATTAATATGTGAAAACGTAGGAATGTGAAGGATGAGTAAGTACCGTTGTACAACCATTAACGTGTGGTTTATTTATATTTACGCAAAGGTTGTCTATTCCAAACAATTTGATAAGATTTTGAAAAAACAAAGTTTCACAACTATGGTAGAACTATATAAGCAAATATTAATTTTATTATTAAGTAATAATGGTTTCAATGAAAATGTAATTCCAACACATAAAACAAAGAAGGCAAAACTATCTACAATAGTATTTTTCCTACGAGGTTTGGATAAGAAATTTCAATATATGTATATCGTTAATATGTTTTGGGCCCATTAGCGAGAATATAAGTAGCATTTTATCGAAACATAATTTTAATATCCGTTTCAAATCTCAAAGTAAATTATCTCGTTTGGTTTTTAATAACAAAGATCAAATTCAAAAATATCTTGCCCAGAATGTGATAGTTCTTATAGATCAAACTGGTCGCTCTATTGAGACGTAGATATAAAAAACATTTAAGTTCATTCAAAAATAATAAATCGGCTTCTACTTTCGCGAACCATATTTTAGAAGCAGGACATGTGTTTCCCGATTTGAATGATACATCTATTCTACATAGGTAGTAAAAAGGTGAAACATGGAATATTTTAGAATCCATAGAAATCTATAAAGGTATTAAGAAGAATTGGACATATCTAAGACTAATCTGTTCAATATACACATTAGTCCACAACAATCATCATCAATGTAAGTTGTTTATTTTTTTATTTCAGATAAAAAGTTTACAAGAAAATTCATTTTATTTAATATTGGGAATTTTTAACCATTATCATTGCAAATATATTATTTGGTTATCGTAACCAATTAAAGTGAGAAATATTTGTTTTTGGTTATAAGTAACAATTATATCAACCAAAATAATTTTTTGGTTTCAGATAACAATTATATCAAGCAAAAAGATTTTTGGTTAGAAATAACCATTACAAAAAAATTGTTTTTTTGGTTATCAGGGATGAAAAAAAAAAACAAAAAAATGTTAAGTGAATTAACATAAAAAAGCTATGAAAAAACAAAATATATCAAACAATATCAAAAATCCTTACAAAATAAAAACCAAAAATTTTAGCGAACAGAACAACAAATGAGCAATAAATTTAAAGCAACAACAACACATGAACTAGATAACACAACAAATCTCTGGCGGTAGTAGCAAAATTAAGCATAGCTGAAGGCGGTGTATGTCTTTTTATATTTTAAAATCATTACATAAAACCTCATAAAGGTTACATACAATTGCAAATTTGATTATGATTTTAATGGATTTAGGAATCCCTATCCAACGTTTTAAATGAGAGAAATATTCCCACTAAAACTTTATGAATTAATTTCTTATTATCAATTTCATCCCTGATAACAAAAAACAGAATTTTTTTGTAATGGTTATTTCTAACCAAAAAATCTTTTTGGTTGATATAATGGTTATCTGAAACCAAAAAATTTTTTGGTTGATATAATTCTTACTTATAACCAAAAAAATATTTCACAGTTTAATTGGTATATATATATCTTCTAAAAATGGTAAATTATAACGATTTTATAAATTCATCAATATAAATGGTTAAAAATTACTTTTTTGTCGTTTATCTTATAATTGTTACGTCTCTGTTTGCAATTTAGAGAAAGAAATATAAACTCATCTAAAATCCCGGCCATGTGTCAAGCACGGTGAAGGGGTTCTTTTGATAAGAGGTGTTTTGTTTACACATTCATGGTTGAATCGTACGCTGAGTTTGACGAGCCCCCGGTCTTTAAATACCATTCTACAATACATATTGCGGTGATCCCAGAACTACGCTTGTATTTCTCCAATTTTTTTGTCAATTGTTTTTCTGTTTACACTTATGGAATTACTTTTACCTCTTATAGTTTTGTAAATAAATTAAACGCATTAGTAATGACAGACTCTGCATATTTTTATAAAACCAAATATTCTCCGCAATGTTAAAATCATTGAAGTTTTCCACGGCGTCTTCTTGTTATATTGACTGTACGAGACATTACTTCGAAGTTGTACTTTTATCCACTATAAATGTTTTTCAGCCCACGGAAGTTATCAATAATTACTGGTTTCCAGTTAACCATATAACGTAATATATGTATTCATTTTATCTTTACAACACTATTCAATTACAGATAAAGTGCGATAAACCTACGAATTAATAACCATCAACGTCACTAGCATGCGATCCGTTTCCTATTCGCATACATGGTTAGTCATCCTCGTATTATGCGTACACCTCTGTAACCCGTTGTGGATGTACTAACATCATAACAATTAAACTGATCAGAAGATAAGCGCGATGAAGCACCACGCAAATTTGATTAAAACTCAAATTACCATTCACAATCCTTATCGGCATTTTATATTTATGGAATGAACGTTTCAGTCTCACTGATTGGCTTGTACATAAATGTGTTGGTGTTACTGACTGATATTAATTGCTTCTAAATGTGCGAAGAGAGATTTCTCCGCAGTGCCAATGACACACGTAAAGCACTGAGATATAAATCTATAGTCTTCGATAACTAAAATATCTAATGAAAACTTTTGCTTATGAAAAATGTCGTATGTTTAATTAAGGATTCCGTAGTGCTTGCAAAAAAAAACTCAGTTAAATTCATGAAGTTCAATTCTCAGGATGGTCGTCATACTTTAGACTCTATAGAGACCCAGAGAAGCCCACTACAAAAAAATGAGACAAGATTAAATATTCATCTATTTAAAATTCGTTACTTAGTATTTACAAGAGTATTGTCTCCTCCACCAAAAATACTGTTCGCATTACAATTCTCACCTGGATGTTTTGTATGATGTGAATCAAATCAACGCAGACTTACTGCATCAACTTCTGCATACAAATTTAGTGTATGCATTGCATTCATTTTAATTGGTTTCATCAATAGGCACTCTAAGTGTTTCATTTGTTTATTTACTATGATAGTATTCTTCTTCTTTTATTTTATCAAAGCATTAATACCTGGAATTCTAATTACCACCTTACATAAAGTAATAATTTGATTGAAATTGTATAAAGACGCTGTTTAATACACTTCCGGTATAAGACTATTTAAGAATACCTACCTGAGAGCTTCTCATGTGACACCACATTTAGTGCTAAATCATTCGAAAGAAAATTCCAGATAGTTGCACTAGTTTGCATACGAAGTGACTCATAATCAGGTTGTTTCACCTGCATTGTTAGAAAAACTGAATTTCTCGGTTTTTCGCATTTACTGTTGGCTTTCACAAACTTGATGTGAAGATCACCCATAAACTGTGTGCGTAGTGTGTGTAATAAAGCTAGTGATAAAGGTAACATATTGCTTGATACAAATTATATTAATAGCACGCTGCTGATGCCTACAAAATCTGGTACAAATTAAACGTTATATAAATAATTTAAAAGTGCAACATTTAAAGATACTGATATTCCAGCGGGTATAACATTTTACATAATGCAGTATAGCTTGGTTTGTTAACATATAGATGAAGGTATAAAAACATACCTTATTGGTACTCCGACTAAACGAAATAGTCTATTTAACGTTCATTACCTACCACATATTATTTTCTTGACAATGGCAAACTAATATTACATTCTGAAATGTACGGCTTGCTATTCCATTAATTGGTTAGAAACCGACCTAACGTAGTAAGTTATCACTCAAGCGTGTCGCGTATCTCAAAGAGTAGTTTTTCATCACTTCTGGTGATGAGAAATGTTTACGAAGGATGCGGTCAAGGGCTTCTGTCATAAAAAATTGCAAGAGCTGGAAAGTCGTTACTTGTCAGACGAAGTTGCACACCACACTACTTCGAATGAACTTCTCGCAGAAAGTACATTGGTATTAACACGGAAATTTTCGCACGACTTTATTTTTATTTTGAGTGTTTGTAATATTCTGGCGGATACAGTAAATGATAAGACATTTTAATTGTTATATCTTATGGTCACATAATGATTGGTTGGTGACTGATGGAGCTTTGGCTAGGATCAAAATCGTCAAACTTATAAGATAAGTACCATCCAACTTTTCTTCACATAATAGCCTCATTTTACATGCTTCAATTCACCGAAACTGCGATGTTATTATCCAATAGTCAAGAACGTAGTGGTCCAAACAAAAATAATATTGCCGAATTCGTCCAAACGAATCTACTATCGCAGATGATAATGCGATGGAGAACTTGATTTGAGACAATGATGCACTGTAATATACAGGGTTTTTGATAACTAATGCATCAAATTTATTTATACGATTATATGAGGTATGTGTAAATTAAGTAAAAGAAAATTGAGCAAATAAAAGTATTGTTTGGAAGCACTGAACTATATATCGTAATGGATTTCTCGATACGTAATTGAAAAATTCGCCGGTCGTTGAATTCGGCTTTAGATAAAGGTCTAAAAGCTTGTCGTGAAATTGAACAAACATCTTATCCAAATATCCATTTGACCTTGCTAAACATATGACCCGAACTTTACTAGCGTTTACATTTCTTTGTCTCACTGTTTGCCTTTATTTTTCATCACCTGTTCGAAGTTCTTCCGGGCAATGTCGACACATGATTTACACCTTGTATAATAAAAACAAACCGTACCACTTGACCCTGCTAAAGATATGACCAGACTTTTATTAGCGTTTGCATTTCTAGTTGACCGCCATTGATTGTCAGACGTTTTCTAAATGTTCCTTCTGAAGCTTCCAAAACTTTAAAAATTAATTTAGCTCTCCCTGTGATAATAGGAAAATATTTGCTTTTAGAAATCTAGTTGTATCTTGTTACTTATATTTTTTATCACTTTTTAACTGCAAGTTCTACTTTTGATCATCAATCGTCTCGATCGTGTTCAAAACTGATTCATTGTGTTTAATCTACTCCTTTGGTGGCATTTTTGTTTCTGGTGTCAAGTTTCAGGTTCTGTATCCACTAAAAAATTATTTCTTAAAATTCGTAAAGCTCTGCTCCTTCTGACTAATAGTAATTTCAGACTCGGAGAATTTCTACGCCGAACTAAGCATATACGATACACACGTACCTATTTAGTTCACATGAATTGATCATTAATTGCTCTTGCAAATGCGTCAACCTGGTGATTTATTTATCTTACACATGAACTTATTTTCTTACTGCGTCTAAAATGGTGGTTAGCTCCCACCTGTTATTGTTGAAAGGTAAAGCTGATGAATCCCGTGAATAACATCGTACTGACCCAATTTTGTTTGCATTTAAATACTTTAAGAGTATTTAAAAGATATATGCAGATAGTTCAATTCACAGAGGACAGGATTATCAGTTCGATGCATATACATGTATAACTAGGTAATTTTATTATAGGATGCAAGTTAGTGATACCATTTTTTATTCAAAACAAACAAAAGAACCGAAGAAACTATGTCATTAATTTTTGAAAGAAATATACCTCTACTGCACAGTACAAATGATATTTATGTAAATTGCTCATTCCACAACTTTAGACTTGTCCACTACAATAGATTGTGGTATCCAATAGGCTTGATACTTATATATTGAAAGAATTTTTGAAATATGGGCAGCTATCATGTCGTTGTTGTTCAAATATTTTATTCGTTCCCAACAGCGGCAAGTAAATATTGTCAGCTTTCCCATAATAATTCATCTAAAATATTAAACGCTTACAAAGTGTATAGTAAATTTAGATTTGAAAGTATTTTCAATGAAAAGTACATTATTAAACAAATGTAAACGGCAAGACATTGAATTGGAACCAAATACAAAAAGTACGTTAGTTTTGCTAGAACGTAAACTGAAAATGAACCGAATTTGTTTTGTTTCGTTCCCTTTAATTTCTAATTCAGAGGAAAACAAATCGAAACAAGGTTACGAGAAATATAGCAAATTCGTGCGTTTGTCAAAATAAATGTAATTCTGTATTTTTATTTAATTTACTGCTTCTGTAATTACAAGCTTAACTGACATTATTCTGAGGTATGGTATTAATTAAGTTTTGATAAAAGAGTGTATGACGTGGTATCATTAAATAGTGTAAACCGGTCTTTGTCTTCACTACGTCATCCACTCTTTTATTATACCTTACTAATAAATGCTAGTAATTGTCTGAGAAGTATATTATTTTAAAAACTGCAGTATACAAAATTGGTATATCAATTTGTCGCATACAAATTAGATGTAGGTATGCCGTTTTATTCGAAATGTTGCTTCTTTTCTGCATAGATACGAAGCTATTGAATAAATTCAACTGCTAGCAGCTAGTTCACTTTATAGTATTCATTAGAAGCAACTTATAGAACAGGATTCGTTTTCAATGTACTACCATATATCTCCTCGAGCATGCATGAAATGTATTTGCCTTGCTGCCTTCTGCTATTTGAATAAGTCATAGGTTTTCCAGTTCGTTTAAACAAGCTCTAAGTGAAGCAGTAAAACGAGTCCCCGTGTACTGCTTATTATTTACAAGTCAAATGCTTAAGTTGTAAGTAATTAATGAAGTGGTGAAACACTGATCAGTGCAATTAAAGTGCGCTGACCCGCTTCAAATGAAAAACTACCTGACACAGACGTATTTAAATACATCTCTGGTGTTAATTAATTAGTTATTTAACCAAGCTGAAAAACTGAAAAGTTAATTGCGTGCAATAAATATAGTTGTATTACATAAATTTGCTTAATAAATGTGGACAGAACAAACCCTGAGCAATTAATTTACTAGTTACTTTATGTCCGAGTATGTGTGGTCCTTGTCCACCTAGCACAGTAATTTAATAACGAACTATGTTCTTCTCGAATAAAGTATTGTCGCTTTCATCGTGCGGATTCAAAGTTATCATGGACTTATTGTTAGATGGAGTCGTTCCGGTTATATTATCCCTTAACTACTTCATGCTTCCATATATGTAGAAACTATGGCTAGACATCACTCCATATTTTTAAATTAAGCTGTAATACAGGTTTAGTTGTCTGTGACATTTGCGAGATGAAGTAGTTTAGTTCTTTCTTCGATAATAAAGCATTCTCCGTTACTTATTCAATATACTAAAATACCAGGTTGGTGATTTATTCAACAAGTAGGTAAATGGAATCTTGTTTGAAACTTATTAAGATATCTTTTCAATAATTTCAACTTGACGTGGATATTATACAACAACAAAAATGCTGTTAGCAAATAAACCATAATTAGAACAACACGATAAACCACTTTCCGGATAATCTGAAAAGAAAGTAGGGCGAACTAATATATAAATTTCAAATACATAGTTTATTATTGCAAGGTTTTGTGGATACAGAAGTATTTTATTTCATCTCAATAAATACCTAACACAATGTTTTCTCTATGTTTGACAGCAAAAGGCTCAATTTAGTATACTGGTCTCTTCATTCAAACTACCAGCATTTTATATGTATCTTTTAAAAAACTGTTTCAATAATTACACTCCTATTTTTCAATGGCCCTACACCCACACATTTACAAAGTACTCATGTTCGGTGTTTTATGTGCTTCAGTTTAGGAAAGACGATAATTTATAATTACTATTATCGTCAAGAAAGAACTAGCTAATTCGCACCACAATCCAAATTAAACCACCCTGTTTATTTGTGGGGGCCAAAAGTGGATTACCTTTTAAAGCTGGTCTGAAAATGAGTGTTATATTCCAGTTGGTTAAGTTACAACCATCGCAAGAGCACCACATACACATTATAAACTTCTCCCACGATCAAAAACAGTAACAAGTAACAAAAGAACTACTCAGTAGCAGCTTTTCAACATGATAACGCGCAGCTGCATCCAAGTTTACGATTAGTCCGATAAAAATTTACATAATTTAACTGAAAAGTTATTTAGCGAACATTCTGCTGGTCGACATGCACGGTTTCAATGTCTTCACTTCAGACTTATTAAACAAATTGCAAAGGCGATGGCGTCAGATCGTATAAAACTTATTATTTATTGTATCTTGTAACAAGGACAAAACGAATGACCACGGCTACGGTTTGTGATTGATTTAGCATAATTCGCTCCGCCAGAATAACTTGCATTCGCACTTTGTGCTTACTTGTAAATGCTTGCGCAGATTTCTTGAAAAGTTGCTACGTACTTTATTTATAGGTCTTCAAATTGAAGTATGTAGTTCAATTTGTTTTAATACGAATATGGGTATTAGGTAATACATACTTATCTGTAATTTATAAAATTCGCTGATCTTATTGCTAGTCGTACTCTGCACAACTGGATTTCGTTTGGTGGCTATTTGTACAAAAAACGAAAGTGTTGCATCCGCACAATCCGTATCACATAGATCATAAGGTGCAGATACTCTTCTTTAAATATTGTAGTCCGTCTCATAAAACTAAAAACTCTGTGATTTCACTCAGTCTGGTATCGTGAAATAAGTATTTGAGTCATAAAGTTGACATCTTAGTAGAAACAAGCCAGTATTAGCCATTGTTCGCCCATAGCATTTTTTTCCTTCATATTTTTCTGATGAGCAACTGATAACTTAGTTGGGAGATATTTCGAAATTCACAAATTGCTTTATTGCCCGTAATTTGTGATCTAATCTGGTTTTAAAACAAAATGTATATTAGCATATTGTGAATCCATAATTGTTTGAAATGCATTATACTTCAATGACCTTGATTGACGTAAGAATCATAGGAATACCTAAGTCATATCAGAACTTTAGCCAGCTGTATTCGCACTTACCCAATTGAATGTATCTCATTTCTAGATCTAAGAATTATGATGGTCTGTGTCTGTACTGAAAAACAGAAAAAACGGCGAAATTGGTGCCGGGCTTTCGGTCTTCCTTAATTCAATGCAATTGTTGAATACTTGATTAACATATGCCTGTACTAGTAGACTTGCAATGTAGCAAGTCAAGTTAATGCACAGCTCTCGACCTAAAGATAATGAAATGGCCATCGAGGCTTCTGTCCGGGTAATAGTAACAGTGTTGTAGACGCAAATTGCCCACCACCTAATTACAACATGAGGTGATTTACTTGGGTTGTCCTGATTGCTTTTTCTTACATCTCTGTCAAAAGCTTTAACCAACATTTGTTTTAATAATTCACATTTACGCAGATATTTACACTGGACTGCTCCTCAATTACTCATCAACATACAATTCCGATTTTATTCTTTGTTGCCCGCTGATTTAATAACTATATCTTCAAGTACATATTTCTAGAAGAAACATATAAACGAAAATAAGAATAAATATGAATAAATTACATCCTTCGATAAAACTATTGTCAAACTGCTACATTTATTTATACTACAATTAATAATACAACCCATGAAAACAGTTAGTCAATGGATCAATAAAGGGGTTAGCCACCAGAGAGAAAATCTGATAACCTTCCCAGACGTGTAGACTAAAAATAGTTTAGATTTAAATAATGGCGTGAATAGCCTCAAGGTGTCATATAATCGTCGGTGGGGCTACCTCACTTTGGTCGGTAATTACAAACCGTACCGACGTGCACTAAAAGGCTTATCATAGATTTAGCGTGGATACCTTCAAAAAAAAAATAGATTACTCCCAAACCGTAAATTAAACGAACAGGTTTTCGTATAATTACTGGTTCTGTTTAACACGTACAAGAATTTCGAAATTTCTTTCTTTTAAATTGATTTTAAGTTATAGGCCGCCCAATGTTCACATGCATGTATACATACATATGTTTATGAGCGGTAATTTCACTGAAGCCGTTGATTATGCAATCTAATTTCTTTTTACGGTCTACAAGAAAGAAACCGCAAGACTATACTATAATTTAGCTTTGAAGCGTTACATAGGATAATGATTACGTTCCGAGAACAATAATTAAAACTGCAACCAAATATTTTTTAAATTGAAGAAACCGGAAAGCAGTTAAAACTGAAACGATAATGAATCGAGGAGAATGACAGAAAACTTTATCTTCTAAAATAGTGCTCATAATAAAATTGGGGAAAAAAGTAATCAGCGACCTATAATAAACGATAACAAAAATACAACAAAAAATATAAATCTATCTTTATGTAGGTTGTACAATAGAAGAAAGGGCGACCTAAAAGGTAGAAGATGATATGAAAGGAGGAAAGACAATGGAGTGTATCATATGCTCAAGCGTATTTATTATTCAATATTCAATATTTCCACAACGATGATTACGAAGTCACCCTCGATACGCAGCAATGCGAATGAATAGACCACATTTTCGCATTCAGTCATAACCAGCACTAACAAGAGGAGTACTTTAATTACAGTTGCAGTAAGCTGGACTTGTAGTGCACTAAACACCCCTGCAGCTCAGTGTTTCATACGATTGCCAAGTGGTGATCTCTAAAGCTACTCAAAAAATGACATCGAATTTTTATTAGTCATTAGCGTTGCGTAGACCTGGCTGCTCCATACGTTGAAGTACCACTTCCTAACTTTTTAATTCCAATTTCACGCACTGTATCCATAATACCATAGAAGAACTCGCAACAACCACTTAAGCGATAAATTGCAGTATGTAAGCAAGCGAAAATGTGTTCACGCATACAAATCGTTTTATCACGACGACAAAAAATATAGATAAACAATCAAATTTCATACTGGAAAGAGTATAACTTACGCCATTCACTGCATGTACATATACCGATGTAATTTCTAATTAAGTCTGCAGCTAGCGTGTAATTTCCAACTTCACTAGAAACTGTAAAATAGAATTACAGACGCTATACGCTCTCCTACTGCATAAACGTAGAACCTGATTTCCGAAACAATATGTATGTACATTTATTTATTTTGATTTAAAATTTTCATCTTGCATTTCATATCAAATCTAAAAATAATATAATATATACATACCTATATATAATGATTTCAACTCAATTCAAAACATCGTTGAGATCCATGTTTTCACGTATCATATGCTCTAAATCAAGGATTTTTGGTCACTAAAGCGTTATTATTTTCAAATAACAGCAAAATGTTATTTGTTCATGACACCTGTTTTGCTAGTAAAATAACCATTGTCATCAAAGGAAGATTGTCAAATATATTTGATGATCACTACGATGCTAACTACTAATGCTACATTCTTATAATTAATGAAATTTAAATTAACTTAGTGCACCAGCGCATTTTAATGTTATCAACGCCAACATTTATTTCCCTTATCGGATTCAACCAACTCTCCAACGTATTTTTTAGTTATCAACACCAACATTTATTTCCCTTGTGGGATTCAACCAACTTTCCAACGTATTTTTACTTATCAACGCCAACAACTTATGGGAATCATCAAACTTCCTGGTGTGTTTCCAAGCGATATTCATCGATACTTAAAATTTTGCAAACCTTGCCCTGAATGTTCTTTTTGTCATCGTCAACATCACGTACATAAATGCTCCAATTTTACCAGAGACTGCCTTTACAGACTACTACAAGCAACGACTTTTCACTTTTTCACTTTATATCTAATGCCAAAGTTATTCCCTGTGTGACGCTCATGTATTCGTGTCGTGTTATCCAACTCTATTCATAACTTATCCATACTTTTGTTTTGAATATTTTTCTCTTTATACATCTGCCCCATATTTAGAGCACAATTACCTCCGATTTCTTCGTCATAAGTTTTGGCAAACATAGAAAACTATTACAGATATTATCTGTCGTAGATTTGCATGTTTGCTCATCTGAATACATTTCTACCATGCCGTAATTATCTTATGGATTTCTCATCATAAGTGGAATCTTCCTCTTTTTAAATCTGTTTTCCTTTATCACCAGCTTATGTATTATGAAACTAGTAAACTATTTTTGGAAGCCAAAATCTTAATAGAAATTAAAAAAGGGCCATTCCTTGGTTACAAATTCCTTTCCACTTTTGTTTATACATTGGTGTCCTTTGCCAGTCACTCAATCTCCCTCAAGTTTCTCTCCACCACCTGCAGGTACCTAATTCGCGGTCTCCCTCTTCTCCTTCCCCTCGACACGCCTCTCCTCAGCACCCGCTTCGCTAGCCTCTCCTCCTCCATCCTCGCCACATGCCCCAGCCATCTCACTCTCAGAGCTCTCGCCATACCAGATATGGATGGTTCTCCGTATAGTTCTATCAGTTCTTCGTTTGTTCTTCTTCAGAGACCCTCAACTTCGTTGCCACCATATATCCTTCAAAGAACTTTCCTTTTAAAAATTCCCAATGCAGCTCCATTTTCTATGTTTCGCATCCATATGTAACCTCTGGTCTTATTATTGTTCTCTAAATTCTTTTTTCGTATTCTTTGAGATATT
Source organism: Chrysina gloriosa (assembly GCA_038088585.1). NCBI lineage: Eukaryota > Metazoa > Arthropoda > Insecta > Coleoptera > Scarabaeidae > Chrysina > Chrysina gloriosa. The sequence continues at coordinate 66,918,957 of CM076088.1, forward strand.
CCTTGACCTTAGTGCATACATTAAGCTCGCCATGCATCTATTTCCCTTATTAAATCTGCACTGAATTTCATTCACCTCCTGAAACTAAAGGCTGCGTACTTTACACTGCTATACTATAGTACATATATTATTATATTTATACTGTTTGTGATTGTATGGCCAGTTCATTAAAATATCTGTTAAATTGATTCTATACATGCAAATTCAGGTGCTACAACCACACGGGACATCTCCGGGCTTCTAATTCACGGAAATATCGTACTTTACTTGTGTAGGATGCAATAATTTGTAACGGTACTTCTGATAGTTGCAGCAAACTCATTTCATAAATAATTGAATTATTCTTCTTGTGATTTTACCGCTAACACAATTGTAGAATGGATATTAAATTAGATCAGATTTGCCTACAGTTGATATATATATTTTCGAAATTTTCAACATAGAACTTGTTCTGTCTATAAATTTGTGGTTTAATTACTACTGCACTAATAATACTAAAATAGTATTAGTTTAACATTTAGTTACGTAAAGAATAAATAGTAAGTTTTACCAAACATATGTGAACCATGTCATCCGTGTAGGTGAATTATCAATTCTTAAGTGAAATCATTATATCAGTATAAGTATAACTGCGCTCTAAAGTGAACAGTAATAAATAAATTCTATTAGGAACCGATTAGCTCATACATCTCCTGAGACCGGTTCTTTCCTCGGTACCAGCTAGTCTTGTGGACGTATCCTATTGAGTTAAAGAAATATATCTCTTTGGACATAATTACTTCGAGAGAGTAAATATTTCTGTGTGGATAGGAAATATATCAACGTTAGTTGTACTTATACTTAGACCCAGAACACTCTTTTTGCAAGAATAAATAAATTTATTGGAATTTTGTCCAAAGAAAGGTAGAAATGTATGGATAAATACCGCATTATTCAACACAGCAGTTTTTAACACCCCTATATCTATTAGTTAAATGTTCCGTAAGAGAGGGTAGTATTGATGAGGTATTGGATTCCTTTAATAATTGTCATAATAGACATAATTTACATATGAGAGGGAATCTAATAGCTGATTACATTTCCTAAACGTGACAGTCATGCACAATAACGGCATTGTAAAAACGAATTGGCACGTGAAGTCTACCAATACAGGAAGACATCTATTATTTTTTATACTTCTATTACATAATTTATTAATCCTTTTTTTTAAATTTTTTCGTAGAAACTATTTGGATAATTATTTTTATCTAAGATTTCTATACCATTGTTTAAATTCTTTCCCCTCAACTACGGATTAGCTAATCTAACCGTCTGATCAACAAATCTGGTAATTACATTAATTTTAGGTAATTTTGATGTTTCTGAAAAATTATTTTTCAAGTTTGTAAAAATCCGCAATTCTAGTTTGCAAAAGCACGATGGTCTTTTAGGTGAGGAATATTTAAAGAAAGAAACAAATAGAAATGTTATTGCTCTCGTAACAACAGTTAAAACAACTTCAACAACATAGCTATGTTGCACTTGCTGCATATACTCCTTTAGGTGTTCTGCAATTTTTCTACTCACACTTGTTTAATATAAAAATAACAACATCTTATGTACATTCATTAGGTTTAAAGTAAGATGTCATGTTGCTCCCTTGCACCGCATTCAACTTTGAACGGGGATAGTGCAATTAAAAAAATTCGTTAGTTAATCTCGGACTAGATCTATTTTTAGTTGAAGACCCGTACTGTTAGATGCCTAGCAAAGCTTGATAATTATCTTCGCACTGAAGTGCATAACGTTGATGCAATTAGACGTATCGACTTCTTTAACTCAATGTACCATAAATCTCCTATATACCTCACTAATCACATTTCTTCCACTTGTACCTTGTTCAACGTAACTTTATGGACACTAAATCTATTTAGTCGGGGATGTCATTCACTATCTTTATCGACCTGAATTTTTCACATTAATATTAATTATTTCGCCATAGACGAGTAACGGTTTAACCGATTTTCGTCGGTATTCCATCATTCCAGAGCGTCGAAGTGTACGGCATAACGCCGTAGTGAGTAAAGCGATCAGTGGTCTCGTCCGTCCAATCGTTATTTATGTCTTGTAAAAGACATATTAAGATTCCGTCTCCCGATAAAATCCGAAACCTGTCCATCGTAATGTATATGTATGTCTTCAAATGCGAAGTAATATGTTTAAGTAGATTTTGTCGGCACTTACATCTACCTTGCCTGTTTCCTTTTTCGCTATAATACCGTGATAAAGACCAACTGCAATGTTATAAATTAACTTAATAGTGTTTACTATTTCATACATACTATACTATACCTTGAGACACTCCACCTAGGTTACCTTCGAATCTTTTGTACCTATACAGGAAAGGTGTGCGAAATGACACGGTGGGATAAAATAACATATTAAGTGCTTCCACTAAAGTAACGTAATTTAAGTGTATCTCGATATACTGTTCATTAACCGTTAATGCACTACATGAAAAGTATCAGTAAGCCATGTGCTCCTGTGGCCAATACACGTCAAATTTGTTTTTAGAGTGGTTGCCACCTTATCACAGCGGTGAACTCCTTACCACGCAATTGCTTAATAATAAAATTGAGTGACACGTGTTTCGCTAGCACAAGGCAAGCATTATCAAAACCGTAAAGACGAAGTGAGGGAAGCATTTACCCTCGCTGTAATCGTGTATGGGGAGATTTTTTCGGACACCCTTACAGGTAGGGTAAAATGGCTATTTGCGCATTCCTATTTTTCTTTACAATTTTGTTATTAACCTACTGCCTTTGATTTAGTACAACTGCCTTATGCCTCAATTCTTTCCATGATTTATGTATTTTACAATTCACGTGAACGTTTTAGAAACACTATGTCATTTTGTACATCCTTCCCATACATTCTTTTTATCTCATCAACTTAATTACATCAATCTAAATTCCCTTCAGCTTTTCAATATTTTGGGTTAAAGTGAAACCGAAAGTATCTTCACAAAGTAATCCGCTACCGCTTTTTGTTATTAATTCATGTGTACGTACTTACAAATTTATTCTGAAGTATTTAGGAAAGAAAATATACCCAAATACGAGACGTCGATCTCATCACAAGTACATATTTTAACAGTCAAATTCGTTGTGTACAACATGAACTATTACGACGCCTGTAACAAAACATCTGTGAAACAAAAATAAATAGTTGTAAAGATTTCACGGAACATAAATGTTCACTAACCATTAATATTGCTGTTGTCACTCTTCACGCTATAAAACCATCCATCTCACCGAAATCATTAATGAATTTACAGTTGTTGTGTAACCCACTGTTCTTTTTGAAGTGATGTTACACCAGCGTATAAGAATATTAAACAAGCATGTACGATAGGTATATGCCTTCTTTCCAAACAAAAGATTAATGACAAAAGAAAACCACACTTACTGGACGGATTATTTACCACGGAGCAGAGCTAACAGTGTGGTATTATAAATTTAGCCGCGGATTCGAATCACTACATATAATACAAAACGTTTTAAGTTTGTTTCTTATTTAATCGATTAGTTTCTTTTTAGTCTAAATATCAATTGAATGGAACATGAAAATTGTGAATGTGGAAAACTTACTAACAACAAGAAAGATTCAGTGCAGTTGAAAATATACCTGCACAATAATTGATTGAATTTACTATAGACACTTGGTGAAACATTCTTAAAATACAGTAAAAGTAATAAAGCAAGATTTAATAAGATTTATCACAAGACTGATGATGCCGAAAGGCGAAATGTACATAGAGTACTAAATCTTAATTTTGTAAAATATACCAAATATTATGAAACTTGTAAATCTTTTTAATGGTGTGTCGCAAGTGAGTAGTCTCATTTACGATATGTCCTCTGACATAGAGTCAAAGAAAATGCGTTTCCATTTACTCTACATTATCCAAGCAAAATTATCATCCATAATATATGTAAGAAGCCTGGCAAGAAATTGAAAGGATCTCAAGAAGCGTCTTTGACCTCCTTCCGGTATGGTTCACATAGTATAAGTTGACTCTTCAGTTAACAAATTAATTATTGGTATTTTTTCATTAACACATTGTTAAAATACGAGAAAGTTGAAAAAGTTCCTACAAATAAATAAAAACTGACAAAATTTGGTAAACCGCTTTTCAAAATATTCACCACTGGCTCCAACATATTTTTGTGTGCCTCCAAGCTAGTCTTTGAAAAAACTTTCTAAGCTGAAACCGATAAGTTAAAAATCAGGTGCCTAAGTACCCTAGCCGCAGCTTAACGCTAGAAGAAGCGGTTACCATTTTATATCACTTTTGATTGTGGGCATGAAAAGGAAATTAACTTGGTGTTAGGTCAGGTGAATACGAAAAATGCAACATTAATTTCATCTCTTTGCTGGTTAAATATAATTAAATTCCAATTTTCAGTAGCGTCAGATAGAATAAGAAAATTGGTTAGGCAACTTAATATACGGATCAGCATACATGTAAACTATAGTTAGTGGTGTATAATCCGTTTGTCTCTAATGAATTCCTTTCAGACAATTTGCTGCTTTGTAGAATAGGAAGAATTAAATAATTTAACTAACAATTACAAGTACCAAGAGAATTAAATAAAATGTCAGCTTTAAAGCACTCGCGCAGTGCTCCAAGTACGCTTATAATATTTTCACAAGTGGAATCCACTCGAAATTCCTGAATTGCTAAGTTCACATGAAAATTTGGAGGTAACTATTGATATCTGGGCTGTGGAAGATTGCATAGGATCAAGACAATCTTTAGTTGTAGTGTATTGTAAACGCACTGTCATTAATTCCTAGTACTAAATTCAAGTGTAATATTTGTTGTAGAAACAATGATGATTATACTGCTTACTGTTACTTGTTTTATTCGCTATACCCATTCTATTTCCCAGCAAGCTCTTTATGTCCTACTGACGAGTTTCAAGTAGGACGAAACCAGACTATAATTGTCGAGAAACAAAGCAACCCTGCATAATGAGCATTACGATACAGTAATCCTTTTGCACGGCTTCATTTCACATGTAATTGACTGATCGGTGGTGTAGGTAGTAGTTGCATTGCCAACGAAAGCATGTAGTTCATCATATTTATTGTTGGTTAGACTAATCAAATTTGAAATTTTTGAGAAATAGTTACCTGTCTCCACAAGAGCTAAAATTCCTTGAAATATACAATTATCACAGCAGATATTGTAGAGCTTACTCTTGTACAAACAAATATTGTTAGAAAAACGATAGACATTGAATGGAATTTTTTTTTTTTGTAATCAAAGGAGTTCTTCCCAATAAAACTAACCATGGAAAGGAGACCAAACAACTATTACGTATTTATGGTTGCCAAAGATGATTTAAGCCAACAAGGTGTCATGGTACGGGCATGTAAAGCGGATTCTTCACAATAGATGGCCCAAGAAAAATTTGTAGTGGTATCCCGGAGGAAATATGAAGAGAGGATACCACTGTACCACGTACATTGCAGTTTTACATTGGATGAAATACGAAATACTCAATTTGGTGGATGCTCTATTTCGGACAATTATGTTTTAATTTTCTTTCCATAGCTTTACCTTTATTTATGTATTAGATCGATTAGAACATTTGGTTGAGTAACCTATGTACACTGTGGAGTGAATTGTTTGTAAAAACGCGTGATTTTTCGTTATTGTTTTCGTTGGGATCTTTAAAGAGAAAATATACAAGTTACATTACCTTCGTAGTTTCTGTGAAAAGTAGTTTCAAACTTCATATAGCGTAATTGAATTTTATCCTACATATTTGATCAGATCCGATATAAATGATAGTAAAATAATAGTAAATGTATTGGAAGATGAAGGATCAATTTCGTAAAATAAACTTTCTAACTACAAAAAGGAATTACATATGTACAAGTTAGGCAAGCTAACTATTTGAAATGACAGCAAGAAAATTACAACTCTTCAAACTAACGTATATCTTTATTTTGTTTTTCAGGCCGTAATAAAGAAATCTAAAGTGACCTGCAAATGTCACGGTGTGTCTGGATCGTGTTCGCTGATAACCTGTTGGCAGCAGCTTCCAGCCTTCAGAGAGATAGGTAAGCCGCCGTGACTGTATAAGTGTATGTATGTATATTTACTTTTTAGTTAGCGTGTAAGGCATGTACGACGACGATATTCTATTATTATAACGTGAGTAGCCATTATCCACGCATCAATTCGTGGTATGCGTATGCAGCCTATTCCGTAGCTTTCGCTTTCGGTTCCCAAAAGCAATCATGTTTTTGTTCCAAAAGTATATTATGAGTGTTTGATGGAATAAGTTTCATTATATAGTTTTAATCTTGCACTTATTTTCAATTCAACACTAGATATATGTAAGCATTACAGCATTGAGGCGAAAATACAACACTTTTTACACTTTTTAATGTCGTTTTCATTGAATAATAAATTTGAAAGTTTGTATAGGATGTGAAATTAGATTTTTTCCGATAGAGGTATTTTATTAGCAAAGAGTGTAATAATCGATAAAGTATAGGAATGGAAATATTTTCTCAATACCAAAACTAGTAAATTTACATTTTCACTATACATACTAATAATTATCTCATATGAATAAGTGTTTTGTAGAACATTCTTTTAAAGTCAATGTGTGAAGATGTTTCAATATGTGCGATTTTGGATCGTTATGCATATTTATTGAGAATTTGAGCTCTTAAAAAGTGGTGAAACGGTATAAAAGCAAAGTCCTGCATTTTGAACGAAAGTGATTTTGTAGATTTTCTGAAATGATAACCTTCCCAAAAATCGTAATCGATGTTGTACGGAGAAACAGTTCGAGAACGGCATCTACATTACACAATTGGTCCTCCAAAAATGGTAATACAATTAGCAATGCACCTGCATATACGAAGGAGATTTATTAAAAAGGAACACAAATACATGAAGAGGTTTTTATTATATGCAACTTAAAGGTACTACTTTCAGATATTTTTTTACATAGTTTCCGTTAAGATTGCGACATTTGTCAGAGCGATGAACCAGTCTTTTAATGCCCTCTCCATAGAATTCGGCCGCCGTTCAGTAACAACCTCGTACAAAACTGTACGTAAATTTTGAGGAAAAAGGGCACTAACTTCTGTGATTTTCTCTTCGACATTACCCAAAACTTCGTCCGCCACAACAGTAGGTCGTCCACTCCGTTCTTCATCATGCACATTAGTTCGTCCTCTTAAAGCATACGGCACCATCTTCTAACTACACTGTCACTTATGAAATTTTCACCATAAACAGAACGTAGTTCACCATGAATGTCAGCAGCCTCCATGTTCTTTTCACATTGAAATCGGACAACAGCACGCAGTTCCCAGTCGGCGGGATTTTCCATTTACAGCGACCATTTTAAAAGGCCGAAATAGAACGATTTTCTCACTAGAACTATCAAACTCACATCGATTACGAGACTATACCGCAGCACGGCGATTGCCCCGATATCCCCAGTCTTCTGCTCTTTAGGCGTAAACGGAACTTACTTTACGAATCGCCTTCGTATATAGGTATTATTTCTAGCTTTTATACAAGTTGGTGAAAACTATGGGTAATTGTTGTCAAGAAATCTTCAACAAGAATAAGGATAACGCTTTTAGCATTGACAACTACAGATGCAAACAAGTCCTTATAAGGTTGTTCACACCATTACGCCTTTTCAACATCTATTTTGAGCTTGCTAGGCATCCCCAATCCCGAATAAAACCAGTGAAGCAGGAGAAGCGCTGATTCGCCTAAATTTTCGTAAAATCAAATTCATTCAGTTTTTATAAACCAATCAAAACGCAAAAGAAAAACATTTTATTTCTCACCCAATTTTCTACTATATAATATAGTGAGTGAACAGTAAAACTTTAAAAGACTTCTTGTATTTTAATTCGTTTATATAAACTTAATGAATGAATTATTATTATACGTTTTAACTGCTTCATATGACGGGTCCGCCACTGAATACAGTACGTATCACAATTTACTACACTAAACAGGAACAAACATATTTATTGCATTGCATGGTAAGATCAAAGACTTGTTAATGTTTAAGATGATTCAGCAGCTTAATAAAAAAGAAACTATTTAATCTCCATCGAAGACTCTGTTATTTATGAAAACATCATCATCCCCATTAAACTTCCTTTTATATTTTATTTGAGCCATTAACGTGATAGCGCAAATTTCTGTTTAAGAATAAATCATCCACTGGTTGGGAGAAACACGCATGCTGACTATATTTACCTAGCTATGGGTCAACAACGTTATCGTTAATCTGAAAATAATAGTTAAAGCAGAATACCATTACTCGCTAACCACCCATCGCGTCAAGCATGCTCAAATCTACATACAATTGGATATAAACACACGTAGTATATTAATAGTTATAAATTAATGTGATATACGCGCCTTTATATTACAATTTACACTTGAACGTCCGATATACCTGAGACAAACATTGGTTGAATTAAAGTAAAAGCAATACTCTTTATAGAGGTATAAATTAGAATTAAATACGCAGCAATACCTGGAGAAGGGCTATTAACGCACATCTTTATTACTGCATGTTGCAAATTCCATATCCTATATGACTGTCATAAATTTAATCTTGGTGTGGTGAATATTTTTGCGCCCGTTTAATTTTAACCCACGTGCGCGAGACACAAAGATGCGAAATGTCAACAAGCTGCATTTTGAGAGAACAAAGGATATTAGAACATCAGAATAACAATGCCTGTGAACAGAAATTAATTTGTGCTGGTATTCTATTAAATTGAAATTATTCACGCGAAAGCTTACATATAGCGTACACTTGATTTAAATAGCATAATGAAACCACATCATTCGAAGATCGAATCTCTCTTTTGCGAAGAACGATCTTAATTATATCTGAAAACAAATAATGGTGACATAAGGCACGATGATTTTCATGTAATCGTCAAGAAATCAAGTTTATTGAAGCTAATATAACGCCAACAGTGATTTTACGTTTTTAGGAGCGCCAATCGGTTGTTTGACCTCTGCATTATTTGTTTGCTGTATATAGTGAGAAAGAACGTTTTTCGCTTGAGTATCAGCTTCAACGATATTTTGTTTATAGTCATTTGGATCTCAAGCTAGGAAAGGCTTTACCAATTCGAACTATGTTGACGTGTATCTGCTTCAAAAAGTAGATACTATTAAAAATTCAATCCGAATTGGCCCTGCACTATTCCAGACAATGGAAGATATGCTTAAATGGGGAAGACTAATACTTACAAATTAGCTGATTTTAAAGTAACGATAAATGAAACTCATTGTTAGCTGTGAATTATTTTTATTATTATTTCAGTAAATAATGTTTCCTCTATCGCTTTGTATCTCAAACACAATTCCGTTTTTTAATTCCTTATTTCCCATATTTTCAATACCCCTATCACGTATTTATTCATCCTCCATAAATACAGATATCAATTAAGAACTTGCAATAAGTCGAAAATAAATAAAGACTGTCCAAGCTCTCACCACCCCAATTTTCAAATCTTAAATAGTAGCCTCCCATATGTGACACATCAATGTAAAGCTCTTAAAAGATGCTTACTACTGAAGTCATACACTAATAGATTATGTTATAATCGTATATAATTATTAAATTATTTAACAACAGAAATCAATATAATGACTAATCAGATCAATGTACTTTGTTCAAAATCTTATTCATTGTTGACTAATTGCAAGTAAAGTGTAAGTTATTTCCAAAATCTTTTGTTATATTGTGAAAATTCTGCTTGCAAATGTTCTGATGTGTTTCGTATACAACCAACTTAGCATACCCCCACAGAGGAAAGTCGTAAGTCGGAAACCCATTTCCCTATTGCAATGTGTTAAGAGTTAAGTAATGTTACAATTTGTTGTGTTGTGACGCGTTCTGGATACATTTCTGTGTTGATACCATATGATGAAAGGTTTACTGTATTTATTTAGTTTGTAATACTTTTTAAATACATAGTCGGACTTATGTGAATAGTAGATTTTTGGCTACTGGTTATTTATTTCAATTCATGCATTCAGCTATAAAATGGAATTCACTTTGCGATTCTTCAAGAGATTCTTGGACCAGCATTGTTGCCAACACCAACTTGCATCAAATTGCATTGGTGCTTTAGATGGAAAGCATATTCGCTCCCCTATCAACCATGACTCCAATTACGAGCTGAAATTCCGTGTTTCTCTTGACAATTGTTGGTACTAATGGTGTATTCATAGATCATAGGAATATATGTAGCTCCTATTGTCGCAAGAGTGCTATATTCATACAAAATCTGTTTTAGGAACCTCCTTACCCAATAGCAAGTTGAATGTTTGGGCAGATACATTCTTCACAGAAAATGAGAAATGACTCTGGCATGTAATTGTGTTTGGTGAAGCTTTTCTAAAAAATTTTAGTCTTACGATACTATAGTAATTATAATACACCTGAAAATAAACCGAACAATATCTTAGAAAAATTACAGACTTTCCAGAATTCGGCGAGTGTAATTCTGGCTGCGATATGGAGAATTTTTCTAAAATAATGAAAGTACAACTAGATCGGATAGATGATATGGTCTGCACTGCGTTTTGTCTACATAATATGCTATTGAAGATAAGATATATAACATGATCTGTGATACTAACAGATCACGTTTTTGTTCTGTGGAACCCTAATAATTCTATTCGAGATTTTGTATATTTGACAAATTTAGAGATATTTTTTCCGTCGGATACTAATAGTGTGCCCTGGCAAGTTAAAACTGTATGTCGTTGTGGACGTACTATAAATAATGAAATTTAAATACCTCTTGTCGTATAGTTAAGTTTCTGTACTGCTGTAACTTTACATTAGACAGGTGGTGCTTCTGGTATAGCATATTAATTAAATTTCGTCCATGATTATTATTAATAATATCTATTATAATAACTTGAACTATTATATATTAGACAATTATTATATCAACAATTACCGGCGGTTAGGTGATTTACCACGTGAATACTATGTGTGATGGCTCCAGATTTGTCTAAGACGTTCTATTGTGTAGCTCATCTGACTCTATCTGGCGAAAATCTGATCGTGGTGGATTTTGTTGCGATATACAACACATTGCATCAGGTAGCATAACATCAGACAGGTGTGCACGCTGCCCAAAAAGTTGTCGAATGGGCAGCGCCTAATAAAGGAATTATCAGTATACACAAATGTGGAACTTATACAATAGTATTAAAAACTCAGATCTAAGTGATACCAAACCTGATAATATCGCAGCAAATTAAAAGAACAAGTTTTTGGTAGACTAAATGATTGCATTTTTCACTATTTCACATTCTCGTATTCTAAAAGCGTAGAGACACAACAATTGCAAAACAAAAATAGAAAGCAATCCCGTAAATAGTAAATGTACGTGAGAATATCCAGTACCAACTAAAACGCTTCTGATTTCCTCTAACTACCGATGCGGTTTTGAATTACCTCGTATTTTTACTCGATATGTCAGTGAGTGCATATTATAAGGTGTTTTGAATTCAAATGCCACCAGTTTATGTGCATTTAAAGCGGTCGTGAAGGTTCATCCTGCATCGTCTTGTCGAGTCATTAGAGCTGTATAATATTTTAACTGCGTTCTTGCTGCGGACAAAAACCTCAATAAACACCCGATATGAAATATGCAATTTTGCAAATTGCTAAGGATCGAATTGCTGCTTAATGTGACTATGCCATTTTCTAAACATGGTTAATCAATTTTTTAGAGTAATTTATGTTATAAATGATATATCTTGGCACAAAAGCACATATGAAGGGATTGTAATACAAAAAGCTACGTGGTTATAATTTTGATAGATACATACTACGTTGTTAAAATTGAATTATACTTAATAAGGAACGGAACCGATATGCATTACCAACTGCTAATATGTAGGCACTTAATGGAATATGCACTATTTATGTAGGTTTATGAAATGAGCTCGAATTCGCGATTATATTAATAATTTAAAAATAACTACATGCAAAGAAGAGGGGCATTCTTCACTATCCTTTTTAATTTTAATAGATGACCGTCACCATTGTTGATCAACTTCAAATGTATGAAAAATTTATGATTATTGGTACAGTAGAGCATCAACAATCCGAACTATTTATTGTTCAATCCTGATCCGATTATCAATTCGTTTGGATTTTTAAACATTGAGCAGAACGACAACGAAAGTAATTTTAACTAAATATGTACTGTATTAACCTAACACTACCAACAACTCTACACAGATTTTGAAAAGGTTTTGGAGCAGAATCTTTAACATATCATACACAGGCAAGTAGTGTTACCGTACACTCAGACATTTTCTCCAGCCAATTTATAATCATCTCTAGGAAATTGATTCCCTCGGTCTGATTTTCAGCTACGTCGTCATCTCCATCTGCAGGTGCTTCACAATCTATTATAATAGTAAAAATGTCATTATTGTTCAAAATTTTGGTTCGGAATATCGACGTTCTACTGTATCAAAGTTTAAGTCATCTAAGTAATTGCATGTGCATACTATCCTTCAACAGCATTCGAACTTTAATGAAGAACTTTCGGTTTAAAAGTAACGATAAAATTTAATCCTTACTACGTTGTCCTTGGTAGTAATCTATTTGAATTGTAAAGTACAACAACTAAATCAAAACCAAGCATCACCCAAAACCTGTTACTTTTCGGAATTCAGGTTTGCTAGTAGTACCCGTAGTGATAGATTTCAGGAAGGCCTTAAATTAACTTAAATTATTTCAAAATACATCGATGATTTGTCCTGAAATAGTGTCAACTTATGGCATTAATGTGAAGAAAATATCAATGTTTTCCTATAAAAAGACTTTAACCAAATTAAGAAAAGACTTCTAATTCGTAGTTATGTCCCCTTTGCTTTAATAACACCCATAATTCGTATTGGCAAAGATTTAATAAGTCCTACCCATTCTTGCACAGAAAACAACTATGTTTGTGTCGAACACGCTGAGAAGACAACAAATATTTTATTGAAAACTATATTACAATTTGACAAACATATATGACTAATTTTTACATACTACAGAAGAGTTTTCCTTGTTTTGTTTTTAACTCAGAGGCCTTTCAAACTGTAATTACTCCAAAAAGTTAAGTGTTCAAACACATAGTCGTCAGGGCTCGTATACTCACTCACAGAGCTTCTGTTTTAATTTAAATTAAAGATACAAAATACGTACTTGATCGTATTTATGTTGCACAGATTACATAATCAGTATATTATATACAGACATAAAATAACTGAGCTACAGCAATGTAGTTTAATCAGTATTTAATTATTATCTTCTTCATGCCATGCAATACATGTACTGTAGTAATTTCCAAACGGAGTTGTTTGTAGTCATTTTATCAGTCGTAATTTTATTTTTTATTACTCTCCACTGAAACGTTATAGAAGACCCCGTAGAATGCATTTAGGTAAATCTAATAATCCATAACTTGCAAACAGTCTAGAAATACGTGTAGGGAATATTTCCATCGTAGAAGTTGGTCTAGCAACAGACTTAATCGCTTTGCGACTACATATTACAGGCTTTTACTTGTTTTCACGCGATTTAACCCAGGAGTAGTAAATTAAAATCTTACATGCTCATGACAGAAAATATTACGACCGTATAATCCGCGAAATTAAACGCACCGCATGGTAGTACTTTATTATACTGTTTGCAGTATGTTCAGCGATTTCTTTAATGAAAGTCATGATCAATTGCTCGACTTCGTTATTGATTGCATTACATATGATGGAACTCGTTTTTAGGAGTGGAGTGTCTAAAGTAGTTCGTAATACATTCGCCTTATAGCTAATCTCCCTTAAATAAATTATGTACAATGTTAATAAGCAGGTACAACTGTGTTATTCATGCCATTTCATGTTGCATTGATATTGTAGTATCACTATGTACTAGACAAGTAGAAAAGAAAGACTACTTGCATGATATAGGCCAGGATTTCTCAACTACGGACCATTGGTGGTGCGCGAAAAGCTTGTTCATATTTATTACAAAACCCATTTTCTTCCATTTTTTATTGAATACTACATTTAGTCCGTAATCAAAAAATAAGAAACTAATGGTCCGCGGCATGGAGTTACTTGAGAAACACTGGTATATATTATAGAGTATATAGTGCACATAATAAATACATATGTACATGCGAGAAACTTCTTTATGGTTTTACACATAATCTCATACAGTGTTAAAACTAAGTGCAACATTCAGTTCCTAAAACCACAGTTGCTAAGACACCCAAAAAAATTAATTAGAATCAGGAAATATGTGGTCTATTCGTATTTTACAACTTTCGAAAAGTTAGTTTCTGCCTTTGGTGATAAAGCACGATGTCAGTCGAAAATTTTCCGTCGGTGCTGCGAATTTGAGCTTTCACTCACCACTCTGAGCAACGATCAAAACTTCAAACCTGTGCATCAAGTGACCAAAAAATATCGACATTTGACATATCACAAGAGTCAGTCATAGCTAGACATTTTAAAGACCTGAATCAAAGAGATCTGGTCATGATGAATTGAATGTGGGAAAGTTGATTTCCTGTTGGGCACCGCATCTTTTAAACTAAAGAGCAAGTGGTGACCCTCTAGCATTGGTGTCGAACATCTTTGAGCTAGTTCAACAGCTGTCTGAGTGTGTCTATACCTCCATAGAACAAATCTCGGGTAGATGAGCACACAAATCCTGAGGAATCATTCAACTTAATAGCTTTGATTTTTATGTTTTAAGCGTGTCAAACGTCTGAAAAAGCGATAAACTAATTACCAATTACAAACAACTTCGTTATTTTATAAGGTATTGCTGAAACTTAAGAATTGCATAGTACATACACATATCAAAATAAAACGTCGACAGACACGTCGGCTCAATATTCTATTCTTCACAAGTGCCATAAAATTACTTGCGAATAAAAATGTTTTGAAGTTTAAGATATATAAGAAGAAAAAACGTACATGTAGACATGTCGTAATTATGATTTGACATACCTTAGCCGAACCGCTAACAGTTTATTATTTTTCTTGCGAATTCCTTGCCTCCATATGATAACCTTACACACTATCCATAATCATCTTACAATTAGTCTCTACTATCATACAGATTTCTATGTACATTTACATATCAATTCTAAAAGCATGTGCACAAGTAAATAGCGACTACCGATTTATAGGCTGCTGTTCCATTAGTAAGAGAAATTTCACAGAATAATCTCCTGCATTCATTATTTCTGTATCGCACAGAATATTTTAATATGCCATTATCTACATATAGTTGCATAGTATTTCTCCTACTGTTCTTTATGTAAATGAATACCATATATGTCCGCCTGTCGTACCCTGTATCTATAAACCAGTATAGATTAATGTAAGATGAGCTATCGTTTTTCTTCGATGAAGTTTGCAAATATGCCTATCTGAATAATACACGTTAAAAGATTTGCGCATTCCAGCATTACGATTGGTTTTCAAGTAAGATATGTACATATGTATGTAGACAAACTCTTTACCAAACACAAAGTTTTATAGAATATATGACAAACTAATTTCAATTTCTGTTGCCTTATGACTTTCCAAACTAGTCATCTAATTTTTGTAATTACATAAATCTATATCGGTCAGTTAGAATACTAAGGAAATTGAACAATTAGGTAGTTAATTAATAATCATATAAGATGCTCTATTTATGTGAAGTATATAGATATGAGGGATGCTTTGTTTCTGCTCAGTCCCTCCAGTGGGGCATGGAATTTGTCAACAAATTTTGTTGGATATTTTAAGCTAATTTTTAACGATTGACAAATATATCTGAATATTATTAAACTATATAAGTTTAAAGTGATTCATGGCATTATAAATCATGAAATTGGACGAAGAGCGTTATTGAGCTGTATTTTTTACAATTTCAAACGTGGCTTAAAACGCAAAGAATGTTTCAAGGAAATCAGTCGAGTGTTTGGTGACAAGTCGTGTTCCTGACCCACCATGAAATGGTGGTACAATGAATTTCAACGTTGTCTACTTTCCTTAAATGACAGCTTCTAAGGTTCTGAACCAAAGACTACCATTACCGAAAAGGATATTGGTCTTACTAGGAACATCGTGTTACTGTAAGCAGTATTCAAGCAACTCTAAAGCGCGGTGTTCCAGTAAATAACACCATTTTGCATGAGCATTTAAATGTAGGTAGGCTATGTTGCCGTTGAATTCCATACAATTTGTTCAAACGGAGGACCGTGCGAAATGCCGCAGATCTGCACTAGATCACTTTGACAGTGGTTCGTCTCATCTGATGTGCATCATTACAGGTGATGAAACGTACTCATACTGATATGATGGAAAAAGCTACAATGTGTTTCTTAGGTCATCGAAAACTAGTCGGGTCTAACAAAGGTTATTCCAGAAAGAAAAAGAAAACAAAATAAAAGATGGTCGCCACATTTTTTGAATCACAGGAGATATTTCCACTAGCACTGCAGGATCGCTGCACTCTTAACGCCGAATGGCTAATTGTAAGTACCGTTTGTTTGCCTCAAGTGCTCTGAAATGTTCGTTG
The DNA here is from genome assembly GCA_038088585.1 of Chrysina gloriosa. Taxonomy (NCBI): domain Eukaryota; kingdom Metazoa; phylum Arthropoda; class Insecta; order Coleoptera; family Scarabaeidae; genus Chrysina; species Chrysina gloriosa. The sequence continues at coordinate 66,935,621 of CM076088.1, forward strand.
AATATGCCCAGGAGGTAGAACCAACGTGTATTTTAATAACATCGCTGTTCCAACGATTTAACATTTGAATGCCGAAAACATTAACACCCGCAATAGATAATTTCTTCATGTTTTCAGATGTTAAGGATAACATGCTCGGTTATCGGAGGCACTATTTTTTTAGATTGATTGAAGAATGCGAAATTGCATTGATTATAAAAGAAAATCCTTTGAAAAGTTATAAATATAATGCGTATTACGTTGCTAGACTCGACGGAAAGGCGACAGCCCACGTAATACCAGTTACTATTTCCAGCGTACTACATTAAAAGTATTTCTTGTTAATATTGAGCTAAGTGGATGGAAAACAGTGCGATACGGCAAATATTAATTAACGCGCTAAACAAATTTGTTATTGAAATTAGAAATACATACGTCAAGGAACAATATCTCTGGAGAAACATTTGAAACCTACACTAATTAGGAAAAAGTCTAAGAAAACGTTACAAGTCATTATCAAATACCTCCGCTGTAGTAGATATTTACAGAGAAATAATTAAGATGGCTTAAGTCTTGTCAGGAAACATGGTAATAGGATTACTTTGGAAGCTATTAGGTTGTTATAATGCACTAAAATTAACAAGAGAGCGCTAATACGATACAGTCTCATCTTAAAAACTACATATGCATGTATATGCGATACAACTTAACTATGTACATATATCCTGATTTTCCTCCTACCTTGTGTTTATTAAATACCATAGAGAATGGAAACAATATTCCGGGAGCAAAGAGAATAATAAACATCCTATTACAAGTTGGCATTTTTCTGTAACAATTAACTTATATGAGAAATATTAATGTTTTTATGCAAACTAATATAATCTAAACTAGTCAGCTAGGAATAACATTGCAATAATCAAACAATGATTAGGAAACCTACAAATTACCTGCTTTTTCGTCTCGCGTCCAAGTTTTCGCCAATTGTAAGTGGAATACAATTAAATTTCCACCCCAAATCTTTAGCAGAGCAGATTTCTTCATTATATAGAGCTTTCACATTCAGAATTTAAAAAAGAAATGCGTCATAATTGTGTCTATATGTGTAAAACCGCAGTATTATAGGTGTATGTATGTTAATGCAAGCCAATGTACAATTCAACAGAAATGAGAATGCCCGTTGCGCAATAGCATAGAGCGCCATCATTTTTTACGCTATTACGATAGAATATCTTCATTCGTGTTACAAATTTGATCCATTCTCCTGCCGCTTGCATCCACAGATGGGGTGAGTCGCTTCTATTGAGGTAAACATCTACATATGTTAAAACCCTTAGATCCTCTTCACCTTTTGAGACATTTATAAATCCTTCGATTAATCTGGATGGTTATCATTAAGTATAAATGCGTCTTCGCATCATTGTTTTATATTTACTTGGCGCAGATGCATTTATAAATACACTAACAGCTGCAGTATGAAGAATAATGGAAATATTCAGATTATTGCTGATTCCATGTTTAGAGCGAATCAACATGCGTTGCCTTTGAATCCTGACATGTATTTAGAAAAATCCATTATTCTATATACTTTATCATCATCTATAACCTGCAACAAATAGACCGTTATTCGTTAAATCTACAATTAATCACGTAAATCATTCAGGCTTGAAGGAAGTCAGACAAGTCTAACGTTCATTAAGTGTTTGTCTAACAATAAGATCTAACTTTCTCGATCTTTACTGGCAACACTGCATTCCATATCATTATCTCTTGATTGACAGTGTCTAATTTTTTTGCGTCGCACACTTGCTATTCCTCCGTTGCGAAATTTGCATTCATCTGTCTGTCTCTTTATTAATTTGGTGAATTTTATAATCTTTTGAAAACAGAGTTTCTTCACATTTGACATACGAGTCAATTGATTCATTTGAGAGCCCTTGGGATGGTATTGAAACTTCTTTCTTCAACTGCACCGAATCGTTTGGATACTAGCTTTAATTTCTAAGGTGTCTTTAAGATGTTCGACCGATTTAGTAGTACTTACTCCTTCTTTTTCTTTAACCATGTGGTACTTCGCACTGAACCTCGTTGGGTTATTGTGCCTCTTAGATAGCCCACTCCATAAGGTTGGTGTCCTGGATATGTGGATGTGTCCTGGAGCAGACCACATTGGTAATGAGAACTTTTTCTTACCTCTTCTGACTGCAGTAACTGAGATACGAAGTTCTTAGTTTTTTACCGCTCAGCCGTTGGTATTCACAGAGAACTCGTTGCGAAATGTCCTCTTTCTCACAACTGGTCCTGCAGATAGGATCTTCCACTATTCCTATGGGATTCGAAACATTCATGTCACCTGAAGGTGCTACGATGAAATGAGGAAGCCTGGTTCTCTCTCGTTGAAAATACTGGCCGTGCGTTTAACAGAAGAAATATGTAATAATAAAAGATTAAGCTGCTGACGTTGTCTGTTTGATATTCCGAAAGCACAATCAATAATTAAAGAAAGAAATTTTCGGGTAGCAAATGATTACGAAATACATTTTTCAGGAATATAGAACGAAAGCAACCAAGAAGTAACAATATATGCCTCTACTACCGTAACATCTAGAAAGGAAATGGAAGAATCCTAACAATAATATCAGACTTAAACTCCAAAATTGAGCCAATCTAGTAAAAAGAACACCATATAGAAGATACAATAAGACTGGATATGAACCGATAGAGTGGCTTGTGACCTTTTGTGTAAACAATAGACTTAGCAAAACTAGTACGAACTTTAAACACCACAAAAAACTTTTATAAACATGAAAATCTATAGGTGATGGTCATAAGAATTTGTTTATATCTTAAGATCGTATATATTTTCTAAATCAGCACACAATATATCGTGGTGTTGACTCAGGAAGCCAACATGATTTAAGAAGACTCCCATGTCTATGCTGACCGATTTTATGATTTTTATATTTTGTAGCATTAATTTTCTACAAACATCTACTTAAAAACTTTTTGACCAATAATTTTATTCATGGATTTCACTTTAGTTTTAATTAAGAAATGTCAACGAAAACATTTCTATCAGACTTTTTCTGCCTTTCGAGCGAAAAGGTTTCCTAAATTCGTGTTGAAATGACTTCCATTGCATTTTTAATAGGTGAAAATTGACGTCGTATGTAATTTACAACGAAATAACTAAATTCTAAAGCTAATATGAAGAATGTACTTTCTATATGAAAATTCATAACATAAATTTACTTAATTATAGGGCGTAAAAGGCTTAGCATCGTTTTCTGCGCATTGTAAGTTGCATTAAGTAAAAAGCAATTTCAGCAGTGTTTCTTCTATTATAAGGTTATGCGAGTAGTTAACATTAATGTATATTCCTTTATGTATAGGACTCGGCATCAAATTCTCTGCGTACTTTAACTAAAAAATGTGGAAACGTAGGTTCTTGTGACCATTAACAAAGATAACTAAACATTATCAGGAGCTTTCACATTTTTGAAAGGATAATTCTTCGTAGAGAAAAATAATCTGTCTTATCTTTAGACTGAACCCGACTATTCGTCTTTAGCCAGAATAAATAAATTTAAATCGTAGACGTTTGTTACAATGTAACTATGATATTAAACCGCCGATAATAATCTCATTACTTCTTTTAAATGCCACGGCCGCCATGTAAATAATGTACGTGGATAAAAGTTTTTGGGGGAAATCTCGACCCGCTCTATCTGTAAACGTGTACTCGATAAAAATCTTCATTAGGTGATTTATTGGCTATTTTCTACTCGCTAGAGAATAGAGTGTATCAAAGCATTATGAGAAATTAGATCGTTAAAGTTGTTTTGTTAAGATGTCACGGTGCGTACACTCGGAAAATACCGTACAAAATTGTCCATATAGAAGCGTGCGAGATAAATAACATTAAAGGACTCTAGGAATAGATCTTTATGGGCTTGAGGACGGAATATGTATATATACGAGGAATGTTTCCAATGAACAGCTCCAAAGCGTCTATTGGTGGTGTAACACTAACCATACATTTTACTTTTGATAATTGGCAAGACAGTGTGATTAGATGATAAATTAGATAAATGTGCTCAATAGTTCATTGACTCGATGTTTTATAAGTAGTCTATCGATTGAGCAGTTATATGAGAGCTGGCATTGTCGTGATAAAACAATTGTCTTTGATTTTTTCTTTAATTCACCGATGACTTCCGGTAAATAAATTGTCGTATGCCAATCAGTGGAGGACGTCAAGGAATATTTTATTTGGATTCCCGTCAATGTTTCCACGCGCCAATGTACTTAGTCGGCAATCTGTGCAAGTGTGTTTATGCAGAAATAGGTAAACTGGATGCGCAGAGTTATTTTATTCTTTTCCTTGGTAACTGGATCCTACTCGTCAAACTATATGAACATCTGTGCGATAAGGTTGTTTTCGCTGCATATGAATGCGTATATAGCCTTTACGAACTCGGTACTCAATAATCCTAGCGTGTCTACGTAGTTTTACTCGCAATTATTTTTGCCGCTACTTACTTTAAAAATATACAACGCCGTTCACTACCAATCAGTCGTTCGTCCAAAGCATCAGTTGAAATATTCCTCAATTTTAGCAAACAAAAACGTTTTCCTTATATTCCTTAATATTCGAAAACAAGTAATTATTGTAGGTCTTGTCTCGTTCTTTACCCAAACTGCCGATTTGTGGTTTTGTTTTGAACTTATATGGAGTGTATCTATTGATTATATTACAGCCGTACTAGTACCACCGACAAGTGCCCTTATCTATGCCAACATTAAGTCTATATCACAATATATTACAGTCATGAATTGTAGAAACTGATGGTACTTCATCAGTAGAGTTAGCGGTTGCCGTTTTCTATCCCCAACTACCAAACTACGTGCGCATTAGGTGTGATACAAGAAAGCAATAATTTAAGACCTAGTCTCTAACTCGAATTGTAGCGTTTAAGTCTGCGTCGGGTGATTGGCCCCAACATAAGATTTGTTACAATACTGTTTGGATGACCTCTTATTGTTAGTCCATTTAATTTATACTTAATACTGCACTCTTTGATTTCACACTTCATTGTTTTTATTTGGAGATCGCATGTGATGATAAAATTTGGGATGTACCTTGGGGCATCAGCGATCATTCGGGGCACTTTGGATTGGAATCTTTCAGTTTTTCTATGTTTGAGGTTGAAACAGATCTCTATAGGCATTATTATTGATTTGTAGAACAAAAGTTTGTTGGCGTTTGTCATTTGAGCTCTTTTACCTATAAGCCAATACAGATTTCTAAGTCTAATACCTAGTTAAAGCTGTGTTTCTTGCAAGTTAAGTGCCTGTAAGTATTTGAACAGTTCCTAAAAACAACGCGAACCGATTTTGATTTTACATTTCTTGAGCTATACTTCTATTTCGCTCACGAAATTTTGAACCATCTGTCATCATCCCTCCTGTTGTGATACCACCACACACCAGGTTTGCAGTATAATCAGCAAATGTTGCCATCATGTCACAATTACCCATTGGTACATATGTGTGTAGGATATAGAGTAGTAGCCCGATCACACTACCATGAGGAACGTCAGAACCAATTTTATACAGTGAACTTTGTTCATCATGATGTTTTACAAAAAAAAAAACATTCTAGAGGTATAGTTTTAAAAATGACAAAATGGCTGACGGAGAGTGTTTTTCTTATTTTCTTGAGAAAACCACTGTACCAGATCTTACGAGAATCCCTGGACAATACGGTGTATACCGAACTGGTAATTACATAGATATTACTTAACGCCTTTCAACACTTGCTAGGTATTGGTTAATCAACAATGTTTCAAACAGTTTTCATAAAAGTGGAAGTAAACTTATTGGTCTGTAGGATATTACATCTTTCAGCGGTTAACCCGGCTTTGGAACACATAATAACCGCCACCTTCCACTGCGAGGAGAAGTGACATGTTATTAATATGGTGTTAAATATGGTTGTCACCAGTCTTGGCTTGGTATGATACTCCCTTTTGTACTTTCGGAATGATGAGGTCGTATTCGAGGTATTTTTGGAGTCTTAGTTTGGTGTTAAGGAAATTATTGACATGACCAACGATGATTTTTTGTATCAGCGGTGCAAGGTGCGTTCAAAAATTCATTAATTTCGTTATCAATTTCGTCTGACGATTCACGGGGAAATTCCTGGAATACGGCGTTGAGGTAGCTTGCAAGCAAAATTGATCTCTCGTTACTATTTTTAGCCCATTTGACATTTTTAGTACGTATTGGAATGTTATAAGTGTGAGCATGATTCAGTTTCTTCATGTCTTTCTAGAGACTGTATTCGGTATTTTCTGCGGGAGAGTAATAAGACAATTTTGAATGGAGTTCTTTCTCTCACCACTGAGCAGTCGTTTCAGTTCTTGCGTAACTTTGTTGTTTTCCAGGCGTTTTAATTTACGCTGACTTTCACGAGTAATGATATGTAACTCGTCAGGTTTTATTGTCTTATTCGCTTCAAGGCTGGCTTTCCAGACAGATAGTCTTGGCTATATACTCAACTGCTTCGACTATCTTTTCCTTAGTTTCGAATGACACACGTAAGTCCAGGTTACTGCCAAGCAAAGTTGGAAAAAAGTACAAAACAGAATGTCTAACTCCAGAACTGAAATGCTCATTAACACGCATTCCATCCCTGAAATAGTGAGGGATACTTATTTTTAAGATATTGTACAATAGGTCAACGAATTTATTCAAAGGCCATCTAGGAGATACATTTATTAGGAGGATAAAAGTTTTTGGTGTGTTACAAGGAACAACTACAAAGTTGTGAAAACTGTTTCAATTTTTCTATATACATTTATTTTATTTTCAAATAAGTCAACTCTTACCCTTACTACACTGATCTTAAAAAATATCAAATACGTTCTTAGGCGACTAAGTTATCATCCTCAATGGAGAAATACAAAGAAAAGAATGTGGACTTTTGTTAACACTGCCCTTAGACAACATTTTCTGTTGAATAAATTACTTTCATACTTTAGCTGCGTTCCTTAGTATCTAAACATTATAAAAATATCTTTCATAAAATATGACAATATGACATGGATTGTTATGTGTCTATCACCCGACCCATTTGTCTAGCAACCGCTTGTCGAAACTGTCCAGTAACCCATAATTAGGCAGATACCGTGCCACCAATGCACTCTCATAGTGTAATACAATAAAAATACACATACCGGTAGTATAAAAATGTTCGTTATTTTATCGCATATATGTATGTTACAACCAGGACAAAGTCTACCGCATTAATGTGTTCCTGGTATAGCATCCCAAGGTAATTAAATTATTGATTTATTTTATATTTATTACTGATTTTTTCAGTCAACTTCGATATTTTTAATACGCAAAGTTCAGTTGCTGATGAATGATCGCATAAACGCTTACTGTCGTAAGATTCTGCTAGCGCCGATCAAGACAATTGATTTAATAGGGCTATTAAGTCTTCGCCGAGATCAATTTGCACTTGTAATATCGAAACCGTCTCGTCGCTGATTCCCAGCAAGGGAGCGATAAATAATTCGCCCGGAAAAATAATTTGTTTACATTAATCGTTAATAAATCACGGCTCGATGGACATGCATTGTGTGTAAACATTCATTACGCGGTATAATTTCACGGCTCTCCGCTTTCCTGCGCCTACTTTTCGTTCGCGTCGTTCTTCCTTTTCCGGCGCAGACCGCCCGAAGAAGTTTAATGTTAGCTTTGTTCGGCATCAAGGGTGGGCCAGGAGTTACGACGGATGAAACTACGGAATGAAGTCAACCCCCGCTGGATAAATTACTGTTATTTTAGTAATGGCCGGTTTTGTGTGATTACCGCCAGGACTTAATGACGCTCTGTCTCCGCTGATATCCATAACTTAAACACCGCGGCTCTTGTTGAATGTTTGACCGCTGACATATTGACGATTGGTCTCAATTACACTGAACAAATAATGACGATTCCGCGCTTGTTTAAAGAGATATAATTGAATTTGTGCAATAAGGTTGGTAAATAGTAAGTCGATTTACCTAGGTTGAAGTTACGTTACGTGTTTCATATTTACCTACTGTATCAAGAACTTAGGTATCAAAATGTATCTCGATGTTTGCACGGAACACATCACTGAAGCTAAACCAACACCTTCCATCATTAACTAGTTCAAACATCTACTAAAAGGAGAGTTATCCACACTATACGTATATATGTAATTAATAAGCGCCGAAGCAGTTAAAGAAATATTGACGGTCGAATTACGCCATCGCAAGAAAGTGGCAAAATTAACGTTTCTAGAATAGTGTTTGCATACATATATTTGACTGAATTAGAAGAACTATACAGCGTACCATATACATACATACTACCAGTACTGTACTAAAAGAATTATCAATAACTTGCCAGTAAATTAAAAAAGACAAAAGAAACTAAATTATTTTTCTCTTTCTCGATTATTTTCACAAATATCTCAAAATATCTACATATTGTTAACACGCTTACTATAAATTTCGAAGAAGTTTTCCTATAAGGATAAGTCTTGAATTATTTATCCGCAATACAGCTATAACAATAATATTTCTTTTCAAAATAATCCCCTTCAACGACGAATGAAAATAGTGATCTATTTTCGAGAGCCAAAATTTTAATAAAATAAAATGTAGAGGGCTCTCCATAAACGACCTAATAGTAAATTAGGTTCGTTATCAATATCTCGAGTGGTTGGAGACTGGTAGTTGAATAAAGGATCTCAAGCAATATCGAAACTACAGTCGGAAACTAGTAGTGAACCAAAGAGATGAAAGGCTACTAGAACGAATTACTCCCACCAAGGAAAGGACAATAGCACGAAAAGTTTCACTTCAATACAATTCTTGCGCAACAAACGCACAATATGACGAACTTTGCAACAGCAGTGACGCGTCAAAAGTGATATGCTATTGTTCAGAAACTGGAAACGCGCTTATTGTCAACACCAAAATGATGAACAAAATTGTTTAGTCCAATCAATCCGATTTCCTGCTCCATCATGCAGATGACAGAATCAAATTATGACGCAAGCAGAAGGAATTTTTCAGGTTCAGGTTTATAGCTGTGAAGTTATAGTCTACGGAACGATTTTCTGAAGTATTCTATGTATCATATCTGTGTTTTATGACTGTGATATAATGCCGTGTCTTGGTCCAGCCCTAGAATGGTCAATATATTCCTACCAACCATCGACCTGTTCGCCTTTCCGCAATATCCAATTACAAGAAAACGTAAAAACGGTCGCTTTAGAAAGTTACACGGCACAACTTGCTGAAGTTGTCATTTAATTTCATGTCACATAACTTACAGAACGCGTTGCAAATTATAGGAATTATAAACATAAAAGTGCATCATCCCTAACAGAATGATGTAATTCCTTTGATTTCTGCTTTCCGCTATACATATTTTACTTTAGCACTCCTTGTTGGTTTCTACTTGTTTATTCACATTATTTTCATATTCTAAGTAAATGCGCTTTGTTTCATTGGTCATTGTTAATACAAAGCCCGTTAACATTATAACAACCATTATAAAGCGAAGTAAGTGGGAAAGAGTAGCATCCTTCATCTTGTAGATAGGTTAACAGTGTGTCAAATGGAAAAGTTTATGTATGAAGCGTAAATGTGCAGATAGGTCGTAAGCAGCAAATAGGTACATCATAAGATAACTCCTAAAGCTATAAATATGAAAACAATTACCTATGTGTGGTACCATAAACAGTTTTCACATAATTAATTTGGATCCTATAGACTTCACAAACCACTTACATTAAATAAAAGCCATTCATCAACTCGTATAGTATCTATGGGTACTTATGAAGTACGTCGTTCGGATTAGTGACCTCCATGATTGCATGCACTTGACACATTATTTATATAAAATATTTTATAGTTGATGTTATCAAACCAATAAAAAGCATTTGCTTAGAGCAGACACCAGATGGAACATTTAGCGGTGAATAAGTAACGTGTAATCCATACAGCACCAAACGAATTAAATGCAAATTAGATACCATTAAGTTAATGTAATTTCTTATTATTACAAACAGATATTTTCGCAATGATAATAAAATTAACTTACCGTCTATACTGATGTCATCACCAGTGGAGTATTAAAAAAATAATTGGTATATACGAAATAAGTTATTGTACTACTCTTGCATTGAAATCACCGCAGCTCATTGTAATTGTATTAAACTGGAAAAGCAATCGCTGCTTTTAATTACTAGTGGTAAATTTTATTTTTCTTTGATGTGATACCTCGTAAAATAAGCAGCTTGTTGCATACTGACAACTTAGATTTCAGACCAATTAACCAGGTGATTTCGTTGTACTTCACACCTATTTACTTCCTCTTTTTCACTAGTTGTATGTGCTTTTAAAGTTCTTCACTGTATTTTTCGGGGAATATGGTTTTTTCCTGACTTCCATATACTCGTAATTATTTCATAGAATATAGGGAAATATGTACGTACATCAAATTTACTAGCTTCTTTTTTGGCAGTTCATCGAACTTGAATGTATATTATTATCTTGCAGAGAAAATACTTGAAATAGTTGTTCAACAAAGAGGTCTACCTTTCCTTGATCACTTTTTGCCCATATACCCAGTGGAGTAGCGCCCCTTCGTACTGAGAATGTTGTTGTTATTGATTTATATCTGCTTTTAGTCAGTTTCCAAATGTAGTTTTCACCTCTGATCAGGTTAGAAATGTAATTTTCAAGTTTTTCCTTATTTCTGATGGTTTAGAAATTTTACCTGTTACTTATTTGATTGTATCTCATTCTGCTTGCAGGGGTGCGAGCTTTTTACTAAAGAAATTTTGACATCTTTTGTGGCTCTTCAGCCAGGCTCATTTACTTTCACTCCTGCTTAGTTCATGCAATTTCCGTTCCTAATTAATGAGCACATAAATCTATACTTATTACATAGCAGCTTGACGTACAATTCTCGAACTAAATATAATCACCGTCGGGGCTTCTGTCCCGATAAAACTTGTACTTAAGTCACAAATTACCCATCACCTTATTACAATATTAGATAATTTACTGGACATAGGTACGCCAAAAATTCCAGGTTTACATAACATGTTTATATTTTAATCAAACTTACTTTTTATCAAGAAGTTAGCATTGTATCACTTTAATGATACTTGAGATGCTTACAATCAATTTTCCGATTGTTGAGCGAAATAATATTGCAGCTGTCAGCTAATAGCAGTTCGACTAGATTGATATAGAAACTCTCCGCACTGCTCATACCATATCTTTTAACAGTCTTTCACCCCCTTTCTCTTCTAAGCCTCTTGCTTTCATAATCTCATCTATTCGAACTAAATTACCTACAGCACACCGCAAGAAATAGTCCCAAATTACCACGGATATTCACCGCCATATTTCACTCTGAGTACTTTATTTACCAGTATTCGTTTATAGTCGATTGTAAATGCTAGTTTTTGTACCAGACACTTCAAGTTTTGGTCGTCAGTCCAAAATATTTTTCTTTAATCTCTAACAAATCAATCTCGATTGGAAGGGGTTTATTTTAGCTTGAAGAGGCAGCAATGATATCCGTGTGTTTCATTTTACAAATTCCTTTTCAAATACAAACAATTCATTATTAGATAGGTAGAGGAAGTTATTTTTGTAATCAAATACGCAACTAACATTGAGAAAATACTTTCTCTAGAAATGCCCAAAACTGTAATAACTTAAAATGGACTAATCTTAGGCATGCTGTTTTTATGCATATGTGCATCCGCTTCAAACTCCAGAGAAAAATAATTAAATAGAACAGATCCACGTAAGAGCACATATACTGTTCATACTTAATTACGAACAAACTGGAATAAAAACTAAATTATTTTGCTTGAATGGTTTCGAAGTAACTGATAATAATGAACGTACTCTATAATTAAGGTAAATTTTTAATCTGCGTCGGACAAGAAAAGTAGGCGAAAAAAACAAAGAAGAGAATGCGAATCACATTGTTCGAAGAAGAGAAAAAAGAATTCCCCGTCATTTGTGCGCTCTACCACTTCCATTTTTCGTATAAGACGCATGCGATGACAACGTGTGGGGTCAGCGTGAGACTTGCACGGGAAAACATAGAAGACCGACCCGTAAATATATGGACACCGTACGATTTAGTCGAACACTCAGAACGAGTGTTAGGTTTCATTGACGTTATGGGTTGGTAGACAGATGGCCGACTGTTTCTCTCTATGCTAATAAGCATTGTTCGGGTGTTTAAAAGGATTGTTTTCGACTTTTGAAATTAGTAACATTAAGACGGTGCTGACAGAAAAAGCCGACTGAACGTCATATATCATTACTCAGTTCTGTCGTGGTCCGTGGTCGTGTCAGAGTTGCTTGTACCTCAGGAAACAGGATAAATATAAATTCTTGATAATTAATTGCACGCAACACTTCAATCCTGTTGGTATTGTAAAGGCGCGCGGTTTTCCTGGTTTTATTTTATATATTCGTTCTTTTTACATTGAATCGGACTAATGACATTGTTTAAATAATCCACTTTTCGGTGTTCAGATAATCTTTGCCCGTTTTGTATAGTTCTTCCTTTATTGGTAACAAATCTGCTGCATAAATTTCGGAAATTGAGTGCTCCTATTGTTGTCGAAGTGTCACTTCACCATCCCAAAGTTGACAACTGTTGGATAAATCAGTAGATAGTTAAAATCTTCTATCAGTTTCTAGAAGTGTGTTTTTGGAAAGTTCGATAGATATCTGTAGGTTTCTACAGAGTTCTACTCGAATTTTAGGTGCAGGAAAACTTTATATATAAGATTATGGTATGAAAAGTACATTCTTACATAAAAGAGTTACAAACATTGTACATTATGGACGGGTATGTATGTATTTTTTAAAATGTGTAATCGGTGTAATCGGTAAAACTTTTGACGCATGCTCTTTTTTACGCACTCTGACTCATACATTTGTTTTATTTTATCAAGCAAAGGGAATACATCATCCAATGTACTCTCAGTCATATTAAATAACAATTGTTTCAAATGTTAGTAACACTAGCAACAATTTCGTCATCTGTTGGAGTTTCGTTGGTAACAACTTCTTCATCGAGGTTCATAAAATCGTCCATCAAAATCACATGGTTTGCATTGCACAATTCAACACACTTATTGAAGACTGTTGAATATTGGAGATGGTGTTTTGCTCGGTGATTATGTTTTGTTTCAGTTCTGATAATGGCATTTCATCTTCTTCATCATAGAACTTATGCTTTTCAAAACCTGCTTGTCTAAAACAATTTTGGATTGTTTTAGGAGTAACATCAATGTTCTATACTGTGGTTACAATATTAAGGCAATCAAGAAGATCAATTTTAGGAATGGAAAGATAGTTTTCAAAATTATCCAACATTTTCTCCGAGATTCTGCGTCTGTAATGCAACTTAAAATATCCTGTAATGCCTCTAATCGAGAGGCTGAAGTTTGGATGTCATGTTCGGTGGAAAGAATTCTAATTTTGTGGATTTAGTTTGTGACTCAATTGGGGATGTGCAGGACAGTTATCAATAATGAGCAAAACTTTCCTGTTGTGACGAAAAATACTTGTCTAATTCCAAAACTCATGTTTGGAAAAAATCGGCGGTCATCCATGCCTTTCTATTGCTCTTATAAGTGACAGACAAGTGCGTGACTCCTCGAAAACATCGTGGTTTAGCATTACGAAAATGTTTAATTTTTTCGGTACCAGTCATGTTTGTCGCCAGTCAACAGGTTACCCTTTCCTTGGTGAGTGTGCCTCCGTGACACTTCTCATTTTTAAATGCTAACTTTTTATCTGGTAAACATTTAAAAAAGGGACCAGTTTCGTCCGCATTGAATATATCATTATCATTATAGGAGACTAGAAGAGCTGGCAAGATGTTATGGATCCACGTATCACATTTTTCTTCATCTTCTGCCGCACTTTCACCACAAACCTTTTTTTTGTAGTATGCCGTACCTAAAATTAAATGTATTGAATATTATATCCGCAATGTGTGATAACAAACGTACGCCTAGTTCTTACCTCTTTTTAAATTTTTCAGGCCACCCTGAACTAGCTTTAAAATTTCTGATCTCCTAATTTTTCAGCAAAACTTAGTGCTGTTTGTTGCAATATCGGACCTAATACACACAAATTTTCCTTCCTAGCAGATTCAAACAACTTTATCGATGCTGTATTAACAGTCTTTCTAGCCCTATTTCGCTTGAGAGTAACTCGACACTTTATTTCTCCACCCAAATTTAATATAGCAGTCTTATTATTAATAATTGTAGACAATGTACTTTGCGGTATATCGTAATTGAGCAATAGTCTTTTTCTTAACTCCACTTTCCACTTTTTTTTAATTTCTACCTTTGTTTAGATCGCCAGACTTTTAAGTTTTCGCGGCGGAACTCCGAACTTTCTATTTGCACTTTCAGACACGACAGTCGTCGACTACTATGCCGTACTAAGCAAAACGAATACGAAACAAAACATTGGTAACTCACATGGCATTTCGGGGGTTCCCACTAAACTACGCAGGGAAACTTGATTTCGCTAGCGATCGTATGCCGAGGACAATGATGTCCTAAATATTCGAGTTATAGATATTCTTATGTTATTGGAGCGTGTTGGCAGATTCGAATTATAGAGGTTTTCGAATTAAGGAAATTCGAGTTAGAGAGATCAAAATACACGGCAATTGTAGATAAAGTGCTGGGAACAAGACTAAATTTCGACTTATGGAGGTTTGACTGTATATATCATTTTCCGCTGCACGAAGGAGCTTTTGTGATTACGTTCTGCCATCTATACCGACATACCACACGGGGCAGCATATAATAACTTGAAGTTTATTATCCCGACAGTATTAAATTACTAAAAGAGCATTATAAATTTCGATTCCTTTTTGTGTCCATAAATTATAAAGGAGGCAAACTGTTTTGCTTTTATTTTTAATTGTAACTTTTGGTTTCAGGTAATTATCTTCGAGAAAAGTACGATGGCGCGACAGATGTCCAGGTAAATCGCAGAGGCCGCCTTCAAGTCAAAGACATGCAAATCAGAGTTCCCACAGCAAGTGATCTGGTCTACTTGGACGAGTCGCCGGACTACTGCGTGCGGAATGAGAATGTCGGCATTCTGGGTACGTCGGGACGCGCCTGTAATCGAACGTCGCACGGCCTTGACGGCTGCAAACTGTTGTGTTGCGGTCGCGGGTACAACACAATAAAAACAACCGTGAAGGAACGCTGCCAGTGCACGTTCAAGTGGTGTTGCGAGGTGAAGTGCAAGACGTGCATAAAACCTGTGGACGTACACACGTGCAAATGACACGTCATAGCGCGGAATTTCGCCGTTCTCTTCTTCTTTCGTATCAGTAATATCTATCAGTATTAAATCATGTAATTTTGTGTTCGGTTGTGAAGACTGTTTTATGGACAGATAAGTTATATTTCGCCGTTTATTAGAGTTGCCAAATATGAAGTTCGAGCATTGAAATCTACCAAAGAATTAAAATACATAAATCCAAAAGCAGGCGATCCTTATGAAAAGGGTATATAAGTTTAAGAATTGTCGACCGCCTAAATGATCGGGATTATGCTTTATTTACTCATTTAGCACTTCAGCCATCCTTGCTATAAAATGGGTCAAAACCGTTATTTTCATATGACAATTTTCTTTTCGAACATGAAGAAAAATGCATTAAGTATTTTTGACAAATTTGGTAAATTATCGCTTTTGTAAAAGAAATACTATTCGAAGCTGGCAAAGTTTGTGTACCTATTAAGGAAAGATATCTAGACAAGTTTCAAATGATATTTCCAAAAACATACTGAGATAACTAAGTTATTATTGTCATTGGAGAAATAAAAGAGAGGACATTACCTATGAGGAAGAATGTAAGTGGGTTATCACAGTATGTATAATAAAGTTTCCAAATTGATATTATGTCTAAGTTTCATTAACATCATCTCACAGCATCTAGACACTACCTACACAATTGCCATCAATACCGGAATAGGTTCTTTGCTGCAGCATCTTGAACCGAATGATTATTCACTAAGGTATGATTGAAGACGCTAACATCGCTGGCAGCGAGACACGTGTCCCGAAATGAAACGGCAATTGTGTAGACAAGAATTTACCGGTCTGTGCTGGTGTCTAACTAGTAACATCGGAGTTCGTAAATCTCTAAGTTGTTGTACACACAAATTGCAAACGATCCGCCTATGCAATGAAAATCAAAATCACTGTACAAAAAGTCATAATTTATTGAAACAAATTAGTCGAACGATTAATATAGTGAAAATAATCGTCAAATCAAATTGCGGTACAGCTCCATTGAATAAAATCAAAATGGGAAGTAAATGATATGGTTACAGGTATTTTAGATGAAAATAGCGATCGTGTTTTCGAGAGCCAAAATTTAATAAAATATTATGTATGTAAGTATTATATTTTAGTATTTTAGATGCATTAGAAAGAAAATTTCAAAGAAATATTGTTATTATATATTAGACCATCATTTAAGCGATGGTTTGCTTCTTTCATGTTTAATGTTTTTAAAAGATTCTCATAAAATGGATAAACGCCAATAACGATTTCATGCTTCACTCTTAATCTAATATATTTGAAATGTCATAGTAACTACACTTTCTTAATATAAAGTTGCTAACTTATTTTAAGATATGAACTAACGGTCAGGAACTTTCGACGTGCCTACTTTTCAAAAATTTGAACAAAACGGTAATAAGGATTTGATATTCGATAAAGTGTTTACATTTTATTGTGATAAGGGCGTATACAAAATAAATTCAAAATGTAGCATTTCAGTTGAAACTAATTATTTGTATAGATATTAAAGTAAATTCCAGAAGAATAAGGATAAATATACAATTATAGCTATTGTATTGCATGCAGGTAGTACGTAGTACTAAAGCAAAGAAGAAAGCAATTAATTACACATGTACCTAATTGATTTCCTGTGCATTCACTAAAATTTCAGAAACACGAGTGCAACTGCTAATATCACTGAAGTTTAGATACAGACGAAGGTCGCAGGACAATCGATAAGTGATCATTACTTATTTATGGTAAAGGAAACCAACAGCAAGCAAAATGAATATTTCAATTGCTGATTTTATGATAGCTTTTAGGCATACGTTTTCACCTAAAACACAATTGATTTGTTCCAACACACCACAAAACCAGTTTGTAAATGATCGGATAGATGCGCAAAGCAAATTTGTAACGACGAGTTTGCTCTGCGCATGTATCCGACGATCCACAAACTGGTTCTGTGCTGTGTTGGAACGAATCAAATATTTTAAAATATGAGAATCATATATTACAAAATTAAATATGATACATTATTAATTTCATTTATATATAGGACGTTTATTATTATTAAATTTCCTTTATTTCAACTACCCAAGGAAATAAAAAGTTGTTGACTGGCCCTATTATTGGCAAAACTTTACATTTTTAAAATGACACATATTTACAAATTCCATTTCAAAATATTATATGACTAACTCAGCATCACACAATTATTAATTAATCCGGGACACATGTTCCATTGACGGCGAGGTCATCATCTTCAAACTGTATTTTACACAATTTCCAACTTCACTGAGATGAAATAATTATTCTCCAATCTTCGTCCGTACTGATGATTTTTAAACCAACAATCCAACAGTTCTGCAAGCTAACAAATAACGCCCGAATACAAGTACTGCATGTCTTTATAAATGTTAGTGAATTTGTTTGAATATTCCCAGTATGAAGGACGGAGCTAAGTCTGCATTAGCGAAATAGAAAGAAGAAAGAAATTGTGTTGCATTCGTTAGAAACGTTAGAAGGGACAGACCTGTCCCAGGGTAATTAATAATTATGTGTCGTGCAGTGACCTAAACAATTTTACCTGTAGTACAAAATCAATTCTGAAGCATGATAAAGTACGCTACAACTATATATTATTCTTGAACAAGAGCTCTCTAATAATACTTACCTAATTAACCTTAATGTGTGTAAGCTGCTTTTTCCTTACATTGCATCACATTTTTACATAGATACACACCTGCGAGTAATTGTTAGGTATTTATAAAGAAAAATATAAATGGCTTTATGTTATAATCAGAGTGAGGCGGTTTGTACGGGCTATCATAGCGGCGCATTGTACTATATGCTCAATTACAAACAACAAATTCATTTTACAGAATGATTCAAAAATTAGTATCTGCAAAATCGCAAAATAAATATTTAGTTAATTCAAAAGGTCAAAAAATGAATGAATTTGCTCTGGATATCACCAGCTAATCCATGCTGAATAGTGAATTCACATGCGTTCATATAGAATACGCCAGTGTTCTAGTAGTTAGCCATCAAATTAGGAACTTCTTTAAAAAAGGCATTTATTGCACCTTGAGCATTTATATTTCGCGATGTGACTGATACCTATCTTTTGAATTAAGTCAATAACTCTAGGAGTTCAATAAAAACCACAAATTCATTCTACAGACTGACTTAAGAATACATATTTACGAAGTCGAAAATATAGTTAATTCAGAGGTTCTAGTAATTACGTAGAGAATAAGCATAAATTTTCTCTTAACGAACGTAATTTGTACTTCATTATTTATCATTTAGTAAGTAGGTATTTATTACCACTCCATTTCCGACACTTTCGTAGCATGTAAAATTGCTAACTATTATATTCATCGACAAAAGTTTCTAAGTCGATGGCCACCTACTGTAGATGTGACACGCCGTAAGGAGTACCAAGTTCTGGTTATAATCTTTTCCTAAAATAAGGACATTCACGGACAGTTTTGTAAAGCGAAAATTTGGTAAGAGAACACGATTGTATGTCTTAAAGAAGGAAGCAGTTATATTTTATTTTAAGCAAATAATAATACTAGACTGTTGATAAATTTGGGAAAGTGTGTCCACGGTTGTCGTCTGAAATAATAAATAATTCCTCCCATCATAAGCACCTGCAGTTGTATCGTATTTGCATAGAAAGTCAATCATAGCCCCTAATTCATATATACCTATATGCCTTGAACTATCGGTAGTTCACAATATAGCACTGTAAAAGCCATTTAGATTGAACTCAGTATTAATAAGGTTTGATAAAAGAGTGGATGAAGTGTTAACATTCAATAGTGTAAACCGGTCTTTGTCTCCACTTACGTGCAAGTCGCGACATTAAAATTCGAAGAAGTAAAGGCGTCAGTCCGGTTTACACTACTTAATGATAACACGTCACCCACTCTTTTATCAAACCTTACTTATTAAAATAGGAAACTATAAAGAATGTAAAGACTACACTTGAGCCTTCATACTTCGTACATAGGTATCTGTGATTTGCACCCATAATGTTATAACTTAAGGTCATATAGTGATCATCATTTACGTACGCATTGACAAAACAAAAACTATTTAAAATTCATACATACTCATATCTGGCAACTTAATAAATAACGCGTGTGTAATAGAATTGAAAGATTAAATAAGTAAATTAAATATATGTAAGTGTAAATATATGTAACACATTTAAACATTGTAGCGACTTAGCACTTTCATGTACGTATCTACCATACATTTACAAATTAACTTTCGATGTAACAATGTTTCTTAAACAACGACCTTCTCTATACTTCGTCTGAAAAATATACTAATAAATGTATCCTCTTTGATGCAAAAAATTTCATAAATGTTTCTCAATGATAATCTTAAAAATTTCCCTTATTGAATCTCTATGCAGAATACTAAGTAATTAATAATATCCAGAATTAAATAATCATTGATCTCTGTGTAGTTTATTACGTGTGTGACTTTTCTACAGTACTTAATTCGTATTTAAATGTAAGCAATTGGCGTTTACAGATCTGTAACAATGTGTCTACTTTCGTATTTCGAAATTATATATCAATGGGTATTTTATCAAAATAAATGTATACTTATTTAAATCGATGGATGTACTATAGCTTATTTTCTATGACAAGATATCTTGACTATGATTATTCTTGTGTATTTTAACGATTTGTACATAGATCGCCTACATTTACAAGTAAGTTGCAAAAAAATTTGTATCTATATATTTTATTTATAAATCTGTATATTTGTGTTGTATTACGTAACTATCTACTATTTATAATTATAATAGTTTGTTATAGACTTTATAATAAAAAACGCTATAACTAATTGTATTCATTTGTCACAACAAAAACAATCTCTATTTGATCTTGCTGCGCTGCATTCATAACTGGACTTAAATTTTCAGCCTGTCAAGGCAAGAAATTTTTGCACCCTATTGCCTAACGCACTCAAATAACAAGTTGAAGGAAAGACATATAGCAAATGTACTGTATAATTCTGAGACATTCGGCGCGTCAAGGCAAATTGCCTTCTTTGCCTAATGTAAAATCCGGTTCTGCCTTCCCATACCAGAAAAACAAATAATATAATAACAACACCATCATTAAAAGCATTAGCACTTACGAAGGGATACTATTTGTCATGAAAGTAAGTATATGGCTCTCTAATTGCCTTCAATGAAATGAGTAATTTGATGTCGAATTGTTGTCATAAACACAGAAAGAAGAATACTTTAATTTATTGCATCCTTGCCGTATATCAAACATGAGCAAGGGTATATAATTTAATGAATAGCATCATCTGCGGTTTCGCCTACACAAAATACTAGAAGAGTAGTACATTGTGTTTAAGTATTTAAAGCAGGCATGGGCAACCTTTTTTGTAGAAGTTTTATGCTGTGAGTAATCTTGAAAAATATACATTTTTGTAGTATCCTTATGATTAATTATGAATTAAGTTTAGACGGGCCGTGCTAATATGCAACGAAAGAATTCAGTAGCGGGCCGGACAAACCTTACTCGAGGGCCGGAGGTTACCCATACCTAATTTAAAGCCTCATTTTGTACATTCGACATTTTGCCAATCCAACGTACTATGAACACTGCCTCATGACATATATGTATGTATATGTTTCATCAGAATTTACAACTACAAAATTCCTGTATTACTGGACACCCGTATAAGTCTGTGTACGAAAAAAATAAAAATATACTTGGGGCAGAATTACATTTCAAGTTGTATATAAAAAGTCCAACTACTTATGGAAATAAAGCGTTTTAACCGCTCTAAATATGAATGGTTGTGTTCCTGATTTCGTATCTTCTCTCATAATAGTGAAGCCATTTAGCTAGGCTACTATATATTACGTTTATATGTGAATAATAATTAATAATAATAATAATAATAAGCATACAGCATAGAACATGTACCTAAGTATAATGAATTTAACAGATTCTTCCATCAGTTCCTTTTAGTAATACACGCAATCTACCTTCTAAAACTATTTCTAACAAAATTAAAGAAAACCTACAAACTATGTACTTGTTTGCCTTCACGAAGGTTATAGTTTTGGATGTGAAGGCTGTCATCATGTTTTGCAGAACCAGATGGTTTGTTGATACGGTAAGGAAAGAACTCGGGGACGATATTGTAGACATCCTGTTGTACTTGGCGAAAACCTTTGTAGTAATTCTGATTCTAGATGTTTGCAAAACTACAGCATTAATGTCGGCCATATTGCCCAATCACTCTAAACGACAACGATATTTGGATGCATGGGCGAGCTAATATAAAGAAACACACCTTCCATCAGTTATGAGAAAACAACAGAAACGAAGACATTGCAGACGAGGTTGTTGGAAATGAATGTAACATTCAAGATGTACTTATATAGAATGGTACAGACACATTACTAACATCACACAGATGAGCTACAGTAGAATTTCCAAAATTACCAGAATACTTCCCACAGCACTAAGACCTGCAGAACCACCGTCGAAATGATGACAAGAAAACTGGTCGTGGATTTTTCAAGAAAACCAATTGTACCGATTGAAGAAGAAGAAGGTGATAAGACGGAGCTACAAATTATTACTACTTGAACTTCGATACATCCGCCAATGACGACTTTTGTCATAAATATGATTTTTTAAATGATTGTGCTGAGGCTACATTACTTTCCTCAGTCCTCACATCAATATTTACTACCACTTGTCTGTCTCTTTTAGTTTTCGCTAGTTTCCCCGTGTCCTTTTCTAAGCTAAACGTATTTGCCGGTTTTTGTATGGATAATGGTACATACAATGCCGTTTCCACTGGAACAAATCTATAATCACAGATATGCTATACAGTTAGCCCATGCAGTGTATTTATGTAAAATTTTGAGGATACATGCTGCTTCACTTATTCGAATTTCAGGCGTCGCTTAATTTGTACGACAGTAACCGCAGTAGAGACAAGGAGTATACACTCTCTTTCAGATTAGATTGGATAACGTAGTATATTAATCGTGTCATGCTCTATCTCATTCCTATAGTAAAGCTTCTCATTTGTTATACCTCAGATAATCATATTTTAAGGTACAAGATCGACATTAGCCAATACTGTATAGATATCAGGGACGATTCTACCCTACTGATCAGGGATGGGCAAACGGTCGATCGCAGACATTTGAAATAATTTACTAGGTTAATTTCAAATCTTTTAATTTAAAATGTGTGCTAAAAATTTAGCAGACGATGAAACATAAATTTAAAAGTAAACACGTATCTATTCTACAACTGACATGGCTAATTCCCAAGCAATTAATCCAAAATATTTATGAATGAAGTACATTGCACAAAAATAGTAAATACAATGTATTTAATATATTATTATCAATAAAGACCTTAAATAAATTTTTATTTGTTTTTAATTTAACCCATTTTTCGAAGTCGATCGCGCATAAGTAAGAAAAATTAATGTGGATCATACCAGCTTTAAGTTTGCCCACCCCTGCTATAGATGAATCTACTAACAGAGCTCGGGCATTTTAGGATGGCACTAATTGAGATAAATTTTTCATGCAGGTTGGTGCATATATATAGAAACTTTTTAAATAATTGCCCTGATCAACTTTCCACAGTACTCATATCGATTTCAATCATGAACCAATAATAATAAGAACGTTTTGCAGTGCTGTGGGGTTTTTAGTGAAATATGATTATGCAACTTATTCTGCACAATCACCTATGGAATCCATATCCATATCACTATCATCGTACACATAACCAATGTTTGTGAAATGTGAATATGGTACATAGAAGAGGACTTATTTCTTCATCTGAAGTGCTATTAAAATAATTGGAAACTAGGGAGTGAATAACATTATCTATGATACTCAATAATGCCGATTATTTTCATCGGAATTACTATCTAATTCTTGGGTTTCTTCCTGAAATATCGCCCTCGTCACACAGTAAATTTTCCTTCCATCCTTCCTACGGTGCCTGTTCTTACACATATCTTTCGATCATTGTCACACTCTACCATAATAAATTTCACTATGGTGATTTTAAAAATTAAAAACTGACTAATTCTCTTTGCTCTCAAACAACAGAATGAGATAACTCTCATTCTGTACAAATATCCAAGTTTCAACACATTTGTAGCTACCTCATATCAAATAAAACTTTGTCAGGCCATTGCGTTTTATTAAATGCAGGCTAATTTCATTAAAATATTTAGAGTTGTTGCCCTAGGTCCGTTGCACTTTATTTGATGGATGCTAATTACACCAAAATAGTGAGCTAATTTAACACGTGTAGGTTTTAAATAAGTTATTTTACACATTTAAAATATATTTAAGAAAAAGTTGTAGCTCACGATGGAAACTAGATAAATAAATAACACGGTAACTTTTAACATTTTAATATAACTTATAATGATAATACTTATAATATAATTTATAAATTTTCTACATATATATATACGAGAGCGATTCGTAAAGTAAGTTCCATTTCAGTCTAGTGAACAAAGCGGTGAAGATATCGGCGCAATTGTAGCGCTGAGATGTAGTCGGGTTCAATGTGAGTCTGGCAGTGCTAGGTAGAGCATCGTTCGGACATTTCTTCGTGCTGTTTTGGTCGTTTAAAATGGTTGCTGCAATTGAAAATCCCGCCGACCGTGAACTGCGGGCTGTTATCCGATTTCTGTGTGCAAGGAAGATGAAGGGTGCTGAGATCCATCATGGACGTTGTTGTGTTGATGGTGGAAATGTCATGAGTTATAGTGTAGTTAGAAGATGGTGCCGTATGTTACGAGAAGGATGAACTAATGTGACGAAGAAGAACGGAATGGAAGACCAACTATTGTGACGGACGAACTTTTGGGTAATGCCGAAGAAAAAATTCGTGAAAATCGCCGATTAGCAATCACAAAACACGTAACGGTTTGAGATAGATAGAACAAGGATATTGTTGCAGCATGGCTTAATTCACAGGCGGCGGAGTTCTATGAAGAGAGCATTAAAGAATCAATTCATCGCTATAAGAAATGTCTCGATCTTAATGGCAGCTATGTAAAGGAAAGTAGTAGCTGTAAGATGTATATAATAAAAACCTCTTGCTGTATTGGCGTTTTTAAGTAGCTAAACGGAACTTGCTTTACGAATCGCCCTAGTTCTAAGGGCCAATGGGATTGTCGATTTCTAAGCCAACAGATGGAGAATTGAAGGTATTGTTGCCAACAAAAACTCTTCATTTGCCCATTATTGCCTCAGTAATTCAATCCCAAACACTCATTTTAATAGGTTGAGTGCACTTTTCTGACAAATTCGTCTCGATATGAAGACCAACGTGGAGGTCGAACCCAAGACTCTCGAGTTTGTAATACGCAACTCTAAAGAGGTAAAAAGAAATTAACGACGTCCAGGTGTTACCGCAAAACCGCACTCCATTAACTACTTTCTTCCTCTTATGGCGTTTATCTCTTATCCTAAACATCCCAATGTCTTAAAGTACAGAAACCTATCTCAGTCATTCTTATACCGTTCTTGTTTCAGTTCAAGAAATTGTATACCTTCAAATTATTTTATCCTAGATAAAGTTTCTCTTAAGCCATAATTACATTAGGTGCGAATTCCTACAAATTATTCTTCGCTTCGTTTTTCAAGTTGCACAATTCAATGTAGTATTCTAAAAAGTCTTTTTCTTTTTATTTTTAACACCTAGTGTTTAACCGCTATACCTAGTCGAATCTAAAACTAACCACTAACTTATTCTTTAACCGTAATTACTATCTTAAAACTAAAACCAATCTAAGTTATGTCCAATGACAAATTCTTATTCCTAATCGGTTGAACCATTCTTTTGCGCTCATGTAATGCGCTTTTCTAACTCGCTCACCAACCCTTCTAGAAAGTGTAGCAAAGCAAAAGTCGAAGGCGAGTGTTAAACATTTCTAAACATGGATGTTGCAGAACAATTTTATGTAGCCGGAAACTGTAACCGCGCACGGATTCGCCTTTATTGTAACGATAGCCTTATTATTTATTATTAACGCTCAACAGGCCTTGCAGACCTTGGGCACATAGTTAACTAACACAGTTTTACAACTATTAAAACTAAACATAGCTCTAGCCTAACTTAACAAAATAGTTATAACTTTTCTAACACCTCTTCTACTATTCTTCCATCCTTTGCTTTTTCTCTCCAGTCTCCAACGCTGATCTTCTGCATATCTTCCTCGACGCTGTTGAACCATCTCTTGCGAGGCCTGCCCTTCTTTTTTTCTCAATTGGTTTTCTGCTTAAAACCATTTTAGGTATTTTATCTTTATCCAGTCTTTGGACATTGCCTAGCCATCTTATGCGTTGTGCTCTAGCTACTGTTGTTATCTTAGATTCATTGTATATATTCCTCACCTCTTCGTTTGTCCTTCGTCGCCATCCGTCCTTCGTGTTTATTCCTCCGTATGTTGCTCTGAGAATTTTTCTCTCCCATCTTTCTAGCTTTCCCTCATCCTCCTTCTTTAGAACCCACGTCTCGCACGCATACGTTGGCCTAATGACCGTTTTGCATATTTTCTCCTTAGTTTTTCTTGATACAAATTTTGATTTCATTAGTTATCTTAACATCCCGAATTTCATACTTCCCTTTGTAATCCGAGCCTCTATCTCCGATGCTTCCTGACCGTTTTCCTTAATCCTCACACCTAAGTAAATAAATTCTTCCACTCTTTCGAAGGTGAGACATTTTTTCTGTTTGCACTATTAATTGTGTGTCTATATCATTCTGTGTGTCCCCCATCATCATGTATTTTGTTTTACTTTGGTTAATCTTCAGCTCATAACTCTTTGATACATTTACTATTTTTCTTATGGTTCTTTGTAGTTTTCTTTTTGTTTTTGCTACTATAGCTAGATCGTCTGCAAATGCTATATATACATTGGTGATCATTTTTCATTATTGCTTCATTCATCTTAATCCCACTTTTTCTCCTCCACATCCTCCAGAACTAGATTAAATATTGTTGTTAACATTGGATCTCCTTGTCTCAGTTCCTGCTCTACTGTGAATTCGCTAGGCCTTTCCCCTTTCCATAGAATTTAATTTGTTGTTGACTAAACTTATCAGTTTACTAGGTACCCTCGGCTCCTCCAAAGCCCAATACATTTGCTTCCTCCGGATCCGGTCGTACGCCTGCTTATAGCCTACGAAGAGCGCATATAACGCAGTTTCATATTCGTAACAGATTGCTTGTATTTCCTTAAGGGCAAAAATTTGATCCATTACTGATCTATTTCTCCTAAATCCTGCTTAGTACTCTCCTACAGTATTTTCCATAATTTCGTTGAATCTTGAGCGCAAAATCTGTGCCAATGTTTTATAAGTTGTTTCCAGCAATGCGAATAGCCTTATGGTATGTAAAGAAATATTTTTAAATACAGCAAACACAATCGTTGTGAATGAACACAACTAGATAGGGAAGGCAGTGGGTCTATCGACAAGATACTGACGGCTTAGCAAACATTCCCATATCACAGGAATAGCGGAATATTCTATCTACAAGGACTGTTGCGCAGAAAAGGAAATCCCTCATGTCCCCTATGAATATCAGTGTCTGAGCAATGTTAGATGGCTCCTGTAGGCAGAAGAGGTAAAAACAATTATCAAAGTGGTAGATTACATCAAGAACACCGACCCTAGGAGCATAATAATAAGCCGTGAATATATTTTAAGTTTGAAGTTATTTAATAAATGTTTTTAAAATGCATCTCTGTTTCATACAGGTGGTAATCTTTGTGTTTATATACATACGTATATGTGTACAACAGTATAACAGGCCTTAAAAGGGTTGTTCGCAGCCACCCAGCCGTATATTTACATATACTGTACCGGTCTTGGGTCGCCCAGTGGCATTTCTTTTTTTACCGCTTTCCCCTCCTTTAGAAATACGTAAAAATGCTGTTTTTAATAATAAATAATAAGTTACATAGTCATGTTTTATCTACAAACACCATTGCACTGAAAAACGTTGCGCTTAAATGGAAGTAAGTATTTATGTCAGCACGATGAAAAGTATAAAGTCCATAATGTCTCTTAGAACTTCGTGCCTCTGATAGGGCCGGTGTGGATTTCCTTGCGCCCTTTGGTCCTCTGGTGAAGGCTGCTTCGTTCACGGAGCCTGGGGAGAGATGAAGTGCGTTAGCGAAGGGCTAACGGGGGAAGAGACTGTTTCACCTGTAATAAATACGAAAATTAAAAGGCTCAAAATAAATATTTGACGATCCTTTTATGGGAACTGCGGAAATACCTCACTCCATTGATATCTGCTGGCCGACGGATCTTCTTTTTCGGCGAAGGGGTCGATCTTGGGGACGACTATTTGGACGCAGTAGTTTTCGCTATCGTGGGTCCCTTCCCACGAGGACTTCAGGAGTTTCGTCAGAAATTCACGTAGGTGGAATTAAACATTTTCGATGAATCTGAACGTTCTTACCAAGAAGGGGCCATCAACGATGATTACATGATGTAAGGATACAGTGAAATTTTTATCGATTTTGCTGATCCTACACTACTTTCCACAGTTCTCACATCAATATTTACTTCCCTTTTCTATCTGAAAATACTTTATTTAAACTTACGCTGAACATTCCAAATATGAAACAGTATTTTACCTTTGCTAGTTTTTCTCAAGGCTAAACGTGTTTGTCGAATTCTATTCCGTTATATACTTAAACTAACCGCAAAATTGCAGATCTGTAGTAGTAATATTGATACATCATAGCTCTTACCTGTTGTGTACGATTAATTGCATAATCATATTTTATTAACCACACCACAGCCCTACAAAGCGTTAAATTTAAATACATTATGATCAAATGCAATCGTCACGAAATTTTGTCGCAACACTGAATTATTGGCAAGTCTAAAATTGAACAAAAATTCAGTGCCGTGCCAACGGGAAATTACTTTCTCAATATCACACATTTACGAAGGCAGTTCGCAAATGAGAATGTACAAATTGCAATTATCTTTAAATTTGATCACGTACTGATATTAAATAGCATAAGACGACGATTTTTTTGGGAGTGTAGTGTTTTGGGTAGAAATAAACAACACAAAATATCGAATTTATTTAGGAGCCAAAAGTAATAACAAAACCATTCAAATAAAATTTTGTTCGCACTACTACTATATAACTACAATTATTTTGGATGCAAATGTTACATCTTCATTTCACATTATAGAATACATACTTCTAACTTCTTCAGTGACTGCAAATTGTAATTCTTCCAATGTGTGTATGTGGTTCAAGAATATTTTATTTTTAAGTATCCGAATAGAAAGAAGCCAACTGGTGTCAGATCTGGTCAAAGAGCTGGCAAACAATTACTAACTACACTAATTACTCTAATTTTTCTAAGAACCATAACTCGTGTGTGCAGTTGCCCTGTTTTGTTCAAAGTAGCCTCTTTGCAATTCGCCATCATGCAATTGATCAATAAATGGTTGCAATACCAAATTGTAATAGTTTTGTCCATTAATATTATCATTAAACAAGATTGCACCAGCCATTATTAATGGTTGTATTAAACCACTGCCAATATTGAATTGTATTGTATTGAATCATGAGGTTGTAATTGGACAACGGAGGCTCTATATGGATGCATATGCAATTTCTTCTTTAGGATCGTTTAAGAACTTCCATAAAAGAGGCCTAATGAATATTAAAAATTATATTATGCTGTATTACACCTACTAACCTGTTTGTAATGATAATTGACGTATAACTTTTTGTGCTTTGGAGTAAATTTTGTTGAACATCTTCAACTACTTCCTCTGTTAAAGTGCCTCTCTGCATGTGTGTTTTGCTTTATTTACATTGCCGGTACTCAAAAATCGGTTAAAAACCCTGTTTAGATGTAAAAATATGTTTTAGTTCACATCCATTTCGGAATATATTTTCTTAAATTGTTCGTAACTATTCTGACGTAAATACTCCCAATTGACTGCATCATCTTCCTGTCCGGAAGTAAGTCAGTGAAATGCAAATACCGTGTTCTTGTAAGAATGCCATGGCCTATATATCAAAAAAATATTTATAATTCAGAAATATATCCTACAAACCACAACCGGATCTCTCAACGAATTAGCTTTGAAAAGTGCTTATTTCTTTCTTCAAATAAAACAGGTAAAAACATCGGTGTTGAATATATCAAGAGGCGATACGAGCAAAGACAAGAAAATAACAAAATAACAAAATAACAACGATAACAACAACAAACGGCACTATATAGATAATGAAGATAGATACACTTTTGCGATTGTTTGTTAGTTCCCGCCGAAATTTAAATCGTGATAGTTCCACTTGATCACCCGGTAGAAGTAAATACTGGTAGAAGAACTGTAGAAAATAGTATTGGATCAGGACAATAATTTAAAATCTTTCTATAGTACATATATAAACAATGTTTTAAACAAAATACTTCGGAACTAGTTTCGACAGCAATCCATTTTCAGCTGACAGATATTTAAATGGAGTATTGGAAGCTTTTTTCAGGACAATTGTTTAAAATCTCTCTATAGTATGATGTGAAAACAATTTAAATAAAATATTAAAAGTTGTCGCCGTTCTTCCTGGCTCATTTAGCCCTACATAATTTGATGAACCCATATACAGCGTGTCCCAGAATTGCTGGGACATAGAGCTACCGCGTATTGTAGAGGTCAAAATAAGTCGAATATATATACCATAATGTATATATATATATACCAAAATGTATCGCTTGTCCGTGAGAAGAATTCAAAGTTTTCTTTAAAAATCACGTTTTTGTACGCTGTTCAGAAATACGCAAAACAATTTTAATGAAATTTAGGAAATGTAATGTAATATAATGAGGTGGGTTCTGGCCCAAAATGGCCCTTTGCACTGCGACCGTCGCTAATCTATTGTGCTTCCCCTTGTCTCTATTTATTTAATACGTCCAGGAACAGGATCAGCTCCTTCAATGGGAGTGTTAGTAGGTCCTCTTCACTCAACGTATATGCATGTAGTATCCTGTATCTCCTGTGGCCCAGTGCCCCACAATTAGAAATCAAGTGTTCCATTGACTCCTCTTCTTCGGCGCAGAATCTGCAAGTGTCCGTGTTGGATAAGCCCATTCTATAAAGGTGCTTGTTGCAGGTATAGTGACCTGTAAGTGTCCCCGTCAGTGTCTTAAATTTAGGAAAAGTGCATTTTAGAGGATTACCCTACTTTCAGTTATCAAAGAAACCGAAAAGAAATTGTAGAAGGGTTAAAATCACCCTCACCCCTGATATATTTTTGAAATTCTTTCTTAGAGATGGTAATACGGTTCTTAGAGTTCTTTTAGCGGGAGGGCTTATTCATCATCTTCATTTTTTGACTCTTATAAAAACCCCGTATTTCGCATAGTTTCGAAGGAAAAAAATGATTTCTCAAATACTGATCATCTACATTCTTAGTACAAGTTTAATAAAATTATAATACAAAATTTACTTGGCGGTGGACACAAAGCCAAACTTTTATTACAACAGGTTCTTAATGTGACCTCCATCTTCATTAATGCAGAAGTTAATTCGGCGTAAAAAATTAAAATGCCCCCTTCTTAAAACGTTGTCGTTATCTCATAGTGCGTATTTTGAATTTTGAATCCCACAGTTGTTCGACATTATTAATTTGAACCTGGTGCACTTGTGCTTTTAACGCTCCCCAGATGAAAAAGTCGCAAGGATTTAAATCTGGAGACCGCGGAGGCCATTGAATGAGTGCTTCTTGTCCCCTACCAATCCATCTATCAACAAATATTTCATTCAGACATTCTCTACGGCACGTGCAAAATGAGGTGGTGTACCTCGTGCATGAAGAACATGTTCGACGCAAATTAAGGGGCAAGTCTTGCATTAATTCTGCCAAAGATCTTGAAGAAAACGAAGATAATTAGCGTCATTTAAACGATCAGGCAATCGGAACGGCCCAACCAAAAAATTGCCAATAATTCCGATCCAGGCATTAATTTTAAATTCTCGTTGATAATATCTACCTTTAATAGCATGTGGATTTTCATCTGCATAAATATGCTCATTGTGTAGGTTCGTCATGCCACGACGTGCAAAACAAGACTCATCAGTAAACAAGATATTAGTGTGAAATCCGTTGTCGACTACTCTACGCTCCCGAACAATTTGTGAAAAATTTAAACGTGAACCCCGATCAAATGGTAATAATTCTTGCACTGGTTGGATGTGGAATGGACGAATTAATTGATCGCTAAGGATTCGTCTTACAGTGCTTTTTAAAATCCCTGTCTCTCGTTGCACTGTTCTGGTACTGGTCCATACTGGTCTCAGGATTGTTAGTAATCCTGACTTGGATTCTTGCATTCAGCAATTTATACAGCGGTTTCCTGATCTAGAGTTTAATCGTCACAATTTTGTTTATCACAAACATAATATTGTTAGAAAATTTAAAGAAAAGAAATGCATTTGGTCCGGGAGACCAACAAACTTCCTGCGGAAACACTCCATGACATTCAACATCCTATGACAACCAGCCGGAAAAAATGAAGGGTTGATGCGTGTTTATATAACGAAGACCAACATTTTCAGCACATGTTTTAAGTAACAATTTTAAAGTAAATTTGAATTTTAACGTTAATAGTTGTATTTTGAATAATTTTAAAGCAAAGCTGTAATAAACAATGAATCTAGGGAATTTGTGTTCAATACATGCCAAGTGGTGGAAGTGTACGTTCGTTTGCCTACTCCACCATCTCAGTCACTTTTGAGCAAACTATATGTGAAAGCCCAGTAGATATTAATTATTTTCAAAGGCGCTGTATATCGGCTACGTAATTTTGATCTAAATTTCAGTTGGCCAGCATGCTAGGTTAGGTATATTTGGTTCAATTCTAGTTTCTAACGTTGGTGGAAGACGAAATGTCAGCTGATACTAATGACAGCAAATTTTCATGTATAACAGGGATAGATTTGTTGTAGAAGTGAGTAATGAGTTCGTTTTCTTATAGCAATATAATTAATACATCTTTAGTTGATACACTTACGTACTATTGGGATAGTATAAGTACATACTTGAACGATCTCGTAACACTATTGAACGAGAAACAAAGCAAAACTTTAGCATTTGCAATAGAAAATTTGCCATATTCGGTACATTTTAGCAATTTTCAGTGGAAATTACTGAAAGGATTTAGTGTAATACTACTCATTAATTTGCTTCTAATCTGTGTAGCTTGGAAGTTCTTTGGGAAAAACATCTGCGAGCGATTTATGAAACCAGGTTTGTTAAGCTGGTTGAGGGAATATACTCACGTAAAATTGATATATTTGAAATTCAGTATTCTTTCAGCTACATCAAAAGCAGTTGAAGAATTGAAAGCTAGCGTATCCAAACTTAAATTGCCTAAAGAGCACACCCCTAGAATCTAAAAAATCAAATGGCAGAAAAAATCAAAAACTTTTTTAAACGGAAAAGGTTGATACGAAATTCAAATTAGCAGGACCTGGTCATCGACTAGATGCATCATCGTCATCATTTGGAACTAGTAAAGCTAAAGGTAGTTATGTAGCACCGCAAAGAACAGAACCAACAATTGCTACAAGACAGGCAGCCGAAGCAGCTTTGGCTCGTTTAAGTAGTCAGAAGAAAGATACAGCTTTCAATACATCCCTTGCCGCTATACAGGCTCAAGTTAGAAGAGAATTAGAGGCTGAGAGGAAAACTCCTGGTACTGATAATATTCCAACTCATAGGGGACCTGTGGAAACAGAGTTGGAAGCTTCACCATTACTTGCAGTAAAAGGTATCATATTTATGCAACATTGCCAATTATTAACACATTTTCAAAGTTTCAAAATACTATCTATGAGCAATAAATGTCTGATTAAATAGTATTTGGATACAGCTATTTCATTTCAACTAATTATATTGATCTATAAAAAAATGATTTGATGATGTATATGTATGAATAAATTTAAATGTTTATTGTTTTAAATAATTTGTCCAGTGGCCATACAGACTTCATATACAAATAGTAAAAACTGCTGATAGCAATAAATTTCATAAATATTTCATAAAAATGTAATTTAGTAGTACAAATTGGTACAATTTAATTAGGATTTCTCTATGATAATGCCCTCTTTAAATATTACAATTCTCTTTCTATTTTCTCACCAATTTGCAATTAATTTTACTTACTTCACCTTAAAAGAAGGATTATGCAAAAAATAATTTTTTACATACTAATCTTCGGTATTAATAAATTATTAAATAACTATTGAATCCCTTTACATTTCATACATCAAAGTACCAGGTACTGTATACGATTTCCTTCTATATTTTCTTTGAATATTTTTCCGTGTATTTCAAAGATTTAAAATGTTCAACACTAATATTGAGATTTTGACAATTTTGTGTCATTGAGAATTTGGACCAAATGTTAGTGATGCACCAGAATATATCAGATAGAAAGCCAGAATGTTATACTGAATCGTACTGCACAAAACAAAAAGCTCAGAAATGAACAAACTGACCTTAAAAGCATTTTTTTGTGGAAAGCTTTCGATTGTGAATGAATCAGACTTCAATTTAATCTGATTTTGATATTCCTAAGTTGTAATTATCTGATTTATAAGATACATTTGTAACACTCTTAACTTTGCCTAAGTTCAAAATTAAGCTTTACACTTACCATGATTACTCAAGAACAATAATTTTCCTTTTAAGAAACGAATAAGTACTTACGCATATTATGCTTGTGTATATGTAACTAAAACTACTATAAACGAAAAACATGTGGAAATTCATAAGCTATACATATTTTTGCTTAATTTTATTTTATCTCGTACATCCAGGAGTTTATTTTCGTTGTCCAATGATAAGTGAGGAGATCTTACCAAAGGAAGAATGGAGAGGTAAAATAAAGACTTTCTTGCTGGAACAGCTGGAGGAGGAAAGAGGCTTAACTGCTTGCCTTATGATACATTCCTGTAATTACAGTAGGACCAAAGTAAGTATAATAAGATAATCTTACTATATAAAAGATAGAGATTCACAATTTATTTATTAAAATAGAACCTAGATTATTCGGAACAATTGAGACCCGATCTCATTGGAATAATCAAAAAATTGAATTCTTTATCGGTAGATTACAGTTCTCCATTACAAAAAATGATTAAAAATATATGGAAGAACGATTCACTAATCTGTATTTACCCCATTCGTGGACTTTTTGCGTGTATGGAAGTGTACATACTGAAAGTTTGTTTAAAAACGCATAAGTAACTACCGTAAGTGGCGGGGTTTAATTCTGCAAAAATAACGAAAAATCAAATCTGGATAATCAAGTTTTCGGATATTCCAGGTTTTATTGTATATATATATTGTTTACTTTAGGTAACAGAGTGTATGGATGTATTATGCAGATACCTAGATAATATCATAGCCAATCCGGAAGAAGTAAAGTTCCATAAGATACGTTGTCAAAATGCATTGTTTAAGGATAAAGTGGAGCCGATTTTTGGCGCTATAGAACTGATCTATTCTGCGGGTTTCAGGCAACAAGAATTGGAGCACAATGGAACGAATGAACTATTTTGGGTATTTGATATTGCGAATGTAGATGGAATCCAAACATTGGAGGTAAGTCGTGTACTTGATTAAATTTTAATTAGTTTTACAATGACTATAGTTTCTCAATCAATCTTGATAATGCACATAGCTTAAAATAGTAATTTTAATTTCATTTATTTTACCTCTTATTTTATTTTCTTAATTATAGTATTTGGAATTGTACCAAATATGATGTGATTCTGTTCCGGTACACTACTCACTCATTATAGAAATTGAGTAGCTGTGTTTATTGTGAACATGGGTAATCATGGGATTGTCGAATACGTAGTGTCGTCGAATAATCTCTGTTACCGTTTACAAGAAATAAAATGCGATCCGCTTTAAATAACAATAATATGTCTATTATATCAGAATGAGGCTTATGTCTCAAAATAACGCAATATACAAGAATTTATTAAAGAACTAATTAAATTACATAAAAGAAAATTTTATATATGACAATTGAGAGGAAAACATTTTGTGTTCAAGTAAAGTACCATATCGATCAATAATACGGCCAAATTTCTTTTAATCATTCGATGAATCGTTTGTTTATTGTTACCTGTGCTTGTACATAAGGGTGTTTGCTAATTATAGAAATAAAATATATTAGAAATATTCATTACATTGTAGTGAAAAGTATTTGAGTTATCTTGGATATACTGCTTTCCTACAGACTGTGTGTTGATTATTACATTTGCACGAAATAATTACTACATTGTTTAATCATACTTATTGTAGGTGTATTTTTTTATAGTTTTTGCGTGATGCGTTAAAGTCCGAGGATCGTATAGAATTGGAAGTAGATAGAAATCTACAGGTATTATCACCAGCACAAGCTGCAAAAAGGATTGAACTACCTAACGATTTTTATGCTATAAACCCGGAAGAAATAAAGAAGGAGCAAATGCTCAGGTATATCTATTATTTAGACACTTTAAACAAAATAATTAAATGTTTTACGATTTAGAACTGAAGCTATGGAAAAACAAATGCAACTACGTACAAAGGCGATGCGGGAGAAAGATGAATTACGCGAGATTAGAAAATATAAATTTGCTTTGATAAGAATTAGGTTTCCAGATGGGATATATTTACAGGTATGCAATGTTTGCTATATAATTTCCTTCTTATATATTTAAATAATTAATTTTAAGGGTACATTTTCGGTGTATGAGAAATTTTCGGAAGTTATCGAATTCATTCAAGAAAACTTAGAGCACAATTGTCCGTTTACGTTATGTGCTCCAACTGGCCACAAGTATGAAGAATCAGATAATGAAAGCACTCTAATGCAATTAAGATTAGTACCTGCAACTATCCTCACGTTCCAATGGGAACCCTCCATTGCAGAAGAAATTACTTCTATTACGAACACGTACCTAAAGCCAGATGTAATGATGCTTATACAGTCACTGTAGTTCCTCTTATTCATGTATACACCAATATCAGTAATTCTATATTATACATTGCTTTTTCCTAAAATTTCTTTCGTATTTATTATACTAAATGTTTATTAAATATGATACCAATGACGAATATAATAATAAATTATTTATATGCTATTCTAAGAATAAATATGTGCACAGCATAAGTTATTTTATTTGAATAAAATCGAATCTGTTTATCTGTAATATACATAGTTCCAGATTTGATTTTCAGTAA
The DNA here is from genome assembly GCA_038088585.1 of Chrysina gloriosa. Lineage (NCBI taxonomy): Eukaryota > Metazoa > Arthropoda > Insecta > Coleoptera > Scarabaeidae > Chrysina > Chrysina gloriosa. The sequence goes on from CM076088.1 coordinate 66,972,364, forward strand.
CAATGTAAAGAATAATGAAATTGATTATTTGTGTAATTTTATTAGGATAAACATAAGAAGGAGAAAGTATTTATTGAATGTCAATAATCAATTAAAAAGTTATATGGCGAGTAAAACAATGGTTTTGCATTTTCCGAAAGAGGTGGATGACGTGTTAACTGATGATGCCACTTTTACGAATTATTTATTAATTATCATTTAATAACATTAGTAGTCACTATTCCATTAAATGCAATACGGATTTAGCGAATATTTGGAAGTAAAGTGGGTGATACTACGTAACGGTTTTATTGAAGGGGCCGATAACTCATTAAAGATTGAGAAATACTGGTCTACATGAACGAATACGTTAAAATGGACCTTCTAGGTACAAATAGTACTTCATTATCAACAAAAAGTAATAGTCGTTAAAGATGATCTTTGTTTCTTCGTACAAAGACACAAGTACAAAAATTTACATGTTTGGAACAATTCCTAATTGTTTCTACCGTAACTTTTTGCCATACATACTTTATAACAATTTATTCCATCTACATTTATTTTATGTCGGTACTTCCCGGTTGTTGTGTTGGTGCGAGGGGCGCCTTTTATGTTATTACAAACAGCCACTTACAATTAGTGGTGTTCTTGAGAAGTCATTATTTTTCTTTTATTTTTTTCTTTATTCATTTTCGTAAAATTTTACAGTTGTTACTATTGCGTTGCAATTAAAGAAATTACAATACGACATACTATCTAGTAAAGTGCAGATACTGGCCAATGTACATTTATGTTTTTACGGGCGCCTTGTTGCTTTCTTGCCTTTGAAGGCGACGACGGAGCAAGTATGCCCGAATTTTTGCACTTTCCTACATTATTTTTCTCCCTTTTAAATACTGTTTACAATAATGAAAAGCATATCAAGATCAGATTTGAACGAACACCAACCGTGTTAACATTGACAGTAAAACACATTCACTTAGTGTACATATTGTATATAACACCTCGTTTTTCCAAATAAATATTTTACAAAAAAGGTAAACGAAATTATTCACACAAAATTAAGTTGGCGTGTGAACTTGATTCAGACACAACAGTGGTAGCTTAGAAATTGACCGACTAGATTGTTTACAGTGAACGTTTAAAAAGCAATTTGGTGAAGGAACGTAAATTTCAGGTAGGGGTTGTCGTTGGATGTTTTTTGACGATTTTAGTAAAGGCCTAACTCAACAACAATGTATAGAATCGTTTCGTTCAACTTTTGGCAGTGAAGTACCACCCGAAAAGTGCATCTATCAATGATGAATTCCGTTGGTATTCTAAAAACATAATTGCAAATGCGATTTTGGATGAGCATTTAGCTGTGAAAAAAATGTTCCTGATTGGTTCCGTATAATTGGACTACAGATCAAATAAAGGCTCGTGTTCACTGATATAAGAAAATATTTAAAAATTCGACCGAGGAACTGCCAAATCCGTATACATTGTAACAGGTGACGAAACTTTGATATATTCGTAAGAACCGGAAACTAAGCAACAATCCACTGTTTGAGTGATCCGAGTTGAACTGAATTCCACAAAATTCCGTTCACGAAGCATTTGCAAGAAAACGATAGGTTGTATTGGACATGTCATAACCATTTCTTTAGAGGATCGAAGAACAGTTGGTATACAATTTGTTTGCCAGCAGTCATTGACGAAATCAGGAAATACAACTGAAAACGTCGCATCGCGTTATCGATTTCTTGCTGTTCGAATGTCAAACAAAAATTACGTGGACAGAGATTTTCAGCACCTCAAGAAACTGAAAAATATTTTGAAAGCCAATAAAATAATTTATTCCATTTTCTTTTAATAGTAACTTAAAAGGTGCCCCTCGTATATACAGATCGCTTTAAACAAAAACTATTTTTGTATGACCCCAAACTTACAATTAGTGCCTATTATACGAAGACTAGGGTTTCAATGGATTCGCAAGAAAAGGAGACGTTTATTAATATTATTCTTATGGCAAATGTAACGGGACCCTCGAGTTAAGGTTGTTAAGTACTTAACAACCGGTAGTTCGCTCTAAACGGTTGTAGCCTATTACCACTGTATTTTGGAGTAAAATTGATCAAAATATTTCAATATGACCACCTTTACTTCATTTTCTTTCAATTCAGTCATCTGCAACGGTTTTATTTCTCTCCTAGCTTGATGCAGCTTTTACCATATCATTGTAATTAAAGTAAATATGAATCGGTGGACTCTGCATTCGAGTTTTTCCCAAATTCAATCGGAGTTATGTCTGAACTTGACCATTTCATCATTGTAATTTCTTGCTGCTTTGCCATCGTTTTAAAATAATGACAGCAAAGTTTGAATGAACGTTTTGGATCAATATATTGTTGAAAAACAGTCAATGTTTATGGTGTCTTCCCATCTTTTCATAAAATTCTATCGACTGAGTGTTACCAAATTCTCTACTTACCGAAACAATTCCAACTCTTAATTGAACGGCTCTGTGCTTATTAGTTATTACCTCAGCGCAGTTTTTTATACTTATAAAAAAACACACAATTTATTTATTACACGTTTATTCCACTATAAAATTTACATACAAACTTCTGCATACTTGTCTCAAATAAAAGCATAAAGACTTACAGTTTGGCAAGTCTAAGTTTATTCCAAAGGCGAATGCGGTGTGGTAGGATAACAACGATTCTGGAACATAAACTTTGACTTGTTAAGCTGTACATGTATTTTAATAAAAAATTGAATTGACTCTATGTCCTAGATTAGATTTTAAACCTGTCGATAAATGGGATTTCCCAAATTGATTCATCACTTACGTAACTGAGTGTAATTAGGCGCTATTAACTTATATTAATAGTTAATTTCATTCGATTAGCTTAACCTTTTTTAAATCCTAGTCGTTTTCAGAAATGATACATTTATAATTAGACTAAATTGAAGGTTATTAGCAATTACTTTCTAAAATATCTAAAATAAATATAAGTACCACATACTATAACGGTTATAAGGTTAATTTTATTCTAACATTAATCAGTTACTTCGCCTTAATTATAGTTACGTGTAAACGAGGTGCAGGATTTGTTTCCGTTCTTGGTTATAATTCTGTTTAGTATTTCTTGACAATGCTGAAGAATCTTTGCAATCACTAATCGAGTATTTACTAATTATCGGGATCTTATTAAAAGATTATATATTTAAATGTAGTAAGATGTGTTCCGGACAATCTACAAAGGACGTGAGGGAGTTGGCATACGAATTATGTACTGTTAATAATATTAAAATGCCCTCCCAATCGGCAGCAAATAGAAGGGCTGGCATTGACTGGTTACATGGGTTCAGACGCCGGAAGATATCAGCAGTAGACAACCAGAGGCATGCAGCTTGGCGCAGGCAACGTCCTTTAACCGGTCCAATGTTGAAGCATTTTTCAGTAATCTGGAAAATGTCTTGCAAAGATCTACACGTTTGCTGATGGCACTAGTGTTTATAATCTCGACGAAACGTTTACAACAGTGCAACATCAGAAATAAATCTTTAGTCCAGAAAGGCAGCAGGCAACTAAACAAAGTAACAAGGGGAGACCGAGGCGTTTTTATTACTAGATGTATTATAAATGCTCTGGGTAGGTATTCAATTAATAATAATGTATTTTGTTCTTTTACATTACTTTTGGACTATAGGGTCTACAATTCCACGTGCTATGGCAATTTCCCAGGGTGCACTTTAAGCAATATGGTAACTGGTGCACTTCCTGGGACTCTAGGATTGGCGAATCCATCTGAATGATGGATGAATCGTGTACATTTCCTGGAGGTTTAAACCATTTTATAAAATTTACATCAAGTAGCAAAGAAAACGCCACATTCGGAGTTACAAACAAAACAATGAAAATGACTTTATAACACTGAAAAATTTAAAAGATATCCAAAGGCACAACCTAGGAAAAGTAATAAACTAAGACGTAAAAGGTCTAGTAAAATGCTAACCAACACTCCCGAGAATCTGCTTATAGAGCAAAAACTTATTTTTTAACATAAAAGTGCAAAAATTATGTACTCTTTTGTTTCCGATAGTAAAGGATATAGCCACTGTCCATATAACGAACATTAAAAACTTTTACCTGCAAAACGAAGTCTCAGAACTCTTGCCTAAATTTTGGAATTTCATTTGTTAATACCAACATTCCTTGAACTTTTAGTACATTACTTTGAATTATTTTGTTTTGAATTATATTATTATTTGTTATAAATATTATGTGTTAAATTGCTTGTTTACTATAAATAAAACTCTCCCATTTTGCCCCATAATGAGGTTGCATTGCTTTATAAAATTAATATCAGCGATATATTGAAACATTGTAATTTCTGATTGGATCGCTAGTTAGAACAAATAATAAAGAAAATATATAGCACAAATGTTTGGGGCGATATCTTCTTAAATAAAATTTGTAAAAATACTTATGCAAATTTTGTCTAATTGTGGCAAAGTTTTCGTTGCGAACTCATGGACGTCAGGATGAGAAGGCATAGAATAATGAGGAAATACAAGAAATATTCCCAACATATAAAGATGGTGGCTAACCAAAAAAAGAAGCACAATACAAAAGTAATTGTTTGAAATCTGTTTCCGCTAGAAATCTCTAAAGGCATCGATTTGAACGAAATCTTATTAATCCGTTATCTTTGGTGCATGTGATTCTTTGTAATTTCATTTTTCTTTCCTGCTCACCTAAATACTTTACTGAAAATCAAAAAGCATTTTTCTTGGCGGATCTACCCCATCTACCAAAATAAAGAATAACGCAATTTCTACATCCTGCTCAGCGCGTTAACCCTGGCTTTAAATTAAAGCAGAAATGTATTAATCTGTGTGAAAAATACCTTGAAAAACAAATCAACAATAGGCAACCCTTTTATAACTGTAAGCAATACCAAAAGGACCGTCCTCGTAAAAGCATTGTCAATATTAATCTTAATTTAACATTAATATAGAATCTAATATTGTTTAAATTTTTACCCGCAAGATGAAATTTTAAATTATGGGCATTAAAAAAGCACCCTAAATGTATAAATCAATCAAACAAAAGCGGGGGTGTACCACGACTTAAGGTGGTCTGTTCAAATTTCAAAGTTAGAAAACAAGGCAATTATGTTATAACTGCATAATAGTTTCAATGTATAGTATGAAGCCATCTGTATTCGTATAGCGCAACGTGACTATTCTAGTACAGTCGTTTCAGATAGTTGTAATATCATTGGCCTAAATTAACTAACACTAATTATAACTTGTATAATGCAAACTTGTTAAAATTATCTGAAGGGCTCATAACGTCACCAACTGAATATTTCTTCTTGCTTAAAGAAAAAATGTTTCATTAATATTAGTGTATGTTAAACCAAGGAGTACAACAAAATATTGTTGAAGAATGGGTGAAGTTTATTTTGATTGTCAAAAATTAATAGCATTAATGACCCTGAGGATGCAAAATTTACTACGATTATAAGGAAATGAAATCAACATTAAATTATCTATTTAAATACGATTATTCATTCTTTGCTTTTGTCATATTGTTTAAAGATTTGTTCTGAAGATGACCAAAATATGAATGTGCCTCGACATGGACACACTACAATATGGGTCAAATAAAGGATACAATTCCTTCGAATTTCGTACAACACGTTGCAGTTCTTTTTTCAATGTAACGGTAGACGTTTTTGTGTACGTTGTTTGCCAGAATTTGTAATATAAGTTTATTTGACAAAGAGTAATATTGTGTAGTACATCACGATGCTTTCAATATCAAAAAGAGATTTTAACATTAAGAAAAAGAAAACTTTTCTACAAGAGTTATTGTCCAGCGAGTAGGGTATAGTCACGTGACTGTGCTTAAATTTGTAAAGAATGATGAGCCTTGCAAAAGCCTGGAGAGAGCGCCAAGAACTGGAGAGTGCAATAAAAAGACAACAAAACGAGAGGAACAAAATTTAAAAGTCTTATGCCTCCGCAATAGCCTTGCAACCTCAAGATTTATTCAAAGAGTTGCAGCTAAAAGCAGCCCTAAAACGATACACAAAAGGCTTCAATCTGTTGTATTTAAAGCAATGATTCCTAGATTTAAACTGACTGAGTATTAAAATGCGCGCAGCTCGCCTTAATTTTGCAAGAGAGCACCAAAACTGGACTCGTAATGACTGGAAGTGTTATCTTTACAAATAAATTAATCTAAATCAGGCCGATGGCGTTTCATACATTCGGCGAAGGGTCGACCAAGTTTCGCATGATGGCATATCGTACTTCGTTTGTAGTACGCTGGCCTTCATAGACGGCAATTTAAACGTTGATGGTTATATCGATATCCTTAAGGAATTTTTGGAACCCTCCATTCTTTGTTTCCTTTGGTTATTAAGCCTATTTTCCAAGACGATTCTGCGCCATGTCACAGAGCAAAGATTGCAGCAATTTTTTTTTAATTGCAACACTGACCAAAAAATATACATATTTTTCTTTTCCGATTTGATTAGGTAAAGCAACACTTGGAACAAAAGGGGCGTGACAGTTGAAGTGGCTCAGAAATCACAACTGTTGGGCTACGGTCAAGAAGCACGCGAGTAAAAACGTCCTAGGAAGAAACTTGAATTGGAAGCAGTTATCTTAGATCATTGGAAAAAATGGAATAACTGTTAGTTATTGCCAAACTCTCATTAGTTCAATGTCGACAAGGATTGTAGTTATTTATATTATAAAAGCCTGGGGTCGACACATTAAATACTAAATAAAAATTCGTTTATTTTTCCTGTTTGTAAGCTTTGTTGTTTGAATTCGCTCTTTTTTGGTACCAATACAATTTGGCATTGCTCATACGATCCATTGGAGGTGAATTTTTTGTTTCTTTTTTCTATAATTTATCAATTTGTAAGTAAATATGAATATGCATTTTGTTTCTTTTGGTATACCGTTAATGAATCATATATATTGTTTGTACGAGCTTCTGCTCTATTATCATATATATGGTAACCTTTATCTGACAACCACTGCACAAGTAACTATACATAACTATAATGCACGACGAGTTTTATTTCAATATTGATTAAAAAAAAAACAAAATGTGGTCATCATACTACCACTGTTTGGGAAGATCTAACTGAATCAAACTTGCTTTGGACTTAATACTTCGGCAATAGCAACTGACAAATTCTTAACAAGCAGATATAATTCAAAACGAAATAAATGACCAAGTCCAAACTGTTTGCGAAAAATTACAACACTCTGTAGTTGCAGTATATTGATATGCTGGAGATGTAACAGAATCACCCTTTCTCGGTTAAATCTGAAAATAAGCAACGAACATTCGAAACGTAGTTGAAAAGCTGCATTATAAATATATTTTTATTTTAAAATAGACGTAAAATATTCTTGTATTAAGATGAGCATTAGTTGTTTCAATGCTTACTTTCAAGTAGAATATGTATTTTATATGAGAAATTATCGCAGAAACACGAGTAATAAAAAACCAAATTTATTGGATTTATTTGAAGTTTTATCTTTTGGACTGTTTTGTTTACAAATATCTAAAGATAAATTTACAATAACAGCACTCTATTACGATATTAAATATACCTACCTGCTAATAGCTTAACAATTTGAAGCGTAGAAATATCAATACCATTGAATCAACAATTAACCAAATTTGTGATTACAATGAATAATCCAAACTAATCGAATGAAATAGACTATAAGTGCAAATTCTCTTGAGGTATCCTTTTTAACAGAATATTGTAATTTTAAAATCTGCTAACAAAAAGGAATATTGGCGATTTTCACAAGTGTAAAGAAACTAACAAGACATTTTGGATTACTGCGATATTTAAAATCACCTGCAACTTACCTGTTTTATTAATATTACTTTATCACTATGCGATTAGTAAATTGTTGCAACAAAATTGGCTGATCCCCAACTAAGCAGTTAACAAAATTGTTTAAACTTGCTGTAATACAATTCAGAATTATAAAAGTATATAGTTTTTGTAATTCAAGTGATAAACTATCGTTTCTCTGCTTAACTTCAGCCAACTTCGTTGCTACACCGTATAAAAAGGTTGTCTTGTCCACAGTTCAATTGATCGAAGGTATAATCAAAGGAATTTAAATTTATTTGTATCTAAAGACCTAATCAAATCTGTAAAATAAAGCTTATTAATACATGAAACAGTATGTTGTGAACTTATAGGACATTTGAAATTTATTTAAATTAAAATTGTTTGAATATCTAATTCCCAACATACTGTATATTTGGAAATCCATAAACCTTAATCTATTTCTCACCATTCTCCTTGAGATGTATGCAATATCCTCCCAACACAAAAAAACAATTATCCATTTGCCAAACGCACTTAACGGCCAAAACTAAGTTACTAGTACAGATCAATGATTTAATTAGTGAAGCATCACTGATTTTTTAGTCAATTTTGAAGTCACTACACAGGTACTCTTGCTTGGTGTAATTTGCAAGATAAACACCACTCACTTTTTGTAACTAATACATGGTGCATCTATAAAAACATTGAAAATTGAGAGCCAAATTATTGTTTACATTAGTTTTAATCCAGTAAATTATAAAATTGTTCCGATTGCTTTTTATTTATTAACTTCACACTATTTTAATTCTTATTAAAAGAAGAAAACTAGAAACTCTATCTTACATGTAACTCTTAAAAAAGCATGTGGATTAGTATTCATTTTTGCTTGAAGCTCACTAATTTCTTAGTACTCAATTATGAAGTAGCTGTAGTAGTTCAACCACTAAAGTGTTCCGCAATCTGATGAAAATTCGTCCGTTAATATTCCAAACTGAAAGAAATTATATGCAATAAATTTTGTTAATAAGAAACAAGATGATTATATTCCACAATTTTATGAACATTTAAATTTTGAAAGCTAGTTATCAAGAAGCAAATTGTACCTCTAAAAATATTGATAATCTTTTGAATGCCACTGTATTTCAAAATTTATATTTACCTGAAATATGTATGTTTCTCTTTTAAACAATTTTAGAGATATTTAAATGATTCAGTTGAAAAATCCTTGTAAATTGGCGATAACAATTTTTTAAAGGTAAATATACTATTTGATAACTGCAATTCATTTGTTTTTAAGAACACCATGTATATGTATACTTGTAACGCGAAAATGAACTTTCAAAATGCACTTAGTTGCTGGCACTTATGTTTTTCTGTCTCTAGATATCACTAATATTTCTCTAAAGCCAACTTTGTTTTATAATTTCCCACACAAAAAATTGCATCACATCGATAAGGTCTCAAGTATGACTAAATGCACAAGTCACCTATTCTTGAATCTACAATGGCTCTACTTAATGTACAGCAGTTTTACGCACAACACAAGGTATTTTTTTGTTTAAAAAACAACGCAGATCTGGAAGAACTTATCTATTGTCACAACACTAATATAACAAAACCTTAAAATCAATATCGAACGAACATTTGCAGCAAATTCGTTCAACGAAAATAAGATTTTGTTAGAAGTAACACTCTCAGAGTCAATGATTTCAACACAGATTTTGTACATCACAAATTCAATGTAGCCTGTTTCAAACAATGATGTTAAAATAACTACATCACATCACTATCTAACACCATACTTGTGTTCAAATGTTTACTTTGAACATCAGGAAAGTATACAGTCCTTTCACATCAGATAGATAAATCCTTGCAGAAAAAGAACTTACAACACTTGAAGAAACTTGCGTTAACTAAAGTAAATGAGAAAGAACTGTAAAAAAGCACTAATTATAATCACTTGTCTTTGTCACTTCGACAACAGTACAAAGATTTTTATCGTACGGTCACATAGTAAAATTTGAACTTCACATATAAATATTCATAATATCAATCAGAAAACTTAAGATAAGTTAAATTTCACAGGACATTTTTACAGCAACTCCATTTAATTATTTGGGCTCACTAATTTCCTGAAAACAAGATGAAAAACAAATCTTTAATTATATCCTATACTAGGTAAATTACACAAGATCCTTTCGACTTCGATGATAAAAATAAAATAAAGAATATGCAATATAATGTAAAGATGTGCATATAAATACGCAAAAATAAAATTGTGGGAATCATGTTCGTGTATATCTTAAAAAAAAAGGAAGGAAAAAACTAAAAAGGGATACTTAAGCAGTACCGCCACGTACCACAACAATAACTAGATGATCTTCTTTTAATGCGTCGTCTGGTAAATTGTGGCAAGTACGTTTAATTAGCTCTGCGGAAAATGGACAAGGTGGGAAAGAGTACAGGACGCCTGTAGCTTCAGTTTCCTTGTTTAACAGTGATATTACACCAGCAGCCTCTTTCTGTTTTAGATAAGAAACTAAATTTCTCAGGGGTCTTGTTTGCACATTGGCGTCATCGTTGTTTACTGAAGCTGTAGAACCAGGTAAACCTAAAAATATGGCATGTGAGCTAGCGCTTGCTATTCTCTTTTGCACATCTTCCAATTTTGGTTGATCCAATCTTAATCTCTGGGTAATTCTTAGTTGGTGTCTACCATCTTCATCTTTCATTAAACCATCCACAATATCAGTGTCACCATCAATTAAATGAAATTTAGCTGGAAATAGAGAATTTTTAGGATTAAAGCTCCTTGCCATACGGTGGAACATTTTCTTGCAACTTCTGGCAATGTGCGACTAGATGCCAACAATCCAGCCCTTCTAGATCCACTGTCAGAATCAGAATCTATAGATCTACGAGGTGATCTAGATCTGGAGCGATCAGCACCTCGAGATCCTGATCTATGGCGATCATAATCCGCATCTGCTGGTCTGGATCTACCCCACTCATCTTCTTCTGGATATCTATAAGGTCCACGGCTACCAGCTCTTCGTTCTGGATATGGAACTCGACCACGATATCTTGAATAACCTTCACCATCATATCCCTCATAATCTACTTCCACACCACGTCTATACTCTAATCCATCATCATGAGGCGGATAAACAGGCTTAGGTCTGTAGGTAACACCAGGCGTTACATCAGCAAAATCAGTACGTAATCGACGCTCAGGTCCACCTAGCTGAAAACCTCGCATTTCTTTGACAGCTGCCTGGGCTGCATCAATACTATCATATAAAATATATGCTTGGTTGTCACCTTTTGCATAATCAATTTTTTTAATTGCACCAAATCTATCAAATTCTCTCTCCAATTGTGTAACCGATGTCCATGGTCCTAAACCTCCCACCCAAATTCTTGTAGTTGGTGTCGCTTTACCATAACCAATTTTACATTGGAATTTTCCGATATATTGTCCCGATAATTCTACTTTAGCTCTGTGAGCCATGTCCAATGTATGAAAACGTACAAATGCAAATGCATTACCAGTTCCAGGTGGAGGTCTCTTAATGTCAATGTCCTCAACAGTGCCATATCTTCCAAATATACGTCTCAATTCTTCTTCTGTAATGTTTATTTCCAAATTTCCAGCAAAAAGTGTTCTTGTAGCCAAGGGATCTTCCTCTGGTTGAATATGATGTAAATAATTAGGAAATTTATCCTTTTTATTTTCTGTTTTTTCAAAAGGTGGTCGCGGTACAGTATGTCGGGAGGACCATAGGCATGAGCTGGAGGCATATGAGGGGGATGATGCATTGGAGGTCTAGCAAGATATTCATGGTGGGGAGCGGGTAAGGCTTCACGTCTAAATTCACGGTGGACAGGAACAGGAGGTGGGCCATATGCTCTATCATAACGATCAACTGGTCTTAATCTTTCCGGTGAACGAGGATAATAGTGCCGATCATATTCTGGAGTAATAGAACGCGGTCTACCACGGTACATATCAGTAGATGATCGAGGAATCTCATAAACAGCTTCGACAAGAGCAACTTTATCATAGATAATAATACGTGGTCTACCATGTTTTGCATCACGGGCGTCTTCGGGGTTTCTGAAGCAAACATAAGCAACACGTTCGTCCAAATCGTGAGAAATTCTAATGCTCAATTCACCATATTTTTTATATTCGCGGTAAAGAGTGTCTTTTATAACTTCATCGCTGGCCTTTGGGTGTAAAGCGCTCACGCACAGCACTTTGTAAGGGTAAGTGCGATCCGGAGGTCGCATATATTCGTCGCGGTGAGGTGATAAATATCGTTGACGCGGGCTTGGTGAACGACCGCGACTTCCTCTGCGGCGGATTCGTTCAGGTGTTATCCTTTCATCAGAACTATCATCGTAACGACCCATGCTAGACCGTGATCTTTTACTACGTGGTGGCGTATCTCTGTCACTACTTCTTTTCATATTTTGTATTCGTACGGTAATTCTGTCTCTTCCAGAGATCATACGCACTGTGCACAGCTACACGACAACACAATGGACGACACCAAAGCTCACCTCGCCTAGAAACACAACACAAAACACTCATATTTTACCTTATTAAACACACGTTTGTGCAATAATAATTATATAGATAAAATTGGAAGAACATACGTTATTTTAGAGTCACAATATACACTTAATAGAGAGTACAAATAAAACAATCATTGGTCGCGTACATTCACCAACAACCTACTTTACGTTAATCTTAAACAAAATGGCAGGTCCCTTGACCCGAGCCGGATGTAGTAATTCAAATCACCAACCCACCTAACTGTATTTAACACCAACTATATCTCAAGGTTATCGGATGCTTAACGATTAATTCATAATAATTTATTCATAAAATTTATTAAATTCAGTCACTTTGAAACATATTTTATTAACTGAAAGTATTTACACTGACTACAGAATAACAATCTAAAAATACATTTAATCACAGCGGAAACTGTGATAATTCAAATTTCCTTCTGTCACAGGAAAGCGAAATACGATTATACAGGAACTTCTCGATGAAACAGAGATACCATATTCCGATTAGTTTGAAGTTGTGATTTTCATAACATTTATAATTTTTGTGACATAACCTAAGTTTCCCTTGAAATAAAATATTTGAGGATATTGATATAATTAAGTTTAGTTTGATTAAAACATAACATTATATGGCTATTTTGAAAAGAGCTCAGGTAATTTATATGTTATAACCCCTATATATTGTATTTTCAAACATTAGTACATTCTTTGATTTCTTCGAACAATTAAAGAACTACTGTAACATTAATGAGAGGGAACAAGGTCTGCAAAAAGGAGCCGCAAGTATCCCATTTCTTTGCTCTTACACCAAGTTGCCGGGTACCAATCCATTCTGGCATGAATACAGTCATGTGGTGGGCATCACACATTAGGCACCACATTATTGCTCCTTGTTCAGAATGAACACACCCTACTGCTTATTAAGCAACTTATATATAAATTTTATTTTAGCAATGGGCAACGTTTGCTCGAATATGGCATATCTATGATGCTGCTTGGCAAAACCCATTCGAATCAGCTTCTGTTATAAAAAAGCACTTGATGGGATTACATAAACCAATATACCATCCTATGAGTATGTAGCATTTGTGTATTTCAAATTTGCAAACTATAGCCTTATTATTTGTGCAGATGATTGTGGTGACCATGTAATAGTGATAAACAGCTCTGAAATTGCATTACCAGGAGATGAATGGAAGAAAAGGGTATATTTTCATCACACTGGTTATCCTGGAGGAGCTAGTTGGACATTAGCTTGGGAATTACATGAGAAAGATCCTACAATGGTATAACATTAAATAAATAATTATCAGCAGCCATCCCATAATTATTAGGTAATTAATTTGGGACATGCTTTGCTAACATCTTTAACCATACTTTACTGAATTCAGTACATATGTCCCAGATCAATTATTAATTATATGGTGTAGAGTTACTGATACAATTAATGACAAATAACTTGTAGCATATTTATTAGATTAAGTTTTCGTAGATATTGAGAAAGGCTGTGTATAATAGTATGGATGGAAATCTACAAAGGAGATACACAATGCAAAGGCTACATATTTTCTCTGATGAAAATGTGCCTTCAGATATGTTAAAAAATGTATCGAATCAAATAAGACAATTGAGACCAGTACCAAAACGATTAGATAAGTATCCAGAGGAAGAAATCAAGCAATTTCCTAAAATTTACGATTATCCTAAAGATTACGTCTTAAAATAAATACATAACTTTCATGTAAATAATGAGTAGTGTTTTATTGAATATTAAAATTTATTTATAAACATTTTTGGACATTTCTATCAATGAATGAATCTCCTGAGTCAGAGTAGTAGACCCCAGTAGACCCCTATATTAGTGTTGTTGCAAACGAGGCTTTTGAATAATATAAAAATAATGTAAGGATAGTTGTATGGTAATTTAGTAAAAATAGATATGTATGACATTTTGTATCATAAACTGTTAAATTACTAAAATACAGCTCTCTCAGTATAGGTTGGCGAGCGGAGGGGATGCGCCGTAAACGTATTTCGGACACGTACCTTCCACCTGTCTGATTCAGATAGTGCATAGGAATTACCATTGCGTTGCAGAACGAATGATAGGCAATCTATTCCTCCTCTATCTGCGCGAACTCACTCCCACCTTTCGCCAACTTATATTGCGAGAGCTGTACCTCTATATATATATTACCCTTTTTACTTTTATGGCTGGTGTACATGGTAGTAACTTGTTTGGGTTTTAATGTCCATCAGTATTTGATATTTGCACTTAATGAAATAAATGCAAGGCGACTTACTTACTTTGATTTCATTCTTCTGAGCTACACACATGTAATTTGTATCTTTGCTACGTGGTGTTTAACATAGTTGTTAAATAGAAGTTTAGTACATATCAACATAGTATGTTGTGCTGAAGGCGTTAAACTGACTGACAACGATGATTTTACATTTTTCAATACGAGGCTTGTTGGAAGAGATTCAGCAAATAAACACTGATGAAATTTTGTAAATGACTTGTTTTTAAAAATGTACTCCGCTAGCACGAACACATTTTTGTATGCTTTCAAACCAATTTTTTTCTTTCTTCCTTTTACTCTCTTATGCCGTTAAGTGTCAAGGAAAGAACCCATTTGGTGCAAAATGGAACAACAAAAATTCGCTTGTATTCGCAAAAATATCGATAGTTTGTGATATTGTATGTCTCCTTGCATTATTATGCCAAAGAAGGAGGACGATTTCTTTTCTTTATTTTACTGATAATCTCCGATAAGCAAATCGCTGTGTACAGATCTTTAAACGCTGGTCCGTACACAGCGATCTACATGATTCGTTTTTTAAGCCTCAATCAAATTGTGTGGAATCTGGCGACTGTAAAGCTTCTGTGATGCAAAACAGTATGCATTGTTGCATGTGACATGTCCATCTCATTCAATCACCTTACATAGAGCTTCAACGTTAGTGGTAACAACAGACAAGGATGAACGGTCGTCACAAAATTCATTACTGAGAAATGAACGCCGACCCTCAAACTCAGAAAACCAAGTGTAAACAATTGATTCGATAGTTTTCTTCGCAGAAAGCTAAATCAAGTCGTTCGATGCAAGCTGTAGAAAGACGATAGTGCAACAGTTTCTGCATTTCCGAAAACCGGATACAATTTGATGAAGTAAGGTGAAGCATTTAATAATAACAATGTTAAATAAAAGTAAGTAACAATGCGGAGCAAATACTCATACAAAACCTGCTTATTGAATCTCACCGGCCCAGAAACGTCCTCGACCCAGCTACCTCCATCAAAATCGGAGCAGCCGGAAAAACAAGAAGCCCACAAGGTCGGATTCTATCACTATGCTGGGTCTGAAGAGATTATTTCCAGAAGCAACGGAGTATATGCGCAAAATCATCAACGCGGTATTTCGACGCCAGCATTTTCCCTCTGGCTGGAAGCACGCTGAGACCAACATTCCCAAACCCGGGAAAGACCAATACTTTTCCCGTAACTTCAGATCGATCAGCCTTCTCTCCAACTTCTTAAAAATAGTGGAGACGATCATCCTGACTTGACTAACAGAACTCGGTGACGATTTAGGCATCGTCCAGGATGAGCAGTTCAGATTCCGAGCTGGATTGTCCACCGAATATTCGGAGTACATTAGAAAGGGACTTCAAAGAAAGAGCTCACGTAAGCGGTAACCATAGCGTTCAGACGGTCGTCGATCCTCAAGGAAGATTCGTCGCCTAGTAGATTTTTCAATATCAACCAATCATGATTTTGTGATTGAGTTTATTGAAATTTACCGTAGTTTTCCATGCATATGGAAAAAAGTGATACTAATTATCTAACGCAGTAAAAGGGGTCAGCGTTACAAAGTTTTATTGGAGAAATTCCATGAATATGCTGAAAAAGCCAGAAAAAATCTGTTTTGTCTAAAATAAACACATTGGGATCAACGTATAATAAGCAACATAAAAAATTGAAAGCTACTGAACCCAGTGGAGCCGGAACCAGACGAATTCTACAACTGTTCTTTATGGTACTATAAGTTGGTGGAATTTTTGCACGAAGACGAACGTGTAAATGAAAACAGAAGCACAATGAGTGATGAAGGGCAGGTTAATGAAAGTATAAGTATCAATTGTTCCGTTTCTTTGCTTATTTTTTTAGTACATGATGTATTTCTCATGGAACTTCGGCTCAATTTCTTGGGTCAGCGAAAACCGCCTTGCATCCTCCTATCTCAGAGAAAAGACTGCTGAAATCGCATAGTTTTGGGAATGATGATGAAGGATTTAGTTTACTGATTGTGAGTAAACTCAATGGGCATTGGAAACAACGTCTATTTTTTGTGAAAATAACGAACTGAAAAAAACTCCATAAGCCTTCTATATCCCTAAAATTATCAACTTGTAAAATATGGAAATACACAAGAAAGTTAAAGATCGATTCGATATTATTAGGTATAGGTGCAATAACAGAAACAAAGTATATATACTGTTCAGTATGTATTAAACAGTTATGATGGATTAATATAAAAGTATATATATATATATATATATATATGATGTGACATAGAAATATACACATCTACTGATATGATACTAACCAATCACAAACTAATATGTAATGTTAACATTTTTTAGATTTCTATACAGTCAATGATGGATTATGTTCAACGTTTTATTTGATATGGTTTTATTTCTATTTATAAAAAAATAAAAACGTAAGCAGTCAAAGTGTGAAAATAAATTATTTAGGGGCCTATGCACTATATATAAATTGCCCTAAACTACATAGTAATTTAATGGTAACTAAGATAGAAATAGAAACACTATACAAAACAACTACAACCGATTATATTTTGTAATTCGCGATTCATTTGATTTTGAAGATGCCTGATTAATTCCAAAAACAATTTCATCAATAGATGTTCAATTAATTAATACCACAATATGTGTTAGTCACAATGAAGCATTGAACTGACCAAGTGGAAAGAAAGATATCCGTACAAGTGACATTCCACTTTATTTAATTTTCCTTTGTTTATAGGTCTATGAAATCTTATCATATAAAAATAATAAAGATTGTACAATTTTAAATGATTTTTATAAGTTTCATAGAAATATTTTGTCCGTCTATTTTAGATATATAAATCTTAAGCATATTAAACAGCCTTACTTATTTCTATATCCTAAGTTAATGATAATAAAACGAATATGTTGTATGAACACTACAAATTAATTATTACTTACAGATGTTATACTTTCATTCAGTAAATAATGGATAAATTAATACAAATATTCATAGGCGCTTATTATTTTAACAATAATGATATACCAGTTTAATGTTCCTTTAAAATTATTTTATTGTTGATATAAGCATGTATAAGTAGTTTTCTTATTAATTATGTCTACGTATGTAAATACTTTCTAACAAGTAAAAAATCTAGGATTATTTAAACCCTCATAAAACTTATTTCCTAAAGATTCATTTTTCGAGTATATTTTGGATTTGTCGTTAAATTTTTACATCAAACCTAACAATATACTCCAACTACCAAATTTGGTTTCATAGCTTGATAATCACTAGATGTACACTGCCATTTTCCACACAACAAAAGATTTGTGCTACGTATTTGCTCGCCCTAATTAGTATTAAAAAATTCACTTACACGTAATTTTAATTGAATATTACAAAAATAAATATATATAGGAAAAATACGAAAAAGCACCTAAACATAGAGGAAAAATATTCATACAAAACAGTCGTTCCATTCAATTTTATGGAAAATAAAAAGGAATTCTGTGGCACATTTTAATAGCAATTCTCATACAATCTCTAGATCGGAGGTAATCCAAACTGCCCTTTAATTTTAAGTTTTATGCAAGTCGAGGGAGCTATGGCACATCGAACCTTTTGAATTATTGCTTTCTCATTGGATAAGATTCAGTAAATAGTTCCTTACATGAGAAAGACATTGAGTGAGAAGGTATGCATCATAGTTTCATATACATTTTGGAATATACTTGTAAGTACAGTAGATATGAATAACATCAGTAATAAATAAGTAAGGTAATCGATGGGGTTTCTAAAAACAATGTAGTATTGGTCCAGAATGAAATCGATATGTTTACATGTATCCAAATAAAATTTTTGATTCTCAATAAGCTGATGTATGATAAATGAAATAAACACTAAATTTACTATTACCTATTATTTAATGAGTTGAAAGTACTAAGTAAAATAGAATTTACATATTTGCATTCGTAATATGCAACTAACTATTTCGACATAATTATCATACATCGGTTCATCATCCACAATCGTTTATGCACGTATCAGTAATATACTGGCGTAAGAACCAGATCACAACATTTAATTACTGATATATGTGTCGAAAAATTTCTAGAAATGACGTATTTACATTATATAAAACAAAAGTATTAATTAGATTAGGTTCCTATACAATAAATTGTCACGATCAAAATTTAATATCATGCTGGGGAGAAATAATTAGGTGGCATCATAGTATGCACCGTAGAAGTCAGTTATTGCTGAAAGAAAGTGAACTGTAATTGTTATGGAGGCACATAAGGCGGAGGTTTCCTGTATGTTGGGGTAGGCTTGGGCCTTACTTGTCTCCCGTTATCTTGGGTACGTGTTACTGGAGGAGGAGGCTGGTAAGGTTCCGAATCATCTGTCAGTTTTAAAGAACCGCTTTTACTATATTCCGGCGGCGCAAGTGGAGGTTTTTCATCTTTTAAAATGACCGGAGCTTTAGTACCAGATTCCGGTTTCTCTTCGAGTTCTTCTTGGAAAATGACTGGTATACCTGAGAAAAAGATATGTACTGTTACATGCATTATATTGATGTATAGTTACAAACGTCATAATTAACAGTATCTTTACGAAATATATGTAATAGTTGATGATGCTGATCCTGATGCCAGCTAACGTTTAAATCAGGAGGAAATAAATAATCGTATGGTGTGAAGTATGTGCACTGACCCAATTTAGTCTTTTAGATTAGGTACACCATAGTTACATGCATTATCAAGTAAAGCATTGTTTTTTACTACATAGCTTAGGCGTCTCGGAAGTTTAAATGAATTTGGTGATATGTATATTAACCTGACTAAGAAACAAAATAAAAGTATATTTGATACCTTTGTTGCCATACGTCGCTCTACCATCCTCTTCGACATTCATTTTACCCGTTCTTCGCCTTCGATACAGTATGCAGGCAAATATTCCAAAGAGGAAGAGCATAGCTGCTATTATAACAGCGGGCACGATAAACGTAACGAGATATTCATTTTGACTGCTTTCTGCAGACGACTCATCAGTTGCGACATCAATGCTAGGTGGCTGAGGTGGAGGTAGATTACTGCGAGTTTTGCAAGCGCCCATGTGGTCCAACTGAATAGCAGAAACTGGGAATTCTGGATCCATGATGTATTGAACTCTCGTGGCTACAGTCCGATCACTCTGCACCATCACAGATTCGAGTTTCTTAATTTCTTGTGTTGGACAAAGATCTACTCTTAACGAGGTATTAAACCAACTGATTACAGTTGGGCGAGTGCCATCGCTTGATCCCTCAGCAATTGATTTTATCCGAATGTTGCTTGTGTTTTTGTCATCAAACAATTCCTACAACGAAAAAGGTACAACTCACATAAAATTTTCTTGAAAATAAATGACTTACCATAAGCTTCTCAACGAACTTTCTTTGCATGGCTGCACTTTTAGAAAACGTGCTGTACGGTATTTCCAAACTCATTATGAATTCCACATTGAAATTGCGCCTTTGTGGTTGAGTCACTTGAACTATTAAACTATCACTTGCTGGTAATCCACCGCTATCTTTACAGACCAAATGGTATTCCACTTGTCCCACATCCCTTCTGTGCAAAGGGATGCCATAAAATTCTTTATTCTTTGAATCAAATTGTAACCAATTATCAGTGGGTATAGGCTGTCGTTTTGCTGTTAAAAGAGACATTTTCAGATTGCGAGGGTCCGTGTCCTCGGGATCGTAGAAAGTGTCCTAAAACCATAAAAGAAGGTGTAAAATTTAAACAAAAAATACTAAAGATGTTAATGAAAGGTAACGTATTGTTCATGTACAATTTTCTTCACATTCAGTATATACTGCTTCGTTCGATAAGTCCAAACATCCAGAATAAAATAGATAAATTTAATTCTAATTGTACCTTTGTGGAATGTTGGTTTAATTGAATAAGGGAAAAACTATTTTTAGCCAAAATACTGATAAACAGATAATCACCTTAATAATGAATGGGTCCCAGTTTCCTATACATTTAGTTACCCCATAAGCTGTTTCAAATTAAATGTTTTATGGTATTAAAAATGTCATCCTACACTTCTCAAATTTGGGCCCGGAGGTCGCCTAAGTAGTTAAATGGATTAGAGAAATTACTCAATAAAATGTTTGTCCCTTTTTTTTACAAGTATTCTTATTCAAAAGAAAAATTTGACTTATCACGGAACCGATGAGGATGGCGTCCTATTGTTAGTAGAAGGTATAAAGACGCAGCCTCAAGTTATAGAAGAGCTTTACTATTTGCTGAGCTACATCACCTGTTTGTGAATTTTAAATAGGCATATGTCTCCAACTGAGCGATGTAAGCTGATCAGAATGTTTTTAATACCAACAACGAAAGTTCGAATTCAGAATAAAAGTTCGGAAGGTGATCGTCGAGGCCAGCATTCGGTAAGATATCGTTGGCCTCGTTGCCAACAGTGACCATTTTCGCTGTAGGCCAATGAGGTCGGTGATCCATGGACCTACAAAGTTAGCTCCCACTGGTTGCCGGGGAAATATGTGTAAAAACATTAACCAATAATAATGTTGTGAGAAGCTTTTATCACAGTTCTTGCATCATTACTAGGTTCAACAAAGCTGTTCAATTTTGCTCTAGAGCTGGTGATGAGAAAAACTCCTATGCATGCAGGAAGATCCATTTTCAATAGAAAATAAATTTTGCATTAAGCAGTTGATGTGAAAATAATAGGAAAAAGTAATTTTGGATATACACCGGAGTAAATTAAATCAGATGTTATGTATATCTTGAGAACATGGCAATTGACTAAGTAAAATGAGACCGCATTTTAAGTATGGGAAAGACGTATTATAGAAAATATATGGACCAATGGGGAAAGGAAGAATTCAATAAAATCGGAAAATTATGACAATATATATCAACTCTGTACAATAAAGGAGATTGAGTTAGACAAGGCATATTTATCTCTTGTTTAAAGGATGAAATGCAAAGAAAGTGATAGGAAGAAAACTATAAGGGAACAGAGGTAAAGGATAATCAAGGAAAAGGCCGATTGACAGTGGAGGTGATAAGACAAAAAAAAACAAAAGAATGGAGAGAAACTGTCTATAAACTATATTGCCCTTCTTCTCTTATGATATGTACCTTTTATAAAACATTTAATTAGATAGTGCCCAAAGGTCGTGGTCTGGTCGTGGTTATCAATAGTTGAGTGGATGGATGGATAGACAAGAGGAACAGATGAGCATATGAATAGAGGAAAAATGTAAAAGTTTTTATCCCGTAGGATACGATGCAGATCACAGGTAGATTCTTTGTTGTAAGGTTCCATGGGTTCCATCGGGTTGATGACACAACAAAATGGCGCAGTGTCGAATCTTTATAGCACAAACTGCATTGGTGTGCATCTGAAATCCGCATTTCATACTTGTACACCTGGTATATACAGCCAACATATCGATACAGTGAAATAGCGGCGAAAATCGCATTTCCCGCTTCCATAGACCAATTCAATGCATCGGGTGTAGCCAAGTTTGATATTACACTTCCGTCCATTAAGACGCTAAAATGTATTTCTTAAAATCTAATTAGGATCAGTCAACTCCTTCTGGATGTCCGGACTTTTCTTTTGTTATTTAAAATTTAATTTGAAGTACTATTCTTGAGTTTTCTGAAATCGTAGGCTTCCCTAGTCAATTAAAGTGGTAAAGTATAATACTAGGCTTGATAATCGAAAGAAAAATTAATAATTTCTCATTGGGATTAACAATAAGACATTTTGTAGAATTGAATATGTTTATATATTATCTTTCGGGTTACCACTTTCAAATTTGTCTTTTATAGAACTAGCAAGAAAGATATTTAAATAGCACATGAATTATATATGCTTTTAATATGTCCTTTACTTAAAAATACTTACGTCTGGTACTTTAAAGATTAGAAGTTCACCCAGTGTTGCGTTGATGTAATCAACCGGATTTCTTAATATGGGGGAGAAATTTGATGGTGGTGTTATTGGTGGATGAGGTGTTTGTGGTTTTGCTTCGCATACACCAAGACCTCTGTAAGCTACCTTCTTAACACGCAGTTCTGGTGCCATTGCTCTTATCAATCCGCTAGTTGGATCGCCGTCGTTGTTAACAGTTATTACCTAAAAACCGATTTCATTGTGTCATATATGTATTAATTATCTAAATTACTTTGCTATATACTATTTTGTGTTGTACTACTTACATTAAATATGTTTTCGATCTCGTTCTTGGGACAATAGTGCTTGGGTAATGTATCGTTTGTCCAAATAAATACTGCAGGTACACTTTTGTAGTCAACATTCCTCACTATAATATCCGTCAAGTTGGAATGGTAGATCATTCCCAACGCTTTAAGCGTTTTTAGGGGCCAGTCTATCAAATGGGGAAATTCCCATTTTTTCTCTATTTGAATATACAACGAAAATTCGTGGTTAACTGCTCGCCTTCCTTTGTAATGTTGCACCAGGATTTCTAAATGATCCGATACCGACTGATTTTCTTTATCCGAAGCTTTAATGGTGTAAATCCAGCGTGATATGTGATCTTCCAAAGGTCTGTAAAACAAAGATATTTTTGATAGTGGTGGTGATAGAATGATATATATTTTTTGTTATTTTTAAACACCACTCTTCGTATTAATTTTGGGGTGATATGTTCTTGCGCAATCATCAATAATTTAGCAGTTAAGTATATATATTTTTCAATTACAGTTTACAATAGTTTTCAAACATGTTTGGATTGAAACCATTTATGACTAGCTTTCATATTTTCATTTCATGGAAATTAAAAAACATGCTTTGGGACGTCGAACATTATTTTGAGTTTTTCAATAAAAGCTTAAATGTTTCACAAACGCTCTATAACTGTATGATACATGCAACGGTATCAACTTATTAGCAATCCATTTGATAATCGAGAGTCTCGCAGATAACACTCTCAGAGATGGCTGGAAATACTATTCCTTTTTAATACTGACTGGATACTAAATCATTCAGAAAAGTAGATTTGAAAATGAGCGATTAATTTAACAAAACCCTTCAAACACGTTTGGTAAAATAACACGCAGATGGACCAAAGACCACTGAATGAACAAGGATAAGAGGTTACACATCTTGGACCAAGCACTTCGAGCCAATAGGGAAATATCTTAGCATATTGAAGGAAAAAGTCCACAGTATTGGGAAATGCATCATTAAATGTTTCAAAAGAAACTGCGGGAACTTTAAAGGAGATTAATATTCTAATGCACAAGCAGCTATTCAAGGACCCAGCTCCCTAATCATTATCTAGAAACTGATTCGGGAAAGTCTTTTGTTTGTGTCAATTGTTTCATAATAAAATTCGGTGCCACGTGGTTTGCTAGCACGGGGCAAGCATTATCAATATCGTAAAACCAAAGTGAAACACGTGTTGTCGAATTTTATTATTAAACAATTGTGTGATGAGGATGTCCGATGTGATATAGTGTCATTAAGAACTCCAATAGAATGAACAACCATTCTATTGGAGTCGTTATCATTTAAATCATATACTTTCAAATACTGGAAAGAACTAATATGATATAGTGTTAGAACATGTACCACAGACCTTGGAATTATTATCATTGACTTCTTAATACTGAGCCAAAATATATTGATGATTTATGCGCTAGCAAAAAAATCATAGAGAAGGGCAAACGGCTCTCATTACTGACAAATAGATTGCGAAATAAAATGCATTTTAACAAAGTGTACGAGAACATATACATATTATACACACAGATACTTACAGACCATAAATTTCCCTTGTATTACTGTTAAATTGACACCAAGAATCCTTGTTAATTGGCATTCCCTCACCGTCTAAGAATTCCAATTTCAAATTAGAACCATCTTCTGCGTCTGAGAAAGTATCGTTGGGAATATAAAAGCTGAAGACGGTACCAGCCGTTACTGCAATTCGTTTTAATCTATTTTGTAAAGATGGGGGAAATTTTTCGTTTCGAACAATGTTTCAGTTACTATACGAGTTGTCGGTAAAGACGTTGTCGGCGCTTGTCTAACTGTAGTCTGTTTAAATGTCGTCAAATCTTCTTGTGTTGTTAGCTTTTCGGTAGTTGTTGAAGTAGTTGTTGGTGATGTTAATTTTTCTGTAGGAGATGTTGGTGGTGGTATAGTGCTTGGAGAAACAGTTTCCTCTGCCTGCGTTGTTTCCGAAATTTCATCAGTCACTGTTGGAATCACAGCAGGAGTAATAGGAGAAGTTGCTGACGTATGTGTCGAAGAAATAGTAATTGGTGATGATGCAGTGGTAGTGCTTGTTGTGGTGGAAGTCGGTGATGCAGTTGTGGTAGCATTAGTGGTTGTTATTTCTTGTGTTGTTGTTGCTTTGGTGCTACTTGTTGTACTTATAATAGGCGTCGTTTCGGGAATAAAATCAACAGTTTGTGGTTCTAGTTTTACAGTAGAAATTTCGCTAACGATGGTCGATTCTTTAGACGATTCGTGTTTATCAACTACTGGTGGTAATACAGTTATGATGTTATAGTCATCTTCTTCATCCTCATCAATGGTTTCATAGTCACCATCGTCGTATAAAGCATCGTCTATGACAGTTGTTGCAACCTTTGTTGTAAATGGAGTAGTTCTTTCAGTTGTTTTAGGAGTGGTCGTTGGAGCTGTCGTCTCTAATTCATCCTTTTCGTCAACATCGCCAACAATAATAACCGATTCCTCAGTGGGGCTACTACCTAGGTCATTAACTTTTACCACATTTGCTGTAGGTTCTACTTCTTCGGACTGTTTCGACTCACCATGATGATGTCTATGTGGATGAGTTTCACTAGTCAAGGGCGTTGTCTGCATGGTAGTGGTAGACGTGGTCGTAGATGTAGTTGTGGATGGTGTTGTTGTTATTACGCTTGTAGTTATTGTGCTCTTGGTTGTAGGTGCTGGAGTTTCGATTGGATTAATTCCATCATTGTCGTTTACGTCGTAGTCGTAGTAGTTATCGTAATAATAGTCATCGTTACCATCCCCACTTGAGCTGAAAATATCGTCTCCACTACCTAAAATAGAAAAATACTATTAAAAGCAAATAGTTTTAGATGTTTCAATTAAATTTGGCACCATACATTCGGTATGTATTTGTCAAATCACAAACCTTTGTCTCCAAAAGGTAGTTTGGCAACAGCCTGTAAATTGGTGAGTAAGGCTGTCTACATATTCTTACCAAGGAAGGTAGTTGGATCTGTGGTTTAAAGTAAGCATAATAGGGGGCAAATGCTAATGCAATGTGAGAAAAAATTAGAGACCAATTGTCAATAATTTACAAGACGTAAACAGTCGTAGGATAAAGAAACCATAAAAAAGCACAAACTGGTTTTACGAGTAATGTAACAAAGAAGTGAAACTAAGGAAGCAGCCCTGATAACGAATAGTTCTAGATTCAACCGATGAAAATACACAGAAGTACAGAGAAGGCTCTTTTAATGATACATAATGCTTTAATTACTTCTGCAAGATATCAAATAAGTTTTAAGATTTGTTTGGTATTCCTTTATATTGTCGGTATTCTTGAAAGATTTTGTATTCCATATAGGAATTTCTTCTAATCTCCTGTTCTCTTGCAGTTCGTGTTCGAAATGTGATTCTACGTGCATGCACGCCTCGTAAACTTCTAGCGCCCTTAATGTTACTACCATGTCCGGCATTAATTAGCGCATGATTTATTTTATTTCTTGTTGCTGCGTCATTAGAGGCCGATGTATGCTTATGTATGTTTTTATGGTCAAACATATATGACTTGATAAGAAGATTATTCGATACTGCGAGGTCCAGTAGCCGAGTAGTCGAAGTTCATCTTGTAGACCAGTGTAGACTATATTTATATTTAGATCTAAATGTTTCATTATTCCCGATCTCTCATACTCATAAAATTTTGGGATAAGAATTCAACCCAATTCAAATTATTCAATAATTAAAACTAGTGCAGTTTATGATTCAGGTGCTGTTAAAATATGTATATAAATGATAAACGCTATTTTCAGCGTTATTTTCATATCGGCCTACATGATGGTAGAACAGAAGCAGCAATAACTTTTTAATGCAATATTATTTATCTAACATTTCCTTTTGTTGGTTGTTTTGTCTTTCTTTTCCTGGTTTGCTCATGTGTCCAAAAAATAATTTTGACGTTTTATGGATTACCACGTTAATAGAATCCGTAAACTGATTGAAGGTCTGTCAGCGATACGTTCAATTAAATTTACGATGTATGCACAGAAACACGCTTGACATTTTGAAAGGTGTAAAGTTTATCAGAGGTGAGCTTTCCATGGCATTCGATGATGAAATTTTAGGGAGACTCGCAGCATATCGTATATATAATTTCATATTAAAACAGTAGAAGGATCAAATAAAATATAGAAAATTGTATTTTCCTAATATCACAGGAAAGTCGAAATTAATTGTTGAACTCTTGCAAGTTTCACAACACATATGCAGAGTTTCTGGCGGTATGTGCGTTTATTTTTCAGACGTGTAAATGCTAGTAAAATTCGGGTCATACCTGGGCAAGGTGGGCGAAGGTATTGTTTCTGAAACAACACTTTTATTCGCTTTTATTAATTTATATGTCTTCATCCTTTCTTCTTTTACACTGATTGACTAACTTTTGGCTCAAATAATCTTGCAAATAAGATTAATACGTATTTGAAATTATTTCCGAAAGGTGTGATAAGGGTAAACGTATTTATTTTATATATCAAATAATTTTGTAAATAAATTTGAGGCAACAGTTACGACAAACGCTGCATATTTATATATGTGTATGTAATAGAAGTGACGCTAAACATTAAACATTTTTGTTTCTTATCATGCTGACGTTTTAAAATAAAGTTTGGTGTACTTATTGTTATGTAATTTAGAGTTCGGAATCATTAAAGTTGGACGTATTCTAAAAAATTATACAGGGTAATAAATATGAATAACAAGTAAACTAAATAGATGTCGTTGCTCTAGAAATACTAGTTTCTTTAATAGAGGTTTATATTACATTTTGGGCGTAAAATGATATCCCTAAGAGTTATCGTTTATAGCAATTTCGAAGCGAACCAGTATTGATTTTCTACACGTTCCTTACCATCTATTTGACGTTTATCTCTGTTATTGAAACGGCTCTCTGTTTTGACACGCCATCCCAGAAGAGGGAGACCGAGAACCTCCGCTATAGTACCGTCCCGAGCTTGATTCTTTAGCTGATGCACCATCGAGTTCGTGTTCGCCCACAGGCGTCCCTCGCAACCAACAGGTACTTGGATAAATGATGCGGATTTAGAATGTTTTGATTGTAGATTTCCGGGACCCGCTAGTATAACAGAGCTGTCCGATAAGTCGTCCGGCTTTACTTGCGGCTCCAATTTAAAGGCACTCTGAAAGATAAGAGTATTGAACTGGGACGTTTTCCATCTATACGGTTAAATTACGATAACAGCTTCTAAGACGCGATAAGAAATATTCGTTATACGCGCAATATTATAGCAATAAAATGTTCAACATTTAAGCTGTAGTAGCTGTGGTCAGATATTGATGGACATAAGTGGATGCTCTATCTTAACAAAATTTGCACTGGGGAATAACCTAGCAAAATAAGTTTGGAAAACGAATTCAATAATTATTATTGGGTTTTCAACAAAAAATTATTACAACGTTTTCTTCGGGAATGTCAATTTTCTTTGAGACACTATGTACATAAAAGAACTTACATATGGTAAACCAAAGAACTTCGCTATGTTGCTTATAGATATAACTCTTCGCTTAGAATCGATAGTGTTAAAATCCTTGTCGATAATTAACTTCAAAACTGTGGTATCCGCAGCAGGACAATATTTGTGAGGATTCTCCTCTGCTTGCTTCACAGTTAGCAGAAATTCATTCGTTTGATTTTCGTAGTCGTCTACAGCTCGAACTAAAATCCTTAAGGATTCAACGTCCTGTATTGTCGGAACACCCATGAAAATACCTCCCGCCTTAGCAAATAGTAACCATTTTGGAAGAGGCTTGTTACCATCTACTTTCGCCTGAAACAAAGCAAGTAATTAGATGAAGTAAATGTTTCAAACATGTTCATAAAGTAAAAGGAACAAATACTAAATATGCCCTTTCGCGATCTACAATAGTTTATACTTTGTTTTCTTATCTTTTGTCAATGCTTTCATTTCTTCTATACATTGCCCATTTCCTCTACCCACTTCTTCCTTCGACGTATCCAGTTCCAAATTTGTTCTGAAGTTTTGTCCGGCTTTATTCTACTAATATGACCAATTGTACCAATTTAACTATTTGTATATACTATTTCTATAAATTGTTGGTGTGTCAATTGTGTTTTTATCCCTTAATTTATCCCACTTCCTTTTTCTCCTTGTTTAAATGCTTCATTTCGATTGCATTTTATCATGTTTCTTTTTTCTCGTATCGTCCAGTTTGCGGATTTATATGTTATTATTGGGATTGTGTTTGTAACGTGTTTTATTAAACTTTTAACTATTTAATTCTCTAAACAGTGAAAGTTAATTATCGGTACATTTTTGAGCGATTGGAGTGGTACATCCAAAACGGTATGAAACTCAACTTCAACACCAGTCATCATATCAGTCTTGCGTCTTTTTAATCATTACATACTGCAACTTAATACAACAGCGCGGGGTCTAATGACTTCTCACCAATACTGTTTACGTTCGTCTCGTCGAACGAATCAATAAGGAAACGGAAACTTCCACCGAAGAACTTCGTGAACAACGCAATTGTTTTTCAAGTAGTATAATGCTTTATCTTACACCACCACCCTTCTCGTCGGAGAGTGTAGCCTAAGAAACCCCAAGAATTTATATAAAGTTACGCCAGACTGCGGTGAGCCGTCGGAAAACTATTGTATTTCATGTCAGGATATTTCCGTGTCTTACCTGTGACTCGTAAAGTACACTACAGTTATTTCTTTATGTAAGAACACGGGCATGTAGATGATATATATATATATATATATTAAAATATACGTATGTACTTTCTTGAAACTACAGCTTTTAACTTTTTACAGGCAATAGAGAAAATAAGTAGAATAAAAAGACAATGGAATGTACCTATATTTTCTTATGCTCTTGATCCGATTTAGGGGAAGCGAAGTCAATCAATTGAAGTAACAATTTATAACTACATACGTGAGAAAGGAGTTGAACCTCAAAATGACCCAGTAATACATACTTCTTGATGTGTTAAATGATGATTACAACAACAATAGCTTGTCAGTGGTGACAGACTCATTACTAAAGTTGGCAATGCGAGCGTTCGGCCAGTACCGTGTGTTTCGAAGAACTACAAGGGGTTTAGTAGGTAATAAATCTAAACCGTTTTAAGCACAGTTTTTAGAATGCAGATACACAAAGTGCAGAAAATCGGTTAAATATTTGCAGCATACATATGGTACTACAGATTCTTGATATAACCGTATTACCGTGAGGAATAAACGTTATTATATGCAAAGAACGACCGCACGATATCTTCTGACGTAATATTTGCATAACTAAAATAATCCTTGTTAGTATTTAACGGATCTGTAGACTTATTATCACCACAAAGTTGTTTTAATTTTGAACATTTGTTAATACAGTATTTACTTTGGTAACAATATTAATATTTCTTGTGCCACTGACTGCATGTCGCTATGCTTGTACAGTGTTCAGTATCAGCACTGACTCTTCTAATCACAACTAAGAATTTTCTTTCAAGTGCTTCAATTAGTCCACTGTAGTTATTATGAATAATTTCTAAATCTGCTGCAACTTGAGCATCTTCGAATTTGCATCGACTTTCCATGATTGTAATTGATCGGATCAAATTGTGAAACTACAGACTTAACTTGTTTGAAGTGGCGAAAATAATAAAATGCTGCCTTTAACCATGTTTCCCAGTGTGCCAGAATAGGCTATGGAGGTTCAGGGATGTCGGGATATTATCTGTGCAACTGGAGAATACGTTCTGGGGATTTCAGAAACACTGCTTCATATGCGCTATTAGACGATCTACTTCTAGAAAACGCCATGGAATAGTTTCTGCCACAACATCTAAAGCATGTATTTTACACGTAATATGTACGTAATAATTTTCTTGAACAAAATTTCATAATTTATTTATTGTATCTACCACCTCTCTTGCAATTACTTCGACAAAACATTTTTCTAGTTTTTTCCCTTGCTAGTAAAACTGAAACTGACGGTTTTAGTGGTTCAATTGTACGTATTACTACATCAAGAACAGATTTATTGATGATCAGTCTACTTGTCCACACATAAGGACAATTTTTTAAATTTTTAGTTCTAATTTAATGCTGTTTCCAGTTTTATCGTGTACTGATGGTGCACTATTTCCTAAAGTTGTTAGACTAGGTAACAACAACTGCAACAATTGCAGACCGCAACAGTTGCAGTCTGCGAGAGTCCTCCAGATTTTATTTTCTTAAGATTGGCTCTCAAAAGTAGTTACAATTTTGTTGCGGAACATGAAAGCTTTGCCACAAACTTATTATAAATTAATTTAGCTCCATCATGTATTAAATCTGCAAATTCTAGCTTTTGCGACGTTTGTAATTGCGACATTATTACACTGAAAAATGTTGTACGGTAATAGACAATAGTGGTTATTTACTGCGAATTAATTATGTGCCATTTTATTTTATATTTCTGCCGGATTAGCTGATCTTTTAATAATAGACGAATGAAGAAGTTGAAAAAATTAGTTGACAAAATCTTAAGAGCGCTCTCAGTTAGCTGACATTTTTACCTAGAAAAAGCTAAATAAATGAACCAAAATTTGGTACTACAACTTTTGCAGTTGGTAACAGCACCATATACTTTCTGCCATAATACCATCGTTGTGGATACATGCGTTTGCACAATCTTTCTTTTTCTTTTTACGTTATACATCCTTCAATAACACGATGAAAACGTAAGAGAATCACTTTACTATTAAAATACTACTAATCTGCTAATCACATTATGTACCTACTTACACACAAATTGAATACTAATAGCTTTAATGGATTCATTGAAGGTTATTTACGTGCCATTGATAACTGTTAAGGTATCGAACAGCTTTTAATTTGCTAATGCATCCGCTGGATAGTATAATCATGCTTTAAAGATCTATAGAATACAATAAACTCGGTTGTAATCTATTCGGCGTTAATTAACTTTGCTCCTCTATACTAAAAGCAGCCACCAAGCACATATAGAAGCAAGATGCATTCTTAATTAGTTAATTTGGTTTTATTTGGGCACCTTTGTAGTAGGGTTAAAGTTAGTATAAATATACTACTTATTACTCATTACATTTTACGTTCTACTTCAGGGAAGATGTTCCCTCCTTTCTTTTATTCACATAGATCAAACTCGCATCGCCTTCTTTCGACAAACGCGTGTCTTGTTCGCTGTATATAGGCTGTTCTTTCAGTGAACAACGCGCGTTTGTTGAACCTTAATAATGACTGCTGAAAGATGACAATCCGAAAGTGCGACAGAATATCAACAATAAATACCAATATTTATTAGATTATTACATTACTTCCAGTTTTATGAAATTATTCATCAGAATTCACTAAGAATGATAGAAATTTCGAAAGGAATTTTTCCTTCAGAACGAGTTCCATTGAAAGATTTACGATCTCACAAAACCAACCAACTACCAATCCATCTCCTTTCTTTAAATTTATATATTAGGGGATCATGTGCGGTGATAAAGCTCATCATTCCCCTTAAGTATTTTTACTGTAACTTGAGTAACTTGAGCGTCAATAGAGAGAACGTTATTTCTCAAATTCACGTCCCCCACTTCCTCCACTCTCAAATGTTCTTCATGCTGGGATTTGTTGTACTATTGTCTTTCGACAGTTAGAATCCAAAGAAAACTGCCGATAATTTGATTTATATTAACCTCTGATTCTTTGTTCCCTCTCTTTTTGTTTGCCAGCTGTTTAAGGATCAGTTTGCTGAATATTTTATTTGACCCCTAAATTCGATAATAAAGAAATTGATGGGAAATGAGATATTATAAATAAATATTAGATATTAAAGAAATATTTATATTTTTATATTAAATTTAGCAAAAATTGAGAAAACTTAGTTTGCATTAAACAACAATTCAATTCCATTCCGATAAGTAAAAAGTGTAGTAAGGACAAGCAAAGAAAATAAAATCCAGGAAACGACAGCAAATAAAGCAAAAGATATTCTGTGTACGACATGTGTTTACAGGAATTCTAATTGAAACGCTATGGCATCCGTTCTAATGCATTAACATTGCAGATAATCTGGCGGTGCGGATACTGCGACGAAGATGTTACTGGAATTTTAATATGTTTGGAACACAGTGGTCTTTTGTATATGTTTAGGTACATACGATTGATCATCTTCGACATTATTGACCAATGGAAGTCAAATTCAATAATTTCTATCACCTGTTTTGAATTCATAATTACTTTCATTTCCTTATACATATTGTTCCTTTTTCCTGACGGCAATTCATCAATGGGGCAGACAAGATTTATGTTCTCTTAATATGGTTTGACATTGAATGATATTGAAATACTATTTGTTTTAGATAAAGTTAAGTTGGTATTGGTTTTATAGTTTAAAAAAGCGGCTTGTATACTTTTTATTTTAAATTTACTTAATTTTTACTTATTAAGCTACTTGCCTATCCACATGGACGACAGTTGTTTAAAACTATACTTTGCCTTCCTCAATAGAATAAATTTATAGAACATACATGAACTTATAAACGTTTATGTCATAAATATTAATATATCCCACCGTAGCAATAGTACCTATTATTACTAATATTGAAATTTTGTGTACAAAGGAATGAACATAGATCAACTTACCTCATACTTTTTGTACGTTATTTCCAAAAACCTGCTTTGGAATTTCCAGATGGAAGGTTTGTCCTACATATGCCGTCGAGTCAGGAATGCCCCAAACTTTACTCGCTTCTGGTGTTACTTCTACTTCTAAGTCGTCTGATATGTCGAAAGCGAAATCTTCGTCTGCAGCTTGTGAGATGGACAACACCGCCAGCAGTGCCGTCAATGAATGGATGAAGTGCATGATGAATTTTTCTAGAAGGTCACGTGAACATCGTCTGAAATGAATAAGTTTAATCAGATAAATTAAACGTTGACTTACACACTTTTATCATTGATTTTGTAAAATTGCATCTTTCCATGTGGCGAAATAGTAAGGAAGTTGGTGAGGAGCATAATCGATAAGAATTGGTTCTTTAGTTACATAGACTAGTGTTATTTTCAAGAAAGCCAGTTGCATTTTTGTAGTTATTTACACTACGGAAAGTGTATGGTCAGATAATATTGCCGACACCTAGTACAAATGTATTGTTGATATAAGCTTAGCAATGTGAAAGTTAAATATTGTCATATTTCTCCCCCGTCTCCTAATAAGGAATTAAACATGTGCGCAACTAAAATTCCAATCCGAATATCCTGTATCTTAAAGTCTTAACTGTCCTAAAATTCGTTTGACTAACGTGAAGGACTATGGCTACAAAACCACTAAATTTAGAAAAGGCGTACCTATGTCTTACTGTGGGCGTAGAATAAGTGGACGAGGAATCTAAAGGCATTGACGATTTTCCTTGTAAGTAGTATTGACATACTCGTAATATAGTATTGTGATTAACGCTATATTGACATTCCCTTCGACCTATAGGGAAAACCTTTTGGGACTACGAGAAAACACAAACAGATGGAAAGCAACATCAGGTATGACAAGAAACAAAGGAATTGGAGGATTAAAACTTTTGCCATGCTTAGGATAGCGCCATTTTTCTAAATCCAGGTGTCCAATAACAGTAGACCAAACTACGTTATGAGGACAATTGTGGAATTGAAAATAATAAAAACGTGGCTGTACAGACCGGTTGGCACAAGTAACAGTATTTACATACATACATGGGATTGGCGCAAGTAGCAAGATACCTGATTTTCTATTGATGATGCTCGAGCTAGAAAATAACTGAGGTTGGTAATGATCTTCATCATCAGCCATCGTTTCCTACAGTATATTAAAAGAAGAAGATAAATCTTGTTACAGTACTTTATGAGCACGTAAGAATGTATACTGGATTTAACACAGGAAAAAGAGTCAATGTTTTTTGCTGGTGGGAAGAGTCAGACTTTCGAAATTTAAATAAATAATTAAGACTTATTGTAGATTATTCGTTATTTTCTCAATGCACTAACATAGTCCACTGCAGCTAACTCTATATTTTGCAAATTTATAAACGAACTAGTTCACACACGGCAAAAATATCGCCCTAAAACTGCTGCTGTGCTATTTGAGGTCAAAATTATCTCTCGCACGGTAGCTACATATGTAATATATCACACTCTGTATGTCTGCCGTTTATTCTTTTAGTGGTTTATGTGAAGTTATTTCAAACGCAGCTGACAGAAATAACTTTAAAATACCCAACATAAGCAAAGCAGTAGTTGTGTAGTTTCAGTGGTGCTAACATAAATTCGATGAACACAGATTTGTTTGAATCCATTTTTTGAGTTTTCAATAATTCTAATGGTAATACAAAGTTGGTAATCACCGACATTATTGTTAATAACGTAAATGTTTTCTTTCGGCAAAAGTCCTACGAAAAGTCAATGGAATTTAATAGGTTTCTACGGTTTATCAAAGATTACCTCAGTTCGAAATCATTAATTAGATATACTCAAATTATTTATAGATAAGCAGAAATTATACTTCTTCTTTGAATAACTGTAGAATTATTTTTACAACAGAGAATTGTGTATGTAACCGGGAAAGGCATACATACATCTGTATGTAGGTACACGTTAAGTGCATTCAATAAATATATGTATATTACTATCATATTATTGTGGCTATACATCCCCAAAGGGGTTGAGTCTCTTTCACATGATTTCTTGATATATGTATGTATAAGCGATTAAAATTATAAAACAGAAGGTGCACCTTATTCTTGTTTCAGGACACCTTCGCTAAAACGTAAAACTTTTAACAATACATCTCGAAATTCAAAGGAATTGTCGTTCTCACCAAATAACAAACAACCATTCCGAGGAACAATTTCTACTTATGCAATTTTATGGAAGTTCGTTTCGTAGCCCCCAAGCTTAGCGAGTTCATAAAGTTTTGTTCGCACAAGCCGCAACTAGCCGTAAACATTGCCAAACCTCTTTCTGTTATGGCCTCTTCCAACGTCTAGTTCTACCGAATTTATGTTCTCGCCACTATTCCCCTAAAGCACGGTGCCGGTGTTCGTATCGAATGTTTACATTACACCGCTGTATCAACAAATATACGCAGCTTTGACCTGGATATTTATTTAAAGCTATCGATTGGAAAGCTTACACTCGCACATTAAGGTATTAGGTATTTATGAATCTAGGCTTATGATTTTAAGTGACTAGGAAGTTTAATTGTTTGTACTTGCGTAAGTACTAACTATAATATTATTGAGAAACAATCTCGTTTGTTGGTGATTTTACAGAATAAATGTATTTTATACATGGAACTAGAAAAGGCGACAGAACAAAAACAGATAGGTGTAGACCCAAAACAACTTGGACGGGGGAATTAAAAAGGTGGCAAAGTAGAAAGGAAGGGGAGATACCAATGGTGACACAAGATGCAAAATAGGGAAAGAAAATATGGAGGAAACCAATATATTAGAGGTCATTTCCATTACGTCTTACACCGAAAGGTAGCCCAGCTCTAGGACTAAGTTGTTATCTATTTTATTCATGAAACTGTTATGTATGTACCTAGATTCAATACTTACTGGAAGTTAAAAAGAAATGCTTGACGTAGTTTAGATATTTAAGTAAAAAAGGTAGCCCAAGTGGTTCTCAGTCTTGGAAGGTTCCTATTTTCTGCTTTGTGTAGATTTTTAGTATTCTAAGCAATTTATGGTTTCTTATTGACTTCCACATTCTTCTTCATTGTTTTCTTCTGTATTTCACTTTATATCGTACCGACTTAAATTCTAGGAGTGGCCGATACAATTGGAAGATATATACTGATAGCAAAGAAAATCAGAACATAACTAGTATACCTAACGTAAAAACAAGGTTTGATCAAATTACTTTTAATCATTTTACGCATAGTTATATATGCTGTAACCGAATTTCTGAGTTTTGATCCACAACCGTTTGCGTGACCTCAGAAATGAACACCAACAGTTTAAAACTATTGTATACTTCCGAATTCAATATTTACATTATTGAGTCGCTATTTAGCTAATAATACACAAATATGTAAGCTGTTTTTACTTTTGATTCATTATTTCCAGTTCATTCTTTTGGTCGCGATTATTTTTATGTAATATCGTTTTATTATATATGGGTTTATAAGGTGGTGCGGTTCGCTACTTTGAGAATGCGTTGCTGAGTCAAAATCTACAAGTGCTGCTATTTACTATATCTATTCTCTGTAGGTGTCAAGTTTGATGGACGTTGCGTAACGGGCACTTCTCTTTCTCACGATACATTCTGTTATTATTTATGAACATTTCTCATCTCATTTATTAATTCCAATTGTTGATTTATCTTAAACTGTCTTGACAGCTCACTAGTATCGAACAGCAGCATTACCTAGATAGTACGACTGTGGTGCGATAACGAGATAAAACACCACCTAATTGGGAAATGTTAAGATATGTATTTTGATAACGAAGTTATTTTCGATGAGAAACTATGATCAGGACGTGATGCATCTCAATTTTAGTCGAATACATCACTGCACATTATTTACTGAAAAGTGCACGTCGATCACTAATCACTACACAGTGATCA
The DNA here is from genome assembly GCA_038088585.1 of Chrysina gloriosa. Taxonomy (NCBI): domain Eukaryota; kingdom Metazoa; phylum Arthropoda; class Insecta; order Coleoptera; family Scarabaeidae; genus Chrysina; species Chrysina gloriosa. The sequence continues at coordinate 67,010,009 of CM076088.1, forward strand.
TTAGTCACTATACAAATGATATTGTACATAATAATCGTTATGCTTCGTTCATTGAGTTCTATGTAGTATTCAGCGAAAACTCGTATTCGGTACGGTAATTACCATGTTTTTCACTAATTGTCGTTAGATAACTATTATGTAATGTATCTAGTTCCGCTTTAATAATTATCAGTAATTATACTGTAACTACAAAATATTGTATACTCTATATGTATCTAATCATGTTTAAACTGTAGGTACTTTATTTGTATAAGATTATAGACATTCTGTATTATTCCTTTTAATTCTGCATACTGATTATTGTTAGCGCCATTTTCTATTGTGTTCATGTTTGAATATCCCAATCTCTTATCGACTAAAATGTAAATTCCCTCATTTGTATTTTCTTACTGTAAAATTTCCTATATGTTGTTAATGACTTAGCTTCTTGGACATTATACCTCGTCTTTGTATGTTGAGGCTTTAAACACTGGATATACAGTTCTTTTGGGAGTGTTACACTTATCCAGCCCTGGTTCTACAGTCGACCAATATAAAGGCTACAAAACAACATATTGCAGTTACTTGAAGGTTCCCAATATTGTAAGCAAATGCTATGGAAGTTATGATAATGCGTATTGCACATCGGATGTGTACAGATTACAGTTTGTTTTACTATTAAGTATGTTATCAACTACTTCTAGAGTTAAAAATGTATAGAACATTGATGTATCAGTTTTAATACATTCCATAATCTTTGCCACAGAAGCGGAATATTTTCCGAAATCTGATGTTGAGTTTCACTTAAAGCGCATTCTCACGAATCAAGTTTAGTTGATCGGTGAACGTTCTCAATACAAACTGATAAATATTTTCAACTTTCAAATGGCGTCAAATGCGGTTATTTATGTAGATATAAAGATTAACAGACTGACTAGAACTTTGTTTAATATGAATAAGAAACGTAAAATACGTAATTTTTTTATGTGATGTGATGGATTTTGAGAAAACATCAATTGGGATCAACCCAAACGTTGTTAAAGAGGCGATAGCATTAGAGGATAAAGCTTATAGAAATCATTTAAAAGGATTGGTGAAACTGAAAGAAACTGAGGTCGACCAATTTTCTGCTTCATTTTCGTTTGAAAACATCGGTGATGGGGTTTTCTGATACTGGGACTGTCCCGGTAAGAATTGTAATCGTTTCTTTTGCCTTTTGTCTTTATTTTTATATTTATTACCTCTGCAATTTGAACAATAATTGTTTTTTTCTACAGTCCTCTTTAGCCAAATATATTCTCTTCTTGTCTATCTAAAATTATGCGAAGTAATAGTTGCAGAGTGCTGTAAAATGAGTTTTGATACGATGACTATTATTTTTTATAACGGCATTGTAAAGTCAGTACAAAAATCATTTCGCAATCATCTTATCTGTGCAGTATTTCTTCCTCCGATATTATATCTAACTTCTTCTATTCTTCCATATTTTTTCGACGTTCTCTGTTGACATTTTCTTCAGTTCATTACTTTCACTAATTCTCCCTTCCAATTGGAAGCATTTATGTACTTTACCGATTGCTAACTGGTTTTGGATAATGATCTTGACAAGGGGTTTTTTGGATGGCTCTCAAATTTTCGCATCTTTCGCAATTTTGTTTATATTCATATAATCGCAATTAGACATAAATACACACAGTCACTAAATAACAATTAAACTTGTATTATTGAGAAATTTATTAGTCAAAATTGAAGAAAATAAAACTAGCAAAACATATAAATGTTTAAAAGTTGTAGAACTGAAACAAATACCACAACACATCCAACTGCCTGTCATATTAACAGTCGATTTAGTCGTGTGTGTCTCTAATGCATAAAATAGAACATTTCATTGCAATCAATTAATCGTATACGGTATTTATCTGGCGGATGGCTTTATTCAATATTCAGAGCAACCAGTATGTACCATATCAGCAAATAATTACAGGTTAATTTGAACTTAATAAGGGTCGATCTAACCATTATTCTCAATATTTGAGGTCATTCCCGAAATTCTACCCACTAATTGTAGATATTAGATAGTAGGTTATTGTTTAAACTTGCTACTAATTTGTGTGCGAACTATCGACAATTGGAATTTAGTCGAACTTCTTGCGAAAATGAAAAGCCTTTAGAGCAATGTCGTAGTATATTGTATATATAAATTACTTATTACATTACCCTATTACCTATTACATTATATTCCAAACTGGAATATCGTGGTTCATTAAACTCTAAACCTACACAAAACGAGTTTTATTTTATTCTGTTATCTCTACGTATATTTTACATGCATGTGCAATTTGTATGCGCCTGTAAATCTAGTTATTCGTCAAATTTCGATTTATTTTGAATATGCATGCAGTGCGATGTTATGAATGCGTCGTTACAGTCAGTAAGGTAGCATTAAACCAAAACAAAATTGGCGCATAGTTTGCGCGTTTGGGGATTATACTGAAATTTTAAAGCACATATCCAATTGTTTCGAATGTTTGCCAACATGTACGTGCGTTATATGTGTATGTACATATACAGATGAAATCGATTTGTAATGTAATTATTGTTTATTATAGCAAATGGTAATTAAAATATAAACACAGTTTGTAGTACTGTAGGGGAAATCCCAAAAGTTATTGTAATATTTTAATTTTGCCTATGTTTGAATTATTAATTATAAAGCAGTTAAGAAGAAGAATGGCGGAATCGCTTATGATGAAGATCACAACCTGCTGCTACCGTGTAGTATTTATCTGTTGGAGGGATTTACATCTAATCATAGGGCAATTTACGAATTTACATAATGTATAGCGCAAACGTATAATTAGAATTAAGTTAAAATTTCAATCAGAATCACTTATGACGAACACTAAAGCATTTATTTAGTAATAATAGCAAGCACGTTGATCTGTACAAAATCTGCTTACATTCAAAAGTGTGTAGGGTTATTACTAATTTCTGGATGCTGCTCGACATAAAACGTTCGGATACAGGTAATACAAGATTCCCAATTATTTTCTATTAAAGATGATAACGGAGAATACTTGTTGAAACGTATATCTAGACTTTTAGAAAATATATTATTGAAAGCGGCTGGAAAGAAATATAGACACTGATTTTATATTTGTAGTTCCTGAAAAGATTTGTTTTATATTTGTAGTTCTGGGAAAGATTTGTAACAGTGTTGCGGTGAAGACACTTTTTGGTAAATATAGATTTCCTATGTATTAATACGATATTTAAAATTTGCAGTAAAGCGAAGACAAAAGTCTAAAGTCGTAATCCATGTCGTCTACTTTATTAAAGATTTGCATATGTATAAGAGATGCTAACAAAGTGGAGAAACAAGTACCAAAGTGTGAGCATTAGAACTAATAAAAAATATTTGTATACTCCTCTACGATTGACCAATTTATAGCTTTCGTTGGAAACAACACACATTCCGTAAATTTTGAATATATATATTACCCAGATTTTCTCAACTTACTGAACCTTATTGCTGCGTCTTTCTAGGCACATCAGCCTGTATTCTCTGAGCCATTCGCTCGAAGCTTATGTTTGACTTTTTCATGCTCACCACTATTAAGGCACATTATCTCCTAAATCTCCAAATTTCAAGATTTTCAGCATAGGCTCTAAGTCTTCGAGAAGGAACACTCTCCATATTTTCGGAGTTTTCTAGGGCTTGTTCCTTCCGGGAAAGTTTGTTTGTTGAAATGGAGGTCGCTCCGTCTCCGAAAATGTCGATTGGTGTTATGAAGAAGTGTATTCAGCTCTTGGTCTGCTCTAGTTGCCTTACATAAGTTACTTAAAGTAGACCTTAATAGAACAATATATCAAATGCGAACGTTACTAAGATGGAATATTGAAGAATAAGGCAAAAGACATCCATAGAAAATCTTTTAAGTTTCCATGATTCAAGCAGTATGGACTATATCCGGATGTTGGTACTTTGTAGTTCGATTTATCGGAACAACATGGTATGGTCTCACTGACATCTTGAAGAGGTGCACAAAATTTGTTCTGAACTTGATGAATAACAAGTTCGACTGTGCATTTCTATTACACCGCATTTCACGTGCCACGTATCAACTTTACAACTTATTGTTAATGTTTCACAATTTTTCTTGTTCAGATACGGAGTACTTTAATCTTAGACATATGATTCGTATTATATTACAGTTTGTAACTTTTGTCCTGTTAATAGGCTTGACCTGTTGGCTGAATAGATATTATTATTATTATTATTAAAAAAATTAGAGAAGATGGTATTAAAGGCCGGTGTCAGTACAAACATTTTGAAAGTATCACAGCGTTCTGTATGGGAAAGAAACTACAAAAGGGTACTACAAGCTCAAAGTTACTAAATTTGTCCCTAAGAATAAAATAAATGCAAAGTAAGTAGCATATATTCAAAGTAACAGTAAAACCGATTACAGCCTAACACAGCTACAGCTGTAAAACGTTGAGCAATAACCAAGAATGAATAAAATAACGTGGCGCTGTTAAAATGGACTGCCTAAGAAGGTTATGTCAAATATTGCAAACTAAAAGAAATCAGGTACAAACAAAATAGGTTAACGAAAACCGAACTGCAGGAAATGAGGAATACTGCAATACCGCCCCTTTTTGTGTGATGATGATGTTTAATGGTATTACTAATTTTGTTAATTTTTTCGCTTTATGAAAGTAGAGAATAGATGCTTGAAGTACTGCATATTATGAACTGTTACCCCTGCATTTTTAAATAAAACGACTGCTTAATAACTAATCGATTTATTGCTGAATTTACGACACAAGTATTTGCAAATATCAGCAAACCACTGCATATGTACTATGCAAAACCATAGCGTCTAACTCATATTAGGATATGTAATGCGAGAATTAATCCTTGCGCAGTAATCCTCTCAGCTGAAACTCCAGATGTCGTCTTAATAGCACTTTTGTATGCAGGAAACGAGTGCTCCGCCAAATTTATATTTCTTGTTGGTCTGGGAATATCCGCATGTTTCACATACATACGTGTTTTACATCCAAAGTTACCAGGTTTTCTGAGTCCCGGTCTACTAATTTGCATTAATTAAGCCTAATAATGCAAATTTGGATGCTACTGTTGAAGAAAAACGTACTTACATTTGAACAATTAAAAAGATATATGCCATGTAAAATATGTAATTATCTTAACTGATTAGCTTACTCAAACTTCAAATATGACGTAATTCTGTAACGAGAACTTCATAAACTGAAAGGAAATCAAATGTGCCAAATGTGTGAAAAATGAATGTCATCATCTCTATTACTTCCATTTTTTCATGAATTACTAGATTTATATCTCAGTACCTCAGCGGTGAAGTTATAAAAATAATCGAGCCTGGATTTGGTAACGACATTGTGCTTACGGGATAGCCTTTCTCAAAAGAAGGCGAAACATATACATATGTATGTATAAGTTCTATTTGGTACACACTATTTGGTAAATTTCGGATATTATTTCACAATATGAGATATCAATAATTTATCTATAATAAAACCATGATACAACGGAGTATCTCAATTGTAATTGCATTTATAGCTTCGAAGCACTGTAATACATAATTTTCACTTAGAGGAATTGAAAAACAAATGGGCGCGCAATAAATTTATTACTACGCATAAAAGACAATCACATATTTCGACATACGTTCTTAATTTTCTGAAGAATAATGACCGGTTTTAGTTTTCGTTGGGGTGAACAGAGATTCTGGTTTTGACATTTCAGTTTGTTGACTTAGATTAGTTGCGGAGTCAGACAATAGATCTTGTTCCTTTCCTGTATCGTCACATCCAGCTAATTTGACTAAAGTTGTATTGAAATCTTGCCACCTTTTGTTATTATTCTGTTCTATGCGACAGAATTCCCTACTTACTCCCAATCGAATCTTCAAAAATTGGGCGTTTATTTCTTCCATAAAGCTGCGTACGATATCTTTATTCATTCTAATAATTTCTTGTTTCATTGCATTCAAACTAGTTTCTTCCACAACTTGCAGAAATGGCACTTCCTTGTCGCCAATATTATCAGGTGTTTTTTCAATCCATTGCTCGGCGCTATTATCTAAAGTATCGTCCATGCCACCGGGTATCCTGGACCCATATTTCACTTCGGACACAGTAAAATCAACTGAAGCTTGAGATTTTAAATCCGATCCGATATTTGAAATTTGTGCACTAGATACCACGTTATCCACCAATATCGGTTCAGAAGAAGGCCCATTTAAGTTGAAGCTTCTTTCTTCATCTGGGTCATTGCAATAGCGTATATCCCTTATACAAAATTTCTGAGCAGTAATAGAACCAGTGGTAGCGCAATCTGGTTTTCTTTTATCAACAAAGAAAACTCTCCCATGCGCAGTCGATATAGCAAATTCTTGACCTGTTAAAGAACAGTCTACCGCCGTTAATTCTGAACTAAATAGTTTATTAAAGACGATGTCTTTTGTCCGAAGGTCGTATATATAAACTTTCCTATCTAGCCCAACGGTAGCTAATAATTCGTCAGATACAGAAACTGCCATTCCAGTGACATTTCTAGTGTGATTTTTTGCAACAAATTTAGCAGTATGTGAGGTAACGTCCCAGACTGCTACAACTCCTTCTCTGCTAGCAGCTGCTAAATACATTTCCCTGTGCGGATGAAAGATCATGGACGTAAGACTGCCACTCCAAGGAACAAAGAAGCTCGAAGAAACATCTCCTTGAGAATTATGGAGAAATATTTGACCATTTTTGCAACCCGTTGCTAAAAGTCTATCTTTGGAAGCATAATCTATGAACGTTACAGCTGATGGTAAGGTAGTATATGTTTCGACCACTTGTTGAGTGTTAACGTCCATAGAGTATACTTTCCCTTTCACGGTGCCGAATGTTGCTATTTCTTCCGATTTCTTCGAGAATATTCCACTTGTTGGATATTGCATATTTTCTAGAACGTCAAATGTAAATCCAAATTTCTTCTCGTTGGCATCCTTTCTAACAACTATAGGTTTGTACAGAGTAGATATAACTAATAATTGTCTACCTGAAGGTGACCAGGTAATATGTTCAAATACGCTATTAGAATCATCTAGTGTTGGAAGGTTGTACAACGTTTTTCCACTTGAGCACTCATGAATTTTCAATTCTTGACCGCAAGTTGCGATTAGTTTATTAACATTCATTTTAATTTTTATACCGCACCTTTTCCAAAGAAATACAATAATTTTGGCCAAATTTAATGTTTATAAGAAACTATGACATATTAACGTCAATTAACGTCAAAACCAATTTCACAGACTATCCTCGATCGATATTTATTGACGGAACTCGTTAGCTGGCAACAGAAATTGAATTATAGGATTAAATTGAAAATTGGCATAAAATAGCCAAATTCTTTCCAAGATACGATGTACTTACAATAAGTTTTATTTGTTTACTTTCTGCATTCCACGTTGTCGTGGTCGGCTTATTATTTATAACACGTTTACCAAATATGTAGATCGTTTTTAATATTTTTGAAAGTATTGCAGATCAGTTACAGTGCAACGAATCTCATCGAGTCTGTGCAGTTTATTGACAAGTTGTTTTCAATTGGATTCTATAGTTTCTCTACATTCTCAATTTTCTAAGATCCTCAGGATATTATTTCGTTGCTATGTGCGATATGTGATTCAGCAAAATTCAATGAACACTTCAAGTTGATTTTCCTTTTAATTTCTTTTTCTAGCGACTTCCTAGGTTGTATGACTTAGTAAAAATGAGCCTTATGAATTGAAAGAAATTGTGCTTGTTGGAAATTCTTCCAACTTAATTTACAATTTAACTTCAACCTAATTTCATTATTGTCTTCAAGTACTTTTGTTCAATTCGGAACGAAAATTGATGTAATGCTTTTAATATTCTAGTAACATCGAATTTTTACCATTTAATACTGCATCAATTCCGAATCATTGACGATCTTGCTTCAAAAAGTTACGAGCAAAGTGGAAGCCAAAGTGGAAAACATGTCTTTTTAAGGTAACAGTTAATTAACTATAATTGTGGAGTCTATCTTCATAACATCTGACTGTTTTTATTATTTACGTAGTAAATACTTAATATTCACGGAACTTTTAGCCTTTCTTTTCCTATGATAAGAATATCAACGTCCGAGCCATTCTCGATGTTGCTGTCTTTAGCGTAAAGTGCAATCCGAGAAATGTCGAATACTTTTAGGTCACGGTTAACCAACAATATGATTCGATTGGTTTCAATAAATTATATACCTTTCAATGTTATGTAGATAAATATATAGAACATAGGACAAGTAGAACAGCCTCAGGTGGTGCAACTTGAAATTAATCTCACCCATTTTTCCTATCTTTTTCAGAGGCGGGTATCTATTTATCCAAGCTACATTATCGATCGATGTAATTAATTCTAATTAACGTCTATTAAGATAAAAGTACCTTTATTGGCTTACTCTTGTTTTACTTATATTCTTTCGCTTAGTGCTTATACAGTAAACCCAATTAAGTGTCTGTCTTATTTGTAACCGTCATGGACTAACTTTATAAACAGATTGAATTAATTCCTGCTAATGAAGTCGTCTCCATAGCTAGCTTCGTTCTTTTACATACAAATATAGCGAATAATAAAAATTAATCAACTTAAATCGCGTATTATAAATTTAAATTTCTTTAATTTCAACCAAATTTATGCACGTACATTTTTTCACTTTATTTATAAACTCTCCTTGTTTACACTTTCCTTTTACGACCTAACATTTTAAGTAGTCTTTTATAATTCACTTATTTCGCAATTCCCTCGTAATAGTTTTCACGCTTATTGCGTTTCATATTTAGTTCGAATAAACAGTGAAAACAAGTCCGTTTCATCTTCAGTACCGCTATGAATCTCTACACACGCTTTTTCGACGTTTTTATTAGGAACTTCCTTTAAGTCTGATATTTATGTCACAACTACGCGTTCTTAGCGCTCATATCTGCTAACATTTTCTTTATGTTACGTAAATAAACATTGGAAAACGCATATGCCGTCGAATCATTGACCTAACTTTAAAGTGTCGTTGTATATTAACAAAAGTTTATGCCGCCTTTATGCGAACTAAAGACGAGGTGGCTGGTCTTTGGAGTACGAAAGTGCAGACACAAAATTGGGCACTCTCATAAATTGCTATAGTGGCGTACGACGGTTGCGGTAAGCACTCAGGCCGCTGTAAACAATTTAACCTTCCTATACTCACGTCAAAATGAAAACGTATACTATACTATATAAGTCGGTCTCACAGACCGTATGCGTGAGTATAGGAAGGTTAAAGAGTGATTTTTATACAATAAAGCAGCTGATTCAGGATGTAAGTGACATAATACAATTCACCAAAAAATACTTTTGGGTTCGATAAAGGTACATTATTTTATGAATTCAGTAGTCGTATCATTTTGGCCTTGTCTTTATTGATAGATCTGCAGTTTAGGTTTCAGCCATCACATACTCTTAAAACTCTAGGTACAGGACATTTCCCTGCTTTGAATGCTATACGAGTAGATAAGCTATTCTTAATTCACTTATCGACTAGTAGCTGATATGCACTAATGATGTTCCAAACTGTAATTAAATCTGATTTGTAATATCACAGATAAGTTATACATATAGCCCATTGCCATGATAAGTGTGCAAACAATATCGATAATATATGCAACCCTCAAGATTTTACGTAAATGTATTAGGTGGCCTACCTGCATGACTTACCTGTGGTAATGTACAGTCAATAATTTTCTCTTCCATCAACATGCTATTTCATATTTAACTCAAGAACAAAGTGATATCGTGATTCGTATTTCTCCCACCACACTTGTGCAGTTCAGAATTTGTAGCTTTAGTAATCATGTTGCAATGGAATGTACAGAATACAGCTGTTCTTGTTGGGCAGTTTTATGACACAATGATTTCATTGTTACTTTCCGTGTTGTTCTTCGCCTGAATAGTTTCACAGAACTGACGTATATGGGGAGGTCAATTTACCATCTTCGTACAGTTCCAGTTCTCCAGAAAATATTGCAAACGTGAGAATGGTGATTATTCAGAATCTTGTAGGTGTCGTGCCCCAACTCTTCGTTTGTCACTTGCTATAGCACGTCCTTCACGAGTAAAAATTCCATAAATACAAAATAATGATTGTTCAAAACTCGCTTCACAATTAGTTTGTCCAACGAAAGCTATTTTGTGAAAAACTGCTTGAAATTACTTCCGTTGATAACGTGGTGTTGGTAATGAGGCACATTTCTATTTGGATAATTATGCAAGTGGAAACCATACGAAACTTATTTCAGAGACCTGTTTATACTACTACGATTATGGTTGCGTTCAGCTTGTTAATACTGGGAACAGCTGAAGTCAATTTTTGTAAGGTGAAACTACAGCTCTTGTCCGGTCGAATTCGACAATGGTATCGGTGAAGTAGCAACATGTCATTTAAATTAATTGCATTATACATAGTTCATTTAACGCCACGCAAATATATGTTATATAAAAGAAATAAAATTAGTCTTACCACACCTTTTGCAACACTGATATCCTTTCATAATTATCAGGAAAAGAAAGACGCTTTGAGATTGAAGCAAAGAGAATTAAACCATTTCAACAACGAACTGACTATGATGGTAGCGGAGTTATTAAAACCACACAATATGATTCATATTGATATCCAACACAATTCGAAGACGAATAACTTTTCAATTATTTTTCAGTCGGGATACTTGTAATAATCGTTTTCGTAACCCCGTCCTCAATGTGATATTAACCAAATCAATTTCCCAACATTTTCAATGAAAAATACATATGTGTGTAGGTACATTCAGTGTGAAAATAATGTAACATGGTTAACAAACTAATTCCAAATGAATTTTCAAATGCTACAAAATTCACATTTCGTTATTCGGGGTACTCCATTTTCTGTTTCCTGCATTTCTTTTTAATTTACATACTTCTGACAGTTTGAGTCTAATGAGGGGAACGGGTAAAATGAAATGAAAAGTACATTACGGAGCAGACTTCCAGTAGTTGATTCGCACGAAGTAGCTGAGCATTTCCTAGAGTGCAGGCTATCGGACTCCATTAAAATGCCCATTTTAAACGAGAAACTATTTTTAATTAAAGTTGGTAGAGGCGCCGCGCGCCGGTTGTTTGATGTCCCTTCGTCAAACGCAATCACAAATGTTGCGTAATTACCAAACGCTGAAATACTTATCGGCGAAGTCTGGCGATAAAATTAGGCAGATATTCTTCCATAATTTGGAAAGTACACGTCTACTAGAATGTACGGTTTGCGATAATCTCATGCCTTATGTTACTCGTTTTTATTTGAATACTTTCTCTATTAATTATTAAATCGCGTTCGTAATTGTAGCAAAAATATGGGAATTACCTTATTCTATTGGGTCGCTAAATGGAATTATTCCTACCTGAAACAAAGCAGAAATCATTTATAGAGCTTCTATGTAATAGAAGTGATATTAATTTACAGTTACAGAATTGGTTTCCGTATTATTTTCTCCCAATTTATAACATAATCTGGATACGAGCATCTTTTACATCTTTCGTTTGCATTGGTTTAAGTTTTTAATTTTTTAACACAATTGCTCAAATTGGAACTGTATACCAAAGAAGAAGTGGCGCATTTACTTGGTGATCCAATATGTTCTAATCATTAATTTGGATATTTCTTAGAGTTCACCTGAGCGTATTATGAATGGAAGAAAATGCTAAGATTAAATGGATTAATAACTAGGTACTTGTTTATTTAACTTTTAGGCTGAGATAATAATTGAAGTACCATCAGATTCGATTACTAGGTATAAATTTAAATATGTTACATGTAACGCTGTTTAATCAAACCATTCCATTCCATCCTTTTATAGTCTAAAGCACGCCAGAGAGTACAATTCAATTCATTTGTTAGCTTTAAATTTTATAGAATTCGTTTAGAAATACAGCTAAAGTGTAGGATTTCGTCGTTAGCATTCAACTGTTTGGCGCTTAATCATTTTTCCAATTAAATTTGGTAACGTAAATTAAAAGGGTAGACTTTACAGACGACGCTAAATGTATTGAACACTCACGGTTTCCATTGAAAGTGCTTTGATTTATGGGGCACGTGTGGTTGTATGTGTGCGATTGTAGAAGTTTTGTCATGGATTACTCGGAAAAGGAGTGACGATACTTTTACGTCAAAAGAGAGCTTTTCTACTCAATGGAGGTCTTTATTGAGAGGTTATCGGTGATATCTGTAATTCTATACGGAAAGCTTTCCGCTGATGTGGTCGGTAGGCTTACCTTTTTGTTAGCTAACGAAAAATGGGAAAGCAAGGTTGTATTCGTATCTAGTTTGTTCCCGATATTTGAAACAGCCGTGGTTTATGTAACATGTAGTACATTTCTGTCTTGTCATTGAAATAGCATATATATAAAGTTTCTGTAGATTATAATCTATTTTAATGTATTATATTTGTTTGTTTTAATCTGGTAATTATACACGTCCATATATTCATAATATCTCATACAACGATATACAACTTCTTTGATACTATCTATGTAGGTACAGTTTGTTTGATAATAATGATAATCGGCGATAAAAGTTACAGTAGAACACTTTCCTTTCCCGAATGTAAATAATCTATCTAAATAGCACGATATCCTTTTCACACTTGTCATATGCAAATGTCACACTTCACGAGTGCTGATACATACAGCGTTTGTCATAACTAATACATCAAAATTTATTTAGAAGATTATATATTGTATAAGTCAATGAGTATAAAAAAACAAAAAATGATTGGGCATTTACAGTGTTGTTTCAGAATCGCTGCAATACTTATGGTAAAAAACCGACTGTTAGTACCATGTACGTTTCCACGTCAAAAATAAACATCTCATACCACGAGTATCTTTTAACCTTCCTATACTCACGTCAAAATGAAAGACGTATACTATACTATATAAGTCGGTCTCACAGACCGTATGCGTGAGTATAGGAAGGTTAATTGTTGCTTGTAACGACTTTCCTGCACTACTGAGAAAATATTTTCTTTTACAAATTTTGTTTTATGTGTTATGACCTTTCTTCTGTTTTAATTTGATGCAAAAGTTGTGAAAAGTATTTGAATAATTGTTTAGGACAACAGCACATGTGAAAAGGAAAGCACAATTTATATATACTTAATTATTATTAATCCACGACCTTTTATATGGTTGGTGATAGTATCTAATAATTCTTTTTACATATTGTATTTTTCTCATTATTTCTTCCCCGTTTCCTTTCATACCTTTCATATATTTTCTTTCTATTTTATTTGGTTCTGTTGGGTGATTACTACTGGCTTCACCTTTAATACTTTCCTACACATCTCCTTTTTAATGAGGCCGGTATATTATAGATGGAAGTATATTATATATGTAGATAACAAGCCGCTGTAGTAAACATGGCCCCTTCTCGTTTCAGAACTTTAGAGGCAAAACCAAGCGGCCCTAGCTTTCAATATTACTTTGAAGGCTGGAGCTTTCAGAGTAATATTGCAAGCTCCAGCCGCAATATTTTGTGATCACACCCTCTGGAAAAGTCTGTGTAGATAACACCGATTTGATCATAGTTATCATTGTGGTGAAGAAATCCTATGGCGCGCGCACTAAATTAAAGCCACTAGAGCCCCTCCTCAGAAATCTATGCTGTATAGGTAGATACTTCGTATGTGTAAATATACTAGCTTCCAAAACCAAGCTAGAAATAACCTTTAGCGGAGCTGCAAACACCGAATCACAATCTGCTGCGTGCTTCCTTTTGTTACGGGTTTACAACGGGAGAACAAACGGCAAAAGCAACAGTTTTTGAGAACTCCCAGAACATTAAGTAGCACAGACCAAAACAAGCAGAAAGCAAGTAGCCTTTCAAATTATATACTGAAAGTGATTGATCATGCTTGATTGTAAAGTGGGGAGTCACTGTACTTCAAAAAGTACTTGGAGTGTTTGTAAGCCCTACGAATGTGAATTTTCAAATATGTATTACTGTTACTAACTATTTTGGTTTACTTTCGCCTTTTTCGAGCGGGAACGTATAATTCATAAATTTGCAGTTTAAAAACCGAAAGAATGGCGACAAATAGTCGATAAATTATTGACAAGTTAAAAATAGAACCGAAAGTTTTGAACTCAAAATTTTGAAACAGTAATAAATCTTTAACAAAGAGGGCGAGGAGTTTGATTTTCACCTGAAACTGCATGTGGCTGCATGCCTGGAGTTTGCCGACACTCAGCAATATATCACTCCCCGATGTTATAGCAAAATAATTAAAACATGTAGTCCTCAGACAGATAATCAACAGAAATATGTGGAGAATACAGATTTGAAATAGGTATCAGCGCCATTTTCTCGAGGTTAACATATCTGTGATCAGCATCATCCATCACCGATGATATCCTGGATATACTAGCTCTGACTTGTGCAACTGCTGTAGCGCCCTATGATTGTTTTATAGGCCACGTCCGACATTATCAAGGTAGGTTTGATATCCATCTTTAACCTGAGTGGTGATTGGTGAATAGTCTAAGTCTGCTAAAGTGATGGTAGTAGCACACACGCCCATTAATATTTTATTGTGATCATTATTTTGTGGTCATATTGTGGTAATACACAAAAGTACGTGGTTGGCAATAGCAATATGAATGGGATTATAAAACAAGTTTACACAGCCCTCAATATTTGTAGTCGAATTTAAATTTGGTTTTACTTATGGCTTTTACCATAGCAGTAAGTGTGATTACAATCCATGAGTGGCCTTTGGGTTCGGCTTACCGTAAATTACCAATTATTGCATATTACAGTACAGACACGAATAAATATTACTATTATTATTATTATCATTAATCATTTATATGTCATTGTATCAGTAAAGAGTCTTCTGCTCATTCAATGGTATGAAAATCTTTACTGAAAGACAGCCTCCTATTTTAACCCTGCTTCTCTTTAGCAGTATATAGCAAAATGCATTTAATATTGTTTCTACAGCTAATTTCCTATCAGAACTAAATAAAATAGTTTTACGACTTCCATATTTGGTTCTTTCCCATTGCTGTTAATTCAGTTTTCGTCATATCTAGACTAGGGATGCGAAGATGATTATCCAATTAAATTTTGTTGGGCGATTTCTATACTTTAAGCAAAGAAATAACAAAATCTGAGACACCAGTTTATTACAAATCAATATTTCATCGAGCGGTTGGAAATTTAAGTAAAAGGATATCAACATATTTATTTGTATAGACAACTCTTAACGAAGGCAGCTAACACTTTGAATCGTACTTTATTGCATGATTTTCTATCAACCTGCAATTGGAATAATTGGAAGAACTGGAGTGTATGTAGTATCACACTAGAATGTAATATAATTGAAATCAGGAGAGTTCAGAGAAAGCACTAGTTGGTATTTTTATTTAATTAAATACTTAGGAAGAAGATAACATGTTTTCGTACGTTCTGCAGATGAAAGTACCGGCTCATGCTTTGTCTGAGGCCAGAGCAGTGACTTCCTGATTCCAAGTATATACAACTTACTGCACCATTATTTTCTTACATGAACATTGTTGAAATAACTCTGTGGCTATAAACTAGACTTACTTCTAGAGCTGAATGCTGTCATAATTTAAATCAGCGAAAAGGATAGCAAAAAGATCAAAATATCATCCTTGCTTAATGGTATGTTCATGCTAACGATATTGGGCCGCTTTTGTTTCATTTTTTTTTTTATTCGCTGGGTGAAGAACTGAATATTTTTAATTTAACCCTATTTTCCATTCTTAACACTTAAGATCGCAAGCAACCGCAAAATTTCTGGATGCAACGATAGATCTTTCAAGTTTGTTTTCTGTGTGAACGATGATAAGTTTCGAACAAATTCTTTAATGTGGTATTAATAATGTACATATTTGTGTATATTCAATTGCTACATTTTGTACGAACATCACTTGTTTAAACAGCATTGTTTAGTGTGCGGTTAGAGTGAAATTAGGTTTAATACTTCATAGCGATGTAAAAATAAATGTATATAATTGAACAGATCTAGCCGCGTGTAATGAAGTAATTGGTAACGCCACATGACTTACAATACAAAAAGACGATCTCAAACCAGTTTATTTTCGACGCTTTAGTATGAGTGTGAAACTGGAAAATTATGGAACTATGGAAGTAATGAAAAAATCGTATTCTAATTAAAAGCCGTAATTATATTATATCGTTTTACGTAAACTAAAGCTCACATATTGTGCCTCGCTTCCGATATAGCAGTACAGTAAACACACAGACGGTATGTTCTTGTAATTACATCTACGCTTTCAATTAAGCCAAGATTCAACCGCTTATCTCTTTGACAATCTTTTATCATTTTAACTTAACAGTTCATTACTTTCTCATGATTTTTTCGAAAGCTCATATTTTCCAAATGTTGGTATATCCGCTGTCGCACCCTGTACAGACTTTAATTAACAACAGCTATTTTATAAATTGAACATTAGTTGCAGTGGACAGCTATTCCGTTTAAATATCACTCTGGACAGATACAATTAGGCGCAGCTGGGGTTCTGAAGAATCACGCGACAATCGCTCCTATGTAACTGTTCCAAGGGGATCAGCTTTTGTTAGTTCAGCCATTCATACCCTGGCGTGGCATTACAAAATTGGGAGCCATGTGTAGGGATTTTTATGCGGTTGAAGTGCGCGACATTTTGAATGTAACTCGACTTGTACAATTCCTAGAACTGAAATCGAATATTAAACTTGGTAGCGTAGTTTACGAATACGAAATGGAAAATCGATGCTTCACTTACATTAAATTCCACGAAAAAAAGCGTTTCAGTTAAAAACGCCATTAACCTTAACGCTAAAAGGTCGAACTTGTAGTGCCTCTGTACCTTATAAATCTCGTTTTTATAGGAGTTCAAGTGTTAACTACCAAGAGTGAAATTTAAATTAAAGTAACTACAATAAAGTATACTGTAAGAGTATAGGTTTACTGATAATAAGCAATAAAAGCCAATAACAGATACCCATTGAACTTTACAATAGAGAAACGTAATGTCAATGGTAATGATGTGGTAATAATAATTGTAATAATTCTAGTAACGATGTAGTTTAAAATATAGAAATTCCGAGAATAATCACAGGAATAATGATGGGACTACTGTATTCGTTATAGGTAGATTATCAATATTTAAGTATATCGAGTTGAAGTGGTGATGCGGGTTGCATATTGCAAGCAGCTGCAAGTGCGTGTACCAGCAGAATTAAGTGTACGTAGAACACGTACCCGAATGTTAGGAAATAATGGGGGAATTAAATTATATTGGTATTGCAGATAATTGCTGCAGGGTTCAGCATCGCAAAATGAAGATATTCTTTCAGTTTGATATTTATTAAACTTCATTGATGAGAAACAAAAAACAATGATGGGTACTACGTTCCAATGTTAATTACTACGTATTAGGATTGATATCTGGACGTGATGGATCAAACCACAACTAAAAAGACAAAGTGCTGGATCTTTCTTCCTTGAAATCCAATGTGACCATTCAAGATGTATGCACATCCTCACCTGCGAAACACATATTGCAAAATTAAAAACAGATAAACTTAAAAAGATTAACTGCGAAAGGCCGTTCTGTGTTTGCTAATGTAGAAGTTTGCTCAGCGAATTTGTAGATTTTCTTAGGAGTGTACGAAATGCAACTTTTCACCCTAACAAAGAACAAGTATTTTAAGAATCGATTTTAATTTTTAAACGAAATTGTTTTACAATTTATGCAGTAATATTTTTCCGCCGGTTTGGAAAGTAAAAGTAATCTCCTGGAATCAAACCAGCTGAGTGTGGTGCATGTGGAAGCATTTAGATTAGATCATTGAACTTTATGGTAACAACCTTTGAAGTGTGTGCAAGCGCATTATGGTGGTGAAAGCACATTTTCGCTTTACTGAGATATGAAAGTTTAGTCTCAATAACATCCTTTCGGTGGTCTAATAGTGGAGCGTAATATCATTTATGATGATCCGAGCGTTGCTCAGGTAGTCTATGAAGACCATACCACGAATATTCCAGAAACCGTAGTCATTGCTTTTTCTACTGATGAAACCGTTCACTCTTCTTTTGGTGCACTTTCATGTTTGGGCTGCTATGTCATGTCTGGCATGTAAGGATAAATTTATGTTTTATATACTTATATTACCAAACCTCAAATAAAAATCGGCGCTTGAATATGTACAAATAGTCTTGTAAACTGCAGTAAACGCGGTCTATTTAGACGCTTACCATGCCAGGACTATGCGTATAATATTTGGGCACATCGCAAGGGAGCGAGCATTCAAACTTCTACAAGATTTGCATCTAAGTGATACCGTTGTTGATAGCCATGGCCTGACATGTGAATACATTTTGGGTATATATTTTATAGCCAAAGTCTCAACGAAAACCTCAACGGCTATTAAATATGGTAGTCATGGCCGGATACCTCAAAGATCATACTTCACACATATTATAGTCATTAGGTCACACTTGCACTATTTTCCCTGTCAAGCTATATAGTTTTGACGATATAGATTGTTAAGTATTTATACACTAAATGAATTTTCAAAGTTGTACAGTCTGCAGTGTCCAACCTAATAAATTTTGTGTAGATCAATTTGGAAGAGTTCCTACGATGAATATATTATTGATTGTGTAAGCGAAATAGAGAAGCAATTCTCGGTTTCTAGATAAAAATAATAAAATTCCAAATATTTTCCGAAATACCAGTTGTCTGTTCGATTTGTACATCTACGTCATTAGTAAACGCAAAAGGTGTGTGTAAATATAGCTTATATCCATTTTATTTGTAGTCTGTGTGAGAAAAATTGAGTAAAAATAGGCTCGCTCTTCTTTATATATAAAATTGCTCATGCAGATGCGAAAAACCAATGGACGGGTTATATTCACGATTTAAACTAATTTCTTTTATATCGATGTGCGTTCTATATTTGCACATGCAACCATTCTTTGCAACTACAAATGTTCGTCCGAATTCTACGATTTCTAGGACATTAATAAAGCTGGCCGTTGACAGGTTAGCTTATTCGACTGTCGATAACATGTCGTCGTCCTTCCCATAATATTGGTAAAGCGATGTCAACTGTCATGTTCGCTTATACGTACGTTTTGAACACATTCACTGAAATATTTTCTGAAAATAAATCGATCCAGTTGATATTCGTTGAGGTATAATTCCCTAATATAGTAAATTTCTAGGACGCCCAAGTTTAAAAAAGTTATTTTAGCAGAAGTACTGGCTGTACACGTTAGGACTTAAATTTAAAGATGGAAAAATTATTGGGGATTGCAGCCAAGGATGAGTTGAAATAAAAGACTAATAATAATAATAATTTTTCCATCTTTAAATTTAAGTTTTAAAAAAGTATTCGATAGCTCGTAATACCGAAAAGTTCGACTTCGAAAGGATACCTACACGTTCCAAATGAAAGCTTTGTAAAACTCTTTAGGCGCAATTAAAATTGAAAATTGCAGAACGAATACTGTTGTTTCTTGTTTCTGGTTTCATAAGCAAATTGATATGATATTGCTGAATATGTAGCGTTTGGTGTTGACCGTTTAAGAGCAAGAAAATATCAAACAAAATTCAATTGGTGCTAATAATAATAATAATAATAATAATAATAATAATAATAATAATAATAATAATAATAACTGCAAATCCAAGTGGTTATCCCCAGTGAAGAACGCTTTTTCCCTTTGTGTTGCGTCCAGAGGCTGACTACTTCGTAACCGAAAAGCATATTTGGGGTGTTCTAAAGGGTTGATGTGGGAATAGCTAATTTACTTCAGTTACTAGTTCGTTTTCTTTAATTTTCGTTTTTAAAGGCTGTTTGATTTTTGAAAATAATTAGCAGTTCATTTTGAATAAAAATATCTCAAGCATTACATCCAAGAAATAAAAGACGAAGAGGAAAATATTTCAGATTTATAATTAAATATGTCGACACACATTAGTCCGCAGTTTCATTTATAGAATTTTATAGGGGCGTCTGGTTTTTATTGTTCCGTAAAATATGCCTTTAATGTTTCATAAACGTGTTGGTGTTTGCTACACAGATGTCGTGTAGTTTGTTTGCCTACCTATTTTATGCCCGCCAACCGGAAATAAATAAATATATTGTTGTATAAAGGGATCATTTCGGGTTGACATTCGATTACCAGAAACCCTTATTGTGTAAAATTTATGTTGGCAACAGGCGGATCCCTCTTTCTCGCGCTCGAACTGGTAGCATTGCGTTTGAAGATACTTTTCTCCTTGCTTGATTGAATAAATCGGACCAGAAGAACACGGAGGTCTGATAGAATTGCAAGATCACGTTCTCCCTTTATTAAATTGAACGGAGATAATTTCAACGCACTTTCATTAACAACCGGAGTCTCGCTGTAAGGTTGCAAAAGCCTTACTTCCTTTTTATTTACTTTTATCTCAGGTCGCTTATTTTTATGATTTCGCCACATTGAAAGATCTGCTGCATTTATAAACTTAAGACACTCTGAAACACATTGGTCCTCAGACAAAATTATATATAGGTTTAGAGATATCTAACATGAGAAAGTAAAGAATTTATAAAAATAGATAGAATAATAATCTTAAATTTACAAAAAAATTGATCTTTACAATTTTTGTTCCTAATACAATATAAAGTAGCCCACAGTAATTTAGATAAAGATGATAATTTGGAAAAAATAAAAGTTACTATGACGGCAAAGGGTCGGAAAGTTTGAAATATTGAAAAGGAAGAAATTCTAGAACGGTTTTTATTAACCCTGTATCCCTCCTCGTTTGCTTTCGTTATTCACTTGATTTTCCTTCATTATATTGTTGCTCTTGTTTATTATATAAATTTAAAGGATTATTATCATGGAGCTTGTTTATTCCATCAGATTCTCGCACAGAATTTGCATAATTATTTATTTCTACGTATTCAAGGGTTTATTTATCAACTCGTGATATATATCGTACATCTTTGTGAATTAGCATTACTAATATTATCTTTTATTACCTACTGCTATTACCAATTAGATGCATTGGTATGAGGAGACACTCGTCGACATCCATTATTTTTAATGCAACGACATCCGAAGAAAGTTTAGATATCAGTAATCGAAATGCATCACATCGTATGATGTCTACGACTTTTCCAACAAAGAATTAAAAGATGCTATAGACGCAATAGCAAAATCAATAGCCAATGAGATAAGCGCGTGTATGCGGGAAGATGTGTTTCCTGACTCCATGGAAATTAGTATTGGTCGTATTTGAAGGAGATAAGAACCATTCAAAAAGCTATCGGACTATCTTCCAGTTTTGTCAAAGATCTACAAAATAGTAAATAATAAATAAAGAGGTGACTAACTCAATTTAATGAGAATAAGCAAGTAGTATCAAGTTCTCAGTAAAACAACAAATCAACAATTACTCCGGTGATTGAACTCTACGAATTTAGTGGGACCATTGACAACGAGGAAACGACGCTGGACGCATTTTTCGATTTAAGCAAAGGATTTGACATTGTCAATCAATATTACTTGAAAACTGCAACGTTATGGTACTGGAGGAATACCATTATTATTAATAAATTAACATCTAACATATCGCAAGCAAGTGGTGGACTTCAACAGAGAATTGTTTAACACGGCAA
Organism: Chrysina gloriosa; assembly: GCA_038088585.1. Classification (NCBI taxonomy): domain Eukaryota; kingdom Metazoa; phylum Arthropoda; class Insecta; order Coleoptera; family Scarabaeidae; genus Chrysina; species Chrysina gloriosa. The sequence continues at coordinate 67,031,805 of CM076088.1, forward strand.
GGATTAATGCTGGTCCCAATATTGTTCGTGTTATACATGAACAATTCTCTAGAATATATGGTAACAACAAAGTGTATTCTGTATACAGGTGATGGCTCATTAATTTTTAGAGCCGGCAATGAAATAACAAGTAGATGAACTACTCACCAAAGCAAATATTTAGTTTACCCAAAATGCCCAGTAGGTTGAATGTCGGAATTTTCATTAAAAAAAAGAAGCTCTGTCCAATAACACAACTTCCTAATCTATGTATATTATGGACACTTTCATAGCGTTTCCACGTACGAAATTCTGCTGTGGCATACAATTTTTTCAGTAGTTGCTTTTGTAACAAAAAAAAAAAACGGCGAGAACGTTAGTTGCCGTTAAAAATTAACGCAAAAGTACGCGGATTGTTTTACAGAAGCAATGTCCTGCGCGTACATACCTACCTGTGTGAAATATATTTTACACAACACGTCCAAATTCACAAACTTTGAACGTCGTCATCCATACAACACAAGAAACAATATTAATCTGCGTGCGTATAAACACCGTACCATGGTACGTATAAAATACCTATGGGTAAAAAGTATACAACCTACCGCACCAAGTTAGTGGCATAAAACTAAATAAATTACAAAGCATGAGCGCTGATTTCGTCTTTCTGTCTAATTTGAATTTCCCTTGTAAAGCGTCCTTTTATAATCGTTATTTAAAGTCCCCTGTTTTGTCCAACCTATTCTAGCAAGTTTAGTAACTAATAATCAATACCTTGTGTATAATTTAAAATGCCACAATTATAACATTTTACATATAAGTTCTAATTTCACTTTAATCTATAAGCCTTCCTTACATTTTTATTGATTATGTATAGGATATTAAGACATAATACATAATAACATAACATCAAAATCGAATCTAGAAATCAGGTTATATGATAATGATGTTAGCAGATCTCATGCACTAGTTTACATTATAAACTTGATTCGAATGTAGGGGCGGTTTCCGCTTGACAAACCTTGATAGTTCCAATATAATCCTTAATTCCTTCATTGCTAGTCGAATACGACATTATTGTGCCCTGATAGAAACCAATTTAAAGACAACCGAAGACTTGTTTTGTAAGAACTGTATTATAGTTCTTGTTAAATAACTGAGTAGGTATCGCTTCTGCTACATCAATACGATACTTTTGAATCAAACATCAGATATTTAGTAAGGTTATGCTATCGAAAAGTTTTAGAATGTACGAGGGGAAGCATACATATGTACATATGTATTTATTATTATGCAGATGTTGCGTGTAGGAACCAAAGCCTTTGAGAGGAATACGTTAGGAATGATCAGTAACAAGATATCAGAGATGAACTCCGTCATCTACTAAATAAAGGCAAAACAAATATAAGTACTTCCTACTCAAATAGAAGAGGTAGAAGAATATATATTTTGGTAATATTTAGCCAAAAAGCGATGTTAAAGGTTTTTTGCCTCCGTTGCTATTTTTGTGTACATTAGATAGTTACTTAATATTAATATTTACTTATATATCTTGAGGTTCGTTTAACGACGTTTCACCCGTTAATTGCAAGAACCAAACCCTAACGTTAAATGATGATTTACTGTACATTCTTACTGTACATATTCCCATAATTCCCATTTGTTAATTTTTCTCTTATTCGTGCCGTTTACAGATAGGAGAAACTTCATAAAGGCATCAGAATTTGTAAACTTAAAGGATTGGAATTTTTCAGGAAACCATCAGGGTCAAGGTCCTTTTGATAATCCTAAATGGTATTAAATATGTTTTTGTGTCCTTTTTCGGCATATAGTTTACATAGATATGTGGTCTGTCTAGAATGTAGCAATGTGAAAACGGCGTCGAATGTTCTGTCAAGTGAATTGGCGAGTTTTCGTAAAAATAGAATTAAAATGTGAACCACCTTTCTTTCATGTGCGTGCTTGAGTTTCTTTCTATTCTCGTATGGCGTTGATTTCTAGGGCGTAACGTATTATACTAGTATTTTCGTTTCTTACAGTGTATTTAACGAATTCATTGCCATTTGTTTTTATATTTTCTATTATTCGCTCCCCTGCTTTTGATTTGTAATTTTGTCTATGAAAATATGCGGTATGTTACTTGCAATCTCTCCATATATCTTTTATTTTATTTTCATGAATCAGTACTATAAAGTTGTACGTTTTTCACGTTTGATCTACATATATACATATTCTGATTAATGTTTACTTCTCCGTGTTATTTTCGCTTTTTCCTTTTCTGTTCAATACAGCTCAAGATAGAAATATTCTTTTACCTTTTATATTAAGTATTATAAAATATTGAATCAAGAAACGAAACGTCTCGGTATCTTTTTCATCTGCGTCCTCCTCTCTTTTGTAGGCATCGAATACGTTCCGATAACAAACGTTCCGAAGTAAAAGTAAAGACAAAGATTGTAGCTATGTTTAATTAATGAGAAATTCGTATCCATATTTTTCAAGCTTCCATTAAAATGTGGGCGATGTTGGTATTTCGACGATTGTAACTGATGTTTAAGGATTATTTAGACATGTAAATTGTAAAACTTCCTAATATTCTCCTTGGTTAACATATGGAAAGTTGGTGATGTCCTAATTTTCAAAAATAGATTGGACCTGTAGTATCATTTTTATAAAAGCTGTTTTAGCTACTACACCCCTCACTAAATTTAAAATCACCAACTTCGATAGATTAGATTAGATACATAATGAGTTCTGTACGTTTTGAAAGCTCATCATCATGCATTTAAGCAGATTTATTTAAGTATGTATATATGTATGTATACATGCTTGTATATGTGTGATTTCCATATGAATATTTGACATTTGCCAGAATTCAAGATTTGCAGGTAATATACATATACAATACTCTATATATTCGTCTGAATAATACGAAATGTGCGCGTTCAAAGGAAGTTGAATTCGTAGGAGCCCTACTGTTCCGTATGAACATTTGCCGCGCTATTTATGTTGGTGCAATAGTATCGATTGTTTATAGACGAATGCGAACAGCTTATTTATACTTTCGTCCGCATCTATTCACACGTTATATACAGACATATGTATAAGAACAGCAAACAGAAGTGGGAAATATGTAGGATGATTTAGCGCCAAGACAATAAAACTTAAGAAAAGAATGAACTGCTTTGTATATGCTAACGCTACGCAATATTATATTTTTGGTATAGTTCAAATATTTACTGGAAAATTTTTTCATGAATTTCCTAAACAACTTTATTATAATTCTTACTGATCATAGAAAATATAACATTGTATGCCCTATCAACCAATCCGTTTCCTCTTGACTATAATATATTTTTGAATTTGAAATAATGTGCTTTGATCCGCGTATACAATTTATTGATCCGTTTGGCAAGCGTATGTTCCCCGCGACAGTAGATTTTGTGTGAAATCATTATAAACCGAAAAAGAAAAACCGGTGACTCCAATGGAAAACCACAGGTAAAAAATTAGATTAGATGGATTGATGGGATGATTGGAAGCCCTGTTGGGCTACAATTAAAATGCTATACAGGAAGTAGTATATGAACGTTGAGCGAAGAAATGTTCCTCTTCGTTCTTGGACTGCCTTGGACATCAAAACTTGAGAAGAAGCTGTAGTTTGAGTTAAGATAGTAGGAGCCACACAATACATATTCAAAAAGAGGCGAAGCGCCACAATTACCCTCATTATACACAGAACCATCATCAGGACACTTTATGTCTCCTCAAATACAATTTTACAAGTACGTGTGTAGGGAGTTTCGGTTAGTAAACAGCTAGTTCCCGTAGCAGAGGCCCCGTTGTTTATCAAACTCTAGATAGTAGGAACGTTTGGAACGATTTGTAATATAAATACACTGCAAGCGCAATTGATACCTTGAATGGTTAGTTAATCTATTACCTTATTCCACAAAAATAGTTGTGGAACAATAATATTTTCTTATAGAACTGTTTGCTACTAATTGTTACCCAGAAGAGTGGCGTTATCATTTTTATCTTATATATCTTTGTTGATTATAATGACAAAATTACATTTATAAATGTTTTATCTTTAACACACTATTGTCATCTTATCGCATAAGTTAGACTAGTTTCTGAAGTAACTTTTTTACAATTATGAAGAAGCTCTACATTTATCGCCACTTTAAGTGGCCATTTGTATGATGAAAATCACCTACACTATTGACCTGAATTAATTCGTACTTCCGTAGCTTCATTGGGTGTAGAATTGAAATAACCCAAAGATAATATCCAATTACAAACACATTTGCTCGATGAATTTTCACGGGAATGATAAACCATAAAACGGGTTAAGATTTCTCCGGAGATTAACATCATTCGAGCGCACAGTGTAAAACGGAAATTGGTCATAAAACATACAGAAGCGGGTCGTGAAGCAACGTAATATGCAGAAACACAAGCAGCGGACAATGATAACGTCGGAGGATGGAAAACGCATAAATTTCATTGTTGGTTGGCTGCCCGAAGAACCGATGTAAAATACGTTTTATCATCTGGGCATGTGTCATGATAATCTCGCAGTACATAAAGCATAGATCAAAAGTACTGCATCGCTACATCCCGTTTTTGGGAGGTAAAACAATGATGAATGATTATATTTCCGAAATTTAAAGGGGCTATATTAACTATGGTAAAAGGAAGTGTGTTAGGGTTAGATATCGGTGTCATGTTACGGAACAATATATTTACTACATAAATATCAAAACAATAGTTTCAAAATCATCATTGGAACTTCTAATCTTTATTATTTTCAATAATGCAAGTAATAAGAAGTCAAAGTACATAAACATAAATATAACTGCATGAAATATCACACATAGTAAGTCCGAGAAATAAATGGGGTTCAAACATGAGGGAGACAACAGTGAAAGAAAATATTGACAGAAAATGAACGAATTTTTTACTTTGTATATATCACTTTATTTATATCACACAGTGACTGCAGCTTCAACCTAGAACGGTCATTTTCGAACTGTTCGAAAATGACCGTTCTAGGTTGAAACTGCAGTCACTGCGTGATATAACAAAAGTGGTATACACAAAGTAAAAAATTCTTTTATTTTCTATTCATAATGAAATACCCCTCAGTGGCTGAGTGGTAAAACTCGCGCTTCACAGTGCGAAGGGCCGGCGTTCGAGACCCGGTAGCGGCAGAGCGTAGCAGTTTAAAATCCTAAGATGGATCTGGTACCTCTAATAAGCTGCGAAAATGAAGGAAATGCCACTGGGCGGGCCAGGAGCGGTACGGTATATGCGTGCGTGTTCATATACGGCTCGGTGGCTCCGAACCCTTACACCGAAAGGTAGAAAGGGTAAAAGATTAAGAAGAAGAAGAATGAAATACCACAAAGTAACGGCTGAAATTATTAATTCTTTAAAATATAGATAATTGGAAAAATTGAAAAATTCATGATTTTTAAAACGGGAAAACAAAGGGATATATTGAATGTTAGGAGAAAAATATGCTAAGTATTCCATAAATGTATTTGGAAATGAATGCCAAAAAAATAATATTCATAAACACGCGCGTATAAGATTTGGTTGTAAATAAATATTTTAGCTATAATTGATAACAGAGAAGTAAATCCCGATGTCGTCTTTGGCTTGAATTTCAGAAAAAAACTTTTAGCTTAAGAAACGGTCTAAAGAATATACAAAGCCAAAGTTAAATTTCATGCTTTCCTGGTCAATACCCTTTTCTCCTTTGGTAATATTTGCAACAGTTGCTTTTGGTAAGGTGTAGTAAGAAGTTTACCGAGGTTTACTGATGTGATATAGTTTGGAACAGTCCAATGAAGTAATTAGCTATTGAATGTTCTTGTTAATTTTTCACTATATTAGATTTTCATAGGATTGTGTGCTTGAATGAGATATTTAACGTTATGGGAGGGAGCGATTTATATAAACCTAGGCTCAATATTATAGAAGGATATTTTGCTTCAAAAGGTCTTTCAGTAATACTTTTAATAACCACGGTCATTAAATGTGATACAAATAGTCGATATGAAACTAATACCTTTGTAATACCAGAATACAGTAAGTATGGCCTTTCCAACCGATGGAACCGCAAGCGGTTCAAACAACCTTTCTGTGCGCCATTATTTCGCCTGATTTTGGTCTCAGAATTGAAGTGAGGTATCCAAGCTTCGTCAGCAGTTATTATTCATTGGCAAAATTGGTCCCCGTAACGTAATAAAGGCTTTTAAAGTTGATGACATGTGTTGGACCTCTTGAGTTTCTGTTGCGACCCCAACAACCTTACTACCCACCAGAATTAAACATTGTTCACGCCCTAATGTTCATGTGGTATCTCATAAATTTGTGGTGTAGCTATTCCTACAGTAAAACTAACTTAGCAAATTGTTATTCACCTATCATCTTTTAGTAGAGTGCTCAAGGCAGCAAGGTTTCCGCCATTGACATAGATGCTCGGCCGTGCATTGCGGGAATCTGCCAGTGACGTTCTGCCAGCTTTAGAACTATCTATTCATCGATAGACTGTAGGTTAAGATTCTGCAGATTTAGTTGCGTCTTTCATGATTACAAAATCAGGTGTACGGGAATCAATCTCTATTAGTTAAATAGCTATACTAAATAATATAACATAGGATGGTTAAAAGTAGTACCTGACCAATAGCGTTATTTATAAAATATACGCAATTGAACTCCAGCCAAATTCCTAGAACATTCGAGATATCCCTCGTAGCTTGTGCGTAATGTTTGTTTCATCTATTTGTTTTCGTAAGATTGTTTAACAAGCTATTGTTTGTCTCGTTAATAAAGTTTTGTAATCCGTAAGCATGATGACGTAGCCATTTATCCATTTGCTTATATTACTAGACAAATGAATCAACAATAATATATATAATAGTAATTTTTGTGTCCCTTTATTAAATCAGAATAAATTTACAGTATAGTTTTAGCCTTAATTTCCTATTTAGAAAACAATGTGAATTCAAAGCGCAACCATGCATGTTATCCTCTATCTGAGCTTACATCTGTTACTTTCTTCAGTAGTAAATACAATTTCGCAGTTGTTACTTTATTCCAATGTCGCAAGGATTTTAAGGCTGCCCTTCCAGTCATTCTTTGAGAGCGTAATGAGAGCAGTTCGTTTGAACTTTGTTTAAAATTCAGTTTCCGTTTGAGCTGTATTAAATTTCTTAATTTTGAAGTTGTTTCTCAAAAGAACGTGTTTCGTTGTTTTATTTTTCAGACAACAAGCTGAATGTAGCTTTAGGATCAAGATTATTATTACAATAACAATAATAATAACAATTATATTTTAACTTATTCGATATATATATAAATATATATTTATTTCACTTACCTTGATCTTACTTGATTTCGACACATATTTGTAAAAATAGTAGTCACAATTGGTCATACAACCACTCAAACAATGGTGGCAAACGTATTAAGAATATGAATTGCTGATTTTAATCCACTAACGATGTTCATAATTGTTAGGGGACTAGATAATCGATGTACTTGATATCTTCTTTATTCCTTAGGTAGCTGCATAACCTTTGTTAATGCAGAACTGCAGATAAAGTACTCTATCTATTGAATGAGTTATAGTTGGTTCTACAGATAGGTGACACGCTACGGCTTATGGATAATAAGATCTATGTTGTCAGATCGTCATTGTTAGGGATTTCTAAAAATCGATTTTCGACATACTGCCTGTATACTGTTACGTCTGATGACAGAATTATAACCCAATATCGTAATAAATTTTCAGAGTATGTTAAATATGTATTTGAAAATATATAAGGGCACAAAACAGCAAAAATTGTGTTAGAACAGACAATGTACAACGATAGTTTCACAGCAACATAATTTATTAAAAACACATTTCAAAGTTATAGTCAACATACCATATACCTTTAGATGTTGGACACCAAATGTAATAGATCTCGCATTAACATGCCAAGTTACGATATCTGCCTTTCTCCAATTAATTGTGGGTATTATGACCGGCAATTCCACATCAGCTTCATGTTTTTCAACAGCATATTTATTGCACAAAAAGGTTAATTCTATTCCCCTTTCATTCATAGCATGTGTTACAGCATATTATTGTTCACAACTGGAAAGATCCATTGATAGCCCTTGAAGTAGTTTGTTAGCTAGAACAAACTGTATTGTCTACCCATACTTTATTTATAAAGCACATTGTATTCACCCAAATTTCATCGGTGTTGTATGTTCAGTCATCTTTATTGAAAGCTTACGACAGATTGTGTGTTTATTAAAAAAAGTACCTGTTCTACCAACGATCTACAAATGAATTACTGAATTATAATTGTAGTTTATAGATGATAACATATGTATGTGTCTTCTTTGTCATTCCTAAGAAGCTGCTTATTGTCCACGAAACAAAAACTTGACTCTCTCCTTGACTCCAGTTCATCCAGGCATATCGTTGTTATATATATATATATGTGTCTGAATGTTTACAATGCCTTTCTATCTATTAACCGATGCTTTTTGTAATAATTAATAATTTTATTTCTACTTACATTTGTTTCTCCCATTAAATGTCTCTGGCTGGAGTTAAAATAAGAACTTAACATCCGTGTAATAAAATGCTCAAAAAGTGGTGGGCGTTTTGGCGTTTCTGGCCATTCTGGTATTTTGTGCATCTATCAATATAGTCAGCATGACTAATTTAAATTCGGATTAAAATGCGCCAACGGGACTTAGGCGAGAAAAGGATAGTTTTATATAATTTGTACGGAATAGAGGGATACGTTAATAGCCAATGAGGGTGTAATGTGTCAGTTCCCGGTGGAACTCACTATAGAAGTGCAATAGAATACTAAATCGAAGTGTCACGTAGTACATTTATGTCTTAGGAAAATTTGTACTACCACACTCTCTCTTCTTCGTTACTACTAATACAATTCTAATGGTAAAGCACTTCAGGTAAAATTGAATAGAAACCGATAATACGGATCGCTAATGCGACTATTTGTCCTGCATGTATCTTAAATCTGTATTGATGAGAAGATGAATTCCGATAACAAAGTGGGACAACATTCTCGAATTCCAGCCGGAGCGTAACAAATTTCCGAACTTTTTCAGCTCGAAATTGAATCAATAAATGGGAAAACGGAAGCAAGCGGCAATTCCGAGAAGATTTCGTTTTTTCCCGCTCGTTATTACTTTCCTGCTAAAATTCTAGATTGCATCTTAGACAGAGCTTGTCCCTTTACTTCAGGGGGAAACTTTGAAAGACATTTGCTAGTCATTTGCGTAATTCGGTTTCTATCAAATATATAATATGCATTGAAATAGGTTATTTAATTTTAGTGTAATTCTATAATAGAAGAATAATGGAATAATAGAAGGGTATGTATCATTAGCGTGCATTTTATGCTTAAATTACAAATTAATATTGTACATATGTATATTGTTTGGAAGTTTGTCAAGAATTTTAAGCGAAAATTAAATGTTGCATCAAAAATTTTCATTATATCTGTCGGTCGCATACGTCGTTATATTGGATTGTAACTGAATTACGATGTCGAATTGACATTGATTATGTGGATACATATACAAGTTGTACATGTTTGGTGGTTTAGCAAATATATATTTGAATTTCGTTTCTGTGGTGATATGATCATATATGCATATCCACAAATCCTTAACTTCAATTAAGTAATTTATATATGCAAATCAGAGATATAAAACTTCAATACTGTTGCCATAAACGTAGTGAAACGGAAAACAGCATTGTGATTTATAAAACATTTAGCTCATGTTCGAAGCACTAATTACGTTAATACAAGTAATATAGTACGGTGATTAGGAATTAAATAAAAACAAATGTATTAATTAATACTAATTTATTTCTAAAATAATACGTAGATTTGTTGCAAATCCGATTGCGCTCTCAGTATAGAACAACTACCGGTTTACGCATTGCTGCATGAGTAGTTCATAACTACTAATATGGTGTACATTATGTGTACAATATATAAAATTACCGCTTTCACGCCGAATTAAATAACATTTTCGAATGCACATTTGGATAACTCATTGTAAGTGTACTGTAAATCAGTTCGGTGTGGTAGCTCTGAGGGAGTGGTAAAATGGACTGAAGATAATAGGATTAATCTTTTGTCTGCAGTTTGATAAATTGTATAATTTGTAGAAGCTTAAGAAATCAGTAGAATACAGGTCATTATCAATTAATTATCGAAATGTGGATTTGGAAAATTTTTGTTTAATCTGTTATGAGAATGATAATTATATACATATACATACAACATTTGTTCGATGCTTAATGTACTTTTTCACTTTACATTACCATATGAATAATAACATTTAAGGTTCAATGGTCCAATAGATAACTGGCGTAATAATAACATAAAATGAACAACAACGAGTAAATTCAGCGACCTAAACGGAAGAGGAAAAGAAAAATTAAGATAATGACTATTGGGGGAAATATTACTAAAACAGATCGTAGTTGCAAGTTATAGCAAGAGAAAAGTTGATGTCAGATTTCTGTCGTTTTCTCCACATGATGATTGCCAGATTGGTACTGGTGTAATTGTAGCGATCTGCTAAATATAAGTTTACTGGGAAAAGGTACAAGTCCTTAACGCTAAATTGAATGGTGTAAATAGTAACTTTACAAAGCGGTCTACCTAAAAAGTTTGGTGTGTCAGTATTTTACACAGTTATAAAATTCTTAACCCTAGGTAATACGTTAAGGACACTACTTGCAAACTTAATACCGAGCACATTGTTGGTGTTCTATATAATCTAATGGACATGATAACAAAACAATTACTACATGTACCTGCTATAGCTGACGGATTCTTTAATTTGCAATTTTGAAGACACTATCTGGAAGTGTGGTCCATTTGTCATGAATAGTTCGTCAAAATTATTTGGAATCAAATATTATGATGGATTCGATTTCAGTCACATAGATTGAATACGTTCGAGACAGCTGATTTCTAATAAGTACTTGTAGATGATTGAACTTGTTCAGAATTTTAATGTAAGATGATTAGACTGGGCAAATATGCGGTATGATATGTCTGTCCTAATATTATATTACAGAGCACAAAGAACAGATGACTCTAATATATTTGCACAGTGTAAAGATGATTCACAGTTACTTTTATTGACATTTGCATTCATTCTTTGTATTAGTAAAATTATTTAGATCTTCTCATTTTGTTTCAAAAGAACGGTCAACGTAGAACGTGATATTGATTAAATTGCTCTAATTAGTATCCTAGAAAGTTATTCTATGCCCTATTGGGAGATTATTTTCTGCGGCACATAAATTAATGAGGAATGTGCAATTTTAATACTGAACGCATTCTGTTAGATATTATATAAAGCAGACGGAATAAAACATAGCTAGGGGATAAAAAGCAGTTATTTAATTTGAAGGGGCATTTAAACTCTGTTAATATGTAATATAGCTGTACCTGTTGTAACAATTACGTCAGCACATGTATTTTTCCCGTAACGGCCTACCCTCCCAACTAACCTTCCATGCGATTTCCATATTTCCAATATTCAGAACCACGCACGTACGCAGTATCGGTCAACTAATAATAGTATGTATTGACGCAGATATAATGAAAACCGCAGTGAAACATGATTTTAGATGGTTAAAAATAGTTTGATATAACGCGTACATTGCATTGTGTTAGACCAAAACGTACCAGACCAATTAAAAATGATTTTCAACATTTTATAATGCTCTGGTGAATGTATCTCCCAATATAAAACGAAATTATGTCGGGAGCTTGGTATGCAAAACTATTATGACAAGGCGTTTATATTACACTTACTAAGTTTATCCCAAACGCCTATAACCTAATTTCTTTCGAAACCGTTGTGTCTGAGCCACGGATTTCTTTATTTATATTACGTAATTTCCGTATAACTGAAGAGCAAATTGTAAGACCATAAAATCTGTCGAATAATCTGCTAGAGCAAGCTGCAACGCTAAAGCGTAGACCACCGTCGTGTTTGTACTGAAAATAAACGTAAGCAATTTTAGAATCGTGCTAAAAGTCTTACCCAATCAATGCCCGTCGTAAATTCGAACGAACTTTTTCGGGTTTCTTCCGTTAGACGCTTTAGTTCTGTTTTATTATGTATGGATGGATACAGAGGCGACCGTGCATACGCATATATCATGAATAAAACAGCAGACTCCTGATCCGTTTGTTTCTTCGCCTTCGAGCCGACTTCATGTTAAAATTGCTGATGGTAAAATATCTAGATTCCGTTCTTTTGTTTTGCAACAGCGTTGTTTTAAAACATTGTAAACATCATTGGGTAGTTACCGCATTACCGTTACCAATTTCACGATTTTCGATTTATTTGCGTTGTAACCCCCAGAATCTAAACAACAACTTTAAATACAATTATGACGTCCATTACGTTAGGAAGTTCTGATTTTCTGAGATTGGATGTTGTAAGGGTTATTACTACAGATTAAACAATTGTATCAGTAATGTATGTATTTATTAATTTTAGCAGCAATAACTATGAAGCCCTCTATGAGCAGTTTTTTAAAATGTATTGGAGCTGTAAATTATCTCCTTCTTTGAACAAAACTCCATTTCGTAAGAAACAGTTTGGCTTCTACAAAGTACCATTGATTTCGCAGTTTCTGGTTTTGTGATATAAGTCGCGTATTTGATTGTCTGAACTTGTGTGAAATTTTATCACATAAATTAAAATTATATAGCCCCACTTAGCAAGCAATAAATCTTGTTAGATCCTATATATCCAACAAACAACAAATAGTTAATGTAGGTGGCTCTACTTCTTATAAATTTAAATTAAAATTCGGCCTACCACATTTTATATGGTAAATGTATAGTCTCTGCTAACGTCACGACCCTCTTAATAATATCATATTTTCGTATTGATGTGGTAAATAGAAGTGTTGCTGTTGGGAAGGATGCTTTAGAATGGTTGGGAAGGAATCGGCTAGTGATGAATCAGGACAATACAAATAAGGTCGTGTCTTCTAAGCGTGTCAAATTATAATAAAATTTTGACCCTTACCTTCCAATTCATATTTGCTCCTTTTATGCATATTAAAGAAAATATTAATTATTCGAAAACACCATGCATGGGGAAAGTCTAGCTAGCAAGTATATCCGTTTAGAAAATAGTCGAAACGAGCTAGGTATTAAATATTTTAATGCACTTCCAATGAGCATCAGACAGTTGGATTTCAAGCCATTTGGAAATATGGTAAAAACCACATCAATTGAACAGGTCTTTCAGTCTTACGATGACGTTTTCGACTTCCTCGACTCGGGATTTTTGCAACCCATTCTGGTTTACTGAAATGTGTTTGTTTTCATATAAGCTGTTATATTATTGTCATTGCATCCAAACCGCGGGCATCTAATAAAAGGTCAGCCACAGATTCATTACCTGACAGAGGAAGTAAAGATTAGTTGGCTAAAGATCAGTGTCTGGCTACATAACATGCCATCCGTTCCAATAGTTGTTACGGAAGACATCTGACATTCTTCTACACAGCCGATCCAAAGTTAGACAGGAACTCAGGAATAATTTGATCTTGTATAGACAAAATGATGCCAAAATTTACGTTAGAAAAATACGGGAGCCGAATGTTAATGGCAGACCAAAGCAATATTTTTCAGGTATAAATTGTAATTAGTATGAAAGGTGTTCCAAGAAAAGTCTTTGCCAATTTTTAGATTCGTGTTTGACCCTTAAATATTATAAATGAAAAGATCGGTACTAAAACTTTTATAGTTTAGTTTGAAAATTCAGATTTCATCTTGCAATTACTCTTTTGCTCAATTAAAAACTGAAAACCTTTTTCCAGCTATACGTTATAAATTTTCATTGTTCATCTGTTTGCAAAGGCGTACGAATGAGATATCCTCTCGAAGGTAGCCAGCATAAAATAAATTAATTTTCAGCTTTTTATGCTCTTATTTTATTTCCTTCTATTTTTCTCTTCAAGCGTCGCGGCCGTACTCTTCTCCGATTATTATTGATTAACGATTTATTAAACTCACAGTACGGAAGAGCAGGTTACAAGTTCTCTGGGAGAGGTCGGCGCTGTCGGTAAAGCGAACACGGTCGAGGTTCCGATGATAACTTGACCGAAAAAGGGAATTAAACGCGCGCCGGTAAAAGCATCCAGAGGGAAAATAACGAGGGCGAGGGAATTCTTTTGCGTGCGTGCGTGTGATGGCGGAGCAGGTCAGAAAGGGAGAGAATTAATTGTGAAACCCTAGTTGGACATCATTCTTGATGTGCTTGTAAGTGTATTACCTTACGCTTTGGTTTATTTTCGTATTTGGTCATGTAATTTGTATATTATATACTGCTTCAATCCGATTCCTAAAAAAATAGTAACGTTCACGTATATGCCCACGCGTACACCATCCACGCAAGGCACATAAGGGAATAAGTCACAAAAGGGCGATTAAGTGTCAGTAAGTGTTCAAACAGTAGACACATGCGCTATATCATGTTTTGTTTTACCCTCTTTCGATTACTTAAGGTAGATAAAGCAATATATTCAAATAACATTCAGGATGGTGTCATATATCGTCTACAAATATTTAGGACGCTCTCATTTATAAATGATTAGTTGCAGATATAAAAACGAATGATAAATGGACAACTTACTCGAGTCGTTCTGAAATATGCATTTGATGCCAAGAACTAAAATATTCGTTTGATGCGAAAAGTTTTTCGCAAGTACAGTTTCTTGTTCCCTATAGTGGGGCTCAAAAATAGTTTTAAAAGTTGATGTGTTAATTTAGGATTAATTAATTAATATTAATAATAGGATAAGGAAACAATAATAATTAACAGAGCTTGAAAGTGATCTAGAAATATATATTGCAACAAACTAATACAATTGTTACTAAGAAAAAGCAAAGCAATATTTGTAACAAGAAAAACAAACCGAGAAAGACGAAAAAGACGCGCTACTAAGCATTGTCAGCAAAAGAAGTAACGTGAAAATTTGGTACCGGTTATTGGTGTGCGCCAGAGCGTATTGTCCCTTCCAATAGTCAAATTTATATGCTATACGTGGTTCATTGGAATTTTGTTGGTAAGTCAGGAAAATCTATATTGTTTCAAACCAAATTCAACTACTTAATTTTAAGACCGGTCACAATACCAGTGAGATCAAGTAAGGTACCTATACCTCTACATTGCTGCATATCATACCTATCATAGATTGTTTGTAATTTTACTTTACTCTAGGATTAACCCGAATTCTTAAGGCTAAAAGTTATGTCTTCGGTGCGGACGGTGAAACGCCTTTCACAGTTTTGTACAGCTTGTTCCTCCTTCTGGTTAGGCCGCTTAGTTCTTATCTTCGAGAGTTTGGACGTACGCTCAAGGCACATTTTCGCTTAAAGTTTCGAGTTCTCAGACGTTTAGGATAGGTTTTAGGTCATCGTGAGGGGACACTGCCCACAGTGTCATTGCTTTTTGAAGTCTACTTCCTCCTCTAGCTAGACTCTTCAGCTTTATACTCAAAGCATACAATTTATGCTTGAGAATGTTAAGGCAAATTTCCTCTTAAAGGTCCGAATTCCCAGACCCTTAACAAAGGATATGGGTCTTCGGAAAGGAATATTGCCGATATTAACGCAGTGTGGCACATATTCCCTTCAAACAATATTTTCATTAATGTGAGTACTTTTGTCCCATTGTAGAATAAATCAGGTCAATCGAGACAGCCCCCGCATATCTCGGGAAAACTTATATCTATGTACAACCAAAAGTCGTTCGGTTTCCGAAGGTATGGACTGGAGTTATGGATAGGATGTGTCCTACCCTCACTCTGTTCTAGCTACTTTTCCCCAAAATCGGACCCCATACTGAGATACTCCATGTTGCTCCTATATGTTGCGCGGTTTTCTTATTTTAATCTCGAGGACGCTTATTGCCCTGTTTTTTTAGTATATTGTATTGAGAATTTAGTTAATTCTTTAAACAAAATTGCACCAGCCTAGCTCTTAATTAATGATATAAAAAGCATAAATTATAACAAATTCTATTTATAAACTTTGAGAAATATTTAACATAAAATCAAAATAATTACCTAGTGTAGTGTGTGTGTGAGTGTAATTTCTTTCATTCGATGATGGTTCTTCCTATGTCTCCTCTCTTAACTCCTTTTCTCAATGCAGCTCCGTTTTCTATGGGTTCTCCCTCTCTCTTAACTTCTTTTTCTGTATGGCTCTATTTTCTATTTCTTCTCCGGTGTGGTGAGGTTCTTTTATTCACCGGTCCTTCTTCTTAAAACCCATTTATTCCAAATATATTTATGGACTTATTTGTTGACTTATCTATCTTGTCAATTTTCTTCGTCGTTAACCAAACAAACTTTATATTTCTTTTCGAAACCAGGACTACACTGCCTGATTTCTCCGTTGTTCACAAAACGAAAACTTTAATTCTCCTTGACTCCATTCCATCCAGGCGTATCGTTGTTATAGAAACCTATATTGAATGTCAATGTATCCTACGTTATTCATATCCAGTAACTTTTATAAATTCTTGTAATGTAAAAATGTTGTATGTATGTGTCTCAATGTTTACAATGCTTTTCTATTTTAATCGATGCTTTTTGTAATAAAAAATAATTTTATTTCTAGTTACATTTGTTTCTCCCATTAAACGTCTCTGGCTGGAGTTAAAATAAGGGGCTAACACCCATAGCGTAATAAAATGCTCAAAAGGTGGTGGGCGTGGTGTCGAAAAGGTATAAATAGAACCCCAAAATAAACCGTATGACAATTGAAGACCATAACCCCAACATTAACTGTAAGTTTTGATATATTGAATTGTAATAAAAGATGAATTTTCTAATGGTAATTAACCTTTCGAGTATTATTATACTATAATATGGATGCAAGGTATTTCTAAATAGATCCATTGCCTCTCCAATTGTGCTCCCAGTTTTCTCATCCGCCAACAGACAGACTTTAAAAATGAATTCTATTTCATCTATTACTACCACTGCTATTTAAATGATGACCTTTCTGCTGTTAAGCGTAAGGTGTTGATGAGTTGATTTATATTGTTTTCTTTCTTCTTGTTACATCCCTCCATTTCTTTACGTTCTTCGTCAGTTTCCTCGCCTCGTACCATTTGATGTTTCTTTTTGTAGTAGAATTCTCATTTATCCTCCGTACTAGTGTCTAAGTCTGCTTTTTCCTTTCCTGTCTGTTTGTTCCAATACAGAAATATCCCTTGCTATTCTGTCCAATTTACTTCTTGTTTTCTCAGTTAAAATCCAGCTTTCAGAGCAGTCACAGCTTCTCCAATTGTGTTCCCAATTCTCTGCAGTAGTCTTTTCCGTCAAAACTCACAATTTTCAAAATGAATTTGATTACATTTTATGCTGTTATCAATAAGCCAAAGCAAAACCTAAAGTACAGTGTTTGTTTCCTTTAGTTTAGAAGTATTACAATCAAAATGGTTATAAGAAATGGAAATGTTCTAAATTCATCTACAATCGATCGCAACATGGATATTAAGCACATATATATTCAGACTTTTAACTTCTCACTGTTGCCCCAACAACTCAATAAACTTGCAATATGACGCAAACTCCGTATATACCCAACCTTGTTATCCAAAGCAATATTTATCCAAATGTAAAATGCAAATTGATATTGTTGAAGAGGGAGGAGTGCATAAATTAGAACGGCATTAACGTTTGTGTTAATGCCGAATCACAGATATGTTCCAAGTAGGCGATCTAATTGTGCCCGGTAAACTAAATTGTATCGAGTTAATACATCTAAGCTTCAATATTCCTTCAGCAAACAGAAAGGCAAGGAGGTATTTGCTTTACAGTAACGCGGAATTGCACACAACATTTAATCCCTCCCACATGCCGAATTAAGCGAATTCTATAAATCTACCAGATAGCATCAAAGTTCTTAATTACGTACGAGAAATCAGATTGCTACACTGAACGATTATCTGCTAAAAACACCTGCGATAAAAAATAGATTATGTACCACAATAGATAAAGAAGAAGATAGGGGCGTGATTCTGATCAGAAAGTTATAGTAACTCTGTAGTTAACAACGAAATGTGTTGCTCACTTTTTCTTCCTTAGTTCTGGGAGAACAATTAGTGCTAAGTATATTGCAGAAAGAAATGGAAACAAGAGCCAACATTGTGGACCCTGTATTAATGAATAGACATGGCCTGATTTGTTTAGGTGATAACGTAGCAAGGTCAAAAATTGTTAAGATAAAACTACAGAAATTGAAGAAGTTAGAGAATGCATTTTTGTCGTATCCTTCGTATTTACTAAACATTTTGTCAGGTCACTGCTTGTTTCATAGTTTAGATCACTTTATGTGTATATGCAATAGAGAATTTAGAAAGCATCCTTACAAATTTTTGAACATCCAAAGGCCTTTGAGGAAGGGATTTTGTTTCAACAATGCACACTTGTGCCTAGGTGTATAGTGATAATAAAATATTTTGTCCTACATTCTTTGTCTTTAAAAAGCTCATTTCGTATTACTCAACCTAATAATTGCTAGTGTTACTACTTTAACACATATAGTCACCCCAAGGTCTCATGAAAATGTGGGTAGCAAATGCTTTATATTTCACTTACGTATTTGTATTTGCCAGAGGATGAGGAAATTTATTGTTTTTCCAAGATTGTAATTAACTGTTTATGAAACAAACATACGTTAATAAGAAGAAATGATTACACAGTTTACGTGGAAAGAAAGTGACTCGTATATATAATATGTTGCAATAAACAGTACGATACATCAAAAATATTGCACAAAGTCCTAGTCCCAAATTAACTTTCTTCCGTGTAATATGCAGCGTCGAATTACTAGGAAAAATTTAAATTATTAGTACTGGTAAAGCACTTTATTCATTTTGAAAGTCACTTAATGAGATTTTCATTCCCAAAGATTTTATACAAGTAGTAGTTCTTAAACTTTAGTTCAGTCCAAGTACAGAGTAGGTCAAGTTGCTCGCATTAAAGAGTACTCCTTTAGTTCAAAATGTTACGTGACCCTTGGCGCTGGAGTTTATGTCGACGAAAGAATTTTGCTTCGTACCTAATTATTCAGAGTTGCAAATCGAAGGCTTTAAATAAGCATGTTCCCAACAATTAGTAGGCTAAATTGCTTTTAAGCGTTTGAATGAGAAATACATCCGGTTTCCTGTTTCTGATTTAATTCCCTTTATTGTGACATTACAAAAAATCTTAATAAACAAGATATCACTAAATAACAGTTACTATTCTCTAACATTTAGCTAGTATAAAATTTCTTACATTACTTTTAGATTTCCGCAAACCATATTTCACTGGCTTAATTGCGATTTTGGCATTATGCGTATGTTCGCAATAAATATGTAAATATTGCGGAGAAATCAATGTCCATTAAGCCCCATAATCATGTAACTAGGCAACTTGATTAAACCGAGGGGATTCGCTAACACACCCTCTGTTTGTTATACATCCACCCCAATAATATTATCAATAGATGCTGCTGTCCTTCGCCCTTTCTCGTATGTGGTAGAAAACGCAGTTCTCTGTTAATTTTCATTGCGTATTCGCGAGTACTTCACACCGCTTATTATGAAAAGTATATTCATTACTCGCAATTTTTACTTTTTCACATAAGGCGGAGATTCGCTGGTCCAAAAGAATATTATCCCGACATGTAAACGTGTAGTATTAATATTTATTGCAGAGAAAGCCTAAATTAAGCCCAAATCATGTAGGAAACTAAATAGGGTATATAGGTATTACTTCTTCTCGTGAATATTGTAGAAAATTTGGAAGAAGATAATCTCATGCTTTAATAGAATGTTGCAAAATTTTCTATAGTAGAGAGCATCTTTTACTTATGTTAATAAAACATGGAACTTTTACTGTTAATACTCTTTCTGTGTAAATTTCTATAAAAATTTTCCAATGCGCTAGAAATAAAGAAGATTTGCATATATGTGCAGTTATCTTGCTCAATAAATTCTAACGAATGTCCATCGAAGCAGTTCCGAATTTCAAACAGATGTTGCAGAAGTAACATTTAACACCCTTTAGGCGTAAATTATTGTTGGAATTGATATGGAGCGATTAAGAAGGGAATTAAAGTTCAACCATATTAATTAAATTTTAAATAACCCCATTTAATTTGCATTTCGCCCGTCCGTTATTCACGAGATCCTCCAACGTTCCACTGTAACGAGCAGCTACAGAGATCATGTTTATTGTGCCTACGTTATATAATTTCCATATTTCATACAAATTTGATTAAGTATTTGTTATTTCGGAATGAACAGAACAAAGTGACTCAGAGGAGAAATACGATAACGCGAGGCTGCAGCACGATCAAAGGACGAAATTAATGAATGTGGGACATCGTTACACATCTTTGGAGGAATTTCATTAACCGGGTATAAATCTTTAACGATTCTAGTGGCCAACGAGCATTAATAGAGAAAGATAGCTGGAACAGTAATGAATTGAAGACGAACAAAGCCCGTCAACAGGGTCGGATTATTAGTCATTTGAGAAAGCAATGTTCGCCGAAGTTTTGAAAGCTACAGCACTTTATTGGAAATAGACCTGAGAAGCGTATAATTCATGGAATAGTTTCTAAATGTTACTGTGGGAATGTAATGATATAAACCTTTATATGAGAGCAAATTTGTTAATCAATTAGACGAAATTGATGCTTTTCTCTTATTTCGTCTATAATACAGATATAACTGTAATAAAGTTTCGGGAAATATTCAAATTTGGAAAAGGAGCATAATATGCACTTTTTGTCACTCGGGAAGTTTATTACATAAAGGCGATCCCACTGTCCTAACGAAGCCCAAAGTATTCCCGAGGGTTTACCGAAATTACGGCTAACGACTAACGCAGTTACCTTAGTGTAGCTTAATGAAGTGTAATTCGCCAATTTGCCGTTCAAGCATTTTTAAGGGAACAGTTATTTCTTGTTCTGCATATGTACACACACACACAGCCATACATGTATACAGTGTGTCCCCGGTTGAAAATAATTTTAACCATATTTTTACTTTTTAAAAATCAAGGCCGACAGGATACTCGAGCAAAAAATTCTGTTAATAATAATAATAATAATAATAATAATAATAATAATAACTTTAATATCCAACAGGCCAAGCCCAATTACAGGATATACAAAAATACATAATAAAGATAATAATAACAATCACAGTGTAATAGTGTCACCATGCACAAAACCAAAAAAAGTCAAGTTTCATTGAATGCACTACCCGGTTGTTTGTTTCCAATTCTGGAAAGGATGTATGTTGGAACTCGTTTCATCGCAGCTGTTCTGGTAAATGGAACTGTGAATGTACTTCCATATCTTGAGATAATCCGTGGAACAGAAAAATTCATACGATTTAATATAAATGGGCAGTCAATTTTGTTCTCCAAAAGCCTATTCAGAAACTTCTCACAAATAGCATCTCGTCTTACACTCAATGGTCGCATTTCATGACGCACTAGCAGTTCATCCTGAGGAGTACCCCTCGCTGAATATATTCCATCGATTTTAAATGAGACAAATTTTAGAAATTTACGATGAACCCGATCTATTGACAAGGAATCGCAAGCAAATAAAGGATACCAAATCAGACATGCATATTCTATCTTACTCACGGCATAAGCGTGACATAGTGATTTTATTGACAATATATTTTTAAAGTATTTGGAAACACGTAGTATGAATCCCAGAGATTTAAAGGCCTGAGAACACATATTAGTGATATGTGACTTGAAGGATAGAGTAGAGTCAAACAGTACTCCCAAATCCTTAATTTCTGTTACGCAGTTTAGGTTATTGCCATTAACAGTGTAGTTCCCATACAAGGTGTGCAGGACCTAGTATAAGTAACTATGCAACATTTGTCAATATTTAATCTAAGCTTAAATAGGTCGCACCAATTGGTTAGTGTATCTAGATTGTATTGAAGTTTATTTCCATCATCTATCGAAGAAATCTGCGAATATATTTTAATATCGTCTGCATATCCAAGAATCGGACAATCGATCTTAAGTAGCAAATCATTAATAAATAATACAAACAACAACGGACCGAGGTTCGACCCCTGAGGGACACCTGATGTGGGGGTGAATTCCTGTGAGGCATACCCATTGAAGGTCACATAACATTTTCTGCATTGCAAGTATGACCTAAGAAGACAAAGAGAGGCAGGAACGAGACCAAAGGAGCCCAATTTCGACAAAAGCATTTCGTGGTCAATTAAGTCGAATGCTTTAGATTCCCGTCTGACCCCGTCTGTCCATAGTTTTAACGATGTACTGTGACACCGTAGCCAGATTGGTGATAGTAGAACGTCCGGGAATAAATCCATGTTGATGAGGTGAAACGTAGGATTGTGTATTATTGTAGATATAGGAATAGAGCACTTTTTCGAATAATTTCGCAAAATTAGGTATTATGGAAATAGGCATGTAGTTTGATAGTAATCCACTGTCACCTTTTTTAAATACCGGAACAATTCTAGTCCGTTTCCAACGTTGAGGAAAAATGTTAGAAGAAATGGTTAAATTTATAATTATTCTGTTGAAGTAGTACCGTTTTGGTCAATAATACGGCAAAATGTTTTTCAGAGAAGTTGTTCCAAATATGAAATTATGACCCTATGCAAGATTTGGCATATATCACTTTGACAAAATTTATTTTGTGTCATAATTTCATATTCTAAACAACTTTCCTCAATAACATTGTGCAGTATTGCAGTATTGACCAAAATAGTACTTTACTTGAACAGAAAATTGAAATTCTTTTCAGATCAAGCAGGGCGGCATCCCAAAACGTTATACCTAAAATTTTTGCATTTAATAGAGCCGCACATAATGTCGGCATTCTTTCTAACAGCTTCGTCAGTGTTACTGGCCCCATTTTCCTATACGCATCCTGTAATTGCGCCCAAAGTACTATTGTCGATGTTGGACCAGATTTTCAAACATCTTCGTCGAGTTCCTCCCATAAAAGCTCGATCGGATTGAAATTTAAACTTTGGGGCGGCTATTTCATTACAACAATTTTTCCTCTGTGCTCTAGTTGTTCTAAATACTCGCGGCATATCTGGTAAGTGTACTCGGAATCATTAGTGTGCTGGAACACGAAGTTTTCACGAATTATTCGTTTTCGAGATGAAATGGCATTGTTCTACAAAATCTCCCTATAGCCCTCTTTTTCTAAGAATATCATCTATTTTCATCAAATCGCTGACAGAGATACCGCTACCCCAAATCATAACCGATCCTCCTCCATGTTTTATTGTTGGTATAATACAGACTTAAAGTCGGTCCAAAGGGCTTTACCAATCTTCCAACGTCAAGCCTATGTGCTCTTTCGCATATGCCAACCGTTTTGTTGTTGTTTTTTTTGCGTAATGACGGTTTGCGCATTGCAATTCTTCCATATTAACCAGCTTGGCTTAAGCGTCTCTTTACTGTGGTGACGCTAACTGGTTTTGAGCGCGAAATATTCGTTTGGGCAGCAATTTCTGGCCCTGTTTTTCACCTATTTCGTTTGCTTGTGATTACCATTGCGCAATCGTCTGCCGGTTTGGTTATTTTTGGCCATCCGGATCGCTGTATATTGAATGCATTACCACTTGGTTGATACTTTTTAACATTATAATTACGGTTTAATTTTAGTAATTTAGCAATTTCGCGGTTACTTTTACCGATGTTGTGGTATGTCACTGTTTACTGCTTGCAATACGAAAGTTGAATGCAAACTAAATTTTTCGTTATAATGAAATGCGTGTGTCGTCTATTATCATATTTTGTGACGGTCGTAATAAGCATTTCCGAGACACCGGTCTTTATCTAATCCGTCTACCGGAATGTGCCTAGACCGCAAAGGGGTTATTTCCGATATCTTAATTTCAGTCAGCTCATTACGTACACACAAAACATTACACAGGGATTATAATCCACTTCGTATTTACAGTGTAATACCACAAACATTTTCATGGCGATAAAATATTGTTTATTTGTAATTAAGCTAATTATTAATACTCATTGGTATAAGAATGATTGATATTATTAGTTTGTTTATGTTTAACGTTATGCTTATAACTTTCAACTCTCAACAGTTTACGCATCACCTTGTATTACAAGTTAAATCTAGGCAATCCGATACTACATATAAGTCTATACACATATTATCTTAATTTAGGTACCTGCAAGTAGTGTTTACCTTATTGAACTATTTAAGTACAGAATCATTAGATCAAGTGTAATTTGTAAATTATGTTTTGGAGTATATATCTACATCATAATGGAAAAATCAATTTCTAGTGCCACAACTTCGGATTCGAATTGGGGTCTGGCGCTATAGTAGTGATGAAGGGCTGCACGACGACGTAACGTATCACAACTGAGTTATACTGATTTTCCTTTCAGACTTAATACATATGAAGAAAGTGTTCGATTCGATCCAACGAACTCCTTGAAACCGGTCTAGGAGGCGTTTGAGTTCCATTCAGTTGGCCAAACACGTTATATAAATGATGTCGCTTTTTATAAATACAAACCTCTGCATGCTGTTCAGGTAACAACAATGCAAGCACATATATAGGTGTACAGTACCTACCACTCGTAACTAGGTTTCCATCTATATCTTATTGGATCTTATGCATTTATACGCAGATTTATTCTGTAAAATGATTTAAATACCTCTTTAATTGATATCCCAAGTCTGTTTATAAATTTCTTTTTAGCTGTGGTCATAAAATTTACGGAATTTCTCGGAATACGGGTGCACCAGTACTTAATGTAAAAATCATGTACCGGCTTTTAAAGTAAATAACCTAATTTCTTATTTCTTTATTATCTGAAAACGATAATGAGCTTTTGATACGAATGTCTCGAATTTTGTATTATTATTATTTAAAATTTACGTTGTCTGCCACGTGACCTTGTTTAAGACTTTAGTTGTGTGAATCGTAGATGTGCCGCAAACGAAGGAACTTTCAATTGAAATGCGCCGTACACAATTGGTTATCATGAAAGTAGTAAAAGTAATCGCTAGACTTTGAGGGAGCTGAAAGTACTAAGAAGAACAGCTGATGATGACTATGATGAAATTTAAGATAGATGAAAGCAGCGCAAGTGAATGTGGAAAAGTTTAATCCCCTCAGTATGTCAACCGTCAAACGCAGACTTCAGGAGCCGGACTTTCATGGCGGAGTCGCTGTAAGAAAACCATTGTTATGCGCCGTCAATAAGAAGAAGCTATTGCAATGGGCTAAACAACACAAAAACTGGATACTTGAAGAATTGAGAAAAGAATAAAACGTCAGAAAAGTTTGCCCTACTTCTACTGAACACTTGTGAAATATTTTGCATGCAGAATGGAACAAAATTTCACCAGAAACTTTAATAAAGTTGCTTAATAGAACGCCGAAACTTTGTGAAGCGGTTTTTAAAAATAAGTATGGACACATTGATGAGTCAAGAATTTAATAATAATATTTATTATCTATAATAATATTGTAATATTTTTTGCTTTGAATATACTATAAATTAAATACTCATCAGAAGTTTTCTTACAATTTATTTGCTAACCTCAAGAATACTCCATTTTCGTGGTGGCTGATACTGTTGAGAGCTAGTATGAGAGAGATAGTTGTCAATTTCTAGATTTCAGTTTCTGCTGTTATTGCTTTCTAAAACTACTTCCATTATTATTTAGCTAGAATCCTGAAGAAAGAGAAATTATTTTGTTTAGTTGGTACAATAGTATTCTTCAATGTACGCTGACATTACCGTATTTAGTGGCGTAGTAATAACTTCTTCAACTTAACCATGTGTATCTAAATTAATTTCGTTCTTAGATTAGGTATACAAATTTTTGTTCCAGTTTCAATGTGAATGATGTTTGATTTTCAGTGGTGTACTTTTTTCTGATTTGGAATTGAAGGTTCTTACGCTTATTGGTCGATTATATTTTATTTGAATAAACTATTTCTTCTTTGTAATACCCTATAACCGCAAAAATCCCCAATTTAAAGATAAGAAACAATACGCTGCTAAAACATACATTATAAATGGAAGAAAAGCTCTTCATTGCTGTGTAAACTCATATGCAAACTGATTCTTCGTCTAAACGGGCCTCAGATGATCAGCTTTATCGTATGTCAATATTTTCAGATAGTATACTGATCGAATACTTTCAGACACCAAAAGTACATCAGTAATTTGACAGTAGATCAGTATTTATTCACAGATGATTTATGTTCTATTTTCAAAGATTAACATGAAAATTGATCATCTGGGGCCCGATTTTCGCTATACAGATTTTAGGTACCATTATTCAGTCTAGCAAATTTGAGATCAAATCAAGGTTCAGCTAAGTTTTGTGGGTAGTGTAAGTTGGTATTAAACCAAGATGTTACAAATTAGTTGGTAGAACATCTCCCATGAATGGTGGTGCCTCATTGTTGGAATTCTTCCATATCTTCATCATTAAGATTTCAAACGACCACAAAATAATTGTTCCCAAACAATTGTCGAATTTAAAACAGTTTGCAGAGAATCAAGGATTTTCAATTTTTATGGAAATCAAATCATCAATGTGTTTGCATATTTAATTGCTGTTTCCTTTAACGGAAGAAAAGGGGAAGAATATCAAAATTGTTTTGACGTGTTTATTATATTCGTCTTCAATTGGTTAGGAAGTCCAATATATGGATAATAGCGGACAATGAAAATAATTTACAGATATATGCATTAGGTTATCCGCCATGGTTTGAAATATGTACTGATCTTTCAGTTCGTGCAAATTTTTCCACTTTGTCATTGTGATATGAAAAGTGATGTAGATTTAGTTTGCAAAAAACTGAAAAATGTGCAATGTACTACCACTTTACGTAAAAGGTGAAACGTTGGAAAGGTTGCTGGGCCAAATTTCTCCAAAAAATAAGAACTGTCTGCTGACACTTATGCTATCTCTATACAAAAAGCATGTACGAATATCCTGCTTTTATAAAACAAGTGTCCATTGTATCTATTTTCAGACTAATGTAGAAGATTACTACGACCCTATTAGACGTAATCTGCACTTACTCAATTTTAGCAGACAATTACACCATTAATTCGATTCTGTCTCCTGAGTTACATTCTTCACGTTTTTCCTATTTAAGTCAGTCAGTAACGCCTGGTTGACATGCTGCAGTTGAATATATAACCCGTATTTGCTTGTTTAACGATTACAGAGCGGAACCAGTACGTAGAAGAGACGGGAAGAAAGGGGCAACACAACGATATAGAAAGTCGTTAATGTGCAAGTGAGAGAAGCGAATCGATTCGGATGTGTCTCGACTGATAAACATGGTGACGATGAGTCAGATAGTGGAGACATGTGATGCCAAAGGGGTAACAACCGTTCTGCGTTGCTTGGTCGCGCTGGGAACGAGATGACTTGGTGGTGGCGGCAGACGGAATCTTAACGCTCAAGCGGTATTTGTACGGACGAGAAGCGAGGAACAATAAGTACGTACTGTCACGTTTCGAGCTGCTGCTAGAAAGGACCCTTTCATCTTGCGGGTCATAATCACAGGACGATTGCATGTAAGTATGAAACTTCCACATTTGAATTTGCGACAGCTGCTGTAGACGTAGTAAGTAAATCCGTCCATTTTCTGTGGTGCAGTCAGTGCAGTATAGTTATGCAGTTAACCTTCCTATACTCACGCATACGGTCTGTGAGACCGATTTATATAGTATAGTATACGTCTTTTATTTTGACGTGAGTATAGGAAGGTTAACAATGTGGGAACAGTATTGCATTTACGATGCTGTACAGTGAGCCAAAATGGTTCCATTTCCGATTGAGTTTATTATAAGTATCTAAATATAAACACTTTTGTTACTATAACTTGAGTTTCGCAGTTATTTCCTTGGATAGAGAGGTTTTCTATCGGATCAAGTAAACTTCAGATTTTAGTTAACAAGGAAACGTAAGTATCTCACCGACTTAAATGAAACTTTATGGGTTTATAGATCGATGTAGTGTCGAAACAACGGTAACTTTCTTAGCTGCTCAATTCCACATTTGCAGTGTAAGCTCAACCCTACCCTTCGCTATTTGATTCAATAACTCAGAAACTAGAAACAACAAAAAAAGTTAAGACAAGATTTAAACTGCTTTACATGCTCTTAACGTTTTTGGACACAATTCCACACCCACCTATTATATGTAAGGTTAGTGAGCTTAGGGCCCTGTACACCTCGCCAATTGTGAGATTGAGCAGCTAAGAAGATTACCGTTGTTTTTACGCCATATCGGTTTATATCTCCACAATGTTTGCTTCTAAGTTTCAATGTTCATCAGATGATACTGTAAGAAACACCAAATTGATCGCCTGATTACGCGATGAATTGGCTTTTTCTAATCGTTTAAAGTGATAATATGTTTATTAATAATTAAGGAATTAGAGTATCACAACGTGGTTATTTTCCTCTTTTGGGCGGGAAAACTAATGGGGAAATTAAAATTGAAGTAGATTTAGCATTTGGAGGAGCTACTTCTCCAATGATAACCGTACAAATCATATGTTGGGTTCAAATGTTGCAGAACGAACACTTCTGTAGAAAAAAGCTGGACAGCAAAAAATAAACGCCTGTAGTGAATCACACGATTGATTAGGTTCGTTCCAACACAGCACAAAACCAATTTGTAGATCGTCGGCTACATGCGCAGAGCAAATTTGGCGTTTCTATAAATTGATCAAGTCAAGGTAACAAGTACTTCAGAACTGGCACTAAGGATTATGATACAGACTAGCAAATGAATTGGAACAAATCGATTTGGCAAGTACTTATACTCAGTACCAATAAAAAATAAAACACTGATTTCCGAGATTGGATTACCACTTAGAGATTAAGCTTAAAGAGAAATACGCTCCAAATTTGGAAGAGAAACTTCTTAGCGCAAATGTATTAGTAGAAAATCGCAAACCTTCATCAATTGTATTTACAAAAGCACAGGAACAATTTGAAAATCGTTGAGACCGATATGCTTAAGACAATGCAAGAGAAACTGGAGACACTTCTTAAGTTGTCCAAGGCTGATGATATCACAGGTTCAGTTATTAAATAAAATCTTAATGGGTCTTCTTTTTAGTCTAAGAAACTGGCTGAGCCAACGGCTAAGGAATTTGTCCATGTTGAGTTTGTTTCAACTACACCAGTCCCAATGTTCGTAAGGGCAAGTAAGTTTGTTATTCCAATATTTAACACATGTCTAATGAATTTAGCCTGATGATGAACTGATGTAGCAAGAGATGAAGGATTGCAAAAAGTAGTCGGTGACTTCGGAGGGGAACGAATATCGTCAGAAGCAAAAGCACATATCAATGCCGAATGTTAAACAGGTTTTGTCGATGACACGCAAAATTTCATTACATAAAGTAGTAAGTACACCATACAAGCTTGCAAAATATGTGGGATAAACGCAGTACACCTATATTCTAACTGTTATTCCTTTTATTTTAGTATTTATATATTTATTAGCTATTTATACATTTTAAGTGCGATTGTGAATGTTTTGTCAGTAGTCTTTTCTGGTTTTTCTGGCGTCATTTCTTATTCACTTTATTCTTCTTGTTAGTCTTTCACTTCTTGGGTCCTGTAAATATTTATTTCGAAATATTGGGTGTAGATTTTGTTATGACATTAATTTCTCGTGCTACATTCTGTCAAAAACTTTTCCCACATTGAGAAAGAAACTTTTTCGTTTGAAGTCCAAAATTGGTTATTCTACACATTAATTAAGCCAAAAGATTTAAAACGCCTATATCTTTAGTCATTTACTCATTAGCCAAACCTTTGCCATTCAAGTGCGAAATTTGTTTAAGGGATATTCATAATTATTATGGACCAGTTAAATTCCTTAAAGTTTTGGTGTAATGTGATCTTGTAAAGAACAGGAATCTTGTTGACAACCACCTTTTACCTCTTTTACAGAGAGAATCATTGCATTAATTTCATATAATTTATAACTCAAACCTTTTTTCAATATGCGATTCTAAGATTTTGGATAAAAATTTGGTAAAAAACTTGGCCACTAACAAGAAACATGGGTTTTGCATGATAATTTTTACGAAATAGTTTGGATATCATTATAGCGATTTTCTATAGTCTGAGGATATACTACAGCCCAAATGGAAACTTGATTAAGGTTGGTAATGGTAATGGATGTTCTCGGTAATTGTTTTAATATGCCCCCTGGGATTAATTCAAATCGTGAAGCTTCTCTTAAGCTGATGTCTTTCATGATTTCAGCGGCTACTCCTTTAAAAGTGATTAGCGTAACTTTCTCTTCGAATAGATTTGCCTCTTTCTGGTCTACCCGTTATTCTTGATCTTTATTTTATTAGAAGGTTCTATTTCAAGTGTTCGGCAAATCTTTCAGCTCTCTTTATTATCGTCCGTCCAACTTCTATACCAATTTGTAGCTTTCTAGTCGCCTTTCAGACTCATCGGTCGTGGATTTCTTAAATTTATCTTTTCAGTTGCTGCAGGACATTAATTCGTTTCTTTCTCTACTTAGGAAGTCAGTTCTGCTGTTATTGCTTTTTTCTGCTTCTTTCTGTTACCATTTTTATATCTTCTTTATGATGATTAGTTTCTTTTACTTCTTTAAGTGTGATGATTAGAGTTGCTCACTAGCGCCAAAGAGCAGTGGCGAGGGTCGATACAGTATAACTGCGAGTCTCATTGAGATCTGTTGTGTATACATATACGCTGCCATAAATACTACTTCGCAGTTCTAGGATTGTTTTAAAAATGTGCGCTACGTCGCGAAAACGACCAATGCTTTATTTCATCTGTAAACATTTATGCACGCGCCACTGGCTATTGGCGCGAATTGAGCAACTCTACTAATGATGAGAAACATTGTTGAGGCAAAAGAGATCGAGTTGGAACCGATTATTTTTATTATATTTTGACATGTAGAGTGCTAAGTCACCTAGCACCGCCCGAGTTAAATTTTTGCGTTGATACCCAGTCTCTGGTAATAATTCACAGATAGATTTGCAACTTCATTTAATCTTTAGGATAACATGAGAGGTAACAACTGTCTCTCTGCTTTAGTATCGAAGTTATTTTGAGATTAGTATATAATTTATATACATATTTAAAATCAAGCAGAATATCCTAATTTTGTAGAGCTGGGACTGCAAAATTTCTTTACATCGTAATAACCGGTAAATATTATCACTCAGTACACCATCATAATACAAGAAACAAACAAACACTTTAGAATGAAATGGTTAACAGATGTTTAATGGCATTAGACAGCTTCCTTTTCACGGAGAAATAAAATTAGATTATAATATAAATAATAAAATAGAAAGTAGTTTGTTCCCTTGGATATAGGATAAAATAGTTTGTTGAAAATTAAATAAACCGTAAGTCGGAAAGCTGCTACATATTCTAACAACTTGTAGCTAAATGTTATAGTGTTCGGCGAATACTGATCGTAAAATCGGTAAATTGTGAGGTTCGTTTAAAATATAGATATTTTCGATAGAAATTGGAATTATTTTCCCTAAACACTGCATTTGTATAAAGTGCAATACATTTTCCTAAGATCTCGGATAGAAACTGTTTCATAGTGGATTATTTAACGAAGTTTGTCAGGTTTTTGCGGTGCAAGAGTTTTCTAATCATTTCAGATTATTTGAGTTTGCAAATTTGGTTAAATGCCATGTTTTCAGCGTATCATAATCATTAATAGAAAAAAATTACAACCTTTTTATCTTTAGAGTCGTTTTAAATCGTGGCTTCTTTATTCTATTTACTACTTTGCATAGAAAACATTAAAACAACTAAGAATACCAATCTCTCTTTACCTTAAAAAAAAAAGGAGTCGGGTAACTCACGTTGACATCAATAAAATTGATTCTTGTTGACTTGTTTTATTATAAACTCCTTTACTACACATAATTTGCACTTAACCTTACTAGGATCTCGGCTTCTTTCAAAATTTAATTATCGTCTTGTTATTTATGGACGCTCATTGGATAAATTTCATCCTAAGCGAGCGCAAATTGTGCAGAATGCTTATATGGGATGTGCTTTCGGGCTCAATGAACTTTGTGCGCGACGAGGTGCTGAGGGGAGATAAAGTAATAAAAATGTGGATATTGCCTTTAGATAGCTCGCAGGAAATTCCAAGTAGCCTCTCCTTTGTATTTTAGAATTTTTATCGGGCGCGTTAAAAATATAATACAACACGTAATAATTTTTGTGAAATATAAGCTCTTCAAGCTACAGTGAGCATGAATTACACTCTGTAATTTATGAGTAATGAGTCTGATTTAACGTTAAATGTAAAGTCCGGGAAGTTTTACAACTGTAAATAGGATATAGAATTAGATTAACTGGGCAACTTTGAATTTATTATAATTTTCGAGTGCAACAATGTTAAAGGTAATTTGAAAAGGCGAGGAACCTTTTACCTTGTATATTGATCTGAAATATATTCATTAAATGTAGAGGCACTGGAAGTGTAAATACTCGTAAGGTAAGGTACAATTTTTTTAGTAGAATACATGGTATCAAATATATTATGGTAATATCTTACAGTTTCATACTACGTTAATGGAAACCTGGATACGATGCAAAAAAACAGTTTGCATTTTTTGATACTTTTTTTTAAATTTCAATAAATTAAATAAATAAATAACAATAAAGCTAGACAGTACGTAGTTTACCAGACATGTCAGAAATCCAAACTACTGAGCTTGGAGGGTTACAATAAATGTGGTAAATATGCTTTTCTATGTTTTAACAAAAACAAACATTGTTTCAAAAGCCTTCATATAGAGTGAACCTATCAAATTTCACATAACGCATCATTTATGAAACAAATATAAAGACTAATTCGAATTCTTCAAAGAATGTTTCATCATTTTTTTCTAATATTTCTTCATGTTTAGTATAACCAAACTCTTCTTAAGCGTATTTTTTGCTCAAGAAATAGAGAAAAGCATGCAATGCAGTATGAACAAAACTATGACAATCTGCATATTGATTTTCGTAGTCATTAATAAGTAGAAGCAATTTTAATTTAATTTTATTAAAAATGGAAACAAGAAACGCGTCAACATTTCAAGTAGTAGTTGAATTAATTAATTGTTTATATCTTCTATGAGATGCGTTCGGTTTATTTACTGAATCACTGTCGATGACGAGCGGCTTTCCTTTGTGTGGTAAATGTTTTGAAGGAAGGGCTATATTTACGCTGCATATACATACATCTCAGCGATTACATGTTGAGATGAAGAAAACGCGGGTTCTAAAACTAACGACTACAAGGATAAATGATCTTGTTGAATTTAAAAGTTTAATAACGTTCCTGCGTGGGCAAAATTCGTAAGTAATTCTGATACTTTTTCGTATTAAGTATGAGATAATCTGGAAGTATAATAAATCGTCTTTATAATATAATAGCTAAATAAATTACCACTACCATATGCATATTATTTTTTTACAACTTAGTATTTCATACGATCTGAATTTTGTTATTGAATGTTAGAAAGGGAAAACATTAAATAATTATTGTTTTCTTACACACCTAAACCACAATCGCCTAAAGTTGTGATTTAGTTACCTTATGTATATTAGCTATTTGTACGAAATTCAAGAAAATATACGACATTATTCCTCACAAACTTCAAATGACTATCAGGATTTTGAGATAGTTTTAACAAGGCTTGCATACTGCCAATACAATGTTCTTTCTTAATTTCGCTAGTTTATACATGTATATATATATATATATATATATATATATATATATATATTAGTGCAGTATAATCTAGAAGACATAAAGAAAAATCAATTAGAGTATAAAGAATACTGGCGTATTACATCGACCGATGTAAGTTGACGCAGACATTTTTCGTTGCAACCCCTATTCAGTCTTGGTCGGTTACAAGTTCTATAATTTCAAATAGTTCCAATGGAATTGGTCCTGGTCCTGAGAGGACACTCAACTATTATATCTCGACTGAAATTATTCGGGGACCTCTCTAAGGCTTTAATTTGAATCGATGAGGGTGACACAAAAGTAATTTCATATTGCAGCAGCTGGTTGAGTTATATAGTTAAATTAAATCAAATTAAAATGAGGCTGGTAAGAAAATAACGATACAATTCGTGAGTGCCCAAGAGTAAGAATTTATAGCAATGGTACTGCATTTATAAGATTTGTATACAATCAAAGTTCAATTTCTTCTGTGAGGGTTCTGTCATTATTTTGTTAGAGGAAAATACACCTATGATTGACTAAACCAGGCTATTTTTGCTCCAGGGTAAACATCCGTTCAAGTAGTACGAATATGTAATGATTGTTTGAGATTTAGGAACAAATAGAAGATAAAGCACACTATTGTAATCTTATAAAACAAGCAATAAGATGTAAAAGTAATAGAAACATCGACGATGGATCCCGTTTCTGTTACTAACAATGATTTAATTTCATCGATCTGTTGCTCGTTTACCATTGTAAAACTTCTTGTAGCAATTGTCCTGCAGTTAGGTTTCGTGCTGTTAATTGTTAATTTATTAGGTATTAGTGGTACCTACTGCTACCCTTTATAAAACATATATTTCGACAGAGAATCTGCCTTTGTAAATGAAAGGATCATTGTAATTCACTAAGCTGTTTTTTTAATCATAAAATCTTTTTCCAGGTAAGGTCTCGGTTGATGTATCAGGTGCAATTTTATGATCCAAATATAACAGCAAGCGGTACAAATTTACAGCAAAATCTAAAGGTACAGATTTAGTATGTACCAAATATCGGTACATATAGGAGACAAAGAATATTACTAAACATAAATGCAAAATAATGATGGAGAAGTTGGAGAATATACATATGTATACACTAAAGGCATGTTTTTGTATTTCTTGATTTTTCTTTTCCGCAAATAAAGTGGCACTTTTATCTTTTTGTTTCATAGTCAGAAACTTTCGATCATTCTTTTAGTTAAAATATTAAATTCTAGATTAAAAGCTTGTTTTTGTTATAAAAAGAAGATTGTTTACAAAACCGACCCTCATTCATTCCAAAACACAAAGTTACCCCACCGCATCCTAATGCGAGTAAAAGTTTACTTATTCAACCGGTTCGACGCTTTTAACCGAAGAAATTTAATCTTCCGGTAGAATAACTTTTGGACAAGGTTGATCCAATAAAGAGACCGCACGCTGCGGGAAGTGATTTCGGAGACCAGACCTGACTAGACAAATGTCCCAGGTATGTAAATTGGATACTCTAACATCGCAATACTTTGTAGACTATTAATTAGTATGTATACGTAACTTCTCTCATTCACTTTCACATTCGTATTCATACTTTCAACAGAATAACGGTTGATCACACACAGATATATAACCTTGACTAGTGACATTGGAGACCTCGAATAGTCGAATATATTTTAATAGACTGTCTAATAGAACAATTGTACACCTTTGGAAGTTGTTGACTCCTAGTAATAGAAGTCGCCTTTGCTAAATTGGAAACAATTTGGGGTGGGAACTATAATAATCTTCAAAAAATGTTGTCATTTGGGTTTCAAATGATAGGAAAATCTTCATGTTTTGTTCATTTATTGCATCCGTCACTATCTTGAATTATGTTCTAGTGATTCACACGCGGGGAAAATATGTATTGTTTAAGAGATACATAGATATATGCCGACGTTTCGTATGGTGTTGTGAAAGGCTTCTTAAGGGATTAACAATCTTTTCCCTGCGTTATACTTTTGCACAATATGCTCCAGAGCACCGTACTGCGCTGTAGTGTACTTTAAGGCGTTGTACTTCATGAAACATTTCAGTGTAGGGTTTTATCAGCTTATCATTGCGACATGGTCCCATCTTGGAAGCCCTTCTGTTATTGACCTAGGTAGCTTACATATTGACATTAAAGAAAAGATTACATAAGCATATTTAGCAAATTTAACAGTGTCAGTTCCTTTTAGAAGATTTTCATATTTTAGAAGTCAGACTTACTCGTTTAGTGTAGTCCTGAGCCTGCCCAAACAAAATGCTATATTACTACGACCTTCGTGGTGTTGCATACGCATAATTTTATTGGTAAATAAAGCAAATTGTAGTATAGTAATACTCGAATGGCTAATTACCATTAGAAAATTTATCATTTATTACAATTCAGTATATCAAAATTTACAGTAAATGTTGGGGTTATGGATGTTAATGTTCAAATGACATTCGGTTTATTTTTGGGTTCTATTTATACTTTTTCGATATCACGCACACCACCTTTTAAGCATTTTATTACCCTACGGGTGTTCGCTTCTTATTTTAAGTCGAGCCAGAGACGTTTAATGTGAGACAAAAATGGAACTAGAAATAAAATGATTAATCATTATAAAAATCATCGATTAAAAAGATAAAGATAATAAATAAATAATAAATAAAAAATTATAATCATTCAGACACATATCAACACTTTTACAGCACATGAATTCCTAATAACTGCTGGATATAAATAACCAAGGATACATGGACATTAATAATACAGGTGTCTATAACAACGTTACGCCTTGGATGAACTGAAGTCATGGTGAATTAAACTTTTCGTTTCATGGACAACGGAGAAATGATGTAGTGTAGTCCTGGTTTCCGGAAAAAATAAAAAGTTTGTTTGGTTGACGACAAAGAAAATTGACAAGATAGATAAGTCAACAAAAAGTTTAAAATATATTTTGAACCAAAGGGTTTTAAAGGAAGTATCAGTGAATAAAAGAACCTCACCACACCGGAGAAGAATTAAAAAAGGGAAGAATCCATAGAAAATACAGCCACATCGAAGAAAGAAGTTAAGAGAGGGAAGAATCCATATAAAATAGAGCTGCATCTAAGAAGGAACTCAAGAGAGGGGACATGGCAAGAACCATCATCGAATAAAAGAAATTACACTCACACACAACACTAGGTAATTATCTTTATTTTATGTTAAATATTTCTCAAAATTTATAAATATA
This sequence comes from Chrysina gloriosa, assembly GCA_038088585.1. Lineage (NCBI taxonomy): Eukaryota > Metazoa > Arthropoda > Insecta > Coleoptera > Scarabaeidae > Chrysina > Chrysina gloriosa. The sequence goes on from CM076088.1 coordinate 67,068,957, forward strand.
ATTTGTTATAATTTATGCTTTTTATATCATTAATTAAGAGCTAGGCCGGTGCAATTTTGTTTAAGAAATTAATTAAAATCTCAGTACAATATGCAGCGACAATGAAGCTGAAAATATTCTTTTGACTAATGGTATCGGGTTACCTATATATTGCTTTGGAATCAATCCAGTTACACAACTAAAATAATAATTAATAGAATAAATAACAAAGTAATCAGAGAGTAGTGTGGAACAGCAACATCCTAAGATGGGGCGGAAGACGGCGAAAGTAGAGACATCATATACTGAAAATAGAGGAAGATAGAATGTAGAATGTATCAAAAAGACCATTAAGAGAGAATCCAAACCAGAGTAGTAGAGGTAACTAGCGTTCAATATCCTAAGAGGTTTGAAAACTATAGAAAAGTGTCTGCAAAACCTAACTTCTCCATTTAAAGAACAGTATCTCATTTGGAACACAACTCATCAAGCAGCTATTTTAGAAGACTGCAATTTAAATTTTTGAATCATTTGAAATACTTTCACTTTTTGAGTAGAATAATGATGGTTGATAATTTTTGTTAGGGAATTGTTCACCAATTTCATCATAATAAATTCAGCGTTACAAAATGTAGATTACATTTAGAAAATGTATTTACCGCATCTGGTCCTATTTTATTTCTTTGCAACAATATATAATACCGCTACAATTAACAAATCTATTTAAAATATTTTTTCCCATTATTATAATTGTTCACAGTAACTTGATATCTTAGGCTTTTCACTTTAAACAATCGTGTATTTACTGTAAGACTATAAATCAATTTGAACCAGATTAATCAGTACAGATGTGCAAACAGCGACCGATGGAGGACCATATGTTCCAACACTAATCAAGCGCAATATATTTTAATTCAGCTTAATTTTCCTCCCTTACGCGCAATGCATTGCTTGCTTTATGTATGTATGTGTATGTACATATGTATGTGCCTACGTTTAAATCGTTAAAGGTCCTACGTTATATATAATTTAGCTACACGATCGCAACTGCAATGGAAATCTGCGGTAGTGAGCTCGGAATCTTTGATCTTTGCTGTCGTTACCACAGCGTTAATTAAACTGTTCGTCGGTTGCCATGGAGCTGATCGACAACTATACCGGTTTAACTGAATCTCTGGATAAGCTGCACTTTTAGTTTTACTTACGTAAAGCTTTATATCTAAATTACAGAAGTTGGATTAATGAGGGCGCAAGGTATTTTAAATAATAATGACAGTAACAATAAATAATATATATGTCTTTCATTGCTAAAAAATAATGAACTATGAATATCCATTGTTGACCAGTTTTAATGAAACAAAGTATGTATTTGATTCAATTGCAATTGTTACACCTTCTATACTAATGCGCAGAAGAAAAAAATAATAAAGAGTGGTTGTATTGCGGCTTACTCTACATTTGCTGATTCTTCTCGGCTTTACTTGAAATTTGATGATTTATGGTGTTTCGAAGAATGTCAGTCTATGCAGGTACAATTGTACCAAATCACATACACGTTTGATAAGTGGCTTTGGGGACTAAACAATACCACAGACTGAAGTATGATTGCTATGTAATCATTTGCGCTTAAACTTTAGGTTATAAAGTTGTTCTACTACAATATGGCATTGGCATCTCGAAGCATTACAATCTCGTAAAAGAGCTCTATGCCGTTTGACAGACAACTATAAACTTCTATTTTCCATAATAATTGACAGAATTGAGACCTGTTGAATAATATAAATTGGCTCTATTTGAGATCTCACCATTGCTCCACCATCACGCTGCTTATTTTGAAGGAACGACTAGTAAGGGTGTCTCACCGATTCAAAAGAAACAGTGTGGGTTTATAGACTGATATAGTGTAAGAACAACAGTAACTTTCTTAGCTGCCTAATCTTTATATCAGCAGGGTGTACGGCGTCCAAAGCTCAAAACTACCTTTTGCTGTTTGACTTAATAACTCAAAAACTATACGAGATACAAAAACAATTAAAGGGAAGATTTAAACTGTTTTACATGCTCTTACATGTGTAAATATTTTTCCTATAATAAGGGGCAAAGGGTTGTTTCCAATGTAATGTGTAACTATGGTTAACCAACTCAACCTTTCAGTTTTCTTTAACAACAGATGTCATAATTTCTTTAGTATCAGCGAAGTGACAACTTTTTGTATAAGTACTTCTTTTCGTTGTTTTTGAAATCAGTTATAACTGCTAATTGTAAATTAATAGAGAGTAAGTGGATTTTACTGACCTTTATAAAGAAAAATATATAGAATACGACAGCTACCCCGTATGAATCTGAAAAAGAAAATTATTTTTAGTAATCATTCTAGTATATGCAGTGTTGTGATTTCCATAAAATTTCTAATGTGCATAGTACTATTTAAGTTTATTTCTTAATGGGAAAACCGCCGAGTGTTCTATTACCATTAGGTATTTCTTCACACTACATTGTTATTCGTGGTTTTCATTTCCGCTTTAAAGATTGAATTTAATTTTTACCGCTACCGCAGACAGGAAAGAAAACACGATTGACGAGATCTTCCCGTCAGCGCTCAAAAAATATATGTTCCGAGTCGTTCAGCGTTATGGCCCTAGTTGAGACCACGTACATTTGAAATCCTTGGAGCCTCCCCATTATTATTTAACGAGACGAGAACTACTACTGACTACTGTACTAAAGTCAACATTCAAATAAACATCTCATCCGTCGCTGATTAAAACTGGCCCCGGCGGCATCGCCCTCCAGCTCATAAACAAAAGAAAGGACCGGAAAGAGAGGGACTGTCTCTAATTTATAGGATTTAATACGCTGTCTTGGTGCGCTTTCAAGGGCTGACAAACATCTCTTTGATGGGAGGGAAGACAGCGGGAAAGTGAAAACGGGAAGAGGATTTTTAATCTGATAAATTTTAGAGCACCTTTTATCCGTTTAATGGTACTGAGTTTGAGTATTCATTTTTGCAGTGGTTCACGTTAAGTTGCAAAAAGGCTTTGAATTTGATACAGAAGTTGAATAGAATGTACAAAATATATTACATCTAATGTATACTTACAATAGGCTTGTTACAGCTATTCTGTGCAAAGATTAGTGCCAAAAATAAAGGTATTCCTATAAACCTTCTAAATTACCGTAAAAAGTGTAGTTAATTTCTTTCGTATCCAGATTCATTCACATCGAACATCTCTTACCATTTCAATTATTGTGGAACAATCACCCATAAATATTTAAATTGAATGAGTAATTTTGTCTCACGGAGAGCCGACCCCGAAACAAAGCGGGACTGAGGCTGAAGGAAAAGAAAAGAATTTTGTCTTACTAGCTAAGTATTCCAAAATGTTCTTTTTATTATTTAATTAGCTGCTTTAGTCCTGATTTAACTTAACTAAAAGATAAGAAAGCCTATTGTTGAAAGAACTTAGAAAGAAACTGAAATAACCATCACATAGAACAACTAACATACGAAGCTTCCACTGAGTATTCTCTACGGAGTGGAACCATGGAAAGCAAGAGACCTCTAACTCAATCACTTCCAATTAGAAACGGGTGGAATTAGGTTAAAATTAACCAAATTGAAATGTTTCCAGGTAATCTTCGATGCACATTTCAACCATACGAAGATAAATAGCTAGCATTAACTGCGACAGCAATAAAATCACATATGAAAAACATAAATTTAGTGTCACCTAACGAGATCCAAAGAGAAAATAAAAATAATATCAATGTAATTACTAAATTATATATATGTAGGCTGTACGCAGACCATTTAGGTCCATAGCCTCGCGATTTCTCTCCAATTTTTCTATTTCTTGTCTATTCCTCCCAGCTCTAGATTATTTCCTCTTTTAAGTTTTCCTCCATAGCTTCCATCTAGCGTTTTCCAGGTCCTCCCCATTTTCGTTTACTCTCTGGTACCATGCTACATCCTTTACGCCTCTTTCTTGTTCCATTCTTCCTAAATACACAGAACATTGTATTCTTTTTGCCTTGACGGTGTTGCTAACTACTTGCCTCGTTAAGCAGTTCATACAACTCTGCGTTTGTCCTTAGTTCCCATCCTTTGTCTACTTACATCCGAAAATTCTTCTCAGAACTTTTCTTTTTCAAATCTCTAGCTTTTGCTTTGTTTTGTTAGACGTTATCCAAGTTTCAGTACTACCAGATACATAAAATCTTCTACTTCTTCAAATTCTAGCACCAGTACTCGTCCATTTCTTGCTATCAAGACCACGGCGTCCGCATAAGCCAACCATTGGTGACTCCTGTCAAATATGGTGCCTTTGCTGTTTATACCACTATCTCTTATTACACTTTCCAATATCAAGTTAAACAGAGTTGTTGAAGCTTTTTGCTTCATAATTTCTATTTCGTTTATTGTACTTTTTAGAGTCATTTTTACTAATTTTATTAATTTGTTTGGAATTTCTAGTTCTATTAGGTTATGAAACAGTCTAGATCTATTTATACTGTCTTATTAAAAGTATTAAATACATAAACAATTACCGAAAGCAATCATAAAGCTAATACGCTATAAATTAAGCATTCAGATTAGAATACGTTTCAAGGCTGTGGAAATGCGTCGAAGTTATTATGATTCAAGAACCGGGAAACAATTCGGATCAAATAATTTCATACCGATTAATACCCTTGCTTGTAATAATATCCAAATTATTTGAGAAACTTTTACTGAAAAGATTCAAACCATTCGATTAGGTTTGACTGAGAAGGCTCCTGTCAGTCATTATACTTACATCATGCCTTATAGAGAGATAGTTTAGACCCCAACAAGAAAGAGAATTCTCAGAATGACAAAAATTCGAACAGGTTTTATTCTAGTGATAATTGCAACATTCGCAGACGATACGTTTGTCATGGCTGTAGGAAAAGATGTAAACAAATTATAAAAATCCATAATTAGCTAATGAATGGAAGACGAAACTGAACTAAAATAAATCAACACATATTACCTGCTCCACAAAAACAAATTAAACCTCCCTAGTAACAATAAATCACCAAGTAATTCCACATGGAAATAGAGCAAAATATCTAGCGAGAGCATAGATGTGAAGCTAAAATTGAAAAAACATGTGAAAAGGGGAAGTGCTAATCGCAAACTCTAATATAAGAAATTGTATTGGTTAATTAGAAAATACTCAGTTTTATTTACATAGAACAAAATATTGCTTCATAAGCATATATTCAAACCAGTGTGGACCTATGAAATTCGGTTATGGGCGCATTTTTGTAACTATTTACTTCTACTGGAGTGGACAACTCCTGCAGTAGCTGCAGCCGGCCCTTTCAGCTAACCCACCGTGGGGAAATATGTAATTAGAAAACTACTTTCGCTATTCGAAGACGCGTTTAGCAGTTATACCGCTCATCAGTGCGACTTTGTGAGAAGTAGTTGCAAAAATGCGCATTTAAGTACATATTGGGTCAATTTCTTGATTGAATTTTCCTATGTTAACAAACATCAAAGGTACTAGCATATAGAGTACTTATCTGTAAATGAAAACTACTTCTCACAAAGTCGCACTGACGAGCTGTATACCCGCGAAACGCGTCTCCGAATGGTCATTAAAATTAAAAGATTCGCCACTAGCCATAAGGCAGAACATCATCACCATCGAAACAGCCAAACCAGCCAACTCCTAGACACTTGTGAAATGCTTTGAAGTGTGTTGAATCACATGAACTAATGGAGTGAACAAAAGCAGCGTAATATGCAGGATGTACGTATACTGCAGTCGAAAAGTGTTTCATGTTTCAAAAAGTAGGAACTAAATGGATTTAATGAGTGAAACTCCAAAATATAGTGCAAAAATAACATTGTGTTATACGAATTAAAGAGGAACCAACTTTCCTCTGAAATTTTCATCGTTCTAATATTGTTCATAGATATTTGAACATACTATTTCTAATTATGCAGCGATGTATTAGATTCTGTAGGGGCGAAATTTGCTCCTTGAAATACAATTGTACATATTAGAAGCGTCCTCGTATTGAAGTATTCGGGTCATTAAGTTGGAGCGGAGAGCTGCTCAAGCATCTGTACGTAACTACAAAGTAATAGACTTTCAAGATTTCTGAAATCTCCCGCGTTAGGCAATCGCCTTCGCGTACGTACTCCCGGATTTCTACATTAATTACTACAGCACGACCTAGACTCTTAACAGATTCGTAAATTTTGCGCCTGTTGTACAAGTACTTCACCTGCCCCTTAGTTTAATTGAATCACATAACGACGCGTTCCGTGTCACTGGTGCGCAACAGAACTTTTCTCGATTTAGAGGAAATAAGAATTGTAACACTCCGAAACCTTGCTTATATGCGTTTTGAGGTAATAATATAAGACGCGATGTATTGTACAAAGTAACATTATCGATGAGAAACTTTAACGCATTTAATGTACTTCTTTAATACGAATGTTCAGGTTTTATAGTAATAATATTTTCCGTCGTTCCTTTCGTGGGTATTTTTAAAACTTATAAGCGTTAACCTTTTTATGTACCCCCGCGGTTACAGCCGCTATTCTGAAACGACCATCGTTGTGGTCCGTCAAAATAAATCGAGATTATCGCGATCATCTTTACTAAAACTTAAACTCTGGACCTTACACAACAAGGATCGACGCCTTTTTAATTACAGGACAAAAACCAGTGTAATATTAATGTAAATTCTGTTATTCAATAATTGAAAAACTATCCTATACAGGGACGAACGGTAGTGAGTCTCAAGTCTTAAAATTTTCAACAGTGTTTTTTTAGGAATAGGTCTAACTGTCGAGGTTTTCCAAATCTCAGAGGAAGACGACTTATCGACAGTTCTGTTAAATATATGAGCTATATATTCGAATAGATAAGCTAAGCACGGTTTTATGATTTTAGCATTTATGTCATCTGCACCAACAGCATTCCTTTTAATGTTGCTCAATACTTCAAGAAAGTCTGTAAAGCACAGCAATTATCATTCCCCCGTTCATGAGTCAGTATTCTTAAACACAAAGTTTCAAGAAAAACCTTGAACCAAGAAAGACCTTGTCGACGTGAACTAAATCTAAATTTACAATATACAGCTGTCCCCACACCCCTGCCACTTCTGTGATTTCTAAATTATTTATATCCAAGAATGTACCTCGAACTATTGTAAGCCCAAATCTTTGGGCAGCACAAATATATCGTAATTGTCTCAAAGAATCAAGACTCTCAGCATATGAAAGCGCTCTGTAAGGGTTCCTACATTCAAGGCCCAATTTGCAAAGTCATTGTAAAAGAGAAAAAGATATATTGAAGTATACAATACGGTATAAATAAGTACTATAAATGCTAACCCCTTGTTTGATTTTTACTTATTTCTTTTTCTACAAATATTCAAAATGCAGTAATTCAAATTAAGAAAGTTCAAATTCAAATTTATTTCAAAATAAAAATTAATATATTCTTGTAAACTTGATTATTTATACAGAGTTATGTAATCAGGCAGAGTAAACGGACAGGAAAACGGATGGTCGACGGCCAAGAGCCATTTTTACATATATGGTGTTATAAAATAATTGTTTATTATTTAATTATTAATTAATAATTATTTTATTAATAGTTCTCATTAGTTCTTAAAAGCCATTTCTATTGTAACTACTAAGAGCAGCTATTGAACATTGCGTTTGTAATTGTTTAGTTCATTTCTTCTAAATTCATATCTTAACAATAGCCATGACATTCAGTTTACTTATGGAGTGAATAATTTATCCCACTTAAGATATTGCAAATAGTAAATTTTAAACTTCGAATGTCCAAAATTCAGAAAAACGTGCTTACTTCGACGTGTTGTCAGATTGCAAGTATTAACAAGCAAAACCGATAACTTCTAACCGAATTTGTTTACTGTATCATTTTTGGTGAAGGTGCTGGCACTCAAGTGAAATAATAGTAGAGAGAAAATAAAAGAAGGTAGTAGACTGGCTAATGTAAACTGGCATTATTTCATTTGAGTTGTCGCGAAATGTAAATCTTCGACGAGCTTCGAACATTTAGAGCCACAGCATGTTGCTTATTAAAAAGTAAATTCCGTAAATTCTTACTTAATCCCTTTCCTGTATATAATTACCATTAACTTTTGGATCATATCATTTCGGTGGAAGCGCCGGCAATTAAGATAGAACACAGGAAAGTGGAAGTGAGAAGGGAGTAGCAATAGGAGAAGAGAGAAATAGTATAAGCCTGATGACCCTCCTAACCGTACGCCGAAGTAAATCATCTTTATCTGTGTTTTACATCGGTGACGTTCGCAAGTAAGCAAAATTACTTCTAGTAAATTAGGTTAATTACATGATTAACAAGACACTTTTATTACTCAGCATGCGAATACGTAATTAAAAAATTATTACCGAGGCTTAGGAGAAATTAACCCTGCAGTTAGTCAGTTTGAATGCCTTTGCATGTGGATGGAGCTTTCGTCTCGGTTGATAATGATTGCTCTTTTTCAATTGAGGTGCCATAAAAATGAAGTGAATTGAACTAGTGTTTGAATCTTCTCGGGATCATGGTTGCAAATGTACTTGCTAATACAATTATGTTTAATGGTCTTGAGTTGGTATGTACGATATGTTGTGTTTGTCACTAATTAGGATTAAGGATAATATAGTACATTTGTAGTCCCCTTAACTATAATTTTAGAAGTTAAAGATGTTAGGGAAAGCATGGCCCGAGTGATTGCTAGCACCATTACCTCCTTCGTTCAATATAGCGTCAATAATGAGTACATAATGCAATAATAGCATATTTCAATATTAATGATTACATTGTAGGTAAAAATGTAAGAGTATAGAGTGTATTTGGAATATGTAGAGTTATATGACGGGTAAAACATAAAACACAATTATGATAATAATACATGCGAGTCCGTACTCTTGTCAACCATCGGAGACAATGGCAAGTAACACAGATAAAGATATGAAGTATGCACACGTGAGAACTGAACTTGAATTTTAGAAAGCACAAACAACCGTTTTTTTCGCCAAGCTCGATTATTATCGTATCACCCAACTCAGGCCAGGCGTAATCGATACACAACGAAGTTTAAAATAGAATTTCCTATGTAATATTATCTCCATACTCTCTTAATTTATAAACTTTAAAACACCAGATTCGTGAGCAGCCCTATTTCTATAACCACTCATATCTACACAAAGGATCTGATTAGATAACGAACTGGTGAATGCACTCCAATGACTGAGGAGTGTTGTTTACCTTAACCGTAGGCTCCAGCCAGCTATTTTATAAAAGCCATGCACGCCTTTGTCCATATTCACGGACTATGATCGGTAAAAGTCAATATTTGTTACGTTGTGCAGCTGCAATTGCTTGTTAAAACATTACTCATGGTTAAGTGAGAATGATCGCAGCACACTTCTGTCTCGAGTTTGCAAGATCAAGACGGGAATGTTTATTTACATCGCCGGAAGAATTGCAGTTTAATCAATTACGTTAAATTGAAATAAGCGACAATGACCTTCAACAAGCTTTATTATTTTATTATCGGGGCATATGCACGCATCGTCGGCAATGAGAGACGAGCATTAATTTCCAGAAGAAATAAGCGTGGTTATTATGGATATGAATTATTCTGACGGCATTCTGTTTCGATCTTATGACATTTTAATATGGACATTACGTCTATATCAACTAGAAGGCGTTCGGTGATATTCCTTTCCTAAATCTCCGTACTTATAAATGACGGATATGATGTTAATGTCTGTTATATGTTTGATAAGGATGGAGATAAAATATGGAATGGGCTTTGATTGACGTCTTCATAAGTTGGTTTGTGTGCACGAGTTTAAGGAATCTTCGACAAATAAATTATTGAGTTTCGTGAACTTACGATTACAATCATTTGCCTTCATTAATAACGTACTTCCAGCAATTAAAAAAATAACAATCAAACAGATTATGATAAGAAGGATAACCACACTCTTCTTGTCTAGAGAATATGTGTTTAGTTCGTATACTGCAACCTAATGAGATGTAATTGATGTCGGTCCTATTTTAACTTATTTGTTCAGTTTGTGATGGTTGTTAAGATCAAATCATAGCTGTCAGAACAATATCAAAATTTTTATTACAATAAGCATAATGGGGTACACATTAAACAACTTACTTGAAAGGAACAAATTCGATAACTCCATAATACATGTATATATACATGTGTGTTTGTCTTTTTATGACCCTATGACACTTCGATTTAGATATTTGAAAGAGTTTCCCCGGAAATTACTCATTACGTCAATCTTTAAGTTTTCAATTAGAATACAATGCATGGTTTTAGTCTAACCCTTTTGATATTACACTGAAGAAACTGATTTTCAATTTGTTACAATTTTGTTATATCAATTACTATTTATAAGCATTTTTACAATAAATGACCAAACTGCTGTACATTTACTACAAAGTATTTATTATCTTTTCTTGAACATTTAAAGTTAATAACCACCTGGAAGCTCAAGGAAACGATCACGTGGTAGTTAGGGAAATATCAAGAACATATAACTTAAATCCAGAATTACTATCATAGAAATTTCGACTACCTACTATCGAGGTAAGATGTAGTTAGTGCATTAGATGACTATGATTGATGAACCTCAATCTGTGAGCCAAAGTGTTGGTCCTACTCGAATTGCAGTCAACGGTAATAAAATTTCCTTAATGATAATGAGGGTAGTTAATCCTCCGAATAAATTGCAGTCGATCCTGTATTTCGACTTCCGCGACGTGATTACTAGTACAGGTAGCCCTCGACTTACGACCGATATAGGTGGCACATCGGTCGTAAGTTGAGTTGGTCGTACTACATTATTAAGACTAAGACTTTCATGTCTTTCTTTTGCCGTTATAAATATTTAGTTCACTATACTTGGTGCGTTAAATGACTACAAACATCTTCGTTTTCAAATTTATGAGAGAATTTTGCTCCACTTTCCGTATTAGATCATTATTTTCTGTATTTTGTAATATAATAATTTTTTGGTGCTGTTACAAACACATTATTTTTTGATGTCTCTGCCAGTGTTGTTAATTTCTTTCAAAATTTCAGCTATTAAACATACAAAGCTTTTAATTTTTTTGTTACCATATTTAATATATTCTGACTACAATTTGTGCAAGGGCTTAGTAAGCAAAAGCAGGTAAAATATTTTCAGGCGGCAATTCATGTAAGAGATTAATGGTCAGGTTGACCGTGACTGCAATCGGGGTAACCCCAAGTTATTTTGGGGTGTAAGCACTCCGAGTCGTGGTGATCGTTTCTTCTCCAACCACTGGACCAAACAACTGCTATTTTACTTTGAATAACAGTAGACTAGTACACACTTATGCACACAGTTTCTTGTAAGTTTTGCCGATATACCTAACTCTACAAAAAAAAAAACAGTAAAATACGTCAAGCTTCTCTAAGTCATGCACCGATGCATTTCGACTGGCAGATATAAGTTCGACCTAGAGAGGTTCAACTGCAGCACTTTTTGTTCGTCATTAAAACAGTTCCAGAAGGGAATGCATCCTCAATTTGAATTCTTAGATTTCGGCTTAGAATTGTGTAGGAAAAAGCTTATAGGTAGAAATAGTTGAAGATGAGTAAAGTTATATAGTACTAACTATTGCAGACCTACTATACTGTGGTCCAGATATACTTTTGTCTGAACGAGATCTAATGAGGATTTTTACTGTGAGAATAAGATAGATAGTGATAGAATGTGAGTGGAGTGGTATTCCTTAGAGTAAGAGGCTCATGGATATTTTGAAATATTGTGCAACATTGGTGGCCGCCATTCCACCAATAGAATGAAATATGAAATCATTTCTTCTAGCTCGGACAACAGTATACATAGACACATGATCTGCACTGGCCAATATTGTATATTTGATCGCGGATACTCTTGCTTATTGACGGTTGTGTGATCTGGTCGGTAAACTATCTTGAGAACGTTTATTTCTTTACTGATGATTTAACCGCTACGTACCGCTCTTTCTCACCGCCACTACATTGATTTGGCCATATGAGATATGGTTAAGTTAGTTAACGCTTTGTTACAATTCTGGATTGTTTTATGGTTGCCTTAAATACATCTGCTTTGTAAATAACAATACATATCTGAGATTGGAGTACATTTGTGTTTTATACATTTTCAATGTAACACAGTAATACCCTGCTTAGCGCTACCTCGATTTACATTGTTTCGTTACAACACTTCTTGAAGGAGCCGTAAATTACTCAAGGATTCCCCTTTGCTCGATTGTAAGCTTGCTTGTGCACTACGAATAAAGTTGTATCATTATCTTGAGATTGCTCAAAACTTAAAGTTTGTTCGTGTAATACGATAAATATACTATTTTTCAAATAATGGAAAATAGAAATGATCCAGACCATCAAAGAAGTAAGGCGGCGATTATTATCCTCTTACGGCGAATTATTCAGGAGTTCCACAGTTAGGCAACATCAGCAACACCTTTCTTCATGCTGAGGTTAAACGAACCGAATCGGAAGTTCACAAACTAATTGCAAGTTGCTATTTCACAATTACAAAACAACCAGTTACCTTTTACTCATTGTTTTTGATAGATAATTTAATGAACGCCAGACGACTTAGCGTTGCTTAACCATTTCTTAATTGTAATTTCTAAATGTAATTCTTGATTTTACGAGCATATTCTCATCGTTCTTGTAAATACTTGATTGAATCGATAATTAAATTGTTGCTTACACTCTAGTTTTATACTTCATACCAAGGTGCCAATGCGTTGTCTTAGAGTCTAAGACAATGTCAAAACGTTAGTAAAGAGCAGCAATGCTAATATTAATTATTACTTTTACACATTATTCCATATCGTATTTTACTTATGTATGCTTCCGGCACCAAAGGTTTTAACTTCCACTTTTTGAAATACATTGCTAGGTGAATATTACAAGTACCTCCAGATTAATTCTAAATTTATCAATAATTTGTGAAACGTAACAAATTGTCCTCTTTCTTCTAATTTCTCCATTTTTCTGATTTCCAATGCTCTATCTTCCATACAATTCGTATACTGTTCCAGTTCTGTAGATGTTTTGGAATATATGTATGTACATACCGTCTTGTTACTTGTTCATTATACTATCAAAGGACTTTATTCACGTTTCAAAATGAGCTTGTATACCATGACTATAAATTATTGTTTAAATAAGTATTGCTACCTTCGACTTCCATAATTGCAAAAGGCAAATTTAGTTAGTTTTGAACGTCGTTATCTTCGTAGCGACGCGTATCCTTACATTTAGTAAGTAACAGGAGACTTTACTACTTCAGTCTCTTATTCGACTCATTAAACACATGCTACACGAAGCAGGTGACTAATGAGACGGAAGTCGAAACATATTAAATTATTGCTTTAGAAGTAACATTCCATAAATAGGCAACTGAATGAGCATGCGAATAAATTTGAAAGTGCCTGTATAAATTTAAGAATTAGATACAACAAAAATTAGAAGAGATGGGATATGTATGTAATGAAGTCGTAAATTTCAATACCTGTGCTCAACAAAGTCGATTGCATGTGTACATACAAACTCTAAAAACGAAAACTGTGTTTTTCGCTGTACCTACTTGTGTATACCTACATAGGTTGTTTCAGAAATTTCGAGAATTCGATGCTCTTAGCGGTCAGTAAACTCCTCGCCATACAATTGTTTCATAATCAAATCGGTGACACGTGTATTAATTAATTAGCGTCCTTCAAGTAAAGTAGCTTTGACAATTGAAAAGAAATCTAATACGGTTGGTATACAAGAACAAAGTCGACGCCTCTTACTGAGGACAGCAACGAGAATCTACCCTAGCAGAAGACATGATTTTTGCCAAAAGAAACATAACAAAAATACAATTAATGATAACGATTCCTCTGGCAAGAGGTTTCGAAGAAAAAGAAGAAGGGAAAGGAGAATTCCAGTGAATTTCGTGAAAGTCGTTTATTAATTAGCATTATTTAAAAAACATTGATAACAATATAGTTCAGACGAATTGACGGGTATCTTATCGTGAAATAGAGTTGGCCCTCCGCATTGGCGTGATAACATTTAAATCTTAAAAGATTGCGTGCTCGATAGACTTCACAATTTACCCGAAAGATTAAAAAGTGGATCAGGTTAAATACAGTACAGGAAATGTTAAAATATTTGATCATAGTGTTCCAAATTTCGTTTCTTTCATCAAATTTGGATTTATCATCTAGAAACGAATGGAGTGTTTGTATTCCCGGTTGGTTTGAAGCGCAAGCAAGAGTTTGGAAGCGAATGATTGGACCTTTTTTTACTAGTTGTTACTAATAATCCCGCTACCGTACGTTTACAGAAGCGTTGAATGTTGATTGGTACACAACTATTTGCTTACCGGAAGTGACGAATTATCTTCATCTACTTTGACAATGCATCCCACACACCATTACACATTACGAACTATTCAAAGCAGCACGATATAGCATTTATTGTATGATTGGGTGTCAGGATAGGCTAGAATTTTCCTTGATTTCATTGTTTTCCATAGTTTCAAACTTTTCGTAATTTCAAGAAGCTATTCTTAGATAGCAAACGACTTCCGCAAGGGTGTATATAGCCCCCAATTTTTTGTTTATATCAAAATTCCATACACAAAGGTACACACGTATCGTTTGGTGGATTTTAAGCTTATTTTGTTAGTTTGATCAGATAGGAAAGTTTTTGTTAGTTCGTGGCGAACTTGTAAACTACGGAATTCCTTAGAATGCGGATGATAAAATTAAATTAGATTCAAGAAAATAAAATTAGTAGTGCTTTACTCAATCAATTTTATTATCTGTGAATTCGCCTCCTAATTGACATATAGTGTGTAATGCAAAGCCTCTTTCTGTTGCGAAGTAATAAGGTTATCTAAATTTGTAACAACCTTTACGAAAACAAAAATAGCAGCTTGTTTTCAACATCACAGAAGTAGTAGTGCAAGATTTCAACATTTTCGGACTTGATTCAGGGAGGCTGAAAAGTTTTTCGTATTAGTGAAGTAGCTTTGAGTTTTATTATTCTGTAGCCTAAATTTTATCCATAGTATTAATTTCAGGTACAAATTAGATTAATATAAGGCATCGAAGTACATTATGCTACTATTTCTTGTTTTATTTTGCAAGTTACAGGACAATATACCTACAATTACAAATTGAATTCTTGATAATCACGACTTGTTTTGATTCCATATTTGTTACTGTTATTACTTGACATTGTTATGGAAATGCTAAGTAGTATTAAATATGTATAGAAGAAATTAGTTAAACGCTCTCTTATACAATAAAACATGAGCGGTTTACATGGTAATAGAATGGGTAAATAATTTAAATGGTGGTATTAGAGTAGAATTTCACTTTCTCTGCCCTTGTCATGGAAATCATTGTTTAAACAGTCCATACAATATGTATTTCAAAGTTTTCAGTGTAATTAGCATGTACCTAACAAATGCTCTCGTACACATTTGCGTGATGACAAAGCACACATGCCGTCTAATAAGTATTTAAAATCCGTACGAAGTTTAAAATACAGCAATAAATATGTACATATATGTGTATTCCCAACAGAAGAACGCACAGTATCCAACACAACTGAAGAAGCTTTTCGTTGGAAGTGGATGATTCATCTGCTATTTGTGTGTGCATGTGAAGGTCAACTGATATGTAGTGTAATATATATTTTTTTCATACAAAAAAATTAATACCACATGACACGCAGCTGAGCAGAACAAAGAGAGAATTTTACAAAACGACGACGGAATGAAGAAGAAAAAAGAACAGCCACCGTCATTCTCGGCGCGGTTATTTTATTTATTACGATGGTGTCGAGACAAAATGAAAATAAAGTCGACCATTTCTTTTAAATGTAGTAGAATATTAATTATCTTTGGCGACCCTGTAACCTGCGACTCGCTTATATTTTCTTAATAAGGCGTTAACGCTAGAAAAAATTAATACGCTAATGTTTACGCAAGCTGATAACGACAATAAACAGTTTTATTATTTCGATGTTTGGAGAGATCTTCTATGGTGAACAGTTTCTTTCCACGTAATAATAAATTTATATCTTGATTTTTCAGATCTTTGTGCGCATACATATACCGCAAATTCAAATAATATGATTAACATTGGACGATTAAGAAAAGTAGAAACGTTGTTGGTTTAGCATAAACTGAAATAAGATAGTTCTTAGCTTTACCATCCAGAGTTGAGAACCTTGACTGATTTTGTAATTCAAGGTAAATTTAAAAACTATGGGCTGCATCATTTTCAGCGTACTTGTTACTTAGGATATAGAGACTGTGGCTTGAATACATAAAGCTCAGAGCCCACCCTTACTTGGAAAAGTCTAAATACGTATGTATGTAATTCGACAACTAATCTTCAGTAAAGGATTTAAAGTTAATTTTCATTGGGGTAAACCAGTGGTTAATCAAACATAGACTACACGTATGTGTGTGTTCATCGAAAATTGTGCAACGGTAATGGATTTTTCCAATAAATTACTTCGAAAAATACAACTTATATAACTTACTGGTTTCGGAAAAATAAGTAAAATGTAAGCCGTTGCGCGGAATAAATTATTTGAACATTGCTCTATTGTAATTCCTATAAATATTACGAGTTCGTAGTAATGTTGCGATATATTTGCTGTTAGTGTAAGCTTCGCAGTTTACAGTAGAGCAATAAAACGTGTGTTTACGATACAAAGAAAAATTGCACTTTAATAAACTATCCCGGGAAAGAAATGGAATACATTGAATCAACAGTAACTTACACATATGCCAAAGTATATATATTGCATCGTTTTACTAAGAAATATTGTATTAGTGAGTGTTGAAATAAATGGAACTGATTGTGAGTGTAAAAACCATTCGTGCCAGACTTCTGTGTTTGCTTCTTTAAACATAGATGAAACCAGAAATTTAAAGTTTTGCGTATTTAATAGGTAACTACACGAATAGCATTTAAGTTTAACCCATACGCGAATGCATCGAGCTATGGTTTTGTTTCAATTTTATTATTACAGATAATTAAAATCGGCCATGTTCAAGATAAGAAAAAGGGAAATTGTCTATACATTTTTAAATATGTCTTTAATGATACAATGTTGAGTAATTGGAACAACCGAAAGTCCAAAGAAGCTTAAAAATTATTGCAATAATCATAATTATTACTGTAACAAATGTCATTTGTAAATAACTTCGTTTTTAATTAAAATTTAAAGGGAATTGACAATATTTAAAAATCGTGGATTATTTCTTAGTGGCATATGGGTGGTAATAATAAAAAAGCTCGTAACTCC
Source organism: Chrysina gloriosa (assembly GCA_038088585.1). NCBI lineage: Eukaryota > Metazoa > Arthropoda > Insecta > Coleoptera > Scarabaeidae > Chrysina > Chrysina gloriosa. Next base: position 67,086,351 of record CM076088.1, read on the forward strand.
AGAAATGTGAATTTTATAGGGCAGCCTGTGCTGGTTACTGTTTTTTGTAAGCTACAAATTATTTTAGGACGAAATCCAGAGTAATAGCAGTCGTTGAAGTTTTGAAGGAATTTTATATTCCACATGGAATTATGTGTTTCTCTTGCGTCAATAGCGAGGTTAAGCAAACTGAAAACTATGATCTTGCAAGGAGCGTTTGTTTAAGCGTTGGAGCAGCTTTAACTTGAAAACATTTTGTGTATTTAATGTCTAATTAAAAAGGTGATAGGATATTAAATATCGGGAAAAATATTGCTATGTAACGATGAAAACTTGTGTATCCAATGAGGACCACTCAAAAAGCACCAAATTTCTTTGCGTACAAATATTACTTTTAGTTTAAACCGAGTTCTTTATTAATATATATATATATATATATATATATATATATATATATATATATATATATGTATGCTAATTTTTCAGGTCGAGGTTTATGAACAGTGCTAAAATTCAATGACTTTTTCAAGCAAAATAGGTGAACGTCTGAGATTACCTTTTCAAATGTTTTAGTCACGCTTAACGTGTTAGTATGATTGCTGAGGTAACAAGAAACAAATAAGAATGTCTAATTGTAAGTAAATCATCTTGCTAAAATAGTCAGATTCTTATTTGCGACTTCAAATTGCCCGAATAAAAGAACGTCATAAATTATTTGATAATTCTGTAATGATTATGCATTATTACAACAGGAATAATTAGAGAAAAGGTTATTTTCAATTGAATTTAAACCCCATGTAGTTTGTGAAAAGATTTGTTATTTATGGTTGAAACGTTTACCAACTTACCTCCGTATTTGCAGCAACTTTTTATGGACGTAAACCCCGCTAATAGCGAGTGTTGATTCTATATAATTTAGGTAATATAGAAAGCCATGTTGTTAATACATTGACTGCCCAGATAATTTTGCTAATGTTCGCTGGGGAGCATCATAATTTTTGTCGCAATACGTAGGTTTCAACGTTAAATTTAAGTAAAAGAGCTTTTTCTTAACCTGACTGAATTTTGAATGATTAATTTTTGCCTGGCTATCAAAAATGATCGCCGGGGCTTCCCATGAAACTTAAACACGTTTTTAGCACATGCCATTGGTATCATATTCCATAGGTAACAATTTGCATATTTCATCGCTAAAGTCTCAACGAAATCATCATTGGCTATTAAAAATGGTAGCCATGGCAGTCAATGTGTGAAGCAGATTTGAACTGGAATGATCTACGATACACTGATACATTATTAAGACAAAAGTCAATAGAAATCGCTACAGTCTGTCTGTTTCCCATTTGACAAAAATGTGAAGAAAACACTAAACTAAGAAGACCGCATTCGATACTACAAGATGATATAATACACATACAGAATTAGGTATTATTTACATAAAAGAATGTTCCTGATTTGTCAAAGTGTATATGATGCTGTTAAAATTGCAATTGTTGCTAAACATGACGGCGCACGATTAATGTTCGATTTAAAGACAGTAACTTATATATTTGGAGTACAAGTGTCATAATTCGATAATACTAACCAGTTGTCTAAATATTCTCGGTTCTCATTCGGTGGCTAGGGACTAATGTATTGAGAAATAACACAATTTATACATTAAACTTTTACAATCATCTCTAGGCTTGTATTTCGGATGTAATAAGACTATTTTATATCAAAAACGTACCTAACTTGTTCAGTTTCTTACACAAAAGGTGAATGTTTAATTATTTAAAAAATAAATAGGAATAAGGACCAGAAACGTGCTTAGAAACCGTTCCGCTTGTACCAACAGAGTTCTAACTACATACGTCCAGATGTTGACTGTTGTTCCTACATTTATTATTGAGTTTTTAATTACGAAGGTGAAATCCAAGTTGGTTTCGAAATCCTCTGGAGAGGGCAAGAACTGCCTTGTCGACGTAAACGGAAAGGAAACCAGTATTTCCTTTGTCCGCTTTACATATTTAGTTAGTCAATCCCTAATGAAAATTGTTTATATGAAAATATTATTCTTGTTGAAAATACCGGTTTTATCAATGTCAAACAATGGAAATGGTAGTGTTCAAATTAAAATTATAAAAAACTCGATAAGAAAACGAACATTCGGATTGCAACAGTTTGATCGGCTTGTTTTCTAAGTGATAATCGTCAAACAATGAAGCATTTTGAAGCTTAACTTTCACGCTTAGTTCATTTTAAATTATTTCCTATATTACCGGAAGAGCGGCCATAATTTCCTTAACCCTAACACACGTTTCTTTCTATTCATTTCCTAGCGGTAATATAGATTTACATCTGCCGTGCAGGCATATTAACCAAATACCCATATGTACCGATACCAGCATTCGAAGGATAAATGCACGTAAGCGTTATCTCAACTACTTTATTAAAAGCTTCTAGGCGGGCATTTGAATTAAAAATAATTTTAAATATCCACGGGATTAAAATCGATTATTTCTCTTTCATTTTTTGTATGCATGGGGCTTTTCAGGATTTATGATAATGGCAGGCTTTTGTGGAAGATATCAGTTGAATGAATAGCTGGTTTACGTGGCTGTAAAATTAATATGAGGTATAGTGGAAACTGTAAGCGGAAATAACATGCGCGTGTAGTATCATAGTACGCAGTGAGTTAGTACAATTGTTTCGGGTGTCTATGTTAGATACATAATTGGAATGTTATATACGCAGTTAAGAAAACTATTTGATATCGTTCAGAGTATAGTTTTCAAGAGTAAAATGTCATTCAATCCTTAGGAATCTTATTTGTATCTTACAGATATTGCAGCTCCAAATCATTTGAATTTTTATCTCTCATATCCTGTTAACTATAATAAGAGACCTAAGAGAGCCGTAGAGCATATAACCACCGTATCTTGAGGGAATAAAGACGTTGAAGCGATTTTCTAACACAAATTTGCTATCTTGTCCGGAGCATGTCCAGATTTGGATTGTTTTTCCTCATGACTGTGTATACGGCATCTAAATAGATGTTATGCCCAAATTTCAATTTTGTTCAAGCACTATACCATCCCTTGTCATTGTCTAAAATGTATATGTACTTCCATAGATACGGTTGATGTAGATGGCATCACAGCTGTTGTTACTAGGTAGGTCTATCCATGACTATTCAACTTTATTCTGGCCATATTCTGCTGTACTTCCGACTAGCATTTTCGCTAGAAAAAGTATTTCACAGATTTGCTTTAGTAACTAGAGTAAGTTATATGTGTTATAGTAACGGTCGTAATTTGTCCGTAGATGACCTATAGAACATCTCACAGAGTTCACCATTCTTCAAACCGTACAACATCCACCGCAGGTAATGGTTTGAAACGTGATTGGCGGAGAGGGATATTCTGTACAAAGTACAATCTGCCAAGAGCAATCCATAAATATCCTAAAAGAAGTTCTTATTGCCACACTTTAATCCAGGACGTCAGGACCGACAGAGCGCATAGTTATGAAGGGTGCAGGCATTGTCCTATGCCTTGTGGCAAAAAGTAAAGAGACTCTTCGAAAAGGACCGTACATCCCGAAAATTCACCGCGCTTCAATTCCATAGAAAATATATAGAACTCGTATAGGAAAGAAAACCCTACGAAGTACATATTATGTATGATGTATGGGAAAATGACGGTGACATAAAAACAACAATTACGTCTTCCATTAATAGTATGCCCCGTAGAATTAATGTTGTAAAATAATCTGGGTTATAAACCAAATATTAACCATTTATTTAATATTGACGTGAGTCTCACACGATTACAATATTTTTTATACAGAGAAAATATGACATGTGTAGTTTTCAGTTTATTATGAAGAAACTATTACATACTGAGTGTTGCAAGTAATTTGGTCGTACTTTTAAATCTATTATTAGAGTATTCTGAAATAAAAACATCTCCCGAGGGGATTAAGGTTTTCATTTTCATTGTATTTGAAATTAATAGAAAAAAATTGCAATAAAAGTACATGTTCTACCGCTACTTTGTACGAAGCTCAAGTGTATGACAAACACAAAATATAATTTATTATTTCCACGACGATATCACGAGAGAATCATCGAAGAAGCTTTTGTAATGAAAGCACTTCTCATTCACTCTAGCGTATATCAACTTCTTGCCTAAAGCTATCGTAAATATGTTTTAGTTTAATGCTTTTAAGTATACCTCTTAGTTTTTATTGTAATGCTCGTTATAAATATTCAGCTTAAATATTCGTAACGCTGAACAAAAAGTTCATTAGCATAAAAGCCTTACTAAAATTTTATCGCTGTTTTTTAAGAATACAGGGAAATTACATGTTATGTACAACATCTGTATTCTATGCGTTCAAGTTTAGTAGGTTAATACGAGGAATGTTCCTAATGTTCTAAGAATTTGGCTTTAGTTCAATTATGTATATCGTATACCTCACGCTATTGGTATAATATAATATTGTAATTTAGTATAGTTCAGGTACTTGACTGGTACAGACTTATCTCCGTACCGCCCATACTGTAATCGTAGAAGACGCAACTAAATCACAAAGAGTTATTATTTCCCTTTTATTTAAAATAGGGTGCAAAACCTTCAGAAATCGTTTTAGAGCTGCAGAATGTCATTAGAAGACGATCTGCGCAGTTGACGGCCGAGCACCTCTGTAAAAGGAAGAAATAAACTTGGGAAACATCTCTTGAACTCAGACAGCCTGCTTCAGACTTAATTTTGCAACTAAATTCAGAAATTTTATACATTTGAAAATGGATGAGCTCAGTTTTCAAATTTCTAAATTATGCAGTATATTTTGTTTCTTATATAAAAATAAGGAAGTTCCAAGAAAACCGAAAGAAAGCTATTCTTCTTAAACAATGTATACTAATGGATCTAACATTTTACCAAATCTATATCCCTGCAAGAAATTTTCAGGTAAATAGCAAAAAAGAAAGAATAATGGCGGCAACGCAAAAATTCGGATTGTCAGATTGCGCAATTTTCCCATAATGGCGTGCGTGCTTGGATCAAGTAGTTTACATTTATAAAGTAATAACGTTGAACGAGATCGCTAGAAAAGAGCGGGAGATGGAAAGAAGTGCCGGCAAGCAGGGAGAGTGAAAAATGACTGCGTTGACACGAAGCGTTACGAAATAAGGGCAAACGAAATAAGAACGTGTGAAATAAGGGCACATGGTTCGAATATTTTGTATTTGCATTGTAAATAAATTTTCTACTAAGAAAGCAGTGCTCGTGAAATATCGTTTAATATATGTAGATTCATATTTGCATACATATGTATGTATATAATTTTTACCATTACACATTCGTTCAGAAGTATTCATATTAATTTTCATCGAAACATTTATATCTGAATTGTATTTGGGGTAGCTTTGAGGCTTAAAACTGCAAACTATACTCATGTGATCACATGTTTTTTGCTTTATTAGCCGCAAAGGGTCTTTTAAATGAGCTGATGGGGTTAGGTGAAGTGAGATCAAACAGGAATAGAAATATTAGCACCTATATGCTCAACTAACCCCAAGTAAATCGAATAGGGGTAACCCAGTTGATTGTAATATTTCTGAATAAATTTACATACTACTGCTACTAAACCTTGTATATAATTTATTTGATCGTTGTTATATTTGGATGTACTGGTAGTGAGCATTATTAATAACCAATGATATTTATGTTCATTTTGTAAATGTATATCTATTATGATACTTTCTGCCTTATAAAGGAGATTTATAAATAGATCTTAAAAACACTACCAATACCACTTTAGAAATCTTCAAACTTGATTTCATGTTTTCTTCGTTGTAAGGTGAAAATTAATCTCCATTTATTTACTTCTAATAAGACAATACACAAATTTCATTTCTTGATGACTTTCGTGCAAAATTTATGCGAAATGTGGCACAAATAAAATAGTGGTGATATTTAAAAAGAGAGAAAATAGAAATGTAAAAAAATAAATAATAATAATAAATAAAAGTTAATAAAAGTTGGTTTCTTTGAAGGAACTCTTTAGGAAAAACAAATCCTTGGAAACCCTATAGAGTGAGTACACTCCTCGCACTCGTGGAGCTTTTCTTCATTCAAAGCGAGCTTGATTCACAAAAGACTGATCTGTCGTCACAGCAAGATTGACCAGGCTGCACTTCATTTATGTGTTTTGTGATTATTTGCATCTTCCTTTTTAAGGTTATGGAATTTATGTTGCACATTTAGCGCTCACTGCATATAAAAATAACAAAATCTTAATGAAAGGCTAAGATAGGTCAGTACATTGCAAGTGAAGTTATATAAAGGCAATATTTTTGTAGTAGGGGAGTTCGTCATGGTTAGACACAAAACATAAAGCAGTTTCCTTCATTCCTTTACCCAATCCTTGAAATCAGTACAAAATCAAATGCAAAATGGCTCGAGTTGTAGTACCTATTCTTTTTATTAGGAATAGAATTGCGATAAGAAATTCTATCGAATTCTAAGAAGAAAGAGCGGCGTATATAAGGATTGAAAAACAAATCCAGAAACTTAATTAACTCGTTCCTTGCGGCGATATATTTGCTGCAATTGACACTGTCTTTGTTTGTGACTATTGTATTTAACTGAAAATATTATGCTGGTGTGATGGTGGTCCTCTGTCACAATTACCCCAACATGTTGGGGTTTTGCAGCTGTTTCTTTTGTTGTTATATTTTGATAACTGTATGTTGCATTTTTTGATAGAATATGGGTATAACATATTAGTATACATATCTTTCCTTATCTACTGTGACCTTTGATAACGACTTTCCCGAAAATGCACATTGTCACAAATAACTCCAACCACAAATATCTCCAACTTCCCCTAACATAAACATACCCATTTTATACGTTAAGACAAATAAAAGATGAGGCGAAAATGAAAACATTTTTTAGAAACAAAAATCGAGGGAATTGTAGTGATAACGAAGGAAGAATCAAATGTACTGCATAGAGAGAATAGTAATAGCCCAGAGCACTAAAGCAAGTCATAGTGTCAGATGTAGCAATAGAGCAAAGAGGTCTACAGAGGTATTTTGTGCAACAGAAAAACACTTTGAGGTAAAAGACTAAGTAAAAGGAAAATAAGGATAACTAATATCAGAAAAAGGTCAATAATCATATATGCATGCTGAAACATTAACAACACGAGAAGGGAAAGAAACGAACGCCCATGAAGTAGTAAAAGTCATTATGGAATTAAAGATTAGATTGATTAAAAGGTAAACGATTAAGGAAAACAGCAATAAAAGTAGAACTATTCGAAACTTATTATATTAGAAGGGTCCCAACAGAACAACTACACTTTCAAAGAAATATACCTCTAATAAAAATAATAATTCATTCAGAAAGTAATACGGTATTTTCTTTTGATACGGAATACACATGCGTAAGTTTACAATTATCACTTTACAACTATAGATATTTACTTGATTACTTAATATTTTGTTAGTTTTATAGACCCAGAAGTTAACGTCATTTACTTGACAAGCTTTTATGTTTATTTTCATGTATTTGAAAGGAGTGATCACGCATTTGAAGATATTTTTATTGTATTGTATTGTATTGTAATAGTCTTTATTGCAACACATATTCATCTCTAATAACGGAATTTCTAAAGTTAATACCATTCTAATACCACATAAATTGCACAGTATCAAAATGTCCATACATCAATTTCAAATCTATGTAACTTTATCTTCATAGCATATTTTCATGCGCTAAATATTAAATATCATAACTCGAATCGAAGAAATGATGCTTTACCAAATTCTGTTGCCAATCAAGGATACTGGAGCGTTTAATTTAATAAAAACGACACTCAGACTGAGCTGGAGAATTCCTTTGTATTTAAATAATGAGATTTTTATGTGGCCGTCCCCTTACTCCGCCCGAAGAAGCTGTTTGCTGTATGAATTTCGCTTGCGCTTGTGCTTGCAATCCAGAAAGACGTCATTGAGATAAAGCAAACGCTCAATCGAGAACACAGCGAGTAAGATGGTACGATCCTTTCTTTCGTAGAAATAAAAACGGCAGCATGGGTGATTGTCGTCGGACCGCTGTTGCTCCCTTTTGCCACACGACAAGGCGTGTTTAGGTGCAGGCTGAGTAATATCTCGGAGTGTATTATACGGGAAAACTTCGCAGCCATCTGTTACTGCGGACAGTGGCCGTACAATGGATTCAAAGAGGGTAGCTCAACACCTGTTGGCATAACAATAGTTTACAGCTGCTTCGTGTGCAGAAAACTACATCGCTCTGAATTTATTCGAAACGAAAAGGAAGTGTCCGTTTAGAATAGTCCCTCTATTAAACTTTCCTTTCATTGCTAGCCTTCGCTAATTAGAAAAACTTGTACAAATACAACTAGGTTCATCTACTAAAGACTCTTCTCCAACCGAAACTTCGGTATTTCCTGATTTCATCTAAATCCTCAGTACTATTCCATGTAAAATAAATGTAGAACTGTTCAAGTATTACGGACAAAAATAGTATAATCTAATTATGGATATGAACATCCAAATGCGAGTTTGTATGGTGTATTTATTCGCCGAATGTGTCCATTGAACAAAATCCGAATATGTGTATCCATACAATTCCCGTATTTGTCTTGCTCGCTATCGGTTGCGAAAGATGATGAGCACGGACAGCGAGCAGAACAGACTCGCGCGTGAGTGTCCTCAAGGGGCATTTATTTGAAATAATTCCCGAGTAAAAGATTTGCTTCAAAATTCGCATGTAGAAGGACATATAGACTACTGGTTAATCCTTTCATAGCAAGTTGCTCTCTGGCACTCACTGACCCTACAATATGGGTGGTTTCCCTTTCAGTTCGTGGTCGAACATACTCTAGTAGTTTCAAACGAGTAATGTGCAAATAATCCAATTGAATTCTTTCGCCTATATTCCTTTTCTTATCATCAAGTGGAGTAACAAATTCTTCAACAACGGCTGCCTCCTTTTCATTATCTATATGATGTACTCTATTGGAATAAAAGCACCTCCTACTTATCCAGAGCGATCCCACAGTCCCTTCGCACGTGAGTTTGTTCTTCTCATCCATATTTCTATTTCTTTGTTGCCTACTATTATCACTTTCAAAAAATGAAATAATACAGAATATAAATATAAACTGAAAATTTCAAATTTGTTTTCGATTGACCTAGAATAGTGATGGAGGTAATCCGAAAGACTTACTATTCCAGATATGTATAGATGTAAATAAGACCTCAGCTGTTGGGAACTGTAGGTGTACGAAGAAAAGATAAAACTTTGTCTATTCTTAGAGTGCTGACGCACAGTCCAATGAGACTTTAAGAAAGATGAATCCAGTTTAAGTGATAGTACTCGTTTTGGTCAATTAAAATGAAAACATCTCAGTGATGTTAGAAATTCAACACTCAACCAAATTATTTTGGTTTGTGCAATGTTAGTGTACTAGTTTCTAGGCCACAACCAATGTTTCAGGGCTTTGTTGCTATTCGTTGCAATTTGTTTTAAGCAAAAGTGTGAATAAGTGACCCTCTACTGCATTTTTGATGCTCAGTATACGTTTTGTTAGAATAAAAGCAATGTATCACGACTTGGTATTGAACGCCAGTAACGTTTGGAGCACTAAGAAATGTACGAAAGTTTGTAATTTAAAATAAACTTCACTGAATGTTTCTGTTTATAAATTATTGCTTGTGTTTCTTCTGTAAATTCTGCTCCAAATAAAATTTGAAATGGCCGTTCTGGACGGCAATGGATCGTAAAGTTTGTGCCTTTACCAATACCGTCAATTAGCGTGTGTAATTTTACGAATGAAAATGGCGATTTAGATATAAATACAAATGATATAATTATAGAGAATATATTAACGCATTTAATGTTAATGCTCAGGCCCACAAACGTCCAGGATGGGTAAACTTTAGGAACATCCGCTATATTAGTATCATTTTATTATATAACATAAATAAAATTACCCTTACCACATCTATCGGAAAAACCGTCCTTCTCCAGACCACCTCTCTCATCCTTTTATGGTCTTCTGTAGCTGCATTTGGTACGCGGGCATTTTGAATCTTTTCCCGAAAGTGTGGTAAGCGTAATTTTAGCCACGGTCTCCTTACTCTTACTTGTCATTTTATTAGTTTTCAACATTTTCTCTTTCGGCTAAGATATCAAACAGTAATCTTTCTAACCCACACTTACTCCTGTATTTATTAACAGATGCAAGATGCATTACACGCATTGTCAGCTATTTTGTTGTCTGAAAATAGTTTGAGTAGCTTTTGAGGATTTCAGATTGACTATTGATCGTTACGAATTAATTTAGAAAAATATTTACTCATCTGTTTGGATATGACCCGATTTGTTTGATCTCAAATTAAAAAAATATCATTGATAAAATAATCTAAACGTATTTGTTTGTTGAAGAGCTGGATATGATCCCATAGGTTATCGGTTCGCGCAATTGACACTTTTATCGATTGAAAATAACATCTTAGCGTTTTCTACTAAGTTTACCGTACTATTAATCTTGTTTGCATCCATGAATTACAGTTAATAGTTTCAACATGAAATGATTAGGTATCTGTACATAAAGCAAGTAATAGAATAAAAGAGTGTTAGTTAATAATCGGAGTTATAAAGATATAAATGCATGTTATGACTTATATTAAATGTTGGAGATATTACTCTAAAAATTTATCAAACTAAACTCTTTTGGTTTGGTTTGATTACTTTATGCTTCATATAGGTTTGATAATTGTGCGCATGAAGTTCCAGTTCACTTCCATTTATATGTGCCATTGACGTTTGGAGGAAACTACTACTACATAGGTAAATTACATACCAAATTAATCTTCAAATTTGTTTGTGAAAATGACCGTTCTGAAATGACAGATAAATCGCAAACTATCCATAGTTCGAAATTAGCCTTGTATATTGATGAAAAACCAACTCATAGTACTCCCATCCGCTTCTCTCCTAATGAAAGAATGCCCTTGTTTGTCCCCGTACACCATCTAAATTAGAAGGCTTAGGCAACATACGACTCTTCGGCCAGAACCTGGAATTCACCAATGAAGTATAGTATTTGGGCATAACGTTTTGCAATTGTTGGTCAAGCCTGGAGATTAAAACTGAAGGTAATGCACTTTGGTAGTAAGGTCAACGATTACCTTCCGAACCGCACTTTGATGGAGGACAGACGTGTTCTTGGCAGTAAAGCCGCTTAGCGCCCGTTAGAAGCAGGTACTTTAGAGAATCACTAATAATGAACAGTACACTGCTATGAAGGCCATAGTGGAAGCGAAGACCATGTACACGATCCTAAAACTGAAGGCTAACTGCTTATAGTGTTCCAGAAATGGAATTGGTTAACATAGATATTATACCTAGAACCGTATTGGACGAACTCTTATTACGAATGCCTACGGACAGTGTACGAGAAGAAAGGAGCAGTCGAAGTTGAGGTTGTTACAGAGGATGCAAGGTGTTGAAACCTCTTCTATCATAATAAAATTATTTGTTGTGTGCATATATAACGACATACTTCATAAATATGTGAATGTTGTTATGCACATTGTTGTCCTCATGTAATTATAAACTTTTGCCTTTTATTATCGTCAATCGTAATTTATACTTAGCAAAATACAATGAATATTTATCGGAGCAGCAAACTATTCATTTAAAATATTAGGTAATTTTTCTGCTCGCAAACGCTGACGGCGTCATAAAATTTATGGTCGCCTTGGAAAATAACAATGGCGAATTTGTCACGTCAATCCGTAAGAGGAACTCATGAAAATCTTTGTAAAGGAAAAACCCTGGAATTTTCATTTCGCTCTGGTAGACGGTCGAAAGTGAAAGAAGAGGAGAAAAGAAGATACAGAGAATAATATCCCGGAAGCTTCGAAGCGCAATCCGGATTTATTTTTCTTGTACATCCGCCAGTAAGTTCCGAGATAGACGGCACAAACTATTTTACCTATTCTCGAGTAGAAACCGGAGGAGGGTTGTGTTCTCGGAGGCTTTTTCAGCTCTAGCTTTAGCTTCAGTGAAGGATATTTCTATTCCGTGAATTCTCGGAAAACGGGAATTGCTTGGGGACGTTTTCATTTGTTTTTAGTTGCAAGTTGCGATTATTGTATAGATATTTCGAAGAAAACGGAGCTGATGCAAGAAAGTCGTTACTTGGCGGCGACGTTGCGTCGCGACGTCCCTAACAGGAAATCGATGTGTCTGAATTAATAAAGGTGTTGCTGTCGACGTTGTAGCATGTAAGATAGATCCTTGGTATTGTATAGCTAAGTCCACGTGGGTGTAGAACAAAAGATTGTGTAGAGATTATTAGATATGATATTATGACAGTTCAGGCAGCTAGGAATGTTGTAGGTATCCAGAATATCAAAAGTCAGTAGACATAAATGGAGATACTTTTATATTGGTCAGTTGGTTGTACAAAAATTTTGATATGAATTCATTTAGTCATTTTAAATCGTCTGTACTAATTTGAGCAATATTTTGAATTAATGCATATTCATCTAACTAGAAAAGGTCAACATATATTAATTTACACTTATACTTCTGTAATCGTATTCAGAATGTCGCGAATATTGTAGGTATTCCACAATACCCAAAAGCTAGCAGAGATGAGTGAACCACCTAGCCACAGTTAACATTTGTATTTACTCTTAGCTAAACAAATGCTTTTTAATAAATGCTTGTATATGTGAGTCAGTATCTGACATTGATCTAATTCAAACGAACAAAGCCTTATGTTAAATCAAATAATATTCATCAAATCAAAACCATCAGAACGCAATCAGGTGCAGAGGAAAGAACATTCTTTTGCGGAATGTTTTGTGCAATAATCATAGAGTATTGCTCAATATGAGCATCATGAAATAACTATAATAGGAACAAATGTATGCTGGATAAGACTAATCGAGATTTGTGAATGTCACTTCGAACGATTCAATGAAATTCTAGAGAAATTTTAATCTTAAAATTATGTTTACACAAATATGCACTCGTACTTGTTTTATTCGTATAATCTTGCCTTAATGTAGCGACGACTTTTCGTAGATTGAAGATATTTGCGGCAGAACCATAAAATTTAATGTTAATGTTTAAATAATTGCCATAAAATTTAGATCCTAATATTAGATTATGCCCATTAAAACAAAGCAACTGTGTAAAAGCAGTATAGGTTATTGATAGTCTGGTCAAACAGCGATAATTACGAAATAAATTACGACAGCATACATATACACATAACTACTAGTATAGAGCCTACCGACTAGAAGGGGGATCGGCGATGCTGTCGTAACTTATTTCGTAATTGTACGCTGTAACTGCTGTTTTCCTAGACTACTTATTAATTCCATAATTCATAGCAGTTTTAATTTCCGTTTGATGATATAATGCACCACATAGCTCACTCTGGAATTCCTTTGGATTTAAAAGCTTTCGGCGAAGTTCAGATCTATATAACTCATTATCAATTAAAAATATAATCGTTTTGAATATTCGTCGATGCCACTTAATATCTGTTTGATAGTTATATTTAAACGATTATTTTTAGAAATATATATGTAAATATATATATATATATATATCTTGCTCTATAAATAATATGCGTTTCCTATTGGTTCATTGAAATTATGAAAAATTACGGCATTAATAAAATCGGAATTATACAAAAGCCGGCAATTAAGTCTGAATTGAAGTATTTTAGCTTTCTTGTAATTATAAGACTATAAATTATTTGGCCCTTCATGGACGTGTAGAGTAGTGCTGGGGTTCATAGCCAGCGAAACACGTGTCTATCAATCGATAAGTGTGGTAAGAAGTTTATTGATGTGATCTAGGGTCATCAGTAGATACTGCAACATACATTTTGTAATGTTACGGTTCATTTTCCATATCGTTTAATTTCGCTTTTCCTTTCCTGCTGAAATTTCAATTTTGATAAATATTAATTTAGATCCGTTATTGTAGCACCAACAACATTCGAATAGGAGGAACTACATATAGTACGGAATTCTGCAAATTCCGCATTTCTTCATTTTAATTACCTTACAACTCTCCTCTGCGTTTGAGAAAAACCGGGCGTAATGGTCGAAACGTAGTGGCGCTATTTTCAATCTAGGGATAAAGATTGGAGACCAACAATGTCTTCACTGAGCTAGTTAGGCCGGTCTAAGTTCTTCAAGGTCTTAGAGGAGCAACAGCGAAGGTTTCTCACATATTATTTCTTGTCTGGCCACCTTTTAATTTTATTTCTGCGCGAAGCACTACGTGCATAACAGCAATTATAATCAAGTTTGGAGAAACCCCTAATACAATCATAAGATTCAAAGTGTCAGTGTATCTGCTAAATATATGTACATAGATAACACAATTTAATGTTTCATCGTAGTATCTCGCATTATGGTTTAGTTCTTGTTTCCTATTTAATATTCCATAATGAAGATGTTTTTACAAATAATGTTAGCCCATATATTATATTATACACGTTCACTGTAAGATGGTTTACAATGAAACATTTGCAATTTTAATGAATAGCTATTCGGGATGATTATTAACTCAAACACAAAAACAGTGAAAATTATCCAGATGGCGCGAAGGAATTAAAATAAATATGTATGCGGAAAGTTTCTTGAAAGAATTGGTCCTCTTATCGTGGTTATTATCATAATGTTCATGCAAGAATGGAAGTAGCATACTCGCAAAGATGGGAAGTACCTGAAATAACGCTCGCTCCGATGACTTTACCGCAAAATCATGGAAGATGTAATTTGGGAACTCGGTATTTGAATGTGTAATTTCTACGAAAATAAAATGTAGAAAATGTTAGGCTAGGTGCACACGCATCGATTTTCGATTTTACGAAAAAATATCGTACGTAACGTTTATCGTACGAATAAAAATCGTGGAATGTGCAAGCGTTCGTTGGATCATATACGCCACTGTATTCACGGCAAGTCGATCGTAATTGCCATGCACGGCATCAACACGAAGATCGTGCCGTATCGTGTTGAGTTCAAAGCTTGTACACGTTCCTATGCTCTTCTTTGTTCCACTAAAAGAATTTGATCGTACAATATTTTTCCGTACGATCGAAATCGATGCGTGTGCACCTAGCCTTCCATGTTGAAGTTGTTATTCACATATGGTATGAGATATGTATGTATGTTTGGACCTTCCTTAAAGAGATAGATGTGCAAAAGTCGAATAATTAGAAATTCTGTAGAAAATTTGTTGTAACAAGCAAGTAGTTTCATCATAGATATCTTTATTCTGTTTATTAATAGCGATTTTAACCACTGAAAAATTATATATATGTAACATAACTTACACCACATGCTTCCCTTTAATAGTATTGAATTCAGGTTAGGATTATTTGAAAATTTTTGCTTTTTATTTACAAGAAGGTATTTAGAAAGTTATTATCCTCAAACTTCGATTTCAAGCAAATCTTGATAATTTTAGAAGTTATATAATGTTATCATTTGGTATTGTTTGTTATACGTATATGTATGTATTATATGCATATTTAATCAGTGTATATTCAAGATACTCCTAACTAATGTTTTGTGTCCGCCTACAAATATGTCTTGTAATAATTTATCATATGTATGAAGCAATCATTTCACTTAACAAGGTAATTTACCGAGCTGGCACAGGTCTCGGAAAATTAATCATGACGGCGCAAGTTTCGAAGGGCCAAAATTCCTAATGAATTCGATTTACCGTAAATGAGTTGCTTGTATCTGATATATTTGGATCTTATTCATATTTTACAAAGTACAAAACCTACTGCCAACCTCCTAATCACAATACTAAAAGTTAATATTTTATCATTTAAGCTCGAAAAATTGTATACAGGTATAAAAAGGGGAATATCCTGGATTAAATACCCTTCAGCATCATATACACATATTTCCCAATTATGTAGTACCTTTAGCTTCGGGAAATAGATTTATCTCTTCTTATTCATTACGTCTTGTTAGTCATGACAATCTATTCGCGTTTGTTTATAAACAGAGTATATCTTTTTAAATAAGCCATTACGGAGATGTATATTTTGTTTAAAGAATTCCGCGAATCTAATAAATTCTTAGATAAGATATAAAATAGGTAAATAAAATGTTGAGTCATACAAGAACTTTTCTACTATAAACGTTTACTTATAAATAGTCTGGACAAACAGCGCTAATTACGAAATAAGTTACGACAGCCTACATATACATGGAGCTATTCCATTACAGCGTACTGACTAGAGTGAAGAGTTGGCGATGTTGTCGTAACTTATTTCGTAATTGTACGCTGTTACCGCTGTTTGTCCAGGCTACTTATAAATTATGAAGTTTGGGGCTTATAATCATCACTTTGGGGGAGAAGGATGGAGGATATCTATGGCATTTCCAGACATTCGAGTAGTACGTGTTTCACAATTTGTATGGTATTCTCGAATGATTAAGCCACCTGAATGAAACATATCATTTCTTGTACATATTTTCAATCCAAATCCGACCGAAGAATTGCTCTAGCACGTCAGGATTTCTACATATCCTAACCTCAAAAGGCCAAAAGGTAGTTTTCAGTATTTGTTATAAGAACAGCAAATTTTGTTATTTATCTCGGCATATGCCATTATTTAGCACCAGTGTTTCCTCCAAAGTCTATTTCCGTTTGTTCCAATCTGGCTTTCTGTTCTCGAAATACATTTATTTCAATCTACTGTACTTAGTAAACTCTATGCATCGTGGCCTAATTTCCCATTTTAAATATTTTTAGACAAAGTTTTCTGACAATCAGGAAACATTAAGTAGAAATAGATATTAGCAAAAAAATGACATAAGCTCAAGTATTACCGAAAACCATCTCTTTGATACTTTAAAGTTAGGAGGATATCTCAAAATCCTCGGATGAAAATGTGCGGCCGGATTTGGATTCAGTGCAAAAGATCTAGCAAGATTTTGCTGAATTCTAAATTATGCAACTATATTGGAATTGAAAGAACAACCTCATGCAATTGTTTTTATTTTTTATTAGTATTTGAGAAATAAAAATAGGGGTACATAATAGCCCTTGGCTTTTATTTCAATAATATTTGATTATTTTGCAATGAGAAATCTATGAATGGATCTATGTGGATTTTGTAGCAAACTCTATGTAATTTTTGACTAGTTTCTGTAAACGTTGCATTTCTTTAACTTCATCTATTTCCATACGTCACTTCCACATAACAGATACAATGCAGGGCTTATATTGTGCCCTATTCTGTGGGATTCCAGGTTTTACATTACGTAAATCCGAACCCTCATCTTATTTGATTTTGAACAATATTCCTCCTATATCGAATATCAATACCTCTGCATCTAGTTAGGTCTATGGATTAATCGGTCGTAACGCACTTATTGTTAGTTGAAACACTTGACAGCGATTAAGGAGGGGGCTTGTTTTCCTTCCAGAGCTTGCTCTAAGGCATTTGTAATTTAGTATACTATCTATTATTCGGTGTTTTTGCTGCAATTTAAATTAGCGGCCCGGTACTAATGTTTGGACTCCCTAGCATGTTTTAGGCCACATAATCATTGCAGAAATTTCTGAAAAGTATATATTTTTAAATGACTAGAGAGAAATGTAAGGAGCACTATGTCTTTCCTAGGTAACCGATTTAGAATTATCTACACTTCGGGTGGCGGCAATTTCAGTTTTGCCAAATTCTTCATGTCCTGTATAGAAGAGGAAACTACGATCATAAAACGTCTTTTAAATAAAACGAGAACAAGATAAATCACGCTGCTCCCATCTTAGTAGGAAGAAAGTAAAGACAAAACTATGATATTTAGGATGGAATAAGATAAATGAGAAAAAGGGCGTGAAGAAACCATGTATAAGAAATGACACATGACAGGATAACGAAAAAAGTTCGAGGGTTGCTTATTTATTTCTTACAAACGAAATAAGGGCACAATGCTGTCTATAACACGGCCAAGTTCTGGAAAAAGGACTCCGTTTGTACTTATTTAATTTCATTTGTTGACTTCTCACTCGTCGGTGAAAATTTATTTTTTCTTTAGGTAGATTTATCAAAGGATACTCTTTCTAGCGACTTTGGGTATGTTATTGTTCATATTAACATGTTATGCCTAGTCCGAATAATCGAGTTATTTCATTTGTTCTCTTCTTTCTTACTATTGGCCAAATTACCTATACTCTATACCAGGCATAGGCAACCTTTTTTGTAGAAGTTTTATGCTGTGATTCATTATGAATTAAGTTTAGACGGGCCGTGCTAATATGCAACGAATGAATTCAGTAGCGGGCCGGACAAACCTTACTCGAGGGCCGCATGTGGTCCGCGGGCCGGAGGTTGCCCATACCTGCTCTATACAATTAATATAAATTAAAAATCGTTGATAAAATTATCTGTTTGATTAAGGAAAAAGCGGCTCTCTTAGCTGGTTTACCAGCACTGATTTGCACAGTTGGATAATTCATTCCAAGTGAATATTTCAACGTTGGATTATGGTCTCAACTGTTTACCGAGTTAACCTACTCTATTTGGGCCAAAATCAGATCTCTCGGACATTAGGAGTGGAACCACTGCTGCGAATGGGTGGACACTAGAATTGGAAAACAACTATTCTGGTGATGCTTAACTCTTAAACTTAGTGAACATTTTACAAAGACAAAGGCTTGAATAATTCATCTATAGGATCTGCTTCGAGAAGGAAGAGACGTCTTTGCATACCTAGGATGAGTAAACTCTCCTGACTTGTATTATTTCGATTAGAACATTTTAAAAATACCCACATTAAATTATCTCTAGCTAAAAACTTTGTTAGTGCAGTAGTGGCCAGATACAGGTATAAGAATATTATGTGGCCCAATCTTTATCACTTATTTTGGTACATATTTGTGAAATGTAGCAACCGTAATAATCAAAAGAAATAACAGCCAAAAAGACACATTATATGTATGTACATATATATATATATATATACTGTGTGTCTAGCTAAGTTCGCGACAAATGGAAAACTTTTTTATTCTTGGGTTTATGAAAAAAAGTTATTCTTTATAAAAAGTCCTGCTTCATCCAAAACTTAAATTCAAATTGTCAGATTTTAATATTTGTTAGTCATATACGAGATATGACAAAAAATATGAAATTAGTATAAGAGTAAAGTACCTTTATTTTCAATAATACTTAAAATGTTATAAGGAATAGTCGTTCAGAATTGGAAATTATAGAATTTAAATACAGCATTTACACAAAAGAAAGCATTGAAAATGTTACACAAATGCTTCAACATATCCGCCTTCTCGTTCCATACATGTAACGGTTCTATCACAAAAATGCCTTAAAACCCTTCTAATTATTTGTGGAGTTATTTTACGGATTTCTTCTCTAATAACACGTTCTAGATGGCCTACATCCGTAAACGGCGCTTGAATATAAACATGTTCTTTTAAATAACCCCACAAGAAAAATCAAGTGGGGTCAGATCTGGAGACCGAGGTGGCCAACGTATTGTGGAAAAGCGGCGTATAACCCTTTCGTTAAAACAATCTTCAACATATTGCCTTACGTCCAACCTGCTATGACAAGGTGCACCATCCTGTTGAAACCAAATATGTTGGCGTTCCAGCAATGGAAGATTGTCGATAAAATTACTAATTTCACTTTGCAAAAGCTAGACACACAGTATATACGTATGTTTCTTCAAATATAAAAAATGATAAATTGCATCTGATTGAATAAACATAAAACAAAAAACCATGTTCGCTTTGTATATTTCGCATGCATGTTTCGAAATCGGTTTGAGTGTGGTGTAGCCCTATCACGCATCGCTTGCTTGTGCTATGTAATGCGAACGAATTCACTTGCCCGGCGATGTATGATGATGCCACGCTACATTGAATAAAGTGATTTCTATAGTCGTATAGATAAATGATATTTTGAGTTGTGTAATGAAACAACGACACGTAAATAGGTTTCTTTCTTGAATCTCGTATATCTCGAATTTAAGTCATCCCTTCACATATTTCACCTGAGCATGTGCGAGAACATATACATATGTCCAGAAATCTCGTGAAATATGGTCGCGATAAAAGAACCCGTGTCTATATAATTTATATTTTAATATTGTAACACGTGAAAGTTTTGAATGACCCCTATTAAAGCGAACCTTTTATTGAGGTCAGCTCGAAGTACGATTCGCGACGATGGCTGAATAAGGGTCAAGTTGATTTAAGAGACTCTGGATGCCGCATATAGATGACACTCAATGCGTCATCTTCAACTTCGTCACACCCAGAAAGATTAAGTGCACTTTGGTGTTTGCTTTTCACGGATAAGTTCCTTGTGGTTTTAAGCCTTGGAGATTGAAGGGTGGTGTTAAGATGTGGTCATTGAATCGCTACAGATAGTGTACCCTCAGGTGAAACGGGAGGATATAAGATGTGCATGGAAGTTAGATTTAATGATAAATGCACGTCAACTCCGTAAATTTTTAAGTATTGGGAATGTTATGAAATTCTGAAATCAATGATTTTGATTATCTTTTTAACGATAAAAACTAACCTGTAAATATATTTCCTTCAGATTTAGATAGTAGATTTTGTATTTCATTAAGAATTCAATTGTCGAACTATTAATGCTCTAAAATTGTGGAATGTGCTTAAATGACGTCTTTTCATCTTTCGTTTTTGTTTGTGATAAAAGGCAAAAACACGATACAATGCTGAGCACTAAGTATTGAACATGCAATAGGAAAAGTGTATCCATGTTACTGAAATAAAAAAAAATGAGGAAATTAGATATAAAGTTAATGCAAAACCGCTATAGCAAATGGTGCAATGAAAATCATGAAATCGATGGCACTGGAGAGATGAAATTATATCGGACGCAAGAACAACTGAAAATTAAGAAAAAGGTGTGGTTTATATTTGTCTATATATTAAAATAGGGAGTGACCAATACAATGGTTTTCTTATTACGAAGAAAAAGTATTCTCCTCGTTCTTGAAGATGTAAAAGGTAAATGTAAATGATGCTATGCGATTTAGGTATGGCAGAATTGCCTTACAATTAGTCACAGAGAAACTTTTTTCAGTTCCTGAAGAATAAAAATAGCTATAATCTCATGTTTCTGGAGGTGAAGTAAAAATGATGTTTCGACGATTTCTAAATATACATATGTACATCCATCAGCAGTAATCTATTCAAAATTTTAAACGATTCGTAAAAATTACACTGAGAGCAACTTCTAACGCTAATGAAAGGTTCACAGCCTTATTGTTTATGCTTTACACCTACTTGTTTACATTATCGTAGTTACACAAAGGAGAATGTTTCGGGCCTATTTCGGAGTAACGCACTCATTTTATATTCGAAAGTGCGTAAAAATACAGTTAGTATACATTTGAAATTTAAATGTGATAGAGGATACGTCAGCTACCCACATACTTCTAATGAATACCAATTATATTTCGTCGAATACCGTTTAAATCATGGTCTAATGTAGCTTTTACGATAGCAGAAACAGAGGGGCGGCTAGAAATGAATTGCAAATGGTAATCTAAAATGTTAAGCTATTTTAAACACGCAAATTGAATTTACCCTGCGGTTCAATGCCGCGATTTTGTATGCGGCATTATCGCAAATAGGTACATTATTAACGAAATATAACAATAAGACAGCGTATATTCACTGCCGTAAATGTCGGAGACCTATATAAATATGTACGTTTTCTAATGCTATAATGGCGAGGGGCGCCACCACGAAATGCATATCAAGATTGCGGAGGAAATAATCAATAGAAATTATTAGAGTACTTTATTATTTAATAAATTGTGGTCAAACATGTTAGCGATTTTAAAGTAATTATAGGTAAATGGAACTGTAATCACCACACTTTAGTTTATTAATACATAGAAAATATAGCAGTGGCACCGTAATTAGTAAACAGTTGGATGTATGGTAGCAGTGGTACAATGATATAGGAAGATGCTGCAATTAAATAACGGGACTGGGCATTCCTTGTCCTTCAGATTTGTTATGAGAGGAAGGGCTCAGAATGTTGTTGACATTGATGCTTCTGTAGTTTACTACACTTTGTTTAGTCTAATTTGCTTTTAATCCTTGGTTATAGTGGACATTATTATGGCACTATTATTGCGGAGATCATGAATTGAGAACGAGCAGAGTTAGTGAATATGCTATGCCTTAGGGGCTCACTGTTAACAAGTTTAACACGTGAGTTCGGGAACTTGGCGCTCCCGAGGTACCCGAGCTAAAACCCAATCTAAGGTGTAAGGTCGCAGTGGAACGGGCATCAGTGCCACTTCAAGTAATCTAATCTAATCTAATCTAGTGAATATGCTAACCAAGTTGAACGCACGAGTTGTTACAGTTTCCTGTATCATTACTTTTGGTCTCTCGCTTCAACTTTTGTCGTAGATGGCGCCCCACTTTCTTAACTTTACGCCGGTTGGATGCGCGCGTGCGGATCGGTTTCCTTGAATAAGTTACTCCATTTTCGTTTCTAAGTCTCGCTTTTTCGAGCATCTACACGGAAATTCAACGCTGAGAAGTGTATAGTATCGTTGAGTGAGTTTAGAAGTTTCGTTGCCCCGAAGTTTTGCTCTTCAAATTAATCGTCCCCGCTGCTTTTCTCTCAATTGGAGGTGAGTCTTTCTTTTTGTTAATTACAATGTCTTTAACGTATCTTTCCCGTTGTCGTAGGGAATTAGTATAGGCTGGTATAACTAGTACAGGCTAGTAAACTAGTGTGAGCAAATGTAGGCTAAGAGAACTAGTATATCCTAAGATTTATTTTCGAGAACACGAAATACATCCAGAACATAGACCATTTGGATAACCTCGTACCACCTACTGCAGAAGCTGGAGGGTTTCTCTGAATCGAGATTCTTAGAGGTGATCCAGTTATATAATTGGAGAGTGGCGCCTTGTTACTAAATTCTCTACCTTTAAGCTACGCCGTTTCCATTGGGTTAGCCCGGCCTCGATTTCCATCGCCAACGAGGTGGGTTATCCGGACTGTAACTATATCGGTCACATTTCTGACTTTCCCGTTTATTATTGTGCTTTCCCTACATTTGATATGTTAATCTCAATTAAAATTGGCGTATGTCCAACTTGTTAACTTATAAGGGGACAATGATGAACATTATTGCTTAATGATAATAATGCAATAACACCTTAAAACATGAATTCAAATACGGTATTTTGAAATGCTTGTACCAACATGAGTATAGCTCACTTTTCATGTGGTTTCGTGTGTATACAAGAGAATAGTATAACACCTAATGTATTAAAACAATCTCAACTATAAATTAATAATAATTTGTTTTATATAATGTTTCGAAAAACTTTGTTCTTTGTACTAGTTTAGTTTATTCGTTCTCCCTTATTTCGATTAAACTGATTTATGCTCTTTGGAAAAAGTATATCCAATTTGAAAATCATGGATGGATGGAGTCATAGTAACCGGATTTTCAAAAAGTAGTCCACATGAATAAGTAGATATCAACACATATCAGAATATAAAATAAGGAGACCACTTTAATTAACTAAACCAGTGCAAATATACTCATACATTTAACCAATATTTTTTGCTGCTTTAAATGGAAATAGAAGAGCTAAGTGTCAAATCGCCTTCGAAAGTAATTTTGTTAGGTCCTAAATGGCAAATATTTTGGACGGATTACCTTCAAATGCCTGGGCTCTAAATTCATGTGCCAAAATAATTTCAAGAAAAGGTTTCAATAGAACGTTCCTAAACTGTTCCCAAAATCAAGAAAAGAACTGGTATAAGCCATAATACAATTCCAGGAGAACCAGTAATCAGAAGTCGTCTTAATTTTTGTACAATTCTAAGGTCGTAAAGAACCAGATAAAGCATGCCCTTCTCCCTTGACTTCAGAAAAGAGTTGAGAAGAAATTTTTCCGGAGCACACTAGTCGCTATTAGTAACGGAAAGTAAGATTTCAGATCACAAAGCCACGGACGATTACCGTGACGGTCGAGGACATGCTGGAAATACTATGACTGATGATAACCATGACCCGACATTAGTTAATGAGCCAGGTAAAGCTAGTTTCTAAGCAACCAGCAATCGCTAAAGCACAAAACTCTAGGCAATACATGGCGTGGGGTCTATGAAATAAATATTAGTGTTATAATGTGCAATGACACTACAACCAAATTGAAAGTAAAGATCGGAAACAATGAAGAACTTGTTTCTATAGTACGCCCAGGGCTCAGAAATACTATCACAGCATCAAGACTATCAGACCAAAAAGTCATTGCTACATACGAGACATCGATCCACATCGAATTGCACATAATCAAAGTAGTAATAGCAGAAGAGCTCAATTCCACCAAATCCCTTGGAGATTAAGAAGAGAAGTCTCCAAAATTTGTTTCCAACCAGCTACAAGAACGCCAAGTAGAAAATCATGAAATACCAATGCAAAGACGAATAAAGAAGGAGAAACACATAACATAATAATAATAGCAAGTGCAAGTGAGAGCAACAGTGATTGTAATAGCTTAATACTGGTAATAACATTGAAGGATGGAATCATGGACTACCTGAGATAGTTGTCGATAACGCAAACTTCGTCAACAGAGTGTTTTCCTTTCCTCAGAACTTACGGGAAACTGTTAAAGGAAAGAAGGAATAAATCTGTGGAATCAAATTTTGAATATTTGATGTTCTTTGTCAAAATTTCAGCATTCTCCAAACACGTCTAAAAGAATTAATGTCTATGATGTTGTAAAAACTTCTGGATTAAGATACGATAGCAGAAGATACTGTTAATGTCAAAAATTGCGCTAAGAGTTCAGAATTCAGTCAGTTAAAGACATACCTACCATATAAACTCCAGTTCCTTTTTAGCGTGTTTTGGTTTCGGGAGCCAAAGTATTTTTGCGGAACATACAAACACTGAACGCAAGAAAGGTCAAACAGTTCATAATTTTTGGAATATTTTATCTAATAATTGCAATCATCTTTGCAGACTTCGATGTATTAATCGAACTTTGAGCTTTGTATAGAAGAATAATTATGTTGTATGTACGTACATACCTGCGATCGCTTACAATCAATTTTAACTATGTTACAGCGTCCTATGAATGAATAATCAACTTTTTGCGGTCGTAAATTAAAGAAGGTAAATAAATTTAAAAAAAAAGAAATTGAATAATTTTGTGTAATTTAAATTTGCACCGAGCGCGAAGCAGTTGGATATGAAAATGTTATGAATCAATGAATATTTATTGCTTTATTAATAAATAATTCCCGTTATGAACCTAAATTAAAACGCCACTGTCACGCATTAAATGTGTTAATTGTCAATCAACTCAGTGCTTCTCCAGCGTTCGCGAGTCTGCTGGTTCATAACTCGTCGCATGACTTCGTTCTTTATTCCCCCACTGCAGTCTTCTATTAAAGACTTTCTCAACTGTCGTTAGCCTCTATATAGTAGTTATTGCAATTTCTTTTATAGTTCATACGTTCCTGTGAAGTTACATAAACGATAGATTCCAAGCAAAGCAAAGTTCAACGATCTAGCGATGCTTAGCCACAAAATACCGAACACGCATCTTGTGCGGCAGTTCGTAGTAATTCCAATATTACTTCGCATGTAATTATTCATGCATTTCTGCCGAGAAAGACGAATGCCTATTTTATAGTCTGAACGATTAGTACGCGTTTTCACTGTTCGAGAGTATAGTACTGATGACTAATTGAATATTCGTAAGAGCCAGCCAGAAATTCAAAGTTTCCGAAAGATTCTTGTATAACATACAGTCTAACCATTTACCCGTGAGAGGTGGGGAAAGTGGAGGCGACATTAATAGTCTGGGCAAACAGTGGTAATTTCGAAATACCCAGACTAGATATTAGCCTCTCAATAGTAAGCGTCTATATCTGAACCATGTACAGTATAATAAACGGATTTGAGCAACTTACCTTACAATTTAGAACTCTCTGCTCTATTTATTTCTCACTGTTTCAATGCTGCTGCACTCTGCGCAGTAACGATCTCCACGCCTCACGAGTAAATTGTTAGACTGCAAAAGGAAGGAGCTAAAACTAAGTCTCACAACTTGGATGTGCGAGGGATGTTTTCATAGTTCTTGGAATCCCATTTCATATTTTTTATTTGGTCAATTTTCAGAAATAGAATATTATTCATTCAATATTGTATTTGTAAGCAAGCTGAAATATCTAAGAAGTTGGGAGGATGCTGTTTATAAGAAAAGATGTATCAAGTTTCTATACCACCCAAGTTTTATCTCCTTACAATGATCTTTTCGGTTCTTCATACGTGGAGACAGTTATCTAAAGTAAACTAAACTAATGTGCCTGTCACATGCTTGCTTTCATGATGATACTATTAATACCGGAAGCCGTTCCCTTACTAATTCTAACCGTGGAATCCGACAGGTATATTCCAATTCGGCTCTCTTACTCTAGCAAAATAGTTTTTATTTTGGCTAATCAGCTTTGTTTAAGAGCTCTCTCGATGAGGAAACATTTAAACATTTGTTTATTGTCAAGGGAGGGGAAGGTCATTTTTGAGGATACACCTCTCACGTACTCTGAATATTAGGAATAGTGAACATGAAGCTGTACTGCACATAACAGTAGTACCATATTTATCTCATAAAATATTAAACAATATGGCACTAATATGTTATGAATGCTAACTTAATGCTCCTCTATGCATTTCTCTTCGTCATTGTTTATAGTAATTCTTCCGCGTTTAATCAGAAATACTGAATCTTATTTATTGCCTATTGTCATCTAAACTTAATGTGTAGTATCAGTCAAATGCGGTAAAATATATATACATTACATGCATTGTATGTACACAATGATAATATTTACAGAAAATGCTTTATGCACATACATACATATATCGTAAATTTACATATACTTCGTCCATGGTTCATTCATTTTACACTAATTTCAATTCTAAATAGGTATCTGGTTTAAAACGTTTTATTCCAAGTTGAAGGAAACGTTACCTGTCTATTATATTGGAATATTTATCTATGTCATTTTTTTGCCTTTTTGTGTTCAGACTAGAAATAACAGTAACTGAACTACTTATTATTACGAAAATGTTCCTGAAAGAAAATTTCTAGAAACGCAGCAAGTTTTACTTTACCCTCCAAAAGTGTGGCACTAATTTTGAATATGGCATTGTTATAAATTTTCCCTCAATTTCTAGTGCGATTGAGTGGGTGACTCGCAGGATCGAAACGTTTGCGTTTCGAACCCAGACCATCGGGGTTGCAGGACCAACACCTGAACCGTTAGATCACGCCGGCTTACCACGGATAATACCGACAAGTTTATGCTTATTTATGTAAATAATTTAATTCTGCAAGATAACCGGGCGCATCAACGCGCCTAGATAAATATCTTATCTCTCCCCGTGTGTCTTTGGTGGCGGACTCTGAATAAGTGGTAGGGATGGTTTAATCTCCTTCCTAGCTTTGCTTCGCTCTGCCAATAACACATATCAACTTGGGTGACAACCACATTCCCTTCGTGCATAGGTGGTTGCGTTCATGATGAATTGACGTGTCTTTCAGATTATCTTGGTTTCTGATAAAATTTATAACTAGTTGTTTCCTATTATCTATCTATGGATGTATAAAGGTTAAATCTCTAATACGAATACCTTTATTTTTTTGTTTGGCATTCTGTAGTGAGCTATTATGGCATTCAGATGTAATTTCTGGTAGTAGAAAGTAATTTCGAAATCTATGATATTCTGTATAGTTAAACAGTTAATTATGACGTAACGCAGGGGATAAGCATGTCCATCGAATACTGAAATTTATTGGTAGAACATCCTTCCGTATTTAAACTTGAATTCATTGTTTCTGTAGATTTATTTAAAGATAAGTTCATGATTTATTTGATTTGGTCCCATTTCTGATTTTAATTTCATTATTTAATCTGTATATGGAGATGATGTGACGTAAAACGTTTTGTTCTTTGGCTTATGTAATGCAGTGTTGGAGTTGAAGGAAGTTACACAAAAGTAAGTACTTTGGACAATATTTAACCTTCCTATACTCACGCATACGGTCTGTGAGACCGACTTATATAGTATAGTATACGTCTTTCATTTTGACGTGACTATAGGAAGGTTAATATCGTGTTTGGATAATTTTCCTGTAACAAGTGTTGGTGGTGGAGGTATGTTTGCTTTAAACATTCGTGTACATGTGCAAAAGACTTTAGTTAGATATCGTCTATGTTTATTCTTAGTATTAACTGTGATACAATATCAACAAATCTGTCATTAAGAACAACGGAACAAAGGAGTATGATGTAGTAATATATAAAATACATAAATCCCATAATAAGAGCATATTTTTACCATTCCCACACCTTCAATGCTTTATTTTATAAAAAATCAAAATGACAAAATCAAGGGATGATGCTAATTACATTACCAAGTACTGTAATTGGTTGGATACGTTTGATTTAATTAACTCGCTCCTTTCCCACGTCTTAAATGATTACTTGTTTTTCTCTTCAAATTTAGTCGTTTATTCATTCCCAATTGTTTGCGTGTGTTATTTTATCGATTGCTAATTATCCATTTATTGTTCGCTGGCTACTATATTCATTATATTATATTTTTATATCATTTTATTATTATTATAGTTAGTTCTATTCTTTCTCTTGAGTCAAAGAACTAAAATTTGAGGGTCAATTTTTAAAAGCAGATATCTATTGAACATTCCGTTTTGAAATGATTTGTGATTTTTGGATCATCTGGTAATTTTGAATTTCTAAAAGTTGTTATTTATTCTTATTATAATTTTTCTTATTTTATATTGTTAAGGCATCCAAATTGGGCTGAATAAATTTCAATTAAATCAAAATATTTAATAAATAAATCAACGAAGTTCGTCCTAATCAATTCGCACCGATCATCAATACAAGAATTGCCTTAAGTATTTTTATAATATTCTAAATATTTTTAAATAAATAAATATAAATGCATGTAGTGGAGTTGGGTGTAAGTTTATAAGGTGTTGGTAGTTATAGGGTTAGCTGAAAATACCTCATATGATTTCAGGATTGTCGCGAACAGAAATGAGCAAAATTAATAACATTATTTACCTGAAGTAAAACGAAAATATTCGGAAGGTGATGATAGTATTAATATAGATTACGCACTAAAAATACTTTGTGAAGTAGAGTAATAATAGTATCTAATTATATTTCGAATTTTGTTACCTGAAGGATGGACATACCTGAAAAGGATTTTAGTGGATGCATTTACTTTTTGTCAAAACCTTATTTTCCATGAAAGAAATATTATCAATAATAATAAGATAAGTAAGATATTTAAAAGAATTTAAACTGAATGAATGAAAGAATGCGAAATATGGTAAAGAGAGATACTAATTGGTGCTTGTTATTTATCAATAGGTAGTAATAATTTCAGAGAAAATATTAATTTAAGATATTGTGTATGATTTCATTGACTTTCAACGGTAAAACATAGGACAAAATTTATTATTCAAAGAAAAAGGAAGAAATTCCATGTGGATTAAAAGAAGTCTTGAAGCACGAAGAAGTCTGAGCATTTCGTTATGCATTTGAAAAAGAGATTATTCATTTATGTGGCGTCACTGGTTTACATAAACAGTAATAATATTTTAAAACTAAATTAAAAAATTATTCATCCCAAATATTTTTATTTCTTGTGCGTATCTTAATTTAACAGTGGCTGAACAAAAATAATTAATTACATACCGGTCAACAAACGGAAAAGGAACAGTTGGCTTTCGAACAATTCAATCCACTATTTACAGGCAATTTATATCCGGATCGGCAACACTCGAATAATCCACGCACAAGTATAGAAACTACCACCAAAAGTATAATCCAGAAGAGCACGTAGTCCTCACTAACGATTTGTAAGAATCTAGCAGTTTGCGCAACAAGTGCAATCACAAAAACAAATTATACCCGCCAGTGCGCTAACTATTTAATAAAACTTGCCGCCGCGACTTTCTGGGTTGTTGGATGGCTGTTAGCCGAAGACTACAAGCGAAGCGCCGCGTGCGTTCACCGTCTGTACCAACTCGTTCGAATCCGAAGCATGTGTGCGAGAGTAGAATCTTAACGCACACGCACCATGGGGAGAGGGTGGTGGGGTACGTTTCATTCGCTTTTAGACGAACAGAGAGAACTATAAATACAATTGACATAACCTGATAATTCTGATGATGAACTTAGGAGTTTCGTTAATGAATGTAAAGTGTAATTTACGACTTTGTTTATAAGGATAACGGAAACCTTCGCCAACAAAAGAAATGGAGAAACCAATCAATTGATAGTGAGAGTAAAGATGATGGCCATTTCGCTTCTGTTTGCTAGATATTGTTTGAATTAAATTTATGATGATGGTGCATTCCTATTGATAAATACATATTGTACATATTTCCAGAATCCAATGGTGAGAACTACATGAACTTCATGAATGCCAAAATTTATTTAAACGCAATTCCGTTGAATTTCTTGCTCGTTTGATAATAATATATGAAATATGGATTCACCATTGCACGCTAAAGACGAGGTATTAGTACAAACGGTGGGTGGGAATAAGTAAAAGTACGCTAAGGAAAACGAAAACGATCCTGTCTGCAGGAAAAGTTATGGTTACGGTTTCTGAGATTCTCTTCGTGTACTGCTCATAAACTACCTGAATAAGGGCAGAACTATTAGCGGTATTAAACTTTAACTACTAGACCCATTGATGAAGACTATTCAGATTAAGCAACCATACCAGGCCAGAAAGAAAATGGACTTTCATTACGATAATGCGCCTCCATACACATTTAGAATTATTGCCGCAAAAGACCATGATCTGGGCTTGAAAAGTGTTCTCACACGCACCGGGTAGGGTTCTCAATCACTGCTTCCCCAGGTTAAAAGTGGGATGACCACATATTTTACAGGGTTAAGTATATCGAATTATACTGATTATGAGAGTATTAAAGAATTGGAAACTCGTTGGCATAAATGTGTTATGTATTGAATTCCGAGGATTGCTTTGGAAAATTAAAATAAGTTTTATTCTCGTTTGTCAGTTGAGAATTTATCGAACCCCCTTTGTATGGCAGAGTGGACATACAGTAAAGCAGGAAGCTAGAGCACCAACCAATTTAACTGTCAAATATGTACTATTGCGGTAACAAAAATCCGGAAGTCTTATAGGCTACCTTTACTGTGTTTTGAGCAGTACAAATCAGTCAGTTTGTCATGCTTTCGTCAATTTTGATGTAGCCTTTTACTTTTAATGTCGAGAATAGTGCTTTTAGACACTTCAAATCTACTACCTAGTCTTCTTATGGACTATCCATCCCCGAGTAATGCAATTATGTCAATAATTAATTTCAAATGAAATAACATTCAACACGGCAAAAGCCACATTTAAACTAAGTTATATTAAGTGTCCGATTTTTTGTTGCTGCTATAGTATCTACCTTCATATTGGACCATATCCTTGGAAGTTAATTAATTCCTAATATACCTCAGGCAAATAGTAGGAAACGATTCTAAAAGTTCACTAACTTTCATTTAACAACATCCACATATTTTAAGCCAATTGGCACTATTTGTCGGTGGTGCGCGAATACGACTGTGAATAACTGTATATGTCAAATGCAAGGACTTCGGGGATCCGAATTTTCTTAATTTTTTTTAATGGTGTTGAATTAAAGTTAGTGAGCTTTTAGAATGAATTCCTAATATTTGCCTGGTTCATATTAGGAAATAGTTAACTTTGAAGGAGATGGTTCCATCTAAAACTATTAGTCAAAATGGCAGTTTAATTGACCGGTCCTCTAGCTGCCCGCTTTAGTGTTTGTCTACTCGTTATACGAAGGAGGTTCGACGAATTCTCAGCCTGACTAAACAGAATAAAATATATTTTAATTTTTCAACATAATCCTCGGAATTCAGTACATTTATATCAAGGATTTTCCAACTTTTTAGTACTCTCAGTATAATACGATATAGTCAACTCTGTAAAATATGTGATTATCCAGGTTTTAAGTTAAGAACTTTAATTGACTTACATTGCCCGCCATTTATGTCCTGGAATATGCATTATTTGTAAAATGCAATTACTATGATGTATTTAAAAAATTCGAAATTGTGTACCAATTGTGCACCAGGGTTATGTTGCATGGTCATCTGTTGCCACCAGCAACGCGCTCTAGTAAGATACAAGAAACCGTTCTGTGCCAATGTATAGAAATCTATAATCACTTACCAGACGCCATAAAGACACTACATCTTGTAAAATTCAAGCAAACTAACAAACTAAAGGCGTTCTTAGTGAATAGAATATTATATAGAATTGGTGGCTTCTTCGCATGCTCGTTCACGGAGATTGCTGAACGAGGGTGTATGAAGGTGTTTTAGTGTGTCTTGTTTTGTCCACGTATACACTTATTGTAGGGTTTACTTCATGTTCACGTATTTTTAGCCAACGATTATTTAATTTGAAGGTCACTGTACTCGTACATCTCAATTAGATGTGCGAGTACAGTGACCTTCAAATTCAGTAGCCCGTCGAGAACGA
The DNA here is from genome assembly GCA_038088585.1 of Chrysina gloriosa. Taxonomy (NCBI): domain Eukaryota; kingdom Metazoa; phylum Arthropoda; class Insecta; order Coleoptera; family Scarabaeidae; genus Chrysina; species Chrysina gloriosa. The sequence goes on from CM076088.1 coordinate 67,119,046, forward strand.
AAGGGAGAAACTCTTTAAAGTGCAAACTAAGGTAATTTTTGTATACGTCAGGAATAACTTCCTTGCAGTAATGTATGTATCTTCAATTTTACACCAAATGTCTGTCTTTTTGTTGCCTAACTTGAGCTTGGCTACTAAACGCAACATCTGAAACTGTGTAGTTATATATTTACAAGATCATAGCTAACAGATATCATTTCGTCATGTTTACAACTTTTTGTTTTTGATCCATTGCAATGCCGGAAGGAACCTAAGGTATTTAATCTGACGTTTTCTAATATGTATTTTACATGCTTAGTTGTCTGTTTCATAAATTAGTAGTAACTCATTGATAAGTTCCATTTATGCCAAGGAATTCCTTTATATTCTTTGATGCTCTGACTTCTACCTCAATTAGACTTTATTGTGTTTTCGAAAACCAGTGCATTTCCTAACCTGGTTATAGTGCTAGATTGAAGCTTTCTTAAACGTAATGATATTATTTGTCAAAATGTAAACTATAGCAACAAGGCCGGACTGCACACATAAATCTTCTATTTAGAAATACCAATGTTCCTTTACAGATCACCGGATATTATCTGAAAGCCACGAACTTCATAGTAGTGACAATAATTTCTATATAGAAAAATATGTACAGTTACAGTATCTCCTACTATAATTTTGTATTCTGCGTTCGGAGTAAAACATTTACTATACTTTCACTATGAAGTTTTAAACTTCTGCTCACAGTACATTTCAGCATACTTTTATACTTATGGCTAGATTAGTTTCCATAAAAAATGCACTTGATAAGTGGAAAGCCTGTTCCCTTCTTTAAACCATAACTAGGTTTCAGGTATATTAAAGTTGTTGAAAAGAATTTGTAATATGAATGTGTTTTACTAACTATATATATGTTGTATATTAAATCAATATTAACTGTTTTAAAATTCCTTCTTTTCTATGAAAAAATATATAAGGCCAAATATATATTTATATAAAAATAAAGAAGTAAAAGCACACCTTGCCATACCATTTCACGACGCTATGTGGATTGTGAGATGGTAAACTGTACCCTTCTAAAACAAGGGAGTAACCTTTCCTTTCCTTTGTGTTGTTTACTGATGATGTCAGCTTAGTTATCAAGCCAACTTATTAGGAGTTTCTCAAACAAATGTGGTCAAGCCAAGAACAAGTTCATGTAAATGTCTGAAGTTATAGTCTAAACAAATAGGTACCTTATGAATCAAATTCGCTATACAGATAATACTTGTTTGTTAATCCAGATTTGATTCTTCAAATAAACCTATTTAGTCACTGCAAATTAAATATTCATCGTCGTTCTTGATTTTTGCGTTGCTATTAATAATCAATATGGATGTATAAATTAATTAATTCAAGTAAATTTCTTTAAGTAGCTACTTTTAAATACAACCTGATCTCAAGTTTACAACTAGCAAGAAAATTACCACAGAAAAATTTTTGTTAATAGTTGAATTAACTTGGTTGATGAAAATTTACCTAAAATGGCACCTACAGAAAAACAAACAGTAAACTTCTTTGATTTATATTTGATCCTATCTACAAATTTTCAATTCTCGGTTTTATGCATTAGATACATTATACTTTTGTTCTTTTCATACTCCAGTTGTAGAAAATATAATGAGGTGGCGAGCAGCAGAACGTTAATGCATAATCTTATAGAGAAATAATGCAGACATGATGACACATTCATTTTCTCAGTAATAGTATTTTTGTCTGAATTTCTCTTCGTATTTTGTGTGTGTATTCGCATATATATTCTTTAATGTGGTAGTAATTATTTTATGAGATTAATTTTTACATAATGAGTTGTAAAAACTTCACATAAAATCTTGATGGACAAAATTATATGAGATTAATTCAGTGGTCCATACCCTTACATTTCTGTTTTAAATTTTAGTATTTTTATGTTATATTAAATTCGCCGCCAGGAAAGTCAATTTCAATACGAATATATATTTACTGTTTACTGTTTTAGGCATTCCTATATCACATCTAACTCTTTCCTATTTCATCATTACCCTTTTATCTAAAATATTACATTAATATATCGTAAATCTTGAACAATGACCTACATACATATCCACATCTATTAACTAGCATTAGTAGATGCATCATGTTTGTATAACAAATAGTCACGTTCAAATAGCGTGTAATCTTGTTTCGAAGAGAATTTGAGATCGACATTCCATCATATCTCATTCGCTCTTATTCGATTAACCACAATAACATTGTTTATCTTTGAGGATGATGCTGTCATGGTTGAAGGAAATTAGAGGACAATAACTAATAGCGACGGGCATGACGGCATACGTATATCTTGCATTTAGTAATTCGAATGCAGGTCATTTTTATTTTTACTGTCACATCCATCTCGTTCCTGTAAACGCAGCTGTTTAATACCTATACAAATGGGGTTAAATTTCTTAGAATTCCTTGGTATATCAACGGCATAAACCACATTTTAGCATATACTCAATAAATATTGTGAATCTGTTCTGATATAATACGTTTATGCGGTTAGATAAGGAATATGTGATTTCGCCAATAAAAGACAACTTTAATAAATGTTTATGAGCGCTTTCATAGAACCTTCATCATCCTATTAGCCCAGGTGTAATTTGCTATTTCTTCGTTTCTTTATAATTTTATCCTTGTAAGGAAGATTGACTCGGAAATTTTAAGAACAGTATTTACAACAAAAATGTACAAACTAAATAACCTATCCTACACCACTATGTGATAGAAGGGTTATCAATATGTCTTGATAATTTGCCCCACGTTTGGAGCGGCAAAATGAAATTTAATCCTGTCATTTGGTGCCAATTTACAATGTAATGATTGGTGGATTGGATTGTTATCAAGAAAATTTGAAATTCATAAATATGATCATTTTACTTCTTTGCTTAACTTATTTTATCTTATATCTTGGGGCCTCTGTTATTTTATGGCTTTACATTTAAAATTTCGTGTTAAATTTCTTCTTTATATTTTCTGCATCAAACAAATCTAAACTTGTGTTAGCTATTATCGTAAGTACTCGTACAGAATACTTTCAGTTACTTTATTATTGTAAGTTGGCACTAGGTATACAGATGTTAACGGTCGACGTAAACATATAGCTTGTCTAGCGCGTGTGAGAATTAGCTGTAGAATAAAGTTATAGCTTATATTTATGTGTGATGTTTTTTTACGTTGTTATTTGAACGAGTCCCCCTTACACTTACGTATCTATTCTGATACTTTAATACTTTTTATACATATTGTGCAACTATTTCCAACAACAATTTAACTTATTTAAGACATTACGTTACTGAATACCATACAGATCACTAATGGCACTTGTGGCAAACGAGACAACTAACGTGGAAACATAACCTATAAAATTCCTATGTGTAACGATCGATGAATAAAAGATGATGGAAACACTAACTGACGAAAATTTCACGGAACTAAATGGTTTTTCAGGTAAGTTGTTTAAGGAAGTATAGAGGGTAGTAAATATCTTACTACCATTACAGGATAAGGAACTTGTAGAAGTGAAGTTGAAGGACATGTCTGCGTTATACCAATGCTCTTTCCCTAAAATGAAGGACCTACTCTCAGCTATTCTCTTGCGAGAAGATTAGATCCTGGATATAGAGAAACAGGAGATACTGCATATCCTCGTGCGTTGATAAAGAGACAAATATGTGTAATCAATGTAGGGTACCAAGCAAAATGGTCTAGGAAATAGAACGCACATCTACTTTTGAGGTAGAAAAATCAATCTTGAAAGAAATATCCTTTTGCAACGAAAATCCAAAGTTTGACATCCGTACGAGATCTATAAGAAACTTCCTTCAGCTTTTATGTATATTATTTTACATTGCAATTACAATTATACTATTTAAGCAACACAATGGTAATGTTTATTAAATTATAAGAATCATAATATTTATATCTAACGTTTCCAAAATATATATGAGTTCCTATTTCTGGTCCGTAAATTCAATTTTAATTTCAGTTTGAATGCTTTATCTGTACATTTTTCCGTAAATAACCAATATAAAGAAGAAATTTATAAATAATGTAATTTAATCGAGTCTTCCTGTAATTTTCAACTTTCTCTTCACTCTCAGTGGGTACTTTATACATAAATAATGACAGGTATCCCAAAGAAAATGTTTATATACATATATTGAAAAACATTGCGTGTATTTTGAGTAAATTGGCTTATTTGTAATTTATTTCAACATTTTGCCAGTGTTAGTAACAAAGCGAGTACACCTATTCATGAGAATTAGTAAAGTGATACAGGTAAAAGTGTGGGTTATACTGTTTTGCAGTGGTGACTCAAAGTATTATGCAAATTTTATGATTAGCAAACACAAACGACTGCGCTTTTTTAATTTAAAACGGCTGATGTATGCTGAACGGAATAACAGTGCTCATATTATCTATTGTCCTGAAATGCTTTTGAAGAGCAATGAAGTTTCAGAACGATATCGCAGTTTGATCCAAACTTATAACGGTATCACTGTATCCTATAAGTTCTGCTAGTAAATTCGTGTCTCTATGATTTATTTATTTTTAGTATTTATAAAATTTTTGATTCGCTGTTATGCTTCCTTTTATAATTACAGCGCCCCTTTAGTTTTCGCACAGATACCAGGTGAGTACAAAGAAATACGTTTATAATAGAATAGAGTATTAATTTATTATAAATTTTTGGAATAAGTGTGTTTCATGTAGTAGCGAAGATATTATATAACATTATTTCGAAAAAAATATCAGATGACTTATCCGAAACCTTTCCAAATCTACGACCGGCATTTGAATAAAAATTAGGCATCGATGACTCAAGCCGAAGTCTACGGACAACGATTTTTATTTCAGTTTGTGGCCCTCGCAGAATGTTCAAACATTCGGTCGGAGAGAACTCCACGTAGCTCAGCTTTACCTGCTTTTACAACCTGGTAACCGTTGGGTCGCCCACCGGGTTCACGGCTTTCTAACCTTCTATTGTTGAGGTGGAGACAGTGAATGATCTCATTTTTACCTGTCGATCTGCGGAATGGTATAAATGAAATGCTTGCAGTTAGTGGAGGAAATCAAATTCGATAAATAATAGAAAGTTATTGTCGATACTTTCGTTTGATTTGTTAAAAATCGAAATAAGAAATGTGGAAATTTTTAATGGATTCTTTATTCATATGTGGCTTAAAAACAATTGGTTTGTTCTTCAATAAGCGTTGATTAGCACAGCCGTACAAAGCCAAATATATAATACATACTTGCATGATTTTTTTGATATCACTGTACTTGACCGCACTTACTCATTGTGTGTTGTAATCATTGTCTCACAAAATATATGTTTAAATCAGTAAATAATCATACTTATTGTTTAAGTGTTTTGTCAATAGGAGATTAGTTTACCAAAGCAGATGTGTATATGAAGGAATACGAAGCAGTATGTAATATTATCTGGACCAATATGTTGAATGTGTTTCCAAGGTTATTCGACGACTAACTCTACGAACAATCTTTGATATTGAAAGTTATGTAGACTTATCTAATATTTATCTATAATATTTGCATTTTGCTAATGAACTTTCACTTATTTGGGATTTGTTTATACAGTACATAATATCGAAGTAACAACATATTATACGGCTGGAGAAAGGAAGGAATGTAACAGGAATCCATGAAATAGAGGTGAAAAATGCAAAATAAAATAATAGTGTGCAAGAATATTTTGAAGCGAGGGAAAAATTGTAGATTAGAAAAGCCAAAAAGTAAGTAGGAGCAAAGTGGTAGGTTACCACATCCATCTACTATGGAGTAAATGAGGAACACATCTTTCCTGGAGAGCTGCGTAACAAACGTACCTCATTAATAGGTCGTTTTGTAGAGAGTAGCTTAGACATTCTTTTGCATTATTTTGGCCCTAGTTGAGTAGTTTCCTAGTTATCTGCCATTACGAGTGATGATATATGTACTTGGACGTGGCATTATATCTGTAGTTCATCAACTGGAGTCATTCTTTTTGTTTAATCTACCGTCATGTTTTCACATTTAAGCAGGTGAATTGCTTTATTAATCACGGACTGACTATGCTGCACTGATGAGTGCCAATAAGGACTAAAATTTAGTCTATCGTTGCATTCCGCGATTAATAAAGCATAGTCCCCCTCTGTGATAATTCATGGCACATGCAATTTTTGCCTGCGTTTCAGGCTATTACACAGCTTTCCTAGAAAGTTGCCTAACAAACGTACCTTATTACTAGGTCGTTTGATAAAGAGTCACTTAGATTTCTCTTTAAATTATTTTGGCTCTCGTTGAAAATCGTTTTCTATTTGAAACGGAGACAATTGTAATTGAAATAAGTAAAGTGTTACTAATCCTGGGGCCAGCAAGGCATCCAAAGTAAAATAATAACATATTTTCTAACTAAGCAACTGTCTTTCCATTCAGTTTTCAAATCCGTATATCAGTTATATCTGCGAATGTCATTCGCTCATGAACAATTGCTGTTTTAAGTGTAGAAGGTGATAAAGGGGTACGTCCAAAATTATGTGCAAGCGTCCATAAAACTTTTTATTTGAAGGTTGAAGTAAAAAGAAAGAACAAGGTGACTCAATATCTGTAAAAATGGTGGTCTTAGGGGAATTTCGTGGGGATGCAAGGAGTGGAACGAGAGCTATGCTGGTATACGAAGCCATGGTTACTTATGATAAATTTACGTATAGGTAAATAACGTTTTTATGTGACAGAACAATAACTTTTATTATATCTTTGGCAAGATATGCATCATCAAAATAACATATATTTTGAATGTTTAATTTACAATAAGATAGTAGCATTTTGAGATTGTAGCAGCAAAAACGTGAGGAAGGAGTGGAATAACATTAATTGGGGTGATCGTTCTCACCGCTCATTCGTAAATGAAAAATTAAAATTATTACGATGTAGCGGTACGAATTTTGAAGAAGACAGCGATAAGGAACAGTTTGTAAACTTGGATAAACACTTTTCTATTTGATTCTCCATTGTTGCTTATTTGATCAGAAAGAGTAAATGACATTGAGTTCCTTAAAAGTTAGACCAAATGAATCCTAGTACCTGCTGTAGTTCTGATAACTGTACATACTCTTTGACATAAAAAGGGAATTACAAAACAACCACCCCCAAATATTTTATATTATATCGGCGATGGCCGACTAAGAGCGTACACACGTTCTTGGCCCGTACAATGCAAACTGACTGAGAATTGTCACTACCTTACACACTTACTTATATGGTCACAGTGTCACGAACTAAATTAATAGTTTACCCCTTATAGAAGCTGGAAGTGTTTTTTCTGCTTGCCTTTTATTACTCTCAGATTAAAAACACTGCAAGATACTCAACATACGGTGACATCCTCAAGGTCTGTATTTTTTTGGAACAAACTCGATCTTCTTATGCCTGGAACTGATGTCACGTCATTTCCTTTCAAGCTAGCTGCCTTTCTTCTTCAGGAACCGAGAACTTTTCAGTAGTTCTTGTACCGTGCGTACATATGTCGCAGCCCTACATTGTGGACTGTTTGGTGACCTGTTGGTATTATATTTGATATTCTCCCAATATTCACGTATTTTTGAAAAAGAAGGTGTAACAATGTGGAATATTGCTAAGGCAGCATTTAGCGACCACAGCGAGTAAGTATTAGGTTGCGGTAATGTTGTATTCGTTTTAATGACGGGAAGGTGGTTATTGATGAACACAGGATTATTGCGAAAGCTAATGCGAAATGGATTTTATCATGGAGAAAAATGCATTTATGCATATATATGTACACGTACATACATACTATTGTTTATTCTACTCTAAGTGTTATTAATGACATTAACTAGAAATTGTTGTCTCATCTGTCCTATTCACTGATCTAACGGCTAGTGTGTTGTCTTCTAATTTGTGTGTAAACAGGGTGTTGAGGAACCTTTTCACAATCTTTTCAGTGCAGCACTAAGGAACTAATTTATACATGGATTAAGTGTAAATGTAACTTTTCATGCGGAAGAACAGATCAAGATAGAGTTTGGAGTGTATTGGCTAGGATAGAAGGAAGAGACTATACTGATTGTTTCTAGCACAGGGTAGTTACATAACACGAGTTAATAGTATGTTTGCAGTATATAATTATACTTTTAATTGATAATTATTACTAATTATGCTGGTTATCGATGGAAGATACTTCTCTGTAAGTTAGATTATAATTCAACATGTCTGGATGGTACAGCATATACGCATTGCTACTCAAGGTTTGCTATTTCAATTCCTTTAAAATTTCACCGAAATGTAAGAGTGTAAGGAATTTAATAAAATGCTTTATTCGATTCACACTATCAATGTAATCGACTTAATTCATGCCAAAGAGGAAAAATTGATAAATAATTTACAGATATTAAGTAATATCTCATTACCTACATTTCCATCCGTAAGAAAATTGATTCAAATGCCCAATAATAGATAGCTACAATTATTAATTGTAACTACATACCAGCGTATCTAGATTGTCAGTTGAATAACAACTCGAAACTCATTCCCACTACAATCGCAGAATGTGGTTTAAAGGCACATATTCGCTAGGAAGAAAAATCTAAATCGGTAGCTTTCAAATCATAACCGATTTACAAGTAAACTATTCAGGGCAATTGAACATTACTGTGATTTATAAGCGATTTGATTTTGTAGATGAAATTACGCTCCATGATTACCTTAATTACGGTGCATATACTGCTTGTTCAAGGAGTGTCGTCTTCCCTGTTGCTTTATATTTCAGGTGTACGAAGCTTTATTAAAAACCAAATTTTCAAAAACTCACATATTTGTATTCATTATTTCTGGGCAGTACCTGCCTAGTTTAGTTTAGTAATTTTGAAATCTAGAATAATTAGAATTACTTGGTGTTTCTCAGATTTATATTTTTTAGTCAGCAAGTTAATTCTTTATTTCATATCCAAAATTTCTGACCTTAATATAAAAGCTCCTTCAGTGCACGAAATTTAACTAATTGTTTGACTTTCCCGTCGAATCTTTGATATCAAGTTGAAAATTTTTGGAATGCGAAATCAAAGATTAAGATTTCTGTAATCCTTTTTCGTTAAATATTATTTGGTTTTAGTACACAGACCATACATTTTAAATAAATGTCATCTGCTGTAATTTATGTGTTAGTAAAGTCATTTACTGCTAACTTCGCAAAAGTTTGGTAAATCGATATTTTAAAATATTCCATTTATGGGCAATTCGCAAGGAGATTACGTACTACATATATACATACAAACGTATGTATGTATGTTAAGCACATTTCGTCTGAAACTCTGAAACTGTATACGTGTTTATCATCAATTTGATTTATTATTCTGCGTAAAGTTTCCTACATTAGAGACTACTTGTTTTTGACTTAAATTGGATTGTTCAGCATTTCGCTGCCATCTAATCAAAGTTATGCAGAGTTTCACGAACTTTCCAAGGCGGTCGATACTTCATGAGGGCAACGTTTAACTAAATTAAGTATCATTTATCGTTCGTGCCATGAATTTTAAATCGCAATAAGCTAAGAGGGATATAATCTGAGCATCATGTCTAATATATTTTATTTAGCTGGATGACAATTGCACGAAGTATTGCTGTTGTTTCTTTCGATTTCATGTTAATATTTTTTTAAATTATAGTTTATAGCTGAAACGTCAATATCATTCTGAAAATTAACACTGAAATGTGGAAGAGATGGCGTTTAAAGAAAGATTCGTATGTATGTACAGACAGTGATGATCAAAATATTCTAGACAAGGCAAATCTACTACGTTCCCTCACCCTACTAGACTTACTCTTACTGACATCTAAGTCACGCCATTTTTCCTTTATACTGAGGACGAAATGATCTTACATTTTCTTGTAAGTTTCTCGTATGCAATGAGTACGAGGTACAGCTATAACAGGCGGAATTTCGGTAGTTTTACTTTGTTCCGTTGCGCGTGTATGATCTAAGATAACACTATTTTTTGTGGTTGGTATTTAATAATGGGGACATATGTATGTTTTGTCGACATGTTGCTACATCAACATTTTAATGGCTTTCTTCAGAAAAGGTTGTTTATAATAAATTGATAAGTGTGAATTTTATATCCTCATTTGAAACACTATAATTTCCTATTATCATAAAAGCGAAAATGTCACACAAACAAGAAATAAGTGTAATAATACAAATACGTGCAATAAAAAATGTTATTTCGTTGTTGTTGTTGTTGTGGTATAGTACCTACCTATTAGTGCATTAATTAAGGCTGATTTAGTGTTCTTTTTTGTAATTCGTGTTTATTTCTGGGTCTTCTCGATATTTTGACTTATTACACCATACGCCAGTTCTTATAATTTCGATTATCATTACTGAATGTTTTTTCATTCCTATTTTAGTCGTATATTTCGTAAATAAATTTTTGGTAACATTTTCATCAAAAAGTAGTAGTCCGTCATGTAATCGAAATTACAATATATCTACATTTATTACATCCCCTTTGCAGACTATAGACGATGCCTATTAGTTTTAACTTTACATTTTTATGTGTGCATGCATTTCCATATGTTTTCATGCCCCATTAAGAGTCATATTGTTCCTATTTCGCTTTTCCCCTATACCAATTTGTTCCGTTACAGTTAAATTGCCCATGCATTTTTCAGCTTTTTTTTTGATTCGTGTCATTATGGAGGCTACTAGGAATATGAAAAGGATATTAACCATTCATTCCCATTTGTTACCATCGTCAAATAATAATTTATAATTTGACGAATAATTTAAATGTACGAATTATAGTAACAATAGCAAAAAATTATATGGGTTATTTTAAAAATAAAATTAAAATGTAGTAGTAGTGTAAAAGTGCTGATACGCACTTTTACACTGCTTCTAGTTACTAACTGTATTGTTTGTTTATTGAAAGTGCTTTGATTAAATTCTATGCATCCAAATACAACAAAAAATAGCAGTCAGTACACAAGATAAATTCTTTCCTTCTTATAAACCAAAATTATGAAATAAATAAAAAGAATTTCATGATTAATAACCGCAATTTATTTTCAATTAACGTAAAATATCAGACATTGGTTTGTTTCGTTTCTAGATTTGCTGACTTCTCATACGCACATAAAAGCACTTTCTTGGATTAAATAAATATACGTACGTAAGTCTCTAAATTTATTTATTTAAAGTACAACAAATCACATTTACTTGGTGGTAGTAAGTGATTTCCGGTAGATAACTAAACATTATGTCGTAAATATTCGCATATCCTCCTTTATGAATACTTGGAAAAGCAATCAATGAATCAGAATAAACTCACAATCAGTGGAATTCCAAAAGAGGAGGACTTATTGGTTAAAAGGATAACTTGCATTTTGGCTGGAAAAAATAAAGTAAAAGATAAAAGGTACTTACTTGTAGATGATAATTTAGAATGAAAGGTGAGAGAAAATGCAGGACTAAGTTAGTTGAAGATGGCTTCGAAACCAATCATTTTTGGAAAAAGTTGTGGCACAATGAAGGATTAGCTCTAAATTTATTTCAGTCGTTCATATTAGAGATACCTTTCCAGAGCTGAGCAGATCTTTCAACATTGTTCACTCCCTGAACCTAGAATAACTACAATAACACAATTCTGTAGACCGTTGCATTCTTCTTAAATGTTTTAGGTTCTCCCCAGATACATATTTCAATAGGTTACAAAAACCTAACATATCTACTTGTACGATTGGTGTTACTCCTCTGAAATAGGTTATATCAGATATGTGCGATTGAGAAGAAAATATTTGGATAAGTAATATGCATAAGCATGCACTTATATTATTTGTGTTATATCAAAAACAAGTCAGGTAATAGTTATTTTTTTAAATTTAATTAGCAAGCTGTGATTGTAATTACTTATGCTCCACAGTTACAATGTGGAAACTTAACTTTCAAATTACTTGCATTTATATGCAACAAATAAAATTATACTTGATTAAGCAATCAGTCCTAGAGTGATTCCTTGACTTCCGAGGAAGTCCTCATATTACATTTCTGTGATCACATATTTATTATTATCTAGCATTATTTGATTACCTTCCAAACTATGAAACTATAGCGCCCTGAGAAATAATAAACTGCTACTCTGATGAAATGAAATATTAGGCTATTTATTTATTTAATCAACTGATTACGAAGTAAAGGTATTTAACCTTAATTTAGTCATTGGAACATAATCTCGTGTTCAAAGACATACTAAATACGTGTGCAATTTCGTTCGCCATAAATGTGCAAGCACCGAAGTTAACACAAATGTAATTGGTTATTGGGTCATTTCTATAAAGAACAAGGCGACGACGAAGATATTTCTCATAACGCAGGCATAACTGCATATATGTCAACCGAATGCAAATTGCGACATTCTTCGTAAGTAAAATTTGCGTGCGGTTAACTGGTTTTCGCAAATTTATTACCATCGTTATTGCCGCCCGAATTAGCTAAGTTCGTTTTGTTTATGGTACGATGTTACAGTCAAGGTTGGTATGGATAATGGGTTGTTCCATATGTTGTACACTTGTAATTATTGGCATTCATAATTTAGTTTTAGCCTGTAATAACGATAATTTTATATTGCAATTCAACTAAAGTTAGAAATTCGCTACAAGCATGGACTTCAAGGCATTACATGCAATTTTGTTGGGTGTACTGCAGCCCTGGGTTCTTCAGTAGTTAACATCCTAACTTGTCTTGTTAACTATAGTACAAAATGCCTTTTTGCAGTTTAGATATCTATTTATCAGTAAATGATATCCAGCTGACAGAAAGGTAAATACTTGGAAATTTCTTGAAACTCTAACCACTGAAAAACATCTCAATTCCGCAGCGTACAACGCGACGTTGAATTTAAGGTCTAACCTTGATTTGTAAAGTGCACAAGAGGGATGTTAATCACCAAAATATAATGATACGTGATGAGAATCCATAGCAATAAATTTATTTGTTTGCGGAAAAGGAAGAGATTATGGAATGGAAATTATGGATGAAGTCGAACCAATCTTCAGTCAATTTGAATCCTCACATTTTTTTGTTTTCCACTTTAGAGAAAATCACCATTGTTGAGCCATCTATGATATTCATGTACATATATGCCATTTGTTGGAAGAAAAGTGAAGACGATGGTTAGCTCGATGATTTAAGGGATGGTTTTTCTGATAATACGAGGGGGCATTTCAAGTTGTTAACAAAATAGAAGGATAAATTTTATTTTGGCACATTTCTTTTCAAAATATTCGCTTTTAAGATCTATACATTCTTGCATACGTTCAAATCAATTCTCGAAACATTTTCTCCACTCTGAAGATGGTATCTCAAAAATATGATTTTTGAGGGCTTCGAAGCTTCGTGAGGTGCCAAAAATCGCTGTCCACGCATATTTTGTTCGACATTCAGGAACAGAGAGAAGAAATCGTTGGACTATTAGTACAACCGAAGAAACAAGCGAAAGTAAACGTCTTCAAAAAATTTTTTCAAGCTTAACTGACCTATAGACAATTTCTGACACTTCGTTAAAAAAATTATTCTCACATTTCTATTTCGATACGGCACTGCTATCCCATTCGCTCTAGTCCTAGAATTTCACGACTTCGTGTCGAAACAAGACCCGAGGCACGACACTTTACGAGATTCGAGTGTATTTTAGTTTTTGTTTAAATAAATTGAAGCATTTGGATGCCCTTCAGTTTAAGAACAAACAAGACAAAGTGTTGAACTTTTTATCTAATTAAATGTTCAAAATATTAGCTATTAACGGCGAGACAATTGTCCATTTGGCCACAAAACGCATGAGCAGTATGTCTTAAAGAATTGGTAGATATTTGTAGTATCATTCATGTTGTATTCGTCTTTCTAAGTCTGCCAAACTGTTAGGACAGCTTCTTCAAATGTGGTCTTTCAAGTAGCGCCCTAAAAATAAGGCACAAGGTGTTAGGTCTGGAAAAACTTTATCTAAATATCTACGTACATTTTACTGATAATGAAGCAATGTACCATCTTGTTGAAACCAGAGATTATGATTGTCAGAAAATTTGTTAGCCCGAATATCTGATCACAACAAATTCCCGCCCAAACAATGAATTTTTCTGGCCTTTGCATATGGGTTTCTAAGACTCAGTTGGGGTTATAAGCAACCCAATATTGACAATTGTGTCTATTTCCTCTTCCATTTCTTCGTCAAAAAGATATGCTATTTACAAAGTTCGAAGGCTCGTAAATTTGTTCCATAGTATGTTTACAAAATTCTGAACGTCTGTGAAAATCTATTTTTTACAGCTCATATACCAAAGGAGGGTAGTAAGAATGCTGTTTTCCTTTTTTGAAAATGTTGTGAATAGAGCCTTTACTGAGATTGACGAATTCAGCTACCTCTAGTAACCCGTCCGCCCTTATATCTTCGATTGGTGTGACTTTATTAAATAAGGCACATCTGCCCTGTTGGGTTTTCGTGCGATCACCATAAGCAACCATCATTCAAAGGATAATCCGTTTTTTTCTGATGAATAAAAATTATAGTAGCAATTACTTCGGCAAATCTTTGAGTGTTACATACTACGGCAGCATACAATTAAGGCATGACACGGGCAAACAAGGTAGTTCCTTATGTCATTAGATACTTCTTCATAGTATTCTATATACACTAGCCAACTTTCTTCAGTAAAAGCTCAAATCTTTGGAAAATTATTAGAAAACATTAAAAGGCCTCACCAAGAGTAATAAAAGAAAACTTAAAGTACATAGGTGATTACATTTAAAGAATACGTATGTACATGACTACTCGCTCAAAGTAAAGTAAACAAAATGTATTTACACTACGTCAAAATATGCACAGGATGTTGTTAAATAACTTTTATGTAAAGCTCTTCTTAATATAACGTCTGGATAAGGCTATGAAACCATTATCCCCGACATTACACACAGGTTATTACATTTAAAGAATACGTACATACATATGTACATGACTACTAGCTCAAAGTGAGGTAAACAAAAATATTTACATTACGTCAAAATATGCACAGGATGTTGTTAAATAACGTTTATGTAAAGCTCTTTAATATAACGTCTGGATAAGGCTATGAAACCATTATCCCGACTGTTTGGGCATGGGGTATGTTACGTATGTACAATATAGCATCTAAAATAATAAAGCTCGCAAATTAGCTGGCGGTCTAATAATTGGAGTGCTAAATATTATATCCACTACTGAAAGCATTCAATACAACAGTTACTATGTCCCGAATATGGAAATACTAAACATCAAAAAAAAAATTGGTGAATATTTTATTGATAGAAGTAAGTACCAGTTTGCTATGTTAGCATCCGCACAAATAAATCATGTGTGATTTCAAATTTCCGACTTTGATTAAACTTAACATACTATAAGGCTAAATGCAGGTGAATATTAACTTAAGAGGTAATTAACGCTCGGAACAATTTAAAATTAATGATGGTTATTGTTCTTCCTGTACTTGGAAACTAAACAATTTCTGACCGTTACGAGTAATATACTACATATAAAGTAAATGTTAGTCGAGATTCAAGAGCGTTTGCGCTAGACACCGAGAGCTATCAACAATATGCGCTCTGTAAACATTGTCCCTTATTAGTCGTGATAACGGCTGGATATGCAGTTGACTGTGAATAAGATTTAATACTATTTTGTAATACATGTACGTACGTGTTCGTCGTTTAGTTGTTGCATTTATATATTTGATATATCTAATCGAAATTTCCTACTGTTAACAATGTTAATGTTAGATTGGGTATCTCCCAAAGCGACCACGAAAGGCGAAATGCGTTTGGAATGCTATTAAATAGTAAGCTATTAATGAGGTAGTAACTAAGGTAGCGTTCGAATTTCAAAGCAGGATGCAATTTACCCACGAGTTATTGCTAGGGTTTACAATCCCATATGTCAGTAATGTTCTGTAACTTTTAGGTAACTACAGAGTGAGCAGCTGGAAGTGTCTTGGGGTGGTGGTACTAAAAACAGTAAGTACAAACATTTCTTTTCAGATCCTGCTTCTTCTTGTTTTGCCATTCGTGGTTTATCTCTTTCCAGCCGGAAATGGTTTGAGTTTCGAGAACAGGTAAATACGGTGAACGCAGAAGGAGGTTGAATTTCAATTCTGTCAATTTTTCCTCAACAATTGCACTTGAATGAGCGGGTGCGTTGTCGTGGTGAAAGAACACTTTTTCTTAACAATTCCCGGACGTTTTTCCTGAATTTCCTGAAAAGTTTTGTGTAATATTGGCCAGTAACAAGACCAACCAATTATGATGCCATCACCTTTCCATCCGAACGAATGGTCTTTGTCTTCTTCGGAATCGATTCGCCGCGCGCAAACCACTGTTTTGATTGAATTTTTGTTAGTGTTGTTGGATTCCTTGTAAACACTTTCAAACAATCGGCTGGAGTTCGAGCCCGAATGCGTTTCTGTACCGAAATTAGCAAATGCAGCACCCATTTTGCAGAAAGCTTTTTAAACCCAATTCTTTATGTAACATACGAACTACTCGTTCATAAATGATGCGCAAGACTCTCTCAACTTTACGCGCTTTTATGCAGCAATCTGCCAAGACCATGTCATACATTTTTTCCACAATTTGTCTGCGTGCGGCCACGTTTGAATTCCGAAACCTAAAAATTCACAGTGGACAATGAAGGCGATAAATACTCAAAAACGGCATCTAGCCATGATTTGATTTCCGTTACGGTGTTCCCCTCCAAAAGATTAATAACCGCTCGAACTTTGCTTTTTATCCATAATTGAAAACATAAAAAGACACTTGACCTAAATTCTTGTCAAAATCAGACAATATTACAGATAGATTTAACATTTGCAGTTAATTGACATGCAAGAGTTGCCAATACAGCGACATAAAGTAATTGGAAAAGTAGCAACACCGTGGCAGCAATTTCGGAAACTTGTCAATCTACCCTCACATGTGTCCCAACGTATATCACTGAATAAGAGCTTTTATTTTTACCGGCCATTTTCGCAATGGTATGCAGATTGAAAATGAGATATGAGCTAACGCGAGCAGCTTTAGTCCAAGCAATTCATGTTACCGAGCTACTAGTAGAAATTAAATGTAATTATGATAATTTTGGTAATTTATATCGGAGAATTTATCTTTAGATGTAAAGGTATTTAGGACACAAAATCGGCGTTTAAATTTTTGTCTTTACATGTGTTATCGATTCGAGTATTTACTGTTAAGCGTTAAGCAATGTAATTCTTGCCAAATTAACCGTTTAAATTGGAACAAAACATACTAAATTTCAGAATTAATAGTTTAACTTGCATCGAATGTAACCTTCGCGGAAGAAATATTTAAAAAGCTTTTACATATTTATGTGTGCAAAGTAGGTAGGTGGGTTTTATATCTCATATCACGATGACAACTCTGTTCTTCTGTTTGTTCAGCGTTGGAAATGCTTAATAGCTAAGACATATATCTATTTCTGGAGAGTGTAAAACTGTTAGAACTGGTTAACATCAGGAATATTTATAGTGTGATGCGTTAGATGTATCGTAAAACTATTGCCTGGTATGTGCTACATGTAATATACACATAGCACGTTTCTAATACTACTATATTGAAAATTGATTATTATAACTTCGATAATTAATTTTGCATCAAAGTTGAATCACGAAACAAATGCCCGATTCTTTCTAATAAATAGTTTTCGTGCAATGTAATTAAAATCCAGAACGTTTGTCTAAAATAACTTTTTAATAGTATTAACGTGAAAAACCAGACTCCCTTGTGTGTGCATTCTTGTTCTTCAGAAAATAAAGATTAGACAAGATAAGCTAAGATACATAATTTTGTGTTTCACGTAATTAAATGAAGGTTTATCATAGTAGTGTTTATTCAGTGAACTACGTTCAATATTCCGATATGTACATACGTGGATTTTCCAAGATTCCCATTCAGTGAAAATTATCATTAAAAAGCATATTGAAATTATCAAGTCTATATCATTTAGTAGGGATAGAGCAAGTTAGTCAAACTCATTTAGAGACAACATGTGTAACTCTCTTTGCCTATATAGTCTTTTTAATATTCACAATATTTGCCAGTGTTCCGCATGGCCAAGGATTTTTCTTTTCTCTTTTGATTTTCTTTTAGCAATTCTATGAATTTCGTGCAATTTCTACCAAATAAGACACTACCTCTAAAAATTATACCTTGAACGGCAGGCAGCTGTGGAAGACGGAAAATCATAACGAACGTGTGGTAGTAGGTACATACGTGGAGGCATAAAAACACGGATACTTTACGGAAACTTGGGCATTGCGTAGTTTTCGAAATGTTTGATTTTAAATTCTTGACTGTATAATTTCTTCCAAACAATTTACGCTATGAAACTTATTTACAATTACCGGAAGACTGTGACAATGATTTATCGTAGTAGACCGCAATGTGGTATTTATATTAGACGAAATTCTTGTACATAATTCATTCACTGTAAGAAAATGTCTTAATAATTACTTTTCTAGAGGATGTCGTGGTCGTAGTTAGTCAATAAGTTTGGGTCTCCAAAATGAACCCATCATTGCTTTTGACATTTCTGTGTGGAGTTGTTCCCGTGACACCATTGCTTAGTGGCGATTTGGAAAACAAAATCATCAAAATAGATCTAATTGCACTAAAATGGATATAAGTGTACAGCAACTTTACGCTTGGTACCAATTCTGAATTAATGAGATATGCTCTCTACCCAATTTCCGGCATGATGCTTTGTTTCCTTTGTGTTCTGATTGTGATGACTACTTGGAGGTCGAGATACGTGTTGGAACTTTAAAAATCGCTATGATAAGAGTAAGATCCAATTTATTTCAGTTCTAACAGATATTCTTACTTTTATTTCTTAATGGTTTTGCACACAATTAACAAGAAAATAACAAATAAAAATAAAACATCTTGAACGATTACTTAATTACTGCCAATTGACAATTTGACTAATTTAATAATTAAATAATTGCCGTATTACCTAACTTATTCGTCATCTTTTATTGCTAAAAATATCAAGCACTGTTGTTAAATTCGTACTGTATGAGCCAAGCAAGTTTGAGATAACCCAAATACAAAATTGTAATTCGATTTATTACGCCCAGAGAGACATTGTCATATCATACGCGTAAAATATTACATAAGTTTGTGTAAATACAAATAACAAACAGTAACACATATATAACATTAATATTTATCTACTATCTTTCCCATAACCATTATTTCCCAGTGGATTATATTCAGTTACATATTTTCGGTAGACCGATCATAACTTCGAAATCTTCGAATTTTGTTTCTCTTAGGCTTACCCAACATTATCGAGTTAAAAGTTTCTCAAATGGACAGCTTCACGATTTGTTGGTATCTGTATTGGAAGCGTCGTAAAAATGACACTAGCACTTACCACGAGCCTATAAATAGTACGAGAACGTTATAGAACTTTCTTGACCGCTCTTCTCGTGACACAGTTGAAAAAGGGCGATTGGTTTAATGGATAATTACGAGCAATTGTTGCTGTCGCAAAGCGCTCATTCTTTCGACACGAATATAATGTGTGTGCATCAAGACAATACAACGCGTAGCGGCATTTCAATGGAAATGAACGTGATTATATTATTATCTTCTGCGCTCACACATGTAAAATGCACGCAAATGGATGTGTGGATGTCAAGAATTAATAAACGTATACGAGAGGAAGTAAATGTGTTCGGTTTCATTGCACCAATTCCACTAGATACATGAGAAAATAACATCAATTTAAGTATTTCGGAAAAGAACCAAGTAAAAAATGTAGTGTAATTTAATGGACTGTTAAGGCTGTTATCATACTAAGATGATAGATGAAAACAAAATTTCCCCATTTTTAACATTTTTTTACATTTACAATCTAGTGTATTTGTCTCATTGATATATAAGTCATGGGCCTTCTATTTCTAGTAAGTATCTGCATTTTACTCGCGATCGTGTCCATCAAATTGTCAATTACAACTTGGAAATTATCTTCTGGACACTATACAATTGTCATTAATTACTTGTCATTTTCACAATCGTGACTAGATTGGAGGCTACATGTTTTCTACAAAGTTCATGTTTGGTAATCGACGGGGTCGTAATAAAACGTTGACTCCTTTCTCATTATTTTAGTCTGTCGTTCTGCATGCTCTTAGACTTAGAACTTAGCATTACACATTCGCTTACTGTATTGCTAAGAATTTTTCCGTCCCTATGGGGATGTAAGGAACTACATACAAGTGATAATTACAGTGCGATACTATTTTTTATACCTTTTACAACAACGTTGACAACGTGATATAGAAACGGGAATAAAATTCCATTGTATCATTTTCGTGTATTTGTAGTTCTTATGTGTCATTTAACACATTGACTGCCCAGCCAATTTAGCTGGAGGGAAGGGGAGCATTGTAATTTTTCATAATACGTGGCTTTCAACACTAAATTTAAATAAGGGCTTTTTAATTTAATCTGACTAAATTTTGAATGGTAGGGATGAATTTTTGCTTGACTATCAAAAATGATAGTCAGAGCTTCCCGCGCAATTTAAACACAAGTTTTTCAGGACGGGCCATGGTTATCACATTTGAGCCAAGTACACGTAGCACATCACAGGGGACCCAGCATTTAAACTTCTACAAGTTTGATAGCCATGGCCTGACATATGAATACATCGTAGTTAGCCAAAATCTCAACAAAATTTCCACTGGCTATTAAATATGATGAAATATGCCACGGCAGTCAATATGTTCAACGAATTTTCAGCCATTTAACAATTTATCATGCTAATCACCTTTATCTTAGACACCAACTGACCTTAAATGGTAATCTAATAGAAGCTAACTCATCAGATATTTTATGAAAGTTTCTGACCTCTTACTAAAACCTTATTTTTATAACAAGCACCTTAATTAATACAGTGGGGAGCGCTATTTAGTCAATATCGCATTACATAAAGTCAGCGATTATTTTCAGCCACCTAGGTTCACAAATGTATCTATTGAATAATCACATTAATACCTAGTATTGGAGTCCAGTGCATCTATTCAATTAATCAAATTATTTTATCACTTGAAATAGATTAATATGACCGCAACACGTTTGCAATTATAATAACTTTTTGCCACAGAACCAGTAAATGAACACTAACTAAACATATTGCTAACAAATGTTTGATGTTCTATTGAGTACATACTACCAACATTTTATTGTTTTAATATTCTAACCTAACTTGTTTCTGTGTAAAATGTTAATACAAACTAGTGGTATTATTTTTGTTATTATCGTTATATGCAATCTGGGTAAACAGCGGTGACAACGTACAATTGCGAAATAAGTTACGACAGCATGCTCAACTTCCCACTCTGGTCAGTACGCTGTATGTGAGTAATTCTGTGCATATATAGGCTGTCGCAACTTATTTCGTAATTACCGCTGTTTGCCCAGACTAGTTATATGTTTACGAATTAATGTCAACGTGACTTTTCGCACATGTAACTTATATATGTATGTATATATTAATAATTGTATTAGAACCAATCAGGGACCGTAGTTGGTTCTGTTTATTTTCACTTTACAATTTGTCTAACTACACAATATAATTTCCTAATTAAATAATTTCTGTGTTTCGAAGTTTTGGAACGAAATTTAGAAAGTTATATTTATTATTTTTATCTTCCGTTGAATTAAATTGATTTAGAATTACGTGATAAGACTGAAAATCAGTCTCTCTCTGAATAATAATAATAATAATAATAATAATAATAATAATAATAATAATAATAATAATAATAATAATAATAATATATTTCGTGCTAGACAAATAGATTTGTATACACATGTCAGTTTGTTACAAAAGATAACATTGATTATATCATAACATATTTCGTAATCGTCAGTACAACATTACATAGATATAGAAACAATTTATATGAGACTCACATACATTACAAATAGTAAAGTTTTATATAAACTCCTGAATGCCATAGCATGGGTCTTCCTTCAAGAAGTGTTTGATATGACAATGGAACTGTGCACCAGTTAAATCCTTCCACACGCTGGGTAATAGATTACAAAATTTTATGGATAGGTATCTGAAGGAATTAATATTACGAGTGAGTCTGAAATGCGGCTGCTGAAAACATCCACGCTGCTTGTGTAGGAAAGGAATACAAGTTGTTTCTGGCGTACAAAATACATTCCAATATGTATTGCCCCACGCAAGTTATGATTCTTAACCTTCCTATACTTACGTCAAAATGAAAGACGTATACTATACTATATAAATGGGTCTCACAGACCGTATGCGTGAGTATAGGAAGGTTAATTGCTTAAATAAAGGCCTACACAAAACATAATTGTCTGACGTTCAGAATGGTGCGAACTGCTCTGTTTTGTACTATTAAAATTTTCTGTATATGTGCAGATCCTCCCCACAACACAATTCCGTAATTCATAATGCTGTGAAAAATGCGTAATATGGCATCAAGGGTGCGTCCTGATTTACCCCCATTCTCAACTGTTTCAAAGTATACACGCAAGATGATAAGCGGCTCGCAATATTGTCAATATGCGGTTCCCATGTCAGCTAAGTGTCCAAGGTTTAGTCCAGATACTTAGCCGGCGTAGCATTTGACAATTTTAAATTATAATGTAACGAAAAATCTAGAGTTTGGCTTTTGTCTAAATTTAGGCAGAGTTTAACATTATTGAAATAATGTTCGTCCTGTGCCAGTGAATTACGCAGCTCATTAGTTAGCTCATCATAGTTTTATTCGCCACTAGGATAGTGGTGTCGTCTGCATATTCTACATTTTTACACCCAACATGTTTATTTATGTCATTAACGAATATGGTGAATAGAACTGCTCCAAGAATTGAGCCCTCTGGCACTCCATAACTTATCGTTGTTTGTTTGGAGATCTCTTCTGCATTCTGAACGTATTCACGTCTGCAAGTCACAAAATGCCCAACCAAAGAAAGAGCGGTGCTTCTGGTGCCACAGCACTCCAATTTCCGAAGCAGTATACTGTGAGAACGACAATCAAAGGCCTTAGTCAGGTCAAGGAAGGAACGAGAAACTGCATTCCCCATTTCAAGTTCGTCGCTAATAAAAGTATACATTTCGATCATTGCCATTGTTGTACTTTTTCCATTTCTAAAACCGAATTGACTTCCATTCAGAATACCCTTATCTTCCAAATATTTCTGTAATCGTTCCTCCTTCCAGCTCTAATAATTTTAATAAGACAGGTACAATCGATATTGGGCGATTGTTACTTAGTAAGTTACACCCTTTTTGAAAATGGGAACTATAAATCACGATTTTCGGGCAATCAAGGAAAGATCCTTCGACAAACCAAGTATTAATAAAATGTGTAACATGTACAAGTAGTTCCCTTTTAGCATATTATCAGCACATGTCTTGGTTCACGCTGAAGTTTTTACTGCTGACTACGATATTGAAGCTGTATAAAACTTTTATTATGATTAAATGAAGATCCAGTTCTGGTTACACGATAGTAAAATTATTACTGGTTTCTCTATTAAAGAAGATAAGAAATTGTTTAACGTCTTACATAAAATGTAATATCGAATTCAAAGTAAATTTATAATTTAAATACTCTCTGTATAAAATTAACGAAGTCATTTAACACTCTTCGAAGAACTAAATGAGAAAATTATGGCAGTAACGATAACTTTAGTTTTGCGATAAGTACGTAATTAAATCGAATCAACGTTTTTACGTAAAAACTGTCACCTGCTCTACTACAAAATCGCTAGCGCTATAAACAATTTATTACTTACATCGTTTGTATAGGTGTTTCATAGTGTCGCCATTTAATAGCGTTCTATATGAAACCATGCGCTTATGTAATAAAAGTGATAAACCTGACGTAATTCAGTGCAGAGAGAGCGTTTCAGCGAGATACAAACCGATTTGTTTTTGATTCGATATGATATCATCGGATCATATTTGTGTATATGCTTATAAGGAGTGTCGGAAATAGGTCTCAAGATAAGTAGGTGACAAGATTAAAGTTTAAAAGCAATTTTTTCTATTCAATTAAGAAAATCTGGGTATGGTAAGCAGAAAGTTGTTCACAAGATGCTAATGGAGATAGTGTGTTGATTCTTAAACCATAATCTGCTCTTTTAAATTTTGATTGTGTTACTTAAGAAAGCGAATCTAAATGATTATGCAAAACTTTCGAAATAGCTCATGTCAAGAACACACATACTTGTATAACAAAACTTTGTGCCATGGTTTAACGTAGATACTATTTTGAATTTTAAGGGTTCATTAGTGACAACTACAATACACTAAATTTGATTAATTAAGCCGGGACTACTCTTGAGTGGATGAAATGCATGTATGAAAATCTATAAGAAAAACCAAATAAATGTACTAAATAACTCAGAACCTGTATGTATACGGTCTGGACTTATTACGATGGAAACCTGTATTATTTCTTCGATTAATTAGTGGTTTATGTTCCTTCATGGTCTTATGAGTTGCCGAAGGCAGCATTCTGTATTAACAGCTCACCAAATCTTCGAACCAGTGTAGTTGCCTTTTGTCCACTTCTCCAATTACTGGCTCCATTCCTGACATATCACGGACCTTCTTCTGATTATAAGTCAAATAAATATATTTATTGCAACAGAATGTATTTCAGAACGTTCTGTTGTAAGAACGCTTTCAAATTACAAAATTTATGAGTTCCTCAAAAATAAACAGTCGCATCTGGGCACCCTTAATAATCGCCTTTCTCAGCCATTAACATAGTATAAACTTTGCAGTTTCTGCTCTATTCTTCTCCATCACATTACTCCTATAATATATCATCAGTGACTTTTTAGATGATATCTTTAGGAATACTAACCAGTAAGGAGACCTATAATTAGTGTGCAATACATAACTTGCTACACTATTTCGTTTTGTTGATAGAATAGGTAGTAAACACTTTTGCTTGCCTTGGCTTTTTCAGTAATCATAGTTGGTCCCTCCGTTTCCACTTTCCCATCTTTCTCACAATATAACCCCATTATTATTCTACAGAAAAGTTTAGGTCTACAAAAGGTAGCCATATATCCTTTTCTTTGTGCTCAAATTGCTTCGATATTGTTGGCTAATTCTTTGAAAGCGTTTCTAACTTTCCTCATAGAAGCTATAAGTCTTTAATATAGCCTGGTTCAGGTATTGCAATCTGATGCAGCTAACATAACCTAGGAGTCTACGAAATTAAATGTTACATATCTTACTGAACACCCAATTTTTTTTTATAAAATGTTCCACTCTCGTTTCGTATTTTTTCTGTCAAATTAATAAAAATAAACTTGCTATTATGTCTCTGGAGTATCCGACGGCATTCCAATGAAGACTTACCCTAACTTTGATATTTCTTTAATGATTGGTTACTATAATCATTGCGCCGTTCGATTTCCAGCTGTTTCGGTCCCAATTAAACCTTTTTAAACAGGCAAAACTTTTCCAAATATCAACGAAGTTTCAATGGCATTGGAGACATATTACTTGACTAAAGACACTTTCTTGCCATATGGTAGTAAGAAGTTGTGAAGGTAATGGGCATTAGGTCATAGAAATGATGGTAAATAAAATTATGATCAGAATAAAGTCTTTGCTTAAAGAGTCTGTTTACTATTTCGCAGAAATATCTGACACTAATTTCCGATTAACCTAATACAATTTGCAATAATTTTAGAAAGTTGGCATTCAGTAGTAAATGATTTCTGCATACTAATGAAGCATTTTAGTGTGTGCCTAATCTTTTGTCTTTTATCGAATATGCATTAAGAAAGAGCTCACCCAAGATATAAGGTATTGACTTACTGCAGTAATTCTTACGTAAGTAATAAATAAAACTCCCTGTTTATTGAGACAAAAGTTTTTTATACAAACAAATCACTAGCAGCGTGTTCAAGAAGTACGTGTTGTTGATTTCTCACTTCGTTATACTGATTAACGTTCTTCAAATATTATCATGAAATATGAAACGAATCTACCTGGGCAGTGTTAACGGGGATGTATTTCGCAATACGACCAAAAGTATAGCACTAGTTACGCCAGTGTGAGGTGCTTAAAACCCTCCCTTCAAAACTGTGAATTTGGAGAGGTAACAATGAAAACAAAGCAGCATATCGCATGGCGTAAAAACAAATCCTTTCGAGAATCGTGCATTCTATCCCGCTCAATGATAAAATTCGTTTTGAATGCCGGTCCAGAAATAATCCTCTCAGGCAGCTTTCAACTAATTTAAAAACGCTTTGTTGAATATGTAGGGAGAAAATAAAAGCACTTTGAAAATTGTTTTTAGAAAATTAGTAGGAGCGTTTTATTTTTATATGTCTAATTGTACTGCCAGCATAAATCATTAGTTTTCTTAAACATGCCCACTTTACTCTTGTCGTTTTAACACATTGCAGTTTGATCATGATAAATGATATTCTGGCATATTGTTTACAAGCAACTTAGGTAACGTACAATTGCATTTATTCGATTAAATGATGGCTGTGTGTGAATTCACTTTTTTAATGAGAATCAAACCCAGTAAGAAATTTCATCGGTGGAAGTATATTTCTTCATTGCTTATTTTTCATTTTTTCAGTTTTGTTCTTTCAATTAATTTTGGTGCCCTGAATCAAAAAACACCATCAGATTTTCTCTATCAGCTCGTCTTCGAAAGATGTGAGCACGTACTTGTATTTAGTTAGTCTTATTCCTGCATATATGTAAATATTGGTTCCAATATAGCCTATAAAAGTGCAAAAATAAAAAAACAGCTTATTCTATAAAACAAATGTTTACAATTGTTTTTACTCAAACAAATATTTACAGTGGTTGGTAGCTAATTAAAAGCTTTCTTTGAGCGCTTTTCTTGCGCATGTCTGAAAGGGTTTGTCTCTTTTAATACATCAGTAGTAATCAGCTATCATGTGTGTGTCCTATCTACCCCGGTACTTTTCTTCCATTATTCTGATATCCTGGTGAAATCGTTCGCCCTACTCCCCACTAAAGTCGCCAAGATTTGCAGGAAATCTCTCTGAATGACAGTGGTGGTAATGCCCAAAATTTGAAAGTTATAAAGCATACCTTCCACTATTTGTTCGTAATTTTCACACTTATAATCACCAGGAAAATTTTACATAACTTTAACAAAAGAAGACCATGCATTGGATTCAATTTCAGTCATTGATTCTGTGAAGTGTGGGTCATTTATAAGTTGCCTTATCTGAGGTCCATCAAATATTCTTGCTATTAATTTTTCATTACTGCAGGAAATTGATTTGTCAAGTATTGAAAACCAAGACTATTTTCATGTAAAGCTTTCACAAATTGTTTCATTAGCCCTAGTTTAATGTGCAAGCGAGGTAAATTTTTTTTTTCTCGTTTCACTAATACTTCATTAATAACATTGGCTTTTCCCTCTACTAGAGCGTCTCTGTTAGGCCAACTTCTTTCTATCCAATGTTGATCTTTCGCTCTGCTCTCCCAAAGATACAAGAAAACAAAGATATTTTGTACCTCCACTTTGCAGTCCTAAAAGGAAATTTATCATTTTTATCCATAAATGGTTTCTTACCTAGAAAGATTAGGGAAGTAAACAGCAACTGTAATAAACAACTAGAATTGAGCAGAAGTTCTGTTCAGAAGGTTCATTGTAGCAATATGAATGAAGATATATGAAATATTTACTTTTTGTCTATCTCAAAAACTAGAGCTGATACAAGAAACAGAATGGTATTTTTGGAATTAGAATTCTTGAAATATTTAAAATCAGCTTTTTTCTTGATGCAGCAATAAAGAAGATTTTGTCGATCTGTGTTATCATTATGGACTGGTGTTCCCAGTCTCTTGATACTCAACTGTATAAGAGGGTAGAAGAGAAAGAAGGATATCGATACATGTTTAATATTTTTATAAAGGTACATTTATGGTACCCTTGTTCTATTCTAAGAAACTTCAACTCTTCAAAATCAGAGAAACATCATAGTGAACCGCATATATAAGGGAATATATTTCTCCCTAAAAGAGAATCTGTAAAATTTAGTATAAAGTGCGCCACTGTCTATGCAGAAAAGCTTATTATCATTGTAGCAAATACTACTACATTTTTGTGCAACTTGCACCTCAACCATATGTTTCATAGTATTATCTGTTTCTTTCTGTGCATAATTTCGTGAAAGTAAAGAATAATACTTCCTTGAAAACGATATATTAAAGTTTTCGAGATTAGGACGGGTAACAATTATAAAAGTGGAAATTAGAAGTGTAAATTTATATATCGAGGTTTTACATAATAAATATATTCTTGTTGCTAGATATCGCAGTTGGTTTTTGGTGAAACACTTTCTTTATATTACATATTTTGAAGGAATAAATATATATAGCTTCCAATCTTCCAACTTGTAAATGGATACTGGTATTTATCTTTCACGCTTAAATAAGAGTTCTATTAGAATATCTGTTCTGTGCAAATACGTCAGTAATCAGAATTACGGACTATAGGTACAAACGCGAATAAATTGATGTATAAATATCTTTATAGGTCATCATTGTTGGTCTAAAAAGTCATCCTTCGAAATTAATTTATTGTACCAGTTGAAAGATGAAACTTGTTGAATCACATTTGTAACCATATTTACACGTCGCAGACAGAATGACATCACCATGCATTTCATTTAGTCACAACATTTACGTTGAAAAGCCGCAGGTCTGAATTGCAACACCCAACAAAACGACACATTCAAAAACATGTGTTCTGCGTTTCCGGACCGCAAGCTCATGTCGTATCGAAACAGGCGGTAGGATATACAGAACAATTTTTATTTACCAGTATTTTTGCGCACATGTTCCTTTTAGCATGTCGAACATGTGCATGGGATAACCTACTGGATAGATTGGAGTACACTAAGCGCTATTAGAAAACCGGCATGCACACCAACATTGACCTCAGTCGAATTCGAACCCTAAACGTACAAAGTGACATCTCCAATCGGCCGTACGCCCAATGTACTGGGCCAAATTGTCTACTATGAATCATATGCTTGTTCTCACATATGTACGAATGATTATGCTACGTCGAGGCTATAACAGTGATGTATGATGTATTTACTTTTCCTCTTAGATTTTAAACGTGAATAGATATCATTTTCAAGATATTAATTGACGTATTATAACGATGAGCTTGGTCAGAAACAAATATGTAAATTTTATGGAATATATATGTATGTAATATTATATTTTTAAATCAATGTTGTGTGTCGAAAGAATTACAATATTCCAAAAAGAGGACACAATTAATTCATAGGAAACGTGAGAAATTAGTACAGGAAGGGCTGTTGTATATCACAAAAAGTTATCTACCAGCAAGTTTCTTATTATTTAGTGGCCATACATGTTTATTAACCTTCCTATACTCACGCATGCGGTCTGTGAGACCGACTTATATAGTGTAGTATACGTGTTTCATATTTTGATGTGAGTATAGGAAGGTTAAAAATGTGCATTAGTCACTCAAGTAAACACATGCTGATATTTTTCAACCGATGAAACCTCTTTCTATTAATAGAAAAGTGGTATTAAAGTGAAGGTGACTGACTCAATCTTAGACCACATCCAAGTACATATTAATTTTGAAACATCTAAATTTTTATCTATTGTCGATTGCTATAAAATAAACAATGCAAAACTATGATAGGACGTGTAGGTGTCTGTGGGTACATGTATAAATAGTTTTAGGTTAATTGTTTCGTAATAATAGAGTGGAAAGTTTAAATGCTTGTATGTTCAACTGTGCAAATACATTTTTCCCTTAAAGTTAAACAACTTCTTTGTATGATATTTTGTAGGCTTTGGAATCAAATAATCTTCAGTTTTAAACGCAGTTTAAAAAACCAGTTTCCTTGTTCACCATCACTGGCTAATTTCAAATAATTTGTCGCATCAATCAGTTATAGAAAATAATCTCTCCGTAGTAGTTTAGTACCGAAAGCTTCTATATATAGAGCTTATCAGCACATCCAAATCAGGTAATACTACATATAACTGAAATGAAGAATCAAATGATATAATTTTACTTAATGCAAGCTTAATTGTTGCAAAGCCCTCTATAGCTATTTGTGTGAACTCTGATTGATAGGATGCAAGGAAGTAATTCTGAGAGATACATTCAACAAGATTTCCGGCGTCGCGCGATTTGCGGTTAGAGCAAAATTCTTACGATTTGCGGTCGTTACTTCGATCAAATATTTAATTCATTCTGCTTCTTGGGAATACTGGTCAAACTTGAGGCGCGAAGCGCCGAGCCTAGTCGGCCGACCATCTCCAATTTGGGTTGCGATCTGTTTATTATTAATTCCAAGAGAATGGTTAGTTAGACTGCGATTTTATCTAGTTGATCTATCACCTGCGGTGTACACGGACAACGACAGTGTACACTGAAATCTTAAGAACACTCTGCAAGCGGCGAGCATAGTTGCCTGGCCGTTTGCGATTTCTGTTGCGATCTGTTTACTACATTTTAGTACTTTATGAAGTTGATTTTTGATTTCAAGTTTTCGATAACTGCAAATAGCGTAAATAATCTTTATAAAAAAGAACAGAATACGTCTGTTTATTAGGATGTTTGCAAATTGAAGGAACCGCAAATCGCACGGAGTTAGATTTCCAATGCTTTCAAAGTATGCTGCTATAGGATATTTGTCAATTACCACTAATGATGAAGGTTTAGAATCTGTTCTATGGACGAAATGCTAACGTACTTCTAGTTCTTGACATGGATGTGTTCAGAAGTGTATTTGCTTAATTTTCTTCTTAATCGTAGAATTTAATTCCTACTTATTTGAGGGTTTGTATATTTTCAAGGAAATACAAGTGAAGAGAAGATAAATCAAATATGTGGGCACTGGACAGGTTAGCTCTCTAATAATCTGAAAAAGTATTTAATAAAGTTAATATTTACTTGATTAGATTTTTACCAAATTTTACACAATCTAAAAGGAATCGCACTGTAGTCGACAGTTGACCGCCCGAAACCGAAAGAGTTAGAAACCGAAAGAATAGTAATCAACATTTTAGAGAGAAAAGGAAACCTACAAAAATCTTCAAATACGCGAATGTATTTTGAAATAAAATTTATATGGGCGCTTTAAACACAAAAGGAAAATATTTCGATGAAGCAAAAATCTGTAGAACTATATGATATTCTCATACTTCACTGCAAACGCTTGTATATTTTAAAATAAGTTCCCTTAAAACAATATAAAGGATATAAATTCAAGAAAGATATTCTTAGGGCAGTAAACGTATATGGTTTAATCAAGCATTACATTTATTTACATATTATATTAATTTTTCGTTTAAAATATCCGTACTACTTGTCTAAGCTTACACTGTATATTCATATTCATATTCATATTCATTCATTATCATATTAATAGCTTTTTATTTTGTTTCTATGTGCTTCAGAGATCAGATATGTTTTTTCCCATTCCATTCAATCTTCTGTTTTACTTCTCCTATAGTATGCAGCAACTCTGCATAATATTTAAAACTAATCTTTTCTCATCGAGGAAAGAAGGAAATGTCGGTTGAGTACTTGAAAGCCTTAACTGTTGATAGTCGCATTTGCCGATATATTAGATAGAGCACTAGTTTTAATACAGCCCTTTGTTGTATATCATCTCAAAACTCCAGGGAAGTTTCTATTCCAGTGCAGATATTGGTAACCGTTTGTAGCAACTTGTACAGAATATGGGACCAACTTTGCAACTCGCAAATTTCAGTATATTATATATGTGTTTATATAAGACATTATATGTGTTTATATAAGATGTGCATTAATTTATTTTGTTATTTAGAGAACCTATACATGAAGTTATTTAATGCAATATTCCGCGGTAACGTCGACAAGAGATTCTTGAATGTTGCACTGAACCTATTTCGTCCTATGCGTTTTGAACGAAAATAGATTTATGTAACTCTTATTACAAATGAAGTACGTAGTTCATTTCAGCTGACTGGTTTAAGTGATGAAATTGCTAAATGGTCCAGTACTATTTAAATTGTGATCGATAAAACTTTCAGATAATAAGAAACTGTAAGTTGAATACATGGTACCATGAAATAGTTGTGCGGAATATAGCAGTACCTATTTTCAGGCCGAAACAATAATATGTTCCATATAAGACATGACACAACCTGCTATAAACAAATATTTCTCTACAAAACAAACAAGAAAAGAGCACCGATAACATATATACATACATACATAGAAAGATAAGCAAGTCGACAAACTTTTACTTCAATTTAATTTGAAAAATAACTAAAACCAGTTATTGTTTTGAAATGGCTAATCACTTGGAACACTCAGTATCTGATGGTTTTTGCATAATAAAATAAAAGCTGCACGTCTTGTATTTTTCATTGGTGACCTCAATATTAAATTAATGGATAATTTTTTGGTCCATACGTCGTTCATTCTGAGAAGCATATTTTAATGGAAGACGTAAGTGTTGTTTTTGTCACCATCGTTTTTCCATGCATCCTTTGTATTATTTATTTCTGTAGGGTTCTCCCTTTCATATATCTTATTTTTACGCTCATTTCATACTTTTTCAATTGGGTTGAAGTTCCGTGAATTTCCAACTTAAAAGTGGTATACGGTTCTCTTCGAAGGAACTCTTTTTCCACATGGCATGGGGCATTATCGTGCATAAATATGCGCCCGGTCATTATACGCCAGTCTGGCTTAAAATATGGCAATAATGCGCTTTTTGCAAAGTATATAAGGGACCAGGTTCATCTCTGCGAATCACGCTCCAAACAATTACCTGTGGCGGATGTTTTACAATTCAAAACTATGGTCTCTGTTAGGTCATCTTCGGATAAACTAAATGCGCATTAAAAAATAAAAACATTTTACAGAAACTAAATCGTTTCACTAAGTTATGTTCCTTTTTCTCAGTCAGAAACTTCTATGCCTCTTTCTTCTAAAGTCTTAAACGGGATACAGAACTATGAGCCACGCTTTGTAAATGTTTGCCCAACTCTAAAAGAACTTGTACAGCAGCTTAGCTTTCTATTAAGAAACTAAAATACTTCAGATTTTTGTAATGGTACATAATTAAATAAAAGAAAATGGTAATAGAGTTATAATGTTACCTTCACATTGACGAGGTAGTAGCACAATACAATAAACAATACTATACAACCTAGTTCTAGTGGGATTACAACAAAAATTACAAAGAAAAGAATACATGCCTTCTCTCAACTGTAAACTTGCTGAATCTTGCACAAACAACAAAATGTCAAGAATCTATGTTCTTCTACATACTATTTTCGATTTCCCTTGTACTCAAAGCTTTAAATATCTTTACAATGAGCCGGAATTTCCAGGTGAAAGGCTGATTAATGTGTTAAAAAGTAACTTGGCCAGGGATTGTGCATTAAAAGAGGCGTCCGTGTTAAAATTCCTAGTTTTATGTTTTACCTTGTCACATTTATGTATCCATCAATAACGTACCTTAGGAAATGAATTACAAGTGATGTATAATTAGCCTGTTTATGTTGCTCACTTGTAATTACGTGTGATAATAGAATGAAGAAAATGCAGTTTTTAACCTAGAATAAGTAGGGAAAGGTTCTCTAATACTTAAGGAATAATGATAATCTCATTCTAAATTGAAAGTTGAATTGCTTGAATGTAATCATATTTGAAAAATAATAACAATGGATAAAAGCTCTCGATGTACAAATAAAAATCATTTACAATCCTTGTATGTCCGTCTTTTACCCTAGCTTTATGTAGTGCGAAAATCTGCATACACTTCTTTGCCTTAATAGTTTATCAGTTCAGTATTAACTGAATTGTCTTATCGTTTTTGTTAAGAAAATCTCTACAGGACATATAATTTTATAAAATACATATATTATGTTGAGTAAATTTGCGTTTTAGGACGGCTGATGTTTGAGGAATTTCAGGAAAGGTGCGTGTGTGCAAATACCATCGTTTATTTTTCGAACTTCTTCAATTTCTATTTCTACCACCAACTAATAAGATATATTTTTACTCGTATTATCTCAATTCCACATACCACATACATACATATATACATATGTGCATAATCTTCTAACTCATAATACTCTAACATCCACTTTGCACGCTGTTTACTAATAGATCTACTTGAACGCCTTAGATTTAATATAACCATTTATTTAAATTTCCTCTATTTCATTTGAACGAGTTATTTATAAGCACACATCAGTCTGAGCTGAGTCATTATAATAAAAATAGTGACCTAGAAAGTTGCTGTAGCGCCGAGACGAGACGGCATCAACTCCAGGTATTACGGTCAATAGTAGATTCATAATCGTCTTAGATCAATGACACCGGTAAGCTCGCGCCCGTAACATTATAGAAACTATAACTTCAAAGATCCGTACAATCACTATCCGCACTCATTAGTACGATCGTTAAAACCACAGAGGATTAAAGCGTAGAACCGTTGAGTTTCTGTTTGAGTTCATTCTCCATAATACAAGCTTGAAAACGACAAACTCTGCGTGATGGTACATATAATTTTAAATCATAATGTGCAACGGGTGGTCGTAATTCATCTTCGCACGATACATGTGTTGTGTTAGGTACGTTTGGTTCAGCGTTTGAAGCAGGAGATTATTAAAGATTGTAGACATGATAAACATTCCAGACAATAGCCGAAGAAAATTTTGTTAAACTACGATAAAAACACAATAACTACAACTCGCGGAAAATGTAGAAGTAGCTGTTATAAAGATGAAAATATGGAATATCTTCAAAAACAATTTTTGTTGTATGTATTTGTTTAACTAGTATGGACTTGAATTAACGTAACTGAGAGGATAAGAAATAATGACTAATATCAAATGTGAAGCGAAGAATGCCATAACACTGACATAAGTCTTTCAAAACAATTACCAATCCCAATAGAAGAATATGACTCCAGATACCATTAAAACTGCAACATTATCAAGAGATTTATGATTTTAAGGCAGATGATGTTTACCTAGCGCAATTATTTCCCACATAAATGATACATTCGAAAATACATTATTGTTCAAACTTCACATTTGTTGTATCAAGATAATGAAGACTACGCTAATTCTGAGGGTAAATATGAATGTGCAATTGAACACAACAATAACATGATAAATTGCTAATAATGATGGAGTTTACCGAACTCCTGTAAAAGTTTGACTGAGTATGGCATAGAAGCTTTCTGGTTCCAGTCTTATTGAAACAAGATAGATAAAAAAGAATATTCAAGATTCGTTTTCGTATACCTATCGTGATAGAAATGAAAAATCAATGGAATAAAATTATAAATTCTACGCTATCTGCTACGGAATTAATCAATATCATTTAAATGAATGTAAAACAAGATCCGTTGAAAATACCTACGGTATCTACCTCACTTGATTTTGGTTCGGATACCAAGCTCTCTATATAGCTACAAAAGCTAAATGCCATTTATATCAAGGGAATTAAACACGTGGACGTGTAGATCATGTAAAATACGATTATCGCTGGGTGGCGCAGACTACCTCGAGCGGCTTTCCATCAGGTAATCGACTTACGTGTTGGAGTGTGAGATTTTTCTCCCTTGAACATCAATCATTGCTTAATATCTTTCCGGTGATGCGCCTTCCATGAGGTGTTCCACTATGATGACGCAGCGGAATTCTAAAGCTCGTGTGCCCGTGTAGCAGTTCGCTGAGTGGTGCTGATAGTTACCTACTCGATTTACCTACGCGATTAGTTTCGATATTACTCGAATATCTGGTTTTTGTTACATCAATTTCACGTTTTTTGTAGACGAAAATTACATTGACCGATTTCACAGTATGTATATGTGTGTAGGTATCAATATCCAGAGTCACTCATCAGCACAGATTCTGTATACATATGTATATATCAAGACGAAGTCGCTTGTGATGTAGAAACTGGAAGGTATGTTATTAGAAGAAATAGCTACAGTATATATTATAACAGAGTTTTTGCGATATCAGACTAGTAGTGAATAATCTACACATAATACAAGCACTTGATATGACGAAGTTCACGGAATATAAGCGGAAGTTTGGTGAAGAAGATACTTAAAACAATACATGGCATGTTCAATCCTTTCCTTCCCGACATTGTTCCAACTAATAAAATTAGGATCATGTTTTCCGATGCTGCGTTATACATGGTCAAAGCTGGTCAACAAGTTAAATTTTGTATTTCAATTTAATTCACGTGACGTGCTTAGCACGCGGTTTAAGCAGAGTGCTGAAAGATATTAGAAACTCATTCCTATAGTGAATAGTTTAATTAGTAATGTAAAGAAAATATATTTAAAATCTCCTCTGGGGATTTAGTGTTACAGAGAAAAATTACCTAATTCTCCTTTTTCACCGGAATCAATAACTCATAAGATGGGGAGCATGGTTGGAAGCTGCCAGTTTTTATGCAGACAATTTTATCTCTTCCAAAGAACTTATATTAAGTTGAGGAAGAGGAAAATATTGGTGCAATTTCAAAGTGCAAATCAAATTTAGAAAATAATTCACTCCACCATGAACTTTGCTTCATTAAATCAAATTATGATTTTGTTCATAAAACTATTCTTATTCTTGAAACTGAATCACTCCCGTTACGAGAGTCGCTTCATTTGATTGATGAATTTAAGGAAAAACTGGAAAAATAGGACAATTCATAAATAAAAAAACTTAATGATATTTTAGAAAGAAATAGCGATTTAAATGTGTTGCTAAAACAAACCAAATTCTCCAGGGCGATTTTGATGTCGAAACCGATTTAAATCCGGAAGTAGCTAATGTTTTAAAATATTCACCAAACACATCAGTTGACGTCGAACGAAGTATTGCAACGTACAAATCGCTACCAGCGGATAGGAAACATAATTTAGCTATTGAAAATATTGAAAAACATTCGATTGTGAATTATTTTACAGCAAGGAATGTAATGTTTAATGTAGAAATGTAAGTGATAGGTATCTGTTCAATAAAACCTGTTTAAATTTTCTTAGTGTTTGTTTTTTTCGTTGTTACTTCAAAATGTATTCGAGATTCTGAAAATATCTTTGAAACATATTTTACATATTGTAGACATTTTAGGAATATTTTCAACAAATTTTGGTCAAATTTAAGGAGTAGGTACATATTTTAGTAAAATCTCGAACATATAATCCGGTCTCGACTAATGACATAGTAAAGAGAATCAGAAAATGTAGAACAAGTAGTGAAAGGAGTGAACGAACTTAATTAAGGGAAAAGAATATATTACTTGGATAGTTTTGTAACATTTAAGTATGGGCTGGCTTGAGGAGATATGCAGGTTGGAATATTATGTTAAAATTTTACACAAAAAAGCAGAAGTAAAATTATAAAGGTACAGAATAACAAATTCTATCCAATAACCTAAAAATCCAATATGGTGCCATTTAACTTAAGGAGGTTGATACGAGTACTTCAAAAGCAGCTACCTTGATTTTTTGTTAGACAACTGGTCTTGTCGCAAACAGTGACTTTTATATGAAACTTTTTTGTATCTCATATACTTACGAAGATATTTGGTACACAAGAAAATGACAGTTTTCTGTTTTCTCTTTTAATAACTTCTGACGGGTTTGACATTTTGAATTTTTTCAAACAGATTTTAAATCAGCATATAAAGCTGCAAACATATCAATCTTTAACCAAAACTCCATCTTCAATAATAAGAAAGTTACCCATGCAATCCCAGTCGATTTGGGATACACGTTATGCTGGTCACCGGTTACCGTTACGGTATAGAAGCATAGAGACTCTTATTCTTATTGCTCTTAATTGTTCAGTCAATCTACACGAAACATCTTCTACTAACAGTCCAACGTCTCGATAATTGCATCCGATAATTCTTTTAATTATAATAGCTAATTTTATCCAACAATAATTCGGTGCACAAACCGATACCATACATAGATGAACTTCGCCAAATAATACAAATTATTTTTCACTTATTCTTGTCCTACAAAAGTTCTTTGTGATACAATTTATTCGACTTAAACCGTAAATATGTTCGGCCCGTTTTTCGCTAGGAAGAAATGCAGCAAATTGATCGAATTAAGTCATCCATCACTACAACCAATCCTTGGAACTCTGGTTGTGTTGTGATTCATCGTGTTCTAGATACTTTTCTACCCAGATGCCGTTTCTTGGCACGAAATCGAAATAATGATCGTGATTCATTTCTTACTGAAAGGAAAACTGTGCTGAACTTGTTTGTATAAATGCAATATATACAAACATTTGGGTGATATATGCATGTATGCGTAATGGTCGATTTAGTGTAAATTCAAAATTATAATGAATATACGATTTGTAAGAGACCCTGTATAAACGTTTATAAATATGCTTAAAACGCATTCCCCGAATAAAAGTAGTTTTTCTAAATTCGCTGAAGTTGGAATAGAGTTTTTGCCAAGAAGTCTAGATAATATCGAGTACGTTCAGAGTAGAAAAAACGATACAATAGGGTTGTCCCGCAAGATTAAATCGAGCTGAAAAACGAAAACATCTTATTGATTCGGTGCTGGGAAAAGATGGTGTTATCGTAATAAAAATAAAAAGAAAGTTTATATTCTCAACAAACACACAGAAAACAAGGAATTACAATTCATTGAACTGTCCGGTTTAAATTTGGTACTTTATGGTATTTATGTATAAAACGCTTGACATTATAGCTACTTACGAATTATTTGATAAAGAGAATTCCGACACTACATGGCGATTAATAATGTTTGAAGAACCTTCAAGAACTGCTAGGTGAAACATTGGATAATCATGGTGCAATATTTGGTCCTAAACGA
Source organism: Chrysina gloriosa (assembly GCA_038088585.1). NCBI lineage: Eukaryota > Metazoa > Arthropoda > Insecta > Coleoptera > Scarabaeidae > Chrysina > Chrysina gloriosa. Next base: position 67,158,101 of record CM076088.1, read on the forward strand.
ACACAGCATATCGGAGGAAATAGTGGCCTTTTGTGGAAACAACACAAACTGTAATTTTGGTTGCGTAAATAATGTTTTTGGTAACTTGAATTCGATTCTTAACCTTCCTATACTCACGTCAAAATGAAAGACGTATACTATACTATATAAATCGGTCTCACAGACCGTATGCGTGAGTATAGGAAGGTTAATCGAGAATTGATCTGCATTGGATGCGGTGCCCATGTACTTCACAATACCATTGAAACAGTTGCAGATTGCCTTCCATTTGACGGCTAATGTATTATTGTAAAAATATATTCTTTCTTTTATATTTACACCGTTAGAGTGGAAGCTTTGAAAGACTTCTATGACGATATTGGTCCTGAATATCATAAGTTATTAGGATATATATCCCTACATTGAAACAGGTTTTGAAATTGTATCGAACCCCAAAAGAGCTATTTTTTGAGTATTAATAAAAATCTCAATATTTTAAAATCGCTTTTCAAAAATCAGAGTCAAAGTCAGAACCTTTTCTTTATTCTATTCACGCACAAGCAGTTACATTTTATCAGGATATTTTAAAAATCCAGGCACAGGATATTTTTGCTCCTAAGGTTACAAGAGAAATCGAGCAGTTGAGCAACAAAATTTAATTTTAAAACGGAGGACACAGTTTTTTCCACACAGTGTCGGAAAATTAGTGACTCATTGTCAGTTACAAGAAAATAATGACGTGGAAGAACGGTATGCGAACAATATTGCTTCTGATTTTTATCAAACCCGTCCGGAATACCTAGAACAAAGGACTTATTATCAAGGCTTGGACATTTTCGATTGAACTTGTTTGATAAGAGTGAAAAAACGTGGAAAAAGTAATGGACCTATTGATTGACAAGGGATTTATTGAACGCAAAAGAGATACAGAAATATTTGATGAGTTTTCATTTGTTACCAATTACATTACAACAGAAAAGATCTCGAATGGAATACTTGAAATCTATTTATATAACCTGTGTGAAATAACAGAAAGATAATAAAGATGTTAAGTGATATTGGAAGCTGGTATGTTGCCCATCGTAAGAGAGAGTTGTTTGAGACAAGAGCAAGGATTCATGCATAAGCACAAAGCTGGGAGATCTTGCGAATGTATTCCAAGCCGAGGTTAGAATCATGCTGATAGGAGGACTGCTGATAGGGTATTGCCGCGTTAGCAAACACCTCCACACCATGGGAGCCGTAAAATAGCCAATATGCAGGGCTTAGTGAGAGGAAGAAGAAATTTTACAGTATCTCCTCTGACTATTAGAGGCCGAGCAGTGTTAGCCTAAAACATCTTGGAGCCCAGTTCGTGCAGTCAGAAGAGGTAAAAAGAAGACCCGACTAGTTTAGGACATCGAAGCATCCAAGCCCAATAAGCTAAGCGAGTTTTAATGCACTGGGCCAAGCATCACACACAAAGAAAGAAAAGAAGAACGCTAATTGATTAGAAATGCAACTTATGGGAATGAATTGCACTAATTATAGTAAGACATTGTTGCGTTATAAGGTTTAGGTCTAAAATTTACATTTATAGATCTACATATAAATACTGAAATGCATTAAAATAACGAAATAACCCAAACAAGCATTAGTTTCTCTCTTTTCTTAATCCCCCATATCACGACCACCTTCGTAAAAGCTATGGGAATGTTTTCTTTAAACATATCGTGTCATATAATATAATTTGTCTAACAATTATTACCTTTAAACACTACTAATGTTAACTGGCGGCGTTGCTGTTTCAACTTACAAAATGAATGAATGGAAGTGGTGATTGTGTAGTAAACGCGAATTTGCATATGAAAGGAGTTGTTTAGAATGTAAATTTAAACTCTTTAAATTTGCTTTATCATATGCATCGAGTGTTTTACACGATATGTCATCGTCTACAAGTTTTGAAAACAAATATATATATATACTTAGACGCCATTTTTATTTTTCTTCGCCGCCCGGCGGTATTAGCGATATTGAGTCAACAATATTTACAGTCTATTCCTTGAAACACTCCATAACATTCCTGGTCTATTGTCCTCGGCATTTAGCAATATGCATTGTAAATTAGGAGGATACTGATTTTTAATGACTCACAGAGACAATTTTTTATTCTAATAATTTGCTGTAGCGAAGACATGGTAAAGTATCGAACAGACAATTGCTGTTTCTAAATAATGTTAATACATACATACATATATAGTAACATATGTATGTATATAAATACATACATATGTCAATAATAGGCTTTGCACTTTAGCTAGTTTAGATCGTCATATTAATGGACAATGTGAAATTTGTTACATCTCATTTAACAAAACCGAGAAATACAGCGCTATCTATTATATAGACTCTAGACATAAAAATTTTGTCTACAATTTCATGAAAAATTATCCGACTTCGGTATCGGGAAACGTTCATCAATTTCATAGAGTTAATAGTTTTGAAACGACCTTACAATTGTTATACAATGTCTAATTAGAACTAAAGTAGAAAACTTTGCAAATATTTGTTCAGGTGATCCAAACCGAATGAAGGTCCTACGTCTAAAATTTGGTTTTGCAATACTGTATAGTTCCATTAGCAACCTAAGCATTTGTCTGTATTTTGTTGTAATACTCCACCCATTTATAGTTGGATTGTCTCTTCTTATGCAAAATTACTTAATGCGTGCCCACGAAATACAACAGCTGACTCAAAAGTATAGCCTACACCAACATAGTGTCGACACGGGCGACGAACGTATTCAGTTATATTAATATATTATACTATTTTGGGCAACTAATGGCGAATTTTATTGAATTTTTGACTGTTATTTTCGTCTAGTTGATACTTCGATTGCCATTTAGGAAAAAATGTATTGATTGATAGTGTAATTCTTGCTCGGCGTCGGTTGAGGAATGGAAAATCTAAAAACGCATTTTTGTCATAACTTTCTTTATTACTCCTACAAAATAAACGCATTGCAATCTCACAAAAACTTGTCTCACGAGACTTGGATCCCTTTGAAAAACTGTGTTTTAGGTCAATTTTGTCTATAACGGTCTAAATGCAAAAAAATAATTGAAAACGCTTGCAAAAACTATACTTTTTCTGTGGAAACGACTCTAATCAATGATCCAATAAAATTTTGGCCTTTCATTATATCCAAAAATGGCAACACATAAATCCCAGGAAACATAGTACACATATCACAATGATGAACTCACATGTACGCAAAAAATTAAAGAAGAATTTGCGCATTTCAGGGGCGAGTAATATCGAAAAATGATATTCTACGTAGACTTAGTAGAATAAAATACACATTTATAGTAGGTATGGATGGTATTCCAAATTTTCTTTCCAGGGATTGTATTATTTTTATATTTTATATTTTTGTCAAACCTACTCAAATCATATTCTCGTATTTTAGAAACACCAACCTATCCGAAATTATGGAAAGAAGCCTATCTGAGCCCGAGTTTTAAGAAGGAAAGTATATCACTCGCTGTACTGCTTGACCGTAAATATGGCTTGATCTTTTACTTCTAAAGTTGCATCCCCAAATCGCAACTACCTTGGTGCTCGTTTCAGTATTTCCCCCATAGTCTATACAGATTATGCAGGAGGTTAGGGAGAATAGCAGTGGGTCAAGGCAGTACATAAGCATTACTCTATACCAAACAGAAGGACAACGGCTAAGAAATCGGTTCTGAACAAAGTAAGCGCCTCTATCTCGATCAGTTTCTATACATACTCCTCGTTCATTAGACTTTCCAGAAATATATAGGTATACATATATACATATATAGTTTGTAGTAATGTAGAAATACGGCCGTACCAGTTACGTTTAGGTAGAAAGAGGGGTAACCGGGAAAGCAGCCTACACAAAATAAGTTAATTTCTTTTGATGTTTCTCTAGCTTTCGTAATAATTTATTGGTTCTTCAGGATATACTATAATACAATAAACCGTACTTTATAATTACTAGTAGAGTGCAGTACTCACTCTGAGACTTGGAATCAATTGGCAACAAAATGTCGTAATACGGAATAAATATCTTCTAAAATCATTAGATGTAAGTGCATTCGTTTTAGTATTCCATGGCTATCAACATCCTTATTTGCCTTGCTTTATGTTCTTGATTTGGAATCTTTTTCTAAGTGAAGTTAAATCAATTTTTAGTGCGTTCTTTTCGTCTTTCGAACCTCTTACCTAGTTTATTTGGTTATCCTCATGGGCGGGCATCGCACATGCCAATGTTAGATACTTCTTGAATTTTTTGCGGTATGTCACTATTCAATACGGAAACTATATGGACAATGACACGTCGATATCATATAGTGATGGACGGATAAATCTGAAAAATTCGTTTCCGTTTATTCTACGTCCTTTTACATCTTCTAGTGCTTAAGCTCGCTGATGATATTGATTACAGCATTGTAAAAGTTAGGCATTTATTTTTTCTGTACTAAATTTGATAGATTAAGAAGAAGAAGGTTCATTATCATAAGGTATCTTTCCGTAAGTGGTCAAGAAGAATGTTTAACTAACTTACGCAACACCTGAACCTGCTAATGTCTTTTTCAGGCAAAATCATTACATATTCGACATTGTAGTATTCTGAGCAGTTGTTAGAACAAAACAAAAAAAAATCAGCGAAAAGAAACATTTAGTTGTACACGCTAATCTGCATGCAATAAAATTATTGATGATGTACGTGTAGCATATAGAATGTCATGCGGCGTATAATAAATTCATTTTTGTCACATACTCCTCGGGGCGAGGAGAACGGGGGCGGCGCAAGGGGGAAGAACAATTTGTTTCTATAAGTAAAGCTGTTAGATATTGCGTGCCATATAGAAACTCACGTTTTTCTATGATTACTGTATTTTTCGAGACAAGGCTATCTACATAATATGTGTTTATTTTCTTCAGTGATGCTTTATCATATCGCACCAACGACATCATTATAACCTATATCGGGACGTAAATATTACTGATTGTGGGAAAAAATATTATATCGCGAATGTTTCAATATTAATGTCACCAGAGTCACTACTATCACAAACAGGACTGTACACATATTTACGGTTTCCGTTGTTATTGAAATCATTGCCGTTCAGTAAACAGTAAAGATCAAACAGATTGAATTATATTCCTGGAATGAGATAACAAAGAGCGTACTCACTGATAACTCTATTGGATAATTACGATGAAAAAGGCAAATGTAATTGATGTTGGGGAATTTTCTGGATCGCAGAAAATTGCGCACATCTTTTCATGCAGCAGAAATACCCAAGCAAACATTCTAAGAATCTAAATCGAATACATACGAAAGGACGGTCCTGCACATACATACATGTATTTGTGCTTTTTGCATATCTTAGGAAACGTTTTACGAAATTTGATATGTGAACACATGCACATGTGCGTGTGTATATGTATGTCTGCAGAGGCGCCGAAGTAGGTTATCCAAATAGCTTCGTTAACTAAATAATGAAGCGCCAAGGGAGCGCTAAATATAGAAATGAGCGGGCACTTTTAATTATTTGCGAATATCTACCAAAGTTCTTGCGAGAACAGGAATATATGAATATAATTTCATGCATTGTTCCTCACAAGAATATTTATGGTTTAGTAGTAATACTAGTAATAATCAACCTTCTTCTGGGGATAAGTATTTATCAAATGTATGTATACATTACTACCACTCATCAGTTTGGGCGCAGTCAAAACATTGTTCGTGTTTTACTGCTTTTGGGTTATTCTTCATCTTTAGTCAGGTTTTAAGTCAACAACTTATGTATATACTTCGGTAAAATGTTCTTAAACATACGTACTACCCTTTCCAGCACTAACAGTTTATTTCTGTTTCAGATAGAATTCCAGTGTCCCGTTACTTCAATTTGTTACAGTTGTTAAACAAAACTGTATTGAATACAACGTTCATATAATTATATGTAAAGAACATGAATAAAAATGAGGTATGTATATTGCTTCTTTGGGTAAGAGGCTCCAAGAAACTGTAATAATGTGGGCAGTGTCTATCCCCGATAATCTCCAGACTTTATTAGAGGTCTGAAACCTCGAGGCTATAATAGAAGATGTGTCTTAACATTGCTAAGAGGTCGAACGTAGGCCAAGACCGTGCGTCCTAGAAATGGAGCGCGAAGGTTGAAAAGCCCAGCTAGTGGGAGGAACGGACCTATAGTTTTTGCTAGCGGTGAGGGAATTCAGGCGAAAGTGTATCCTACACTGTCCAGACCTATGTCCAAACTCTCGAAGATAAAGGCTAATCAGCCTAGCCCGAGGTAGGAGCAAGCTCTTATAGATAGTGGCAATGTGGAGAGTAAACCTTGCCCGAAAACTTATAGTCTTTGCTACAGGTCTGGGTATTCGGAGCTCGGGATGAATCTGTCATAATATAGGTTATTTAGCGTGGCGTAGGTGGCATGTTTAATCTCTCGAGGAGAAAGGCTAAAGGATCCAGTCAGAAGGAGCAACAAACTTCAAAAATTGTAAAAACGTTGATAGCGTCCTCCCAAACAACTTATAACTATTAGGTTTATAAATTCGATGCTGAACATAAATTAGCATTATATAACGAAAGATCTGTGAAAGCTGTGATTGATGGATAGACACTTGATGCCTAAGAAAGCATAAATGATGTTTTAGAATGAAACGTAGTTGGTAAATTTAAGTAAATACCGTATAAAGAGGCATTATTTGTTTTTCGTAAAAGCAAATCGTTCAGCTGCAAATAATTATATACCTACGTGAAATAAATATACGTTTCTGCGATTTGTAGGAAATAATACATACTTGTAATTCCATCTTTCCTGTGTAAGAAACTTTGTCTTGTACTTGTAGCTCTTATGTAATTTAAGATTTCGCTTAGAAACAGAATTTGGTTTTTAAAAATGTTTAAAGTTTTGGAATATCATACTGCATAGTGCAATTTCGCATTGAGCTTTGTTACGCCTGTCTAGTAGGAGTGTTGCTGCTTTACATGCGGGGTGTTAACTTTATACACTATGTTTGTCGCTGCAAAACCTACAAAACACCTGTGATTATTTGAACTAAGTATGCAGATTGTGGATCATACATAGAACTTTCTATGATATAGAATCCACCTTAACACTTCGAATTATTCAAAATTAAATTTTCTAGACGAAAAAATTAAAGTTAATTTTGCAGCACGTAATAGTCGTTGCTTGTGTACATCAAATTTCGAACTTCAAACGTTGCAGGCTAGCAAATGCAGCAGTGTCACACACACTGCACTATGCAGTAGCCTTAGTTGAGAGCATTCACCTCGTTTGTCGCACGGGTTAAAATAACCATGAAACGCGCGCTTTGTTTTTCGTTTCTGGTGTACGTGTCCTACATTAAGTACAAATATGATTCTTCTTGCTTTAAATTTAATGTGCGATTCGAATTATTCGCTAAAGGAACATAAACATTAAGGTGTACGTATTTATAGAGATGTCTGCGGAAATTACGTTATTAAATTTAGTCGCTCGGTTGTCGCTCTAGTTCGATCACTTTCCTTTTTGGACGGATGATTTACATTCGTCAAACAAGACACACCGTTAGAAATCAATATTTTTGCAATTTTTGCAAAGTACTCTGCCTATGTTGAATTTATAAAGTAATACCCTCAATTTGTTAACTTAAACAAATCTGAAATTTTGTAATTACACAGTATCTAGTCTCTTGGGAGAAATGTGTCAAAATTGTCAAAAGGTGCGACAGAATTTTTATTTTAGTCTTTAAGATGTATAATAAATTAGTTAACGGTAACTAAATTGTGAACATTAGGCAGTTACTTACATACGTATACATACGTGTACTTACTACGTTTTAAATATGTATATACACCTATGTAGGTGTAGGTCCTATACCGTGTTTCAATTTTACACCAACCACTTTGCTAAACTCAAACAATCAAGTTGCGAACATACTAAATACGTAATGACTCCGTTAACAATGTAACGATGTCCTTTGTTTGTCCTTTTAACTAGTAAATGTTGCACGTAATATTAAAATTTCTGTTGAAATAGTTTTATTTTACAAATAAAAAGTTATTTGCAAACATGGAACACAGGCTTTCTAGTCTCTCCTAAATCTACATGTGCTTTTCTATTACTTATAGTAATAATAATAGTAATAAAAATTATAAAAGTAGTAGTAATTTATTGGAACATGAATGTAATAGAATGCACTACAAAACGAGGAATACGATAAGAAACCAATATTAATTATTCCAAACGGAAGAGTATCTGCTGAGCAGATTTTGAACTTCAATGTAATGCAAAAGCAACAATAAAGCAGAAGACATATAGAGAAACTATAAATGTGATCTCTCGAATATAAGAAATAATTATAAAATGTTACTATTTGCTAAGCAAAACATAAACTGTAATTATACGGAAAGGAGGGCTACATTCTATTGCAAATAGGACTCCAAAAAGTCGAAAAAGAACTAGCAAAATTTAACATTGTTATACACTTATTTGAAAATTAAATTGTAGTTTGGAGAGGAGTCTAGGAGCGGTGTAGCAATTTATGTGCTTCAAGTTGATAGTATGGAGTTCCCTTTGTTTCCATAGATAATTAACAAGGCATTGGGGAATATCCAGGGGAATTATTTTATATGATCTGTAGCAAAATAACACAATAAAACGGATTTACTTTCAAACCATTGTCTCAGATATGAAAAAAATATACGCAATCCATAGTAGATGCAACTTAAAAATTATTATATTCTTCTGGATATTTAACAAAGTAATTGTACACCGTCTTTTACATTGTCAGTATATTAAGCAAGGTCAACTGAATATTTCGATAGGACATCTGTGTCAGTGTCACCAATTGACTTGCTTTTACCTCGTATAACTTTTAAGTAAATTTGACGCATTGGTTGTGACAAGCGCTGTATAATGTAATTATACAAATAAAAATTTTGAGACTTTTAACTCTTTTATATCTTTTCTTTATGCAAGTATACAATTTGATTTTACAATAAAATCTGATCTCATGGTCATATGGATTCGTATAGGGTACTGATATTTAGTTTACCCCGTTAAAAATAACTAAAGCAAAACGGTAACATTGAACTTAGTCAATGGGTGGTAGATGGTGCTGTAGATCGATAGCAACCTATACTTATTCTGCATTTCTACGATTAAAACAGTACAGTAACTAACCATATAAACATCAGTTAATATAATCTTCGATATATCCTGGCTTTATATAAACCGCAAGATTTTCTTTTAATGGGTCCTGCTTAATACACGTTTTTTTCTTTGACGAAATCAGAAGTTCTTCCCAAATTTAGTTTTCAGGGATATATGAAGAAATCAACAATAAGTAAATGTATTTGGTAGGCTCCATTTATTTGATTTATTCGTAATTTTTATTGATCTTTAATTTGTGACGTAAATGTCTCTTGCAAATGCTAGAGACGGCACTTTACCATAAATCGCGAATTTTAGGCCCGCAAACTACATTCAATCTATCCCGATCGTTCCGTACAAGCGTCAATACTCGTATGCTCAGGTTACTTTCCTTACCTTACAGTTTTAAATTTCCAAATAAATTGCCGAAATTACAGGAAGCTAGAAAAATTCGCACCCAGCTTCTTCCGTAACTGAACACTGAACATTCCTTTCTTATTAACAATCTCCTAGTGGTTTAGTATACCTAGTAGTTTGTTCCAGGTAACACATATATGAAAAGAAATAGACTATGAAATTGCATTTTTCAATAAGGAATTTAATTTCAGAAACGGAAAGAGCGTAACGAAATATTCAAGAGGAACTTTTTCCCCAAAGTAAATGTACATACCGATTAAGGTTCTATATCTCATCTCATTCTTATCGATAGTTTTACATTTATACAAGATTATACACAGTTTGTACATTAATGAATTATTATAAGTATACATACTAAATAAACCCTTTACAAATCGTATTAAAATCTTGACCCATAAACCAAGGAATCTGCATATATAGGAATATAAAAATTCATAACTCATTAATTTTGGTATGGATTATATGTAATACATATGTACATTTTAAGTGAAATAAGAGATATCATATCAAATCTTAGCAAGGAGATTAAAGAACGTCACAGAGGGCATGTTGTAGGAGAATCAGGTAGGTTTTTCGAAATGCAAATCAACACTAGACCAAATATTTACATTAAAGGGAGCTACAGACAACTTACTACGAACATGGAATACAGGTACATATATAACCTATTCATAGACTTCAAACAGGCATACGATTCAATGAGCAAAGAGAAAAAATGTACCAAGCAATGATCGACAGGGAAACACCAAGGAAATTAATACGATTAACAAGAATAACCCTGAAAGGAACTTACAACGAAGTAATATGGAAGGGATTTAGGTCAAAAAATTCTAGTAAATAGGGACCTTGGACAAAGCGATCCGTTATGTTCGATACTTTTCAATGTAGTACTAGAAAAATAATAAGAAAGAGTAAACAAAAAATAAAAGAAACTCTTAGCAACGAAGAGTCATGAATTATGTATGTACATATGTATTATACTTAGTTACAAATAAATGAAAAATAAATATCAGAAATAAAATTCGTTCAAAGTGCATGAATTCCCAGTTACATAAAACAGTGTTTTAATTTTATTTATATATATATATATATATATATATATATACATATATATATATATCTTAACCACAGTTTCCTTATTGTTATTTTGTTGTAATGCTGCTCGTTGTTTCTTGAATCCAAGACCATCAAGTTACAGTATTTCACGTTTTATTTGGATATCTTAACACTTATGGAATTTCGCGTATAAGCATGCATTCGTATTAAACACATTCAACATAAGATGTATATAATACTAAAATTGTTTACTAAAGTCAAGAGGTATCTCGGAAGGGTTCATATTGCCCATGCCCAAAAATACATATGCACAGTAGCTTATATATCTCGCTTAATTTACTTTGAAACTTTCACAAGCGTATCTGATGTATGGGCTTATATATATCCCTTTCAAAATTCTTGGAATGTGTAAAAGTTGCAACAAGAAGCACAGGATGACAACGTGGAATTTAATATCATACGCTTTAATGAATAATTTGCAGGAAATGTCGGAGAAAAATACTTACTTCAAGTAGAGGGATGTAACCTGTATCCTATGAAATCTGTATTAAGTAGTTGCATATATTAGGATTCGTTTGCAAACTGTTGTAATTTACTACCAAGTTTTATTCTTAGTATAAAGCTCTACATTTGACATTTATTTGATTTTAATTCCAAAAATAAAATTTATTTCAGTATTTACAGGTATATACAAACCTTAATCATTTGTTAAGCAAATTCCTTAGTACTATTTTTGTTTCTAACGGTACTGGACATGTAACATGCTGTAAACTATTGATTTGCTTATTAAGATTAAAAATCGTACGTACTTTTGTGCAAATTAATGTTTGAAAAGATCAAATTAGGAATGTCTCTAGTTTAGTACAGAAATAAACTAGCTTGAACTCTTACCACATCGATTTCAGTTGATTTATTTAAGATTCAATTGTGCTTAAATAATGCAAGTGTGCAAAGTTCAATAAGTATTTCAAAACAAACTGCCTAAAATATAATTTTCTCTCGTCTTAAGGGTGTAGTTCCAAACCTGCTGTACCAAATGGCACTCAATGGATTATTGTGTCTCGCTAGCTACAGGGATATATTAAACGATATTAACTGGTGGCACCTCAGCTTTAGAGTTTTAGCTCATACAAGGTTAAGTTATATACCACCATCACAATAAACATTTTTAGTAGTTGACCATGGTATGCGAGAAAATAGAATCAACACAGAAAACAAACATCACCAGTTAATCACATTAAAGATCAATGGTTTGATTTGTAGCTGTTAGTTTTAAGGTAAAACTGCCTCTAATTACAATGAAATTATGAAATTCTCTTGCTTTGGGATAATAATTCAAGTGAATTATGATTAGTAAGATATCTGGTGGTAGTGAAATGTGCTGAATGAAAGTACATATGTGTCTGTGTTACTGCAGAATATAATTGCTTATATATTTATGTATGGACATATATCCACTTGCATTTACGATATCTTAAAATACGTATGACGTAAATACATTTTCATAAGAATATTACTAAAATCAGGATTTTGATAACCTATTTTTTGTTTACAAGTTAAAAACTCGGTTTAAAGTAAATAATAAACTGGACAAATTGTGATTACTTCTTATTGAGAAATTATTGTGGTCTCTTTGTCATATGGTATTAATTGGTCAAGCGTGAAATCATCTCTTATCAATATTGCGATGCAGTATGTTTACATTTACATAGATATGTATGTTTGTAGGTTATAAACAACCAGAGCTAGTAGATAATGTATCAATAAATATCAGTAATTTTAACGCATCCAATATATTATATTATGATATCTAAAGAACAGTTTGTAAATTTGTTTAATTTAATGATTCCCTAGAAACATTCACGTTTGTCTGGGCTTCATTTAGAAGGAAGCAGGAAGTTTTTGTTTTTTTGAAAATTATCTTGTTAAAATATATTTGAAATGAAAAGCTTCAAAAGGAACTAGCTTTATATGTTTTGTTTAATATTTTCTTTCCGTTTGTGTGTAACTATGCATCAAATATATCATACAAAGTACGACATCTTTCTCGCGGGTTTAATAAGGTAGCTGCGCTTTCGTTCCATTCAGATTGCCAAAATTTCTTCTTGTCGAAGGTAAGTGATTATGCGGATGGGGATATATAAACAAATGAATAATAATAGGCCATAAATTATATAGGCTATCGCGTCAACAAACTAATTAATTTCGCAATACTTCTGGCCTTATGTCTTTGATTACCTGGTGTATACACCTTAATAAATATCTTCTCTAAGGAAAAGGAATTAATGAAATAATTACTTTAGAAAATATAAACTGCTGATTTATTAAGCTCACCAATTACAATTTCCTTTTCTTTAAAATTTCGCAATGACCACTGTGGAACCTAAATAAAGATATGTGAAGTAAACACATTGTTTACTTATAATTTACTCGTTTATATTTTTGTTATCAAATTAGTGAATGCGTAAATAACACGGACGTGTCGTATTTATTTATGATAATTCTGGTGGAAATAGCCCGATGAAACCGTTTCCAAGTTTACTTTGAATTTTGATCTTGTGTTTTTAATAAACAACGAAGACGAGGGATCTATCCTCGACGCACGAGCTGAAATTTGATATTTAAATTTTGTATGGGGAACTTCTGCTTTCAAACTTGGAATTGATTTTAAAACCTTAGGACAGCCAGGAGGAATTTGTGTTTAATCAAGTGTAAATCATTTTTAGTGTGTACATGCGACTGTTAAGGAAGATCAGGTATGTGAGTTGTGCTGCAATGTCTTACGGTAAAATGAATATTTTACTACTGCCATGTATGAGATGAGTTGCATAACGTAAAGTGTCATTTGATAGATTGCTTGAAGATAATTACATTTCATTTCTTGTTATTTGTGAGCAACAGATAGTTCCCGACTTAAGAGAATTGTAGCTAAACATATTTCACTGCTTCCTTATTGCTTGTTTTGTTCCATTTGCCATAATCTTGTTTACTCTTAATCCCATATTCCTACTTTCTTTGTCTAGTTCTTTTATCATTAGCTTCAATTATTCCGCTGTGTTCGCAAAAGGCATCAAATCATCCCTAAATCTTATATCTGTCAAAGTCCTTTTCTTCATTTTTATGCCAGTGTAGTTCATGAAAGAATAGTTCAACAACACAGGCGTACTGAAGTGGAGAAGCCGAGCCTCTCCGCCTCACACCTCTTTGTATTTTGAATGTTTTTTTCAAAACATCCAGTTTAACGAACGCTGTACCATTGTGTAAATGTTTTTTAGCCAGTCACACATATTTATTCGTTACTTCTGCGGTCTTAATGGCTTTTAGAATATACGACTGTTCTACAGAGTCAAAAGCTTTACTACTATAGCCTAGTACTATAGCCATATTCGTTACATTTTTATATTAGTTGGTTAATTGCTTGTAGGTGATCTATTGTTGAGAATGCTTTGCGGAAACCAATCTGTTTCACTGGTTAGCATGAACATGGACACTTCCACGAACACTTAAATTATTGAGCATCCATCATGCAATAATGGTCCTGAGCTGTGAATGATTCCATAGTAATGATTTTTATTACTTAATTGCATTAACTTTCACTATTTTGAAAAGAAAAATGCTTTTCAAACGCAGTTAACGACTAGCATGTGCAGTTACTCAAGTTAATTTGGAGGTATTGTCAATTCATCTTTATTTTTAATGAAACATAGACTAGGAACGATAAAGTTTAAGAATTACTGCAGTTATTGTTACCGTATAGATCCATATCGAATATAATCAGATGTGCATATCTATATCTAGCCCCTTACCCGACGAAAGTAAAGTAAATACTATCAGATCTTAAATATTGCTTTTGTCACTATGCGGTGTACATAAATATTTTACTTCTGTTCATTTTTATTCATTATTGCTGTTTCTATACGTTTTAAATCTACAACATGTTATAATATCCTGCTTACGCACGTATACTTTTCTCTTTAATCAATGTGAAGGAGCAATAAAGATTTTCTACATCTTCCCATATCTATGCAAATATTTGAAATATTAAGGCGGACATTGACGGAGTGTCTAATATTTGTCAGCCGCAATATCAGATCGCTCCGGCTTCTTTTCCCTTCCAACTTAGCAGAAGTGATGCAACACCAAACGGAAAGTATTGGGGAGATATCTATGACTTCTATTAAAGCTCATATGGTTGATATTAATCGTTTCTTTTGGTAAATTTCTAATAGAACTAGGAAATAATGCTCATGACCATATTAACTTACCCCTCAGTTTCTTGTAGGAGAGTAAAAAATATGTATCGTGCATCCTTCACCGAGAAGTTCTAGTTCTACGGACAAAAGTCTTCCAGTATGCATCAGATTAACTCTAGTCAAGCAAACCAGACTTTTGACTGTTTGGACCATGAGCTCTTTTCTGAAAACTTCAAAATTTTGGGTTTAACGATTAGTTACTGCACCTAGAAATTACGCCTGATGTATCTCTGAGTTCAAACTTGGAGCCCCTGCTGCTTTACCAGTTGTTCTCAACAATCATTGTAAGATCCTTATGGTATATTTGAATAGAGCGGTTCAATGGAGCAACAAATAATATTTGAAAACACGTATGAAAAGGAAAGTACCATATCATCCTTTTCAGAGACCTAATTGATGGTAATATTATTGATCTGGCCGACAATTTTTTTGTAACATAAAGCTAAATAGCATATTGTAGTAGAATGAAGTCATGTAAACACGAAAATGGCCAACAAAAAGTTATAACAGGTAAGGTTTCCTTGATACACCAGACAAACCACATATAGAACTGTACCTAGTAATATTCATTGAAAATATAATTTTTTAACGCTGTACATCTACTATATTTATAATTTATATTAAGTTGACATCTAAGAAAAAGCAAACATCAAAAATATTTGCTTGAAACATACTAAATTCTATTTTTTCCTTTTATGTGGGGTCACATCTTTCCTCTTCAAAAACCAACAGTAATCACCAATCATGGCTGGATCCCATAGACCTTGGTACCGAATGTCCATTGTCCTTATATCTTGATGGAATCTTTCACCCTGTTCGTCGCTGGCAACGCTCGAAGTCTTAGGAAAAAGTTATAAATGGGAATAAAAAAATTAATTGTTAATGACATTCGGCAACCAAGCGATTTGTAGGAGTCTAAACGTCCATTATCCAGTTTTTCGTAATTAGTATCCATATTGTTGCCTAAAAGTCTCCTCACTATACTTATAAATGAGTTATAAGCGTTGAGTTCTTGCGCGGTGAGCTTTTCTATAAAATTAACATCGTCCAGCAATTTTCTAATTTGTCGTCCAATAAGAATGCCTTCTTTTAATTTAGCATCACTTAAGTGGGGAAACACTAGCCCTGGGCATTTAAATCCTTCACCCTCTTTATTCATAGCCCTCACAAAATTTTTCATCAGTCCAAGTTTAATGTGAAGAGAGGGCAAAGGATCACATTTTTGGTTTACAAGAGGCACACACTTAACATTTTGAGTTCCCGGTTTAAACTCACCCCTTTCCGGCTGAAATGTAGTGACATAATGTTCATTTACTACACAACTGACCTACAAACAAAGAAAACAGCAATATTTTGTAAATCCTCCCTGAAGTCCCAAAAAGTTCCAATATAAAAGGGTCTAATGAGTCCATTGAAAACAGGATGTATTAGGGCTTTATGAATATTTTCCAATTGTTAGAAAAGCATTAGTATTGTGAAAATGATGGGCTGAACTGTGTTAAAAAAGTGTTATCGTTCGAAAACTATGATAATCTGAACTACAGGACTAGAAGATTTTCCGGTATTTCATATACAAAGAACTATTTTCTGCATGGTTTTCCGAATTAGTATAATATAAATATGTACAGCATTTATTTTATATATGTATAATCCAGTAATTCTAATTCAATTACACATAAGCTCTAAGGATGGAGAGTTAATTCTATAACACTTGTGATTGCGTAATAATTTAAAAACGTGTTACACATAAAAAGGGAATTCATATGAGATCACTTTCGTATATATTTAACCTATTGTATATTTTTTAAAGATATAGAACATATGTAAAGTGCGTCATGATTCCAGCCTATAAATTATGCGATGGGCGAAGTTTGCGATCGAATACCATAAACATCAGTAAAAAAGAATTTTAATTTAAATGTGGAATGGTGACTGTCCTCGCGACATTAACACCACAAGAAACTCACAGGAAATGATAAATATAATGTGATTCAAGTAAGTAGTCACCTTGGATTTTGTTCTTACAGCGTTTCTTCAATTGAGCGCCTAAACATGCCTGGTATTTTCATTGACATTTGTTACCATGGCAGTATATTTCACTAATTTGGTGTTTGATTTACTATTTTTTTAATTTTCCAGATACAAAAGCTTTCTTGATTACATATATAGTTATAAGATTGTATTTTTGTAGTCCATAGGGCTCTACAGGAAGTTTAAATTGACTCAACTGAGATCGCTGTTAGAGGTAACCAATTTGGTCTACTAAGAACTATCAGAGTGCAGTTCTTTCTGATCTATAGATTCCCTTACTTACCTTAATTTAAAACAAGGCTAACTTAAAATTTCAATATCAAATATTCCTCTATCTGTAGTAGATATACTATGTGATTAACACCACTTTACCTATTTCTGAATTAAAGATCACTGATTTCATAATAATGCAGAAATTCTAAGGGATTGAAGTTGTTACAGGAAATCGTAACCTTGTATCGCGAAATAACTCATTTTAGACCGCCCTAATTTATATTCAGGTTCAGTCCTCCGGAAAGCATAGAAAGATCTACATTCAATTTCCCGAACCATCAACATTTATCAAACAAATAATCCACTGTCTATCCAAAATCGATATCTCGACGTACAGATCGCACCACTATTCAGCTTTCCAGAAATACGTCACATAAACGTGATGCTATTTGTACAGCAGGACAACTTGAAATCCGTAAATGAAATGCATTGACTCCAAACGACATACATCATAAAAGTTGAAGCCAAAGCTTCGACTGGTTTTATTTCGAAATCTAGTTTCGTTGTATTCGGTCTTTAAAGTAAAGGTGAAGTTAAAGTTTCGAATTGCGGAAAGGTTGCTGCCAGGCGACTTTCCGGTTAGAAACTTGTGCGCCGAGTTCGGAGGAATTTTAGAGACCGAGTACTTTAAACAAGGAAAATATCTCTCTGTCACATGCACGTCATCGTATCAACTTACTTTTCTCGTTTACTATCTCCTTTTGTGGGAATGGTATTTTAAAAGGGTGAACTGTTTCCTAAAACTTTAGCTGGTCAAAGCTGTGATGCTTTTCATTATTACTTAATCACGAACGTAGACTAGCAATATGTAGTAGGTGGTACAAAAGTTTCTTTTTCTGTCAGACGCCAAATTCAATTTAGGGAAACAAGAATTATAAGATCAATTAAAATCAAAAATAAATTCCATTATGCAGGACGATCTCTTACTATTGTTTCGTGGCATTTTCTATACCAAGTTGATACCATTTTTGCAGTTACGGGCTTTTGGAGGGAAACCACCCAAACAGTACTAATACACTTAAATGTAACTATCCAGCCTCTATGCAAATAAAATTAAAAGCGTTTGAACTAAACAATTCAAACCCAAAGAATTTTGGAACAATAAATTGGGAAATTTGCAATCTAAACAGTCCAATAATAGGACCGTTGATTTTATTCTCAAAAAAAATTACAAAGAAAACGTGGCAAATACGATGTTCTATGTATGTTTCCCATTCTCAATGGTGTGGCCTTATAACTATTGCGAAAGTGCTTATTCGTTTCTCATACTGATGTTCTAAAAGTATTCTAAATCTGTTTCAAAATTGTTTAAATTATCACCTGAAAATAGTGAACAGTACACGATGTAGGATATAGTACAAAAATACAATAAATGAAGAATAGGAGAAGAACGGGAATTTTTGATGGTTAGGATCCGCATTCCCTGATACGGTTACGAAAGTTATGTTAAATGACACCGTTTATTCCTGATATTCTCACATTGCTGTGAGTTATTGAAGCTTCTACAGTACAGTAGCGAGAAGGAATGTAACTATGTAACAACTAATAGTTGTGTACATGTACGAGCTGTACAATGTTCGGTTAACACTTTAGAAACGACACGTAAAACTAAGGAGTCGAAGATGAGACAGTCAGTATCAAGAATGTCAAAAGGTGTCAACTTGAACTTCTACCTTTGGCAGTACATACTTGGGTAAGTGCAAAATCAGAATAATAAGCGTTCGATATTGCAACTTGGCAATGCAAGGACCCATACTGCAAAGGATGTTTTAAACGATTTTCACCGGGAATTGCTTTTACATTCACCCTATTTGCCGGATCTCGCTGTTAGTGACTTTCATAGTTTCCTAAATTTGAAGGAACTACTGCGAAGTAGTTGAGACCGATTTGAGACCTTAAATGAGGTAAAACTTGTTATACATAGGTGGATTACAGACTCCAAAAAAGTTCTTTAAAGTTTCATGTTGGTTTATTCAGTTTAATGGAGATTATATTTAACAACTACAGTATAATTTTGATAACAATTGACGAAGTAGGAAATTTGTAGCGATATTCCTAGAACTTTAGGTACATCCCTCGTATTTTTGGAGATAAAAGTATTTTACAAAATATGTAAAACGATAGTTTATTACATGCAGACAATTGCTTTGAAGGTTACGGCTTCAGTTTCACAGTACTATTCTTTCTAAAATTTTAATAGATAACCTACAATACCCAACATCTATTAGTTGTATATGAAAATCAAAAGTGACCAAAATTATAACACCCCCGCAATATTTTAATTAAAATGTTGTAACAAGATACAGATGGCTGAAGCTATTCTTCCGTTTTTAATATTGGTGTCAATTGAGTATTTTAATTGGATTCTACCCACGTAGAGATGTGCCAGAAATCATTATATAATACTGATACTCTTAGGCTTCTTCGCTGTATTATATAACCACTCTCTTCTCTAAATTCAAGTACAACTGTACTGTTTAAATGTTAAGTGCCGGACTTTGACGTTTCCTGCTACGTTTTACAGGCTATTATTATTGCAGCAATGAAGCAAATCGATCGTTAATAACAAGGATCTCTGTAATTGCGTATTATCTCTGAGTGCATATACATAAGAAGGCATTAATGTACAAATATAAGTTTAAGTTACAGATGATATGTGGTTTATGTGTTTAGAGTCATTGGTGTTGATTAAAATTCTAATAATAACGTTCGATTAGATTACTAAATAAAAAAGGCTGGGAAAGTAGTAGCTTCTTTTAGTTATATCTCTGAAAATTTGTATGTGGCAGGAAAAGGACGAGTTGTTTTTATTGGTTGCATAGAGTGTGTAGGTACAAAAAGGACAGTTTCTTTATTTTTCTGAAATAATTTCATGTTCAATCCAGGCAGTGCACAATTTAGTTGACCGCATTTCATCATTGAGCACAAATAGTTCGATTCAAGCTATGAGATAATTAAAAATGTACAGAGTACGTTCAGATCATTGGTCTTACGTTCCTATGAATGAAAGATAACGTTAAAATATAATAAGTGGATGTATAAATGTGAAAAGAAGCAGCATTAAAACTGCAACAAACTGATTGTTACATACAACATTGAATCAGGGAACTTGTATAATGGTACGAATTAATGCGTGGGAAAGGTATTATGTGGTGTTGAAAAGCTGAAATGTTTGGTTTCCAATAGTGCGTACTTAACGAGCGCGTTAATGCGTTTAACGAGCATGTGATATACATTTGCTTGGTGTTCCTTTGCGGGAGAAACCAATAGATCTAATAATAAATGAGAGAATAGTAGGATAACGATTAATTTAGAAAATTTTGATTCTTTTGCTAGCAAATAAATAAACTGATTTTTTTATTACTGTTTAAAACAGTTTCTGTATTATGGAACTTCTAAATCGTAATAATGCTGTAACACTCCAGACTTTATGATGGAAGAAGTCGACAATATGTATCAAATCTTATTGGGGTTAAGCAATGGACTATCTTCCAACTTTCTAGGGGTTATTGGAAAACTATTGATGTAAAAACAAGACCAGGACAAGGAAGCAAACGAATATCTTTGGTAAGAGATGACCGATTAAATGTCTTGCGTGATCGCACTTTAACTGCAGTAAAACTTCCTATACATGCCTGATACAACTCGATATTCGCGCTCGACGACCTGTTAGGGATTGTATTTTATTGCCACGTTATCGGACAGCTCGGTTAGCTTTTCGTTGTCACCATGCAAATTAGGAAATTGATGATCGACGGATAGGGCTGTGGCTTGATGAATTACGAATGAGAGTCTGAAGATGTGAATGTTTAGCTTCCTTTAAATGCTCTAATGTATATAGAGGAAATTCTTCTAAATCATGTAATACCATTCATCACAGAAGCCACAGGAAAAATTCTTTTAATGCAGTGTAATGCATGACTCCCTCAATTGTAAATACTAGAAATGATCTACAGGAAGCGATGTAAAAAGGAGTAAAGAGTGACTCAAATTTAGTGTAGAATCATACAAGCAGTTATCGACCATCCACACGAGACATTAATCAACGTTTGGTTCAATACAAAACGTTGTGTACATTTAATTCTTCAATTACAAGAGAAACAAAATACAAAGTAACCTATAAAATTGAAGGTAATTAGATGTTTCCTCACAATTTTCCCATACTATTTAAATTTGTTAAAAAATATTTATGATCAATGATTTTTGTTTGGGGGATATAAATAATGACCAATGTTCAAACATTAACTACTAATTTTTCATATTCCGAATAAATTGTGTTTTATTTTCATCATTTGTAATTTTATTATGCTTTAACAAAGAACAGGTGCTTCTGTGATAACTATAATTAGCTTGGGGTGTCCCTGGATAGATCTTATATTAACAGTATTTTAAGGAAGGCGCTTCATTTAATATCAGTTTAATATTTACCATTAAGCATTTGCAAAAACTAAATATAACAATATAGAAGTTTCATATGTGCAAATTACCAATAATAGTAATACAACATATATATATCGCAGTCAAAATACAGTATGAAACGAATTTTATACTCACGCGATTCAAAATGTGTTTGTTGTTTGAGCTGTGCACCTATAAGAAGAAAAGCACCTGTAAGCACACATATCTAAATCACATAACGCAAGAAAAATACAACACAAAACTCTGAAAAGCAAAATCGTTTGTGCATTCTACGTATGTAAATGGAACAAATTCTATTTGATATGATAAAGCTTCCAAATCCTTTAAAAGCTCGTGAAGGTAAATAAGATTTCGATAACACGGGGGAAAAAATCTTGCACAATGTCCCCTACGCTACAAGATAGAAAACAGGTTTCGTATGTATAAACGTATATGTATGCTTTTAGATAAGATACATTTGCAAGTTAAATATTGTATTGTTTCCAAAAGTATAAGCCACCATCTGCTCAATATTTATTGAGAATTTAATTATACAAGTTTTATTTGTTTTCACTATTCACACCTATTTTCGGGCAATTGAGAAACGTGTTTGCCGAAAACACCTTTACTTTGTGTAACGAATAGGCACAGTGTTAGATGTTCGTACATATGAGAGTTCAATTACGAAATTCGGCCATAATGTACTAATTGCGCATTTTTGCAGCTATTTGATTCTACAGAAGCAGACAACTTGTGTTGCGACAAACTCCTGCAGTAGCTGCAATCTCGCACTCGGCTAGCCCGCCGTGGGAAAATTGTGCTTAATTAGAAAACTGCTTTCACTATTCGCAGACGCGCGTTTCGCGGTCATACCGCTCATCAATGCGACTGTGTGAAGTAGTTTTCATTTCTATAGAAGCTCTATATAAGCCCAGGTGTTAGATGTTCGTACATATGAGAGTTCAATTACGAAATTCGGCCATAATGTACTAATTGCGCAATTGAACTCTCATATGTACGAACATCTAACACCTGGGCTTATATAGAGCTTCTATAGAAATGAAAACTACTTCACACAGTCGCACTGATGAGCGGTATGACCGCGAAACGCGCGTCTGCGAATAGTGAAAGTAGTTTTCTAATCAAGCACAATAGGCACAGTAATTTCAATTTTGGGAAACAAACGATACTACTAGTTATTAGGTTAGAAGGATGTGGAGAGTACAAACTTCGTTCTCAGTTCATCTCGTTAGAGGCCTTCAAAGGCGAACTGTATTTTGAAATTTGAATGGTGTTGAAAGTACTTAAACTAATTCTTATAGTATCAATCACCGTTATATGCAATTATTGCTTCATTTCACTTCCTCTACGTTTCCTTCAGGTTTACTCGTTTAGAATCTTTATTAATAGATCAGTGCATAGCTAATTTATTGCATTCATATTACCTATGGTCGCATAGGGCATAAGGTCATGTAAACCAATTCAAAATCTTAGTCATACGGTCATCAATTGCTGTGCACTGAAAGAAAAATGACGCAACCATCATTAGTATTGTCTTGTACTTTCTCTTCAGTGCACATACAGGCTGATTCATTAATAATTGTTCATATGATAACTGAAGAATATTTGGCCCAAAAAATGACGATTTAATCTAAAACACTTAAAATATTCTTCCTAACCGAGATACAAGATGTTTTATTTAAAAATACAACGACTAAAGATGTCCGTTGTGCATATTTCTTATCGAAGTAATTCAAAAGAACACTAAGGTGAAACCTGAAAGAATAGTATGTTTAACATACTTTCTAATAAGCTTCCACTACCTTACATATATTGCAATAAGTTTGGATGAAACCAAAGAAATGCACATTTTCGAAATATACACCATCATACAAAGACTTTTAATATGCCCTCTAATTTAAAAATGTTTTTCGATTATGTATCGAAAACTTAAAAATTTCCAATGAGTCTAGAAGAATTAGAAACTCCAGACTATGTTGCGATACATCAGCATGTACACATACGTGAGTGTGTTCGACATATCTAAATAGATTCAAATACAGTTGTATCGACTAAAGCGCTAGAAATAATGTTTTACACCTATACATTCTATTATTAAAGCTCGTGTCAACACGCAACGGCACTAACCTAAGCACTTCCGTTATTTTTGAGCCGATGAAATACAACATCCGTTGACGAGCGTCATTATTGAACAATATCAATTGTAAGAGCTCAGAGGAGTTGCGTATATGGTGAGAGAACGCGAAACGGATAAATATAGGTTTGCCGCTAAAGGTGTGTGTACGTTTCTAATGGTATAACGTAATCAATAGAAGAATATAAATAATCGATTTAACCAAATATATCTCTAGGTTACGGTACTGCTGGGGATACACCTGACTTCAAAGCTATGTTAATGGTTTGAAGGTGAAAATTGGATAAAATGTTTTTTCTTTCTATTCACTCAAACGTATACTGTACAGTTACTTATCCGGTTAGTTTTATTTAAAAACAAATCTAGTTCAAGTTTAGATATCTCGTCCTGAGACAGATTTACTCTGATAAATGTACTACAGTGTATAGTCATAATCTAGTGAACTAATTTTTGCACCGCAGATTCACCATTTTGCGGATGAAGAAATGAGAAAAAGACTTCCATATTCTTTGTTAGTAAACATTTACTTTAAATTTAAATGAAAAAAATATTGAAAGATACATAAGAGTACGTATGTATATATTATGTACTTCTTTCTAAAAAGGTATACATGTTTTCAAAATTCAAAATTCAAAATCAATTTATTCTTGCAACATAATGTACAAAGAAACGTCATAAAAGGTATACTAAAATTTTATGCATCATGGACAGTTATATAATATCATATAATCGATAATCATTTTTCAGATACAAAAAATGATGTTATGTGTAATTGCCGCTGCTTTTTGAGTAACTTATTGTTAAATTTTTTTGTCGTAAATTAATTGATGTGGAATGATGAATTTCTAATTGATTGTCTTCAGTCCACTGAATCACTTCATTCAATGATATTAGAGCTTGATCAGTTGAAATAGAGTGTTCTGTTGTACTGAATAACATACAATCTGCTTCCGTTCCAGATTCTGAATGAAACTCATCTTCATTTTGTTCTGTGTTATCCAGCACGACGTCTTTATTCCAGCTTTCCACGTCGGTTTCTTCATATCCAACCTAAAATAGAGATTGTTATTAAGTTACATATGTATATATTTCTGTATTTAATGATTCTACTCACATTTGGTTCAATATGTTGCAAAAGATTTATAACCATTCTGCCTGCATTACGTGTTTTATCATCGAGTAATCTTAATCTTAATTCACGCATTAGTGGGATATTTTCTTCGTCTTCTTCTTTTCTAGGCATAACCTTGTGCCAACATTTCTCTATGACAGTTGGTTTTAAATTGTTCCATGCCATTATAAGATTTAACCACTCAATACCTTAACCTTCCTATACTCACGCATACGGTCTGTGAGACCGACTTATATAGTATAGTATACGTTTTCATTTTGACGTGAGTATAGGAAGGTTAAACTGCAATTTTGTAATGAGGCACTAATGGCTGTATTTTTTGCTAGCAGTTGTGTTAATAAGTTTCTCCGATAGAGAAGCTTGGTTATTCTTATTAGATTCTGATCCAAAGGCTGTATGAGAGGGGTAACAGTAGATGGCATATAGATAGCAGTAATCAAACCTTTATTACTCTTTAACTCCTCTTCTGGTGGATTACTAGGGGCGTTCTAATAATAATCAAACTTTACTAAGTAAATTATTGTCCTGTTGAAATTTCCGTATCTAAGGAGAGATAGACGTAAACAAAGTTTCAATAATTCTATAAATTTTACACTTACTTCGGGAACAAATACATTATCGAACCAGCTTTTAAATATTTGAGTTGTCATCCATGTCGTCTTGGAATTTTTGTAATAAATGGGACAATTGAAATTCCGAAAGCATCTTGGATTTTTAGATTTGCCTATTACCAAAGGCTTCCGTTTATGATTTCCTGTTGCATTTGTGCACAATAAGAATGTAGTTCTTTGCTTTGCAATTTTTCTGCTCGGTGCATTTTTTTGTTCTATTTGCAACATAGGTCTTGTATGGTAAAAGCTTCCAATAAAGATCCGATTTCTCCACATTATATATTTGATCTGGCAATACGGCAAGCTCCTCAGTTTGATTTTTTAATTTTTGTTTAAATACCGATATTGTTAAAAGTCGTATTCCATAGCGTCATTTAAATCTATTCAACCAACCGTTACTGGCAGTAAACGACGCTGTTTTATCCAATTCTTTTTTGTGGAGCTTTTGCTTTTTCCTGTAACATAATTCCATTTACTAGAACATTTCTTTCTCTTAATTTAAGAAATTATTTACATAAGACTGTCTATCTTTGCATAAGTAGACATTCATTCTCATTTTATCTGGACGCGCAAATGTTTTGTAACTCTCTTATTGATCACGTGTCTTTTCTTCTTTATTCTGCATATAGTAAACTTTGCTACTCTGTATATACACACTATTATGGACGAAAATAATGATAAATATCCACGAGAAAAGTATGTTAAAATCAATATTATTATTATTATTTGAAAATATCATATATGGCATATATCTTAACCAAGAATTTTGGTTATTTGGTATGCTGATATTCTCAGTTAATTTAACTAACGTTGATGCTCTTGAATTATTATCCAAAAAAAAAAAAAAAGAAATTAATGCACTAGAGTATGTATACCTCTGGCCGCTGAAATGTCTCTTATAGATTGTGTTCCTATTTTAACAGCTGTCTTAGTTTCTTTACCGACATTAGTTGTCAGTATTTTGTTTGTTATATTAAATTATTGTAGTTAGTAAGTCTACTTATTGAACATTATTTGTTTACTTCAATTTTGTTTAGTTATTTGTTTCTCCTAACATTCTAAAATAAACCTTTGGCTTGTTTAATTGTGTGTGAATTGTGTATTATCCTATACCTGGATTCTGATCTATTAAGCAATAGATATTAATTATTAATTATTAAAAATTACATTCCTAACAATGCAAGCAGCGAAATAATGCAGAAATCCAAGCAATTACTTCTATTTCACTTTTGAATTATTCTAGAAATTAATTGGAAGTACCATCTAATTCTTAAGAAGTTGACAACTTATCGTGTTTAATCGAAAAAGCTCGAAGAGATTCGGGCAAAACTTACGATACGATGATAACTTGTTATCGAAAAGAACATCACTACCCTAGTAGGGCTGTTTGTTGTACGTCGAATGCTTCAGAGATCCGGCCTTCGGTCTCCTTAACTGTTCCTTTCCCTTCCGTACTGTGCCACCGCGTAACTAGGAACTAGGTCCCGGAAACGCTTGCTGGGCTATTAACTTCCGATTGTCTGCCACATAATGGCATCGGCCGCTCCTAGCTCGCAACAATAAGCTGCCACATGTAACAATATGAAAACCTTCCGACAACGCCGGCAAAACCGAACCAATTTAAAGGCCGCTCTTTTTCGCTCTGGCGCACCGCGATAGCAAACTAACAGTTGTTATTCAAGCTCTTTGCTGTCAGAGAAATTGAGATCCCATGTCAATGGTGTAACGGTAGCGTAAATAGGTTTCAGTGGCGTCAAATTCTGAAAACTAATCAACAATTAAACGTGTTCGGAACACAATTTCGATCGGGTTCGCATTAAATATTTAGCTGTTGACCTTATTTTCTGCTAATATTGTGCCTTAAATTCTAACACAAATTTAAATGTTCATTTTTGTTTGTTGATGGAACATTTGCCTGACTAATAGTTTATGTAGTAAAGGGTATACAGGGTTTGTCGAATAACTAATGCATCAAATTTATTTAGAAGATTATGTGAGATACAAATAAGTTAATGAGTATAAAAGAAAACACAATGAAACAGAAAAGGTGGATAAATAAGCTTAGTTTTGGGGCAGCTGACTTATTTATCCCCAAAGATATTCTAATATGCACTCGGCGTTCAATGCGTTCCTCATAAAAGCACACAAATCTAGACGTCGTTTCCAAACATCTACTTAACCTTCTTTAACATTTTGACCTATATTTACTTCTTACTATCTTTTTCTTGGTATTGCCACATGTTACATGTGTTATCACTACTAATACCAATACAGTTTTCCCTAAATTCCTCGTGTATTAAAGTCTAATAAACGCGCAGTAGTTAGGTTTTAATGTCATAAAGCTTAATGTTTGATTTAAAGAATTAAGGTAGGTTAGTAATATGGAGCTTGTTGAAAGTAAAAAGAAGTAAGCTTTGCGGAATTATTATTTATGACATATTGCATCTAAGGCACCAATTATTACTTTAGGATTACTGTTTCTAATAGAAAAATTGCTCCTCATACATAATGTACAAACTCATCAGCAGGAAAGTCTTTAGCAGCCCCAAACAGATTGTATTAAATCGTGTCGATCGCAAATTCCAAAGAATACATGTAGATTCGCAAAATCATTATTTACTTATAAAATAAACACCGAGAAAGTCAAATTAGAGCACCTCAAAAGATATTACCACAGGAACTGTCCAAATAAAAGTAAGCTGATTTAAATTCAAGACTAGAATGATATATTAGAAGATAACCTTTAAAAATGGAAATGGGGAAGCAATGGTTGAAATGAGCCACGAAAACTAAATTAGAGTGAGGATGATTGACACAAGGCGATCCTTTTGTGATCAATGGAATTTAACTGTTTAGCATCAAAGGTAACATTGTACTTCGGTCTTGGTCTTGGAGAACACTGTAGTGCATTCAGATACACCGATGTACAGCAGAAGTAGAGAAGACTGCTTTAAAAATTTTGCTTTAACAGACGTAGGATAGGCCCAGAAATGGAACAGTTATCTAACAGCATTTAAGTGTTAGTGGAC
This sequence comes from Chrysina gloriosa, assembly GCA_038088585.1. Classification (NCBI taxonomy): domain Eukaryota; kingdom Metazoa; phylum Arthropoda; class Insecta; order Coleoptera; family Scarabaeidae; genus Chrysina; species Chrysina gloriosa. The sequence continues at coordinate 67,186,632 of CM076088.1, forward strand.
ACTTATACATTTTCTATCTTTTAGCATACATCAATTCATAAATATCTATTGCTCCAAGGGCAGCTGTTAAGCATAACAAAGGAACATGAAACAAAGTGTAATATGAGAATTATTTTAAAATACACTTTAGAATAAAACGGCGTTCAATTGAAGTTTAGTATTACATGCATGTGTTATAAGCGGTTTCAGGTTTCGATTTTTATATTATCGCGTTTCCTAATAGCAAGAGTATACGAAAATAGGATCCCTCCGAAAATAGACGTCCAGATAAATCCCTCGGGAAATTTAAGGCAAGCGCAGGCACCACATAATGTATCATTTAATCGTCAATAAAGTTTGTACGGTAGAGAAACTAAAAAGAAGCCACAAGCCGTGTGCAACGATTCACCGCTCGCCAACATAGAACGCTTTCATGACCATTAACTTTATGGGTTAAATGCAATCGTAGAGGTGGGGTTATGTATTTGTAATTAACTAATTATTGCTCCAGGCGCTCTCTACCCTACGCCCTTATCTAAATTGTGCCTCACATTGTTCCGCATTACGCTTCGAAAGCAAGCCGTCGTAAATAGATTTATTTAATACCCCGAATTTAGTGCCTCAAACTTAATTCAATTTGGCCTATTAAACAAAGGAGAATTCCAGCTTCGTGGGGGTATTTTGAATAAAATCACAAGCAAGTTTGTCGGTAAAGGAAACGTGTACCGTAAAACTAATATATTAACGGGTAATCTGTAATATAAAGGAACTTTAAGAAAACATACGATATTAATAACTTACGGCTTAGGTGGCATTATAAATCTCAGAAACACAGTTGGCTATCGGGAGAAGAAAACCCCAGTTGGACCACTTACTTTACTACTTTGATCTTTAGACCAAAAGGTCTAGTTGTCCTTTCCAAGCTTGTTTGACGTGGAGACGGCACTTTAGAATGTTAATGTCTGGTCAAATTTTCCCCGAACAAAATTGATGTTTACAACCATCTTTACACGAAAGTGTACAAGTATACAAGTATAACATTATCGCATTGGGCGGTAGCACTTATTTCCAGCTTTATCGATTAACAATACAAACACAAGTGGGATGTGATACCTATTACAATAACCATGAAACGTGAAATGCTGTTTATGGAATTCCAAACAATACTCAAACGAATTATCCCTATTTATTGTATCTCTGCTCCACAAAAATAAAATAGACTAGTTTTCTTCCTAGTAGCTTACAACGATGTTTCTTGCATCGTGCACTTCTTCTGAAGATTTGAGAAGCATTGAAAAAACTCTCTTTCTCCTTTCCCTGTAAATACTCTGTAGAACTTTCAATAAAACGTTGCTGAGTAGTTTTGTCGTTTCTGCATTTTTGGAATGGAAAGACGCTTATTGATCATATATTGGACTACGAATTACTAGATATATTTACAGGAATTAAGGAGGATGAAATCGGTAATTTCTAGATACCCACACGCTAAATGACAATAATGGCAAACTAAACAGAAATTTGGGCTACAAATGTTAACGCTGGTAAAGTCATTAAACTGATGCAATTGATAATCGCGTGAAATTGGTATCCTTCATACATTCTGAAATACTACTTTCAAATTGATAAATATTACATACGTCACAGTCAATTTTCAACACTAACAGCATTGTATATTTTCGATTTTAGTCAAAGAATAGCAGAGAATGTAAAAGTTAACTCCCGGAGGAATAACGATCTTATTATAAATATTGTGCTAAGTTGGTGCAAGAAAATGATAGCATTCCATAACAAAGGATGACGGAGTCTATACATTTCATTTTCTTATTCTACATTTTAGATTTTTGGTAGTAACATTACATACCAAGACAGCTATCTATACTACCGGTTAAACGTGAAAGAGTAAGAACCTAGTTTGGATTGGTTATTATTTTTTAAAGACATGTGGAAAAGGCATGCCTCATATCATAACGTATCACACACGCAAAGTATCTGATAATAAATAATAAATAAATAATGCTGGTAATTCCTATTGATATAAGCCGAAACCAAAATGACCTTTGTGTTGTAAACTAGTATTTATCAATACGAAGTAAGGGTAATTTTGTAATTATCCGCTAATAAATTATGTCTATAATAAAATTTCATTCTTGTTAAAAATATGGAGGGCATGGCAAAGCTATAAAAATGGTTAAATAAATTAGCTCTTCCTTACCACACTGATACTTTGGAATACTCCAAGTATGCATTTCGACCTCTCAGTGGCTAACACAAAGGCAAGAAAGCATAACTTGCGAAAATTGGTTAACGATGATGTAAACGGGCACACTATACCATCTCCAATCACAGGCTAACGTTTGGATAAGGTACCGATTTCCTACGATAAACATCAAATAAAGAAAAATGATTTGTTAAGTTGGCAATCATTGATATTACTGAATATAAAAAGTTTTAGTGGAAGTTACTAAAAATAAAATCTTCTGAAAATATTCAAATTGCTGGCAATCTCAATTTTAGTTTGTGGTCACGCCAACGATCCGTCATCTTTGCCCGTCCAGTGGATTATTTAAACTGCAGATTTCTTAAAACTGGCATCAATATGTGTTTTTAAGTCCTACTCCTATCGATCTGGAGAAATAGACAAAAGGGACGAATGTGGTTGACAAATTTTAAAGAAACTTGGAGTGTAAATTTCAAAGAAGTTTAGAAATGTGCGCACCCCAATTAGTTAAGTATGTATATTATATTACTTATTTAGAATTAATGCTTCATTTGTTTATGTATGCTGATGAACTAATCCCAAATCCTAGGTTATATGATCTACTGAACTAATTGGATTGCCAATGTTTGTAGTGATGCTTTCTTCCTTTTGTGTTTTCCAATGACCACCTGCTGAAATGTTTATTTAGAGCTTTTTAAAAAAGCTGTCCGGTAAGAGTACCAGCTAATTTAAATAAGTTTTAAATCACAATCACATAAAATTTGATTCTTTCAATACAAATTGTGATTACAGAATATGTACGTCTATCCAATCCTATAATATACATACATTATCAAGCCAATACCAGTCGCTATTGGAGTTCACGTGAATATCACCAGTTATTACAAGAAGAAAAGATGACATTACAACATATTTAATACGTTAATTTTTTATTTGTAGGTAGGTGTTGTATAATCGAACATATTCGTATGTATCTATATATTTTTGAGTCGAAAGTAGTGTTTCACCTGTTCGATTTAATTTTTCGATTTTCTTTCTATCTATACTGCATATGCCGATATTAACACTCGGAGTTCAAGAACTCATTGAAGAAAACATTGATTGAACGTGCGATGAATATTAATTACGTTATAAGTAATTTAGAAAAGTTGGGACGCATAGAAATTTTATTAAATAAAAAGGCGCAATGGTGCAATGGATTATTCATTGAAAAATGCAAATTAGAAACAGTACAATGTTTAAGCTTGGCTATTTATTATTACTGGATTGCCTTCGTTTAAGAAAACACGGTAATGTCCCCGCGCTCCGAGTTTCGCGACAGATGTTTATTTTAGAGACGTTATTGCATTAGTTAGACTGCAGCGCACGTTACGGCAACGTTATTATTATTTTATTTATGTTCAACATTCTTACTTGTACAGTTTCTAAATGAGATGAATTCAACCTTGTGATAAATTTAGTTCCTCCTAGGACGCCTTCGCAAATGCTGTATGGTTATTATGTACATATAAATGATTAGATAGGGTAGAAACAATATCCAGCGCAATAACCTCTTCTACTAATAAATAAATTCTTAGTTAAAAATAAATACGTTCAAAAACATTCACAGTTTACTTGAAGATGATATGTATAACGTAAAACTTCCTTGAAATCGATTAGAGTGGCTAGGACACCTTGAGCAAATCGAAGTGATCAAACAAATAAGGACATCGGATGGAAGATACCAGAAGAAAGAAAGAAAAGGGCGACGGTAAGAATGAAATGGGAGGGGGAAACAGTAATGAAAAAGTAGGAAAGCTAGGAATCAGAAATTAGAGAATAATTGCGTACTACAGAAAGCAGTGGAAATTAGCTTTCCAGCAATTGACATAAATGGCATGTAAACGCTTTATGTATACAAAATTTCCTTCAATCCTTAATTTCGTTCTGTTCACAACTTATACTTCACATTAAAATCGCTGAGCGTCGGATATCGTTTTGAGTATTGTAGATTGTATTCTAATGTGACTCAAACTTACTGATGCGCTAGCAGATTTATATTCCATACGTCTAAATTAGTTTTGTGCGACGGAAGCTTCCTTCAAATTAGTCAATATAGTTTTTACTTTTAAGTTGACTTGCTTCTTCACCTTTACAATATGTCCTCTTCAGTTTGACTTGTTATCAACTACATGTTGTGCTAATACGTATTTGCTTGTTATTGAATTATGCTGTTGTTTTTCTGACTATGAATGTTATCGGTAAATACTTGGTTCCACTGATTTTCATCCTCTATTTTGCAGCCATTGTTGAAGGAGATTAACACGGCATAAGTAATTCTGTTCTAAGATTTTTATGTGATGCCTGAATTGCTGTATCATCAGCAAATGTAGGCACATTATTGATTGCTGAAATGTCAGATATAAATAAAACAAAAATAATGGCCTCAAAGCGCCGCGCTATGAAATTCCAATCTTGATAGGGAAGATGGCAGATTTATAACCGTTTATATCTAGTTTCCTTAAGTTCATGTAGTGTTTTAATTTGATTTGAATTTCGGAATTACGTTAATATAAGTCATACTACTTTAACACCTACCAATATACATTTGCATTTTGGTTTCGTCCATTAAACTTATCTTCCCACTTCATTTGTTTCATTTTGTTTTCTTTTACACGCATCAACTTAATTATCTCTCACCTGTTGTTATAAATAAATTTGACACATTAATTGCGAAAACTCTGTATATGTAATACAGATGATTGCAACTCATTGAAGCATCAATTACAACTTCTGACTGTGTGAATATGAAGTATGTATTATCAGCGGACCGTGAAAAACAAATTTCTTCATTACAACTGTTTAGACGAACACTACACGAACAGATACTTTTTTATAATAATATCGATGCGAACCTATTTTTACTTGCGTACTTAAATATATCTACACTAGGGTAGTGTGTACTTTCTAACATTGGTTCATAAGTTTTCTCGTTATGTTTCGAATTATACGCCGCCTGTTTATGCATTTTAATGATTTAAGAGGGCAACACAAATGCATTATGGCTCTGAATCGTCAATTAAGCCGCGTTATTCAGGCGCTGGCTCACATTCACTGGTTAGACGCATTCCACTGGTTTCATAATATCGTATAGTTAAGCGGCCCTTAATAGGCATTTTCGACGTTTGAGCTGCTTTTATATTTCGAGTGACTAACGATAGAACATGTACGTATCCAGCCGGATATCATGCACAAAAGCACAGAAAAATATCTTGACGGTACGTGTTTGGTAAGTATAAGAAGAAGTGACGTGATGTTCGTTGTCTTCATCGGATACAAGGAGTCAAAATACGATTTATTGCTTAATTTAAATTTATTATGAGTTAGCGGTATGCAGTGAACTGTATTTTAATTCATACCATCCATAGGGCAACGGGTGGGTGATCTTATGAGATTATTATTCCAGCAATACATTTTCATCCAAAAGGTGGATATACTTTGATAATTTACCATGCCACACTAACAATATCATAGTCAAGTTGATATTAACATAATGAACTAGGTGTGATAAAAGTTCCGAAGAAGAATATTATACCGTGTAAGAAGTTTATCGCACCAATATTACCTATCATTAAAATTCCATTTTTGGTGCCTATTTTCTAATTCTTCAAAATCAGACGGGGAAAAGCTGGAGAGGTACAGCTCATCAACAAAGAGGAATAGCATGCTTCAGAAGAGTAATAACGTTTTGAAGAGGAAGACGGAATCTGTAATAAGAATATAAAGTTTTCGGCTTGCAGGCACATTTGTGGTTTCTTCTTGGGATATTTCAAATGGTGAACAAATTCTCTTGGAAAACTGTTATCTACCAAAGTAGTACCGTAATGACAGAAATTCAACATCGTCCTGTGAATTTTCGATGTAAACCACACACTCTAGAAAACCAGTTCTAATAAATACAAATGCAATAATAGTATCAACCTGTGCTGTTTATTGCATTAACATAATCAGGAGATGTATTTTCGAATTAAAACCCAAAATTGTGATAAACCTTAACTCATGCTATAAAAACATGTAAAGGTGGAAAGCGAGTAAATCAATGCTGTATTTATCAGAAAAGCAATTGGGATTTGTTACATCATAACAGGAACACAGTAACAATCATGTGGAAGATTTTACAGAAAGCTGTAGGTTACTAAAGGAAATCATCTGGTAAAACGAATATTATATGAAAACTTACTAGTACTATTACCACTACTAACAGAAAAGAAACAAATACGATAATCCAGCCAAACCTTCTAATGCTCAAAATGCTAACTGCCTCTTCCAAGGAGATGTTCTTCACTAAATTGGTGCAAAATAAAATAAAATAATCAATACCTCCATTGTATGAAATTAATTTGAAAATTCATTAACAAAGGCATTTGTAGTAATACAATACTTCTGTTTGAAACTATCAAAAGTATAAAATGATTCATAACTACCAAGACTTTTTTTAACTTAGGCATCTAGGCCATTAGTCTCATCAATATAATACCAAAAGACTTAGTAAAGATAATGAATAAAACTCATAGAGTACAAACACTTCCCTCCGTTTAACAAAAAATGGTAAAAATTGTATTGTAGTAATTGTAATTGTTTCACCGACACAGTGGCTTCGGCATAGTTTAATGACATAGTCGTTAGTCGTTATTAGAACAAAACAGATTTTTTGTGAACTATAGTGAAGTGTTTGTACTCTACGAGTTTCATTCATTATTATTATAAATCTTCACCAAGTAAAAGCCAGTCCTATTCAATACTTATTCTTATTATTAGTAAAGAGCTTCTACTATACAAACTTACAACATGAATCAGTTTTCTAGTATTAGTAAGTTTTTTTATTGCAGCCGAAGTACTGGCTGTACAACGTTCGGACTTAAATTTGGGGATTATTGCAATCCCCAATAGTTTTCCATCTTTAAATTTAAGTATTACTAAGCTTAAACTAATTCTACTTCATTTTTAAAACAACATAAAAAGTTGTTCATCGAATCAATAATATAAGAGACGGCTTGAAAACTAAGGAAGAGTTTTTAAAGAAAAACCGCCTTCAAAGTGAATTAGTTTAAAAAGACGTAACAGTATGTACGCGAGAATAATATAGAGTACTTTACAAACTTAGTCAGTTTGAAAATCGCTATTGCTAACAAATACGAACTGAATTCATATCCATCGAAGAAATACATTACAAACTGATTAACAGTTAAACATCGCTTTGGTCATTTCATTCCACCAAATCAAGCTATTTCCATTGATTTCAGCCTGAGGCAATATATGTAACGGTTACTGATTTTTTTTTATATTTAGATTTTTACTTTGTATACTTATAAGTAGACTGGGAAATATGCGGTATGATGAATCATCTGTCCTTTTCACAATGTAATATTGTATTACAAAGGACAAATGACTCATCATACCGCATATTTGCCCAATCTACTTATAATGAGTTCTACATCAAGCATTGTAGGATGTTGCACAAAGAATTTAGCAAAGAAAGCAACTTACGTGATCACTGTAATATAAGTTGCCTGATTTTACAATTGGTATTACTCACTAAATTTTTTGATTACCATAAATAATTGATTGAGTGAAATTGAGCGATTAGTTTCCTTGTTATTTCTATTTTCATAATTTTTGTATTTCAGTAGTAGTAATAGTTCGTTTAAGAATCAACAAGTCAGTATTAAAATTCCTGTATTGTAAGTTATTACCGTTAGTAATCTTTGTTAATATCGAAAACCAAAAATGAACTTTTTAGGAGATGTTTAACAGTGGTATTTACATTGGAGCAAGATACGTTTATTTTAATAATGCACTATTGAGAAAGTCTGGATCATGAAGGGAATTGGATTTATTAAATTCAAAGCTGTATAGATCAATTTGTACAACGCTTGATTATGATCTTTGATGCCTCCAAACATCAAAGACATGCTATTCTTAATCGATTTGAAGAAAGAAATTGCATTTGGAAACAAAGACCTTAGGGTAGACCTATTAAGTTAACTGAGGATAGACTCGATGGTAATCAAGTTTGTTTGGATCATAGGCTCCACAAGTCACTGGTCAAATCAGCAGATAGGTACTGAAATTTCTGTTTGTTTATTCAAATATCACCCAATAATATTACTTGTAGCGCTTTTTGTGGGGGTCTACTCACAAGACAATTATTAAGAAGCTTAAAATGCATTTTTATAAAGTAAGCGTATCGAACAATTAAATTCATTTAATTTTGAAAAACGAATAAATTGTGGTCGATGGTTTAATGAGCACATAAACAATAATGCCAATGCCACGCTGAATGTGATTTTTGTTAGAAGATGATGCGTGGTTCCAGGTATACGGCTATGTCAAGTATTTCAAATTTTAGAACCTGGACTACAGAAAATCCACACAAATTCGTCGCAACACATCTATGTCGTATAAAGATTGGAGTTTGGGTAGCTATGTTGATTCAAAGAATAGTGGCACTAATCTTCTCTCAAGACACCATAACTGCTGATCGATGTCGTCAAAATTTTAGAGGTTTTTATAGGACAACCAGACGATAGTGAATGTAGCAGTCTCTTTCAACAGGACAATGCTCCACCTCACATTGCTACAGACTAATTACCACAACTTGATGGCCCTCAAGTTCTCTGGATCTTACTTCTCTTGATTTTTATTTATTTGGGAATTTAAAATACTAAATACACCAACACAGACCCCATAACCTAGAACTGCAAGCAGGAATTTAGCATGAAATTTGTAACATTAGTATATAAGAATTGCAATATGTTTTTGAAAATTGGAAGCGGCTCCCTACAAAATAATGGAGACCAGTTTCGCTACTTTCTGTAAATTTCAATGAATACAGTTATAACAATAAAATTTACTAGCATTATTTTAGAGAAACTTACTGTAAATATTTTGTATGAACATAGAAGGTTTCAAATAAATAATAATTGTTACTGAATGTATAATATTGGTTGCATACTCAAAAGAAGTGGCATAAGTTTTCATTCCTAGATGGAGACCCAATATAACTGTTATGTTGATAAACCTATAAATGTAAAATAATCGTGTTCATACTGGCTTCTAAATTTCTTGAATTTCTTTTTTAACTCTCATGCAATATGAGATGTCTAAAGAAAGTTTCATTTTTTGCTGACATCTTAATTGAAATTGAACATCATTGTTACATAAATTTATCGCAATTACTGTGTTCTCGTAGGATATCCAAATTTGAAGTACTTCCACCCTAAACTTTTTCCAAAATTACATCCAGTGAGAGGTCGTAAATTTCTTCCTAATCTTTGAAAATTGTTCGGGTTCTAATTAAGTAGAGTAGCAAAAGAACAATTAGTTCAGAATTATTGCCATCATCTTTAGGCTTTTGGGTATTGTCAGCTTTAAAACTGTACCTACCTGCGCGCCATCGGCCCGCATTACCCAAAACCCTAGGAGGAAGCATCCGCCGAACCGGTAATTAATTTAGGAACACGTTAATGGCCGTCAATTTGTAAAACAGGATATCGTGGAATATCTTCATTGGTATTCAGAGGCGGTTACTGGTAATAAGATAGACAGCTCCGTAACGCAGGGATGGGTAAAGAGAAATCTAATGGCATACGGGTTGTGTACTAATAAAAGGAAGTTTCCTAGATACGTACAACATCGATTCATATTTTGTCCATTTACACGATGTGTTGATATATCGTTATAGGAGATGTTTAAGAAAGAGCATTAAATTAGTGATGCAGGATATACATATATGCACATTTTTACATTTTTACACATTTACTCCTGACTTTCTTCATACTCACCGCAGGAATTGTGTTGTAACTTGTTACTTCTGGGAGATTAAACAAAATTGGAAAAGCTCCTCGTATTTAATTCTCTAAAAATACAATCTTCGCCTGTACGCACTGAAATGTTTTGAGACAGTAATTACCGTCCCTTATAAAATTTGATGATGCTATTTCCTCTACGTAATGTAGTAAATTTAAACCGTAAGCGGGTCTAATTAGCCTTCTAACTTAATGTTTTCCCCTGTATTTGTTTCCACAACAAATGTACCAGAACGAAATACGTATAATTTGTTACATCTACTTAAATAAGCTAAAACGATCATTCAAGTTGAATATTTTTAGTGGTTACCAAATAATCAATAGTGTATTTGTCGCACTTAGCAGTACTCAATGTGCCCACTTGTGATTATATAACCAATATGCTAGGTCAATAAGGTGGATTATTAAGGTATCGAAAGAAAAGTTCTTGATTCTTTCTATTTATATGTAATCAACAGAGAACAAGCAACCGTGTGGAATAATGAAATACTACAAATATGGGGATTAAGTATAAAATTCCATAAGTATCTATACGCAGGATATTACTTACTATTGCTTATTGCACGTACTACGTGAATGATGAGCTGTAAATATATATCTTTCTATTCAGTCATCTTCGGGATCTTATCAGAATCTTAGAAAATGTAGTAAACAATGGCTGTTCGAAGTAAATAAGTTAACAAGGAACAATAATAAAGCTCAACATTTAATATTTACAACTTATAATACCTATTGATACCTGCTCTGATGTTGCTTTCTTGGGCATTACGTTGAATGTAGGATTAAGACGGATGGCTTAAGAGTACCGGTTGGCCTCTAAACATTCCTCGGCACTGTATACAAAATCAATTAATCAAAGTATGATTTGCTTCCATGTTCGTCCTATTTTCCTCACTTTCATTTATTTCTGAGTTAAAAAACTTGAACGGATGATATTTTCACGCTGCCATCTACTTGCTGAATGAAAATGATGTATGAACTAACAGAAGATAATGTATGCCGAGGAATGAAGTTCTAGGAAATTATCACTGGCATAAATTGCCCAAAATCTTTGTTATTTGCATAATCCTCCTTTCAACGAGAAATGCTTATTGTATCCTAATGGATGTGTGAATGGAAGGAATATACATACGTTTTGGAAGAGGAATCCATACTGTTATAGGGAAAATCACACGCAATCTTGAATAATTAAATGTTTCATATCACAGAATCACAGAATTGATCGAATGAAACTGAATAGGACTATGTTATCAATCTCTAATGATTATTTTAGTAGCACTGTCATAAATTCTGTATTTATTTATCGGTTTACAGTAATTGTAATGTGTAGTCTGGGCAGACAGCGGTAATTACAAAATAAGTTACGACAACCTACATATACACAGAACTACTCGCATACAACGTACTGACTAGAGTGGGGAGTCGGCGATGCAGTCGTAACTTATTTCGTAGTTGTACGGTGTTACCGCTGTTTGCCCAGACTAGTAATATACTAGGCAGTGTGTGATCAAAAAGAACCTACTTACGTAAGGGGTTCCAGATTGTAGTGATACTTTCATACTATTTCATAAGTATTGCTTACCTGAAAAGGAAAATTGTAGATTATAAATGGCTTGATTATAAAGGAATATTATCTACCACGAAAATTTAATTTATATCATGTAGTGAGTATTGCTTTTGCTATGATTGTAACGCTATCACTGCACAGTAATTACAGCTTAATAGATTTAAATTTATGTTCATCCAGGGAAATACATTCAATATTCTCCGCACGTAGTAGTATCCCGATAATTTATCACGTTGTGTTTTGTGGTACAGCGGAACTTCAGAAACACATTTGTTTCACCCTAATAGCATAGATAGCCTTACAATCAATCTTCCAACCTGACATATACTCATCTGAATATTATATTTGCGCGAAGTAAATTCAAAGTTCCGGAAGCGACAAGAGAATATTATCCCATATAGTCCAGGAATGGATACGCATATAAGTTAGGTGGTGTTTGTCAAGATAAAGAATAATAAATAGCACTGCTAGCTGCCATTGAAATCTGTGAAGATATATTTTGTGGAGATATTGACTAAATTGTGATTTATACAATTCAATTATTAATTCTTGGCGTGTTATGTTTTGGTAATTGGTATGACTACACCCCTAGTTAATATTAGGCTTAACACTGCAATGAATAGAAAACCGGAATCCGTTTATTTTTATTACTTATTTATTTATTTATTTTTATTAAAATCAGACAAATCTTCATCTAGGTAAAACTATCTTAAGTGTTGACGTTATCGTTTATGTATCCTAATTTTTGGTGACATACATAGTATATACTTATAGAACTATAAAGACCAATTACATGTATTAAATTTTATGAGTCGAATTAACCAGACAACTGTTCTATTAAGTTAGAAATTATTTTATTAACCCGTCTCTGTTAATAAACTGTTCTGTTTTTACTTTTGGTATAAATAATGACACACTTAATTTTAGATGGGTATAGAGAATATGCATTTTATTAACACTACAGTCTTCCGCTGCCAGAATAATCGCAGTTTCCAGCGTGGATTAATTCAAACAGAAGTGATGGATATTTAGGTTCGTATGTTTAGAACAGATGTTCACTTTAAAAGCGTCCACTACAAAATGGATCATATCACCGATAATTTCGTTCCATTATCGTTTTAATGTGTGAATAACAATACACGAATACTATATGGAGGATTTCCGCATGCTAACTTATAACATGAACGATATGTTTGAATATCAGATAAGCTAATATAAACATCATCTCGAGCATGATGCATTAAAAGCCTGTAATTTTATTAGATAACTGTCACATTTGGAGATGCAGATAATTATATAAATTATCTATACCAATAAGTAACGGAAGTTAGAAGCTCGTTTTATTCTAATAAATTATGTTCAAAATCTCTTGAGATTTTTTTTTGTAAATATGTATTTTTTAAATTCTAAATACGTTGAAGTTTGGTAACATCCTTGCGGGACCGAAGAATCTTCTCGAGTCATTTCATTTATACATTTATATACGTAAAGTAAGATTAACCTGTACTCTGTCCATTTTGGGGTTTAGACATCTTGTACTCAATATTTTAAATGAAATATATGACGTAAAATACAGTGAATCCTTACTAAGCGTTATCCCCGCCTAGTTTGTTCAAAATTTTACAAAATTCTCATATCTGTAGCTAAGGATATATAAAAATTTGTGTATTCAGAAACAAAAAGAGAAATTTAAATATGAATTTGTTTAAAATGGTGGCATTATATGTCTCTTTGTCCTCGTAGAAATTAAAATATTTCGCTGTTATTTTTCCTTTAATTGATTTGCTTTCTCTACTCCTACCTTACCACTAAAATGTTAATGTATATAGTACCAGTGCTTGGCGGCTGAAGACATGTTTAGCAGGCAGCTGTGTTTGAAGTCGAAATAAATATGAAATCAGGGTGTACAAGATGCTAATTGGCGGAAGATCTGCTTCTGGCAGGAATGATGAATACGTCAATATAATCAAATTTTTTAAAAGTGATGAGTTTGGTGAAAAGCTTGCAAAAATTGTCAATAAAGAAACCGAACACCTAAAAGAGCGAAAGTTGTAGCATTCAAGGCGTCCAATCTGGATATGATTACGTTATTAATAAGTAGATTAGAATTTTACTCATAGCAATAATAGCGTTAAAATTAAATAAAAATCACTTAACAAAAATCTTGTCCTATCACACAAACACCAGAAACAAAGAGCGGGTGAAGAGGACGGGACCGTCTTGGATACATTGAGAACCGAAAGGAGAAACTTTTCAGTACGGAGATAAAGGGTCATCAAAAATGACATGGACAGAGATTATTTATAAGATATATAATTGTTATTTTTTACATGGTGTCTGTAATGATACTTATACATTTTGTTTCAGGTTTTTGGTGTTAAATTGCCAAGCTTTGTCACACAAAAAAGCAGATGCAATTACCATCGGTTACTCAAAAGAAACTACATAGTGTTCAAGTGACACATTGAGAAGTACCTATTTTGGAAATTTTAAACTAGTTTTGTTTGATGGCGGAACAGTAATAATAATAATAATAATAATAATAATAATAATAATAATAATTTATTGGTTCAAAGTAACATTTTAGAAGCTTAGAAATAATTTACAATAAAGAGTGAACCAATAGGCAATACCTTCAGTTAAGCCATTTCGGCGTCCTGTTCTTCCAGATGTGCCGGCTGGGTGGAACAAAAGAAAAAAATAAAATGCAATACATGCAAGCCACAACTGAACAATAATCATATTAGAAAGAAGACAGTAACAATACAATCGAAACTCAATTATTAAATTAGCTCTGCAGCCAAAACCAGGCCGCCAGAAAGAAGAAATCGCCTCAAACTAAGTTTAAAAGAACCGGTCGATAACTGTTTAATTAATGAAAGTATTTCATTTACAGAATGCCTCTTTTCTTTTTGGAGGATTAGTTATTTTGTAGAGTAAATGAAATGCTCGGACTAAACATTAAAAATTAAAGGAAAATATAGACGAATTTCGACTAGCAAGGACCTCGTTTCCAAAATTTCCATCTACATCTTGTAACCGTTATAATAAATATGCTAATCGTCTCTCAGAACGAAATAGGGAATCTTAATTTTTAGGAGTTGACGTATGGTTTCTTCTGCTTCGAAAAGAACTCTATTGGAACAGTCGCACATAAATACTTAGATTCAACAACTAGGATATAACTTCATGATCTCCTTCGAACATTTTTGAAAAGTAAGAAAGACATGACGTCTTGCGATTGAAAACTATATTTGAGGTGATGCAGTCAGTTCATCTTCTTCAGTCGGAGTATCTGCAACCAGTACCTTCCAGGAGACTTACGTTTGTTTGAGCATGATTTTAGTATACGGCTTAACTGCCTAATACAAACTGAAATAAACAAACGGCGTTTACATAAAATTTCTTCTAATATTACAAAACGGTGCACACGTTATACTACAAATCACTTGGAAAACCAAATAAAGCACTTTAGAAAGAACTACATTTCTGAATTTACATGCGTCATATCCAGTAGATGTATTGAAAATTTCAAGTTTTGAATTATCAAAACAATGAAATAAATTGACATATAAGCGAACTCTCGCAAATAACATATTGTGGTTAACGAAGCTAGAAACAGAATACAAAGGTGATTCTTTATTTAGTATTTGTACGTATGGACATAACTTCTCTACGAAATAGGAACTAAATTCTAAAAGAAAGTAAATGTGGATTAAAAGTGAAGGAACTCGCATTTACTAATTTGCACTTACCGTTGAATTCGCAGATTAGATTAATTGTTCACTATATTTTAAATTTAAAATGCATTTAGATTTGAGCAATAGTTGAGAAATGCTGGTCATCAGATAAAAATAGGTTACATAATTTGTTTTTTTAATCTTTTCCATCGGGAAATTGCAAACTTTCCTACATTCCTACATCATTGTAATTTTCGCAATTTTAAGAAACACCATTTTGCTTTACGAGATGCTCCCTATAGTATAAAATAGCTGCTACTATATATTTTGCCATGCAAAAGTGTATACTAACTACCTCCAAAATAGCCGGGAGTAAATTAAAACGAAAGTAAATACGGACTGCAAATGAAATATTCTTTCGTCTCTATTAACAACTATTTATTTTAGAATTTCCAGACTTGACTTACTAAATTTTCAACCATTCGTCAGAAAATGAAAAACTACAGTAAATACAACCACATTTCACATAGGCATTGATATACAATTCGTCTTTTCGTTGGTAGGTAGCACGAATTCGATGGTTTCACCAAAAGTATGATAAATTAAAACAAATCATATCAAATTTATTTAATCCATCTTACCAACAATTTGAAACTATTGCACAGTTGTGTTTACCATTAAGCAGTACTGTATCAATTCCCATTTTCAAAGATGTAAAGGCTGATCACTGATCTGCGAAAAAGTACCACCCAATCATTACTTCATAGGAGTGCATTAGTTGTTCGATCACGTACTGACGATGGACACACACAGACACCAGACAAGGTGATTCTGCTTATCCACAAAATCATTTATCCAAAAGAACACTTTATAGTTGAAAATTTTTTTGTAAGAATTGAGCAAATGTATAGACAAGAAACTATAGCATTTCTACACGCTGACCAACAGCATACTAATTGGTAGTCACTTCCCAACTGCTGACCACAAATGCAACGTAATTAGAGCGATAAATAGGAATCGCTGCAGTATTTTAGAATTACATCAGTTTTAATTAAAAATCAATTATTTTCCTTTCCTCGTGACTACTACAATATCGAGAACAAATATTAATTCCTGCTTGAACGAAAAATTAGCGCCGTAATCCCACAAACGATATTAATGCATCCGCGTAGCTAGAGAATCCATTCTTTCTGTCCCTACAGTTATTAGTGCGAACGGCTTTTCGACATAGGCATGATGATAAATTGGACAACATGAATAATTCAAGGTAAAAAGGTGAACGCAAAAAGAAAACACCAACATCGCCGTAAATATGCAGAATATGATATGGTCGTACGGTCGGCGCCGCTCAAGTGCTGGTAATTGAATTTGCGAAGTCGAAGTTTTAAGTAACAATACCACTAAGTGCAGGACTAATTTAGTTAAGTGGTTCTTTCAGAACTTGCGTCTGTTCTGAACAGAATGCACGTGCTCACATTGAAGCTCTCTTATTTGTAGTCTTTTGTGCTCTTACCTGAACATCTTATTGATGAATAAGAAACTTGATAAGAATAAAAAATAGGTACCTACATATACATATAATATTGTCTGCATTTCTGATTTTGGATATATAAATATAAATCTCTAACCTGCTTTTAGAAATACGTTTATTGAACGAGAGTGTCAATTAAAGCACTATTTCCCGTACAAAAACGTGGACTATTCAATTGGAATTAAAATGCATGTATGTAGTTTTAAAAAAGATAACCGCCCTTAGTAATATTATAATTAATGACGGTTAGCTCATTTTTGATTTTTATAGACTATAGTTGAAACATGGAATGTTAAAAGCATAGTCCAGAACAAAATAAAATACATACAAGAAATTAATTGTAGACTCCGTTACTTGTGACTGGAAATCAGGATGCAAGTAATAATATACTTTTCTACTTGTAGTCCTTCGCTTTATCTTTTACATATATTTTCATACAGTTCATACCAAGTTCCCTATACCTATACCCTACGCGGTAAACATCCTAATAATTGGCTTTAAATTACACTAAGTCTAATTACTTATTAATAATTGGTTTGCAGATATAATGGATTACAAATAAATCAGGGTAATGACATATTAATGACTAAGAAACATTTACATTTAACATAAAATAAATGCCCTATTTCTATAGCACAACCAGATCGACCTAGACCAAAGTTTCCACAATCTAAACATAACTTATAAACTCCTGAATTATAAATTGATTAGTTTTATCTTTAGTATTATATAAAATCTGTGATAATTTTGTCGTGGGTTTAAAAGCTACTGTCAACTTTTGTTCGTGTATAATTTTTCAGAGATGGGTCGAAAATATGTTAATGAAACATATTTTCTAGTTTTTGTGTTTTTTAGTTGGGGGTATATTTGCTAGGTTAAGAGTTTTTACTGTTATGAATTAACAATTTATGATATTTTGTATGGATTTTTGGACTATAGCCATTGTTGGATGGTATGTTACGTTCTTGCTGACGGTACTACAAATGTTCTGTATTATATATACGTTGCTATTTTATGAGAATTTGGACCGAAAAATTGAAGTATGAACCGTGAAGTCTTTGTGCGTTGGTCTTCTGAAGATACAATTCAAATTGTTAGTGTCATTTCTTATAAGAATTCCACCCAGAAAATTTATGCTCTTGTGGTTCTCAAGTTCATATATGAAATTTATCAGGGGGTTGATTGTATTTAGAAAGTGTAGAAATTTTGGATTTATCTAGTCGTACCTATCAAACATGTCAAAATATAATATGATAAGTTTCTTACCTAACGGGGAATTAATTACTTTTCGCCCTATGTGAGCCATGAAGATACTTGCTAGTTAAGGAGAAAGTGGTGAGCCCATAGCCAAATCGATGGATTTTTGGGTATAAAATTTATTATTAAATCTACACTAATTGTAAGAAAGGCATAAATCAAAAGCCACAACTATTTCCTCTTTTATTTATTCTTTTAGGATTACTAAAATTTCACATCCTTCCGGGGGAATATTGGAAAATATAGTATCAGACACGTCAGAAGAGACCAGAGTAGATTGTTTTTGGATATCTACGGTTTTTAAGTTAGAAGGTAACTAGAATTTTTATGCTGCATTTAGGTTTAAAATGTGTGGAAGTTTTCAAACGTGTGTCAAGGTGGATCACTAATTTATATGTTGGGCTACTTGTATAAGATACCATCGATCTAATAGAAGCATTTTCTCTATGATTTTTTATTAGACCGTACAATTTTAAAGAGAAGATTAATTAATTTCATAATTTAGTAGTAAAAACTTTTATATACGTCCATTTGGTCTTTCTACAGAAATACGATATAAAGAACATCTTCCCCAATCATTGCCAAGAGACAGCTTACGGGTTTCCTCCTTCGGAAAACACTGAAACTTACATAAAGCAAACTATGGTTTCCAACTCAATTTACTAGCATCAGTAAATTCATAAAGCTAAAACAAATACTAATCTGGTTAATGACCAGACTGACCTAAATAACAAGTTTCTGTTAAATGTAAATCTTTCGTATTGTTTGTCATCAGTCTGTAATCTACAATTCAGCGTTAGCCAAGGATAGAACTGCCCAATACCATTACAAACCGGTTGATATGCTTTCTGCTACACATGTCTGATGAATGTTTTATCAACGATATTATATTTAACAGTATATCATAATTGCAGCATCTATTAAGGAATACCATTTCAAAATCACACCCTAATTTTGTTTTTGTAGAAATACATGTCAGAGTACGAACGCAATACTGAGGTTTTAATTTTTCGTTCGTGTATAAACAGATAACATTTTTTCCAATTAAACCTGGCGGGATTTATACATAAGTATCTGAAACCAGAAGCCTATTCGGTTTTAAACTCTCTTTCACAGATCAGGCAATTTAGAACGCTATCAAATGTGTACGAGCTTTCTGATCATTTTGCGTGCAAATTCGTGACCTAGTTTCGTGCGTTAATATTCTGGTAATTATCTTAAATTTTCTACTCGCAATCGATCTGGTGTGTAATATTTCTTTCCTGTCGCTGATAAAATAATGGCAACAGTGATGGTCTGCTGATTTGTTTGGTTAGATTTGATACAATACAGGTTGACGTAGTTCCAGTGTCATAATAAACCACCATCGTAATGACATGAAAATACTAAATTTGTATATAGCGAATGCTAGTCGTGCATGCGGATTGTACTCGCATTATCATACATTCATAATTCGTGCATAGTTGCCGTGTAAATTTGCTGTGATTAATGTTAAAAGAAACCATGTAATGTTTATAGCAGAAAGTAGTGTCCAGAAGGAGACAAATACTTCCTCAGGGTTGAATTTCTGAGTTTCTCGATTCTATTGTGTCTATAAAGATATTTGCAAATGTTCATCGTTCATCTATAACATCTAACAACAAGATCAAAGTCTAATTTGTTTATACGTGCTATTTACGTTTAATTTAATGTAAAAACCTTAAAAACTAATAATTCCTAACTAATAATTTTTCGTCGACATTTCCTTTGTACAGTCAGGATATAGTGTGGACCTGGATATAGTGCCGTTTTCCCTCATTCTTTGTAAAACGACCGTGGAAAGCTTCCATAAATTTCATTGACCTTTCAGCAGTGTCATTGATTATTGTCAGCGAATTTATAATTTGACTCTGGTGTACGTAGATAGTTATCCCCAGGTTTCTGGAACATGGCTTAAAAGCTCTTGGTGAATATCAAATCGAGCAAATAAATAGATATTATTCGAAATAAATGTTCCCATTGCTCTATCTGGAATATAAAGATAATTAGGCATGGAGAAAATGACTAACAGTTTAATGCAGTAAATTAGATACTGCTATTGAATTATATATAAAATCATTATTAATATTCCATGTTTGAATAATTTAACGATTTGTCCTATTAAAAATTCATTTATTATTGAGAGCATTTACCATTTTTATTTTTATTTAAATTGCTGATGTATCGTTCAAAAATGCTAAAGCAAATGCCTGTTCTATTAAGTACCATAAGTGTCCACATAATTGCTTAATGGTAACCGATATTAATCGATGTTTACTTTCAGACAGTATCCATTTCTTTACAAAATTCTTAGTCTTTATTTCAAGTTTTAGAAGCAACAGAGCAGTCGAACCATACTTTTCTAACAAAATGGAGTATTAAAAATCTAGATATCCACAGAAGAAACTTCCTTCAATGATATATTGTACTGGTTTCTTAATATTTGCACTAATAAAACACAGGCGCCAGCTAATCTTCCAGTGTTAGAGGCACTGGTATCACAGCATACTGCCTGTACTTTGTCTAATAAGCTCGCAGTTTTCCAAAGCATTATAGATAGCTGAATTCAGAGCAAGAAGTAGTCCAATATATTTTCCAGTTACAGAAACTTAACATCCCAATATGCTATTAATAGTCAAAGAGTGATTTGGTGAATGTGCTTTCAATTAATGCACGTTCAGCTCGTAATATTTTGTAACATCAACTCGATGTCTTATTAATTATTGGTTCATCTAAATTATACACTGAAGCTTCTGCTGTCGTTTCCAAAACGAACCGGACTCTCAAAAGCTTAATTGACAGCTATCCAACAAATTCTGGTGAAATAATATTTGTACGTTTTCTCTTTTCAGTTTTAAGTTACTCAAATTGCTAATCAAGCTGTGGAGGTTGACAGTTGTAAACGGCTATCTTCTGTAGGGTTACTAAATTTCTATCGACATCTTCAAAATGATCTCTTCGATTGTGTTGTCTTTGTAATATTAAAAGTTGCTTATCTTCCTCCATCTTCACCAAGTCCCCGTTTGCAGGATATAAATTTGGTATATATATTCTGGCATGTAATTTATTATTAAACGGCATAAATATGTTTAGTTTTTAGTCATTTTCTAAACTTTCAGTTTCTCTGAATTACCCTGTAGTAGGTATTACATATAGGTAACAAGAATTTTCTTTGGGTCTGGACTAGAATTTTTACCTATTAGTTGTGTTTTACTTTTATGTCCATTCACCTACATTTCTTTGCCATAAGTAACAATAAATCTACTAACTAAATGTAGCACAAAGGACTTCACACTTGGTACTTATATTTGGGCATTGTTGTTTTGCACCAGACCCGCAAAGCATGTTCGGCCTGTAGCAACACGCAAGTGTAGCGTTCTTTATGTTTCAGTTCCTGATTTATCAGCAGTCTTTGCAATCTTCTCAAGGTTTCTTTTTTCCTCTTTATAAACGGCACATTATTGTTCGGAGTAAATATTTTGGAGGAATATTCGGTAAAATGCATAGCATTTTCCTTCTCGCCACTAGCTCGTTGAGCATTTAGTGGCATGTCACACATAAGGGTATCCTCGTATTTTGGATTTTTCCTCGATTCAATGGGTTTCCAAATGATATTATCCAATTTGCTGAGATTGTTAACGTAATTCTTGAAGGATTTCTTTCTTAAACTTTTCAGTTTTGATTTCCATTTGTTAGTCAGCATACATCTTCTGGGTTGTGCCCAGAAGTTGCCGGTCAAAATAGGACTATTATACCGTTACGAAATATAATCCCCTAAACTAAAATCTTGTCTATTATTTTGACCTAAAAGTGGTAGAGACAAGCCAAAAGTTAAGTATCTAAGTAGGTCACAAAATATATATGCAGTTAGTTAATGTATTAAATCTAGTTTTATGGTTTCGAATGAACTTCATGCCATTATGTCTGGGTTTTCTGCTTTTAAACGATAAACTTTCTGATTTCCATTGGTATATTATTTCCTAAGCACCGCTATATGATGTAGCTTCTTCGACCACGTTTCTAAAGTCTTTATTTGATGTTTTCAAGGGGTCTTTTACATCACCAGGAATCTTTAAGCTTGAACTTCGACTAATATTTTCTGTTAGTCTGCTTCTGAAGACGTCCCAACTATTTGGTTTTGTTGTGAACTCTAGGACTGCTTTTCTGTCAATGACAATATTTACTACCAGCAGAGAACTATTGGTAAGTGGTTAGAAGATGACTTATGAAAAGTTAGAAGAGGAATTGAAATTCTATTCTACGTGCATGTGGATCGACGAAGTATTATTGATGAAAAACTATAATAGGTCACGAATCTTCTTGGCGTACTGGAAAGGAGTCTCTTTCTTCGGTTGTTGTAATTCTTGAAACGCATAGAGTAGGTTGCAATTCCAATCTCTTTGCATAACAAAATTAGTTCCGAGTACAATAAAAAAATGTTGGAGTTGACCTTTGGTTATGTTGTGTATAAGGTGGTCAACACACTACAGAAATGATCAGTTCGTAAGGTACCATCAATTGCAGAATATATTTGGGTAGTTTATTAGTTACATATATTGTTCATGGCGAATGCAGAACCGAGCATGCGCTGCATTAACCATATGATTTTCAAACGATACTCCAGTTTGATACATGAAAGTATGATCTTTCATTAAAAAAAAGTAACCCAACTTTATTTTAGTGCTATAGGCCGTTGACATTCCACTAGATGGTTTTTGTAAATGTCGGGAACGTTACCGATTACCTTTGTGACATAAATTGGTTAAACCTAACTTTGTACTGGTTGCCGCATTCACTTACTTTGGATTTCATTGTTTGAGTAATTGTTTTCTGTGTTCTTATTGCCGTAGTAAAATTCTTATTGGTGAAACTGCAGCTAACGTTGATTTTAGCATTTACAAATACCTCTTAATGAAAGGAGCGAACTAATAAATTAGAGAAAGAAGTTTACCGTTCCATATTTGGTTATACCATTATTCTCATATTATGTTCTTAATGGCTAATCATTTGATTCAAAAGATTAACTTACAAAGTAAGGTCACAATTACACGACTACGTATCCAAGATGTTTTAATTAGCTTCTTAATACGGAATCACAGTAGATGAAATGAAATAACAGGATATTTGTGTCATAAATATTTATTCGGTGGCTATTAACTAAGTCAAAAAGAGTGACAACTGTACATTTGCGATTTATCACTCATGAAAGTCACGTTCCTTCTTATTAATTTGTGCGATGAATCTTAATTAAAGTAGCTTGTTTGAGATGTTCAAGAACGTTGACAATGTGATTGGAGTACTTGCGTGTATATCGTGGGGATAAATGTTAAATGTTTAGCATTTTGATGGGAGTTTTATACAAGTTCCGTAAAGGGTTTTCTCGTTTTAGGTTTTATTTCGTTAGTACATGTCACTAATAAATGTAGAACCATTTTAAGAACAACAGATAAGTCATAATTTTCGCATAAAATTCATATTTTAACAGATGATTTTTGTAAAGTAATGAACGCAGGAACAACGACTTGAAATGATTATTTTTAGGCAGTTATATTTTTTTGGATCGAAGTGTTAATAAACATAACTGTCAATTTCGATCGCAGTAAATTTCGAATTGTATATTGGAGCGACTTGAGCAACAGTCTGCAGAAGTAAACGCAGTGATTCTTGTATTGTTATTATTTCAAATAGATGATGAACAAATTTGATTACAGCAAGACGGTGCTTTTTGGGAAAAGTCGTCCACCTCGTCCACTCCGTCCCCTGCTTATATAACAAAATGATGCGGAAAACCAGCTACCCTAACTTTCTTTATGTACATTTAATAGTTAATCCCTTCATGCAGATCTTAAGACATACTTTTATTTATTTTTTTGTAAAATATGTCATCGCAGTGGTAATATTTCCGTACAAGTAATTCATTTGGGGACTTTTCTGTAGCAAAGATAGCTTTAGCTTCTTATATTGGCATCTTAATATTTATATATGAAGACAAGCAATGTATGTATGTACGAACGTTGAAGTTGCGCTGATGTACAGTACTGCATTTAATTGGGAGTAAAGTTATATAGTTGCTTAATAAACGTATTTTTATTCCGAGGCGCCTTATTAAAATTCCAATACTGGATCTGGCAGCCCAGTTAGCCTTTACGAGAACATCTTGAAATAAATTTCAACTTCCTGTTCGGAAACGTGTTTTTATTTTACACCATATACAAAATTCAAATGCTTTTAGCGTAACGAGTTCGTAGCGCTCGGAATTATCTCCCAGTAAGTAAACAGTTTAAGCCTTGGCATTATGCTATTAGAATGTTATGTTGTTTTAAAACCCTAGATTCAAACTCCTGTGTAAAGCCTGTATTTTCTACTCGCTGGTATTTTAGGAACTATTTCAATGTATTTCTTCTGAATTAAGTACACCATGTAAAATTAGGTCATGGAATTTGTATTTTCTAGATGTGTTTAATATACAGGATAATTTCCTAAAAAAATATTTAGAACACATATGCTACGTTCGCGAAATACGTGCTTCGCTTCATTTCAGCACTATTAAACTTCATCATGTCAATTCCGTTCAAGAATTTTTTAAATTATAGGGTTCTTTATGAAAATAATGATTTCATGTTCTGGTAGAAATAAAAATACTTTATTTTAACACCTATAGCGTGATATACAGATTTAAAAAGGTGCACCTCGGACGCTTAAGGTAAATGGGTGGAAGCGTAACATCAACATTCGGTACACTTTGCTAGATCTAGAAATAGATAATCTAGATATAGAAACATAAAAGAAGGTAAATGAACTAGAAGAGATATGTAAATATGCAAATGTACAACCAAGATAAGGCTGAATTGGTAATGCCCATGAGTAGCATAGATACATTGCCCTATTCTATAACATAACCACACTTCCTGTTATACACATTGCTAAGCGACGGTTTATTGCTTTTAGCTAGGAATTGTCTGAAAATATTAAAATTTGTGTTGAAATAAACGTGGGAATTTTATTTTACAACTAAACTTTTAACTGCAAATATATCATTGAACACCATCGTCCTATTCTTTGTTAAATTGTCACGTGCCCTTCTATTACTTCTATGAGCTTTATATTATATTCTTTTGGATATTTAAATCATAGATCAACATTATGAGACTCTAACTCTAATATGTTCTCTTTACAGTACAATATGATTATACAATGATATCTTATCTCGGGGTCATATCGATCCGTGTACCACAGTGGTATTCAATTTAACACATCTACAATAACTGAAAGAAACGGTAATACTAAACTTAATTATTAGGTGGTAGATGACGCTGTAACATCCAGAGTACCACCTAAAACTACTCGATATTCTACATTGCATTATTAAAACAGTGTAGCAACTAACCTTACAGATATCGATTAATACAATTATCGATAAATCCTGTCTTCTAATAAACTGAAGGCTTGCTTATTTTTGTATGGGTCCTAGCTAATACCTGCTTTCTTGACGAGACCGAAAGGAGTTCTTGCACAATTTAGGTTCTAAAGATATCTATATATATATATATATATATATATATATATATATATAATAAATAAGTAATACTATAATTTTTCTTACTTTACAGTTTTAAATTTATGAATAAATTGCTAGAATTACAGAAGCTAGAAGAATTCGGATGCAGTTTCCCTGTGGCTTAAAAGTTGGTGTCCCTTCGTTCCTTTTTATCAATGACCTCTCAGTGATTTATAATCTCCAGTCTTTTGTTCCGGGAATAGAATTTGAAATTACAGTTTTGAGTAAGCAATTTCATTGAAATATTCAAGAGGAAATTTTTCCCCAAATTAAATGTATCTATAAGTCCTATATCTACCCCCCTTCATCCCTTACCTATAGTTTGACATTTAGATTATATACAAACAGTACGTTAATAACGGATCGATAGAATACTTAATGTAGTTTCTTTGATAAATGTTTTACAAACAACGTGTGTGCACATTTTTTGCAACACTTTGTATTCGTAATCTTCCCACTATTTATAGCGCTTGCGCATATTTCTTCAATACCAAATATTGCTAGCTCAATTCTATTATGTTCTGCTACTCTGTCGTTCAGTGTGCCCAATCCATATACTCACATACAGAGTGTGCAATCGTAAGAGTCATGACATGAGTTGGCAATGCGTATATTCTTGTAAGTCAATAATTTGTTATATATTAGGCAACTTTTATTACATATATTGAATTTTTCGTTGAAAACCTGCAGAATAGGAAACCATTTACAAAAATCAGAAATAATCTCCAGGATGCGCTGCAAGAAGAATGGGAATAAGCACCCAAACTTACAATTAGTAAGAGTCTGTTTGAAAGTATGCCCCGGGGTATTCAAGCTGTTATAGGAGTACATGGTGGCAAATGAGAAGATTTGTGTTTTAAAGCAATTGTCAATAAAAACAAAATACCAAGTTAAAGTTAAGTTACATAACTTGAACCCTTCCTTACATAATCCATAAGTGTGCCATTAGCATTTAAATTTGTTAAAAAACGTGGCGTTTTGGACACATGATACTTATGTAATGGAAAACTACTTACACGTCTTGTTTTTACATATTACGATACAGCCTACTTTTCAAACACATCACTCTCATTCTTTTCCTCTTATTGTACAAGCGGCCGATATGTGTGGATGTGCACGATTTCAAGAAGAATCTAATGGAATTGTAAAGGATGTGTCAAAATTTCCTAGTGATCTGCATAAATATAAATATTCGAAATCATAATTGAAACTATCAAGTTAAATTACTTAATTGATACGTCGAAATCACAAATAGGAATTGTTTAGAAAGTGGAATTTGCTCTGTAGCATCTTCTTTTAGACGTAATTACTGATAAATAGCATTTATTTTCATTAAGTAAAATATTCTTCTGAATATTCAGAAAGTCATGAGCAACTACAAAGTGATTCAACTCCGAACCGTAGACTACATCCTAATAAACCAAATTAATTCCTGAATTTTTCACCAAATACCTTATCGGTTGCTGAATTTTAATACGGTAATTAGATTGTTAATACAATATTCACCATTACTACCAGTACTAATGTACATAAAATAAACATCTAGTCGTAAATAGTTTAAAGCAATTCATTTCAGAATACGAGTAACATTTGATTGTACTAGGTTGACCATATTTTCCTGAAATCAATACATTTCTCACGTGTACGTGGCGTTCGGATTTATTAATCGGGTATTATCCCTCATGTATAGGAGTTACTGGAAAGATAAATAGAAGAAAGAATGTGTATTTGTTTGTTTATGTTTTTGGTGATGCACAGTATTATCTATAAGTATAATCTAGGAAATCTAATGATTACATCAACACCAGCTGCTCCGAGACGTACAATTTTCCTAACTTATTCGTCCTAATTACTCAAATTTTTAGTTAAATCGTTAATAAGATTTGAAGGTACATATTAAAAAAATAATAAGGCCAGTGGTTACCTTAAATTATGCTTATTTCTTAATACCTCGAGATAATGATTTTCCCGTAACTATATTCGTTTTCTAAAGTGAGATTGTACAATGGTACCTTAATCAGTTCATTTTCCGTTTAGAAAAGCATTTTTGATCAATTGTATTTGAAAATCGTGAAAGGTTCGAGGGAATGGTGAAGAACAGCATTTTGACTGAATAGTTCGACTAGCCTTTGTAACATGTCTCCGTAATACCGTTACTGATAAAAAAATTTCATTCCAATTAATTTTAAATTTTCTAGGTATTACCACTTACACCATATGTATGTTATAGCATACTTTAAGCTTTACTGCCGTGTATAGGATCCTAAAGAAAATTATTTATTTGGTATTATTGGGCAATAAACTACTCCAGGTGGAACAGCACATATTTTTACTCTTTTCCTCTTATCCTATCTAACAAAAATTGCTGCTTATGATTTCCATCTCCCAAAGTGATAAATAATCATCCAGAACCTTGTTAATTTCGTCTCTAGTATTGCTCCAAATTTTAAAGAATTATCCAATTCTCGGTATATAATTTGAGCCTACTCGTCGAATTTTCATTTCAGTCATTGATGTATTTCGTATTTTTAATTTGTCGGGGAAGATTCGGAAGTATCACCGAAACAATAAACAACGATCCGTGTCAGATGTAATAATTTATTAGCTAGTCCTTTTAGCCCTTTATGGTTAGAGACTGGCAGATTTAAGATCTCGCGCCCCACTAGTTCCTACTGCGTTAATGGAAGGGATACATACGTCATGTTTTGGTCATTTTTGTAAGTAATGCATATCTTATCAAATCTACCTTTAGTGGTCAAGATAAATGTGGCGTAGGGGAACTCTTTACTTATTTTACCTACCGTTTTATAGCGCATTCAACTTTAATACCTCAAGATATATTTGATAAGCTGTAGATCTAGATAGAATATCTATTTAAAGATTTCCTTACTGCAAGAGCATGCATCAGTGTTAGGAGAAATTTGGAAAAATTGTTAATTTCATTCATAAATAATTCGGTTCTCAGTAATTCATACACTGTTACTGCAGTGGGGATGTAATGGGAGTCGTTTTTCGGTTTTCAACCTAAACTTGCCGGTCTCCATTTATAATCATCACAATTTTTAGTTCCTCTGTGCTGGCACTGATATATTACCCACCATCAATTTAAATAATCGTAACACTACAATTGCTTCTATTTATTAGGTATACTAGCATATTGATTTCGACACTTCCAAATGCGCAAATCGGTACAGCAAGGGCCAAAACCTATCGGTTCTTTTCACTGCAATAAAATATTCATCGAAATAAATAATCTTTTGGATAATCAACACTTTTATTTGGGTAATGAAATATAAAATTGAATTTAACAGTATATATTTCAGAACAGAAAGTGATAGCGTTTTCATACAAGCTTGGTCAGTGAAACATATTTCCTGTACCAGATTGTGACCTATTTTCGCCTATAATTGGTAGTGAAAACTTCTCTTAGAAATTCTACTCAAAGTAGATTCATTAATTTAGAAAAATAGATTCCCATAAGAGGAATGGGCGGATTCAAATTGACGGATTCAAGTTGATTATTTCATTTGGTGTTATTGACAAAAAGATGAACACAGCAACACATATATCGTAATGAGACTGTAAGAAGATACAATACTCCTACTTATACGAGGGATGCTTCAATTGTTTTAGGAATTTGGCTCTAGTTCAATGGCCTAAATCTTATTATTCAGAAACATGCCTTGACATGTTTACGCAAGCACCTCGTACAATATTGTTAAGTATGCTACAACTACTGATACATAGTTCCGTACTGCTGGTTTTGCAATCACGGAAGATGCGACTAAATCACAAAGAACTACCATTTTCTTTTATTTAACCTTCCTATACTCACGCCAAAATGAAAGACGTATACTATACTATATAAGTCGGTCTCACAGACCGCATGCGTGAGTATAGGAAGGTTAAAGACGGTATCAAACTTTCAGAAATTGTTCGACGTCCGGAAAGTGTATTTCGAGAGTCTGCAGAATCTAGAAGTACAGTCTCTCGATTAGTCAATCATTTTGAACGTTACTAGAAGACGACTTAGTGAACGGCCGAGCTAGGCTAAGTGAATAGCTATTCCTGAAATTAGTGTTACTATAGAAATAGGTACACAATAGGTTCATAAGGTTTTACAACCAACATTTGGGCGCGAACAGGGCTTTACCCATATGGGTACCACAACTGTTGAGGCCAGAATAGAAACTCAATACGTACCACAAAGCTCTTGAAAGCCTTTAGCACGTTACGAGGACCAAGCTCGGCAGTAGTGAATAACTACTGGTGAAATATGGATACTTTACTTCAATCCTGAGACCAAGAATCAGTCGAAAAGATGCCGCAAACCAGAAGAAGGACTTTCGCTTAAAGCACGTGCAGTTCTGTCGATTGGAATAGTAATACTTATTGCGCTTTGGGATTGCGAGGGGATATTAACATACGATATTATTTTAATCTTTTATCTGGCTCATTGCGACAGGCGGTTTGCAAAAGACGGCCCGGAAAGTTGCATAAACGTCCATTGTTCCAACAGCACAATACAAGATTAAGCGCCACACGAAGAATGAAAGATGCCTTAAATAAATTGCGCTGGGAATTGCTTCCCCATCCATCCTATTCACCAGATCCGGCTGCTAGTAATTTTCATCTGGTCCAAATTTTAAAGACCCACTACGGGGTGTTCGAGTTGACATCTTAAATCAGTTTACACTTGCTATAAATAGGTGGATTACAGAGACTCGGAAAGAATTCTTTGAGGACGTTTTAAGAAAAATTAGTTTCACGAGGGATAACTGTATTCAATTACATGGAGAATTAGTGTAAGACTACATTAAAATTTTGATGAGAGCTGGTGAATTAGAAAAATTTGGCGCAAATTCCTAGACCGTTGGAAACATTCCTCGTAATTTGAAAAGAATCATGAAACTTCTACTGTGAAACTGTTTGCTTATACGCCATGTACGTGTGCAATTACCAAAAGCTGGTGCTGAACGAAATTTGACCGTATGTTCTGAATTAATAGTTTTTATTATATAAAGTAGAGTTAAAATTTTATGATTTTGTTATTGACGGGTGCAGTTTCAATTTAATTTTCCATTGTTCTGAACTTACTCTTCTTGCTAAACCAATTTAGTTTCAGCGTTGTTAAATCGCACGAAGTTCTGGAAATTCGAACTTTTACAGTAGTGCGCAAAACGAAAACAGTAATTTATTTTAGAGAGTTCCATTATTTCGATCGCTGAAAGCACTCAATGGCCGGACCCACAGTTAATTAAATAGTTAGTTAACGTTCATGCGAATTGTAGATAATTTCGCATTTTGGATTAAATATTAACGCTTAGCTAGACCGTTTTCTATTAGTTCGTGGTGGAATTAAATTTTAATACTCGCTAAATGTTTACGGATAGTAGGCGAATGTAACGGATTAAATTTTACGTATAAATTCGATAGTTATACAGCAGGTGTGGCGATTCGCTTTTTTGGTTTCGTTAAATGTATTGATTTCAAGCAAGGCAATTATTGGGTATGAATGAAAATACATATACAACATACAAGTAGTAATTTAGAACGTTGTTTTTATTTCATTTGTTGAATCCTCGGCTTACCCTTGCTTATTTCCGTTTAGAAGGATATCAACTAGAATTGACCGTTAAGATTAAAGTTGTTTTTAACGGTGCAGCAAGAATCACATGCTAATCCTTGTTGGAACTATGTGATCGACCTTCAACTATCTTATGATGTGCATGACTATGAAGCGAAATAAAAGAAGGTAATAGAATATGAAACAGCAGCGTTAACTGCAAAGACAGAGGCAGTCTGATTTGCGACAAATATCTGGTACCAGGAAACCTGAACAAAAACAAACAGAGAAGAATATCAGCACGGTGATTGGTTGGGGAGTAAACTAGTTTATCACACATGGGAAGATCGTATAATTGAATTCTTCCAATTCCTACGAGAATTCACAAATTCGTATTTCCCGTAGCATCGATATATATATATATATATATATATATGTGTGTGTGTGTGTGTGTATATATATAAAGAATGCTTTTCTACTAATAGCACAGTGGGCTATTATTTACAATTAGTCTGGTTAGATCCTTTTTGAGTTTTGGATAAATTTACATCCAAGAAATTATTTGCTAATTGGCGGTGAAAGATGGTGCCAGTAGTTTGCTAGATTCTTTAAGTGTTTAGCATAAATTATAGATGAAGAAGATGGGTGCTGCACGAAGTAATAGGGCTAAGGTCGAATCAAGGTGAGGGATAAAACAAAACTTAAAGTAACATTCGTTTTATACAGATTTACTCCTAGTATCAGGAACAGAAATTTAAACGTCTTCGTTTCATTTATTGTTACACCTGCCGTACTAAAATAAAATGGTGTTTATTTTAATTTATTAATGAATTCCTCTCTCTCTCTCTCTCTCTCTCTCTCTCTCTCTGTCGATACATTTTTACGAACGACAAACATCTGCGTTCAACGTTAACTCTCTAAACCATGTACTAACAACCATTCAGCCCTGAAAACGTTTATGAAACCTAACTATACATGAAATCCCTTCATGATTTCAAAGTCGTGCGTCGTATCGTATCTTTTTCGATTAAACTTAAGTCCATAATTTGTTTTACAGCATATATTGTCTTCCAGCCCAAATGGTGGATGCTGCGCATCACTGTTTCTGTTTTTCTTTGTTTTCAGCGGACTCTCCTAGAGGTTCGTAATTCAACTTATTTCAGGCAATATCGACTTCGCCGTGAGAATATTCGCCTGTTCCCACTTTACAGCCTACATTATTCGTCAACTTGGAGGAGTGACCAAACCCAAAGGTTTTGGAAATAACTCCAGCGAGTTTGTTCCGTTTTCTTCTGAAAACAGTTTTCGTTCGACTGCTTCTGATTGGCTGCAGTTGAGTTTGTTACTTCCTTAAAATCTTTTCGACACTCACTCACACGACAGATTAACTCGAGCGTTTACATCATCACACTTAACATTCTAAATTGGACACTTCGGTACTTCAACATCCACACGTAATATTAGAACCGTTCTTGTGGCTCGTTCAGCCGACCCAATTCAATTCGTTGAGGCAGTGCAACGCGAATGTATTGCAAACACTTTAACGTATCTTGTTAGGGGACCGTGTGTGGTACAGTGAATCACTGGCAGTTCACGACGCAGGCCGTTCTCAGCCTTTGCTCGAGGCCCATAGCCCCCAAAGCGTTGGACTCACTCTTCAGCTCTGACTATATCACTCACTTTTCCCTCCAACCGATTGGCGCTCTTTTCCGACGTACGCCAAAAGTTGTTCCGCAGGTCCTTGCTATTACTACTCTTGTCGTAGACACTTCTTTTGCTTCTGTAATTGTTTTATTTCAGCTTCGACGACACTCAAGCGTGTCCTATTAAATCACTTTTTTACTCTCAACCGTCATTGTTATCATAAAGCTTTAAGGACAGGTGATTTCAATATTATGTTTCCACTTTGGTGCTAAAATGGCGAATTCAAGCATTGCAATATTCCCAGGTTTGTAATAGAACCCGCTGAAATTTGAAATTTCCCTGTAACAAGTTTGTTCTATTCTCAACAGACTGACTACAAATAAGTGCAATCTGGTTATAAATACTTAATAAGCAGGCAAAAATGACCCCTATCAATCTTGTAATATACCCTTATTTTGTACTTTAAATGATAAACTTATTGCTGAAATTAGAAATGGATTCCTCTGTTTATTTTCTAAACACATTTGTTTTAGAATAATGACACTGGCCGACACAATTTTTGTAACACAGTTCAGCCCACCGTTTTCACAATGCTAATGCTTTTTTAATAATAAAGGAATTATTCACAAAGCCCTAATATGTCCAGTTTTCTCAATATGGAGCATTCCCCCTGTGAGTGGCGCTTGTTCATATACTCATCCAAATAGAGTTTAAAAGCTGCACATAATGGAAATTTAAAATCATCTATACCACTTGCCCATTCAGTGACAACTAAAGAATCGTATGAAAATATGCGCATCCTCTTAAATGCAATAAACTATAACCGGTACAAATGGCAGATATGTGCAGATTTAAAAGTTATAGCAATTTTTCTGGGACTTCAGAGAGGATTTACAAAATATTGCTGTTTTCTTTGTTTATCGGACAGTCGTGTAGTGAATGAACATTATTTAGCTAAAATTTGGCTGTAAAGAAGTGAATATACACCGGGAACTTAAAATGTTAAGTATGTACCCCTTGTAGACCAAACAAGGGTTCTTTTGCCTGTTCCCCACATTAAATTAAGACTGATGCAAAACGTTGTGAAGGCTATGAATAAAGGGGGCGAACGATTTAAATACATAAGGCAGGTCTTTCCCAAGTTAAGTGACGCCAAATTAAAAGAAGGCAATTCTATTGGATCTCAAATTAGAAAATAATGTTATAGAAAAGCTCACCGCGCAAGAATTCAGAGCTTGCAACTCATTTGTAAGTGTAATGAGGGGATTTTGAGGTAAGAATATGGACGGTAAACTAGCTAATGAATTTTTAGACCTCTACAAATCGCTTGGTTGCTGAATGTCATTGAAGATTTGCTTCCTCCATTCCCATTTATCATCCATTCCTAAGAATTTGGGCGCTGTCATCGACGAACAGGGTGAAAGATTCCATCAAGATATAAGGACAATGGAAATTCGGTACCAAGGACGATGGGATCCAGTCATAATGGGTGATTACTGTTGGTTTTTTAACAGAGAAGCTGTGACACCACATAAAAGAAAAAAATTGAATTAGTGTGTTCCGAATAAATATTTTTGATGCTTGCCTTTTCCTTAGATATCAACTTAATATAAATTATGAATATGGTAGATATGCAGTGTTAGAAAACTTGTTAAATCATTTTTTCAATAAAAATTACGTGGTACAGTTCTACATTTTGTTTGTATAATGTAACAAGAAAACCTTATATGTTACAACTTCTTGTTGAGGATTTTCGCATTTAGATTCATTCTACTACAATATGCTATTCAGCTTTATGTTATAAAAAACCATTTTTTGTGTCGGCCAGTGCGATTAAAGCTTTCAAATACTTGAATTACATAAACAACCTCACAGTTTTCAAAAGTTTCTCATCCATACATAGTGGTAGGTGCTTATAATTTATATTCAGACACTACACAGTATTAGTCATTATAATCGTGATGAATGGCAAATGCTTGCCTTATTGCTATTCACGAGATGCATGGAGAAAAAGCAAGGCATTCTGAAAATTTACATTTTGTATTTGCTTTTTTCCTTAATCTGGGACTATTACAAATTACAATATTCCATACATATACAATTTATGTTGTAGTTCTACTAGAGGTCTGACTACCCTTTAAACCGTCTAGAGATAAATAAACAAGCGATTTCAGGTTAGTCCTCACGCGGCCTTCAACACCTTTTCTCCTTATGTAAACACAGTCTGCTCGAGCGCACGTAAATATCTACGACAGATGATGGATTACACGCGAAGAAATTTGTTTTTGCACGGCGGTAGCGGGTATCGTTAGCTAAGTATAAGCTCCTTTGTAATGTGATCCTTCGACCTAAGATTGGGAATCATATTTCCAAAGGAGAGAATTTCCAAGCGCCGTCGACGAATCCATCAATATTAAACGTTTCACATGGGGATAAGACAGATAAATTCTAATGATGGCCAACAATTCTCGTCCCACCTCTATCATGTCCCGAAAGTAGTAAAAGAAAAGAACGAAAGATGTTTCCGCGTGTTAACAAGTAAAAGGTTGGTGTTAAAAATATGGACCGTCGACGTGTGAACATGGATCTGGGAAAAAATATCGATGAGTGTTAACATGCGATATCATGTGCTGCTAGCGTTTGAGGATATGTTTGAAAACGTCTCAAAACCTAGTAGCTAAAGTAAGGAATGTAAGTAAACACAATTAGTATGTTGTTTAGAATGGCTTAGTATATTTTCAGTTAGCATACTATATTAGAATTCAAATGTTCATACTTTGGAGCATTTTCAATGGGAAAATGTTGTATTTGTATAAATATGTGTTTACGATTAGTATGAATTAGCAAAATTTAGCGCTGCAGCAACAATAATCTGTAAGTAGCCACATCGGTTTGACTTCGTAGCTAAGAAAGTGATAAAAATAAAATTTTAATGTTCCAAGTGAACCAAAAAGTAAGAGTTTGTATTAGAACATTACTTCAACTATATTTCTGGAGGCAATTTATTTCGTGGAATCATATTGTTGGTTTCTCTGATTTTATAAAATTACATTTTCTTAAAATTGCTTTGAAATATCCCGAAACGAAAATAAATTATATGAAAAAAATTAACAAATGTATGTCCATTCATTAAAAAAGCGCATCTATGAGTGTTTCTGGTGAGATAAGAGTTATGATAAAGATTTAACCATCCATTCTTATAAACTCTTATAAAGTATGAAGACACAATCTTTTATCTTTCTTACTTGAATTATTTATATTAATTATTTTATATTAACTAATAATTCGCTAACTCAAAATGGAACTTAATGGGAAGCACACAAATAGTACTTACGATATGGATAAGATAAATGTAGATTAACCGAAAAGTAATGAAACATATTTTTCTCTAATGGCCAAGAGGAAACAAACAGTTAACTATTACAAAAATTTCCTGGTATTTCTGTTTCCAGTAATATTTGAACTCTGTTCAAAAACATTGCTAGAGTAATAAAAACTCATAGTTATATTTTTTTACCAGAATAGATACAATATACAATGTACCGCATTTTTCACAATTTATACATCAAATTAAAACAAAAGAAAGCTGAATCAAAATAAAACAAAATTTGTATCACAGAAAGCCGACAAATGTTTGAAGCTTCGTAAATTTCGCAAGGAACATGAACGTAAACGCTAGTATAAGTCGGGTCATATCTAGAGCAAGGTGAAGTGGGTCAAAAATGCACTTAGCCACACGTTAATATTTGCGATGTACATATGGAACGGAACGAAAGAGATGCATTTTTAAAGAATACCTAGTGAAGAAAAATGGGTTGTTTCCAACAAAATGAACTCATAAAGGATCGTTAAGGGTAAACCACTTTAAACAACATCTAAACCTGATATTCATAAAAAAGAATTGTTATTAATTTCGCCAGATTATATCTATTTTAAAATTTTACCACGCAACCAAATGATCAATAGAGATTTGTATATTCGAAACGACGCAAAGTAAAGAATATAATGCAAGAAAGGCGACAAGAATCGATAATTCTTATCTTAAGATATTGTGTGGCTGGGAAAATGACAGTGTAAAGCCACATAGATCCTTGGTTATTCCAAAACTTATTGAAGCTTTATCGGCATATACCGGGTTTTCCACATCTTATGCGTCAAATTTATTTATAAAATTATACGAGGCAAGAGCAAGTCAATGTGTGATTAAAGAAAACATGGGCAAATAAAGATTTCTTTTGGAACCACTTTCTCTATTATTTTTCGGAACAGATGTTGGAAATTGTTATTGCATGTGTCGAAATGTAGCTCTCCATCACCTAACAACGATTGATACCATGAATAAGTTAACGTTTGATGGGATTAAAAGTAGGCGACCGAAATTAAACAAGCACGACCTATCGTAATATCCATTTGACCTTGCTAAAAATATGGACCGAATTTTAATACCGTTTACATTCCCTTGTTGAACTAATACACATTCACCTTTACTTTTCCAACGATTTTCGTCTGAAACTTAAATAATTCACTTCGGCTTTCCTCTGATAGGAAAATATTTTCTCCTACAAATTATCTTTTATTTAGTATCAACTTTCTTCTATTTTAATTTGATGTAAAGAAACTGTATGTATATATTGTCAAACCTACCGTATGGTCCTGACATCAGTAGTCTGGGTAAACACCGGTAATTATGAAATAAGTTATGACACCCTAACTATGAAGAGAACTACTCGCATACCGCGTGCTGACTAGAGTGGGGCGTTGCTGTCGTAACTTATTACCTTTTCCCTAAAAATTCGGGAAATAGAAATAAATGCATTTTTTCAATGAAAAACGCCTAATAAACTTCTTTTCCAATTAGTGAGCAATTATAAAAGACGAAATAAAAATAACAAATCAGGTTTCATTAATTTTTGTGAACAAATAAATTTTATTCGGGCGGAAACATCCTTCGAATTATTACTTGCTTCGAAGCTTTGATGTTCGTGCACACGAGAGATAGCATCACGCGCATATACACACACAAATCGAATGCGAAGACAAATAATCCGAACACAGCGTGAGTTATTTTATTTCCTACGACTCTGTTCGTAAATAGAGCCCGTAGCGTTTGCGTTTTATTGCCTATTGAAGTTTCGATGAAATGCCATTATGAAATTTTATGGAAGTCGAATAGCCCGCGTTCAAAGAATTAGATTCGTCATTATGTTTGCGATTTCTATTTATACAGTTGCGTAATGATATTACTACCTATTGTTATTTCATTCGGCTACGGCTTATCTGTCGAATTAATTGAAATATATGTCTAACTATTCAATCGAGCATTACTTACATGAATAGATCAAAGGAATAGTTTGACAATAAACCAGCGAATCCAATCATTATTCAACAAAATTGAAACTATTACGCTCTAATGAATCAGGAAGTTGGATGTTATTGAAATATTATGTAAATGGAATGAACATCTTGAAATAGTAGGAGTTATGTGAAATCTACACGGTAATTTCAGTTGGAAATCGAATTTTAGTAGTTTTCTTACGGACGAAAAGTAAACGTAATGATTTTTTATTTCTGTATATAAAACAGAGAAGACTAAGCTTTACTACTGGATATTTACTGGGACGTTAACATACAATAAGTATACCGACACCGTTTCAATATTTCGCTTATTCATTATAGTTCCCTTATGAACAACCAGGTACCTTATAAAAGAACACGAAGCTGATTCTCAATTTGAACAAATCACCATTCATGTTGCTTGAGCTCGATAACTTAGAAAACATGCAGGGTGCTTTATTAACTATGTAGGTTCTTGACACGTTGAAGCTACAATCAGACTACGCTCTAAATCAAACCATCTTCGGGAAGAAAGACATAGAAACCAAGATCAAACAAAGGGTTTACAATTCACTAGTAGTACCCACAATAATGCACGCAAGTGAGTCCTGGACAATACAGCATAAACACGACAGTAAAATATGAAAATATGAAAATGAAATTTTTAAGTACGCGGGGAAAATTAAAATGGATAAAATAAAGAACGAACAGATTAGGAATATTACAAACCAAGATACATTAAACAAAATTGAAAGAAGTCAACGGAATCGCTATGGTCGCATAATTAGAATGAAACAAAAGTGTCTAACAAAAGAAATAATAGAAATCAAAAGTAACGATAGAAGAAAAAAGGATACACCCAGAAAAAAAAATGACTGATGAAAATAATCGAATTGAGACGGAAACGAGGGAAGACCATAGAAGAAATGAGAAACATGAATACAGATCAGACACCATGGAAAAAATGGATTAATCGTCGTTGGATTCAGAGATAATCAAACGCTGGGAGGCATACGAGAAGAAAAGGAAGAAGAAGTAGGTTCCTGGCGCAAATTTTTAATGGAAAGAACCAAGAAAGACAAAAACTAAAATTGAAAATAGTGTCTATTATGTTGGATGATTTGTTGGAATTGTCTGGTTTTTGGACCGGTTGCAATATGACCGAGGCGCAGTGGCTGGTCGTTATGGAGCAGGTCAAAAGTAACATTGTAAAGAAGTTCTCAATGAACAGACACGAGACAACATTGTATCGTTGGTCTGGGTACCAGAATATAAGGACCTTAAAGGCAACTTAATTATCGATGAACTAGCCAAGGAAGACTCTAAAGGAAACTTTCTAAGACCAGAATCTTTATGCGGAATATCAAAGGCTTCCGCTATACGGGAAAAATCCGTGTATCTACATCACAATAGAAAAGTAACGGACACTTAAAGCTCTGTCACTCTCTGATAAAATGCTTATGATCTATATTTACTGCGAAAATAGCAAATTTTCACGTTCAGATACAGATGGATGTTCTATAGCTGGTGTATTTTCCTTCTGTTCTTATCGCTTATTCTCTAAGTTTCAAACCTTCTAATTTTGATGATGATTAACATTCCTTTTCCAAAGTATTATTAGTAAGGATATTGGAAATTGTAAGGAAGTTTAAATGCCACACAGAATTCATTAACTAACTAACAATAAGTTGTTTTCCGAATCGCTTAAAGTACGTTACAGACATTTAGAATATATCGTACACAGCTACATGCTCATTATATTCATTTCTGTTGAAATTAACGTGCCGAGATTGATAACGATCTGAACGTTACTAATCCCATAAGCCCATACCTGTTCTTGCACAAAGTTAGGAGTTACGTGATGAATGAAGCAGACGGTAGGTATCCGAAACCTCTCAGCGACAACTTCGCGATAATATACGGCGGCATTCCATTAACTAGATGGATTTTCTATTCGCGTATCTCTCCTTTATTTGCGGAATATTCAGAGCAGCTTTGCATGGCCGATGAATTCGATCAAAGCTATGGGATAGTTTAGTCGTTTACTTCCACTCGATGTATCCCTTTTAGCAGTTGAAAAGAATTAAATTGAATGCCGATAACTTCATACATTTGACAAGGAAATGTGTCCGATTTCAAGAAAGAATTGCACATACTGGAATGCTATCGTCAGACTATACCCTTTTTTTCATATATCCATAAATTTATAAGCGTATGGTATGGAGACCTATCTATAAAATTTCTTGATTTGCAGATTTTTGTGGAATCTTCTTAGCTTGGAGTTTTTTCCTATTTTGTATGCCACGTATTGCTGGCACAGTAACAGTACTACAAGTTACGACAAAAGTGTCAACCAAAAGATTAAAACACACATGTCCCCTACAATGACGATTTCAGGACCTAATGTTAATAAATGGAAATAAATGGAATTTACAAAATGTATACTTCTGTCTGTGTGTGGCAGGTGTGTATAGGTGCAGATAGATATCTTTCCCATAAAATAAAAATTAGTCAATTGTGTGAGAAACTGAAGCAGTATTGATTGGAAAAAATACCTAGAAGAATTGGTTGCCATTCGTACATTTCTGTTAATTGTCAGGTTTCATCTTTATTAAACGATACTTCAAAAATGTCAATTAATTCTGCTACATCTGTTCCACCAATTCAGTTTCCAGTTGTCTGTTAACCCAGCTCTTGGTTTTGTCTCTTCCATTTGAGCCTTGATGCAGTTGTTATTTCTGTATTCTTCATGATAACATTTATATGCAAATATTATCATATAAATCGGAAAATTAGTCAACCTCTTGTGTAACTGTGGCTGGTTATCATTTCGGACGAATAGTTCACAGATTTCTATTATAATTTTACAGTTTCTAAGAAGAGGATTTGGAATTCCTTAATTTGCTTGATTGAAAGAGAAATATACGGCAGTCTCTCAAGTGGAGCAAAGAAAACACAATAAGGCAGAGCGGAAACGTAAGAAATTTGCAATACCGGCAAAAGCACAATATGTTTAACGTAAGTAGCACATCAGATTTTATATCCATTAATTTTCGGAATACCATGCGTATTCTGGTTACTAAAGAAACGACAAGAAAGAAACTGTTGTGTTGAATTGAATGCAACTTGTACAAAATGTTTAAACTCTATATATTAGTGTTACTCTCAGCTTCTATTCCCAACACATAAAAGAAATAAGGTTACTTTTACATCTTTCGGAAAAGAAGTCCAGATACCTATTTCGACAAGCAAGTTACCATCCTCACTGGAAAACTGGGGGAGTTAAGTATCATCAGCGATACCCGGTTAACGCCCAAAACGAACACCACACAACTCTAAAGCACTGAACAGTGAATAATGAACAGTGTCAACTTTTTCAAACTTATTTAAATCGACATATAAAGATATATGTATATCCCAACTAAACCAAAACTCAATTTTCAATAATAAGGAAGTTATCCATGCAATCCCACTCCATCTGGGAAACACTGCATATCGATTATTGAGGAGTTTAACACTGTCTTTCGTTTTTATTCAACAATTCATACAAGAAAAAGAAAGTTGCACGAGCATAATTATGTACAGTATCTTCATTGGAAACTGGAAAGTTTTCTAATTACCACACCGTATGTTTGTACGTGTACCTCATATGCACTGCTACTTATTCAGTTATCGATCTAGCATAAGACATTATCTCTCCATCTACTTTATTTCCACAAATAAAATCATA
Organism: Chrysina gloriosa; assembly: GCA_038088585.1. Taxonomy (NCBI): domain Eukaryota; kingdom Metazoa; phylum Arthropoda; class Insecta; order Coleoptera; family Scarabaeidae; genus Chrysina; species Chrysina gloriosa. Next base: position 67,228,561 of record CM076088.1, read on the forward strand.
CCTACCTTTTAACATAAAATTTAATGCTACTGTCAACGAAATACAAGTTTACTATTGATTGATATTGATAATATATATGCACTCAGAGTAACATGCATTAAAGGTTAGTATCGTAAACGGATTTAGTTAATCGTTAACGTAAAGTTTGAGTAATTTCCTCTGCTTTAGTATTTTCTTCTTTTAGTCACAATACCAGAATAAAATGTCTGTTAATCTAATTTGTTAACCGCTATTCGATATATTTAAAACTGAAATATAAAGTAATTAAGGTAGTACGAAACGAGGTACAATAATTAATTCTCATAGTAATTCTCTAGTATCATGAATTTCCGTTTATTAAATGAAGAAAAACAAGTGTGAAATGATACTTAAGCCAAAACATCTGTAGCAACTTCGTTCTTTTCTCCTTTGAAGGCGCCTCCACCAGAGGTATTAATTGTATGTAATCACTACTTTCAGAGACAACTCAATTGTTTATTTACATTTCTTGTTGATATCTATTTATCTTATAAATTTAACTGGTAGTAAAAAGAAGTGAATATAGGAGGTAATAGGTCGTAAATTATCTTTAGAAACGATCTACTTAGAGTATGTTTTTATTTTTACAATATTTGTACTAACATCTATGCCTTTTAGGACAATAGTAATTCGTGTAACTACAGCTTACAATATGACATCCCTATGTGTCATATTGTAAACTGTAGTCCAATGAAACATTTCCTTAATTTAATAACAATATCCTAGGAGTATAATATCATATAATATTAAAACCAAGAGTTAGTTATAAACTACTAGCTATTAGATAAACTTTGTCATGAGAGCCATGAGTTTCAACTGTTTCAGCCGGCGCATTTCATGTATGTACAATGTACCGCGAACATATTCGAATGTGCACTAATTCTGTTTTTATACCTTTGGGTATTTTTTTTTTTTAAATGGGAACTTCCCATTTACCAAAATTGCGCGGGCAGGTGTAACTCAAAAACAATTGAAGAAAAAATTCAAGCACTGTAAAATCTAGATAGAAATTTCATAAAAACTTTTGCATTGAACATGATTTTCTAAAATGAATATTAACGACAGTAAATCGCCGTCCCCATACTTTTAACTAAATCGGTATGTATGTAAGTCAATACAACTGTTGTAGTTTGAGACCCAATTGCTTTCCTTTGCTGAATATCTTTCTTTCTCATGCTAGTTTGTCCAAATATATTTCAGGATATTTTGTATTGTCTGATTACAATAGTTGTTCCATGTTTTTTTTTTGATTTCCCACTCCTTCAACCAAACCTCAATCTTGTTTTAGTTATCTCATAGATTTCTTAATGTAATACGGAGGCTACTTTGAGAAGATGTAACTGCTTTATAATCTACAAAAGTAGATGCGAATATTAATTCTGTAGTTGAAAGATTGGCCTTAAAAATAAGAGTATACGGATTCCAACACGCTTCCCTGCGGTACTTTTGCATTAATAGAATCCAAATCTATGTATTATATTCGGTCCATTATAAGGAAATATCCAGTAGTCAAATATGATTCTAGACTAAGGTAAAAATTGTGGGGTAGTATCTTTTAATTTCGTCTTTATTGATTCTTTTAACTACTTGCTGCATTTACGCTATATTTCCGTGATAAATGCGTAGTGATGGTGTGGTATAAGTTCATTTTACTTCGTGATAGGTTCAAGACGTTGAGGTAGCATTTTTTGAAGCACTTTCTACAGCAGTGGCAAAAGACTTATTTCTCTGTATGTTATATGGTTAGGGTTACTGCCTGGCTTTTATAACATAAAAATTTCTGCTACTCTTAACCTTCCTATACTCACGCATACGGTCTGTGAGACCGACTTATATAGTATAGTATACGTCTTTCATTTTGACGTGAGTGAAGGAAGGTTAACTAAGGCGGGACGTAGTTTTGAGCAAGTATTCACTTAAACACCCACTGTAGAGCTACTAGTGATGTTTTAGTCAGTTTCTTTAATATTGTTCTAGGGATTAAATCGCAGCAAGGAGTCTTTTTAGGATCTATACCTTTTGTATTGTACGAGAACGTTTCGTAAAGTAAGTAATATTATTAATAATAATAATAATAATAATAATAATAATATATTTTACCCAACAGATTATAATCCAATTACAGGACAAGCACTTCACAACATATGTATATTTAAATCTATTTCAACAATACATAGGTGCTATCACACAGCAATCATCTACAAATCTAATATTGTGATTTATGTGGTCGTGACCGATTTATAGAGGTACCGTTATTAGGAGGATTAGTAACATAAAAATTTCCATACGTTTGTCCGTGAATTTTAATAATGAACGTTTCTCTGGTGACCGTTCTTAAAAGATAATCGAAAGTAGAAGGGTTACTGTATATATTAAAATTGTTCATTCATATTAAAATTCGTACATCCATTCGTACGTCAAAATGAAAGACGTATACTATACTATATAAGTTGGTCTCACAGACCGTATGCGTGAGTATAGGAAGGTTAAAAGCATAATTTTCAGTAACACACTTTCCGACAATACCTCCATTACAACGCATTAAACAGAAGCAATTCTAATAGACGTGTTTCAAAAGCAGCGTAAGGGAACAATGTTCATCTAGAGTTTTTGTTAAAGGCCTTCATTTTATATACTGAAAACAGAATGCTTTTCAGTACGGAGTCTGTATGTGCGACACACATCAAGTAGCAAATACTCGCATTTATAAAGTACGCTGCAAGAAACGAAAAGCGGTTTTACGTTATCGTCGAATATGAGTACCGCCCATTAAATGAATGACTCTAATAATGATGCTGATCTGTTTCTTGCGAACGTCGCGAAGCGAATTATTTCCATCAGCGTAAGTATTTTTCTTCACGGCGTGTTCAATGATTTACACGTTATCGGCATCGTAAAGGCTTATCTACTTGTCTGCGGAAGGCGAGCTGTTTGTAGGGCACGCATTTACCGGTATTTGTATACATAGTTGGTTATAAAATTATTTGCTGCGAAGAAAAGATACCATGTTAATAGAAAGAACGACAAGAGAATGAGCAATTTCGTCTTATTGCAATACTCTACGTTTCGCTCAGAAATAATTATTTCTACAACCGCAGCACAATAAGAATGGTTTTTACAGTCAGCACTTACATACAGGGTTTTCACAACTAATGCGTTAAGTTTATTTACAAGATTATACGAGGTAAAAGAAAGTTAATGAGTGTAAAAGTATAGTTTTGGGACCGCTGACTTAATTGTTACAAGTGCTATACCGATACGCACTCAGCGTTAGACTCTTCGCCCTTAAAAAGATATACGGGGCCTGTCCAAACATCTACTTGACCTTCTCCAACCTATTGACTTAATTGTACAAGCGCTTACATTTCTGCTAAAGAGAGGAGGAAACTACGATACGAGAAACAAATAGTGTTTCGTTGTATCTCACTAGTAAATTTTCATGTACCTTAAACAAAGGATTCTTCTACGACGAGCTCGTACTTTGTATTTTGCGGTTCTGCCAGGAATTCAATTTAATTTGTAGGTGAAACTGATACAGCCTAATCCAACACGAATATAATGAACGCATAGGAAAGATAATTTGATAATACCTACATTTGAAAAAGGTTTGGAAATTTCATAAATTCCGGCAAGAACAGACAAATCTAAAATCTATGGTTCGCTTTTGCGCAGCTGTAACCTGATTAAAATTATTTTTAGAGCCTTCGTTTAAATCATAAATATATCATACAAAAGAGGTCCTCTTTCCGCTTGCTTTCTCGAGCTTTACTTACTAGACGTTATCATTACCACCTTAAATAAGGTTGAACGAACTCTGCACGAGCCGCAAACCATCGTGTTTGATCCTTGTGATTAATGTTTTGTTCTTAGTAGTATTGACAAATCCCCAAAACTACATAATTATTTGTTTATTCGGTTAAAAGTTACTTTATGCTAAAATTTGAACCTTGTTAGATTTATGATACAACTGTCAAGACATTTACAAGAGGAATTATATAAAATGATTAGCTCATTATTATTATTATTATTGATATAACATTTATCATTATGATGGTCATTTGAAGAATGTTGCCCTTATGGGAATGACTAAAACATTCCTGTATGTTTCCAGCAACAGTTTAGGAAGCACTTATGAATATCTTCCCATGTCGAAATCTTAATATATTTTTTCTGCTTATACAGAAAATAGGTGAAGAAGAGCAACTGATAATACTAACACAGATAGCTGGTTCTTAAATTTATAATTATGTTGAATTTGCATAGTGTTAAACTTGTATCGAATTGTATGTTTTAATTTTAAACCATATACAGCCTGTTAGTAAAATAATGTATAAATAAGTACACAAAGATCTTAAAACAAAATAATTCTCATTTCTATTACACCACCTTCAACAACCATGTTTCCATCAAATACAAACAAATAAATGTTTCAAATTTAACTATTTATTCATCTAATAAAATCTTTCTTTAAAACACACAATGAACAAGAGACATCTAATATTTACTTAACAGTGACATCAAATAGTCCAGCAACCTCTATCAATACATAGATACAATTTACATAAAACCTAACCAAAGTAAATTTTAATCCTAAAATTAAATATTATAGTAAGAAAAATAAAATCGTAGTATAATAATATTAAAGAAACAATAATATTAGAGAAACAATAATATTAGAGAAACATTAATATTAGAGAAACAATAATGTTAACATAATACAGCTATTCCAGATAAGTTGTTGGTCAGGATAAATATCAGATAATAAAAACCTTTACTTTTATTACAGGATACAAGGATCTTGCGGACAATATGGAGGAAGGTTTTGTAATACAATTGTATCCTTCTTGAATGGTAAACATAACCTCAATCGGTTTCACTGAAAAAGTCGAATACTGTATACGAAAATACAAGAAATTCTAGGCTGCGATTGCTTATTCTATAACAACGATATAAGTAATTAGTGTGGTGCAACAATTCATAGATAAAACTGGCCGAAATGTAATAAAATTTTATATTTTCCAGGAGCTCACCGAAACTAGGTATTAGGGGTGGGATACTGCACGACTTTTCGATTTCGATGCGCTACAACCCCTTATTTTCTGAGGCTCGAAGAAAAATGCTTGTGGCATAAAATGGAGGAGGGGGCGAATGGCTCCTCATCGTGGTCAAAGGTGGAGGTAAAGTGATAAAAATCCACAGAAAACCTGACAACTGCCCCGGAGTCGCTCTTAGAGGGGTGAAATATAAGACCGACCTTTATTAAATTTTTCCCTCTTAACTTTTTTCCGAACATGTCTACCCTCTATCTCCGCTCCCTAAGGGGAGTCCCATACAAAAATTACCTTTTGTAAAACTTGCTCCTACCGCTATAACTGTCCCAAGGCTGCCCCTAGAGGAGTGAAATGTATCACCGATCCCCAATATTTTTCAATCCCAACATTTTCTCACAACATACTTACCCTCTATGTTCAACCCTTAAGATGGCTACCATACAAATTTTGTATTTTTTGTAAATTTATGAAATCGATAAGTCCGATTGTGAACCCTTTAATTAGTAGTAATTGTTTAGGTAAAATATAGAAACATCCCTTATTTTGTAAGATGGTAATTAGTTTTTAATTACATTTTGGGAAATAACCGGCATTTGTGTTAATTGCACACAGAACCATTTTGGCAGGTATATTACAGTAGGTTTAAGAGTTACACCTCTTGTGCAGGTGTCATATTTGAAGAATTAGACACGAATCTTTTCTTTCTTGAATTTATAAGATCAACTTGGAAAGAAGTCCTTTAACAACCCTAACGATGCAGCTTCTATATCTCTTTTCACAATTATCTTAATAATACACCTGGTGTTTCAAAAATTGGTGCCTTTCTTTTTGCAGCATGTAAAACTGCACAAAATATGTAATTTGGAAAAATGTCGCTTATATGAAACTATTAAGATAATCGGCATATGCCCCCTTGTTTTGAAAATAGAATAATAGGCTTAAACAGGACTGATTTCCCATAATGTAATCTGTAAATTGTTAATTTCAAATAATTACGTTGATTATGTATATGTATGCACTCTGCAGTTTGCACATGCATAAATACGTAAAAATTGAGTCGTTGTGGTAAATCGCTCTCCTCTTCTTATGAAATGGCCATAATTTAAGAAGTACTTTATCGCATAAAATACACGAGCAAGACGGCAATTGCTCTTAACGTACATAATGTGTGAATTGTAAATTTCAAATATTTACATCTGCTATTTTGATACTTTTACGTAAGCGGTATTTTGCCAATTATTTACTTATGTATGAAGTTTTGAAATATCCTGTACAATCAATGAATTATAAATATTTGTATTACTATTCTTAATGCAACAAATGGCACTCCTATCTAGCGTTTAAGAAAGAAATATAAATTTTCGCAATTTTGTTTCGTGAATTCAAATTTTGTTCAGTCTTTCATTAGTTACAATTCGTACAACTATCTAAATTTTGTTTTATATTGTTTTTCTGATTTCAGTCGAGGGTGCAAACAAGAATCCTTTTTAAAAAATAACGTAATTTAAGTGAATCTTTCTTTGACATTATCTGATCTCATTAAAAATAATACACATGTTTAAAAAACGCTAACAGACAGGAAAAATATATAAATGGTATCTACCTAACTTTTACCTATTAAAATTAATTGGCATTTGGGATGCTAGGCGTACTACGATGCGCGGCACACGAGTGATTTGTCCCGCATCCAGCATAAACGCTTAAATGCCCAACAGGTAAAAAATTAACAAATTTTGAGGGTAAAATAAATACATACATAATGTATTTGTTTCGTAATACGTATGAATTCCGGATATTGCAGGGTGAGTTGCACGCTGATGACAACGGGAAGCGAAATCAAATGATAAATATTGGACAATTTGTGAAAAAATTTCTTCAGAAAAATTGCAGCATCTTTTTTGTTTATGTCCGGCGGGACCGAATTTAAAATCTCTGCTGGGATATCGTTTTCTATGCATGTATCTAATGCATACTGTTAGTTAATTACGTCATTGTATCATTTTGCAATCAACTATACACTTCAAAGGTTGCAGAAATAACATCCTACTGCCACATACAACTTGTGCAATTTTTGTCGAGAGCACAGTCGGCGTTACAAAAATCCTTGAACCTTGCTCGCGGCTAAAGATGTAATACAAAAGAGGAAACGGAAACTAGTATCGATAATAAATAGCTGAATACAATGAAAATGTAGAGCAGCAGGATTCTTGGCGCCTGACTGAGAATCTTCGTTTATACATCTGTATGTAATTAAACGTCTGGAGTATATTGTGAATTCTATTAAAATGGAACAAGTGCTTGGGCTATGATCTCTTATAAAATTATATGCGAATTAGGAGCAAATGATATTTAGTATATCTGTAATTATTAGATGACAAAGATTATCACGCATAGACAATATGATTAATTGTAGTTGGAAGCCATACGTCGAAATCGTAATTGGTGATTCATTTACTCTCAGAAGACTCTTGTAGGGATAATTAATCTAGTATTATCACATCATTTGATATATAAGTAGGCGTATGTAAATCACTAAGATAGTTTTTCAATTAAGGCATAAGAAACACGGTTATGTACGTATAAGCAGAAATTATTGGGAATAAAAAGCACGGTTAATATTTTCCAGGATTTTATTTTAAATATGCTCAAAGTAATTTTCTGCAGCAATGATACACTTGACCATTCTTTTTTCCACTGTTTAAAAGCTCCCAACCAATCTTCTTTCGGAATACCTTTAAAACAAGTGTGAAATGCGGAATCAATCTCTTCTTCATACGAAAACTTTCTACCCCGCAAATTTTGTTTAATCCCAAAAAATAGCTAAAAGTCACACATTGCTAAATCAGGTGAGTACGGTGGATGTTCTATTACTTTCATATTTCTTTCAGCTAAAAACCGCAGAGTTGAAAGGTCCGCATGGGACGATGCATTGTCATGGTGGAGCATAATTCCCTTGTCTTGAACTCTATTGAACACTTCGTGCAAACATTTTTCAGTATACCACATAGCTGTAACTATCTTTTGTCCATCTAACTTAATTGCATTTACTAAGCCCGTACTTCTAAAGAACACCGCAAACTCAACCTTTTCCATAGCTCGCTGCTTCTTAGTCGTTGTAAGAGTTTCCCCACCTTTGTGAATCCATACACGACTCTCTTGGCGGGCAGGAAGGTCGAAAAAGAGGAATATAAGTTTCGTCACCTGTCACTATTTTGGAAAAAATTGGTGCCCGCCCGTTAACAACCGCAGGAGGACGCCCATTTTTGATGCTGAACAGAATTCCTTTCGCGTTGAAATTCTTTATACCATCGGTAAATTGTAGCCAGGGAAGGTGCTTGTTTGCTAAAAATTGAATCTAAACTCTCTTTACACCCATAAGCGCTTAGACCTCTTTCAAAATCATAGTAAATTATGATTCGAAAGTGCTCTTTGGTTAATTCTATTTTATTTTACTTTTAAAAAATAAGTAGCCGAGTTATAACGAACGTAACTTCAACAACTAAACGTCAAATGACAAATAAAAATTGGAACCTTGTTCAACAACCTAAGGCAGTTCTAGATATGTTTTCTCGAACGTGTCTAACACAAGCAAATATGTGTATACGTATGGTAAGGTAAGCATACCGCAACGCTTAAACAAGCTACCGCAGCTATAGGTTTGGTCCCAAATTAGTTCTTACTGCTTGTACTAGTTTTAGGAATACCCTGTCTAAGTACATCCTCTTCATATGTACACATGTGTTGCTATTAACTGCTAAGTAGATGCAGTTATTCAGTTTACAAGAAGAAAAATCACCGTACAATTGCCTAGCAATCAAGTGTGGAACTCTCACAGGATCCTCAAAATGGTTTATGTGTTTTGAAATTAGCCTCGATCAAAAAGGTTATTGGTGAAGTAACATTAAAGAACTTTTCTCAACGCTACCCATAATAACAATTTGATTGTACCATACCAGAAAAATCTCTCCAAAATAATGTATTGGTCTCATATCACACTAATTAATAATAATAATAATAATAATAATAATAATAATAATAATAATAATAAATGGCTTTATTGTGCGATATATTACACTTTCTACATAAAGGAAAAAAGAAATACATACATATCTATACATAAAGGAGAGAAAAAAAACAAAAAAATTTACATATAAAGAGAAAAAAGGAAAAGCCAGATGCACAACCGCGGGGCAAGGGGCAGTTACATGTATCACATGTACCTGCTCTTACCTAACCCCGAGTAACAGTAACACACTCTATAAAAATTATGATTTACCAATATGATATAATAATGTAATATACTGAAACAATAAGTAAATGTCTAAACTCTAAGTAGCTAAAACTAAAACTAAAGAGCTTAAAATTAAAACTAAAACCCTACTAGCGTGAATTACATGAGGACTTTTTACCATGCAGTTATAAATTCATTCGGTAAGGGACAGTTAATAATGCTGGATTCAGTATCCAGTAAAACATATGTCTCTACACTAATTAATAATTGTCTGATGAGGAGTTTACGTGATCAGACCTATTATCAGCTTTTAAAACACTGATTAGATGTATTAAAGCTTTGCAAACCATAATAATGTGGCAAAAATTGTAAAAACATTATGTCATAAATGAAGGAATGACTGCCTATGAGATACTATGCTAATAGAAGTACTTAATCATTCGCCCTCGTATATCTATGTATAGAAGGCGACTGTTGTAAATAGTTTCTCGATTGAAGAGGGTCAAGTTAGGAGACCTTACTTAGGATCATTAAACTTTCGTAAACTACATGTTTGGTAAGCTCTAGTAATCTCAGAAATAACATGTGATAATGCAGTGCAAACAATTTGCTAAACTACAATTATTAACTTCTAGTAACATCACTTTATCATGCTTTACTGCTGAATTCTGCTTGAGGCAAAAGGGTTATAGTCGATTTTTATGAGATATAGCTAGAATATAAAATGAGTTGAGAGTTCAGAGGTGTATGACTCTTAAGACCTATCAAATTCGTAAAAAATTAAACCAACACATCTTCAACAATGGAAATCGCTAAATTGACTGGAATTGGATATCAGAAAGAAATCCGCAATTTTGAAATGATTACCTGGAGACGGTGTGTTTGTTAAAATTGAATTTGTTAAAGTGGTTGCAGCCAATCCGTAGTATTCGTACAGCTTACAAAGTCATAGTTTCAGCGTCGTTGGAAGAGCATGAAATTGTCGAACGTGTAAAGTGAGAAAGTGAAATGAATTTATTCCGTAACGGACAGTTAATCCTTGATTCAGTGTCCAGCAAAACATGTGTCTAGAAACTATTAATAATTATGTGGTGAGGAGTTTACACGGTTATACCTATTATCTCTTTTAAAACACCAATTAGATGTATTAAAGCTTTGAAAACCTTGATAATGTGTCAAAAGTTCTAAAATAAATGGCTGATTCTGAGATACTATGGTAATAGAAGTAATACTTAATCCTTCACCCTTGTATATCCTTGTGTAAAAAGCGACGGTTGCAAATAGCTTCCCGATTAAAGCGGCTCAAGAGACTTTATTTAGGATCATCATGCTTTCATAAACTACATGTTTGGAAAGCTCTAGTAATCTCAGAAATAACATGTGTTAATGCAGTACAAATTTAGAAAATATAATATACCTATGTACGTATATCTATTTTTAATTTTCCGAAGTCATTTTCACCTCTTCTCGATTGCATAGTCAAGAAAGATATTTAGGTGTACTCATACTTAAATGAATGTGATATTCTCGCTCCAATGCCATGGGATATACGTATGTGTAGAACTGCAATATGTAGTCTGTACCACTAAGGCTTAAATAAACACGAGAATCAATACTTTCAATCCCTAGCGCCAGGAAGGCGTTAACTGTTTACACAACGATCAAAACTTCGCAGACGTAACCGGCACCACTGGCGGTATTAACTTAATTCCGGACAAGCCGTCTTTCTTAGTAGCGTACTTAGCACAAAGGGCAGGAGAAGTTACAATTGATTCATTATGATATTACATCGCACCCGACTGTTGACAATTTGAATAAATTTACATTGCATAACAATACAAATTTCTACTGGTTTGCTCAGCGTTATAGGAAAGACAAACGTTAGAGAAATAAGGGAATTATGGAAGTCGCGTTTCCATGTTGCAGTTTCATCCATGACTTGTGTAATTTGTAGAAAATTAGAAATATATTCCAAAATACTCGTAGTACAGACGTTGTAAATGTAAGATACATACTCCTAAAGTTACACACACTGTAATTTAGCATACGATATGGTACCTGTGCTTTTAGGATGTTAGGAGAGTGCTATTAGTTACAGAAAATATCATATAATCAAATAGTAATACTCATTCTGATATGCATTATAAATTGATGTCTGTTGGGACATTTCAGTATAGAATCTTTAAGTATCTAAAGTAGGGTGAATGAAATCTGGATAAATGTGTTGCAGAAAAAATTAAATGTTAAAAACAATGCGTTTAAAATTGGAAAATCATACGTATATTGTTCCACCATAGGGCCATACACGTTTTGGATATTCGGCAAAAAATTACAATACATCCATTATATAATTCCGATCTTGTACCATCGTTATCATTTATTTCTTCTTTGTGAAATGTACATACATATATATAAATATTTTGGTATTCTCTTATTTCGTTATTTGAAAAACCAGTCTTATATTCTTTTAAATTTATTGCCAATAAACTAAAATATAGAACCAAGCACTTACAAGTTTTCTACCACGTTTTTTGTTGTATACCTAACTGACCTACCTTAGTGAAATGTATTGAGAAATTGAGACTAACTCGGAGAAAACCTTAATTAGGAATGGTGTATTGGCAGCAAAAACAAGACGAACGTTTTATTACTTTCTCTTGTCTAATGCTCCTTTACTGTAACTCAACACCTTAAGAGGTGAATTTACTTTTTCTATACTAGGCATAAGTTGTATTGATACTTAGCCACATACTAAAATGTAACTAAAGAAAGGCCGATATTTAGAAATGAATTTAATTTGTCTGGAAGCTTATTCGATGTAATTCATATACATACATATAATAGACGACCGGAATTAAGTAAGACACCTGGGTTTCAAGGTGACGTGGCATACGTAACCAAACTATATTGCGAATGTATGCATACAAACGTAAAACGCAATTTCCTTGGAGCTTATTCTGCAATCTCGGTCAAAGAGAATTAGAGAGAACGTGCAGTCGTTCCTCAAAATCTGAAAAGCACTACACTTAATGGTGACAGGTGACAAAAAGAGAATATTTAAGCTATTTCTTTTATATAGAATGGTAAATGTGTCTATTATCTTCTTTGAAGTAATTTGTTTACAACGTTTTAATAAATTACTGGCCTGAAAATAAAGGGCAACCTTAACATTTTTAATTGATATTGTTTTAAGAATCTTTGTGTTATCGCTATGCTGGAAGTTGCCTCCGCCGATTTCAACAGATCTAGAGAAGATACTAATTGTTTTATTTTGTATCACATGCAGAAAATCACGCCAAATTAAAAATTCGGGTGGTGTGCCTCCGTGATAAATATTCATTGAAGGGGAAAGTATTGAATAAGAAGAAGGGGTTTTGTTCATACTTGTTTAGTAAAATTGAAAATCATAAAAGCTCACCATGAAAATTCACACGTTTCCGAATCGTGGTTTAAGAGTATTTTAAAATCTTTATCAGATAATTGGATAATTATTACGGATAAAGTGCCACATAATATCATAATAGAGAAACAGATAGCTCGAATTTCAGGAAAAGCAGATAATCATTTGGTGGTTCTAGGATTCGATGAGAACTACTACAATTAATTTGGTACAGCTACAAGAAACTGTACTCGAAGCTTTCATGTCTCGCTAACATAAAAGTAGATATTATATACAATAAAATTTGATGTTAATTTATTATGCGGTAATTGATGACCGGGTTAGAATCTCATGTGTCATCTCAAGAATAGAAGATTATAGGCCAAATCGCTTTGTACTTTATCTAATTTATAGGAGCGCACGTAATTTCGGTCACGTTCAGTGACTGCCACCAAGATGATAGATTATCATTGGCGCCAATATTGTAAATAACAAACAGACCTACACATGAATCATTATAGTGCTTCAGTCATTCACAATTCGAAAACGATTGTATGCCGCATCGCATACGTCATTTCTAGTTCTTAATGTATGTGATATCTCCGTTTATGAACGAGATAGACTCGCTGCTTTTGTTACATACATAGATAATATAGATTGTTCGAATAAACATACATATGTAATTATGCATATTTACATATGTACGTATGTAGATACTGACAGTATATTTTATTTAGTTTATGTCCAATGAAACATACTGTTTCAGATTATACACGTAATATCTCAACAATAGTGTATTGTCATTACAATTCCATTAGTGAGTACATTTTATTACACCGCCATTTTTAACATTCATTTCCTACCCTTAATTTATATATGCATTCTCCAATTTATTGCTGACCGTATTTCAATAGCATTGCTGTTGCACTTGTTACTCCCACCTTTGAATTCTATACATTTACCAACCCTCGAATTTAAAATTTCCAAGGAGAATTAGGAAGAGCAGTACGAAATAAGGGTGGAAGAAATTATTATCATAACGAGAAAAATCAATATGTATGAAAATGGATAGATACAGAGAAATACGTAGCCATACAGAACAATAAATTAAATAAAGCCAAGCCTTTAAATTCTCTAATAAAAATAGTAGGGCAAAGTATATCAAAGTAGTCCTCTTAAAACCGGTTATCACACACATAACAAAATTAATTGTAATGAAGAAGAAAGAGAAGAAAAGACCGAATAGATTAGAAAAAGGCACGTACCTCAAATATACAGTGAGTTGAAGGGGATTTTTACTGAGAACATATTCTGCCCAGCTATCCAACGACATAAAAATATTTCAGACATACAGAGTGTTCTATATCAATTTGAAAAGTTATTTTATTTCCGAAAAAATTGTAGGTAATATCAGATTAACGCGCATCAAAAAATGATAATTAAAAATGCTCAGCTGATTTATTCGAAAATCGTTTAAAACAATAAATAAATTTGTTTGGTTCATCGTGAACTGACTGACTGAAAGGAAGTAGTAGAAGATTGTTTCAAATATGTTAGAAATTTGGCTCTAGTTCATTGCGTCGTCCTACTGCTCAGAGACAAGTCTTGACACGTTTAGGCAGCCATCCCAACAACACTGTTTCGTATATTGCAGCCACTCGACTAATGCAGATGTACTTTCGTATTGCTGGCCTTGTAATCATGGAAAATGCGAATAAATCATAAAGAGCAACCACTTGCCTTTATTTAAAGAGGGTGTGAAACCTTCACAAATTCTTCTATAAGGTGTATTTGGAGAGTCTACAGAATCTAGAACCACAGTTTATCGATGGAATTTAAGTTTTAAAGCGAGGAGGACGTCACCAGAAGATTATGCACGTGTCACCACTGGATGACAGCAATAATCCAGAGAAATATCTATGTTGTGCATGTAATGATTAAGGTAGATCAAGATATCACGAGATTAAAATATTCTTAGACATTTCAAATTTCTCAAATCAAAAGATTCTGCATGACGAAGATTAATGTCCCGTTTATATCTACATATCTTAAGTGAAGAACAGAAGGCTGTTAATTGATTTTAATTGATCACGGATTTCCAGCAAAGTCACATGTGCCTCAGAAAATAAGTGAGTGCTTTGTGTGGTTAACGGTTGCAGTTGCCGGAAGAAGCAGTTGATGACTTGAAAATCGCCATTTTGAATATCGAAATTGAAAATTGGAGTAACAGCTTTAACATTCCGTTGAAACTTAGCTTTAAGCAAGACCCAAACAAGGATTTATATTACTTAATTATTCAATTATTTCGTAACAATTGTTAATTGCTAATAGCTTAAATGAGAAAGAAGCTGCTAGTCCTCCAACTAACTGTATCCTATCATGTACATACACGAATTAATTTGCTATATGTTTAAAACACTAACTAGAACCAATAAAATGTATAAAAGGTAGTTAATAATAATCAATTTTTGATCTATTTTTGACGAATCGTACTTAAGTAATTTGTTTGAGTACAGCTTATTTACGTATTTGTTAATGAACCAATTTAATAATAGAACACTAAATGGTGATACATTTTATGAGTTACTTTTCTGCCATTCTCTTGGACTTCATTCCGTTTGCTAACGTTCTTTAACTTAAGTTTTTGCAGTGGGGTGGGGGTGTTGTATGTTATACGAATCTTCAGTTACTCATTCATTAGCCTAACAAATATTTAGCCTTCCAATGAATATTTCGTATACGCAAATAATTGCGATTAGTTTTGTTTTTATTAATAAAGTATAGTATACTGTACTTTTGTTTCAATTAACAGAGGCTTTAACAAACATGGAATTCGAAGAAGTGCATCAGATTACGATCCCCATTTTGCACCGGGTCAACGGCAAAGGTAATTCGTTGTAGCAAGGTTATCACGACATCGCTAGTCTGTAGAATCAGATAAACGATTTAAATATCCAGAGGAAACACCTGAGAATAGGTTTTCCAAAGGTTTGCTGATTGCACCATTCTTGCTATCGATCAAGTTCTACGCAGCATCGTATTCTATTAACAAAAGCTAACACACCAACGGTGTCCGAAATATTTCAAGAGATTTCGGTACTTTTTGATATTTTGATTTGTTGGGTGCAATTGAAGCTAATCCTTGAGAAAACGCAAGAGAGGTGCTTAACTCAAAAATGTTGAACATACCAATGTACTGTCCGAACCACTTGCCGTGGCGCTGAATCACGCAGGTCGTATAGCAGCCACACTTTCAGAAGTACATATTACGTCATCTGCGCAATAGACCAAAATGGGTCGGGCGTGCCAATTTTAGCCCGTCATCTCTATTTTATGGGAGTAGCATCGATTGTGATTTATTCATAGATGTTCATAGGCAACACCCGTCAGCATTTTATTTCCAGCATATATTTTTATATAAATACATATCTGCGTTTCTCAAGACAATTGAAAGTATCTTTCGTTGATTTGGTATTATGATAATCTACAATAACTTCCTTTGTTAATTTGTCTGCGCCCTTGCCAACTTTCGTTTGCTCAGGTTTTCATGACGTAATATATACTTCTGAAAATGTGGCTGTTGTCTAATACGCTACACTTTCCTACTTTTCCTATTCTTTACACAGTAATATTTACATATAAATACATAAGATATGAAACATTCATGTACCTTTTACTACTGAACACAAAGCGCTGTGCTGGTTCGAAATATGCTTCAATTTCAGAGTCCGTACCTCCTGTTGTGATTATCGTATTTATTACTTCCGTTATAAATAGAGTAGCAATTAAAACGTTTAAATAAAGTCTGGATTCAAAACCTAATAAAAAGACATCCTATTTTTAATCCTTTGTCCATTAGAACATCTTTTTCCTGGAATCGTCCCTATCGTTCTAACACTTTTCTTAAAAGCAGCACTCTAAAAATATGTACTTACGATCATTTCTTCAAATAGCAAGTACGACTCTGTAGTATACACATCATATGTACTCAACACAGCGGCGTCTTATTTATAGAGCGACGGGGTCAACATCTCGCGTACAACGGGCGCATTTTCGAACTTAGACCTCGAACGGCGAGACCACACAGTCTCAATTTTTCTAGCGACAACAATCAATAATAACGACGAAAGCAGTAGGTCTCGTTCTTTAGATTTGTTTCTATTAGTTTATATTAATTCGTTTTGACGTAATCATCGGCTTATAACTTATTACAAACTAAGAGTTTATATAGACAAACAAGTACGAAAATATATTATATATATATTATTATCGTAGGAATTCAGCATAAGCAAAAGCATACTGTTACTTATCTGTTAAATTATTTGGAATTTATAAGTGTCAAAATTTATGATTATGATTTAATGAAAGCTTAAACTTGCAATGCACACATTGTAAGTAAATGCTCGAATGTTTTAAAAGCTCACCTTTGTTCTTTCTATGCGCATTTTCTGCCTTTCTCGTAAATTTGGCTTTAATTTGCCACCTCTTGTTTGTCTGAAATTCTTACCACTCCTACTAATGTCGCTATTTCATTTCTACCCGCACTGCATTCCAATCTTATCAATCTGTTCACTCCCTTCGTCTAGACTTGCTCTATTCGCTTCTCGCATAACAATCGCGTTTGGAATAAACATCGTGGTTTGATTTCGTTAAACCTTAGCTTGACCGGCTACATCCTGAAAACATAATGTATTCGTTGTATACCTGTGTATACAGCTGTCCCAATCGAACAGAGTGCATTGAAACATAACATCGTACACTGCCCCAGCTTTACCGGGCGTGTACTTGAAACCTGTCAATGGCCTGTGCTTTTGAACGTATCGTACAAAAACTTTCAGTAGTATGGAAGACGAAACCAAAATAATATCATTTAAGAATAGCGGCAACGGCAACGTTACCACCCAATTTCAAAATCTTCAATCCCCGGCATGTTAACTATTTTAATAATAAGATGTATGGAAAGTCGTTTAATTAACACCAAGTTTGCTTACGTTTACTGTTTCTGGTCCGAAAGGAGTACTGGCAATGTATAATAGACATGAGAGTATCTATACAAGCAGAAATTGGCAGTGACTACATTTAGTGATAATGAAAACAACAAAAACCCATAGAGAGAACGAAGAGAACAGAGCAATAAAAAGTTACAAGCTCAAAGAGGAGATATATATAAAAAGGTACCAAAAAATACTCAGATGGAAACTACACGTACAGAAAGAAATAACAGAAGTAGAAAAGAAATGGAGTAAATTTAAGCATTCGATATTAACGGCGGCAAAAGGAACTTGCGGGACAGCTAGAGTAAGTAACAAAACCATTAAGACAACAGAATGGTGGACAATAGTCGTACAAAGAACTATCAAGGAACTATGCGTGGGAAAGATATCTCAGTTAAAGAACATCTGAAGATTACGAAAAATACAAGGCGAAAAGAAAAGAGGCGAAGGAAACAATAAAGGGAGCAAAACAAGAATCATGAAGGAAATTTGGCCAAAGTATGAGTGACAAACTAGAGAAAGCAAAAATTATTTTAGGGCATTTTAAAACTACTGAGGCAGAAAAAGAAAGATAGGATGAAAAGCTTAAAAAACAAAGACGAAGATATAATTGCCGAAGAATCTAATCTAATGGAGAGATGGACACAGTGTTTTTATGAACTAGCGGAGATGGAGGAACCAGATAAAATGGAAGAAGAAGAGACCCAAGATAAAAGTTTAAACATACCCAAAGTAACGGTAGAAGAACTGAATGAAACCATTGGTAGATTAAAGCTAGAGAAAGCAGCAGATATATAGATAAAATAATACCAGAAATGGCCAAATATTGCGATCAGACAGTAAAGGATACATTCACGGGCTTGTTAATCGACGTAATCAGAAATAACAAAGTACCGAGAGAATGAAATATCATCTAGAATAGAATAGAATGTTCGTACTATAGAGCCGTAACCTGAATGAGTGTCCCAGCAATAGTTTTGGCCGGAATAGTAGAACAGAGAATAAAAGAGGATATTGAAAGATCACTGAGAGAAAGCCAATATGGCTTTAGAAAAGGTAGAAGTACCAAAGCTCCAAGTGTTATAATAGGACAAGTAATACAAAAGAGCATAATTGAAAACAAAGAAATAAACCTGTTTTGAAGATCTGAAAAAGGGGTTCGATAAAATAAGAAGAAAGGATTTGTGGAAAGGTTTAAAAGGAAAAGGAGTACATAGAGGGATTATAGAGATATTAAAGACAATGTATAATACAACACCAAATATAGTAAAAACTAACAATAGGGAATCTAGAGTCTTTGCAACACGAAATTGGCTGAAGCACGAGTGTATTTTGAGCTCATTTTTGTTCTCAGTAATGTTGGATGAGGCACTAAAGAAGGCTAAAAAGAGGATAGAGATGTTCACATTGGGTTATTGGAAAAAGGGTCCTAATGGAGCTTCTATTTGCAGACGATATGGAAATCATAGCAGATTCAGAAAAAATCTATAGCATAACCTTAATGTGATAAGAGAAGAATTAAAGAACATCAATACGACGATAAATGTAAAGAAAACAAGAACGATGATTATTTCAGCGGATAAGAGATTGCATCAAATTAAAATGGAAGGTCAATGCATCGAACAACTAAGAGAGTTCAAATACCTAGGATGTACAATAGAAGAGAATGGAATCATAAATATGGAAATAAACGACAAAATAGGAAAGGTGAGAATATATAACCCACTGAAGCCAATATTCTTTAATAAAAGAGAGATGACAAAATAAAGTAAAAGTGGAAGTGGTCAAAAAAGTGCTGAATCTGACACTTAATATGGTAGCGAGTCGTGGATATTATCCAAAAGAAACAAAAATCAAACAAATGCAACAGAAATGAGGTTCCTAAGGAAAATAAAAAATAAAATAAGACTGGATAAGGTCAGAAACGATACATTCAGGAGGTTAACCAGGAATCGAGAAAAACATGGCGGAGGCTGTGCACCAAGGGACACAAGAAGGAGGAATACGATGGGAGTAGATCAAAAGCTTATTACAGAATAGGAAAACATGGGAAGAGATGGTCAGCTCAACTCGACTCAACAGTTTTACACTTCACGGTAGGAAGAGATATAAGAAAACGATACACGTATCGAATATTTCGAACACGCAAATATATCTACAATTTCCATCTGTTATTGAAATTTACAATTATTTATTTACCACTACAATCTTTTTCTAAATGACACTTTTTGTAAACTAAAAATTTAAGTTAATTTGGAACTTACCGCGCGTACCACATGTATTGTCCCTAACTACCATATATTTTGTGATTATTTCTGAAGCTAATTGGGGAAAGAATACTAGGAACAGAAATAATTATCTATTATATCCTTTGCTTGTAAGACTGCAAAAAGAAGGGAAGCTGTGTATACTTGAAAAATATTACGGTTCAATATAACTTTATTTATAGTATAACTACTTGTTTGCTCTAGAAAACTTCCCGGATTTCTTGCAAAATATCGGGGTATCATTCCTATAAAATTTATTTACCGTAAAACTTGATGTGGAAACGGCAAATATGGATGACAGCCGGTTTTCCTTTTCATATCTACTAAGTCCAGAAGATCATCGTTAAAATCGAAGAACGTGTTTCGAACTTTCCTCAGCTCGTCGACAACGAAATAAAAGTCGATGTAAGTACGAACAATAAAAGCATTAATTAATGGTACTACTCGTAATTGTATGTAATTATAGGGACTGGAAAGAGCATCATGAACCCGTCCTATCTAGAGACATTACGAACTACTTACAATTTTCTGTAACACACTACGATATTGCATTTACCTGAAATCGAAAAAAATTATCGACAATTTCAATTAATATAGATGGACGTTATGGGGAAGGTATTTAAATCGGAACATTAATCTTCCAATACAACTTTTATATAAAACCTTATAAGAGAGCATACGACCATGTATGCCGAAAGGGTAATGTATGTATGAATATATCAACTATGGACTAGAAAATAAAGTAAATGTTTAAATTCCATTCTGTCTGAAAATTAATTTCCAAAAGCAAATATATAAACTTCATATTGCCTACACAGAAGCACGTAGGGAAGTATATATTCTCTGTATTTTACGTAGAACAACCTAAATCTCAGTGCACACAAACGATCATACAAAATCATAGTATCTTTCGATACGCTTTCTTATGATCTACATATTCTACACTGTGGACGTATAGGTTGGAATAAAATCAATAAAATTTATAAATAGTTAAAAAAGGGTCAGACATGTCAACCTTAATTTTTGAAATGCGCAAATTTGTACAAAAAACGTCTTTTGTGATGTCAATATTGTCGCAGATATGACCTCACCTCCGTTTCTTTTACATTGTAACCCCAATTTTTAATAGCGCCATTTAGAGGAAAACGTTTTTCTGCATACAGAACGATGATTTCCGAGATAGGTTATATAACAAGGCTTTTGAGAAAATATATTTTAAAGTTTAACTAAAAAGTCAAAAGTTACAAACAAATTTAAAATTACTCGTATTAACTGTTCAAACTGCATACCATTTACATGTTGACAATGAACAAGGCGATGTTCAAATTCGTTTATGACCTTATTTAATACTTGGGGAGTTATTATACTGATTTCCTCGGTTATTCTAATCTTCAAATAAACAAAAGCTTTTTGTAAAAAATTATGCACTTAATAATTAAGGTCGTTTTCGTTACTAACAGACTTTATTGATTTTGTTCCAATCTATACGTCCACACTGTATATGCACGAACATTACGTAACGATTGAGTCCATACCATACATAACAGTAAGGTTTTTATGGCAAGCATTACCTCTAAGAAGTTATGTTGAATAATTACTGCGAATACAGAAAGTATTGCACAGGCCGTCATTGGGATAGTTTAATTTAGGGATTTCATGCAAGTCATCCAAGTTGAATTACATATATTACAGTTGCATTTACGAAGGATTTCTAGAAGATCAAAATTATACACGATGTGTACGTAAAGAATGAAATAAATTGCTTCCTTCGGAACGTAAAGGCGCAAAACAACGATTGTCGTTTTTAATTTAGCATAATTTTAGGTTTCAGATTTCTCTATTTAGGTTATGACATTACTGGTTTTTCCTTTGTGAACAATACAGATCGGTGTCTTTACCCAACTTTTTAGTCTGCGGGTAAAGAACGAACTAAATACCAACGAAAGAGATTGTTCTACTTGTTATACTCCTTCAAGCATCAATAACTAATTTCAGTCTTGCTGTAATTGTAGGAAAATATTTTCTCTTGCAAATTTGGTTTATTTAAACTTTCTTCTGTTTTAATTCGCAGCATAAGTTGTGAAAAGCGCTGTATAATATGAAGATATACAGTGTGCACCTCAACTTTCTGGAGAAATTTTAACAATATGTATCGTTTAAGGTAATAAAGCAAACGGAAAACAAATTTTAATCTTAAAAGAAAGAAATACATACCCATAACAGATCTTTGAAATTGATACCACCAAGATCAATATATAAACGTGCTCGCCCCAGTAATGAGCCACAAAGCACAGCTCATTTTATTGACCAATTGTATTTATTTACGCATTTATGGGATTTCCTAATTATTCTACATAATTTACTTCGGTATTATAAACTACTTGTTTTAAGTGGCCATAAGTCAAAATCTAGGGCGTTTAAGTCGGGTAACCGAGGGGATCAAATGATCGGTCATGAGTAAATGTTTGTGTTGCGTAAATTTCTACTAGGAACTAACTAGGCATATCGTGTTCAAGCGCGAGTTTTGTCTGGATTCGCTGTAAACTTGAATGATATCTACTAATTTCGCATTAGTGTAATGATGAACAATATCAACTACAATTACACTCTGAATAACTTATAAAAACACTAAAAGTGAAAACAATCACCTAAGAAACTTACGAATTAATCTCCTGTACTGTTAATGCGTTTACGTCTAAATGAATTTCTTATCACTTATCCCAGCTGTCTACTGTTAAAATATAACATTCCAAGTTTCTGTTTTTTTAATATATGACCGGTTCACTGTTTCGAATTCAACAGCTGATAAGTCATCCATAGTAGCTGCCGGCGTTCTAGTAAGGAAATAGTAGTCCTCCGCAGTGCCAAGAGCATTACTTTTTAACACGAGTACTACTATTCTGAAACTGGATAACAGACATATTTTCTTGCGGTTAAATTTTATCAAGAAAACTTTAAATAATTGATTTATTATGTCTTAAAGCATTTATACTTATATTCCTAAGAGTAGCTTAGGGCGATGTATAATCGTACTTGGTTCGGTTATATGCATATAAGGAAAATGTTTATAAACGTGGAATTACGATGCTACCTAAAAGGTAAACGAACAGCTGGTTGATAGAAATAAACAATACAAAAAGTCTAGTATTTTAAATACTATGTCACAGTTATGAAGGCAAACGAAACTAAAATATTTCAATTGTTTAATTGAATAAGGTAGAATAGTTAACTTTTCATTCATATATAGAAATTTCCTGATTAAAATGGAGAACAAAACAGATACTCAGGGCTTTTCGGCTTGCCTTTTTAGAATGCGACGTTTTTAACGAGAGTTTTACGTCTCTAAGGGCTCTTACTGTCACGAAAAAGACAATAGACATTTAAATTCTCGGAGATATTTTAGCGCATTTCGGCATCGTAATTTTCTTTCGCGCACAGTTCAGATTTAATGCTGAAACCTGAAAACTTTAACAACGGAAATAAATCACCGTTTACCGCACCTATTTATAGCGAAAAAATGTCTTCGTAAACTTAGTTCGGCGAAATCGTAAAGTTACGGTCTCCCAAACGACCCTACTATTTGGATCGGTTCAATAATTCAATCCTCGAATCAATAAAAGGAATGTATACGCAACTGTTAAAATTATTTTTCAAAACTATTTCAGCGGACGCGGCATCGAAAACATTTATCAGTGAAGAGCACGTAAAAGGGGGCTTGAATGAAATCAATAGGATTAAACACCACCGTGAAAAATTAAAGTCCCGAATTTGAGCGGTTTATTTTTTCATAATCATGCTTTAGCGCTCAATTGCAAACAGAAAAATCAATTCAGTTCAAACCGATGTTTGAACGAATTGTCGAGTACAAAGCAGAACAAGTGAAAATTGAAGCCAGTCATAATTGAAAAATCGGAAGATGAATTGGGAATTATTCGACAAATAAAGTTCATCGGGCAAAACGCTTACCGGTAAAATCACTCCCGCAATATTAATTTGACGCTGAAGATTATTGAACAGATGTTGCAATTATTGGAGGCTCGTAAATGATTATTGGCTAGACAGCACGAGTTTCAAACAATTAATAGCTCACAGGCTCACATACACAGTATACCAGAATCCCAATCATTGAATAATAATTGTATTGAATTAATGATAAATAAGATACGAACATCCGTAATCGTATAATGTAAATTTCCCAGAAGTCGTCTAATATATTTTTATAAAAATAACGCGATTTTCAAACGGAAAAATGTGTCGAATAATTTCAAATATGTTACAATATTCGAAATATGTTATAATTCGTGTAGATCTTAAAATGTTCAGTTGTGCCGTTGATAGTTATCGATATGCAAAAACATATAATCCGGTCGCTAGTGATGATGCATACCATTTCAGCCTAACCCACCAATCCAGCTGGAGTTTTTCACAAACATCAAATTAAATCATTTCGTGAAAGTTAGCCAAGTTAGTTTGCCCCATGTATTGTAGCAACACCCCGTCAACGTACTTGGTGGACTGATGAAATGCTATCAATTTACATGAGTGGGCTAAATCCCAATCGCCCTCTTACGGCAAATTCAAGTGGGATAATGATGTCTTTGCCGTCGTCTGCCAGCTAACGTGTCAGAATATGTTGTCAAGTCGGAACGAATTTTTGAATTTTGTAGTTAAAGACACAGAAGGACTGCGCTGCACCTCTGAATTGTCCAGTCACATAGCAGTGCTCTACCACTTCATCTCCGTTTAATGGTTTTTCACATATGCGACATCCCTCGGCTTCAGTATATGGTTTCCGCCCATCGTCGGTGAGACGGTTCATTGATTTGAGAAATTTCATGACTGTTGTACAGTTGTTCAATGTCTTCTGTCAGTTGTTGCATGAAAACATTGGGGCAATCCAGTCCGGCACTGGCGTACTTTGTTATGATTATTGTTAAACGGGCGTACTATGTGGTAGGCGAAACTGTGTGCTTGATGGATGTGTGTTCTACTTGCGTTTATCGCTTGAGGTTCGAGCTGATAGAATTCTATTGGTCCTAGTTTATGTGCAAAGTCGTCGTAAGCCATAAAAGAGTGCATTATTTTCCTTTCGTGGCTTAGAAATTTTATGATATTTTCCGGTATCATCTCACCCATTTCATTTTCTTCCCTTTCGGGGTCGACATCACGGCTAGCATCCTATTACATTCGCCTACAATATGTCTCCCCAGGGCCTCGTTGGAGGTGAACTAATTAAGGTGCCTGTCGCATAAATATTTTCTTTATTTTTCATGTGATACTGATACCAATACGAATCCATGATAGATTCGTTATCGGGACATAATAAAACGTTTGTCCTTCTTCCATCAACAACAGATCAATATGTGTATTCGGTTTCACTTTTGTTAGATACACGAACCTAGACAACTTCACGGATTTTCGTTTTCGTATTCAAGTCGAGTTCGTATACATTCATCGGCGTACGTCACACATTTGTTATGCTTATTGTTAAATGGGCATACAATGTGGTAGGCGAAACTGTATGCTTGATGGATGTGTGTTCTATTTATATTTGTCATTTGAGGTTTGGGCTAGTAGGATTCTATTGTTTTTAGCACATCCGCAATGCCGTCGTAGACCGAAAAATATAGCATCATTTTCCTTTCGTGGCTTACAAATTTTATATTTTTCGGTATCATCGGACATGTCTTGTTTCCTTCATCTCCATCGTCGACGTCATGATTATGTATTAGATTTACCTTCAGCATATCTGATCGGGCCTTTGTTGGACGCGCAATAATTAAGGCATGCGTCGCAGAAATATTTTGTTATCAGGACGTAGTGAGACTTCTCTCTCCCAATAGTAGATTGATATGTATGTTCTTTCCCGTATTGTTAAATACACGTCTCATACAACTTCGTGGGTTTTTGTATGCGCGTTGAAATCGAGTCAGTATATATTTATAAGGAGGCTGTTCTGGGCATTGATGCATCCAACAACTTTTAATTCCACTAATATCTCGACTCCTTGCAAATTTAGGACTGTTAACTTACAACTATACATTTATGCGACATGTGCAGGGTGAAGGAAAGCTGTAAACATCAGTTGATGCACGGTTCAATATTATTCTGAACACGCCTTTCTGCTCTTTATTTGATTATGGAGATCGATATATGATGACCCTCCCAAT
Organism: Chrysina gloriosa; assembly: GCA_038088585.1. Classification (NCBI taxonomy): domain Eukaryota; kingdom Metazoa; phylum Arthropoda; class Insecta; order Coleoptera; family Scarabaeidae; genus Chrysina; species Chrysina gloriosa. The sequence goes on from CM076088.1 coordinate 67,254,671, forward strand.
GCACTATAAGCATTGATGTGGATATGTAAGTGCGACACGAAACCTAGCGTCCATCCTGAGCCTTGATCTTGAAATTCTCCAGTCTTTTAACTTCTGAAGAACAAAGGTGGTGTTGAAATCGATGCGGGGAAGGAGTATTATAGCCGGCTCCAGAGGTTGATGAAAACGTATATCATAAACCACTATTCCACGTATAGTGTGAAGAAAGCTTACATTGCCGGGAGGGTTATTCGAACAATAAAGAACAAATTGTATAAAAATTAAGTTTGAGGGGTTCGCGTACGTACAATGACACGAAACATAGACCGATTATAGTTAACAGAGGCCTTTCTCCAAAATCGCCTAAAGTTAATTTTTCTTTATTGGTTCCAAAACTATTTTGAATACTATATATCTAAGCTTTCAAGGTAGTAAGTATAACGATAAAATACTAATTTCTTACAATGTTAAGAGCTTCTGCAACTTTAATCTTTTGTCAATAATAAGTGAAGAACCAATAAGTGTACTCGTTACGATAGCTACAACTTATTGGAACAGGTTTTCTTTTATAAATCCCTTGCTTGCTATTCAGTTTAACCACAATTAAGGAATAGGCCATGGCTTGACCGAGAATGTATATTGGAACTCGCTTCATCGTAGCTGTTCTGGAAAATTGAATTATGGATTTGCTTCCATATCTTGAGCTAATCCGGGACACAAAAGATCTTATCTTTAGAAATTTATTGTCTTAGTCCATCGTGATTCGAAAGAGGAATGTACATTGTCAGATTTGGCTAAAGAAGTTGCAGCATTTCTGAAGCTCTTGACTGCATAAAATATGCGGTTAAAAATATTTTGAAGTATTTATACTTAATATCGCATTATCACCAATGCTGTCTTATAAGGAGTTCTATATCTGATTTACCTACAGGGAAAACCGCCACTGGTATATTTTACATGTGAAACGAAATATTGAACTACAGTTATTTGTAAGTTTTTGATGAAACGCTTTAATGAGTTTAATTAATTAATAAATTTACCTGCGCTAGTCGAATTATTTAGAATTCAATATGCATAACTACAAATAGATGGAATCTACTTGTAATTTGGGTATATTTTTGTGAGAAGTCCTCTAATACACTATTTGAATTTGTAGTAATGTTTTTTTCCAAGTAAGTATATAAGATATCACCGAATAAATGGCGTACTAAAACCAAAAGATGACCTAATGTTCTTTGCAATCCTTTGAAGAGGTATGATACTTGCTACATTCTAGGCATTGCTGTTAGAAAAACCGGTCTCCCTACGTTGCTGTAGTCTAACTTCTACTACATTTATATAAACATTGCTGTAGTCCAACCGAAATATTTTACATTAATTCGTATTACATATAGGGAATCCAAACATAAACAGATGAGAACGGTACTCTTAGTTATATTGGTTATCGCTGCATCGAATTGTAAACGCCTAAAATTAAGTTGTCGCAATAAAAACTTACTCATTTGCAATTAGCGAATTGTACAGGCTCTCACCGAGAATTCAAATTGTATAGTTGCAATTAGACCGAGGGGGACGCCAGTGGGTTCTTTTGTCGTTGCTACATCGAAATCCGTAACAATACCCAGCCGAAATCCAGATGCAAGACTTGTATTAGAATAAGCATCCGTTCTTCGTAATGGAAGTGCTCGTTTAACGTACTTTTTATTGGCAATTTTCTCTTCGAAAAGATGCAATGATACTAAATTCTCAATATAAAACAGCACTGACCCACTTAACTCAGCGATAAATAGCCGTAGGAAATGGGGAATCCATTTGCTTATTTCAGTAGTTTATTTCACTGACGAGTAACGTAAATCTCTAACGGGGAATTTCAAGAATAGTAATATAACTTGAGTTTCCAAGCCAGTAATTCGGTAGGAAATGACTAAATTCGGAACATGGAAAACAACAACTATTAATAATTACGTGGAGCTTTACAAGGCAACCGAATGGTCTAAACCGGCTTTTGTTCAGTCCAGAATACTAAAAATATTGCGTATTAAGTTGAAGTTTTCTTTAGTAATATCGTGCTGATGTGCTATCACGTCTTTGATTTACTTATAGACGAAAACGAAAACACTCTAGATTGACCAGGAAAATACAAGACAAACAGCTTTTGCTTGCGCACAAAAAATAAATTTACGTGTATGTAATGGTAAATTAAGTGGCCCGACATGTATTAAGCACTAGATAAAGAAGACATATAGAAATACTATAGAAATAAACAATAATTGCTGCATCAGCTTTTAACACACCATTCAAGAAAATCAATAAGTAGGTCCTCAGTTTAGTTCAATTATATTGACTTTGAGGAAGTTGCCATATTTTAGCGTTCCAGAAGCTCATTACTACCCCAGTGACATTTTCGGCTCTGGCATTTCATTAGAACGCCAGTGCCGCTAGGCATATTACGGCAGATATAGAGCAGAACACTTTTAGTAGATTAATAATCGATTAGCAACTGCTACAGATTGCCGGCAGAATCTGATCGTCCAATTTCCTATATTCAATTCCGATATCATATCATACCTGCAAATATATAGTTTTGCTTTGTGGTAATGGTGTTATGAACATTTTAATTGTTCTGATGTTGCATTGTTGAATATGAATTAAATACAATAATAATAATGACGATAATATACATTTTGTTGGAATTTATAAACTTACTTTCGAGTCCCCTATTTGCATTGTAAGATAACAAATCAGTATCATATAATTAATTAACATTCCTATACATCAAGTATACCAGTGAAAACCTAAAATTAAGTGTATACATCGCTGGAACTGGGAAATGGATGACATGATGCATTTAAAGGAAAAATTGTTACCGTTCGGCAAATATGAAGGAATGTCAATTACTGGAAGGGGTCCCCAACGTTTTTCTCTCGCGTACTCCTTGAATAGGTTCTTCATTTATGGCTACTGTCAAAAATCTCCCCGAAATTATGTGTTAAAAACATATTATTGTGTTAATTCTTTTTGTAGTTCTTATGGCCATTACCAATATTATTTTCCGTACTCTCAACAAATTTGCTACGTACTCCCAGTGGTAGGTGTACGAAAAGTTGGGAAACGCTTATTGTTAGTCATAAAGCAATGCAATGGAAAAGAGTAAGGGGCTTTTCAAATCATCAGTTGACAGCTAAATGCATAAGTTCCTTATCACCTTCCTCGTATACATTGGCAAAAGGCTAATTTCTTTTACATTCCACGTTGTTACAACCGCTTTAGTATTTAGTTAGTTAGAACGCTATGTGCCTATCAGAGAACTATACAGTTCAGAGGCTTTAAAATCTGTTGCTAGTGAGTTGAAACTTTCCTGGTAATGAAAGCAGTATCAGACGAGAACAATAAGATTATTGTATGTTAGTGTGTAGATATTGTATATGTGCTGAGACATAAGAAGACTGAAGGTAATAAAATCGCTTTTGGAAAAAAAGGCTCTGTAATTGTATTTCACGCATCCAAACTATTAGTAAATATATGTATTGGCAGAAGAAAAAGAATTAGTTAGTCAATTTAGATAAACCCTTCTTTGTTTTAGTACGTAAAGTGTAACAATATCAAGAGAAATACAAATTACGAACGAATCGAATAGAATACGTCCCTAAATTTCGATGCATTGAAATCGACTGAAGTGTACGTGCTCCTACGTCCAGCGGCTTGCATAATAGCGATTTTGACCCCACCGGCTGTTTCCAATAAGTTATACGATATTACAAAATGTGATTTTACGACTACAGGTTTGATAATATTTGTTTGTTTGGTAATATTATTGGCACAAATAAGAAACAATCTCTATGAAATACGTAAATAATATTTGATAACAGAGATCGTATAATCTCCAGAGACCGAGAACCAGCGGCTAAGTAAAATCGATGAAAGAGATATCAATTTCTACGTTTTCTATACATCTTGTACATCCGCTCACCGCTTCTTGACAAATCATTTTGTTATAGAAAAAGGAAACGCAGCTGTACAAAAATATTTTCCAAGTCTTACATCTTAAACGTAATATTCTACATTGAAAAAATCGTCATATCATACTAACCATGTTTGGTTATTTTTCAGAGATCCAACAAAATATTTTCTGTCAACTTTAACGTGTGCAGCGCATCAATATAACAGGTTTTGCAATAATATCTTTTTTGAATAGGTTGGTGTTCGGTTAAGATGACAGGTACGTTATTCAGATTGTGGTTTACAGCAGAAGATCTACAATTTAATAAAACGAGTTTAATTTCGCTCGAAAATAATTCAAATTCGTTATGAAAATGGTCGATCTGTAAAATTTCGTAAAATCGTGGATATTTTCGGCCGTTATAGTCCTCCATCAAAGCCTGCAATTAAGAAATTGGTGGAAAAATTAGAGTCAGTACACAAAGTAACAATACGAAGACGTACTCGTACAGGTTGTTCACAAAAACATATTACTGCTGTGAGCGATAGTGTTGAGAAGGATAAACACTTCGCCCAGAGCTAGAGCCCCGTCAGTTGGTCAGCTGGACCCTCTAATGCCGAATTCGCAATATCAAGTCATCTCCGTGATCAACTGGTTGAACGAAATGCCGTATAATACGAAGATGACTGGGGGCCATCGAAAAGTCCCTTGATGAACAAACGTGTTCATTGACCTGGTCAATGTTTTGACTGTGAGTGGCATGATGTACTTCACAAAATGGTTTGTGCAGAAATTAATGCCAATCTAAGTCAATGGGAGGTCCTTCTGTGTGAAGACAGGGGACCATATTTTCACTGTACGACCGATGAGGAGTAACAGGCTGCTTCTACATGTCCGAACTACCGCGGATTTCGGTGACAGAACTGGCTATGTACGCGGACGATATTACCGTCTACACATCAGCCTACGGAACGATATCAATGAACTTCATGGCTTGCCCGACAAGTAGAGGTTGATGATTAATCCAGAGAAAAGTATTGCAGTGAGGTTCTCCTGCAAGCGCAACGCTTTACCTTATAACATCTTCACCGACGCGGTTCGGCTTTCTTGTCAGCAAGATTCTTTGCGGATGATGTTGGCCCAGAGACGAACTTTCCGATACCATACCTCGTATGTGCTGGACAACTTTCCGAAAGTGAGCCAGTGCTTTTTGACCCTGCTCTATCGATGTTTCAAGGTAGATCTAAAAAACAAATTGCTTGTTTACAAGATCTGTCCTCGATCAATACTCACATGTCTCGCTGTGCTAATTCGCTATTGCCAAGAGTCAAATAAACCGATTCATTGTAGATCAAACCAAAGTATTTCGCATTGTATCCCAAGCACACAACTACGTGAATTAGACCTAGACATCACAACCCTGGGAGAGTTTTCATTAAACACGTCAGATCGACGTTTGAAAGCGCTGAGGTTTCGGAAAGTCCAGTGGTAAACTACCTATTGTAGTTGGACTCGGGCTAGCGCTCTTAACAACGGTGAGGAGACTCCAGAAGTCATCGATTGATAGCAGCCGTTTGCTGCAGCCTTGAAGTCAATGTCGAATGAGAAGTCCTCACATTGTTTACCCTTTGGGAGGAAAGACTTCACCTTCTGAATCCACACATCACCGTTACGCGGCGTAACACTGAATCGCAAGGACGAAGGCACCTGCGGAATACGTTCTGGCGTCGACTTAGAGGGGCAGATCTCAGAACCATTCCAGGATATTTCACTGAAGTTTTAATTATGAAAAGTAGTTTTGAAATACATTCCATTGAAGAAATTGACCTAGAGTGGTGGAGCTCATCGGAGGTTGAGTATCTGTTATTTAGGTCACGAAATATGTATATATTTTATTATACCCACAGCCTGTGTTCGGCCTCTCAAAAAGGATATATCCCCAGCCATCACTGTCGCGTGGCACAACTTATTTAACAGCAAATTATGATCTACCAAATGTTAAGATGCTAAGATATAGCTTTCATATTTAGAGTCTAGAAGTTCGCATGTACTATGCAACATATTAAACAGCGCATCGTTCATGGATTCAGACTTGAAATATCCATGTCGGTGTTAAAGATATAACGAAGGCTTGATAGAAGAGTGGATGACGTGTTCTCATTAGGTAGTGTAAACCGGGCTGACGCCCTTACTTCTCCGAATTTTTATGTCGCGCCTTGCACGTAAGTGGAGGCAAAGGCTGGTTTACATTACTTATGATAACACGTCATCCACTCTTTTAACAGACCTTAGGTATAACTAACTTTTATGGAAATAATACCATGTACGGAAATACATTTCCGGTAGCGAGTAGATACGTTTCTGTGATCCCGGTAGGATACAGATCTGCTTTTGGGGTGCGACCTTACTACAACCTTGGCTTCATCCTAAACCCTACTATCCGGAGGAAATCCTTACCTCCCACAAACTTATTCAGCCCCTGTATATCATAATCACTTTCTAACACGTCTAACCACCCGTACAAATTTATGGTTAACAAAAATATCACTAGATGTCTATATATATAGGAGACACACATCCAAGAAACAATGGCCATGCTTCATATGATGACGGAAGTATATTGCCTTTTCAGATCATTTCTTGAAGTATGACAAAATAGTGTACACTTATTAGTTTAAATTTGATGGCAGACAAAAATGGTATTATGATAAATATACCTCATCAATATATAGCAGTAGTAATGGAAAGATTTTTGCTACTTATACCGGGCTTGTCATAACTAATGCGTCAAATTTAATTGCAAGATTATATGAGGAAAACGTAAACCAATGAGTGTAACAGAAAAGAAAATTTATTAAAAAAATCGGGAAATAAAAGCGTTGTGCACCGATTTATGTATTGTCGAATGGCATTTACAAAACGCGGCAGTCGTCAAACTCCCCATAAGAGACAGGTATACGATGTGGGTATGAAAGTAAACACAAATACGTCCTATCAAAAGGAGCACTACAAGAGTTTAGTGGCGTTTATGTTTCTTTCTCTAAATTGTAAACATCTACAGATCACAAACTTTGGGGGTAGCAGCATGATAGAAATTTCTATATTTTTTGACTCATTCTTTCATTCAGCAGTTTATCTATTCAGTTTTCTTGGCCTCTTAATCGACAAATAGCTGAAATACAAAAATGTAATTTGAAGAACACAGTAATATTCACACAATGGGATGAACAATGAACCGGCTGCCGTCCCTATTAATTTTTGACTCCGTTTAAATAGAATATTTCCATTTCTCCTTATTAAGTCACGTTTCGTCTTCTTATACTTGATTTGTTACTACCTCAAATAGATTTCTATATTATAGGCACTTTGCGACATTGTTTACTTATGAAGATAAAACAGTGAGAACGATAACAAATAGGTTTCAGACCGTGTACCTGCTATTGACACAAATTATTTTTCTTGTACTTGTATCTGCAGGTAAATAGAGCTGAGTAGATCTACTTATCTAATCAATCAGCGAATAAAATCGAGTTAATTCCAAATAATACTGTTATTTTGAATACCAAAGAACAATACTTTGTCGACTCTCGTGTAGTGTAACGGATTAATCGACATATACAAATTTATCTACATATATATACATATGTGCATATATATATCTATGTATTTACGTACTTTTATGACTTGTACTTAAACTTTTTTATAGTATGTCGATGAACTTCTAAGCAAAATTTTTCATAACATTACAAAAGCTCTTAGGGTGGAATGTACGACTATATACAAAAATAGTCAATAGACTACAATCAAATGAGTAGAAAAGAAAAAGTGTGTTGGCACATAGGATATATATTTGTGATTTAGTGCTCTACTAGAATTTAATCATGTATGCTTTTATATGTACGAAACGTACTTAAATTGTTGCAATCCTAAAAATGCTCTTCCGAAACTTAACGACCTGATGAAAACCTTGACTTATTCTAATAAAATATGTAATACACTCAGCGGCAAAATTAAAACACACATTTACAGTCGTCAATCTTTTTGAAAGAATTTACTAATGTAAATGATTTACTACTGGCAAATTCTTTAATTATTTAAAGAACTTATATGATAGAGATCTACCACTAATAGGTCAATAAAACAAGGCTGGTTTAAGCGATAGTTATATTTTCAGAACGTTTACAAACGTTTTCGAACACCTTCGTCAGTGAAAAATTTTTCACTGTTTCACAATTTTTTGAACCAAACCGTGATTAATATCTCGTGTAGCCACTATCTGCCTGTATACATAAGTTCTTGGATTATATTATGCACTAAATTTTGGTCAATATTGCTTCATTCTTCATGTAGCGCACATGCACCATTTATGGTATTTATTTACGGTCTTCTGTTCCGCAAACTGTCCCATATTATCCTAGATGTTCAACAGGATTTAATACTGGACTGCACCATCGTCAGTACATACAGCAGATACCCAGATCAATAAGAAAGTCATTATCGATGTGAGGTACGTGGGATCAGGCGTGATCCTGCATTAAAAGAAAATTTTTACCAACTCTTGCGACGAATGCAACTACATGATCTAGAAGAATTTGCTGTAGAAATTATTAATATAAATTTCGAAATATACAGCTGTTGATTCTCTCCTAGAATTAATCATTTCATAAATTAACTTGCTTTCATAATTATTTCCTGTTTTAAAAATTGCATATCTAAATCAGATAACTTAAATTAAGTGGTTAAAAGGTACGGTTAAGGCTGTTATCGAAACAAAATCATTATATAAATGATATTTGTCACATACGTATATATAACAGTATGTTTCCCATATCGTTTTGTATATCGCATTGCTTTGACCTCGTTATCAATTATGGATTTCAGATTATTAAAAGCTGTTGTACTATTCTTGTTACGGATAACGTTTTTTCATTCAGTCAAAATGTATGCTATGAGCTTATTGTTAGAGATACGAGAGTGCGTTTTAAGTTCTTACAAAAAGGAGGAAAGAAAACATTTCTGTCGAACAAACTATTTTATTGCTTTTCAAAATATTCATCTTTAACGTTTATACACCTTTGTATGCGTTCAAAGCAACTCTCCAATCATTTCTTCTACTCTGAAGTTGGTATCTCAAAAACATGGTTTTTAAAGCCTTCCAAATTCGGTCTCCGCGCATGTTTTGTTTGATATTCCGGAATAAAAAGAAATCTTTAAGCGATAAATTAGGTAAATACGGGCGTAATGAGACATTGATTCCATGTTTTTCTCCTCTAAATAATCAATTGTTTGACGTGCTGTGTAAGAGCTGGCACTGTCATGGTTGAGGATGGTACAACATTTTTGGTTGTTCTTCCCGATTTCGTCGATGGCTAACAACTTGCTGTATACCACTCACCATTAACTGATTTTCAGTCCCCTAAAGAAATGCATATTGGAACCATTTCAGTATAAGCAAAGAAATACGCGATTATTTACTTCAAAGCGCTTCGTAAGCAAGTAGCTTTTGTAAAATTCAGTTCATCTTGGAAAACCCAAATAGTGGATTGTTGCTTAGTTTCCGGTTCGTACCAGTATGTGCAAATTTTGTGTCATCTGTTACGATGTTGTAAACGGACTTTGCAGTTGCTCGATCCGATTTTTTGAGCATTTCCTTATACTAATTAATACGAGCTTTCTTGAGCTTCAGTCAAATTATGCGGAATCCATCGGGAGCAGATCTTTTCACTAAACAACTAAATGCTCATGCAATATCAAAATTGCAGTTTTTGATGTGCCTAAGAATGTTTCCATGTCACTGGAAGTCCCATTATGATTTTCTACGACTATGTTGCACATGTACACTGCATCGATGTTTTTCTTGGAATAGCAACCGATTTTCGCACCTTCACGCAATTCATCACTAACAGACGCAGGACGACGCCGCTGTTCTGCAAATCGTATGTAAACATTCTTTACTGCTGTTGCTTCATTACCAAAAAGTTGAACGGGGCGATTCTTTGTATTGTGCTTGAGTTAGGCCTTGAAAATCCATATTCCAAGACTAGCAAATCCTATTGTGCTATGTAGCATACCAGATACTATTATCATAAATTTGTTTCGGTGTAGCTGTATGGAGTTTGCATTCTTCATGAATAAAATCGAAAATAATTCTTCCCAGATGTTCAGAAATAGAGAACGTCGATAATCGCGTAGGTATAATAATGCCGTTCATCTTCCCAATATTCTAATTAATACTTTCTGCAGCCATGAGGAAATTTGTTTTAGACGATTGAATCACCATTTCAAAAAGCATACTTACTGCGGATGAGCATAAATGTTGGTGGAAATGTTGCGATATGCTTAAAAGCTTTCCTTCGGTTACATAACAATTCTGCTTGGATTTCGACAACGGTTTACTGAAACATCCCACTAGTGCTCTTATTCGGCTTCTATGTAGTACGTAATTGATGAAAAGGATGAATAAAGTTATTATTATTTCGTATTTCGATACTGATTGCAGTTCTTTGAGAAAATTGGAGTAATATTTGATAACTTGTCCATAAAAAGGCTAACCCTGCTCTCTAAGTCGACGAAGCCTTTAACTAATTTACTATGGTAGGTACATAGACTCAACAAAGCCTCTAAAATTATATTATTTTTCAACTTGGGTAAATCCTTCAACAGGTTTGTTTTCATGGCATTTATTCAGATATCTTTTACATTGGCGACAAGGATTTTAGAATTTAATTTTATTTCTCCCTAGTTTTCCGAGTGTTATGATATCATCCTGGTACACTAAGCACGCTTACCAATGCAACTCGTGCAATACTATATATCTACAAGGTATGGTTTCCAAGTGATCTTGAAAATAAAAGTTGTATCATACCAAACTTCTTGTCATTCTTCTCATCATATCAAAAGATGGAATAATGGTACTTTGCAAGAAGAACTGATATGCTACCAACCATTGGATCTCTAAATTTAAAGACGCTAGGTGTTTTAAGAAAGACGAACAACACGAAAAGACGTTATCTTTTGCAGAAGAATCAAGAAGTATCCGCAAATCGCATATTGGTTTGGAGCAATACTCAATTTTCTAATTTAGACGACCGCGATAGAAATGCATTTTCATGAACCACACCAGAAATTCTAACATCAATTTTACCCCGCATAAAAACTACACGTTTCCTTAGTATTGTTTTGCAGTGATCCATTTGAGATCTCACCAACAACCGATAACTAAATATATTAGACTCATGCCATAACTACTGATAATAGATTTTTATAGGTCAAAAGTGTTAAATCGTTTACACAAAGCTTTCATTCCCCGAGATAATGGAACTCTTAAGATAAGATTGCGTTTTTAAAGGATTTGTGAAGGTGCGCGCCCTATTTGGTCTCTCGGTACTTCGGTATTATGCGCGGCTTTGGAGAAAATTATATAATAATATTTCTAGAGGATTTTATAATTGGAAATTTATAGTAACTTATTTATTCTTAATTTCACTTCAAAAAGTAAATTTCCAATATTGCCTTTATTCGCAACGCCTACGAATTTTGTTTTTGTCTTCATATGGATCTCCAATGTGGATTCCTTGATATGCTACGTTATTCTGAATAGAATACGAGGTACTAAAGGGGTCGTGCGGAGCGGGTAAGAAAACTTACTACACCGGCTCCGTCCGTCTACTGGCATGCGGTATTTATGGAAGCACATGGTTTTTATTAAATTCATAACATAAACATCGCTTAATATTTGGTGGAAATTACATATCTCACCTTATGAAGCGAACGTGAATGATAGTTGAGCAGATTTTCAAGTGAAAAATGTTATTGATGAGCACGCACCACACTCTTCCATGAAAAATACACATACCAACACTACGCGACGACTGAAGTTCAATGTGTTGATCTGTGATTTTGCCCCTCCTAAAACAGCTGTTGTAAATCCTTACCCGAATATCGTGCTGCCTTCTGTTTTACGGTGTAGAAACAACTCTTTCGCCGATGTACGTTTTGTATTGGGGTTGACGATCCTTGCTAGGTATCTGCACAAGTTCGTAGAATCCGGTCTGCGTTTCGTGGAAGTAGATGTAAATTGGAATACCAGACATCGATTCCTCCTAAGGTGGCGGCGCAGGTATTATACTGACCATTACCCTAATAATAATAATAAGAATAATATCTAATTGTAATGATAATACTGATAATTATAGGAAGAATAATAATAAAGTAAGGTCGTTTATTTTTCGACTGTATTAGTTATAACTAGGGATTGGACATCCGAATCCTCGAATCCCTCAAATCTTGAAAAAGGTTCGAGATTTTAAAACTCAAATCTTAGCACTTTTTTTCAAAATTCGGATCCCTCAAATCCTCAAAATTTGGAAAGATTAATTTTGTTTATATCCAATGGAAGCGTTTATTAAAAATCAGAGGTATGGTCTCAGAAAACATTTTTTAAATTTCGCGGATAGTTTAAGTTGGTAGTCCCGGCAATAGTGAACATATTCGCCAGTATTGTGCCTAAAAATTGGCGAGTATGTCCACTATTGCCGGAAATACCAACTTAAACTGTCCCCGAAATTTGAAAAATGTTTACTGGGGTAGTTATATTGTGAATATTATGATAATAAAATGCAGAAATGTAAAAATACGATTTATGTTATTTCAAGTTATCAATAAATATTGTAGTCTTATATATTTATAAAACATAAAGTATAGGTTTTGGATAAAAATGGACATGCGTATTCTAGGGATGCAGAGGCAGCCAGCAAACACATATTCCATACCGAGAAAAGTATCCTGAACTTTTAGGAAGTGACAAAGGAAAGATTTACGAAACATTCCAGAAGACAATTTCTTCATTTTGAAAAATTGTAAAAGGGGGTATTATAATGTTATTGCAATAAATAATCCTTGTTATTTTTTACTTGTATTTCACATATAATGATGACTATTAAATACTGTTTCTTTAAAAGTGTTTTTAAACCAGGTGCTTATAGAGATTCGGTAGTGGTAATTGTAAATGTACAGGACAGTACCCGAAATTTCGCAATAAATTTAGGATTCATCCCGCCTCTAGTTATAACTCACTACAAAATTAATCTATTGTTCGGGTAATTGATCTAATCTGACAATAAAATGTTTCTTTTGATTAGGGGTATTCTATATTTTGCTCTCTGTTTTAAACAACTAGTTATTTTTTTTCTGAAGCTTTAAAAGAGAATCCTAAGAATAATAATAATAATAATAATAATAATAATAATAATAATAATAATAATAATAATATGTATTTATTGCTCAACATTGGAGAGTTACAATACTAAAAAAGTGCTGAAAAAAAGTTGGCGCATAGATGAGAGTATTAATTATTAGTTATCAGAACTGAAAACATACCAATGAAAGGAAAAACAGATCCAATTAGTATATCACAGAGCACCCGGCAATCAGCTCCGATTGAAGCCATTCTTTTACTTTGGTTTCTAAACATTTCTATTCAAATTACGAAATGAAGATGGCAGATGGTAATACTGACAGTTATAATGATATGTGCAGTGTGCCCGAATTAATGTATCACAAGCGATATCTCGGTTAATATCAGAATAACAGAAGCATTTTATGTAATATAATTTTTGCATACTTTAATTTCTATAATTCTACAGGAACAAAAAAATACATTAACACTTACTATTTCTAATTTAAGTACATATGTTGAAAATATTATATGAAATTCTAAATCTTCATAGAATATCCTTCCCATTCGGCAATTAACGGGTGTGACGACGCTTCCTTCGTTGCTAGCGAAATAGGTGTCATCTAATTTAATTAAATAATTGTGTCGTAAGGAGTTAACCGATGTGATATAGAGTCAATGGTAAATTTGTTCTTTTAGCAATTGGTGATGAAAACAACACTATCATGAACAAACCAGTGAAATAAAATCTGGGAAGAATAATTGACAAAACTCTCTGAACTGAGTGGAAATGATGTTGTTAGCAATGCAGCTATGCAGCTATGATATCTCCTTATTAAATTATTTCGTGCTTTCTGCAAAATCAGGATAAATACTCGATTACAAGCAGCACGAATACGTATTCTAAGGTCATTCAATGATCTTTATACTACAAACTTTCTGTTCCAGAAATCTCCAAATAAAAATATCTAAAACGGAAATATTCGGCGGACTTGCTGGCAATTGTATTTTCAATCATATCATCACCAAATCTAATCATCAAATACCCCAAGAAAAAAATTATATGTTCTTTCATAGTCAGTGGCCGTTCATAAAAACAAGAACCTAGTATATTGTGACCTAATACACCAAGGCATACGTTAAGCGAGAATCTGTGCTGACATCCGCGTTCTTGTATTTAATGTGGATTTTCAGTCTCCCAAGCGGTCGCTTTTTCTAGTCGAAACACCATTGCTGTTGAAATTAGATCCTTCCCTCCAAAGAACTTAATTAATTTAATGTTATAAAGTGTTGACTATTGTTGATCCAGTTGTAAAGTATTAATTCCTACAATCTCCTAAGTCTTCCACTAATTTAATTTTACGTTGGGACTTTTTGTATTTTTCAAGAGTAGAAAATGTTTTATAACAACCTATCCATATGTCGACCACTGCTTAACGTATTGAATTTCGAGGATGCGCTCTAAAATATGCTAGTATTACCCTCGTCGTTTCCTATTACTTTATTTTTCCTCTTTCTAATTTTCGGTTAAAACAACAATTCCTTCGTAAATTATGTTCCAGTTTCACCAAAGTGCGAGCATCTGGCATATGTTACATGTTACTGTAATTTGTGATGGCTAGTACGTAATTATCGTTGTCTTGGAAGAATGCTCTCAACATGCCCATCTCTTCATGGATAAAATAGAAAATGTCTTCCATTATCTTGCTTAACACGAAATTACCAATAAATAGCAATAATTTAAACAGCTATTATACCACTAAAACAAATATCCAGTAACTCGAATTGAATTCCAACTACCAATTGATGATGATTTAATCTTCAATTTGTCATTAAACAGAAAGCAACTGTTTTCACCGCCTACAACTATAAAAACCATATTTACGATCGGCTTCACCTACTACTTTAATGATCATTTTTACTTATACTTTACACGTAGTTAAAGAAGTCACGCCGTATGTTTTATCGTTAGAGAGGAAATTCTATAAAAAATTAAAATAAGGAATAAAATTATATAATCTATTTGAGATTTTAAATTTGTCTTAAATTAGAAGCAGTGCTTCTTTATTTATATTGTATTTATGTAGGATTCTAGAAACTGAGGTATACAAAATTTTTGCTATAACATTCTTCTCTCATTCTGACATTAATTGAAATATGGCTTGTAGACATTAAATCAATCAAGCTTTATACGAGGTATTATATTGGGTCTATTAAAAGAAAAATACAGCACTTATTATTTAGCGATATACTTAGACCAGCGTTGTTTCCACTGTACGACGCAATTTTTGAAGTGATCTTCAAAAATGGCGAACATCTGCCTCGTCGTATTCTCTTGTATCTTCCAAACATCCTCAAATCTGCGCTCTTTCAAGAGGTATTTAATTTTCGGGGAGATAAAACAATCGGAGGTTGTGAGATTTGGCGAATATGGTGCCTGCGCACAAGTTGAGATGAGTCTGTAGGCGCGTTGACATAATGGATGTTCCACTCGCCATTCCCATGCAATGCCGGTCTCTTGCAACGTACTGCATCCCTCAAACGGCGCAAAACTTGACAATAGTAGTCCTCACCTCGTGCAGCGTGTTTGTGGTGCACAAATCGCCCAGCATGGTCTTGACATTGCTACGGCTCTGTCAGGCTTTTTTAGGTCTGAGTGCCTTTGGGGTTTTCCACTGTGAAGACTGAGTCTTAGTTTCGTCATCATACCCATAAACTCACGACTGATTACCAGTGATCGTAGTTTTCAAAAAGTTTCCGTCGTTTTCGGAACACTCAAGCAGGTTACAGGCAGCTGAAACACTGGCCTGTTTCTGGTCGTCGGAGAGTAACTTTTTAACAAGTTTGGCTGAAATGTACCTCTTGCCCAAATTGTCCGTAAGAATCGACTGCATTGAACCGAAGCTGAGACCAAAGTCTACAGATAACTCATAAATACACACATACACATTATGTCCACTTTGCTGGTTACGGGTCTTCCAAAACGCGCATCACGTTCATCACTTTCTCGGCCATTTTTAAGCGTTTGCAGCACTCGTACATTTGGGTGCGGGTCATGCATTCCTCCCTATATACGGTCTGTAACTTTAAGTACGTGTCCTTGCATGTTTCATCCAGTTTTTTACAAAATATGATACAAATTAGTTGCTTAGTTTTTTTGGACATGACAAATGCGATAAACAACGACGCAGACATAACAATGAAACGCTACTGTAAACAAACAAGACGAGTTAAGTTGCCGTGATTATGATATGTTCACCATACTACCATATGTGTCGCTCGTATATACATAGATGACATTATGAAAAGTTTCAACTGGCTGTGTTTCTCTTTTACTGAGATATAAAAAGTGGTCCAAAACCGTTCAGGTAATATGCTGGGGGTAAGCCAAAGCGACCCCATTTGCTCCTGTCCCGAAGCTAATGACAATATGACAAAATGACAATATCTCTAGAATTCTTTCAGTGATACCACAGATAGCCGCATTGAGACAAGACATTCATAATTTATTTAACAATAAAGTTATCAGGTATGGAATTTATGTGATCGATTGATCTAGAAAGTAAATGAAAAAAGCTTTACACAACATCAATTAATTTAGTACCTATGTTAGAATTACGTACTACAAAATATTGATGTAATGAAGTATTCAAACCGTTGACCATTAACTGCAAAACAATCAAATAAACGGTTTGGAAATTCATATCTCAGATTTACAGTTCACAGGATATTAAGTGACATTCTTTGACTGTTTATTTCGTTGATTTTCTACTACATCTGTGAAGAGTAATATTCTGTAACAGGTTTAAGTAGATATCTTCATTAAGATTTTCTTCAAGAAAAAGATGGGCCAATAATTATATCCACTACAATAGCTACCCCGAACGTTAATTTTTGTGGTCGTTGGGTATGTCCATTACGAAAGAAATGCGGACTTCCGTCATATCAATGGTGATCTTGGAGATACAACAAAATTACCTGAAACTTCTTCTGGGTGAGACTCCTTTCTTATTTGCCACTGACTCTTTTCTTCAAATTTTCTTACTTCTCGACGTATATATGACTGTTACTTCTTTCTGGATATCTAGTATTAAGAACAGCAGCTATTGGGATGATTTTGAGCCCTCTTTTAATATCGCTTATTGTTAGTAAAGGAAAGCTGTGACTCATTAAAGGTTTATATATATTAATTAATAATTTTGCTTATGTTTCTATCCCCATACGTCAACACTGTCTATACCATAAAGCCAATGTATATTTAATATAAGGTTGGGTGATAAGCTTCATGTTTCTGTGAGTCACTTATTTATCATTATGCATTGTGTGAGAGTACTGTCCATTTTTATTCTTGCAGTATTTTGATACCACGTTCTCTGAACCAGAATCTGTGCATTTTTCTTTACTGCAAGTGGTCTCATTGCTTGTCATAATTTAACTCTGGGAACGTTTTCGTTTGCCTTCTTTAGGTCAACAAAAGGCATATGTTTCTGATGGTACTTACGTGTAAAGAAGGAATAAAATCCGATCTCAAAAATTATCGTTGAATTATTCTTCCAAGGTTCGGATTGTCACTTTAGAGGAAACGGCAAACACAAAACTATTCTTAAGGACAACGAAAATGGGAATACTTAGATTAATCACACATTACACTACGAGGCAGAAACTAACGAGGAAATAGTAATAATAATAATATTTATTTTTATTTAATGACAAATTAGAAAAGGAAGCTACGTCCGTTTAAATATCAATATAAAAAAGAATAGATGGCACATATGTAGGTATGTTGAACATGGATAAGGGTAGATAAAAATGTCATCCTAGAATTGGTTATCATTCTTGGACATCTAAGACACACATAATCGTAGAAGAAAGAAAGTGACGTAGTTCCCGAATATTAGAAAACAAACCTATCAAATCCAGCAAGTATTGAAATGGCTACAAATAATAACTGAAAGATACTGAAATGAAGAACAAAAGATTTGACACACCTAGACAACCAGGAAGATCTTCGAAAAGATGGCACAAGAGGTAATTATATCTAACTCCCAAAAATGACATAAAGGCTCTGAATACAGCAGGACTAAGTTCTAATTAACGGACAAACATTGAAGAAGTAGCACATTTCACTTGGCGAAACAAAAATCAATATCTGATGTACCGTAATCTTATTGTGTGTGCTCTAGCATGGACGAATTAAAGGGTGATGAAATTGCTAGTAGTTCAATAAGGAATGTTGTTATTACAAGATTCTGAACTATGCAATGCCACTTCAGAAGGTAGGAGAAAGTGCAAATCATACTTACACTAGGCGGATATGTACGCTTGATTTGGACACAATTGAAATACATACATATGTATGTTGTACATACTCGTCTATTCATGCTGACAGATGTAGGAGTCACTTTTTCTGTAAAATTCATAGATTTTGTTAGAAGTAGAGGCACTCAGAACTTGCAAAGTGTGAAGCTTTATGTTAGAAAAGATTAACTTAGATTATGGTGATTCAAGGGTGTGCATTTGATGATACTTCGCCGAACCAGTTCTGCTCTCCATTTGTAAATTACGGTACCTTTGATCACAGTTCATTACCTTTTCACAATTTTCTGAAATCTCACACAGTGTTTCCAATAGTTTTGTTCTCTCTGCTGTACCCTCCGGCATCCGTATGTAAATATGAAGAATTTGTCTTTAGACAAATAATAAATTATTTAGTGCACTTTCTTCAAATATTATATTTTTCTTCTTGTTATTATTTTGCAATGTAAAATAATGGTACGAAAAATGCGCTACCACGTATACTACAAATAATAACTACAGAGAGACCCCATAAATAGTGTCTTCGTATGTAATTAGCAAATTAGCCTGTCACATTATTAATCATTCAATTTGTTTATCCTATATAACCACAACAACGTTAATAAATAACGGCAACTTCACGCTCACTAACTAATTGCATGTTGCAAGTTCAGAAATCTGCGTACATATGGATATCATTAAGCCCGTTTCTCTACACAAAATGTGATAATTATAAACCGCACTCCTGCGCTTATAACTTGTCATTCATTTGATTAACATCATTTGTGGAGGATCCGATGAATAGATGGTAATAAAGCGGAGGGACAGGCTAACTTGCTAAATAAATTATAACCCTAGAGACAGCCAAATTACAAGATGATTTCTTTTGATATAAACTTTACGATGATTATTTGATATATTTGACCAGCATTCTAAGAAGGAAATACTTTAGTCATATTATACGACAGCTCACACTTATAACTCTATTTGTCCCTTGTGGTTTTATTGAATGTTCCTGGAATTGGTGTGAACGAACTTTCATTTACGATTTATTAGGTTGTACTGAATATTTCGACAGAAATATGAGCACTTAAGTATATATATAGTCCAGCGTATAAAAGCGATATACATCTTAGAAACTTTAAGCATAATAGTATCATATATCACATCGGTAAAAACTCATCAAACACAATTTTTCATTAGTTCAGTGAGACGTATGGATGCTAGCCTCATTGCCAGCGAAACATGTATCACCGTGTTCAATGATTACGTCCTGAATATATTTTACCAATGTAATATAGTCATCATTACATTTTCAGATCCACCAGATCCACCAGAAGACAGCATAAGACAGTTACTACGAATGTTTAAGAACGAAATAGGGAACGCAGCGAATATTTTCACAATACCCACAAATTATGCACATTTTAATCAAACATTTCATCTTTCGTTGCCATATTGAGACGTTGGGTTACAGCAACGATGCAAACACATTATGACTTGAGGACCAGCATCGAACAAGCGATTGGTAATATTCGGGTCAATTTGTGTGAAAAAGTAATGAAAAATTGGATTCATTGAATTTTTCATGGAGGCACTCTTATTATTTAATAAAGTTTTAGTTCAAGTAAAAATTCGTCACTCCTACTGGAAAACCATTTAGTTTGCTTTTGATCAATAGCATTAAGTTATTGTTTGAGCTCCGTCTCTTTCATTGTTTCCTAATTTGATGAGCAAATATGCGCTTAATACCAGATGAAATATTTCTATAATTTAAATGTAACAGAAATGATAATGTAAATAAAAATAAAAGTAAATTACACATTACATAAGTCAAGTTTCTGCGAGTAAATTACATTTGCAGTTCCAGCTTGACGAATAAAATTAATAAGAATTCTGCTATGTACCATATTTGTCGATTGGTCTCGTTTAATGTACTAAAAACTTATTTTCACAGTGGCATCGAATCATTGTTTATATGGTATTTTGGTTTCAGGGTAATATAGTCATATGCGACAAATAGCAATAGTATAGAAACATTTTATCAAATATATTCTCAACTTGCGCTCTCCAAGATCTTTTAGTAAGTAATTTAAGCGATTGGATAGATTAACTTCTTCTTGCCTTTATAACAGCCTGCTGGTATTCGAAAAGAATAATAAAGTGCTATTCATTATATTGAAGTATTATATTTCTTAGGGACGTAGTAACAACTTGATGATCTCCGGACATAAAACAACCACATATGAAAATGGCTGTGTTTATAGGGCAATATTCTTCATTCAGAGTAGAAGTTAAATTATAGATTGTTTCAGTTTTATCATCCAAGTTTGCATTCTTCATACCAAAACTACGTGAGTTGACGTAACGCATAATGTCATGCAAAATAATAAGTAAACACATTAAAAGAATATGCCTGTATGAAGTTCGCTAATATTTATATCATATTGAACATATGTTAATATTATAAAAAGCAGATGAGTATAGTGCGCATTTATATATACAAATATTAGTCAGTGATGCAAAATGCGTTAGATTACCAATATTGGCAGTACAGATAGACACTACACAGTTACACATACTGTAGTTAAAACACTACTTACGGCCAAGAAAAAGTATTAATACCTGATAATTTTGTTCCTTTTTGAACTAAACTATAACCTACAAAATTTCAAGACGTTACTACAATTGGAACAGGCGCTGCACTGGCACTTAAATTTTAAGAAAATATTGGTTTTAGATACTTGATAATAAAATAAAAAATTTCTTTTCAGAAACTACTGTATGTACTTTAAAATGCCATAACCAATTGGGGAATGTAAAAAATGTACTAAAAGCTCTCCAAGAATTTTTTAATATTTTTCTCATAGTTTTCTAACGTAACAGTTTCTCTTCTTGTATACGATTTTCTTCTTCTTCATTTCCTAGTTTCTAAAGTTTCATGCAATCCTTCACTGAGAAATTCTGCAAAATACGGTCTCATCTTGCTGTTGTGTCCCTTAGAGACATAACTAATATATTATTTTAAGAAGCTATCCTATACCATCGTAGCACTTATTCCCGCAAATTTTCATCAAGAATGAGTTGTAGATTTTATCATACGTAGGGATATATCGATTTCTTTTTAAAAATTAATTGTCCTCACAATATATCGATAAACTATTACAACGGCATGAACGTGTCAATAAATAAAAGAATAAAATAAATAAGTCTAGCATGGTAAGTATAAAGTATATAAGGTGGTAACAGATAATTCGATATTGAGCAGTTACTTTCCTATCAGAAATATTGAAGGTATCCATTAATTCGCTTAACAAAAACGTTAGTCCAAAGTCAAGCGAGTAATTATTAAATCGCTGCTAATCAGCAAAACGTAAATTCCTAGAGTAAGAAACTATGAAATGTATACGCGAAGTTAAAATTAGTACGAAAGTTTTTTAATATCCTCGTGCAGAGGGAATTTTGCATTTTTAAAGAAATTAAGTTACTGTTTGCCGGATTAAAACTTTATGCGCCTGGAACCTGGAAAATTAAAGGTAATTATGGATTCAGCTGAATAAATAAATAGCTGTAGTTCGGCGGTAAAACATATGTTCTTAATGAATTTCAGCTGCTAAACCTTGTCACGGATTACTTGCGTTTGCTTTATGCTAAGCCTTTGTGCCCAAATAAGTAAATTAATGATGAATTAGTTTCTTGCTTGTCAATTTTTTATCGCTTAGAAATAATACCGCACATAATGTCACGAGCTCTTTATTTTAATTAATAATTGATCTCATCATCATTTCTTCATTGTGCAAGATGGTTTAGTACCATTTAGTAAAAGCTGGCACATATGTACGATGGCCGTCTTTAAGGTTGCTAAGAAGACTAAGAAAACAATGTTTTGGCACAATCTGTTTTATTGCTTTCCAAATTTCTCCTTTAAGATGTATGTATATAGTTTTACATGCGTTCAAACCATTTCAGGAAGGAACATGTTGTTTGAAGGCTTCAAGAGATGAAAATCGCTGTCCACGTATTTTCTGTTTGACATTCGGGAATAGAAAGAAATCATTGGGAGATAAATCAGGCGAATAAAGGCAATGAGACATTAATTCGATGTGTTTCTCTTCCAAATAATCAATTGTTTGACGTGCTGTATGAGACCTGGCATTGTCATTATGTAGAATGATGCGACATTGTTGGTTGCTTTTTCTGATTTCGTCGAAGGCTTCTGACAAACAAATTGTTGTGTACCTACCATATTAGCTGTTCTTCGATTCTCTAAACGAATAGTTGCGACAGTATAACCGAAGAAACAGACAATCATTTTCTTGTAAGCACTTTCCGAACAAGCAACTTTTGTAGGATTCGGTCCATTTTAGAACACCCAAACCGTGGATTGTTGCTTAGTTATATCCAAGTATCATTACCTGCTACGATATTGTATGCAAATTTTGCAGTTCCTCGGTCGAATTTTTTGAGAATTTTCTTACATCAATGAACACAAGCTTTTTTGAGTTTCGATCGAAATTATGCGGAGCACATCGGGAATAGGTCCCTTTTCACCACTCATGAAAAATCAAATGTATTGCAGTCTTCGATATGGCTAAGACTGCTTCTATCTCACTGTAAGTCAGGTTCCACTCTTCTTTGATGATGTATGTCCATGTTTTTCGGAATAATAACCAATTTTCCTCAACATTCACGCAATTCATCAGTGACGAAAGTACGACCACAACGGAGTTCTGCAAAACAATTTTAAACAGTTCTTTTTCTGACGGATCTTCATCCTCAAAAGTTAATCGAAGAGATTCTATGCATTTTTGTTGAGTTAGGCCTTTACTAAGATCGTAAGAAATTACCCAATGAAAACGTATTCGTGAAATTTCTTTTCCTTCACAAGATTGCCTTCTTTAAATATTCACTGTAGACAAACTACTCGGTCAATTTCACAATATCAAATGTTAAATTTAACGAAAATAGTAATGACATATACATCTCAATACTGGCATTTAGTCCGAAAGTCATTCTGTTACCTATTTTTTTGGTCTATTTGAGAGTGATGGAGATCTATTGTGATTTTAGTTTAGAAAAAGTGTGCAAATATTCTAAATGATGTCAAAATACCTGATGATGTTTTCTTGATCCTTGGATCTAAAGAAATTATTGAACTAACGGTTCATCAAACTAACCTTAAATGGAACCCAAAATGGAAATATCATAGAAACAGAGATCCTTCTGTAACTGCAGATAAGATGAAGACAATTCCTGGAGTCTTTGGAAACATATCAACCACATATACATAGGTATGCACTACACAATTCTTTTGTTCTGCGGAAAAATACTCTGAGTGGGTTAAAAAATGTTTGGAAATGGAAAATTTTGTATTCTGCCGATGCGCATAACTCGGTAAGAGATAGAGAAAAGTTTTAAGACAAAAATTGTTTGTTTGAATGAGTTTTATTAAACAGACCGGGTATCAACATTTTCAATTTTCTTTTTGGCAGGTAAACATCTATGGGATTAATAATAGACAATAGAAATTGGTTGATTATATAAAACACCTATAGTTGTAGTGCTGGATCTAATTTTAAAAACTAACAAAAATTAATAATTACTTTGCATTAGAGTTTGCAATACTATATCAGCATATAATGTTCAAATAATAACCAATATAATCTTTGCTTATATTTAAACATAGAATGGATTATTCTGCATGGTGATGAATGTACCTCGTATGCTTGTATAGCTACCACATATGGAACAACGAGGAGGATGCACAAAATCTTATTGTGTGAAAGCAAAAGTTACTGGATTCTCGAAATTCATTCGGTCTTTGATAAACGTATCCGCTTTTATACCAAGCATAAGCAAATAGGTCGCAATATTTTGGCGGCGAAAATTGATTATGAATAAAATATTGTAATTTTATCATATGATTGCGTGCATGTAACACAATATCGCAACCATACAGTAGTACAAGGTCAGAAAATTTTTTACTAAGTTTTAAGTTCTTCCATATGCAAAAACCATATACAGCAAGAGGTAAAATCATTGATGTAGTTTTCTTCGGGATTGTTAATATATTTACATGTTTGTTGGATGGTATACTGGTTTGTAATGTGGACTCTTTTGCCGGTCCAAGAGTCCAATAGCAAAATGCTGTGAGTTCCTACATTTGGCAAATACACATCGGTTAACTGTTGCAGAAGTGCTTCTTTTGTTAACTTTCCAGATGTAGATGCTGTTAAATGAACATCCACGGTCGAATAATACTACAGAATAATACAAGTAGTAACAAATCGTTAGTATGTCACAATATTACTTCACCATTTACCTGTATAATTGCTACATAGATGAAACTATTCTTGGACGGTATTCACCGCAAGTCATCTTTTCCTCCCACTTCTAATACGTAATAGCGTTGGTCACTCTTCTTCTTAAGCTTCTATTTCTTCTAACGCTTCTTCCCTTGTGGGCGCATATACCTCATCCACAAATTCTAGGAAAAGTGCTCTGTGCGGTTGCAAAAATTCTAGAGCTGTATCAGTTTTCAATGAAAACGACGTTTCTCTCTGAGCATTGGGAAGGATGTTTATTATTTGGTGCTATTCGATTTCGTTGGCATTCATAAAGGGTCCATTATTGGCAACTTCGAACGTTACTATCAGTAAACGAATTGCATTTATATATGGTAACCATTTTTAACACTACTACATTCATTTCAAAATTGATGAGTTATATATAGCCCTTGCTTTCTTCGTAACCTACAACTTTTAGATAAGAAACAATCTAATCTAATGAAAAAGACCCTATCCAAACAAACAATTTTTGTCTTTAAACTTTTTCTCTATCTCTTATCGTAAGCGAGTTATGCGCTTTGGCAGAAATCAAAACTTTCCGTTCCAAATTCTTTTTCACCCACTCAGAGTGTTTTTCCGAAAAACAAAAATTGCGTAGTACGTAGCTATTTCCGAGTTAGGGTTCTGCCGTTGTTAGTCACTTAGATTTAAATGAGCATATCAAAGAACTTAAAAAGGGGACCCAACTTTTAATAAATTACATAAACATTTCTGAAATCTATCTGTACTACTATAACCTTACAAGAGAACAATCTATAGACGAGAGCCTGGTAAAATTCAAAGGTAGGAATACTATGAAACAGTACATGTTTCAAAAACCTAAAAATAGTATATAAGGTATGGGTAAGAGCTGACGTTTATGACTGTGTATGTGAATTCCGAATTTATACTGGAAAAATCGGTAATACTTTTGAAGGAAATTTAGGAGAGAAAGTTTATCAAGGATATATGTCGAAATTTGATGAATACGGATTACCATCTTTACTTTAATACATATCAAGTCTTGATTTGATTAGTTTATTATTAGAAGATCTAATCTTAGCTTGCGCAATGGTTAGGAAGGACCGAAAGAATCTACTTAAGCTTCAGAGAAAATATATGAAGATTAGAGATAGTGAATGTTACCTCAGCCGACGATCTCAGATGGTTGAAATTGATTGATAAGAAACATTATCTGGCAGATTGCATTAAATAAAAAATACTCTTGGTGTGTATGGGTGTAAGGTTATGGTAGATTTGTAAGACATCAAAATATCAATGTCAATTAATATCTATCACGTTTCATCTTTGAGAAAATCTAAAATAAACAATAATTTCCTAATTAGTTGCAGACCAAAATAAAAATAATCGGTTTCCTTCAGCGTTTGAAGGATTTCAGCAGTGGGCGCGAAGCGGCATAGACGGCACCGTATAGGCGTTCAACGTGCAATCATTATTTAACATCCAGGACGAGCGGCGGCGTCCGGGGCAGCAACAACGGCAGGGGGCAACGGGCGTCATCGATGTCGCTGCTGTCGTCGTCGTCTCGACAGCAGGCAACGAGGCGCCGCCACCTACTGCCCAAGACAAGTGACAGTCTAATTGTTTGCGGGGTTTCAATTACTCACGCGGTAATTAGGCACCAAACTGTGAATGGAATTAAATTATTTGTCCGGTTTCTTGTTTTCGAGCGATAACAACGGGAAGACGCTCAAAAACAATATGGGATGAACGAGTGACAAAGGGCTGTCGGTTAGCTACGAATTCGTTACTTTGCTCTTATAATGATTATATAACTTTATTACATTAATTTGGCTAACACATATTCAGTATATTCCTGCAATATGAAATAGTTTATATATGTAGATACATGTGATGAGCTTGTTAATATCTAATGAATAGAGACCGGATTATATGTTCGAGATTTTACTAAAATATGTACATATATATGTCTTAAATATGAGCAAAATATGTTGAAAATATTCCCAAAATCTCTGGAATATGTAAAATATGTTTCAAAAATATCTTCAGAATGTCGTATATATTTTGAAATAACAAGTGAAACAAACAAACACTAAGAAAAGTTAAACGTGTTTTATTAAACAGATACCTATCACTTACATTTCTACATTAAACATTCCTTACTGTAAAAACAATTCACAGTCAAATGTTCTTCAATATTTTCAATGACTAAATTATGTCTCCTATGCGTTAGTCGCGATTTGTACGTTGAAAAATCTCGGTTGACGTCAACACACACAAATTGTTGATAAACCCACGAGGATTACACGATATTCTTCTACACTGCTTGATTTGGTATTGATCTCGGAGCACCAGACTGCTGTTGACATTGAGGTTATTGGTATGCCTGTTATTTCGGATCATGAATTGGTGCATTTTTCTCTGTGCAATCTATGGATCACTAATAGTGTGATTACTAAAACATATAGATGTTACAGAAATTTCTCCAGCGATGATTTTTTAACTGACTTTTGTCAATTTCCTTTTTCTGCAATCTATGTTATTACTGATGTTAACACTAAATTAGAATTTTTGTGTATCAATTTGCTCATCTTATTTAGCATTCATGCACCTGTTGTCACTAGAAGACTTTCAAAACCTGCAACATCATGGACAACTGATGCTATCAGGACTCTGCAAAAACTTAGGGATAGGGCGCTTAAGGATTTTCGTTCCTCAGGTCCTGCTGGTAAATGGGATTACTATAAGAACTTACGTAATTACACAAAATCTGCAATAAACAGAGAACGTAAAGCGTATCTTGAACATCAGCTGCGAGCTGGAGTCACTAGGAGAACGTGGAGAGCCTTGAGGCAGTCGGGACTGAACTATTCAAAATTTGTAGCAATACCAAACAACTTAGAAAAACTTAAATGATATAAATAACTATTTCGTAAATGCTTCTTCAGGGTTTTTCCCCACAGTATTGACCCGTTCAGTTTCTATTCATCAAATACGTTGTTCACGAGTTTCTTTTTTCATTTTTCTTAGTTACAGAACTTACCATTTTCAAAATAATTAGCTCGATCTCTACTAAAGCTAGTTGTTGGGATGGTTTAGACATTGTAATGGTTATATTAGCGTGCCCTCACCTAGTGCCCTATATTACTCATATTATCAATACATGCATATTGGAAAATGTATTTCCATCTTACTGGAAACGAGCAGTGGTTAGCCCATTTCCCCTTCAAAAATAATAATCCACTGAATTTCTCTGATCTACATCCAATTAGTATCCTGCCGGTTTTATCGAAAGTTGTCGGAAGCGTAATGGCTGATCAACCTTTTATCCATTTGAATAATCACCACATTTTGCCGTCTACGCAGAGCGGTTTCAAGACAGGCTTCAGTTGTAACACTGCTCTTTTAAAAATAGTAGACGATATAATTCGTGAAACCGATCGTGGTAATTTGACAATTTTGTGTCTACTTGATTACTCTAAGGCCTTTGACACTATTAATCATGAATTGTTACAAACGATACTGCACTATATAGGCTTGAAGGAGGACGCTATTTCCCTCTTATCTAGTTATGTAACTGATAGACAACAACTGGTTAGCTTGGATGGGCGGGAGTCCGAGTTGTTGACATGTCTTAGGATCTCCCGCAGGATTCTGTTATTGGTCCATTGCTGTTCGTCATATATACGTTTCAACTTTATAAGGCATTGCAATATTGTCAGTACCACTTTAACGCTGATGACGCGCAGCTTTATTATTCTTTCCAGTCGATGGTTTGGTGGATGCTTTCAAAAACATAAATTCTAATCTGGAAAGTTTAGTGTCATCCTCGCGTGATCATGCGCTATTCATCAATGCCTCAAAAACGGAATTAATTCTCTTTGGACCGCAAACAGAAAGCAGCGGGTTCTTTCGTCGGGTTTGAGAGTATGCGTAGGCGGTACCGGGATTGAATGCAGTGAGAAATCTAGGTGTCATTATAGACGAAAAATTAAAATTGAACGATTATATAAATAAATGTTCTCAAAGAGCTTACGCTTCATTGAAGTTAATCTACAATAACAGATGTTACTTAAATAAGAACTTGAAAACTTATTTTCCGCCACTCTGTTTAAACCGTGTGCCAAATACGTCACGTAAATTATAATACAAAACTTTCAAGTTGTTGATCAACTTTGAACAGGTAGGACGCAGCATCCGAAACCATGAGCACAATTTTATTAGTTGGGACAATGTCGGAAACGAAAAAATCATGAAAGTTTCATTAATAAACCCAACCATTGTAACATGGTTAGTTTTTTTACATCTTTGTTTTTCTTAAAACATTTTTTTATGAAAGGAAAGATACGTTTTTAATCTACTACTGAAACTGAAAACTGTCCCTAGTGCACTGTTTAATTTTCTTCGCATGCATGATGGTTTATGAGTATATTTTCGGTTTTATTACATTTATAAAAATACGAAATCAAATTCTAGTCATTCCTATAGTAACAGTGGGGAACGGAGAAATTTTATACGGAAATTAAACGCGCTTCTATTCTGTGCGCGGTCATAAAAAGAAGAAAGAAGTAAAGAATACCGCCACATTACACAATGTACCAAGAGGAAACGTAATAAAGTGTAAATAATAAGGGTGAAGCCTATGAGTGAACGAATTCAATCGGTTTTTGATTGAATTTCCGCCGCCTGTTTACATTTTCCGCCATATAAAAATAATTCAAATGTAAAACCTTATTAAACAAAAACCCGAAAAACGTAAAGAACTGCATATATTTAATTGAATTTAATTCCATTGTTTCCTATTAAACGAACGATGCTGTGAACTCTGTGGTCTGTATATTTCTAGCATATGTATGTGGATATAATGAAAGAGCGAACAAACAAACGAGTCTATACTTTTTGTTTGCTCAAACAGTGGCAATTCGGGCTAAATAAAATTTTGTTAGTCTGATTATTACGAATACTACAATTATCACCTTGCAGCAGATAAATCGCCTGACACAGAAATGTATTTCTAATAATCTATCTAATTTCTGACTGAAAATACGTGTTTGGCTATGTTATTCGTAATTGGTTATAAAGGATGTTATCATTTTAGTATATTTTATCTAAAATTGTTGTTTAGCATTTTTAAAAATATCATATTTACGGTATCATTCTTGTTATTCACAAACTATATATGTTGTTAAGCAGTCACTCTTGACATATCGCAGCAAATTGATATCACATGTATATATATATGTACGTGTGTATGTATTTTTGTCATTAACACTACTGACGATACTGTTTTTGATATTGAAATTGGCTCCCTTGTTTGCCTTCTGCCGTTATTGATCTAATTGAGTTTAACTAAAGTGGCAGACTTCGTTCTTTGCAATTTTTTCTCGAATTCTTTTATCTTAACCACCAGCTACAATGCATCTACTCATATTTGTCAACGCTTGCCTTAGTGACTTTCTGGTGTTTACTAGTCGTAAAATATGAAACCGTGGGCTATCCTAAAATGTGTGTTCACTAGCACTGAATCGTCGTCTAATTGAGAAATCATATATCATGAGAGATAAGAATGAACTGAAGAATAAATTGTTTTGTTAAATTAGAAGTAAATGTATTCGACAATAAAATTGATTTTAATTTGATACTTACAATGCTTGTTATCGGTAGGAAGAATTAAGTTTAGTGAAATTAAACAATTTCAAAGGCACCTATCATATTTATGTCAATGGTTCACGAATATATAGACTGTTACTAAGAAAAAAGAAAAAATTATGGGATATCCTTCAAGGGACGAATAGAAATAGCGATAACTTTTTCCTATCCAATATTTGCGTTCCAATTAAAATTTCGTATAAGTACGCATTTGGAACAAGCACAACTATTAAACTCCGTGAAAGTAGTCATACACTTTTCTTCTATTTCTGCTTTTATTCGATATTTATTGTGATATCCAATATGATTGTAAGTTGAAAATCTACTTCAACTTTAGTCTATTTGCTTAAATTAACAAGATGCTTGAGATAAAAAAGTAAGCAAGAGCACAGCCCATCAAAGGAGTATTTACTTTGCGTAGTTACAGAAAAAACTATTTCAGTGCATTTGTAAGAAAAAATACTAAAATCTTCGAGCAAAACAAAAGAGAGACTACATCAAAATCCAGGAGCGCCATAAATTATTAATGTAATCGGCAATTCAGTGCCTCTTCTATTACCCAAACAGTATATTACTGTTTATTTTCCCGTTTTACAACGACCATTTAACGGAATTTATGCATCGTTAATTGTATTTGTGTCGGTTAGCTTACAAACACTTTAACAGAATTATTACCGGTCCATTACACGCACCCGACAGCATCAAAATGTTGGAGCTGCCGGTTGGTTCGACATTTTAAAAGTTTCTCCGTCGATCCGCATACATAACGGAAAAGAATTACACCAGAACGCCGGCGTCATAGCTTACTCTAACTCTATCTAGGAGTGACGAAGACGCTCCCCTTTATCCCCACTGTACGACCCATTAGATAGGAGGCCCTTTATATTCATGAGATCTTGTTAAAATTTAAATACATTTCGTAAATTAAGTGTTAAATTGTGACACCATTAAACAATGCGTCTGCGGCTCAATGGGCTGGAAAGAATTGGAACGACTTCCATGATGAGATGATGCTAGGCGTTTCTGCCGGAGGCGAAGGTATCTGTGATTGTTGACGCCAGTTGTTATACGCGTACGAATCTATTAAAATGTAAATTGTACGTTATGCTGAAATGGCCAGCGGTACAGCATACATTTAAGTAACTTGGCGGAAAGGTTAACTTTGCGAGTTATGGTAGCTATTAGGCTGTCGTTATTTTTTAATGTATTGATAAATAATGTGTGTATGTATGTATGTACGTTACTATGAGCTATGGGAAATATTTTAGTTAATAAATACTCGTATATGCCTATATTTCTTAATATTCAAAAAAATAGACATATGACACTTTAGATATATATGTTTGCACTCGTATGTATATAAAATTCGACAGACTCAGAGTTGGACTGTGGCGCCCCATATCTTAATGTCCGTCACTTCTCTCTTCAGTTGTGGATTTCCTTGCCTTTTAAGTGTTCTATCAAATGCTTCTTTGATTTAATCTGCATCTGTATATTTGTCTTCTGCTTTTCAGCATTCTTTGTTCTGCTTTCTATTTAAGTGTCCTAATGATCTTATCCTTGTAGTTTCAACTTCTGAAATAATTTTGCTTTATTATCGTGAGTTCGGGATTCGTTTTCCAGTCTATAGGCCTCCTTTCTTTTCCCTTATAAATACCTGCCAATAGTTAGTTTACCAAATTTCCAGCTTCTCCTTCTACGTGCCCATATCCGTGATCATTGCTCAGATTTAGTAAATGGCCTTGGAAATCCCGCTATTCGGTTTCCTTTTAATAGCTTCCTAAGCAATACCTTCTACTCCTTCCATATTTGCTTTTTCCCCCTGCCTCCCATTCGATCTGTAATTGTTTTGTTTTGTAATCTGTAACTTTCTCATCATTATTTTCTTATTCGTCTCATTTGTCCTTAATTTTATTTCTTCTGTCGGTTCTACTAATATCTCAAGTTTCTTTCGTGCGTTGTTGTCGTTGTGAAAATTATCGTTACAACATTCAATTTAACAGTAACATTAAGAACACGGTGAGATTCTAGTGGGATGTTTAAATTGCCTCTAGTGGCAAAACACATGTAACGATATCATATATCAACACTAAGATCAAGATCGTGCGCAATAGTAAACCTCCAATCAAAATTAGTGAAGACTAGATCTAGCAACGGTTTCAATTAATAAATTGCCATAATGCAAATGAGGGGATGAGAGTTACGGTCATTGATTCTGTGAGCATTTTGATAATGTAACAATGTGATGGTCTAGACACAATGTCTAGAGGAGAAAGAGTTGGTTAACCTTAATAGGGGTTGATCAGCACCATTTCCTTTTTGTACACGTTCTGTACTAAGTATGATAACTTAATTGTCAGAAAATATATTTGAAAATATCCAAATTGTCGTCCGACAACTATTTTATTTGGACTCATTCATCACAAGCCATAGACATTGTTCTTCTTCTTAGTATTATCCTTTAAAGTTGAAGCAGTAGGGAAAGCGCAACCATTAGAAGTTGAATTCATCTTCGGAATAGAAAATTTCTGTAAAATGGGCAGAAGGTCTTCTGAAGGAACATTATATAGAATTTGATTCAAATAAGTGATAGTCTTTAGTGGTCGATTGCTAATAATATTTATTCCAAACAGTGTTAGCAGTTTATTGCATTTATACCGTTTCTCAATAAATAAAATATAAGTTATATAAGTTTTTTTGTTTAAGCAATATAATCCTCGCCCACACATAACTGAGAGAGTAGTTCATAGACACTTAATATAATAATTGTTTTGTAGTGGTCACCTAAAGCCATAAATTTAAAAGTCATTGAACAGATGGGGATATCACCGAAGACTGACCAATTTGACTCATTTCTCACTAACGTTTTCTCCTTATTTGTGGTTGTTCGAATTTCAATGTTAGTTCTTTTTGTTATTAACCACTATCTGATAATAAAATCATTACTAAATTATGTGAGTACTATGATCCATAACTATTCAATTAAAACAACGACTTCTCTGTACTGACTTATTCATTTCAAATTCAAACCTAACTAATTTTTAAAAGGAGAATGTTTAGATAGAAGGATGTAGGAACAGAATATTCATATCCGAGCAGTTGAAAATAAACTCTTTGACTAAAGAATGAAATTTGAAGAACTTGAATTTTAAATCTTAAGACTTCTCTAAATTTTCAATTTGAAACATAACTACATATTTCCTACTTGATTCTTAATCCGTATCTTTAAATTTTTATCTCAGGGCTTTGGATTCTTTTTGTTTTATTTAAAGTTTTTCAATTTCTAATCTCCCGTTTAATTCCTTCTTATATATTATATATATATATATATATATATATATATATCTTGTTTTGCAATAAATCTAGACTAATAACTTTATACACGGTCAATTCAAAATCGTTCTCTAACCATGTGACAAACTGGTTGCGTAACTTACAGATCGAACTTCATAACTTCCTAATTAAAATGAAATGGACTTGCACTAAAATAGTATAGGCCACAGTTGTTGTGTATATTATTTGGTAAAGTGGCTTGAAAACCCGGTAATGTACAAACAAATAAATATCTCAGTATCACTTGCCTTCTTTATTTTTCTAAACAAATTACTTTTATATATCAAAGATGAGCCTACTGTGAGTAATCGAAAATTACAATATTGAACTTTAAATTAATTATTCCAATAATAAAATAGAACTACTGAAGAAATAAAAAAAAACTGAAGAAAGTAGATACTTGATCTATGGGAAGGAGACAATTTATTTTTGTAGAGGAAATCGGGTACAGTATTTTTTGTAATGTTAGAGTGTACAATGTGAGTAAAGAATGCCAAAGAAATAAGTCAGTTTATCATATTTGAAGTTTTTATAAGGTTTTTTTTTTTGTTGGTTAAGTATGTGCAACTTCCACAACTACATACTATCTGCTTGGAAATTACCAAGTTAAAAATGGTAGAAGCAAATTTAGTAAAGATTATCATTTAGTTTTACCAATACAAGCTCACAATCATTGTTGTTCCTAGCTCTAATAATAATATGACTTACACATTTATGCTAGGAAAAGTTATTATAACTTAAATATTTTTAACACAATTCTGTCGATTCTATTGATAATGATGATTTATTACCACCAATTATTTCCTAAATAATGCAATTACAAAAAATAGGTACATTGAATATTCAAACTACATACATACTTACATATCTATAAATACAAATGGCATGGCATTGAAATACAATCCTTATGTAGCTTTAAACTAAGGTCATAAGGGTCATGGGACAAATAAATGAAAATAATAAACAGTAATTGGTATTTATTAAAAACAGACCACTCCTCATATTCATTATTTACTAGAAACCAACTAACGCCCGAAGTACTTACAATTAGTGAAATATCGATAGAGCAAAGCGTCTTTTATTAAGTTAGCTTTACTTAGCGGGAAAATAGGCATAGTTTCGATTCTATGATATACCCTTTGTTTCGGAGAAATAGAGAACATCTTTGGTATATTGGTAATATCATTTTGCAATATTTCAGCGCAAAAATATGAAATTCAGCTGAGTAACTAAATGTATATATATATATATATATATATATATATATATTTCGTGACCTTTTGATACTTATCTTATATGATAGATCTCTACCACTAATAGGTCAATAAAACAAGGCTACCTATTAGTGGTAGAGATCTATCATATAAGCTGAGTAACTAATGCCTTTCATTCTAAAATCTTCGATGACCTCCAGTGAGTTGAAAAATTGAGAAAAAGTTTGAATGAATGCAAGGAAGTTCAAAACACAAAAATGGTACCCTAGGTTTTTCAGTGTATCCCATCAGCTCTGTAATACCACCTCGCTAGTACCGTTTACATCTTCTGGCTGCAGGAACTGAGAAGCAATGTATTTTAGTTCTATATAGCTCAGCTCCTGGCGTTTACAAAGGATGTATGTATGTGTTTCGAATCCAGCTCTTCCGCACAACAGGCTCTACAAATAGGATCTTTCACTATTCACACATATAAGTTTGCAGTGTTCTGTCAACAGGCACACTGCCTTTCCATTTCGATTTGTGCTCATTCGCAATAATTATCGTGTTTTCTAACCTGGAAGCACCCCTTTTGTCATTTGCGACTGCCTTGCCTAGTTTCAGTGCGTCCTCTACTATTTAACATGTTACTTCTTCTGCATTGAGGTCCTCATATGAACCTTTACTGTTAAGGAATTCGATATGTAGGATCAGACGCTACAAGCTTTCTCCTTGCCGCCTCGCTTGTCAGGAGGTATGAAATTGATATATTACACGTCTAGTTACAAAACTTTAGATCGCTTCTAGATAGGAATCCAATCTAATTCCTTAATATTATGGAACAACATAGTTAAATTTATATTAATAAAATACAAACTTTTTAACAGTTCATGCGTTTTTCTTCCCAAATATTTATTATTATATTATATATTAATCCGGATTCGAGAACATCGGTAATGAATTAGCGGTATATTAATTTCGGAGCGATACTCTATCGTGATGATGATATAGAAAACGTGTATGTGTAATAACGAGACAAAACATTTTAATCCTCCAACCGCATCAAAGGTATTACGCGAGAGCATTAATAATGAATTATTTGCTAACACATTGTAGTTCAGTTGTTGACATGCTTTCATGTCGCGTAAGAGAATATAGTGCATTTAGCCATTGCCAATCACGGGCTTCCTCTATGAAATCCGCTAGACGCATTTGTACAGTGCAAGCTGCATTTTGTCTACATACTGAAAGATTGAAACTGATTTAACTTAAATTTATAATGTACTCTTACAACGTTATACAGGTATAGAATAAGGAATATAAGGAGGACAAAAGCCAACTTTCTTCAGTATACTCATTATTACAGTTTGATAACCAAATTATCGTTTAAGTACGCAACGGGAAGATACACCTTTCTAACTTACAGTTTTCGTATGTCACCAATTCCACCATAAAAAGACTTATTCACCTGGATAATCAAGAAGTGTTTCCAATGCGGTCCAGGCCACCAAATGAGTCAGACACAATTGTGTGCCCAATGGACTTATAACCGGTAAAGTAATACAAAGCAAGTAAGTACGATTAAAAATTTGATTCCAAAATTTTTAACATTTTGTCAATATTTTCAAATTCAAGGGCTATTAAGTTATTCCAAGCAGTTAGTGTGGTAAGGATACTGCTTAATTTATCTTAATTAATACGCTTTGATAAGTAACACAGATTGTGTGTGTGCATAGATGTATACGACTATAGGGATAAATTTCTTGTATAGCGCTAAATTGCTTTTATTGTAATTTTTGGGTAGTAACGTACAGGCGAGACTAGACGCATGACAGCTTCTTATTCTCAGTATACTGCGGCATAACATAAAGCTTGATGGGTGGCTTGATTGTGAATTCATCAAACAAACCGCACATTTAATACGCCCTGTCTCTACCACTCTTATCAAACAAGTATCACGTCGCCCCTTCCACAATTCCTACGTGGATCGCTGTAAAAGTTCAAAACATATAGTTGAGACGATAATATTATAGTTACATGTGTGAACTTCTAAAAGTTAACTTGCTCAATTTAGGAATAGTTTTGCAACATATGTATTCATAATAACAAAATATTATCGCCCAAGGTTTGCGCTAAGCAAAGTGCTAGTGTTTGGGAGTGACGCTTCACTTCCATTATGTTTTCTCCAATAACAATGAGTTGAGTTTTCAGAAAACGTTTTTAAATCTAAATCGGTTACATGTATATGATATATAAGCAGTATGTTTCTATGCATATATTCCAGACTCTAATTCTTCATCGCACCAAGGTAGTGGTAGGGGTGATGAGTATCAGAACCAGTTCAATTGGCTGTGCAGTGATATATTTGTTGGTATGTATACTGGTTGTGAGAACACGAGATATATGTATATGTATAATATACAACCCATATGTTACATAAGTTTACTACCATTGAAAGAAGTACTTGTATTTCTTCTGGAGGAAATTCCAGTAAAATATATCGGTTTGTTAATTTGTTCTTGTGCATTGTGTCTCCTTGGCACATCTCTAGACGATGCGCATATCTTATGACATCATCATTTAGCTGTAAACACGACTACTGAAGCTCACTTTGGTCATAATTACGTGTGCCCGTTAGGTGCTAAAAAATGCCGTAAGGCATGGAAGCCAAATTAGACAATAACAGAACGGACTCGTTTGGTTGCTTGATAGTTTACCATCTTACACCAGCAAGATGTAATTAAACATCAGAAAGAGGCCAATTTTATTACTATCTACACATTTTCATATATAACCTACATATTCCAGTTGAATGTCAGTTTGCTTCAAGATAGTAGAACACTTTGCCATTACTTACCAATGTGTGTTTGCATTTGTTTGTTATTATCTTATAATGGGACTAATAACGTGGATAAATGTTGTTAGCTTCTAGCATTAATTTGATTATTTGTTATTTAACTTTAGTTTATCACGATACTTTCGCGTTGACCTACGTATACATATTTCTACATACAACAAACCAAGCATGTTAAACTTATGCGCTGTTATTCAGCGTTGCCGTCGGTAGCTTAATTTCCGTAGACCGCAAAATCTTTAATTATTTTCAGTGACATTCCGTTAAGTGTATTTTAATTAAACGTTCGGGTTTTAAAGCGCAACGACGGGGAGAGGAAGCTGTTCCTTAAGGGCCAATAAAACTCTCAAACAAGATGCCTATCCTATTGAAAGTATCAGCCACATCGTCTGAGTGATAGTACGCCGGAATTTGAAAGAATTCGAAAGCTTTTAAATGGAAATTTGAAAATTACACCGACACGCCAAATTATACTCGGGGTAGTGAATCGAAGATATTAAATTAGGGTGCGATCACAGGTGGGGACGTATGCGGCTCTTTTAAATAAATCCGTGTTATACCAATAAAATCTCTGTGTTATGTAATCTCAAAAAACTAGATTGAAATTATAGTACATATACCTTTTTTATTTGCTACTTACGTAGAGGTTATGGTTAAGAAGATGAAAAGTCATAATTAACTTACATTAAAAAAGGTAATAATATCACCAGATCATAAATATGTTCCTTTGTCTGGAACTCTTATTAAACAACTCTATTTTTAACGCAATAGGGATAAGTTTTGATAACTACGAATTAATTAGTGGATAATTTGACAATCTATTATTATTATATATAAATATACTATACTTTGAATTATACTAGTACCTTTATAGAATTGCAGGTCAGAAATCCAGCGCTGGATGTACACAATGATAGTGAGACTAATCATTGCACACATCCAAGCTAATTTAGTAATAAGTACAGTGAGAAACAGCTTCACTAATTGTAAGGTACACAAACCAGCATGCACTTGTATGTTTGGGACAATTTGGGTTATCCAGCCATGAAAGAGGAAATATGTCATCACTGAATCCACTCAATGCTAGAGTGTTTGAAAGCATCCAAACTTAAAAAGTAATCAAAATAATCAAAAGTAATTTCAACACGATGGTAGCAAGGGACGCAATATATACTCTAAGATGAGGTGGACGCAGCACTTTATCCATTAAGTACCAATAATAATAATAATATAATAGTCTTCATTCCTTCTATATATAAATAACAATATGCAATATAAGACAAAAATATTAGTATATGAAATAAAAAAGAGAAAAAAGAAAATATTATGAAGGAACCACAAGGAGGAGTTTAGATGTAGCATGACACTATTCTGCTTTTAAACCCAATCCTTTAAACAATGACATGGGAAAAATAATGATGTATACTATATAACCTACCCTAAAAACTAAACCGCAAACTAGATTCTGTGAGGCATGTCACACAATAATCACAAAGCGAACGGCAAAAAATCCCCCCACCAGCGAGAAAACAGTTCTCAGATCAATTCTTACTTAAAATAAGATCCTTTAATTGTTTTTCTATAGTTTCTCAGAGTACAATCGTTGAAGAAGTTAATCATCTCGTTATAGATCCTATAAATATTATAGGTAAATCCTCTCTCATAGAGAGCAGTCTTATGGAGCTTAGATTCCTATTGTCAACTTTCCTACAAAATTGGATACGTGTACAGGTACCCAGGTATAGCAGTTATGACAATTTTATGGTGCAAAAGAAACGACTGCTAGTTTCTGTGTATCAGGCATATCCAACCAACGTGAGGTGTCTCCATCCAAACATGGCCCATACAACACAGAACAATATGTGGAATGAGACAGCACAAGAGGTTCTTAAAGATGCATCTACGTTTTACAACCCAGAGAGGACCTATATGGAGAGTATTTAGTCGAAATTGAATGTAACTTCTCAGATCACTGTTGATTCCATTCACTGCTGCTTCATAGTTAGACGGCGCAAAAGCATAATGTAGCTGTGTGTCGTCAGCGTACATATGCGAGTCACAGTAGTCAAGCACCCAATCGAAGTAAAAATTATAAATTGTGAACCATAAAGGACCCAGGACCAGAGACCTTTCCTAATTGTGTACGATTATGCGAACAATCCTTAATCAGATTCACAGCATCCTAATTAAAGCCAATACAATGAAGTTTGGCAATCATTATCGCGTAATAGATCATATCAAACGCTTAAGTATAGTCTAAAAGAACCAAGCTTGTCAGTTGTCCGTAATCGATGGTTCTGATAGTGTCATCTGTGATATTAAGAAGGGCCGTTTCACATCTATATCCAGCCCAAAAACCAGATTGAACAGGAGAAAGAATACTGTTCGTAGCCAAATATGAATTTATTTGTGCCGAAATTATCTTCTCCATTACTTTCAAGAAAGTTGATAAAATGCTTATGGGTTGCAACTCAGCGAAACATGAGGGATTGGCCGTTTCAGGAATCTGTACAACCATGGCATTCTTGTAAGCAGTCGGAAAAATACTCTTACACAGACACATTTATTACATGCGTCAAATGACCAACTATTAACGGACAGCATAACTGAATCATTTCAATATTTAAACACTCCAAACCTGTAGAGTTAAACTTAATTTCTAACAGAAATTTTAGAACTTCGTGCTCAGTCACAGCAGAAAAAGAAAATTCGTTATCTACATTTAATCTATTAGAAAGTTAAAACGATGTCAGTGTTTGGCTATCATATGATGGAGGCAAAGAATCTATGAAAAAATTATTGATATCGTTAGACTCTCACAGTTGATAAGGTATATCATTAATTCTAATTAAGTCGCGTCAACTCCATCCACAACCTCTTCGAACCATTTTGCTTGGGCATATTTTTAAAATAAGCCTTCTTTTCATTTCTAATACTTAAAGTTGTCAGATTCCTCAGACTCTTATAGTAATTCCAGTGAGCGGAGAATTCAGCTCTCTTGAATTTTTGTTTAGCTGTATCTCTCAACGATATGCCAATATTTCCTTTTCTTACTATGCGTTACACAAAATATTAGTGCGGCGTTAAATAACCGCAGCCGAATTGATATCGTTTATACAAATTTTACACGTGCCTTTGTCACAGCTGATCGTAGTACTTTACTAATATGTACCGGTGTCTTGATCAATGGCATTTCAGCTTCCCGGCTGACATTTGTTTGGGATACCCTTGTTTTTGGTGTTTCACAAGAATCCATCCTGGGACCTCTGTTGTTCATCCTTTATATAAACGACTTGCCGATTATACTTCAAGATCTCACAGTATTATATGCAGACGGCACATCATTTGTAGTGAGAGAAGAAACATGGGAACAACTCATCAATAAACTTAAACATAATTTCAAGTATCTGGACACACGGTTCGCCAATAATAATCTTCACCTAAATACCGAGAAAACAAACAGAACGACAACTTCTCTGTGTAATATAAT
Source organism: Chrysina gloriosa (assembly GCA_038088585.1). Taxonomy (NCBI): domain Eukaryota; kingdom Metazoa; phylum Arthropoda; class Insecta; order Coleoptera; family Scarabaeidae; genus Chrysina; species Chrysina gloriosa. Next base: position 67,295,887 of record CM076088.1, read on the forward strand.
GGAGAAGTTATTACTGCAGTTAGTGAAAGTTTTCTCTTTGGACTGACGATCGACTGCCGGCTTAACTGGAAGAGACGCGTTGACAGTGTTGTTTCTGTGCTTTCTGCTTATTGTTATTTACTAAAAGACCATCTCGCGTAGTCCTAGTGTATCGACGCGCTTACAGTTTATCATGCATGTGTTCAGTCTCAACTCCAGTATGGGATTTTCTTTTGGGGTGATTGTGTTGATAATATACATATATCGTTAGAGAAAATGCTTGGGTAAAATGTATGTCCCTGTTGGGTCGTAGAGACCTTCTTATGCAAGTTTTTAAGTCAAGGCATACTTACACCCATATGTATCTTTGAATCTGCTATATTTGTTAAAAAAAAACATTATAATGAATTATTTCAAAGACAAGAACACATACATCTGCACAACACAATCAACTGGTCCCACCCCAAACTTATCTAACAAGGGCACAGAAATAGTATTTTCATCAGTGCGCAAAGATATTTAATCATCTAACGAATGACAGGTTTAAAGGAATACTGAAAAGTATTTTAATTGAAGGGGCCTTTTATTCACTAGATGAGTATGAAAAAAGTTTAGTACATAGTCACTTATATTAATATTGTGGGTTTTATTAATGTATTTTTGTGAACTATACAATGTTTGTTATTAATTTATTTTATATAGGTACATTTTCTACATATTTATATTGTTTTAGTGACGTATTCCACACGTACGTATTATAGAATAAAGAGGATACTATTATTATTATTATTATTATTATTATTATCACTTTACTAATAAGTTACACAAATTTGGTTTGTAAGACAGCTTAATTTCATTTGTATCTTCTTATTTACATGGTCACTAAATTTTTATTTGCGGTTCATATCAAGCAAATCTGCGCCTTCTTTTGCTTTCTAACATTGCTCCGTGTTTCAAATTTTTCTTCCCAATTAACATTGCTTGTATATCTTCTGTGTTGATTTTCCTGTTTATTTCTTTCAACTATTGATTTAATTTCTTATTCAGGTGAATCTGTATTTTTCAAGACCTGCTTTGCGCAGTTTCATTGTTTGCTTTCCGTTTTTATCGATTAATCAAATATGATCCTGTTAATTTACTAAATACTTTTACTACATCTATAACATTATATGTGTACACTTAGAAAATAGAAGAATAAACAAAAGTAAGAACAAAATCAATTCTTAATGTGCAAGTGAGACAAATTAAGAGAAAAATACTTTTGTCAGAAAAAAATATACTCAAAGATGCCCACATTCATCAGGGGGCGAATTCGTTTTGACTGCATATTCTGTTAAATACAATACGCCACACTAATTTCCACGCTTCCTATGAAAAAGAAGAAAATCAATAAATAATCTACCAAATAATTCATATATAAAAAGATAATAAAACAATTAATTTCAGAAACCAATATCCACAATTTGAGTAATGTGCATATACAGTAATTTGTTAAAATGACGTTTATATTTCCTAAAGGGGAAGCCTCTGGCTAGGATCTTTTCGTCTGTTTTCCTTAATCCTTGAACATAATTCTTAATGTTTCAACAAACATTTTATGATATAGGGGTTTATTACTTTTTATCTTATGCATCTGTGTGCAACCTGAATTCAATTTTAAAAGGATAGTAGTCAATTATTTCGAGAAATGATAAGATTAATTACTATTACTATTGATATTAATAAATACTCATTTTCCTCAGCTGTATTTATTGTAGTTTGTGATTGGTAAACCACAAAGATCAATACAAAGTCAATCTGTTTTAAAGGATTCTAAATATTTTCTAAGTTAACTAATAAACTGTAAATATTGGTACTATTATTATTACGATTATTGTACCAGTACTATTACAATGTTGTTGTAAGTTCACTGCTTAGTATTTTATCGTAATGTATGGTACACGTATCAAAATATTTATTCAAATTTCTTCTTCCTTGTATACCTTTGGTAGGGTAAACTGTAGACTAAAATCATTTTAAACTACGTCACACAGACTAAAAACAATATATTGTTAATTTTCACCTTTAAGTAGTGCTTATTTTTACAAAGAGGTAAATTTGTTCTTTACATAATATTAAATTTTTCAGATAGCTACGGTAGAATGGTTCAAGTTGCATAAGTGCGTCACAATTAGTTAGCGGCGAAGTCCTCAACGACTCACGGGAGACAACTCTTGTCTCACGCCAGTCTACAAGAAGGCACTGATATCCATTGCTTCCTGTTTACTGATTTCCCCAGTGTGTAATCGATTGGTAACGGCAACACCTATTTCTTATATGCTTTCTACATAAAGCTGACTTTTTTCCTCCAAACGATTCGGCTATTTCCAGCACGTAACACGTTCATCAGAGAATGTTGCGGGAGCCGGGATTTTTTAATGAATACAAATTGAAACCGCTTATATAAAGTTATATAGTAAACAACGATGGCTACTATTGGTATAAATATTTCAAGATTTCAAGAACCACAAATACTAAAATTTACTTTGAGTTCTTTCAAGTATTGATACTTTAATTTCGTATTGTTCTTCCACAATTTCATTTAATTAAAGTAAGTAATTGATCGGTAAATTGTTAGTAATATCTTTGAATCTCGGATTTCACTTTGAAGTATAATTGTACCTGTTTCTTCCCAGGAATTTTCGTTATTAATTTCACTTGAATATATACTTTGAATATCCGTACTTCGAAATAATGACTACATTTTCATTTGCATAGTAGTAAAGGGTTTAGTATCTAATCATCAATTGAGATTCAGTAAGTCATCGTCGAATTAATTGCTAATCGGATTTCAAAGAAATTGATGGGTGACTAAATGAATTAACCAGTGGTTTTGAACTCCAAATCAGAATTTTCTTGCGCCAATTATTAGCTTGAAACACTTTAAAAATATTGTATAGCTTGAGATTAAAATTGACATTTCAAAATTTGATCTAATTTATTATTACTATATAAATAGATTGCTATCCTCAGTGTAAGAAACCATTATTAGCCGCGAATCAGGTTTGGGAATGTATTGCACTGTAAATGCGTTGAGAATTAAAGCTGTGCAACAACTACCGATCACTGTATAGTCTGGTTATAACAACCACCCTATTAAGATACACTTAAGACCAAATATTACAGTCAAAACTTTGTTTAGAAACATATAGACATAAAGGATCAACGTTCATTCTCCCATAGGAAATTTTACAGGACACCATACTTCTCTACAACCACAATTGCGATATTAAAAAAGTGATAATTACAAATAAATCTCTAAATCGGTAATTTCTTATTTCAGCATTCTGGAATAAGTTAATAGCGTCTATAGCTGTCAGTAAAGGAAAAATTAATACATGAACACCAATATGATTCACTTCCCAAATGCGGCGAAAACATTAAAATGAAGAGAATTTATTGCGCGATAACCACCTGTCTGCACGACTATCTTTTATCGTCATCCGCTATCATCGGACAGATGTCCAAATCATCGCTTATCACTTCACTTGTTCCCGATTGAGTTCCATGGCGGGTTGCTTTGCCATCGGATTGCTTTAATATGAGAATGGAATTGTATAGGTACACCTGCACGATTCATTTCTATATCTGGTCAATGGTAGATTAATAGCATAGCATGCAGATACACCTACATACATACATATGTATGTAGATTACTAGACCTCGCAAAATAATGAATATTTCAATATGTACGAGACACTGAAACAATAACCTAGAGAAATAAACGACATGGCTTTTATCATTAAACAATAAAATTAAATTTAGTCTACTTACATTTGTTCATGTAGATATTAAGTTTTTAGAAGTTATAACCACGAAAAAGTTTACATGTGTATTTAATATCCTCTCCTTTACCACATTTAGGTCAATTAATAACAAATTCGGAGTTAATAGCTATATTTTCAGAACATTAAAATAACGGTTTTCGGATAACCTTCTTCAGTGAAAATGTAACTATATATTGTACTGAGAATTTAGTTAAATTTCTTAAAAGAAATTGCACCGACCTAGCTCTTAATTAATGATATAAAAAGCATAAATTATAACAAATTATATTTATAAATTTTAAGAAATATTTAACATAAAATCAAGATAATTATCTAGTGTTGTGTGTGTGTAAGTGTAAATTTCTTTTTCGAAGATGATTCTTCCTATTCTCCTCTCTTAACTTGTATTCTCGATGCACCTTTAATTGCTATGGATTCTTCCCCTTCTTAGATTCTATCTTCTGCGGTATGATGAGGTTCTTTTATTCACTGGTATTTCTTCTTAAAACCCTTTTATTCCAAATATATTTATGGACTAATTTTTTGACTTATCTATCTTGTCAATTTTCTTCGTCGTTAACCAAACAAATTATTTCTTTCTTTTTTGAAACCAGGACTACACTGCTTTATTTCTAAGTTGTTCACGAAACGATAACTTTAATTCATCTTGACTACAGTTCATCGACGTATATCGCTGTTATAGAAACCACTATTGAATGTCGATGTATTCTTGGTTATTTCCAGTAATTTTTTATGAATTCTTGTAATGTATAAGTGTTGTATGTATGAGTCGGATGATAAAAATGCATTAATATATGCTCTTTATAAAATTAATAATTTTCTTTCTAGTGATATTTGTTTCTCCCATTAAACGTCTCTGGCTGGAGTTAAAACAAGAAGCTAACACCCGTAGGGTAATAAAATGCTCAAGAGGTGGTGGGCGTGGTGTCTAAAAGGTATAAATAGAACCCCAAAATAAACCGTATGACAATTGATGACCATAACCCCAACATTAACGACGAATTTTGATATCTTGAATTATAATAAATGATGAATTTTCTAATGGTAATCAATATACGATCCGTAATATTTTATACAGCTAACATTTTAGTATACAACTGCACATTTATGTGAACCATGTTGACAAAAAATTCTTATATCCAAAGATGTCTGTTGAAACCTTTACAATTCTGTTCACCGACTAGGCAAAACCCAAATGAAGAACCTATATTGCTATATATGTACATTAATTTAAGGTTGAGAATCAGTTCTGAAATTAATAGTTTTAACGTCGTTTGGTATATTTACTATTTCGTATATTAGTCCTTTTCATAATCATTATTTTTTATTAAATAATTGCCTTTTTAAAATCGTGGCAATGACTTAAATCTCTGTAACGTTTTGTTACAGCGGTCGTTGGACCAATATCACTATTTAAAGCATTGTTATAGTTATAGAAGCTTTCTTTGTCTGACCGTTGTAACATCCATGACAATCTTCACAACAGAATTGCTCAGGTTTTGACAACGATTTTTGATATAATAGGATCTTTTTGTAATTACGGTTTGCATAAGTGTGCAGTTGTACATTAAAATATTGGATGCATAATTCTTTACGCATCCTATATATCAAGAAATGCTAGTCGTTAGTTATTTTGTTGATAATACCCGACTAAAAACAAAAGTGTGTATTTATCGGGTGTGTACAAGTTGGCGAATTTGTTACGCGTGACGTACCCCCTTACGAAATTCGAATAAAAATCTCAACATCAAAATATTGTACTACGCTTCATATGTCTTCACGAGGTTCTAGAATTTCGAACTTTTATTCCACAAATAGGCCTTATTATTTAATATCTGTTGAGAGCTGCAATTTAGAGCAAAGAATAATTTTTGATACTATTTATTGGTATAGTTTTTTCGTCGACTTGCCATTATATTTTTAATATATTTTCATGAACATACTTTCACGAAAAACACATCTTGCAACGTTGCAAAACAATAACAATTTTTTCGTGATTATTTGTATAGTTTTGATTAGTTCTTGTGTTTCTGTTTTTCGTTCTTTTATTATTATTTTGTTCACTATAATGGATTTCACATAGAATAAATATGCTAATATGTACATGGTGTGCGTTTCTGTAATGGAAATGCAAACATGCCAGATCAAAAATATCGCACACGTTTCCCAAACCGGCATCCTGGAAGTAATCTATTTCGAAGGCTGAATCAACGTCATCATGAAACTGGTTGGTCTAATAGGAATAATAAATTCAGAAAATACCCGAGTGCAGTGTTGCCAAATGTATATTTCATTCAAGGGCTTCCTGAAAACATGCGTGTGGACATCGAGTACAAATTACAATCAAAGGATCACAACCACTAGGTAAATGAGGTACGCTGTGGAGACTTACATTATACCAGTGTACTCCTGACCTTAAAACGCGTTCCTATAATTGACTCACTGTATGCAGTTATATTTTCTCTGACGAAGATTATCCGGAAATCATTACTTTAAAGTTCTGAAAATATGATATTAAGTCCCAATTTATTGTTCAATTAACCTAAAAGTGGTAGAGGGGAGGATGTTTGAGAGGTAAGTACATAGGTCAGGATACATCAGGATATATATATTCTTTTTTTTAAAGAAGCCTTTTTCAAACCCCAGTTCAGTACTTGTTATCTTTTCTCTAGAGTGGCAACATTCTATACAAAGGCAACCTTCCGTTGTTGAACTTTAACAGTCCTTATTGAAAATTAATTCGCAAGTGCAAATACCCGTTGCACGAATAGACAAATAACCACTTTTTAGAATTATCCGATATGGCTGAAGGAATCAAGTGGTAATAGATCGTGCTTTACCCGGGTAACGTTATTTTATATTTTAATAGGGATTGCATTCTGTTATAGTCAAACTTAAGTTATGCTGTTATAAAATTTCACTTAACTTGTAATTACTGCAATTATATTAATGCCAGTAATTGCAATAATTTTCCGCAATTATTTGACTATAAGGCTTTAGCGTGTAATGCTCTATACTTTTATTCTATTATCTCTATTGTTACCTCTTTTTTCATCGCGTACATATTGTACTAATTACCTTCATATTCAATGGACATACATATGTACCTACCTTAATTACTGTTATTACACCACGTAATTCTCTTGTCTTATTAAATAAGACAGCCTTTCCTTGTATCGGTATTATTTTGTTTATAACCAAATCGTGTCGAATCGTGTCATCTACCATCGTTTCTCCGGGGATTTGTGGATTGTTCCCTTTTTCATTTTTTATTCTCAGAAATAAGGTAGCGAGGAAGGAACAAAAACGAATAACATTATTAACGAAGCTGTCTTTAACATGTTTGCAGTGCGTTGCGAAATTGTATACATACAATATCTGCATAAGGACGCCAGCAAGGTATCGATCAAAATAAAATAATACATCTGTCAGATACATGAGCTACATTTCCGAAAAAGAGGAACGAGTGCGTTTCAACGTAACATATCTTTAATAATGTCGCTGCAATTGGCAAAGTATTTCATATTGTCGATGATTTAGCGCAAATATATACGTTACACGAAGAAATCAGTTAAAATAGTTTCGGGGAATTTAAGCGGCAATGCATTTTAGAAAATCAGTACAACCTCCTTGTTCCCTTTTCACTTTATCAACTTTTTCTTGGTTAAGTAAAATATTTTCGTATTTACGTTTTCGGCTAGTCTTCTGCATAACGTTCCTAATATGTACTAACCTCTCAATATATATGCTGGCCGAAGTGTGAGGCATACTAAAATATATCGAGTGGCCAAGATTCCGTGGACGGGAGATAATCGAGATATTATTGGAGATAGACAAGAAGGTTTCTAATAAAATTTGTAGATATATGATTGGAACATCAGTGAATAAGTTTCAAATATACAGCATGAACCGTCTTACCGTTCCTATCTTGTTAGCTATCTAGGAATAGTCACAAATATTTTATGTGGTATATTGCTTCCTCTTAAAAGCCATATATAAGGTATCTGCTGGTTCTAGTTTAGCGAAGGACATTAGTTGTTAAATGACTGATAGAATTTTAGTCGAGTTTATTGGTTTCAAAGTATTACTGTCATCCCGAGAACAGAATAAAGGTAAATTGGAACTGTATTATTCGAGAATATGTTAAAAGGAAAATAAAACGCAATGTGGCTGATGCAGAATTGAATCCGGCATAAAAAATCATTCTTTTAAAATTTTTGATTTTAGTTTGATTGGCGGCAATTTGAAGTAAGAAATTCACTTTTGACAAGAAAAAAGTCAATCATTTGTTAATAAATAATGTTTAAATTAACTTGTTGAAAAATGAACAGAATAAAAATTGTTTGCGTTATAAACATGAGAAAATGAAAAATTCGACTGTTTAAATTTTTTATTAATAATCTGCTATCCCAAGACCATAAATTTGCCCTTCCATGTTCAAATATTCTTCCTCATTCTATTTCCTCGAAGGCTGTATGCTAGAGCTTGCCTCTTTTGCCGTAGCTGTCAAAGACAGTTCGGCGTGCATGATCCGCTTAGCAACGGCTTGAAGATAAAAATTGTATGATTGGACGCCAAGGTCTATTCCCACCCGCAGAATATTTATCAGACCATCATTAAATTGTACACAGCAATATCAGTCGCTGTATTTAAGACTGACTTTTTGCCACCTTAATAAGATTTTAGAGCCAAATTCCAAACAGTAGCATTGAATCTTACGTTGCTGTTTTGCGTGTAAGCTCCCAAGCAACGATTTAACAACTCGTCTTCGGCCAGCTCCTCACAAATGGGCAGAAGCACTGATTCCTTTCGAATTGCTCTCAGTCCGGGTACACCTTTGCGTCTCTCATTTTTGTACATGTACTAACACTACAGTAACGTACTTTTCACTTCTGATCTAAACACGGGAATGCTTCTAACTGAACATAAATACTTTCTAACGTTATCTATTAGTGTATTAGAGGACATATAAATCAAGAGGTAAAACAGCTAGGTAGTATCTTCTCAGCAGGCTTTATTGGACACAGATAGTCGTTTCGGAGATGTCCGACGTGCTTGGGAAAGAGCTCTAAATTTCAAGGAAAAATAAATGTTTCAGGTAATAAACTTTTTTCCGCATATTCTAGAAGATTCAAAGCATCTATTAAGCCAATAAAAAATGATTTTTTGAAGAACTTACGGTGCTATTACCCTTTACTCTTTAAGTAACTAACATAAATGCATATGAATAAGTACTTTTAGATACAACAATAAGTGGACTAATTAATAACAGGTGTTTTTAATAATTATATAGTTGCGAAGTAATCCAATAAATTAATAAAGCTATCAGTCAAAGTAGTATAGTGTATCATTTTTAGATTAATAATCTCACACTTAAATTATCCCTGAAGAGGACATTTTTAAATTTAAATATTTCAGTCATTAATCCGTAATAATGGTACATGTATCTCTCTCAGTTTGTGTGTACTGACGGTAAGTCTATCACCTTCAGTGATAGGAAAGAATCACATATATTTATTAATCACTCGCTGATTGTCGTGCCATTTGAAATTGGGTGATAGCTATGTATCGTGAGGATCAGAAACCAGATAACAATTTTGTTTGTTCAGGTAAATACGTTTTCCCGAATAATTCGCTGCGCAGTTTTGCCACGGCGAGCTGAAACTTTGTCCAGCCAGTTCTTTCTCGGCCGTCCTTTTCTTCTTTATCCTCTTTTAACTTCATTTGAATACTCTTTTTACATATCTCTTCCCAGGCATATATTCTAAACATCTAACTTCTTGTGCTCGGATGTTACTTATGTAATTTTGGTTTTCCATAAATATTCATGATCGTTTGGTCTTGGACGACCTACGTGTACAAGAATTATTTAACTAGATAACATCTTACGACAAACGAGCTAAGGTAGTAGCTTCATTATGTATTGTATAAGAAAGACGCTTTCATATGCCATAATGTGATAAAATAAATACGGATGTCAAATGTGATAAGTTAACAGCACCAACTAACATGCACCAATTAAATTATTCTATATGCAATTTCTCTCAAGCTAATTGATGTTGAATCATTTAAGCAAATTATAAGGGTGATCAAGGGGCATGCAGTTTCTGAGAAATTTGCTAGAGACAAACACTACTTACTTTTCCCTTGGATGCTCACTCCATCTCTACGTATCTGGACGGTCGCTGATTCTGAGTTAACACTGAGTGCTTTAGGATCAAATCCTCCCAAACGGTAGTGACATGCAAACAACTTCATTACGGCAAAGTAAAAATTTGTCATTCTCTCAGATCTACTCCATGCCCGTCGTGCTGCTTTCATATTTCATGTTCCAGTTTGTTCAATTTCTGGTTCTGTGTTAACGGTCAGATACTTTCCTAAGAACTCGCATAATTGGTCTTTTCAACATATGCTTTAGGGTCAGCCACCTTATTAGATGATGGTACATAAAGTCCTTTTGAGAATATCTATCCTCGTATGTGTTGTAGATATTCTATGACTCTAAATTTAATTAATATGCTCTTGGTTTCAAAATATAGAAGTAATCCCAAATTTGATTTTTGGTTCAGTGTCGTAGTTTTGTAATTGTGATCGTATTATGAACATAACATGAAAACTAGCAGTTGAATTTCACAAAAGTTATTCCAAGTATATTCTATTTGTCTTTTTTGCAATAGATAGTTGTATAAAGTTGCAGTCTTTATTATCAGCATATCTCTGTGGTCGAACAAAAAAAAGAATATCATCGTTCATCACGTTCTAGCTGGAGTGTACGAGGCATCATCGAAAGGTATGTGTTGGGCCAAGTTATTAAAAAGCAGTAATCGATAATTACTAAATTACGGGCGATTAACGTCTGTTTGCACTTGTCACGTGAAACCCCGGCCATTACGAAATTACCTGGGAGCGGTCTCTGTGTGTTAATGTATCCCAGCAGGCCGCGAGTAGAGCACGTCTCATTCGGAAAACGGGCTACCCGTAATGCATATGCATTATACCATTTGTTTGGTTTTAATATTACACTGACGGTTCGTTTGCCTCTGGATACCAGTCTGATATGTTCGTATGTCTCGGTATATTCATGCTCCCTTATAATTTTCTTTTTATTTTTCAACACCATTTTGATTTGCTTTTTACCTTTTCCGATAGCCGGAACTGTGAAAGCTCTTAATGCTTAGGGACTTTGAGATTCCTCAAAGCCATTACCGTTTACATGCTTTTTAATTTAATTTTAGATAAAAACGAGAATTTTTTATTTGCCATTACAACGTCAAGTCTAAATCACCTTGCAATTTACACACACTAAAGTATCGATAATGTCATTTAAGGAAAATAAGTTTCCTTTTACAGCTTCTACTCTCACAAATACAGACAGCATTTCACATCAGTAAACTCGTTACAACTTAATAATTTAATTAGATTCGGCGACATACATTTCTCTGACAACGAGTTTAACAAGCACTCTCAAACCATACTTTCCGAATGAGTCATTGAAAATGCTAGTATGGTTGCTAGCGAAACACGTGTCACCGAATTTAATTTAATTAATTAAATAATTTTGCGATTGCAGTAGTACTACAATATAGTCCTTACAATCATTATAAATTGCACAAATACACCTTTACCTTTCGTAAATATCTTTAAATAATACTTTGCTTCAAAAACAGTAGGAATAGCGTTAGAAATCGTTGTTATATTAATAAAACCAAAAGAGGTGTCTTACTATTTAAAAAGTTAGTTACAACTACTACTACTTCTATTACTTTTTCAATCGATATTTCAGTTATATACAAAGAGCAAACTTCATGGGTGGATGCTATTTTAGTTTGCAATGCATTATTCTATGTAAAATTTAACAAAGCAACACGGTAGTTGTTCTTTTCTTAAATACTAACATATACAAAATTCTTAATGCAAGTCGTCATTACTTGGTAAGTATTCAATTTAACTTTTTCAATATAATATTCATTAAATAATCCAGATGGGACATTTATACTTCTTCCTGTATAACATACTAATACATTTCTTCCAGTTGTCTGATGTTGCATTACGTATAACTTGTATTAAAAGCGTCAAATTTCGCAATTTTAAAACTTTTGTTTTTAAAAACAACTTCCTGCTAAGCTGGCGGAGGTAAGGAGTAGTCTCGAAATAATTCTGTTTGAAGAGTTTGTCTAAATTCGTACTTCTAGAATGCAATCAAGTAAGACAACTGGTGAAACACAGGGAAACTGCTTGCAAGAAGTATATAGAAGCAAAAACTATAAACAAATGTACATTGAAATAAGAAATAGCACACACTTAAGGGTACGAGACTCGTTACATAGGAATTAGGAAGCATTTGGTGGAGAGATGGATCAATTATATATGGCGGAAGATAGACAATTTCGAAGAGGGATTAAAACAATGAAAGAAAATATTAGGATGTTAGGACTAGGAATAAAAATAAGGAGTTGACTGTAAAAGCAGATGGTTCAACATAGATATGGCCGGACTCATTGTCAGGAATTGAAATAACGAAGAAGATTATGGACAAATAAAGCAAGGAACGTCACTACTATAGAGATAGAAGAAACAATGCCTTGAATTAAAACGATGAAGGTGTGCGAGAGAAACTGGAACTAGATTAAGCGGGATACAGGAACTGGGTGCTAAATATGTATATTTCGTTTAGAATTGCAAACAGAAATAATTCCAAGGGACTAAAACATTGCATAAGAGTACCAATTCATAAGAAATGAGTAATGTCCAGAACAGGAATTGTAGAAAAGGGATTGCGGATATGCATTGAAAACAATATTGAAGAAGAACAAACAGACCAGGTGAACACAAGCACTTCAACATATAAGATAAGAAACAGAATAGAATAAAAAGTTGAAAGCAGGAAGGAGATGTACATGGCTTCCATGGATCTACGAGCTGCATTTGCTATCGTAGAAGGCCGCATTGCTTAGAAACGCGTAGAACAGGTGGACGTACAGAGGAAATTAATACGAATAATTTCAAGTGTGTATGACAAGGTCAAGGGCATGCCACAAATAAAGTGATTTAATTAGCAACTTTCGAAATGCAAATAGGAATCAAACAAAAAATCTTCACAATTAACATATAAAAAAATAAAAAGCACCAGGGAACGAACATTCAAGTTTCAGACAGTGGTAGGATACGATAGGCTGGCGTCCATCAAAATAGACAGTTTTATGTATTTCGGTGATCTGGACAGATGAATCAGAAAATGGATATAAATATAGGCGAGTTCAAGATGGTAATAATTAATGGAATAGACAAGAACGGAAATCTGATTAGGACCATTACAATGAGGGAGCATAAATTGAAAAGAGTTACAATATACGACTATTTAGGTAGCATGAGGAAGAAATAGACCTCGATAAAAGGAACGTATTAGCATATAATATACTACGAATTAAACAAAATCGTATTTGGCAAGAAAGAACTAAACCAATATACAAAATTGAAGATAGTGAATGCATTCCTGTAATAATGTAGGTTAGGCTTGAACGCTACAAACAACATACCAAAACAAAATGATAGCCATGAAAATAAAATATTGGCCGGAAATAACCGAAAGGGCAAAACGGTTCAGTATAAGGAATCACTCATTAAGTCAGGAATCGGTTGTAACAAAAATGTAAAGAATAATAATCCTAATTGGCACACTCGTATTATTAAGAATGAACCAAAATTCACTGATTCTATAGTCGCAGAGTCTAAAACACTGAGTAAGAGGAGAAGTTGACGACCTCAAAGGAGACAGAATGGAAGAAATGGTGAATCGGAACAGGAAGACTATGGAAGAGATAAAAATAGTAGCTAAGAACCGAATGACCTGGAAGAAATGGTACCCAAAGGAAACAATAAATCCGACGCCAGAATAGACAGAAAAGTCGCGATAAGAAAGATGGAGGATGTCGTATATCGACTTTTTCCTTTTAAATTCCTGATTTCCTCGCCTTGAACTACATCGTTTTGTTTATCCATATCTATTACTAAGTATTTTACGAATTTCCGTTAGTTTGCAAACATTATAACAGTTTAATATTCCAGTGAGGAGTAACAACGAATTGTTGTTATGAGAAATGGTCACACAGAAACCAACCATATCAAAGCGTTTATTAATCAACAAACACTTAAACTGAATTACTTGTAACATATTCACCCACGCGTTGTTAACGCACAAATACACACGAACAGAAGCGTATGGGCAAATGTGCAAATGTATAATTCATACGTACGTCGAACCAATAGACATAGGATTATTTATCCGAAGAGAGGTCAATGGAAATGCCAGGTATCATTTTTTATGTACGCTCACACGGCTGTTTATCAGCTGTTGCTTTGTCGAACTCAAGTTTCGACACTGTTCTGTCTGCATACATCTATACTTTATCATGTCTCCTAAAATCAATTGTATTTGAAAGTGAATTAGGAAAAAATGAGTTGAAATCTGGCTCCTCCGCCATAAATCCAATATTCCATTTATTCACATAATTAATATATACTCTTGGAGTATTGGTACGTTCGTTATGTATTGCATAAAAGAAAATAATTTACAGATATTAACCAACTAGATCATAAATTCCAAGCAAGTTAAATTCAATTAAATGAAACAAATGTTTGATTCCTGTTGTCATATAATTATAATTTTGTAATTTTTTGGTACAAATTGCTTGCCCAGATAGTATTTCGTAAAGCCAGAGGTCCCCATACGTTGGCTTGAACATGGCATTTTAGCAACGCCAAGTTCATATTCTCTTGAGTGTTTTCTTTATTTCCATATTTAACATCTAAGACATATATTCCACACTTGTATGTAGATCTAAGGCCAATTAGTTTGTTTCTGGTTTCTTCAAAAGTTTTACAGTTAAAATTATTAGTCTGCAATTGCAAGAGCATTTACAATAGAATAATATTATTATTTCTGACCCTGATATTAATTTTGGATGTTAAACTAACATATTCTAAAGAGATTAATATTACAGAATCTACAGAATGTTCAAAATATCTGTGCATGTCTCTAATCTAATATTGGTAGGCATCACACTGATATATATATATATATATATATATATATATATATATTTAAAAATTCTCAACATCAACCTCATAAGCACCTATATATTTTCTAGAAAGTAGCAAGCATTTTTTTTTCACCACCATACAATCTCGAATTAATTTAGCATAAAAGGGAACTGTATAATTAGAGTACCAGCGCGATTAAACGCGGTCCATATTGTGTCCAAAACGCTAAGTAAAAAATTCTAGCGGTTTTGTGATTTTCCACTTAGCTTTTGGAGCCTGTAGTTACTATAATTTTCAAGAGTTGTCCAGCGATGGAAAGCTTTAATTTGACGTGTACTATTGAACATTTAGATCTTTATATCTAGAAAATTGCCATCATTTACACTTCGTCCAATTTATCTGAAACTTCATATATGTATATATATATATACCACGCCAGAAATTGTGGAGAATATCCATGACATGGCTTGACAGATCGGCGAACAAAAATGCGTCAAACTGAGGAGGCCGTGTGCATCTCTTATGAATTGGTAGTTCGTATTTTACATAATGAATTGGGTTTAAAAAAGCTTTCTGTAAGATGGGTGCCACATTTGCTCAATTTCAAGCAAAAATACATTCGAGCTTGCACCTCAATCGATTGTGTCTGTTTTCGAGAAATTCAACGGATTTCAAGACACGATTCGTCACTATGGATGAAACCTGGATTCACCACTAAACATCAGAAACATAAATGCAATCAAAACAATCGATTCCGAAGAAAGCAAAGACTATTCACTCGGCTGGAAAAGTGATGGACGCAAAACGAATTTTACTAATTGGTTATCTCTAAAAAGGCTGTTAATAGTCAACCTTACACGAGACTTTTGGAAAAATGCAAAATAGCAATTCAGGAAGAACGCCCGGGAATGAATAAGAGAATAAGTGTTGTTTCACCACGACAATGCGCCCGCTCATTCAAGTGCAATCGTTCAGCAAAAATTGACGGAAGTGAAGTTCGAAATCCTTCCGCATCCGCTGTATTCGCCTCATTTGGCTCCTTCAGACTTCCGCCTGTTTTCTAAACTCAAAACATTTCTGGGTGGTCGAATGAAGAACCGATAGAGGTTGTAAACCATTATTTTGGAAGGAAGTTATTCTGGGAGAGAATCGAGAAGCTAGAGAAACTTTTATAATTTCTTAACAAGGTTGTTTCAGAACGTACTATAACTTACTAAACGACCTCTACGGCAAGCTACACAACTAATGTGAAAACATAAACAGCAAAATTGCATTATCGTACTTTAAATTAACTAGTGTAATAAGAAAATACTATTATTGTGAAATTATACGTTAAATAAAAAAGGTTTCCAAGTAAGTTCTTTCAGAAAATGGATAGGATGATAAGTACATTACTTCTATTACAGAATAAGAATCTTATATATAAGTTAACCTTCCTATACTCACGTCAAAATGAAAGACGTATACTATACTATATAAATCGGTCTCACAGACCGTATGCGCGAGTATAGGAAGGTTAAACGGAAAGAATCTTCTTCTGTGTAAAATTTTCAAAGCAAAAAGAGCAAAAGTCTAGGTTTTTACAACTACTTTCTTTTACGAAAGCGCCTTTTATGAAAACCCCCAAGCAATCTAAAATTTGATATCTAATTACAATTATACTATCTAAAATACACAGAAACAACAACAGTAATGGATTATAAGACACTTTTATCTATATATATAGGTTTACAAAAATAAATACAAACATTGATCAAACACACTGACAAAGTCAATGCACAAATTTCCACTATCATCAAACAAATATTGCATGTCTCTCGACGCGCGTTTCGCTAACCAAGTTAGCATCATCAGGAGATGATCAAATGTGAATTATAAATCTAAGCAACGTACTTTATATAAGTTCGGGTGAGTAATACAACGAATAAGGACTAATGAGCTCCTTGTTAATTGTTTACAATAGTCGAACTCCCCGTAAATGTCATTAAGATGAGGAAACCGTAATGATTCGCAGTAATAACCGATTACAATGCAAAGGCAGCAATTTGAGAATACTTAAGAAATATGTAAACAAAGGCCTGGAATTATTTAGAATTAATTAAATTAATATATTGGCCAAACCAAAAGATCTATCTTAACTAGATTTAAAGAACATATGGCACATTTAAAATTTGGTAGAATTGAAAAATCGAGTGTTGCCCAACATGCTTTCGACAATGATCATAGGATAAGCGTAGATAATTTGGAATTATTAAGAAATGTGCATAATTGTTATAAGCTGGATGCATTTGAAAGCATAGAAATATTTAAATGTGGCCGCCTCACTATGAATGCCGATAAAGGGCCTATCCCAGATAGCTGTTTATTTAATTTAATTAATTCTAAATAATTCCAGGCCTTTGTTTACATATTTCTTAAGTATTTTCAAATTGCTGCCTTTGCATTGTAATCGGTTATTACTGCGAATCATTACGGTTTCCTCATCTTAATGACATTTACGGGGAGTTCGACTATTGTAAACAATTAACAAGGAGCTCATTAGTCCTTATTCGTTGTATTACTCACCCGAACTTATATAAAGTACGTTGCTTAGATTTATAATTCACATCTGATCATCTCCTGATGATGCTAACTTGGTTAGCGAAACGAGCGTCGAGAGACACGCAATATTTGTTTGGTGATAGTGGAAATTTGTGCATTGACTTTGTCAGTGTGTTTGCTTTGTTACACCAAAGGTTCCAAACCAATTTTCTGAACAAACATTGATATTTTCCTGCCCGTAACTTCAATTGCTACACTTTTATTTTTTTATTTCTTTAAATTTGACGTAATAAATAATTTCCTTTCCAAAGTGAACCATAAAGAGAGCAAATAATAATGTCATTTAATGGAGTCCTTCCCCCTATATATCACAATAGATATGTGGGTATGTTCCTTCATTCATTCACTAATTTCAGTTTTATTTTATCATATTTTCTACATATGTGAGTATCACCTCGGATGAACGGAAACGCGCCTATCTTGCCTCAGAAACAAAGTCGCTATAGAAAATACAGATGTGTTATAATAATATAATTTACTGGCATCAAAAGCGTTAAGTTAATACCCTGAACAACAATTAACTGCTTTATAAATGGAAAACTCAAAGTGAATGTATGTCCATTACTCACTTTAGCGGCAAATATATTTCAAAGTTAATTTAATACGACGGCGAACGTATTTCGATAACCTTCTTTGCATCAAAGTCAATTATCTCTCGTGAAAATTAATTTTGTCAGTGACCCGCTTGCGTTCAGACACTTTTTTAGATATCACCGCAATCTGCTTAATGTACTCTCCTGATATTACGTGTATGATATTACGGACACAATTTTTTGCGTCTATTAATTACCAATCTGTGTTATATGAACTACGGTAAACTTTGGCCTATAGCGACCAGCGGAGCTAACTCCCACTAAATAGTTTAAACTAGCTCGAATGGATAGAATGTTAATGCAATAAACAAGATTGAGCATGTTTTATCGGAAACGAAGTTTTTGTATTTATTATGGAAACTAATAGTTCATACAGCAATTTTAGATGTTGGTTACCACCATCATTCTTCCAATGAAGAAGAAGGTCTATATGCTTTCATTAGTTGAAATTACTCGTATTATCGCGTCGTAATATAAAATGTTTTGCAGTTCGCCAATTTTTAAATTTCGTGTTTGAATATTTCCTAGATATCATAAGCACATGGTCCAATTTATATTCTTAGAAATTTACTAAGTATTTATTAGAAAGTGTTATAGTTTAGTATGTTTAAGGAAAATGGGTAATGGGTAAATGCAACAAATCAGAAATATTCTGTAAATCGCTAATTTGCTGTATTAAGATACATATGTAAAGAATGAAATACATATGCTGTTATCAATAACTTTCTGAGGGTTATAATTAGTAGGTCCACTGCGGTGACAGAAGCTGTGCTTAGTGTACCTATCGGTAAAGGAGAGAGCTGCTGTTTACTAGGTTTACTAGGTTAGTTGACTAGAACTTTTATGTATGTTAGCACCGGAGGCCATTTGTACACTTAACTAAAATTTGGCTGGTAAGAATTTTTAACTTGCTAAACATGGTATTGGCACGGAGCCTACTGTTTTTCTTTCTATTCGAGAAGAAGGCACGTTTGAGATGTTCGGAGCTAGAGACTGATATACTGACTACTGTACCACTGGGACCAGCACCACCAGGGCTGCTGTCAATAATTTAAGTTCAGCTGCAGACTAAACACTTAGTCTGCAATTGCCATAGTGCAGCAGTCAATAACCTTCTGATTTGCATACGGACGAACACACTGTACAAAACATTCTTGGAGTCATAGGCTGTCCGTAACCAGTAACAACTTGAAAAATGCCTGTAGTTGTGCTCATTGGTCACGAATGTTACATACATTAAAGAAGATGATTCTCATACAATTTTCCAGCTAATTCCGAATCTGCTTTGCAAATTTTCCCAGCACGTAATGTTTCTAAACTTTCAAAACCTCAAAAATTTAGTTCATTTATTTAATTAATAAATTACACTGATATCCAAAGATTTTCTTACAGAAACAGTTCTCGCATTATTATGTAATTTTACCCGCTAAGTTACGATTTGTCCATGACCGACAATTTTTTCGTAATTGTAATTTATTCCCAAACTAGCATATCTTACCCCTCATTTAATTCTTCAAATTTCTCATTTTCGAAGCCGCTTTCAAACAATAGTCCTTTAACTCTGCATTTTGTTCTGGATAAATCTGCGTTTAGAGGAATATTTAGATGTAGTGGGAGAAGTTACATGTAAATCAGGAAGAACTGTTCCTGTAGGAAAAACGTTGTATACTGGTGTAATCACAAAAAGGAATTTGGTATAAGAAAATTGATTGCGGAAGCCGTGACTTCGTGGTAGTTAATCATATTGATACATAGAACGTATTTATCGTTTGATAATCACATGTTCCATGTCGAAACTATAGTCACGTTGTGTCTCATTAAATAAGTAATAATAATAACAGAGTATTAGTTTTTCTGCGTATGAATTTGGTATTCCTTTGATTTAGGATAGGTTGGCCCTGTTTTCATATATTAAGATTTTATGATGGCATATTTGGAACTGTTGATCCGTTCTGGGGTATCTCTAAAATAAATGATTAGAAGACTTTATACGGAATTTCAGGGCGGCCAATTTACTAAATCAGAGTAACATCTTATCATACTACATGCTATTTTTCCTGTGATTATCTGATATTTCCAAGATAGATCAAGAGGGCGGATGGGATTAAGTTAGACTGCTTTCATCGCAAATAATGGACAACCTTAAATCGTCTGCAATTAATCTCTACGTAGAAGTGAATAAAGAAACTGGTTTCAAAGAGAGACGGGTTGTCACATGGACATGGTTGAAAATATGGACTATTTGTCATTTCCTTTATTACAACTAACGGGCAGTAGTTCAATTTACTTCCAATTGCAAATTTATGACATCAATTTGCGCGCACGAATGCATATAGATAGTGTTCCAAAGAAATTTATATAGGTGTGTTTGTTACCGATACAGATGCAAAGCCATTTGGATCACAACATTAAGATACTCGTCAGGGAAGCATCTGTTGCCCTTTGTTTGGACTTAAACCACATTGAAGAGGGATCACGAAGAGGAGAATGATTTGTGTAGACTAAACTACTTGAATCAAAGTTATGAGAAGACGCATTTCCACTTCCTCCCCAAAGAGTCAAAGATACATATAATTAGTTTTCAACTGGGTATGAAAAACCTCGCTGAAAGCCGATTAAGATCTTTTGGAAATATTGTACAGAGAATGAACATAGATTCCTTATGTTTTCCCGAGACATCTAAACTGCAACATATAAGATAAATAAAATTACCTTTACCACACCAATTCCAGATACGTATTTCAGCAACTAAGTTGTTATTCTCAGTGGAAAACAATTTCTTAAAACCATAACTTGTTTTGGAATGCCTGCTGGAGGTATCAAAAACATCGTGTGGACATTATTGATAATGCAGTTGCAAGTGTAGGGGCTACAGACGTTGCTACTTTTTTTTACTATCAAGATAATTTAGAATAACCACCAGTTCATTTGGTTCCTCATTCCTCTCTTACATATCAGATAAGCCCTATCTTCTCACAAGAAAGGATGCCATACTATTCATGTGTTATAATATAATGTAAGTGTGAATAAAATGTAAGTTTCTCTTGCCAATAATAACCGTTCCTAAAAATTACAAATCATATAGGGAATAGAAATCCAAATAATACAAATAAACATTTACTTCATAATAACTGATGATGTGCAGTTCTTAGAATTGGAAGTCATAATCCTGATCTGCGACTACTACATATTAGTTCAAGATTATTCATTATCTTCATATACTATAACAGTGGATTTCTTTTACTTGAATTTCTATTAATGTTTATTAATCTTGATTTTCGGGTTACATATATTATATGCATGCATCCTTGATTACAAAGAGCAATCACAGATGACTGTTAAAGAAGTCATATGGATATAATGAAAAATAAACATAAAAATGTTAATTTCATTAGGAAAACTAATACTTTCACTTTAAATCGACGATGACCATTAATTACGTAAAGTTATAGTTGCGCACATTATATGTCAGTCCCAAAATTGTTAAAGGAAGATGAACTAATTAGCGAGGTGACTTTTTATTGCTTTCCGTGATAATAAATAACACAAAAAGACATTTATGAATAGATATGATTCTCCATATAATCTCAAGTGCTATCAGAAGTTCAAATTAATTAGACTAAAACGAAAATTTGCATGTTATCTGCAGGGTACTGTCGTTGACGACTAATACTATAGATAAACAAATACTTCCTATACTGTTCGATGTGATATATTTTATCTTTGCCTTTATTGTAGGAGTTTTATCACTTCGCTATTAGATCAATCAAGAAGTTCAACTTTGCTGTTGTTTGTATCATGACGACTTTGCTCAGGATATCTACGTATACCTTTTATTAAGTCACTGATATTTTGGGTTACCTTACGTTGGGAAAACTTTTGAACAGAGTTTGTTCTAGAAACTACTATCAAAATGTAAATGACTTTTTCAGGCAGTTGACATTTCACACTTAAATTTGCTTATTTGATTCTTTTTGTGCTGTATTAGCACAAAACAGGTACAACAGATCTGTGATGTGTGATTAAACTTATACCACTTAAATCGAAATGACTGAATTTATAAGAAAATTGAAGTAGTTCGCATTTACCAAAATCTTACCAAATCTTTAGTTTATGACACAATCAATTCTTTCTATCACAATGTATGAACTTTAAATGTTTTCTTAGCACTGATCGGTGGTTTACATTTACTTGAAACTGCAAGTAAGTTTTTAAAGCAATTGTCGGGAATAGTAAGGTAATCAGTGCGGGTAGCACGACTTGCGAAGGGAAATACTGCCTTATATATATCATCTTTCTAGGACAGTGCAAATACGATGCGGGGAAATTTTGTAAATAGCAGGAAGAAATAAAAGTATGTATCAACTAAGTATTCGCATTAAGGTTATGATCGAAAAAGCAAGATTACAAATTCCAAAGTGATTTGATCGGACCAACATCTTTTCCTGAGAAACTCACGACGTTAATAGAAATCAAACATTCCACGGTTTATGAATTAGTAATTAACTTGATTTAAAGAAAAATAGTTTGTTTGTACTGAAGACCTTATTGTTCATGCAGTACCATGACTACAATATGAATTTTTGAAGAAAACGTTACATCGTTCCCTAATTTACTTATCTTTCTATATTGCTGAAAAATTGTCAACATAATGTAAAAATGTCAACATATATATTTGACAAACATTTAGTTGATTGTTTTAAGGCCGCGCGAAATACAATCAACACTAAATAATAGAAGTTTCATCAATCTTGCAATTGAATGATTAAGCGTAAGAGAAATCCAGCTTTATCGGAAACAACGCGAAAAGCGGAGAAGGAAGAAGACACAGTCACTCAATCATGTTAACTAGATTTGGCGTTCATCTGGAGTGCTCATCTAATTTACCGCCAGGAAAGATTGCTAGGATTCTTTCCGATATTTACAGATTTCCTTCGGAACCGTTGCCACTGCTTCTGCACACCATTAAATAAAGGGTGATATTATCCCTCCTTACAACTAATTAGCATTTCTTAAATCAGTTATTCCCATCAAAAAAAAAACAAAGTAAAAGGGATAAATTGGTAGCAGTAATACTCGTATCTATTACTAACATAAATAAAACTTCGAATGAATCAAATCAGGCTCTCTAATTTCAAAAGGTGGAATCCTTTAGAAATAGAAATGATTTACTCTTATATAAGTACTGTGCATACCTCGTGCTTACACATACGTATCAACCACATCTTATCTCTTTTTTTAGTATCAATATTTCCATCGTATTGAAATTTAGGTACGTACCATAGAAATCATCAGTTGCCACCGCAATATAATGTAGGTATGTGTATGTACTTTTAAATGTCAAGTATCATCAGTATTGTTTAAGAAAGGACAAGAATGTAATATAAAGGGACTCACAAAACGTTGTGCTCCATTAGTTTATAGATGCGACTTCCAACATGAAGGAAAATCAGTTAATTTAATAGGTTTATGTTCGTATCTTATATTTCATTTTGTTATGTGGAAAGAAGCACACCAATTTTACGCAGACATATGATAATATTCTCTGTTCTTATTCCTCGACATAAACGTTTTGCTTCCAATGAGGTAAGTATAATACGACTTGCTCAAATCTGTAAAATATACAACTTCGGCCTCATAGTTTATCCATGCCTAGCAAGGCCCTCTTTTAGATCTGGGAAAAGGAAGCAGTCTTTGGTAGTCAAATCCGGTGATTACGACGTATATACTTCGAAGTGTGAATCATGCAATTTGCAGACGTGTATGCAGACTTATTATCGGGGCGAACCGCAGAGAAGATGCTTTTTCTTTAGCTAAATGTGGACGTTTAGCTTAAATAGCACCCATCAAGTCGTACAGTGATAAAGCATAACACTTACCAATCATGATTCTGCCTCTTTCCAGGCAGTTTATGTGTGCCACACAACGAGAATACCAGACAAATACATAATCTTTCCTGCAAATGTACTTTCTTGAGCACACTTCTACCTACTATTTGAACTACTGCTTTGTCATTCGCGTGTAACAATAAACGCATAGATTCTTCTATGATACCAAACACTTGTTGCAATCGTGATTAAACAAGTCTAAACACTCTTGAGAAATGTTCATTCCAACATTGATTGACTGTTAAAAATGCGGCGCTTGCTCACTCAGCGAAATGCGTTTTCATTCCCAAAATATACGAGACAAGGACGAATAATTATTTAATGTTTGTGGTCAGAAATTACCCCAAATGCCATATCAATATAAACGTGTATGTCGATATTTACAAAGGAACACCATTATTGCATTCTATTAACTACACAGCTGCTAGAACTGGTGTAAAAAGTTAGAGCTGTAGTTTTTGTCCGTCTCCAAATTAGGTAACTCATAAGTGATTCTACTTTCGTACATTCAGTGACTGATGCTGAGCGTGAGCCTCAGTTTTGTTGGCTGTCAGATACCTTTTAGTCATTCACAGAGCTGTTGAGCTAGTAAACAACATGCTTAATAACTTCAGAGATTTTGAATATGACATGAGCATAAACGTTCATTATTAAACTTACACCTGGATTGATTTCACGAAAATTTGGGTGATACGAGCGAAGAACAAGATGAAAAGCTTCAGTACAATATGAGACCATTGGAGAACCGCTACCAGTAAAGTTGAGATCCATACATGATGACAGATCACTGGGGGACTATTTTGATAAAGTTTATTCAAAGATGTGCCGGAAAGTGAGCTCCTGGAATGTCAACTAATTTCCCTTTGAATTCTTTAATGTTTTGAAATATTATTGTAGTGTTATTTGTTATGACTGTAACATTACTATGTCTTTTGTCATAAAAATACCGCAAAAAGGCAAACTGTGCTCTTTTTCAATCCTCCATGCTTCTTTTCCTGAACCATAAGCTCAATTAAAAATTGAGTAATTAACGTCAAATTCTAGCTACACCAAATGTAGAATATATATATAACAAATTCTGGCACCAAAACAAGTATTGAGCTATATTGTTACAATGCCCCAGCAAAGTTTATCTTGACGTTCTCTGTTATAAACTTTATTCTAAAATAATTGTAAAATGTTCTAACTTGACCATTGATTTTGAATGGTAAACCGGTTTCTTTTAACGCTGCTATAACGTTGGCACCAAGATGTATTCTTATTACTAGGGAAATCATTAATGAATTGGTATTACACGCAGCAATATTAATCGCAACGAACCCTACCAAGCATGATGAAGAAACAATTAATTCTCTTGCAAAGACCGGTTTAGAAGTCGGAAATTGAAAACTGAGTAAACGGATGAGTATACAAATTTCTTAATTTTATTTAATATTTAATCTAAATATTATTCTATTGAGGAAGTCAATGCAATTTCCAAAGGTTATATGACTGGAAAGATTCAGATCCTCTCCGATCAGACTATTAGAAAGTGGATGTAGTAGTATACGAGAAATAATAAACTTGATGGAATTGCTTAGTTCTCTCTCTAACTATTGTATCGAACTATTGCTTTCAACAAGTATCTGCTCCTTTCAATTCTGTGTGTCTTGTTAGTGATTTCCTTCTTCTGACGAAGCTGACGTATAGAAATGTGGATGACCCAAAAACTGTACTAATAAAATTCTGAAAATTCAATTGTATGGTATCTTATTACCGAGAAAACTGGTACATAAAATATTGTTAACGAGGATGTCTCCCATATAGCGAAATATTTTACCAAATTGTACTGAAAAATTACATATTTATGTCTCCATATTGACTGCTAATATATTGATAAAGAATTATTAGTATCTTCGTGAGAAATATTAGAGTAATACAGTCACAGTTTACACCGATATTAATATATTTCCTTTTTAATTAATTTCAATCCTAGGTAGAAATATATTCTATAAATGTACGTAGCTACTTGCACCTAGTTTGGAATATTACGTCTGGTATCCCATTAAGTTTTCCAGGAGAAATGATTGCGATTTTGCAACGCGGTAGCAAGTTACTACTTCATAACCAAAGAGATTTACGCGACGGACTTGTTAATTTGAGTCCTCTTTCTCTGTCTCTCTCTACTTCGATTACAATGTTTTTGACACTGTTGTCAATAAAAGCACCCAGGCATAACCATCGGCCTGACAGGTCTTGATTATTTATCGAAAGAAGTTCATCCATTTGCATATTTCGCTCGTTTAAATTTATTTATGCGTACGACGTCACCGATGAGGGTACGTACACTTGTTTTTCGAGTAAAATACAAGTCGACAGTCTATTTAAAATAAATTGCACGAAGAACCGTGAACATGTGTCGTGTTTTCGTTACGAACTAAAATTGAAATGGGCAATTCCGGCCATTACATAACTATATAATGCATTGTGATCTATTAGTTTATTGATATTGAAATAAAGGTATAGGTTACATGTATGCTGGCGTTAGATGTGATTCATATCCTAAACTCCCATTTAGTACAAAATTGATTAATTTGTTACTGTAACAGTATAACGAAGAAAATATTGCGTTTTAGCGGTAGCTTCGAAGAAACACTAATTACCCAAGAAAAGCCTGAAATACGTAAAATTGCGCTATAAATTACAGAGCTGCTTTCTCTTTAAATTCATACATACTATGACCCCAATAATATTTTCTTATTTGTGGAAACAACATAGGTGATTGTTCTAACTTCTCATCTTGTTCCTTCTAAAATACTACAATTATTGCAATAACTAGCCCATCGATGATGATCACCTTTGATAATGATCATCACGGTCAGATTTTGGATATTAGATCCCTTATGGGGTCTTATTTTTGTTTTCGTGTTTGATGGAGTTTTCGCAGTTTTCGTTTTGTCTCGACATTTGTACTTGTATACCTACCCTTTTCGATATTTGAGTCCTGCTATATTGCTTCGGTATTCTATTTCTGTATGTATTGTCTTATGCTCTTATTTATGTCATACATTTTTAAATATTCGGCCGATGATTATATGTATCTTCTACGTATATGATTTGTTCCAACACAGCACAAAACCAGTTTCTGTTTGGCGGTCGAAATTTGCATTGCACATTTACCCGACGATCCACAAAGCACATAGTTTTATCGTGTGCTGGAACGATTCTATAATTAACAGGCAACGCTTGTTCTTCATTCCTAATTATGTTTTAATGCCATTTGCCACTTCCTAATCTGCATGCCTTCCTCACTTGATCCAAACAACGTTTCTGCGAGGTTGTCGTGATCTCTGCGTTTTGACTCTTCCTAGATCCCGCCTTCCTTCTTCTCTGTTTAGGCTTCCTTTTCCATATTCGTTGTGATAATCTGCTCATTTCAACCATACCACGTTTCCTATTTGTTAATTTGATAATCGGTCAATAATTCTTCTTCTGCATGCCCCTTTTTCAAACAAATCACGTCTCGGACGTTTAATCGAGCTTTTCCGTTTTTGGTTTTGAGGTGTGTAATCCTAAAAACTCATAGGAACCATTCGTGATTTACGAAGAAAAATGTTTTCTTTGATTTTCTAGTTTAGACAACACAGTCAGTTTTCTTGCCACTCACTCACTTGGCACTACGTAAGATATATTAAGTATTCAGTATGTAGATGGATTTTCTGTAGAACAAATTGTCAATTTTAAAGTAAAAATCCTCGTCAGCAAAAGGCTAAATGTCGGTGTAAGAGAATTGAAAGCAACACCGTCGAAGGAAGATGCAAGTATGATTGATTATGTGTATCTTGACAGATGATGTTATTCGATCTATCTTGTATTCTTACCTTTTAGTTATCTGATATAGATGACATAAATAATACAAAGTTAATTTTGCAGAATATATTTCATAGTATCTTCACTGAAGATTTGTAAGTGGAGGCGTTCGCGTAGAGATAAAAATTAACACGACGAAAGATATAGATGGAAAACACAGACGAAATAGAATTTGGAATTAAGGAATATTTAGAAGTGATGTGTACCTATAAAACAGGTTATGGTGACCCAATATGGTCTCGCAGGAAGAAAAAGGCAAAGCGAATAAGCGATTCTTAAACTATGCTGATTCCATGGTAAACAGAGAGGACGAAGTAATGGAAGTTAATCTTGCAAGCTATCTGTATGATTTTCTCGGTTCCACGTCATTTCAATAATTTGCTTTCAACGGAAATTCGAGACTAGCATTGTCAAGTAAATTAGTTGGGAAAGAGAAAAACTCTACTGTTTTCAATTTCCATTAGTAGAATTCTTTGAATTTTGCGATAAAACTACTGATTTTCAAAACAAGAAAGTCAAATACGACGGGGCAAAAACACAATAAAGTAATAGTTTATCTCGTTGAAATTGTAACTCCAAATTCAATAGACTTTTAAATCTGTAGAAGAATGCCCTGCTTTGATATATCAATATCTTTTGTGTTATTGTTAGATATCGTCATAATTAGAAGCCCAAGCGAGTTGATAGATTTACTGTTTTAGTCCATAACTGTCACCTGCTAAAGAAATGTTCTCGCAAACAATTTGTAACTAATGTTGTTGAATCAGGGGAATATCTAGCTTTCTGAAAAGGTCACATTTCTAATGGTAGACATTAAGAAAATTTTGAATGTTTTCCACATAAATAGTTCGATGATGATCTCCTATACATCTACTGAACATTAATTTTCTTATAACATTAAATCTTTCGATAATTGAAAAATTCAGACTCCTGTGAACAAGCTTTTCTCAAGGGATATGTTGATGAAAAGTTAACTTTTTCCTAATTACAAGGTAAAAAATCTTGGTGTACGGGATTTAGTAATTAATAGTTTCCTAGATCTTTTTCATCAAAATAGTACCAATTTCCTTGTGCGTGATCTACAGTCAATATCATACCCGCATTTTCTTCATCTTTTCTAAAGCTAAGCACGTTTCTTCTAAATGTCTTTATTTCACTGGGATATTATTTTCAAATTTTTGTAAAGAAGGGAATAGGAAGGAGGAGAGAATAGGGAGATCCTGGAATATATATATATATATATATATATATACTTGTGTCTTGTGGAATAAGGAAGAAGATTTATAACAAGAACATTTTTCTCATAGTTAAAAGTTAAGGTATCAAAATTGCAATCTCAAAGCAAGCGCAAATCACGTGTGCAATTATGAATTAATAATTGTCGATTTCGATGACTAAAAAGAATGGAGCTCCGATTCATTATAAGATCATTCCTTTTCTTCTTACAAACCATTACGATTGAAGTTAAGATAAATCAAATACTATTATCCTTTCAAAGTACTACTCCACTTAAGTGCTCCTCTCATGAATGGAAGGTGTAGTATAACTATTAAGTAACAAAATTGGACATCCCATACTATCCAAACTCCTTGTGCAGCTGACCTTGAGGCTTTAGGAGCCTATCACACCTGGTTTGGTCTTGCTGTTTGTTTAGTTTGCTTTGGAGTTTTAGTTAAGAAGATACTGTTGTATAGTAGTTGTATAGTAGTGACGTACATCGTCAAAAATTAGAAAAACGCAACTGAACTAGTGACAACTGTAGTAGTAATTGTTTTCTCAGACATCATGATCCCGCCCATGATGTCTGCCATGATTATGTGGGTGCCTAAAAGTCAATTAGGCAGTCAAACATACTACGCTAACCAAGCTGGGGGAAAGTGAGTATCTGCACCAGGACGCCAACCGACAAAGCTCGTTCTCAACAGTTTTAAACCCGTAGATTGCTATGCTCGACTATCCCTCATATTCGCTAGACTTGTCCCATGCGATTTTTAATCTATAGTCTAAGAACAACAGCCGAGACTATGTGTTTATCGAATAGAGAGTACGCCTATCCTATATCGAATAGAACTAGAACAAGTCACCATTGTACTGAACGAAACATCTAGAATGATTCCATATACTCACTGTACGTACCCCCAAAAGATCGAAAAAGTGCTGTGAAGAATGTGGGCTTTAAACATTCGACGAAAAACACCTCTTGTACCACCTTCAGCAACTCCCAGAAACCAATCGACTTAAATCAAAGAAGAGATTTTTGAGAGCCGTCAGCATCGAACCTATAGAAATCTCTTCTCTATACTCAGAACCGTCACACGGAATGGACCTGGGCCGGAGAAACTGACGAATGTTCAATCTCATTTGAACTGACGTTGTCATGGAGAAATATAATCTGACTAAGTAGGGTGTAAAAGTTGAAAACAACGCATTCTATGAATACGAAGAAATAGAGAATATGGAACATCGCAGATCACTTAAACTATCCCCATTATGACCTATCGTTCGCCAATACGACAGTAGCTCGATATTGGGTTGGAAAATTATAATTACTGAGATTCGAAAAAGTGAAAGCATCTTTACACGAAAGTAAAAATAAGTTGAAGGAAACACATTTTCAGTCTATAAACGATGTAAAAGCAACAACGGCAGACTTCCTGAAAAGTTTATGAGTTACAGCATTGCTTTGAGTAACAGGAGAAAATCGTATACAACCGAATATAGATAGAGATGAGGGGTACTTTGAAGGAAATAAAAGGTTATTGTGATATTTGTAGTAAAAAAGCATTTCACATCTGTCTCGTTAATTAATTGCCATATCTACCATATATGTATGTCCGTTACTTTAAAAATCTAGAAAGTCTCTATCCACTTTGAATCAAATCTTAATAATCACGATCCAAACTGTACATTTAGCAAGTCATGATAAAGAAGAAGCCGGAACGTTCCCCAGATCGTCGACCTTCGGCGGAAATAAACGAGAATCGTTTCCTCGGCAACAAGTGCAAACACCGCAACAAAATAATCTTAGGCGACGTCGATTTAGGGATTCTCTTGCCCGGAGTATCAATGAAACAGTTTCTCTGATTACGACCTAACAATATTTATTACAAATATGTTCGCCTAATGTACACATGTATGTATAGGTATGCGTTCAAAATTTATGCCACTTTGTTCGTATTCCGAAGCCGTTACTATCAGTATCACAAGGGTTACTACGCCGATGATGATTATCTACTTCAGGAACAGAATTTGGTTGCGATTATGTGCGAAAATTACTGAACTACTAACTATTACTTCATCTGTTGGAAGTCAAAGCGGTTTGGTTTGCATGCGTAGATATCTTTTATGCTGGTTAGTACGAATGTAATTTAGCTAGGTTGAAATTTTTAAATTCAAGTACCTCTGTGTTGCAAAATACACGCTTGAGCTGATTAAACCATTTCCAATCAATTTAAATTTTGATATTCAGGCTTAAAAAAGCCGAGTATGTAAATTGCTTAGACATAATTATTAACATATCGTGCGATTAAAAAAGGGACATTCATCTTAAACATTTCAACGTGATTTAGTGAATTATTGTAAAAATTTATGTGAAACATGAAACAACGTTCTACACTAATCTTCAAGTATTCCTAGTATAATTTGTATGCGCATATTAAATTAATGCTGCATCTCACATGATCCAAGATTCTGGCAATCAAGACACGGAATTTACATCTTTTGAAAGAACCATATGCCTGCATTAACTGTACCAGTTCAATCTCTCTAAATTATAGTGGTATCGGCAAATACCTTCACTGCATCTCTTCCCATCCTTAACAAGTTTATCGTACAACAAGCATCCTTCATATTCGAGTTTGAGCAAACACACTAATATGCTACTAATCGATGATATTGGAATTCCTGTTGTTATAGTTCTCTAACACCAGCAAGTTAGGTAGGTCAAATTATACTGTTGAACACACATTTTGTGACATGGAAGTTTTTAGGTGTTTCTAATGTATTTGGCACCCTAAAGACGAATTTAAAAACAGAAATTACGTAACACTCATGAACTTTTAGTAGCAACCATATTTATGTATATAAGTATGCATTATACACCTATGTTGGGTAGATTTATCTAAATAAGTACGTAAATAAATATTCTACCACTTCGTGTACCGTATCAGCAGTGACGATTGTACCGTGTTAATGCTAGTTTATTCCTGTCTATTACTTGCTAGAAGTACACACCCAAATTAAATATTGTGTGTATTACTGTATTTTCTATGTTGTGCTATTAAATGTCGATTCTAATCTGATTGATCCTAAAAACGTATTCCTACTACCACTGCATATTAAATTGGGCTTAATGAAAAATTTCGTTAAAGCACTAGATAGGTAGAGGTTTCTTGTATCTGAAACTGAAATTTTCGCGTGTTAGGGAGCCAAATATTAAAGAGGGCATATCTGTGGGACTACAAATACGAGCAGTTATGAAAAATGGCATATGTCACAACAAGCTGACTGAAGTTGACTAAGAGCATGGAGAGCTTTTAAAACAGTTGTGGTCAATTTTCTTGGAAATGTCAAAGCTGAAAATTACAAATATCTTGTAACTGAATTGCTTAGTACCTATAGAGAAATGGGATGCAACATTAAAAAATTCGCTTTGTGGATGCTGACATCGATTTCTTTCCGGAAAATTTGGGTGCCGTAAGCGACGAACACTGGGAACGGTTCCACATGACGTTCCAACCATGGAATAGCAAATGGAGTCCTAGTTCGT
The DNA here is from genome assembly GCA_038088585.1 of Chrysina gloriosa. Classification (NCBI taxonomy): domain Eukaryota; kingdom Metazoa; phylum Arthropoda; class Insecta; order Coleoptera; family Scarabaeidae; genus Chrysina; species Chrysina gloriosa. Next base: position 67,328,432 of record CM076088.1, read on the forward strand.
TTGCTGATTATCACCGGACATTAAATCCGGGATGCCGCAGCAGCAAAATATCTCCGTAAAACATCCGCAACAACATTTTTAGACATTGATTGCCATGGCCATATATTTGATAGCCAGTGATGTTTCCGTTGAGGTTTTGGCTATCAAATATACAATATATTCACTTGTCAAGCCATAGCTATCAAAAATTTATCACTTAGACGCAAATCTTGTAGAAGTTTGACTTCTGGCTCTCCTGCGGGTGTGCTGAAATATGATTGCAATAATCCGTGCTGAACAAACGTGTGTGTTTTTTTTTTTTGATAGCCAGGCAAAAATTCATCATTACCATTCAAAATTTAGCCTAACTAAAAAAGAAGTCTTTTACTTAAATTTAATGTTGGAACCAACTATTTGTTGTATATACGTATATATTTTTAATTTAATGGTTCTCCCTTTTAACGTTTCGATTTCTATTGGCTTCTTCGAAAAAGTTGTCTCTATGTCTCTATATTATCAAAGTGATATGTTGCGTATCTCTTTTGAGTCACTTCCTTTTCCGACTTCACAATTTCCTAATCAAACCACTGTTACCCCTAGCAATCCAATTATATTTTTTATTCCATTTGTAACTCTTTTCTCTATAGTTCTTCCCCTTTACCCAACATGCATAAGTACGCATTCACATTATTTCTTTGTACACACCATGACTCTTCGTATTTTGTACTATTTCCCTAGTAGTGAGCAGAAGCTGCAGTGCTAATGCTGTCGTTTTGTATTTAACTCTTAATTTTTTCTTGGTCGGAACTTTTCCTAATTTCTCGAAAATTTCAGATATATGAGGAAGACGTACATAATCGAAGAATTCTCGCAATTTCTTCCCGTCATGTTGCCGAATAATTTCCAGGTATATTAGTCATTGTTTCTTCGAATGAATTACTAAATGCTGGCGCACCTACAGCGTAATGGAAGAGGATCCAGCTGAAAAAACCCTTACATCCAAAAGAAACTGCTTGAAGAATTTGTCTATCACAGAGGAAGATAAAAAGTGAATTTCGCCTAGAGCAAGTAATCCAACGAAGATGTACAAAACCGGTTCTGAATAGTATTAGTTATAGCGCGCCTTCCAAAGAAATTACAAAATCTCTGTATAATACAATAGTTTATATAATAATAATAATAATAATAATAATTTATTTCAAAATGTGAACAATAAATGTTTTCAATAAATCGATAACACTGCTACCACATAGTTTAGCAGTTTTAACTAGTTAAACATTAGTTAATATTAGTTGAAAATCTAGTTCTTAAAATTGGTTAACAACTTCTAAATTTGTGATATTTCTCGACATAACATTATTCTGCTACCTAAAACCGAAATTCTTCAACCCTATTTCATAAATTTTGGGGCGTTTTAGTTCTTGGATACATTTTAGGTACTTCTTTCTTCACAAGTAAGCACGATATACTTTGATATACTCATACCTACAGGCTACCTCCAGTTTGCTTACTTTTTCAATGAATGTGGATAGATTTCTAGAAAATCTAAAACACCATTTCACGTACACGATGAGTAAAGTCAGGACAAAAGAACAGTGGGGATTATTTATAGAATTATTGTTGTTAAGTTTTATACTCAATGTTTGTTTTAAAGCGTATTTCGTATGTATTCACATACTTTACGCCTTATAGGTAGATATACATATCTCCGCTTTTATAAATATTTTCTCAAATGTACGATCACAGTATTTCCTGAATCTGATTGGATAAAATTCATAACAACGATTTTATATACATGAATGTCTTTTTGATTTCCGATGATATTTTTAATTCTTACACTTCATACAATTTCGGTATGAATTTTACGGCATTGACCTAAATACAAAGTAAACCCTTTATCCTGGAACATATAGGCGAAGAATTTTGATTTTGCCGATGCAAATTGAAGTCAGGTAAATGCTGCATAGATTTGTCCCTTCTATTTAGTTCTGAAAGCTTTACCCTCTTTTCAATTACTATTACCGTTACAACTCGAAAGGGTAAGTGGTTCAGTTTGACCTCCATTTAAATTAAAGTTATTCTTATCATATCGAATTGGCTTTGCAATGATTTTCGATTAATTTCTCCTCAATACTGAGAAGGCATTACCAGTTCTGAAATACGCTGCAGAAGATTTAACATCGACTTCGAAACCACATCTCGCAACGTTAGATAGTATCAACTCCGCTAAGCGTAGGTATTCTAAAATTGATTCAATTGAATCTACGGCAACAATTAACGTGGATTTAATCGATATAGTAGAGTCCTACATCGATTAAATCCACAATAACTGTTATCGTAGATTCTATTGAATCAAGTTTAGAATAACTATCCTTATCGGAATGGATACTATTAATTAGTATTGATAATTACGTGTGCAAATCTATTGGCGATTACTTTAAAGCCGATATAGCTGTTTTGATCAGTTGTATCAGTTATCAAAATTGGTCGAATAGATGCGTTTATTAACAAATGCTACCACACAGTAATTTTTCTTTTTCTTTGTTTTAGAGGAATCTACAAGTTTCTCAAATTCGTCCGAATAAACTACTTTCAACACGCCCTGTTTAGTTTTTGATCCACTACCATTAAACTAGAACTAGCATTTATCCATTTTTGGAATTGTAATATCATCGATTATTGTAAAATTCTTCAATTCCTCCTCGGCGAAGTTTAGACTGCTAAAATAACAGAGCTTTGTTTCGCCTCTTTAAAAGTATATGGTACACGTATTGCTTGTTTTTGTAATTCATAAACAGAATACAGCGTTCGTTATACTTTTCCAATCTTTTTAAGCATGAACTACTACTCCGAGAAATGAAATAATAGTCAGGATCAATGGGCAACATACAAGCAATGACTGAAAGAAACCGATTAGAAAAGGAAAGATAAAATTGAAGGAAAAGAGATAAAATGGTTAGATCACAAAACAGAATAAATTGTTCATTAAGAAAAAGAAAAAACCAGCGATGAGGTATTGCAGCGTAGATGTGAAGCAAACAATAGCCAAAATAAATCTAGAGAAATAGCTTGATAATGATTACAAGAACTGTGATGTGACGTTAGTGACACCATTCCTCCTCGGTAAAGCTTCTCACCATTAACTGGTGCGTTTTACAAGAAAAAAGAACGAAATTAATACGTGTATAGTTGACAACACTTTTTAACAATTACTGTCATTATTTCGCATGGAGGCGATGAAAGCGCGGGAAGATATATATGGAGGTATAGGTACCAGATGTACAAGTATGAAATGCGGATTTTTTTCTAAAAAAACATGTTAAATTCGGAAGAATGATAAAAAAGTGCTTTATTCAAAGTATGCACCATCGCTTGTTATACATTTTTCCCATCTTTCGGATAATTTGTGAATATCATGCCAGTAAAAATCTTCCCTTTTTGCTGAGAACCATTTATCGAGCCATTTCTTCACATCTTCGTGGGAACCAAAGCGCTGCTCAGGAAGTTCGTGACCCATCGATGCCAACAAGTGGTAATCGGAAGGAGCCAAGTCTGGTGATTAAGCCGCATGGGGTAAAACTTCCCAGTTATGTGCTTCGAACGTGTCGCGAAACGGTTTTGCTGTATGTAATGGAGCATTATTATAAAGAAAAATTACTTTGTGTTGCCTCTTTCCGTATTCTGGTCTTTTCTCAAGCAGTGAACCTTTCAAATCGGTCAATTGTTGTTGGTAACGTGTAGTATAAATTGTTTCCTCAACAACTTATAATAGATCACGGCCGTCTGGTCCCACCAAACACAGAGCATCGTCTTTCTGCCAAAGCGATTCGGTCTTGCGGTCGATATGGATGGTGCGCCTGGGTCTACCCATGATTTTTTTGCAAAATGTCCCATCTCTTGTAGCCGATTGGAAACTGCTTGATGACTAACGCCCAATTGCTAGGCGAGTTGTTTTTGTGTTTGCGAATCATCTTCGTCAAACAATGCTTGCATGCCACATCTTCGTATTTTTAGCGGTATTCCACGTTCCTTGTCTGCAACATTGAAGTCGCCACTTTTGAAACGGAGAAACCATCGCTCACAAATATGTTCTAGTGATGGGGCACGATCACCATGAGCTTCTCGAAGTAATCGATATGAGTGCTCTTTGTTTGGTATAAATTTCGACATATTAAACACAACAACACAACACTATGCACACACTTATACAATTTATCACTCGTGTGCGTCTGACACTTGTTGATGAGACAACAAAATGGCGCAGTGTCAAATCTTTATAGCACAAACTGGATTGGTGCGCATCTGTTGTCTGAAATCCGCACTTCATACCTGTACACATGGTATTATAATCGGGGACACATGTTTCGTTAGCAATGAGTTGAGCATCGTGAAAGCTCTACCGGTACTGGCAAGGTACGCTTTCGGGATTCTCTCCTCGCTGGTAGGGAAGTACGTGTTGCCGGATACAATACATAATAATATGATGGTGAGTATTTTGAGAAATTTGAAAGAGAGATATAGGAAAGAGAAACTGAAAACGACAGTAGCTATATTTGGATGATAATGATATCTGTTCTAAGATATGCAATAGTCTCTCTAGTTGCATTTTGCGTATTGCTTTCCAAACATGTATACATACATATATGACCTATTTCACTTACAATTAGTCAATTATGTTTAATTAGTGCAGGTGATAATAACAGTGCTTAACATGTCACTTCGGAAAGGGTTGATTCCGTTCCGCTATTCAAACATGAAATTATAATTATCTTCAATTTTTAAACCCATAAACATGCTCCGGTTTATATTTACTCGATTTAAAACAGTCTCTAATGAGATTTTATCCTAATTTCCCCCACTACTAGCGCTCCGGACTCTTCTAACGTATATTCCGAATACAAGGTAGAGTATGTTTTTGGGGTTTGGTTTGGACCAGCGTGGTCGTTAGGTAGGGGTAGCGACGCCGGCGCCGTCGACGCAGTTGGGGTGTGGCGGACGCCGGCTTACCACCACGTCTCAGTTACTTGTGTCGAAGTCGAGAAGTCCACAACGGCCAAATCTGCTTCACGATGTACGACAACTGCCCTAAAATCGCAATTCTACTAATACCAACGCAGTATATATCTATATATATATGAGCCACAACGTCGTTTTGAGGTTAAGCGTGCTTGTTCGAGGGGTGAGTTTGAAAATTTGAATTGTTTTGATTTGGCCACGTTGCTAATTATTACATTATGTAACAACTTTGGCTAAAATAATTGTGCAAATTTAAATATCGCCAGAACGACCGTTAACATGCTTTCAAAAAAATTTTAATTTGTTCTTTGGAACTCTCTCATTCAACTAAACATCACATCAATTTATTTTAATTGTTGGATAATAGGATACCTATCTGTCATCTAATCAAAATCGAGTTTATTAGCTTTAGTGGTATGGGATATTTAATGTGTATTAAGAGATTCGAAGAAATTCTTAAAGGACAGGAACTGTTATTTGTTATTCAGGAATTTCTTAGCGCATTGAAGTTTTCCAAGACTTTCGTGGATCAAGTTTTTGATTTTGACTATCAAAATGATCTAATTGGTTTTCACTAGTAGTTAAGTATTTCAACAAATTTATAGTTTCAGGAATGAGTATCAAATTACAGATCGCCGGTTACTCTCACCCGTCGCTCAACATTGGAATGGTTTTGACTAAATTGGCTTAAAAGCGTCTTCGAGGAATTCCATTTCTTATCATTTTCTCGAAAATTGTCTACACTTTTGATCATCAAAACTTAATTTTGAACATTGTATTGAAGTTCTTGTTGTCTTAATCAAACACGGCGTTTATTTCTAAGATCGTTTCTAGCCTCTCCCTTTTGATGAAGTTGATTAAAAGAAAAATTCCTCGTACTTTTCTACATCTTCAGATTTTATCTTTCAATTACAATTTGAATCTTGATTTAGGTAGATGTTTCTCTGATAAATGGCACCTTCTTCCTGTTTTAAAACTTTTGGCTACACAAATTTAATACAGGCATACCAGAGTTTTCAGTATTATTTGTATTTTCAATTATCAATGTTTTCCCGTGAATGAGAAATGTGAATATTTTAGCTCTTCCAGGAAATACTTTTAATTTGTGCAACTAACTTCTATCGCAAAATTGACGACTTTTCCATCTGTCATTGACTTATCTACGTATATTTAAATATTGAAATAATTTGAACTAAGTCCAAAATGAATGAATGAAATGAATCTTACACTCAGCGCTTGAAATTGTGATCGTGGTATATAAGCAAGTCATATTTGGTACTGTAGAAATATGTATGTTTCAGGTTCCCCTAATTTTATTTCAATTCTTCTAGAAGTACATAAAACATCAATTTTACGTCGAACTATTTACTTGTAAAGATATATATATATATATGAATTTAGATTACAAAATTAGTATCAAAGAAAATCTTTAGATTTGACCTAGGTATGTATGTATGTAGGTCATCATCCCCAATATTCCACCTGATATGTATTTTATTGCATTCTGTTCTCATTATACTCGCACAAATCATCAAAGAAAGCGTCGTTTCATGTTGTTGTTACCTCAGGGTTGTACTTCTAATAGAGCTAAAGTAGTGGTAAAATATATTAAATGAACACAACTGCTGTCCGTTTCCTAGTAAAGATTTTGATGTTTTGTTGCACTCTGCAAGGTGTGTAATTTACAATTTTCTTATTTATACACCCTGGGTAGGTACCTAAGCAATCCCACAAAGTAAAGTACATTTTGAAAATAAAGCAGGTTTAAAATTAATCTCTTGTCTCTTGGCAGGAGTTGGAAAGTTAACTAATAACCTTTTAACAAAAATTTCACACAGGTTAATGTGAAACACGCGAGAAAATTTGAAATTTTTATTTAAGAAAGCAATCACTTGAAACGCATTAATAAAAAAGTGACATTCCAAATTTGGATCGCTATGTCTTTTTGTCTGTCCATCCTTCGTTTCCATTTTCCCACTGAACCTGGAATCTTCTATTCTCCTTACATGCCCGTAACGTGTCACTAGCTTTGTTTTTATTCTTTCAGTTGTATGTATTCTATTTGTGAGCGTTCTAACTTGCTCATTCACGCATCTTCCATTCTGGAGGCTCGACATGATCCTTTCAGGAAATCCATTTCTACAGCATCTAATTTTCTTTTGTCCTTTTCGACATTTTCCAACATTCTGAGAAAGGTAGCATACTAGTGGAAATTGGGTACTTCAACTTTCTACGGCTTTAAAAGACAGCAAAGTATTTCAAATGAAGAAAACACCTGAAAGAAAACATGTTCTGCGAGCTTTGTATTTGTTGTGTGTTAAATACACTGCATCTCGCTTTGAAACGTTTCTTAACATATGTATATAAAAATATACTTCGAACCAGTCTTTAGAGAATGTGTTAGAATATTGGACATTTAATTGGTGTATAAAATTTCACGTTAAAGTTCTCTCTCTTTGTTCGAAACTTACATTATTGAAAGTAATTCCCTCTTCCCCTAATTAAACGATAAAAGTAATTGGAAACATTAAATTAGTTTTTCATGTTAATCAGGAAAAAAGTATAGTGATAAATATATATTCAAGATGAATATAAACGCTAATATTTTAGAAACAACAAAATAGCTTCAAAATGGCGCAAGCCTAAACATTTTGCTTATCAGGAAACCTTAAAATACTTCTAATACTATTCTTTAGTGAAAGCTTAATAGTACTACCCGTAAATATGTATCTTTGGGTGTGACCATGAAAATAAGTCGTAGCTTGGATTACCAATTATCATTGGTCGTAGACCCGCATGTTATGTTCCAGCTGGTATGACGCAATTTAACACCTTTAACATAGGAAGTATCGATTGATTTATACTTTTGTTTCTCTTTCTGTGTAAACGTGTACGTTTGTATCCTCTCCGCTAAATATGTATGGAAAGAAGTTTGCAGCAGCAAGTAAGTTTAAAATACATCATAGTCTGGTAAATTATACGTTAACATTAAATTTACTCTCATTTGCTCGTGTTGCTTCCTTAAACGTAATTTGTAGAATTAAACACTGCCACACAATCTTACAATTTGAATACTAGAACAACATTGAAATGGTGAAAATCACATGTTTTTGCTGAAAAACAGAAACGGTATAGTAATTAAATAATGAACATTTTACTCCTACAGTTCCGGAAGGTATGGTTGTATGTACAATAAAATGGTGCAGCACATTGTAAGCAGCATAGTTTAAATAATAATCATCTATTTGAATTTGTAGTATACATACAAACAGAAGTAAGAAATATTAAACCCATCAGGATATAAGAATGGACGTAGCACATGATTTCAATGCGCGGTTGTTATTAAGTAGGTATATGTATTAACTGGCACAAAGAATCCCTATAGAGTTTACTTACTTTCTAATACCCAACAAAATCCAAAACAGAGCTTATTATGCAAGAAGCAAACTTCTAACCCTGTGCAGCAGCCGAATAAAATTGGAAAGAAATTTACATTTTTCATATACATAGCTATGATTAAAGAAAATTAGAGCCATGTTACCGAGCAATTACATTTCCAAACTGGAGAATGACACAATTATTGTCACGAACAGGTCGAAAGTATGGAATGTATTTGCTCTAAGTAACCTCTACCAATTTCCATATAATAATCTGGTTTTAGCTTCATATGTTTCAAACGATTTCAGGTCTTACCGATTTCGCAAACTCCGTCAGTAAAGAATGATACTAATTACTTGTAAGAATGAAAACCTAGTTGTCGATGTACGTATTTTCAAGCTATAAAATTGATTGAGTAAGTGAAGCAATAGGTAATCTATTGAAATTCATTCTAAACCGCACACATTCTAAACCTATTTATATTAGATCCAATATCATACGTTACAAAAAAATTACTCTGAGTTTCTGGTTAATAAAATTGACCCAAGACTATTGCTTACAAAAATTCCAACACATGTATTCGATTTTCGAGGACGCTAGAAATCAACTGCTCAAATCAAGTGGTGATTGATGTCACGGTGATTGTGACAAATATGTGTTAAAAAATAGATAATTTTAAGTAAATTTTGGCTATTACCTATTTGTTTGCTGAAAAGTTTACAAGATTAGTGTTGGTGATCTGAAACATTTGCATTTAGGAAAAATAATAACATTTTATATGGATAAAATATATATTTTCATATTTCTGGATATACTCCAATGCGAGGCATGGAAGACTTGAGATATTAGTGTAAAAAATTATGAGATTAACTTGTGATACAAGATTACAACAAAATGTGTAATTTTACTTTTAACAATTTCCATTTTTACTGTTTTATTTAGCAACCCTTAGTAAGTTGCAGTGATTTGAATTCTCTTTTCTTTAAACAAACGGTATAGGCTGACTTTAACCTGAAAATAGTGTTCCATTATCTTCCTAATTTCGTTTCCACCCAATCACTACGGAATAATCTCCAAATAAGAATTAAACTGACAAGAATAATTATGCCGGTTATGTTGACCATTTAGTAAATAAATGTAGGTACGTCCTCACATTTACTGAATGGACAAAATAGGACTTGATATATTATGAAGTACTTTATTATTCAAACAATATTTCTTGTAGTACTCGAATAATGAAAGTTAGACCTATAAATAAACCTTTTGCATCATAACATAATATAAAATAATAATTAACACTATCTCCTTTTTTTATTCTAAGATAACTTATTATTTAGTTCGAGTTAGGTGGTAATGGTCTCCCTTAGCAGTACACATAGGTTTAATACTTTTTTACGGAAATAATGTCTGAACAGGTTGAACTACCTTAAAATTTGTAAATAGGTTTCCGTCTATAATCTGGCCCCCTAATAATGCTGATATATCTCGCAGAATATTAAACGTTTTTCACGATTAAGATAGCCGAGATAATGGTGGAACAAGAGAAAACAAGCTAGGTATCCTTGGAATGTGCATATTTATAAGATGTTACTTTGAGTATGACAAACGGAATAGAATTTCTTTTCGGAGGGTTTATTTAACGCATATTGAAGTACGAGAAATATTTTTTATTGTCATTTTTATAGAAAATGGCAGCGACGGAGCCCGTAGTCGAGAACAGCGTGCGCCGCGAACCACGGGAGGACGGATTTCTCGTCCTGTAGGAGTCCCGAAACAAAAAATCAAACGAAAATATAATCTATATACAATTGGCGTTGGAAGTAGATAGCAGTTTCTTTTTAAATCAATTTTTGTGGAAGTGGCGCACTTTGTAAGAAATGAGTCAATTGTTTGCCCTAAAAATGAGCATTAAATTGTTCATTAAAAAAGTTTACTTTCAATCGAAAAACGGCTATGTACTTCCAAAGACAATATTTTTGTGAAGTTACTGTAAAGATTTTGAATCGATCCATGCAATAGTCTCCGAGAAATCCGTCCTCCCAGTTTGAAAAAAGTGATTCCGAGAAAAACGCGTTGAAAGTTTTAGGAACACTTTAATCTTTGAAATTTTTGTTTGCAAAGTCGAACATTGAAACTTTTCACATTTTTTTCACTATAAATCAAATGGTATATTGTTTCTATAACATTAAAGTATCGTCTAAGCCAAAAAAGGTGGTATTTTTACAAATCCTAGAGTGGTTTTATCCCTTAATAAGTGAATGAAGACGAACATAATATTTTTGAAACGAAGCTTCTTGAGATTTGACAACAAACACTAGATAATAATTTGTTCCTCGCTTTTCCTGTAAGTTGTTAAAACCACTTTAAATTACTAGGAATTGTATTTCCATTATAGTCATAATTCAAATAATTCCTTAAAGAATATGTTAAAGTTATTGATGTAATTTTCTTTCAACCTTGTGCATGCCATTTTAAATATCTAATTATAAATGAGAATTGTACAGAAGATAAGCATGTATGAATGTTTTCCCAATAATAACTAATAATATTTACTGTCATACTTCATGTTTAATTGCTTGTTTCACTTTCTGATGTTCTCTTTCTAGCTAAACCTTATTTCAAACGTCACGTTATATACCTACATACATATCTGCAAGTTCTAATAAGATTATCTTACTATTAGTAATTATTGGATTTTTCAGTTTCATGTCAAGAAAATGTCTATATAGATACGTTGACTACTACTGCTTGTTTAAATTCAGTCACCAAACTATTGATCGAGTGCTACATTTAGAGTGATCGTTACTGTTCCTAGGTAGGATGTCCACAATGAAGGCGAAGATCCGCATAATAAGAATAGCAAATTTCCAATTAAATATCTATCTAATAATAATATCTAGTAGTGGTAGAAAACTATATACAACTATATACATCTATTTAATAATAGAAATTCAGAGGAAGCGACACTGGGCTATGTACAACTAGAAGTTTTGCATGTTATATAGGACAAGTACTATTCAAAGCGCTCGGGTCATGCTTTATTTCCTCGTTTCTGTGTGTTAAGGGAGGGCAGAGGCTTCCCAATGATTAGATTTAATTAATTCTAAATCGTGGACCAAATTAAAATATTCAGAATACTACTATGACTCATTTCAAATTTAGTTATATAATTTGATCTACAATAGGTCAATAAACTACTTGCACAGCTAAGTTTTTCAGGAAAATACCATAGAATAGTAAATTGTACTTAATATTAATTTTTACATTACATGTAATATCAAATATTAAAATAGAAATCATATTCTTCACTTGGAACTAAAAACGTAATTCCTAAAACTACAAAACAATTTAAAATGCAATATGAACAAAATATTTGCACACTCATACTTAAAATTTATTAGGGTTTTACTTTTTCTATGCAATAAATACTCGGTGTGCTGTCAGTAACCTTTCGGGCATAGATGTTACAAGTTTTGAAGTAATTGCATGAGAAACGTTTGTCTTTCAATCTCAATTTTAGCTGTTCCTTGTTTGAAATGTGATCTAGACTTTGGGAAGGGTGGAGCAGTATTTTTCGTGCTTTTATAATAGTAATTCCTTAACGATCCTTGTATCCCTGTATGTTTACGGTCGTTGTCCTGTTGAAACACAAACCCATTATTCACGCCCATTCTCTTCAAACTATGAAATAAATTAGATTGCAATATCTTTAAATAAGATTTAACATCCATAGCATTGTCGATGAAGTGTAAATTACCTACCTCATTGTATGGAATACCACTCCAAACAAGAACGTGTTCACCTTCATGCTTCACAGTTGAAACTGAATTTTTAGTTTCCAACTCTGTTTGGTTTCATTCAAGCGATTCTTCTACCATCCGATGAGAACAAATTAAACTTACTTGCATCCGAAAATAGGACGGTTTTCCAAAATTCTATTGACTTCTTTAAATATTCTTTGGTAAATTTTACCCGGTTCTGTTCACTTTAAAACGGTTTCGTTTGTGCTGCTCGTCCATTGTAGCCAGCATTTCTCATTACCTTTCTTACAGTTTCTGCACAAACAGTTTATGCTTTTTCTTCCGCGATATTAGTTACTAAGCTTTGCCCACTTATCTTCGGATTTCTTTTTGTACTTCTTTTATAATACCACGCTTTTCGCGAACATTCAAAATCTTTGGACGACCTGATCTAAGAAAATTTTCTTTATTAGTCGTTTTTTTATATTTGTGTATAATGTGACGAGCTGTACTAAATGGTCTCTTAGCAATTCCTAAGCGATTATGAAGTATGTATTATCATTATGAAGTGTTCTTGTTATTATTCTCGATCTTTGAAATACACACACAGCTCTTCACTTTTCTAACTCATTTTTGCAACTAATTGTAAGTAAAATTAATACTATTTAATAATATTATAAAATATGTACGAACAAGTATGTCACCTGCTTTTATCTTCAAGTTAAATATAATATGTACATTCACACTATGTAGACGTGTGCAAATACTTTATAGTACATATTTAGGTTTTAAGTTTTTATTGCTTTTTCAAACAACTATGCGTTCTTCTTCCTATACAGAATGAAATTCTTGAAATTCTAATGTTAAATGTAACACTAAGGGTGAAATTAAAAATATTTTTGTTTATTATAGTTTTCCTGGAAAACTTTGCTGTAGAAATAGTTTATTGACCCACTGTATATGTACATAAATCGTGATAAGGGGAAATGGATTGATTTGAAAAAAAACATATTTTTTCCTGCAAAGAACAGTTACTTTTTACCCATTTTATTATTATTATTTATTCATATAATCACATTCTATATAACCAACTGATTCAATAAATACATATTTTATAACGAAATCATACATATAATATTCTTTGTTTATCGGAAACGATAAGGCACAGTACTTATTTAATCTCGAAACATCTGCCACGGTAACCCACACATGGTTCTGTATACCTTAATGTGCACAAGCATGGATCTGTGTACATAATAACCTACAGATAATATTTTTGTACAAATAGGAGTGTTATTAATTTAGTGTTATCGATTCAATTTAGTGTATTATAAAACGCCATGCGTATGCACTTATTTCAACGGGAATAAAATTGACGATCCACAGCAAAGAATAACTAAATCTAATATAGATCAAATGAAATTAGATAAACTATTTGATTTTTCCTTAGTTCCCTTCCAGTAAAAATTCCAAGCAAGCACCTTTATTATGTAATTAACTACATTAGGAAACAGTGCAAATCATACGCCTAACGTGGGTCAGATCACCATATGGCCATATTGTTAACCTTCCTATACTCACGTCAAAATGAAAGACGTATACTATTCTATATAAAGTCGGTCTCACAGACCGTATGCGTGAGTATAGGAAGGTTAAAAACTTCCTGCATACGTTTCTACCAGGCTAAATGTTTATTACTATTTTGGATGATTCTTAGCGTTTTAATAATCGAAGTAGATATTATTGAACTAAATTAACAAAATTATTATTCACAACTATAACAGCGACATTACTAAAAATGATACTGTTCTTCAAATGCTTTATTTGTATTTTAGAAACTTAAATAATAACGTTAGAACAAGCGTCGAAAATCAACTTGGTGTATTCATGCCAGACAACTTCTTTAAACGGTAATTAATGTATTTGTTTCTTCTAACTGGTCTGAAAAATATTAGGGTAGACAATATGGGTAGGAATGACAATAAAAACAAAATAATACGGATTCAAGTTATATTTTATTTTTCTATATAATCCTCTGAACGCCCAACACACTCGTCCAACGTTTCTAGCTTCTCGATACTTTCCCGGAAGTGACTTTCCTTGAGGTTTGCCAAATAATTGTTTACAGCCTCTATTAGTTCTTCATTCGATCAAAATCTCTTTTCATCCAGAAATGGTTTGAGTTTTGGGAATAGGTGGAAGGTTGTCAGATTTTGAACTTCCATTCTGCCAATGTTTGCTGAACGATTGCATTTGAATGAACGGCCGCATTGTCGTGGTGGAGCAACACGTATTTCTTAACCATTCTCGGGTGCTTTTCCTAAATTTCTGCTTTCAATTTGTCTAATAGTCTTGTGTCATATTGGTAGTAACCATGTTGCCTTTTTCAAGATAAACAATTACCAAAACTGATGTCATCATTTTTCCAACCGAGTGAATGGTCTTTGCCTTCTTCGAACCCGATTCAACGCATGCAATCTACTGTTTTGATTGAATTTTTATATTTGGCGTATAGTGATGAATCCATGTCTTATCCATGGTCACAAATCGTCTCGAAATCAGTTGGATTCCTCGTAAGCACTGCCAAACAATCGGCTGGGGTTCGAGCTCGCATGCGTTTTTCCTTCGAATTGAGCAAATGTGGTACCGATCTTGCAAAATGCTTTTTTAAGCCCAATTTATTTCAGATTCCGACGGCTTTCTCAATTTCACGCACTACTTTTCGGCGATCTGACGGAATCATGTTACTCGTTACTCCTCAACGTGGTTCATCACTTATATGCGTGCGGCCACGCTTCAATTTCAAAATTCAAAATGTCACCAGTGGAAAATTAAGTATTTGGAAAAATTCCGGGAATTTGTCAATCTATCCTCGTAGGTATAAAGCGCATGAAACAACTATTTCCCGTACAGAACATTATAGGTTATTGTATTAAATACATGTAAAACAGGGCGTTACAGACGATTTGCTAAATACCTGTACATATAGCGGTAGATGGAAGAAGATTTTGTTGCGAATGGTGATTTAGGTCAATTCTACTTAGGAATCATTTAAATACTGTAGACTGTTCAATGCCGTCGATGGATAAAACCAGAAGAAAGCACATCAGAAGAACAGAGAGCAAGCAGCCAAAGCTAAATAATTAAACAAACATAGGTGGTTACTTTCAAAATATCTGATTCTGCTAGTATTGTTTTAAGAAATAAGTTTCAGCTTCCACTAGAATTGCTTTCAAAATTGTTCTGGGATGCACCTAATTTAATATAATATAATAATTACATTTATATAAATACCCTCACGACAGTTTTTATAAATATGTTGAAGACTTTCACCAATTTTGGGCATCCCCAAAGATAGGACTTTGGTCGTATTTCCACTACTCCCATAATTGCTTTTATAAAAACAAATAAAGGGCTTACCCTGTGGTTGTTTAATCATTAGCCCAAAACTCCCCTCAGACTACAATCCCCATCCGCGCATAATTGTTTTAGCACATAAGTTAATGTCTTCCGTCCACCATTATTCTTGAAAGTTGATTTGATATTTCCTTAAGATTGAATTAGAAAGTTACCTTCCAGTAACTGCTTTTATAGATACTTCAAGGGCTTCCTCCGATTCCGAATCTCTAAAAATAGGTATAAGATTCCTCGCAACTGCTAATTACGGGCTTCTTTTAAATTTTCCCAGCTACTCACAACTGTTCTAACAAATAAGTTGAGGTCTTAAGAATTGGTCGAGAATTCCTTTAAAATTAAATTAAAAAATTTTCTTTAACAAATGCTTTTATAAATACATAGAGGGTTTCCTCGGATTCTGAGTCTCCAAAGAGAGATTCCCATTTCCCCTTTAACGCAAATAAATTCTATTGAATCAATTGGTAGTTATAATCCAGATAATAGAGACAATATATATTCCGCATCTGACTCTTTCAGATAATATAATAATTATTATAAATAATTGAATTATATTTGTAGTGTAAAATGAAATATAATTCAATGAGTTGGGTGCCACACGATTGAAACCTTAAAAACAAATTATAGCGATAAACTATAATTTCTTTGTTCTTGACTTCTTGACTTAAAACCAAAGATTGATCGAGAAAATTTTTGTGTTTCATGTTCTTAGTTTGAACTTCCTCAGCCAAGCTGTTTGGGTAATAAATATCACAATGACCCTCCATTTCCAATACTTGATGGTATAAAAGAGTAGCATACGAGAAAGAAGAAATATTTTTAATTGCTTTCAAATGCTCTACTCCAAGGGATTTCAAGAAACCCCAAAAGGTCTTATTATGCGTTGTATCCTTAGTGGCTACTATTCCAATTGCATATTTGTCATAGCTTTGTGACCATTATATTAAACAGCAATAAAGCAGTAAACGTTTATTGTGATAAACGCTAGAGTTCACGACTAACTAGTGAAAATATAATTCGTTCTAATGAGTACGAAGAGGATTCTGTAGGACATCGCTTCAGTATACCCAGTACGAATTTTCACAGTTTTATTCGTATAGATTACCAGCTGTTTCTGTGTTTGAAAAGCGACGTAAGGAAAATCAACAATGTGATTTGCTTAGAAAGTGAAATGTCAACATCTCAGAATATTTGATTAACTAAATGAAACTGCACTTAAATGATTCGTTTGGATAATATTCCGTTATACACACATACATATATGTACATCCATAACAATGTACTATAAAGAGAACAAAACGGGAATATAAGGTATAACAAAATAATACGAATTCCAGATTGTTTTCTAAACTTTGAACAGCCGGTCCCGGAATGTTGCCCTTCGTAAAACGGATGCTTTGAAGTGCGCCTATTGTCTATTATAAGAGAAAAATTATTAAATACAATTTCATCATAAAATGAAGAGAGGAATACGACTAGAATAGAATATTCATACGCAAATGGAAAAATGATGGGACACATAATGTCATGTTCAATTTCATTTTAATCCGAACTTTAATATTTAAGAACGCATGTATATTCTTACTTTTAGAGAAGAATTCATTTACGCTCATTTGATTTCTAAAATATCCTTACATCTTTCAATTTTTTATAAAAGTTGGAATAACGTTCAACGTTTTGACGTTGAGGTCGTAAAATAATAACAGTCATTGAAATATCTAGTTATGTAAAATGTAAACCGTTCTTTTCTTACAACACAAATGATGTTTCTACAATCATCCTTACATACATACGTAGTTATCCTTGAACTATCCATATAAAAGCACAATCCTAATACCAAAGTAGCCTAGGTTACGTGAAAATTATCTAACATGTTTTCCTTTTGACAAAGTTTGGTCATCCTCCAAAATTAATATACAAAGTAGTATCTCGAGTTTATTTGAACTTTACTACTACAAATTATGTAAGTCTTACTTTTAATACTTTAAACTTGACCATAATGTTAACCACTGTAGCTACTCCTGAAAAAGACAATAAACAATTGTCGAAATACTGAATAAATAAAACGTAGTTTTATTTAATTTAAAACAGGACCGAATTACCCGATGAAGAATTCTTACCATGAATATATGGGGTTTGTATAAATTAAAGCTACACGTAACATTATCCCTTATGAAATTTTGAACCGAAAATCTCAATATCAAAATATTAAGCTAGGAGTTTTATTCCACAGATAAATGTTATTTCTCTATGTATCGCGATAGTTGTAATTTATAGTAATGAAGAATTTTTTGAACTATTTGTTGATAAACGTTTTCTGTTGAACTCCCAATTTTGTTTTTAACATCTCTTCGTTAACATACGTCCACGAAAAAGGAGCATTCTAGAGCGAATGTATTTGGAAGGCTGGATTGGCACCTTCATGTAACTGGTTCGAATTAATCCTTTTATAAAATGCACTGTAATTTTACAATTTTCAATATGTATTATTTTGACAATAAATAATTTCAAGAACAAACCATATCTCGCATGTGTCAAATTTAAAACTTGAAATGTATCCATTTAATACTACTGAAAGGTTGTAATTTAAAAAATGTGACGATACTTACTACTACAGCAGTATGTGAGTGCAGTGTTTCCAAGTATGTTTCTTTCAAGTGTTTCCTAAAAACATACGAAGCATGATACAACACTTTAAGATTAAGATTTTCGATTCAGAATCGAACGAAGGATGTAGTTACCTATAATTGCACAGAAGCATGTAAATACAGCACAAAAATAGATTTATATATTGAAAAAATATAAAATTTATAGGGGAATTAAGCAAAAAATAAAAACACATGGACATATGCTGTTTTTGAAGAATAAAATAAGACTTCATTCATTATTTTTCTTGAAAACATGCACAATACCGTATTATTATTAAATAGTGTTACAGAATATGAAGAAATAAGTATGCATATTGTACTGAGAATTTAGTTAAATTTCCTAAACAAAGTTGCACCGGTCTAGCTCTTAATTAATGATATAAAAATAATAAATTATAACAAATTATATTTATAAATTTTAAGAAATATTTAACATAAAACCAAGATAATTATCTAGTGTAGGTGTAATTTCTTTTTCGATGATGGTTCTTCCTATATCTCCTCTCTTAACTTCTATTCTCGATGCACCTTTAATTTCTATAGATTCTTCCCCTTCTTAGATTACATCTTCTCCGGTATGGTGAGGTTCCTTTATTCACTGGTACTTCTTCTTAAAACCCTTTTATTCCAGGTATATTTATTGACTTCTTCTTTGACTTACCTGTCTTCCAATGCTCTTCGTCGTTAACCAAACAAACTTTTTATTTCCTTTGAAAACCAGGACTAGACCGCTTTATTTCTAAGTTGTCCACGAAACGAAAACTTTAATTCACCTTGACTCCAGTTCATCCAGGTATATCGCTGTTGTAGAAACCTGTATTGAATATCGATGTATTCTTGGTTATTTCCAGTAATTTTTGATGAATTCTTGTAGTGTAAAAATGTCGTATGTATGTATCTGAATGTCAACAATGTTTACTGTCTATGATGCTTTTTATAAAAATTAATGTAATGTATAAGTGTTGTATGTATGAGTCTGGATGATAACAATGCTTTTTATCCATTAATATATGCTCTTTATAAAATTAATAATTTTATTTCTGGTGACATTTATTTCTCCCATTAAACGTCTCTGGCCGGAGTTAAAATAAGAAGCTAGCACCCGTAGGGTAATAAAATGCTCAAAAGATGGTGGGGGTGGTGTCGAAATGGTATAAATAGAACCCCAAAATAAACCGTATGACAGTTGAAGACCATAACCCCAACTTTAACTGTGAATTTTGATATATTGATTTGTAATAAATGATGAATTTTCTAATGGTAATGAACCATTCGAGTATTACTGTACTACAATTAGCATTATTTGCCCATCTCTATTTATAAGTATTGTTTATATAGCAAAAGATAGAAACTGTAAACTAATCTTCACAACTACAGCTATTGTCATCGTTATCCATATCGTGTTCCACATCAGCTGTGCATATATCTTTTGCTTCTCGAATATTCCCTCATAAATAGTTCTTTTAGTTTCATTGGTCAAAATCGATAAAAGGGACTTTAGCTTACTGATTTTGCCGTCATAAATTTTGTTGCGGCCCTTCTACAAGGATTGAAATGGAAGTTCTGTTAGTAAATGTATTTTACTCCTAATAATACAATGCCTCCAGGTTCCGTTAAAATGATGTTTAAATCTTACCTCCGGTAAATTTTTGTTTATATTAATAACGCTGACAGATTTTATTTTGACTTTTGGTTTTGGAGTTTTCAGAAAAATCGATCTATAGATCTTTTTATATCAAACATAACATTACCTTCTATTTTAACTATCTTAAATGGAGAAGGATGTTTTCGCGCCCTCCTTATTATATCATCCCACTCCTCTAGTGTTTCAATTATGCCACGTTTCCTTATTTTCTTCTCTATGGGGACAAAAGCCTGATCATTAGGAAGATAAGAGTACCCCCTTATTGGAAAATAATAGGTAATCGAATCAAACATTTTTAAACAGTGCACCAGACTGTATGTATAAAAGGTGCAGCATAAGATAAATTTTATTTTTCCCTGGGCAACCATCACTGTATAGTACTAATAATATAATTCTTTATATGAATTATTCTTATAAAAATTTAGACATCCGTTTATTGTCGGGATACGAGCGAAAATCGAAAAATTTCTATATACTTAAAACCAAAGTGTCGTATAGAGTATCTTTCTTTCCAACACTGTTAATAATTATGAAATCGACCGAAAGCTTAAGCTGTCATTAAAAACTTTACGACATTATTAATTTATGAATTGTAGTTGAAAGTGCATTGTAGTCTGTTAATAAAGCACAACAATAGCACGGGCACACTTAGAAACCCAGTTGATAGTTTACTTTCAAACTGTTCTTTCACGTTAAATGTGATTAAACTTTCTGTTTTTTTTTAACTTTTTTAACTTATTCACAGTGGTGGGAATCGAAGTGCTGTAGTTCCTCAGATTATGATACCAAAGCCATATCATTGGGGAACATGAACTCGAATGGTTGTGTCTGTTCAATTCGCCAGCTTCAATAGTTGTATCTTTTCATTCATCGTTTTCATGACTTTTATAATACAATATTAAACAATAGTGCGCTGAATATATATCCTTGTTTTACTCCGATTTTATGTCAACTACGAACAGGAGCTTATTATAACAGGGGGAGGGGATCATTAACAAATATATTTGAATTTTATCGTCCCAAATTTGACCCTTTACGCACCCCCAAAGTTAACGCGAAAACAGTAAGTTTAGTACTGCGTAATTTGTATACTTTTTCCTTGCAAGTAAATATGACTTATATAATTGAAGTAATGCCAGTGAAAATCCGATTCGTGACAATTTATCCAGCGGTATGCAGTCATTCTAAAAAATTGATTTTTGAGATCCATGTGTAGGCCACATCTATTGGACTATGATTATCTGAAATTAACAACTAAAAGAAGGTAGGTAATCGTGTACTGTTTACTGATAAATCCATATTGGCTTCCAGATATTAAAGTTTGTATTGATCTAATAGGACGGTTAGGAAGAATTGCGTCAAATATTTTAGTAAAGTTACATAAAATGGGAATTGGCCTATAATTATGTATCTGCAAATCATCCTTCTTAATAGCACACATTTTAAATGATCTGCATGTTTGTCAGCATCAGAAACTAAAATGAATACAGAACCTTTAAGGTTGTTAAACATATGACCCGAATTTTATTACTGCTACATTTCTTTGTCCAAACAGTCAACATTGAAGTTATTTAACGTGGACATATGACTTGAAAATGGTCTAAAAGTCTCAAAGTTGAATGACATCGGCGTTCGGTGCCTGCTATCGTAATATCGCACTTGAGGTCGCTGAAGATATGGTCCAAGCCACTGCTATCGCTTATAATGCAATGCTTAAACAACAAACATCGTACTTAAAATTACACGTGGCCAGGGACCTTCAATTTGTCTTTTCGAAACTTTAATATTGAAAAAATAAATCATGGCTCTCCAGAGTGTATCTATAAGCAAAGAAGCCTTATCATTAGAAGTCATTGCACCCCATTCCTCTCCCCTATTCCTTCCCTTCCACTATCGAATTTCACACTATTGCAAACGTTGACGACGATGTTCAATTATAAGCGGCAACACTAAATTCCGATGAAAAACAGCCCACATGGTCTTATTCTTATATTAGTGATGGTTTCACATTTGTTGGAACCCGTTCTACAACGCCGTCTACTACACAAGAGACCTAGGTGACGTTTCTGGCCGGGGAGTTCCTTCATTCAAAGGTATGATATAATTTCAAAAACCTATATATTTCGAATTTGTTGTAAAAGTTGTATAACAGTCTGATGTGATGGGAAACCGTGTTGACAATCTGTAGTTCTTCCTCATTCTGTACCGCTGGCCTCGTTGTAACCCGAATCTGTCCAGCATAACCATCTGGTTACAATAGATATAATTATTGTGTTGTACGGTAAAAATAACGATAAGCTATGTTTATTTCTCAAACTGCGTTTGTTTTCGTCAAAAAATATGTTATGTGGATGCAGCTGCTGAAGCGATTTATTCTTCATTGAGTTTTTACTGTTCATAAGAGAGTATATTAACAATTGTATACAAAGTAATATGGCACAAGGTGTATTTGCGATCCTTATACCCCCTAAACGTAACGCACAAAATCGTTTTGAAGAATTCGCAAAAGAGTTCTAGGCTGATGTAGGTTAGTGGATTTCGTAAACGTAGACCCGACACCAACAATATGACGTTCATCTGCAACCTTTAGTGTCGTTTAATTGCCTAAAGTTTCCTCGGCTACATGCCATGGGCATCGTAATCTAGCAAAATGAATTGATGAATGGGACAATACCATATAAAGTTAAGTTCAAAATCAATTTCTGTACGTACAGACAGTATTGCACTTGTAATTTGAAAAAATTGCATTATAAATACTGGGTGTTCGCTGTAAGGTTCTATTTCGCAAGCGCCATATATGATCACAATTTTGTATTCAGAAAACGTTTTTAGTTCCATTTTGTTCCATTATATCACATTATTTATGCAGGGAAAATATCTATAT
The DNA here is from genome assembly GCA_038088585.1 of Chrysina gloriosa. Lineage (NCBI taxonomy): Eukaryota > Metazoa > Arthropoda > Insecta > Coleoptera > Scarabaeidae > Chrysina > Chrysina gloriosa. Next base: position 67,351,136 of record CM076088.1, read on the forward strand.
AACAAACGAAAATTGAACACTTAACAGTGATAATGTAATTATCTTTATTCTTTGAACTTGACATTTACATTAAATTAATCAGAAGAAAACATTGATACTTAACGATGATAAGGGAAGTGAGAATTAGCGAAAGACAAACAACTAAATTAATGTTATTCGCTAAATAAAACAACCAAAGATTTTCCGTGTAAAATTAGGGCGTATTTCGAAATCAATCATGTTCCATACTTCGGCGCACACTAACTAATTAATAAGTCCCTGTAATTGGGTGTAAATTACTTCGCAAGCGAAAACATTGACCGTTTTTCCTTTCCTTTCGTCCGGCCTCTCTTTCTTTGAACGCGTTCAATTTAAACTCCCACTAATAGCGTCGAACCGACGTGTTCGGGTAGAACCTTAATAATTCCGACCCCAATTAGTGTTCCAAACTCCCAGCCAAGATAAAATTCGGCGGTTAAAACTTTTAATTCTGCGAATCCGTTGTGAGGAAAAGGGAGACCTGTTGCTAAAATTTTCAGCCCCTATATAATGTACATACGTTCGTGGTATTAATTTTCGTATACACGATGCGGAAGCTCCCCGAAACAACAAAAAGTGAAAGCTTCAGTGATATCTCTCGGTTTCTGGATATAATTTGTGATCTTTCCTCTCATCGCGTCCTTAATAATTAAATTTTCTTTGGAATTGCATAGCCATAGCTTCTTTATTCTTGATCTTTATTATTATCGTACTATAATTTGTGTGCTAAAAACTATACTTTGAAACTGTGACGTTAGCTATCCATGTTTAAATATCTGAGACTTGATTCAACAGATAGGTTTTCGATGACGAACAGCTTTCGTCAAGATACAACGCAATTAGTGGTGATCGCAATTATCTCGAGCGTTCCATAGTTGACGGTGTTGCGGTTACCATTAATGGAAATATTCGGTTTAAGAAAATTGATGGTACACATTTCAATGTCGTCGCTCCCTTGAGTGACGTTATAAAATGTAAATGTATAATTTTCGGTTTTACCTTTTACTTAACAATCGTTTACATCTCAACATCTCTGTCATTAACTATAAACGATTTCGATTTGTTCTTTGAGTTTGATTAGAGCTGATGCTTTCCTGTTCTGTTGGTGGGTGATTTGAATGCCCCCTCTATGCTTACTTAATCAAGTAATAATTTAACTTCATGTGTCTATGAGTCGAATACCATATTCAGTTTTTGTTCTACAGTAGCGATTTCCCAGTACAACATCATACTAAATTGCAATGATCGAATTTATTATTTAGTAATTTCGGTACCAACATTGCAATACACTATGATTCTTTACATTAAGCGCTGAAGATCCGTTTCATTCTCCTTTTTTGTCGTTGCCTTAGTGTTGTCGCTGTGTGTGTCGCTTGGTTCCTCTTAATCGTAATAAAAGATTTTACTTTCATAAAGCCAACTACATTACTTTGTATAACGATATGCTTAATGCTGTTAGTACTGACTAGTCCTCAGTGTACTATTATAATAACATAAATGTTACAGCATCTTATAGAATTCTGCATCAAACTTTCAGTAAGTCTGTTCCATATTCTGCATCTCAGCTTGGTTGCCTAGAAAGTTAAGAGATAAAGTAAAACTCAAGAATTATTATCAAAAAAGTGAAAGCAAATACAATCTATATGTTATTAGATATATTGAAGTTTCCAGGCTTAGACTGCCTGTTAGAATTGAGTTGAAGCAAATTTATGTATTTTGGAAGGATTGAGTATAGAATCACATTTGATAAAAAAATTAAAACTTGTTATTAGTAAAAAGGGCTAATCTTTTGTGAAGATCGTAGATGCATTTGCGGAAATATTTTCGAGGATGTACTTAATGAGCAATGAGTTGGATATCTCAGATGCGCTGCCTTGTTGGAATACTTTCGATTAGCGATCCATACGTCGTCCCAAAAATAAGACTAATTAGGGTGAGAAATACGTACCAAGATTTCTTCATTAAGGATTACCGGTAAATGTTAGCCTCTCCACTAGCGCATATTTTCAATTTGTTTCTGCGGACTTACATCGATTTTCAAAACAAAAAAAGGGATAAATCTGGCAAAAGATTACAGACCAGTAGCTATTTTCTGTAACTTCTACAAAATGTTAGAGCAACTATGTACTTGTAACGTATTGGCCTACGCAGACGACAAAAAAATTCTTGTAATATTGACAGTCTGCAAAACTCTTCAGGACGGTTTTACTTGGCGCAAGAAGAACAAAATACATCTCTTTACACATAAATTCTATGTAGAGCAAAGACTGAAATAATTGAGTTTGTTTACAGTATTGCGGAAGCGTACTTGCATCCGCGGATACTTTTAGTGACTTTGGAGTTCGATCAACTCTCAAGTTTTGAGCCTGGTGTCAGGCAACTGTGCTTTAGCTTTGTATTGCAAAATGCCAGTAATTTTTATGAAATAGCGACGATAAAATTATTATATTACTCGTTAGTAAGAAACAAATTGGGGTATGCTAATGTGGTTCGGTTCCTGTACTATCTCTTTTATAAATTCAAGTTGAACAGAATTTAACGTAAATTTTTAAAGTACTTAACATATAGTAGTGCGTACCTTGAGCGTTACATTGATATGCAGCATCTGACTAAATAAAATTTCAGTTTTGTAATTTAAGTGTTTCTCTAAGTAATTGTTTATTTAAAGCTGTAAATTGCATGCCGCCTGTTAACTCTAACTAGTCTCGAATTTTTTGATGTGTGCACCCATCCAACAATTACAAAAAGAATATATAACGAACGAAGCAATGTACCAAATGATGCTCTAAGCGGATATGGGGGAACTCTGTTGAAATTGTATCATTTTATTATAACCTACTGCTATGTTACCTGTTCCTATATTTATTGTTCCTACAATATATCACTTTAGGAAGCTTCTGCTAAACTGATTTCCGAGGAAAGAATTACTTAAAGTAACATAATTGACTGCAGGCTTAATACTTTACAAAACAACTTTCTATGATTTAGGGCAGGTATGGGCAACCTCCGGCCCGCGGGCCACATGCGGCCCTCGAGTAAGGTTTGTCCGGACCGCTACTGAATTCTTTCGTTGCATATTAGCACGGCCCGTCTAAACTTAATTCATAATGAATCATAAGGATACTACAAAAATGTATATTTTTCAAGATTACTCACAGCATAAAACTTCTACAAAAAAGGTTGCCCATGCCTGATTTAGGGGCACCTATCCCAATGTTAGTGATGTAAATTTTATTTCTAATATCATTAGTATTTTTATCTTATATGTTGATGTTCATTCCTGTGCTTTTATACTTCTTTTTGTTGATATCTACCGGTTGTGACAGTGTGAATACTGGTTTTGCTACTCCCCTCACCATCTTTGCTAATACATTTTTGCTTCTTTTACTTCTAATTTAAATAATTGCTTCTAACAGCGTTCCACGTAAACGCCTGGGCATGCTGCTAATATCCTATGGAAGCAATTTGTAGGAGATCACCTAGCTGTTGTAAGTTCATTGGGAGGTTAGGAAGCATAACAATCCTTCTATCCATCATATCCCAGACATGTTCTATGGGCGATTGATCCGGCGACCGTGCCGGCTAATTGAGAGTATTGATGTTGGCCACACGTAATGTACCTGCGGAAACATGAGGCCGGGCACTGTGTTACTGAAATACTACATTATTTAGTGCTTAGATATATGGTAAAGCGAATACTTCCAAAACTTTGTGAATGCACATTTAAGCATTTGAATGGTGTCACAGGAATACTAAAGGCGTCCTACCTCCTATACTAATTCCACCCCATGCCATCAATCCCCTAGTAAATACAACCTCATGTTCTAAGGAATAATGAAGAAACTACCTTTCTCCTCTTCGACGTCGAACTCGTCTACGACCATAATGGGCATCCCAGAATGAAGATGGTCGACATTGTTCCACCCATGCCAATCTACGCGTACAGTGCACCATTCTAATCTGATGGCACAATAGGGATTCATGAAATGCTGCATTATTCTTGGATGATAGGAAATCAACCCAATTGAACAAATACGTCGATATATGAAACGCATTGTTATTTTATGAGCTATCTCTGCTAAAAACATATTTCCTACAGACCTTGACGTACTATACCGATTCCTAAGGGTAAGCAATCTTAGTTTCCTACCTTCCCGTTCAGTGGTTCTTCTAGAACATCCGGAGCCTTTATTACTATGTCTCCTACCTTCTCAAGATCAATCTTTCCAACAATGAATAACTGTAGCGATAACTGCAGCAATATTTCTTTCCATCCGCCTAGCGACTTCACGAATTGCAATACCCGCCTCATGTAGCGCAACATTACAACCCCGTTCAAAATCGCTTTGCTGTCGGTAATTTGGTTGTCTTAGAAATCTCGGCATTTTAATCCACAAATTCACATATCATTCAGAACTATAGCCTGTTACATGCAGTCGAATAATAGAAGTAAACTGATCTGAAATAAAGAACAGAAGAACGAATATTTTCGTTGGACTTAGGTAAGAGATTATATAAAGTTCTATCGTTTTCTTGTTAATTTTCACTACTTGTATAATTTATCAAAAATTGTTGAATTTCGTTTTAATGTTTTGGGATGTCGCCCTATTTGGTCAGAAAAACTTCAATCACATTTTTACTTGTTAAAAGTCCAAGCCGTCATAACAATTGAGAAAAAGGCCTTTTTCGTCGAAGTAAACTTCAATACGGCAAAGTATTATTGAGAACACGTGTTCAGAGTATGAAATTATGACTCTATACAAAATTTCATTCATTCATTTCTTGCATTGTAACTAGAAATACAAGTATTATGTATAAGTTGTCAAGAAAACATTATTGTTTTTATTTGAATAAAATACTTCATTAGAAACTTACATTTTTGTTAACAACTTATACAGAATATTTGCTTTTCTGTAGTTACAATGGAAGAATACAAAACAAATACTGATTTATTGAAACTGATCCTATATTTGTAAAATTTGCGCATAATTTTATATTCTGAACAACTTTTCTCAATAACGTTTTGCGGTATTATTGACCGAAATGGCAGTTTACTTCAAATTTTCTCAATTGAATTTCTTTTCAGATGAAACAAAGTGGCATCCCAAAACATTGAAACGAAATTAAAAAATGTTTAATCAATTATACCTATAGTGAAAATCCGGGGACACTCTGTATATTATCATTTTATTCAATTTAAAGGATTATGCGGTAACTAATTTGGCAACAACACTATGCTATTTTGCAAGTGCAATCCGGTCGTTTACCTTTATTATATGCATTTGATATATGAATAAGGTCTAAACCACCTAGCTGATTCTGCAATATACATATGTGTTTACAAGCAATGCCTTAGGAGTAAGTAGCTTTTTAATCCTTGTGCACATATTGAGTATACATACATATCAATTATTATTTAGTAAAACAGTGTTAAATAAAAGTAGTAAGTAACTATAGCATTATACAGTAATTAATTCAAATTGTGATTTACTTAATACAGTAACAAACAGTTCTAATTGTTTCGTTTCTGAAACGCAGCTGCCACCCCTAATGTATTGAAAATAATTTTGATCTTGACTACGTTCATATTAAATATAATCGTAATAATTGTATCAATACACTTCTAAAGCCCGTTAGACGTTAGTGCCACAAAGGCCCTTTAGCTCTGGGAGTCTCTCAGATTTCTAAAATCCACTTTGTAGCATAGGTAGCTAGTCTAGATTACATACGTTTGGTAACAGAGCTAATTTAATACGCACTTTGATTCCCGCACCTTTTGATAAGATATAACATAGATTTACAATATAATAATGTACGTGGCATATAATTTCATTCACATACACTGATTAAATACACTAGGGATTATATAATCGCAAGCACGTAAACTCAAGCTTACAAGTATGCCTGTACCACTATAAGTACAATATGTATGTATGTACATGCGTACTTATATAGCTTCCTATTTCTAATACTATCAGAAAATTCCTCAGAGTATTACATTATACACGCAAGAGTAAAAGACTCCCCTTTACTAATTACAATAATCCAATTTGATTGCAATATACAATAAGACTCCTGGAATATGTGTTTACTCAATGTACTAGGGAAACAACATAAGGTTTAATTGTTATTATTGCAAGGTATATTACACATACCTATTTGAAGAAAGCAATATCTTATTAACGATAATACATAGGACCACAAGGTTGGTTAGACAATTACCCCAAAACTAATTTTGTTATCCTGTTCACGATGATTGCAAAATAAATAGTGCTCGTGATCGATAACAAATGAAGTTCAAGTTACGGAACGAAAAAAAGTGTATTCGAAATTTTAGTTTCCAAAATATTTTGTATATTATCGTTAGTTATCAAACACGATCCCTTTATCAAGTGTTATTATTAGTAATACATCCATAATTTTTCTGTTTAATTGGTTAATAGACGTTGACTCTCGTATTATTGTGTAAATCAACCATCAAATATGTACTATATCCCAATGAGAACTCTCAAAAAATCGCAGCTAAGCAAAAGAATTAGAACTACAAAATTAATAAACCAAACAACAAAAATTTCAGCTATAGAACATGTTTAGAACTTTCACCAATTTTCAGCCAACCAAATTTGTGCAGTGAAATCTATACTACATTTCTAAGCATTTCATTCTAGCATTGAATGACTATTATTTGTGACAGTTCTGCATTTTCGAGTAAAGTCACGTAAACAGAGGACTTACGACAATTATACAAATTTTATTAGTTTTCTTTGTAGCAAATCGATAAAATCTTGGATATTCAAATAAGAAATTGACTGCAAATGATATAGCTTTCTAAGCCGCTGCCAACTTTGCATAGAGCCATAATCATAAAGAGTATAATTGCATAGAAATCACCATGGCTTTGATAAGAAAGCTAACAAGATCTGCTGTAATTTTCGGGGATGTAATTTTTTGTGCAGAGACATGCAAGTCGATTAAAGCGTACGTGCGCCAGGTCGCTGTCTATGCCGAATAGTGATTTTGACCTTACCAACTGTTTTCAATCGATATACCAATCTAACAAAACGTGTATCATTGCTAGAGTCCATTTTTATTGCATAATAATTCACGTGGATTACGGTTGTTGCTACAAAAATGTATTGAAGAGGTGATAAGGTCCTCTAGACTTACCAGTAAGTTTACCGGCTCGAAATTTTGCATACCGTGTATTCGTTACGATAGCTACGTCTTGTCGGCGAGCTTCTTTGTTAATTTCTTGTTTGTTGTTGAATTTAACCTCAATTAAGGAATAGAAAAATGACCATGGATTTACCGTCATTGCTGGACGTCAAGAAAGCAACGATAATAAAGAAATTTACAAAAAGACTCGCCAATAAGACGTAGCCACCGTAACGAATATACGGTATGCAAAATTTCGAGCTCGTAAACTGACTAGTTCTTCAATCATTGTTAAAAAAATTAGATCTCTAGAAGCTCTTAACATTGGAAAAAACTAGTGTTTTGTCGTTACACACACTACTTTTAAAAGTCAGATATACGATTTTCAAAATAGTTTTGGAACCAAAAATTAAGTTTATCCAATCGTGAAAGAAAGTACCGAATACCCTTAATGGTCCACTTCTTCCAAAATACTTAATTATATAATTAATAATAATTTATAGCCTACACTAGTGAAGTCGTATTGAGTGGTAAGAACTGTACAGAAATTTGGCCATCGGCAGTTTTCAATGAATTTTCAGGCGAATGTGAGAGCGAATTATCCAGTTGCAGCATTGCTTTTTGTTGTAGATTTTTAGATTCTAGGTGTGATTTCACAGAAGGCGCAAGTTTATCAAGAAACCATTGTTGAACAATTTGTTGGTTCATCCACGCTTTATTCTCATTGTAGTAACAAACAGGAAAACTTCGCATTACACTTCGTTTAAATGATCTTGGGTTTTAATTTATGGTTTCCACTGGCATTTGCATAAGACAATAGTGTCACTCTTTCTTTACTGGATTTGTGACCTGCCGCGGATTTTTCTGTATACATTACAAGTGTCTTAGATGACAACGATTTCCAGACTATCACCTTAGCAAACACTATTGAGGTGGTAAGAGATCCTACTTCTGGAACTTACAGTCAACATATCCTCTTTCAATCGACATAAGGTGCCAGAAAATTTCATAAAACATATATTAATTGGATGATGTATCTTACTTTTTTACTAGGCTGGCGGAAGCGCTGATTGCTCAGTGATACGCTTGTTATAAATATTACCATGTTCACGTAGCCTAGACACAAAATAAATTTCTTTTTATCTTCAGACAGGCAAACAACTTGAAACAACTAGTGCACCAAAAAGTTAGTAGGCATATTAGGCTACTAGATGTGAAAGAAAACCAATGATTAATACAATTTGTGATAATTCAGAATTATTTGAAGAAATTATACTTAAGAGTGGAGAGAAGTGGAGAAGAACAGATTCAAACTCTGAAGTGGCTTAGGAATATATCGCTGGTGTATCAATCTATTATTTTGCGGCCAGAAACCAGCTAGCAAAATGGAAAGACTCCTTTATCATACAAAAGTGAAAACCCCGATGAGAGCATTTTCGTATTTTACAGCTAACTATATATACATATATATACTATATATAAAATTTAGAACTAACATATTGTGTTACAATTACTCTTGCGACTTTTGTTCTATCGTTTATTAAAATAATTTCTTCATTATAATAATACGTATGACACAATCCAAGCTCACTTATTTGTCTTAAAACTTAATCCAAAACACAAAGTGCTGTTGTTCCAAAAATTGGTGCGTCCGGTTAGGGATAATAATAATAATAGTCCCCAGCTGGTCTGGGACCACGATAAGCCACGGAGCTTGCAGTAGACGTAAAACCACTCGCACGACAGACATTTATTTTTCTTTCCTGTTGACATAACTTATAAATAGAAGCAGTTTTGAGAAAAGGAAAGGAGAATTCTGAGCCATGAGCAATAAACACACATTCTATTTAGCAACCACAAAGTAGAAGCTCTGCAGGCAAAATACGCGTAGGTAAAATTTAAGAAATGTTGCTTCTATTATGATTTCGTTTTAGATATGTAGTTCAGAAAATATCCTACCACAAGTTCCTTAGAATTAGAAAGAAATGTACAATATTAGTACTAGTTTGTTTAGATACTTTGTACATGGTCGCAGGGAAGTGGTACTTACGTACTACTACGTAATGTAGTTTATATTTATACATGACGATTCATATTTATTTAAATTTCATGGGTTTAATTCTCAAATTTTGTCTCCCCTAGAAATTTTGATCTACTAGAACTATTGTTTCATTCCACTCCATTGATAGAACAAGTAAAAAGATCTAATTAAAATTTACGGTATTTTCGATGCTGTAGTGTGTAAGTTTTACACACTAATGAAATATCCCTAAAGTAAATATCTGAAACTTTATATCCACCCTACAAATAGCAGCAAGAGTATTATCAAAACGCAGCTAAATCAATCACCATCAACCCTCGAAAAACTTGCCACATCAATTGAAGGCGACAAATGAAAGAAAACTTCCTGAGTATACTTCCTGCTCGCCTTTACGACACACATTCGCAAATACATAACAGAAATAAGACGCGAGAAAGTAAACAGTTTCGTGTTACGTTCGTGAAAAGTGGAAAGAATTGATTTTAGAAAATAAACTTCGGGTCCTGTGCCGATATCAATGACAATACGTGTGCGTGCGATTGAAAACCCAATGTGTTTGTGTGCGTGCTTCTCTGGAGAAGAATGAGAAGGTAGTAGGATCGGTAGAACAGTGCCGTGGAAAAGGCAACTGTTAATTCTGTAAAAAGCTTTCCTATAGCTTCTAAATGTGAACTGCGGGATGGTTTTAACACCATTCTAGCAAAACGAACGTACAAACATAAGCAGCGTGATGTGGGGAACCCCGTCTGGTTAACAACGAAAAATCATTACTGACGCCCTATGTCGTCAAACACAAAAAACCTCCTTAAGTAAACGAGGTATATACTTAGATGTATATGTGTATGTATATATAAACGCTCTCTCTCTTCTACGGTGGAATATTTGGAAACGTTCCGCTCCATTATTGGATAAGTGGTGGCATAACATGCGAATAGGATGAACGAGAACTCTAAAGCAGCTTTATTGGTTGTGTAAATACGCTTTCTGGTAATGATATCGGTCCTATTTCAACTCAATGAAGAGAATAATTTAATATGTTTCACCGCTATCTTGGTTTGACTTCGGTTCGTAACGTCACTGTGTGCGTTCGTATTCACGTATTGCACGTATACATATAGATCTACACATACACTGCCACACAACAATATTGATTCCTCATCTCTTCCTTGCCAAACGCTAGCGTCTGATTTGAAGGAAATCATCCGGATTCAGTGTTTCTTTTCTTCCTCGATTAGTTCTTATTTCGTTCGATTTCGTACGGAAGCTGATATGATAACACTGGATATATACAATGAAAATAAATAAAATTCGGCTCCGTCGTATCCCGTTCTAGCGGATTGCTTCATATTATTTATTCAAAACCATCGTTGAACTTTTCAGCATGCTTAAACTAGGTATTGGTATATCCCGCCGTATATTCCAATATGACTGTATTTTATGTTATGTATTTCTGTAATATGCTCAATTATCGAAGACGTCATAGAAAAGAGTATTTTGTTTGAAACTCTGACTAAAACTATATATATACAGTGTGCGCCTAAAGTATGGAATAAATTTAGTAAAAGCGAAATAAGATGTTGGAAGAAATCATTGAACAGGTCGATTTTATTTGATAAAAATATACATTTTTTCATGCCAGTCCCCAACCAGCAACCCCCAATTAATGTTTTTAATTTTCCCGCCAAACTGACGGTATACAAATTTTGCCATCTTACATAAGAAATTCTTCGAGGAAATGACAAGTAAATGTTAGGAAACATAAAAAAGTAAAACAAGCAAAAACACTCTTACGAGCCAAAGCGTTATCGGAGTTTGTTCGTTGAAGTGCCAGATATCTTTTTACAGATGACTTAAGCAGAAATAATTCCAAAGTGTCAGTTGACTTCTTAATATTAGCGGTACAGAAATCTTATTGCAATTCAAATATTATGACACGTTTAACTGTTACACGCAGGATTGATATTTTAATTCTCATCTGATGCAGAGATAAGATAAGAACTAAAAAGGAAATTCGCGATTTTTTTAATGTAAAATATCCAGACCGGCCTATTAGCCAATCTACAGTCAGTAGGATTGAGCCTAAATTTCGAGAAATTGCTGATGTTAAGGATATAAAAAAACCTGGACATCCAAAAGATGGTGAAGATCTTGAAACAAAATCCTCACAATACGTCTCATTTGGTTGAATTAGACAGGCAAGTTGGTGAGACAACATTATTACGTACTATGAGAAAGGAAAAATATCATCCCTATAAAGTTCAACTTCTACATGAACTCAGCGAAGAGGACTTGTACCGACGACTAGGATTTTGTAAAGCTACGAGAGATTTGTGGCAAGCAAATCGACGTTTGCACTGGCAATTACTTTTGGATGAGGCAATGTTTTGCCCCTATTGCAAAGTGAATCATCAAAATTCTGTATTGGAGTCGGTTAATCCTCATTAGATAGTTGGGACCGGCAGAAATTAAATGTGCACTGCCTCTATATTTGTCTTTAAAGCTTTTACTACGTATAATACTTCCCTCCTTTTGTGAGATAATCAAAAATTTGCATCCCTCGCAGATGTATCAGAAATAAATGTACTTTAAAATGTTTTTTTAATTTTTATCAAACATAGTTTGGTACTGAAACTTACTTTTCCAAAAATTGATCTCTTGATGAAAATACCTTTTGCACATTGATACTTATTGACAGCAACTGTGATGTAGTATTATTGACACAATATTACATCGTTAAACTCCTCATCATACAATTGTTTAATTAAATCCGGTGAAACGTGTTTCGCTAGCATTCGCTAATTCAGTAATTGTGTAATGAGGAGTTTACCAATGTGATACAGTGTCTTAAACATATAATGAATAAAGTTTAACCCAAGTTTCGTTTAAAGCTACAAGTACTACAATCTTTTTATGCAATATTTCTTGCGCTTACATTCAAATCCGGGAACTTGTTCAATGGGAAAAGGAAGAAAAGGGTCAAATCAAGGCGAGAAGACAAGGAATAACTTTATTTGGACACATTATTTAAACCATAGACTTTCCTACTTTCTTATTGTTAGTCTGCATTAGAGACTTTCACGAGACACCTATGAGCTCTTATAATGTACAAAATTATTGTAACTAACCATAGGACATTATAAATGAGAAACATGCTTTTAAAAAAGTGCACAAAACGAATTCTTTTGCATAACGGGTGTTTCACACCAAACATGTTACTTTAATTAAAAACTTTGAACTACCGCTAAAGCGAAATTAAAACCTAAACGGGCAGCATGGAGCAATATCGCAACCATAATTTTGAAACTCGCTACCCTTATTTTCTTGTACACAGTAAGCATTCGCAGTCGACAATTTGATTGTGAATTTCCCACGCAACAACAGTAGATAAGTGGCATCAGATAGAAAAAGGGAAAAGAAAGAACAACAGCGCTAGAACCAATATTTACACGCGAAAAGTTAAAACAATGCGGAGAACTTAATTGAAAATTAGTGGGAAAAGCTCATAATAATACGGCGGTGGTAATACGCTTAGCTAGACCTAACGACCCACATTCCAACGGACCAAATTCAACAGCACGCTTGTTTACTGGATTGTATCCAGAATCACGCGCTGGATTTCGCACGAGCGAGGCAACTAATTCGTTGTTAAAATTTGAATCAGGGCTTAGTTGTATGTGTATTAATTGCCTATATTGTCGTTGATAACGGTCCGGAATCCAGTAAAAATACAGCGACACCTAAAACGCTATTCCGGTAATGTTTTGCTGAAAGCGACATTTAAATTTTGATTTTTGTATTACTAGTACAGTTCCTATTTTTACAGGCGTGTTAGGTGCAAATGTATCCGAGTTATTTACTACATTGAAAAAGGTTCATTTAATAACGTTGTTTTATTCTAAAGACAACCACGTCAAAATAAAGTTGCACGCTCTTTGTGGTAACTTTTGCCCCTTAATAACAACCATAGGGTTCATTAACAATTCATTAATTGAAATATAATCGAACATTTATAACATCGAAGCGGTTTTTCGAACTGCAGATACACTCAGCTTGTGAAAATGAGTACCTTGGCTAATAATAGGCTCCTGAAGCGTACCCACAGTGCCATCACTTCTGTATTCTGCCAATACCGCGAGAAATCATGAAGCCGTTAATCCTTCATGGGCTGTAATGAGTTTTATATTTATTAGTATTAATCGAACATTTACTACTTTCAATGAAGACCACAAGTCGTCAGATTGAAGATACCTGTAAGGAAGTGATTATCAACAATCACGGTACCATTGTCTTTGATTACGGAACGAGGGTGAGAAAAGTAATAGAAACCGTAAATATTTCGTATGAAACCACGCTTACAAAAAATTTTGGCACAATTCTATATATACAAGGCTTTCATTTGAAAGCTTCCCACTTCGAATAACTCTTTAATTAGTAAAATTATCACAAATACCTGACACGCATTTAACCTATTTAAATCAGTTGAAAAACATGACAATTCACGACAATTCCACAAAATTCTCACTTTTACATCAAAGAAAATTAAAATCGGCCGAGCTGTGAATTAGAGACAGAAATGTATTAAGCCGAACAATTCATTGCAAAATGTTGACAGCACTATCGATATTGATACAGATCACAATTTTATGAACACGATAGTTGCAAATAATTAACTACAACAATATCGAATGCAGAATAAATTTTTACTACGTAAATCAACAAGAGTTTACAAAATAAAACAATTCATTGGGATACAATACGTTTAAAATCACCTTCTCTCTGTCCAAAACTAAAAACAGCACACGTTATAAGAGATCATTTGTCTGTACAATCTGAAATTTCCTTTTCATTCTTAATCTAGCATTCTATCTTACTTTTGCTTTGCTGCAATACCTTTGTCTTTTCTATTTTACCTTCATTTTGTTTCATGAAGTTTAGTGCTACATTGGTTAACTTAATTATTTGTATAAACACTGTGTTAAGTAGGTTTCCTTTAGCTGTTTAGTTAATTACAACATTTGTCGGATCCATAAACCATTACATAGTACTAGAAGAATCCTCACCACAATCGTTTCGGAACTTATATATTCTCACAGCTAGGAGTGCCACTAAAAATCCCCTACCTAGCTACCCACAAATTTGAAATTAAATAATGGTTTAGACGACAACTTATGGTTTAATATCGAAAACAAGCATATTGCAAGTTAGCTCGTTTTCCATTTCCCAGAAATCAAAGATTGGAATTGTGGCACAACTCTGCGGGTTCCACCATATTGAATGTGAATTGAACTTTGGTGAAATTTGATGATTTCAAATCTGCTTTTATTTATTCTATACCACGTAACGTTTTGTCAATAACAAATCTAGATAAAGAATAATCCATGTATACAGGCCCGGTTTTATAATATTATATCTATAAAATACAGAGAAAAAATCAAAACATGATAAAAAATAAAAAACAGATAGTAAGAGATGAGACCAATTTTTTCACTTGCTCTGTTCCAATAACATTACAATTCCACATTGTCCCTTTTAAAGTAACTGCGTTTGGAAGTTACAGAGCGCTGGAGACGATTCTTACACTCTTCATAGCAGTGCCGTGACTCGCACACTGGAATAGCCTTCAGCTGCTCGGTTACAGTCGTTTGATTGTTGTTCATTGCCGCAGAACAATGTCCTTTGAGGTGTCAATTGAGGTCAATCTTGAGAAGAAAAAATTTACAAGGACTCAAGTCGGGCGAATAAAGAGACTGGGAAGTCACAGCAATGTTCTCATTGGCCAAAAAAGACGGTTTATCGAAATTACTGTGTGATAGGGTCCATTATCGTGATGCACGACCAAATTTCTTTTTCGAAGTCCTTCAAGAAACTTTCAGTAAAAGTAGTGATTAACATCTTACCCTGGAGGCACAAACTCTTTGCCAACGAGTCGTTGGCTCATCCTTGCGTTTTCGGCCTTGCAATACTTGGAGTGTGCTATTCCATGCTTTGGCGGTTGGTTTCTGGGTGATACTCAAACATCCAAGTCTCGCCACCGGTAATGACACGTTCTAGAGAATGAGGATTTTCTTCAGTCGATTCCAAAAAGTCAACGTAGCTGTCCATCCTCATCTCCTTTTGGTCCTGCATAAGGTTTCTCGGAACCATTTTCGAGCAGATTTCTCTCATCCCCAATTCATTGGTCAAAATCTGATAAACGGTGGTGTGATTCAAATTCAACTCTATCCCAATCAAATGTCAACCGATAATCTTAACGCACAAGACCTCGGACATTTGTACCGGTTGTTGAAACAGAAGCCCTACCGCTGCGAGGTTCACCTTCAATCGACTCTCTTCCTTCTGCAAATGTCTTAAACCACTAAAACACTTGAACCCTTTACAAAACCCTGTCTCGCTAGGCCTAGCGGGGTTTGCAAAGTGTACGATGCAGTGTGCCCCAAATCTGAAGCAAAACCTGATCGTCACCGCTGCTTGAAATGTGTGTCACCCGCCTTTTTTTTAAATTGTGAACAAATCTTAGCTAGTATCGGGTCGCTAAGAAAAATACAGCAATATGTTTGTATTGAACTACTAAAACAGCAAAAATACAGGGATATTAGGAACCCACCAATAAAAAATTCAAAACTTAAATGAGATTAGTAAAGCACGGTCCTTGGTAAAAGTAACCTAAAAATAATTGTTGAAGCGCGGTATGTTTCATATGTAAAGATGATAAAATTACAAACAATAATAGAAATCAAATACATTTTTGGACTATGATAAGATACCATGAAGAGTTGGACATCTTCACCTTTCTTTTATAGAACCAAAAAAATGTTTCTTATATTTTGTTTTTCTCTATTCAAGAAACGAACAAGAAAGTGCGATTGTTAAAAGAAAACACAGAATCGTAAGAGAGAGAGGAAGAATCACTTCTCGCTTACCTTACTTGGAATTTTTGCTAATTTCTTTACTATCCCAAATATTTAACGGCTAATGACCACACTTTCTTTAAAACTCTTAGCAAGGCAAAACAGAATACCCGAATTACTCCAAACAATACCCATCTGTTTTCCGAGTAAATCAGTAATACAGTTGCCAAAAACATACGACTTGGTAGAATAAAAATGTATAACTGCTCTACTTCCATTATAACACAATTTGTAAATACGTTACGTATTGCTACATTCCGTATGTTCCAAGAAATATACTCTGTTGGCAATATTCTACGTTTCTATTACCATTTTGAATAGTGTCATTTGGTAATTTCCCTAATGCTTTCTTCTTGATTTCAAACAAAGTTATATATATATAAAGGGATCTAATACTTCCCACCTTTGTCAATCTTCGAAATCCAACGTATTACCACGTGTTCTTTTGTCTCTTTGCCTTCTGCGATTGAACGGCTTAAAATTTCATTTCATTTTATTTTAATTTAAATTTTAAACAAAATTTTATGTTTTTAATAATAAACATCTTATTGGGAATTTGGAAGACTGACAAAGGTGGGAATTATTAGATTCTTTTTCGCCTTTTGCCATTTGAACTTTTATCAATAAATTGACTGTTTACCCAGAAACTGTTGTTTGCATATATATATATATATATATATATATATATATATATATATATTATAATTTTTTGATTAACCTGAAAGTGGTAGAGAGGATATTTAAAAAATTAGTACCTATTATGGGATGAACAGAATTCTTTTTATAACAGTGTTTGGGTGAAGTTTACCAATTTAGAAACGACTTTTTCCAATGTTTTTTTATATCCAGATTGACGTAAAATAAGAACAATTTTATTTAGGTTGCTTTGTGATATTCCAATTCTTCATTAACTGATATTCTTTACTTTTCCATTCGAAAAAGCGTGTCGTTTTTCAAATAAGATCGTCGCTTCTAAAAGTAAAATAAGGAATATGTAGTAAATAACATTCCACTAGTTTCCATACAATGCAAAAATGTCCACATTTTTCGCGACATCGATATTGGAGGTAAATGAAGCATACTATTTTACCTGGTGCTATAATGGAAGTTCAAGTTTACACAATTGCACTTGTTACGCAACTTCTAACTGTAGAGCACCCTCGTCGTCAAGGCGGCTCAAGCACCATCGCTGAACACCCTCTCATGACCGGCGAATTGTGGCTGTAATACTAGTAGCAAAGCAAAGCCAGACAAATGCATCCGGCAAGCGCAAACCGCCATCTCGATTTGCTAAAGAGCCCGGTGCGTGTTTCTCTTATTTGTAACTTCACAGTTTGTATAAACAAGAGGTACCTAGTTTGGCTATATATTCTCGTCGTTATTCCTAATGTTCAGTGTGCAACGGCAGTGTGTTACGCGACTACTTTAATTTTTAATGGCATACATCGAGCGCAGAGTGCTTCGGAAATATTTGCTAACGACGTTTGTAATGTCTGTTTGCATAAAGCCAGTGAAAGTACTTAATTGGACTATATCGGACGTCTGAATAAAGCAATGAAGACACTTCAAGTAAACTATGGAGCTTCGCTGGTCTATAATCTCATGAAAATTGTTTAACTAATATATTGCAAAAGACTAAGTCAAGGTCATTAGTGTTAGCAATATTAAACAAATAGAGTTTAGTTAACGAAATGAGAATAAGGGTATCTCACGTTACATGTTTTGGGCGCTCTATGAACCTGTTGCTGTGAGAAAGCCTCGTACATAGGCATATATGCATTATCAAATGTCAACTGTAATTGTAAAATATCCTCGTCCAAGAGTTATCGCTTATCAGATTCCACGAGCAACTTCTTTCCTTTGTCTTTCCAGCACTAAGAATGAAAACTTGCTTGTTGAATTACTTCAACCATTTAAAGTCAGACTTTGTTACTTAAAAAGAAATTAATACGTAAGAGCTACTCTGCAAAAAAGGAAAAGAAATATTTAACTGACAGTTATTTAGCTGACCCGTGCCCTAACTACACTGAATTAAACTAACTATCTAGATTAGGTAATAATATTAAACTTAGCTTTTGGCGGAAGCAGTTGACCTCAAACGAGAAACTCAACCACAATCAACGTTTAAGGCTAGAAAAATAAATTACATTACTAGATAGAAACTGATTTGATCGTGGATCACTACGTCGTTGGGAAATTTTTATCAACGTAGGGTATAACTTAAGACGTTGGCTAAAATGTAGGTAGGTTTTTTAAAACATAGTTAAGACTATCAAACAAGGAACAGTCGCAAATGAGATCAACAAAATATAACCGTACCGTGCTACTACGTTAACAGAGACAGTAATCATCGAATAAATCCCACTAGAGTTATGGAGCGTAGCACATCCAAACAAATGCAGAATGGAACCAAAAAACGACAGCCCCAATACTGCTGGCTGGGCAAAATTCCGTCCGTGAGACGAGGATTACTCAAACTAAATTTACCTTTGCCAGTCGATGTACATCGAATCTCAAACGTTCCACACACATTTGCGTTCAAAGGCCGGATGAAGAACCGGACTCTCCCCAAAACACCAAGCAATAACAAACTTTCGGTCGAAACAAATTATTGGTCGTCGCTAAATTGTAATACTACATATTTGGAAATGTTCATATTCGGTGTGAAAAAGAAATCCGTGAATTTAATTCATAACCATTTGCTGACTATTCCGAACAGAAATCAAGAAGGTAAATTCAAAGCCGGCTCAGGAAGTTACTTTAGTAGATTTAAGAAAACTGCCAGTGTCAATGAATTTCTAGCAATTGGGTGCTAAGTAAAGTACTAAAATTTCAACTTCAGAGGCCGACTAATTTGTTACTGAAAAAAACATCCTTTGTTTGCTATTATTTTAAGTAGCAAATATGTATAATCAGCCTTATTTATTTAATGAAGTGTACATTCTACAAAAATATCACTAAAGTTAGTCAACTTTTGGTGAGTATTCGTTTTTTCTTTGCAAATCAGTACCTATTCATCAACCCTTCACCTATTTCTTAGAGAAACCGATTGAAGTGGTCATATTGCTCTCCAATGGATGAAACGTAAGATACACATTCAAGGTAGTTTCAAAGGTATCTAATGCAACTCGGTCCAGGAAACTGTCTTTCTAATATATGATATATTATCAAAACTTTTGAAATTGCTCACGTAGCGATTATAGAAATATCAGTAATAGCACTTGCAAAAAATTGCTGCTCTCGGTCAGACACATATTAATTGGTTCTTGCTTTACAAATGTACTATAGTATATTGTGTTCGGAATTCACATTTTCAACGTATTAAAAAATAAAATTCCAGTTCGATATGAAATATCAGGATTTTCAGACAATGACGTAAATCATTGTACATTTTACATACGGTATTGTAGAGAATGAAATAAAGCTTCGCTTTGAATTAGCCCGAATAATACGCTGTGTGCCACGGAATTGCTTTATCAGCATTGATTACTTTCTATCTCGTTTCGGATTTGTGTTACCCTCTATATTTTGAAGTATGTTAACAGTTCCACACCTATCTTTTTTATTGTGGTATAGTAATTGTGAATTTTGTAGTTGATCACATAAGGGAGGTTGAAACATGAAATAAATTAGTTGGGTTGAAGTAAAATGCGATGCCATTATATAATAGAAACTGCCCTATGGCACCAACTCCATCATATATTTCCATTTTTAGTGCTTAATAAACTTTTAATTACATTAGTAAGAGGTAATGTAGTTTTGCTAAGTACTTACCGGCTAATAAATGGACTCCTTGTGTTCTAATTACGTTTGCTTGTATCTAACGATTATTTCTATATACGAGGGGGATTCGTCAACTAAGTTCCGTTTGCTTATAAAAACATCAATACATGAAGAGGTGTTCATTATATACAAGAGACATTTCTCATAGCGATGAACCAGTTTTTTGTCCTCTTCATAGAAGTTTGCCGCCTGTAAATTAAGCCATGCTGTAACACTGTCCTGCAGCTCTTCATTGTTGTAGGTAAAAGTTGACGGGAAAAGGCACGCAGCTCTATGAATGTGAATCGTCGCTTTTCACGAATTTTCTGTTCGACATTACCCAAAAGTTCGTCCGTCACAACAGTTGGCAGTCCACTCTGTTCTTCATCATAGACGTTAGTTCGCCCTTCTCGAAACGTGCGACACACTATCACTCATGACATTTTCACCATAAACAAGACAAAGTTCACCATGAATCTCAGCAGCCTTGATATTCTTTGGACACGGAAATCGAATAACAGCATCTAGTTCATAGTCGGCGGAATTTTCATATCAAATTATATGGGAATATGGATACAAAGTTTATGAGTCAGCTCTGCTTACACGCCCTTATAATATAATAATCTCTTTACAATGAATACTTTCTTTGAAACGAAACATGAACAAGAAATGAACATCCGCTAGTTTAAATCGCAGAACCATAGACGCAATAAATATTGTCATCAGTAATAGTGGAAATATCGTAAAACATCATCAATAGGCTGTAACCACTTGACAATATGGAAAAGGTTGGAAATTAGAAGTACATAAATCCAAGAAAGAAACAACAACATAATTCTGAAGAAAAAGAGCGCACAATGTAGAACACGCTATAAAAACATACAAATACGATATTATGAAATTGTTAAAGCATAACATACAGAAACATGGCAGAAAGTATGAAACCAATTCAAGAAACTTTCTTGATAATCATGAATGACCCCTACCGAAGAAAGTCTAGCGATAGATTAAATCCCTCCAAGTCAATTACCATTTGACACAAAAAAGAGAACAATACAAATCTATCGGCCTTATTAGCTACATATACAACGAATGGGCAAAGATCCTTACAAAACATTTATCAAAAGTACATATTTTGTTCGTTATCAAGGAAGAGGTGGTAACCTTTGAACGAACGAAGAACTCCGTCAACAGGCTTGGCGTAGGAGCAGAGGGGGATGAAATGTAGGTAATCTAAGTAGATCGCTCTTGTGTTAGAATGCCGTGAACATGACAAGCAAACGGTAAAAAAGTACTACATTGAAGTCCTGTTAAAGTTGAGAGCAACGGTAAGGAAAGAAAGACCAAATCTGTGGAAAAACAGATCATGGATTCTGCAGCAGGACAATGAGCCAGCGCACAATTCGCTCTCTATCGTAGCGAACAAGAACATTACTATGCTCGACCATCCACCTTAGTCACCAGATCTTGCTCCATGTCCATTAATGAGAACACATTTCCATTTTGTAGGAGAGGTCAACGCAAAAGCGGCGGACTTGCTGAAAAGGTTGACACTCTATGACCTGTAGCAGTGTTTTGGACAATGGAAAACACGTATGGAGCGGTGTATAGATAGGGAAAGGAAGTATGTTAAAGGTGATCAATAGCTACTATTCAGTTTTCAGTAAAGCATAGTTTTCGGATATGTCTCGCTATTTAACTGTTATACTGCTGTTTACGAAGCAACAACAACAAACATAAAATTATGATATAGCAGCAGGTTAAAAGTTGAGAGTTGAGACAAGAAGATATGCTCCTTCCTAAACTAATAGTTGGTCATAATTGTGGCGAAATAAAAACAGAAAAGTTGGAATTAATAACGACGAAGAAATCAAAACCGCTTGCGCTTTCCCGATGATATTAGATTTAATAAGCTACTGCCAATTTTGGTCTAAACATAACTTTAACAAAACCCAGTTTATAGCAAATCTTGTCCTGAGCAATTTTAGAAATATAGTCCCGTGAAGTTAGCAACCGAATTTGTGAAAATATAATAATTCCTCGAAGTTCCTAATAGATATCAAATAGTTCTAGAGTACTTTGCGGAAAATTTCAAGAGTTCTGCAAAATTGCGCGAGAAAAATGGAAAATACCGAAAATGACGTATATCTTTTCAATTTTCAACTTTACCAAAAAATGTTATTGAGATTTTCGATAGAGCTTTTACGGTTCTAGCGGGAACTGCGATCAGAACTGTTGCGCGATTTTTTTATTTTTTCATCCAGAACTATGAGTCCCACATTATTGCAAATATCTTTCAAACTACAGTTTTGATTAAAAAATGCTCTAAGCATCTTTCATAGAACTCTTAGGGTGGTATTCAGATCCGCGAATAGAACTGTTTTTGCGATTTTCTAAATGAACTATTTTTGCAAAATCTTAATTTTTGCAGAAATTTTCGCGAGATTGGACAAGAATCGCACTGTTTTTCTCGAAAATGCCAGTATTTAGATCATTTACTCGTAATTTGTGCAATATATGTTTTACCGTTGGTATGAAAATACCGTCGCTTTAAGATTGGAAATCAGAAAATGGTATGGCATAAAAGCAACATCTTTCTTCTACAATTTGCACGTCCGTTCCAAGAAATTTTCCATTTTTCCATTTTGGATTTAGGTGACAATTACGTCCGTTTCGGAATAGAAATTAAAATGTTCGTGCTTTACTCACACTACACTATACACTATCTATTTAAAGTCACTATTGAAATTTTGAGCTGCACTTACTGGTAGTGTGAACGTCTCTGTAGTGCAAAACGGACTTCACCACTAATTTTTCTGCTGTTCTATAGGTTGCATTTGTTATTATTGCAATTCGTTGAAGAAAATAAAAAATAACTGTTTTTAAAACGACTGGCTCTACGTTGTTGACGATTGGTTTGATTGAACAATAAGTCTATACTATATATTTTATAGACTTATTGTTTCTTTGACTACTTTCCACACTATCTTTTCTCCTATTGTAGAGGGCATTTCATTGGTGCTCAAATGTAAGACTGCTTTAAATACTCAACAAGTATATAGACAGCGTATTCTGCGGTGAAGAAGAGGAGTCAATGGAACACTTGATCACTAACTGTGGGGCACTAGGCCACAGGAGATATAGACTACTACATGCATATACGCTGAGTGAAGAGGACCTATTTACACTCCCATTGAAGGAGCTGATCCTGTTCCTAAGCGTATTAAATAAATAAATAAAACAAACAAGGGGAAGCACAATAGATCAACGTGGTCGCAGTGCAATGGGCCATTTTGGGCCAGACCCCACCTCACTACAATATAAATACAAATACAAATATAGACAGCGTAGTGACATAATTATACGTGTATTTAGAATATGAAGCCTAGAATGCTGATCCTATATAGATGTACACTATAAGTTTGTTCACTGCGACAAAACATAATACATAGATAGAGGAAAAATATGTGGAAACACTTCGAAAGGGTTTATACGCGAATACTTTTCAAAATATCAGCAATTATTGATTTTCATATTTTTTACTTGTACCTTCACACCAAACCCGTTTTTATTCCATTGCATGTGAAATGTATTTTATATTCCTTGCTCAAATAGCTGAATAATTGTACTGGGCGAAGGAGAATTTAAATTCTACAGCATCAAAGCTAACTTTCTTGAAAGTTAAATCAGTACTAACTGCTGATGATCGCTTACGTAATATACCTTTGTATATCGGCGTGGATGTTTAACTACCTACGTTTGAAATTCCCTTACTGACTGACTGCTACAAAGACTCTAAATTAAAATCAATTCAGCCCTTTAATTAACTTTTCTGTTTGTTTTGTTACGAGATTATTTGATCCGAACTTACGCGCAGTTACTAACGTTATTAAATCCACCGATAGATAACCATGTGGTGAAACTTAATGTATGGTGTTAGTATAAATTTTGTTATCGATCACCTAGTAAATCATTGATTTTCTAACCAATTTTTAACTTTAAAGAGTATTATAATTACCATTCCAAATAAAACTGAAAAGCCCTTTGAGGTGTAATTCCAGAAGGTACAAAATATATCCATAGCAAGGTGTAAATGTTAATATGTGGCTACCTTTCGGCTAAAACCAAAATCATGCTAGTCAACCCCGATAAGAACAAATCAATCCTGTGTATGGTAACACATAAATCAATTTCTCAGTCGGACAGTGTAGTCCGTTTGGACTCCGATATTTACAAGAATTTGAAGTGGAAAGACCACACAAGCATAACTACTATCTGCAACAAACTTGGAGGAATCTGATTCCGTGGATCAAAAAAATTCGCTTCTTCAAATGTTATCTTAAGCGGTAGTATTTACAGTACTGTGAAAATAAACTGCAACACTACAATTTCTTCAAAATAAATCCGATTTTTTTGTAATGTGAAACACCATTATCACGTACTTTTCTACTCACCACCCTGTTTTTATAGTTCTACAGTCTCTGTTTTATTGCATTCTTCTTTAAATCCACTAATTGTCAATGAATTGCAATAACTACAAGAGATCATCTTTCACATTTTAACATTAACATCATTGTTCGTTGATCATTTTTTAATAAACTGAACTTTTTACTATTTTACTAGATATCCACTTCTCAACTACAATTAAAGTATCCAAATACCATTTAAGTATCTAAATATTCGTCTAGCGCTGTTAAACAGGGTATCATTTATTGCCGTGAAAACATTGCAGCATTTTGAATAGATTCTTAGAGGTTTTGCGGCCCATTTTCATAGTATCGTGTATCAGATATCCTGTTACAAGTTCAAGCTGAAATTCGAGGCCCTCTACGAGTTAGAAGCACTGAGAGCACCCGCTTCGGCGGATATGAACGCGCGGCATTCATCGCCACTCTCCATCTGGTCTGCTTTGAATGTTATTTGTATGTATATGTTATTGTCTTACAACTTTGTCACTCGGAAATTGGGTAACCATCTACAAAACTCTAACCGGAATTTCAATTTCACTGTACGGTGTCCAACTCAACATGAGGAATGGACTGTATAGCCATGATAGAAGAAATCCTAATTAACGAATTGAATTTAGTCGAAAGTTGTTTTGCAGCTGATTAACATTTCTTTCGGATGAAATAAAATTGTTTTATAAAAAGTCAAATTATACAATTTTTGAAGTAGTAAAATATCAGATTTTTCCGTAACAATAGCAACATTCTTATCAGTCATACCAATTTGTCAGTTCCCATTTTGTTGTCATTTTCTTGGTTCGCAAAGAATATGAAATTAAGAGGAAAGTTTTGCCCTTGGTTTCGGCGAAATAAAGCTACCGTTATCTATACAATGGAAGAAGTGATTTGTAAGGAATATTTCTCTATTTTTGTCAATATAGATGTGAATGGATGGTCATAAATAAAACTCTTGTATAGTACGTATTATAAGTAAAATGACTATGAGTATGAAGATAATAATTTGTGTTTACATGCGGTTCTCTTATTAAGGGATCATTCGTCGCTGTATACCATTATAGGAACCTATTATAAATGGTATACAACGAAACAACCAAAATATTAAAAATGTTTGACAATGTTCACTCAGTATTGTGTTAATGTTTTAGGGGAGCTCCATCTAGAGTCCTCAATGATTTCTGAACCCATCATAAATGCATACCTTGATTAAGCTGCACAGTTTTCTGTGGGGTCTACTTCTTTGTAAGAAGCAATAATACGTATCATCAGGTGTGAAAACTAGGAATTGTGATGATCTTGTAGTTTCAAACCACACTACATCTGCCTTCGATAGTTTTACTTTCGAGTCATTATCGCACATAATTCCTTCTATACAAGCATCAGACCAATTAATAATGATACAGTATATGTCAAAAGCATAAAAGAGTACCTGATTGAAGAATGCTTTTGCACAGTGAAACAGTTAATACTTTCATACTTGTTTCCCGAGATATATGTGTGGTTTTGTTTATTTATAAATTCACAAGGAATGTTTCGAATGT
The DNA here is from genome assembly GCA_038088585.1 of Chrysina gloriosa. Classification (NCBI taxonomy): domain Eukaryota; kingdom Metazoa; phylum Arthropoda; class Insecta; order Coleoptera; family Scarabaeidae; genus Chrysina; species Chrysina gloriosa. The sequence continues at coordinate 67,377,024 of CM076088.1, forward strand.
TCTATGAACTTGGACTTAATTCAACTGAGTAAATCTTAAAGTTACTATCCCGTGCAATATTGTTTATTATATCTACATCAGCTACTAGACTCGTATAGACGTAATTCCGTACCGCTGATTTTGTAATCATGGAAAGCGCGACTAAATCAAAACAGCAATATCTTTCTGATTATTTAAAGAGGGTGTGAAACCTTTGGAAATTGTTCACCGTCCGCAAAATATATTTGGAGAGTCTGTTCATGAGGTTTTATACAAACATTTGTAGGACACCTGCCGCCGACTTCAAGAGCGTTTGGCATGTTACAACGACCAATTCTGGTAACGTATAATAACTACTGATGAAACATGGATACCTTACTTCAAGAATCAGAAATCACTCTAAGAAATGGTAGAAACCAGAAGAATGGCCTATGCTAAAAGCACCTGTAGTTGCTGAACAAGTAATCGTTAATTTCTAATGAATTATCTACCGAAAAATACTACAATTAACCCAGAATGGCTCATTGCAGCAGGCACTTTGCAGGAAACGGTCTTGGAAGTTGAATGAACGTCCGTTGCTGTAACAGGATAATGCAAGACCCCAAACTGCACGAAGAACGAAGGACGTTTTAAACGGATTATGTTGGGAATTGCTTCCACATCAACTATTCGCTAAATCTGACTCCCAGTGATTTTCATCGGTTACCACATTTGAGAGAACCTTAAATGATGTAAAACTTGCTATAAATCGTCGAATTGTGGAGAATCGGAAAAAGTAAAAAAACAGTTTCGAGTTGGGATAAGTGTATTCAATTAAATGGAGATTATCTATACCTGGGAAATAATTAAACTTGTCCAATAGGGGTGTAATATTTACTGTAAAGTAATACAGATTTATAAACTTTCCAAACTATTTCGTAAAAGTAATTTCGTAAACGTTGTTATGTGTATATCTGATTGTGTAATTATAATATCCATCTCTAATGCAAATATGCTGGCATTCTCTATTCTTTGTTTGCTTTATTTTTTAAATGACTAAATAATACCCACTGATATTTTTTCAATATAGGGGCATGCATCGTGGTTTAAAGCTCTATTTCAAAACATCAAGCAAGTTTGGCAATGAACCTGATTGTTCTTGTGTTCATGGTTCTTAAGAGTTTCATTGAAAGTGGTTATGAACAATATGTTTAGCAATAATATCTTCTCCTGATAATCTTTACTTGCTTAAACTAATTCCCCTGACTCTAAAACCAGTCTTTCTCGTTCTTCATATGCCAATATATCACCAATTAAGAATCTTAATTATTGCAAAATGAAGAAAACCAAAATGTATGTTTTTTTACTTCTATTACAAGGCAAGCTATTGCCAAAATAGCCCAAGTAGAATTTTTGAATTCACTACAGACTGCAAAAGTAGAATCACATAGGCATATACGAAGTTGGCCGTTAAATAACCAGACTAGGCATTCCTTGATCTTTTCACTTTGTCCTTGTTTCGTCTGTTTCTGAACTTTGATTATAGATGATAATGCTGTGTAGTTGTGTTGAAATCAGGCTATAAAAACTGCGCATTAACATCAAATTGCTTGCGAAGTGGGAAAGAATGCAGTTCTGAAGAAAAATCATGGTTTCTGAATCAACACAACGCTCTAGCTCACAGAGACTTTATAACCGATAATATACCATAATTAGTAAAAACATTCGAGAGTATTAAGTGTTAGCTTATCATTATCTGAAATGTAGAAGCTGTGTACGTAACTTTTAGCTAACTTTTATAACGGTAGTAGTAACTTTAACTAATTGTAATTGTATATTCTTTCATCTGGTTTTATTGAAATTTAAACAGAACATTATTCACGGGAAAGTAACATAAAACACTTTTGTTACAGGAATTTTAAAGAAGATACTACGTGTCGCCTGAAGGTAAGTACCAAACATTAATGCACCTGTTTGAAAGGAAGATAGGGATTTTGTTTTGTTGTTTATGAGGAAACATCCGCGGTTGGTAAATGAATAGGCGACGTTTAAAAGGAATGAACTCCGTGTAAATAAATGTAATTGGATTTGGGGTTTAAGTAAGTAAATTCGGGCAATTAACGTCACATAAATAAAAGCCGCAATATCCACAGAAAAGACAGTCAATTATTGCAGCTATTGGAATACAATATTAAAACAAATGAACATTTAATTTAGAAAATTTATTATGCACTGAATTTTAGACAGTAATTATTTCATTATTACTAGTAGAATAGTATAGGGCATATGTATGTATAAGAAACGCAATAAGAAGGCATAAAAATCTAAGCGTTAAATAATGGAAATAAGACATGAATGGTGTTTAGACTTAAATTTATTAGTGGCTATGGACGGCATATTTCGTTTGAAATACGAGAATTTCATTTAATTTTTAGTAAGTTCAGTTTAGAGTTCATGTCCTGTGAAGAGTATAAGCATACAGTACAACCGCAAAGTTATAAAAGGCTGACATTATATCGAAATGCTTTAGAAAAGAGCGTTATTTCCATTTGTTCCAAATACTGCATGCGTAGAAAAGCGGTAGTAGTAATTCAGTATATCGTAAGCATTACAGCGGCGATGTAACATGCGAATCTTCATATCCTGCTAATATTCAAAGGTATCCAAGATTTTAAAATTTAGATTCTCATACTTTGTTTTTTATTTCAATCCTTATAATCGTAAAAAGATCGTTAAACCTTTTAGCTTAATTGTGCAAAGATTAGTTTTATTCATATTTAGAACTCTCCCTTCTAAACGTTCTTTTTCAAATCCTGCTTTAACTAAATACTTTTGATACTATACTATAGAAGTTGCCTTCTTGATTGTCACATTACCACTATGAAAAGAAAGAATCTATGAAAATAGATAAAAATATAAAATATAGGGGTAAAAAATTTTGTTAGGCCTTTACCTGGAAAACTGAAATTTAGATGTTGTATAATTGACGCAACACTAGTTGCCAGATAATACCTTAGAAAATATAAAAATGTCTGAATATAAAGTAGCTATGGAAGTAGTAGAAATAAAGGACGTACAACGCTGCTATGAAGAGAGAACAGTGGAACTGGCTGGATTAGCCTATAACAAAGAAAAGTTAATAGGAATAGTAGAATTTCCACATCGTCAACAAATATCATCTCGAATATCTTTGAGTTGTTCATTATCCGTGCCTTCAGAATCACTAAATCTATCTTTTCCTTTTATTCTTTTTTTACTTCAACTTTGTCAACAATTCAGTATCTGAATACTTTGTTGATAGGTCTGTAGTACAACTTGCGGAATTTTTTGTTACTTTTCTTATAAAAAATTGCAAGTGAACATGTACTCGTAATTAATACTATAGTATGTAATTCTTGTCGAACCTCGTATGATAATTGTACCATAATAATCGAAATAATGACTAATTGTCGGACGCGCTTTGCGAAGCATCAGTACACAATCAGCTTACGACGTATTAACATAGTTTACGGCTTGTTTCCAGTAATTCCATTGATGAATATTACTGCAAGCAGATTAACGTTAAAGGGATTTATAAACTTCCACTTAGGCCAATTGGTCAACAATTTTGAAATAATCAACGCATATAACTATAAATGGTACCCATCAGCAATTTCGCGTTATTACAGAGAAACTAAATAACTTGTCTAATGACATGTGCCATAATAATTCAGTTTCCCAATGTATGCAGTATTAATCCTATTTAATATTTCAAAAGCAACAGACACCAGAATGTTTTGACCTGTACCCTCATTTTTAAATACTAAGAACATTGTTATAAGCAACAAATCGATGACATCATTTCTATTAAAAATGTTGGTGAAACTAATCCGGCAATCTTCAAACCTATATTTTAAAATGAGATTAATTTATAACAATAGACAGAGACACGTTTATATTCTTATTGGTCCCCACTAATATTAGTATACATCCAGCAATTAGAAATGAAGTGTAGTAGTGTGAAGGATACGCTATGGATTTCAAACGTTTTATGTTAATTTTGCAAAATTTTACCATGCCACTTTCTATCTCCAATTACTTACTTCATCTTTTTTATTTACAAATCCTCTACTTTGTCTTATCTTTAATGCGCCTTATATTTATCAAAATACAAATTGTTTCGCCCCACAGAAAATTGTTGAAACTGCCACTGAATTTCAAACAACAAACCAACCTTTTAAATCGCGAAATTACGAGTTAGATCTGCAACACATTAGAATAACAAAGAATACAGATAATTTTTTGACGCAAAAAATACAAGGCAAATGTTTACATATCAGTAATAATCCACAAAACGTGCAATTTCTTTGACTAGCATTTACATTTCTTTGTTTAAACGGTAAAAATACGCCTTTACTTTGCTCTATGTGCATGTGAAAATAATTTCCTTCCAAAACTTCATAAATTCTTTCCGGCTCTCCTGTGATAGTTTCTTATGATTTGTTACGAACTTTCTTCTCTTTTGATTTGATGCATAAGTTGTGAAAAATACCAGGATTTTCCATCACTTACGCGTCAAATTTATTTATAAACTTATATAAAGAAAAGGGAAGTCAATGGATGTAAATGAAAACAAAACAAAATTGACATCCTCTGTTCTACTTAACTGTGAATATCCTACCTGCTGAGTTATGAGGCATGTGATCGCTTCCTACTTCGGTCGTAAATACGATTCGAAAACAGACGTTCTTGAATCTACTAAACATATGACCAACAACTTTTCTTTGTCTAAACAATAAACATTCGGAGTTATTTAACGTGACATACGACTTAATAATGACTTAAAATACTCGAAATAGAGTTCGATATATATATATATATATATATGTGTATATATATATATATATATATATATATATATATATATATATATATATATATATTAGGGTGATGTAATAGTTAAAAAGGTTAGCTTTAGAGTCACATATTATCTATGCCAATTTTTGTTTCAGTCACTTTATATTTAGTGGGTCTGTCAGACCCATGAATTTTAGAAGAGAAGTTGAACATTGCAACTTTTAAAAAAATTATATGTAAAAAGAAAAGTCGAAAGAAATTTTAGGCAAAACGAAGTTTGCCGGGTCATATGTATGTAGGGATATGTATAATCTAAAGCTTAAAGGAAATGATCCCTTTTTCCCTAATATTTGACGATGATGTTATAGGCACGGCGGAACCTCAAGGGATTTTTTGTTAAAATTGCAAAAGCCATTTTGAAGACAACAGAACCCAGCAACTTTTTATCACTATTAGAAATTTGTACAGAAAAAGATTTTCTTTGGCATTTTCACTCCACGCTAATGTATATATACAGTATGTCACAGGATGGACATATGTATAGATCAGAAATTCCTTTGAATTTTGAATTAAAATTCCATGTTCACCCGCATGGTTCGAAACAAATTTCTGGTGTATTTTATATTACAAAAGACCAAGTATGTCTTGGAATTTGAATAAAAGTAGATATAAGCTTTAGTAAAATGCATTTTCTATAGTAGATACCACACAATATTATTAAGAAAAGCTGTTTGTAAAGGCAAATTGAATGAGAATACAAGCTTTCAAACACTATGTCTACTCTAGTATTCCTATATCTTATACAATTAAATATCTAACTGGGCAGAAGTGACATTTTGAATTATTACTATTTTCCTTTACAGACAAGTTTTATTAATAATATACAAATTATTTTTTTTTTGTAGTTTCCATGACGAAATTAAAAGTTCAATCAAATTTAACCATTGTATAATGTAACAACCAAACTTGAAACACTGTGGTACAAATTTTATTTGGTTATGTGATTTTATTAAAACGCAGTATTATGATGAGTAATGTTTTCTTACAGAACTTCTCTATTTCTAAGTTTAAGGACATAATATTTTTAGCTTTTCTTGTCAACACGTTACATTCTTTCAGTATTTCTAAGAATATACAGGCTGTACCATGAGAAAACAAAACTTTGGGATGTAATAATAATACGGATATTCTGAACTAAGTTTAGCTAAATCTCGAAATTGTATATCTATAAGTGTTATTATACAAGTTTCTTGTCTATCTTTAATAATATTTCCGTAATCTTCCATCCACGGAATCTTGGGCTACCCGGTATACACTTCACTTCACTTCACTTATACATTAAATTAGAATAGGAGAATGCTGAAACAACATTAAATAAAATTTCCAAAAGGAAATATTTTCCTACTGTAGTATGTGGAACTCAATGGTGGAACTCAATGTTTCGTCCTTTGAGCCGAAGGGAAGGAACTCAACATTTACATTCCATGGTAGGTTACAATTAATATACGAATCACAAAAGCAAAGGCTGCTAGATACTTTTTATTTATATTAAGATGTCGATAATGTCTATCTATAATAGGAGACACTACTACAAAGATTATAAACAGTCTCCACGTTAAGCACATTTATAATTGCTTCGCTTATGAGGCAAACAGTTTGTGTACGGTTAGGAAGATACTACTCATGCAAACACTGAAATATAATTTAAAGGATATACAATTTATCCTTCGGAGTGCCTCCACTACTTTCTAGGCCAAGTTTTTAAGAATACGGTATAAAACATCGTTATGAAATATAAGCTCCAAATTTAAAATTTGCCTTTCATTACTTCTAGAAAGTGGTGGAGGTAATCCAAACGATACGTATTTAGATTGGTCACGAATTATATATGAGTTTAATAAACAAAAATCTACAAGTTTGGTATCTCACTTTCTCCTCATATATTTGAGCTACTGCAGACGTTAATCAAAAGGCTACATACTGTAACGAGATATACGTATTCCTTTTTTTGTTTTATTTCATCATCGCTGTAACAGTAGACTTCCCGCGTTGAAAAATTAAATCCGTCAATAGAGTGTTGCGAAGCCTTTCTGGTTGTTACATAGGAAGATTTATCATTTCGAACATATTTTGCCCCGTCTCTCGGGCATTGCTTTTTCCGAATCCTCATTTCGCCGCGGGTCATATCTGCATATTGAAATATGGGTCCAACGCATCCGCGCATTTTAGGAAATCAGAACATGTTAAAAGAATTTCCGATAATTTTTTATGAATCCCCAACGTATTGGGGTAAAGCAACGAAAATTCGGCTTGCCTCTTTTTATTTCTCTTGTGGCTCAAATTGTAGAAAAAGGTTAATTATTGTTGAAATTATAATTGACTTGTTCTTACAATTTCGAAAGTTCTATGTAAGTTGAGAATTCGATAACGATGCGAATTATTTGTGATATTAATAAAACCGTCCCTACGAAAACTACACGATACAAATTATGTCGACGCTCCCAAGATAAGTAACTGACAACATTGTAGGATAACAATAAATATAGGTGTGCTTTACATGACCTAATACGATATTATTAAGTGTTACAAGATGTACTCAAGGGCGTTTCCCAAAGCTTTATTAAACAATGCATTAGATCGTGTCACTATAATTGTATACCTAAACATTAATTATTATTTCGTCTTCCCTCTACACCGTTAGGAGCAGAATAGTTAGAAGAAAGAAATTTTTTAATTGATAAGTAGTCTTTCTATTTTGTACTGAGAGTTACAATAACTAAAATGCTGTATGGTTGTGTCTAAACATACTACCTTGCCTTGTTTTTATAAATATGAAAAATACAGATCTATACTGGGAGTACATATTTATGAGCATGAGTCTGAAGAGGTAGCTTGTGCTCCAATTTATATGAATAAAAAGATTTCACTTTGATGAAAGCTCGTGCATGCTGTTAGTGCATAGAGTAAAAACTACCACACCTATTACACATGGAGAACAGTACTTTATCTGCCACCTATGCTTATTTTGTTTACCACTGCTATTTCACTTGTACTAAATCGTACTAGACCCCACGAGCATAAGTAGTTCTAGGTAGGTAATATATTTTTTTAACGTAAATTAAGAGTAAACTCAACCATAGCTTTAGCATGGTAAGACTGGAATCTGCTGCCTCCCAGACTCCAAAATTGTATAAAAGCTCAATACTTTATTCATATTGCTTGGGGTATTTACTCCAAACTGTTGAATATGAAGTACATGCTCATTTTTATTCATATCAGCCAAAATCGTTTTCTATAAATATAACAATTCGGGTAAATATTCCACCAACCACCTTAGCAAAAATGCATATAAAATTGTAATTAGGAAGAGTATCTTATATGATAGAGATCTACCACTAATAGGTCAATAAAACAATGCTGGTTTGAACGATAGTTATATTTTCAGAACGTTTACAAACGTTTTCGGAACACCTTCGTCAGTGAAAATATAACTAGATAAATATATAAACAAACTTTTGTTTTTATTTGGGACTATCAACAAAATAACTAGTGACTAGGATTTCTTGATATAGAGAATGTGTAACCAACTTTTATATATATATAAATTATAAAAACTAAATTAATGTGTAAACATACATGCAAATTAAGTAAAACCTTATATCAAAAAATCTTTGTCGAAACCTTAACAATTCTGTTCAAGGACTAGGGAAAACCAAATTCAAAAACCTAGCCAAAGGTTTCCTTCTTAGGAAGAGTAAGATCGCTATCATGAAGACAAACGATACCCGAACTCAATCCACGTCGATTGTTCTGAACAGCTTTTCTGAACTTCTTCAGAGTTTCACAATAGACTTCAGCGTTTATAAAGTCTAAAAAAGGGCGCATTTGTTGTTTCACGAGGCAGTAACCGTGACTTTTCACGCAAAAAATATTTGACAGCCCTTTTCTCGTTTTCTCGTTTTCTCGTAGGCGACTGCATTGACTGCATCTTTTCGTCTCAACGTTGACGCAGGCCGCCCAAGTCTCATCACCTGTTGCGATCTGCCACCTTCAATATCGTAGTGTGTCAGAAATGTTAGTGCCGATCCCATCCTTTTTTCGTTTCGTTTATGACAACACCGGAAAATACATAGTGCTTTTAAAGGTATTTTAGTAAGGATGATCAAATAACAGTGATAATATATAGTAATAGTTCATTTAATTCAATTCAATATGTAGATATAGAACAAGTCAAGTAATATATTTGGCGTTTTTACATAAAGGCATTAGATTACGCGATCCTAATGGGCCAATAGTATAGACACATTGCTTATATAAAAACGATTTAAAACGATTTTATTTCTTAAATCTATGCATGTGTAGTATCAATGACTGAAATGTAGTTATACCTAGATCTGGAAGTTGTATCTATTCGTATCTAAAAGTTGTTTTACACATTTACCTACATAATCTCCCCGTCAGAAGCAAAAATTTTGCAACTCTCCGGGACTGCAAACATTACACACCCTCTTCTCTGTCGGTGCGCTCCTTTGACCACCTCCTCCGACTTTCACATCATCCCTCCAACTCCACCAAATTAGGCAAAACCGAGCGAACTCACCCAAATCGGGATGCTTCTCCGCCCCGTCCTGTCAGGAATTACAACTCATTCCTCCACCTCCACCGAATTAACGACTATTCTATTCTTACCTAATGTGCTTGTAGTAAAAAAAATGCAAGGATTCAGATATCAATGTAACCGCAATTGAAAAAGGGATTAAAAGGCAATCTTTTGCTTCTTCTGAGGACATTAAAAAATGTCTGAAGCAACTTTGAAGAGAGTTAAAATTCTTGTACCGAGGACAAAATGTACTTGGTGCTAAATGTTTCAGGAACTAACTGACGCGACACCTATCTAGCTGGTGCCCATTAACTACAGAATGTTTTTCACGATCTTGTTTCGTCCACAAACAAACACATTTTTTTTATCCTTTAATTATGATTTCAATATGTTTACGAGCAAATAGCACTAAATTTAGTATCGATAGATCGATAGAAACGATAGATTACATAAAATAATTTGAATTTTTCTGGGCCTCGTATACCACCTTTTGCAGGAAAATGCTGTTTGCTTTCGATCTGACGTTGGCAATGGCTTCTGGACGTACACATTAGTGGGATATTAAAAAGTAGATATTGAATTTTAGCGTTAAGTTTTTAACTGTGTCTGCTATTGGTCGCTTTCGCAACGTACCCAACTGCGACATTTTTGAAGCAAACATAAGCGTACAATTACGAAATAAGTTACGACGGCCTACATATACACACAACTACTTGCGTACAGCATAGATTTAGTACTGACGCTGTGAACGCACGAAATAAATAATCTCCGACTCCCCATCCCCTTATCTACTATATTGACTGTTACCGCTGTTTGCTCAGGCTAATGGCCAGTTTCACTGCGATTCGGCCAAGGTAGTCTATCACATGTAGTTCACATAGGCGGCGGTGGTGTATGCCTGGTTGCTTGTTTTTACACTTATATCTTATTGTCTTTCTCGCTCCTCCTTGAAAATATTTAATCTCTGTTGCTATTACTTTCTTCTCAAGATTATTTGTTAATGGCCAAATCTCACATCTGTACGTTAATGTTGGTATTACTGCTAATTTTTGTTCCTACGTAGGACATTGCTCTTATTTTGTTTCATTACTTTTCAGCTCTACCTCTTTATTGAGTAACTGTTTATTGTTTAACCAGTTTTGAATCGTTCCCATACCATGGTTTTCAGATAGTTCATATAATCCATAAAGAATAACTTTTTAGTTTCCTTTGAGTCATATGATCAGTGAATATATCCTTATCTTTTATCTTATCTATACAGTCTTATCAGCATCATTTTTTCGGTGTAAGGTTTCAGAGCCATCGAGCTGTATACATACGGTGCCCAGTGGCATTTCCTTACTTTTCGCAGCATGTTGGAGGTCACAGACCTATTCGAGGATTTTAATAAACTGCTACGCTCCGCTGCGAGTGGATTTCGAACTCCAGACCTTCTCATTCGCACGTGTTTCACCGCCCAACCAATGAGCGGGTTTCTATACGGTCTTATAAATTTTGAAATATATTTTCTTCCGTACAAGAACGATCTTTCATTGATTTAAAATTTGTTACTTCAGTTATCGTAACAGTAAGTTTAGAAACTCTGTACACTTCCGAAAACGGTTAGTATTGAAAATAGAACCTTTCTCCAAACATTTCAGATAATAACTAAAACGTTTTTTAAATAGTTAGTTAGTTATTTTTTGTGAAACAACCTTAAGTTTCACTTTTCAATTGAGATAAAAAGTATCTTACTCTTGCTCTGGTATCTAAATATAAAATCGTTAAAGCTAAAAGTAGATACTAATTGGAAGTGTAGCAGAAGAGTAAGTTACTCCTTTTATAGATCACATCATATTCTCTGATATCCTATACCACTAATCAAGAACCCAGATCACATCCAATACTACTCTACTAAATGTCGAATACGAGAAGGAAAACTGATTATCACAATGAAAGAATTCGATCATGTTTCAAGATAAAATTAAATATATCGGATTTAACAAATTATTGGTAGGGTGATATATGTTTATCGATGTAAATATAGTGTCGAATAATACGCTACAGTTCTTGCAATCGTTATTAGGAACAAGACCTTAAACGGAAATGAAACAGTAAATATTTGTAAAAGTGTCATTTACAATTTGCCAAATCCTATATATTGGAACCTTTGGTTAATAGAAATGTTCTAAGCAACAAGCCACGCTATTTAGCTCCCAATCGCAGAACAGAAACGATTTATTTTGGTTATTCCATACTGCTGCAGCTATGGACACCAGCATTGATTCTAACGCTATAATATTTTCATTGGAAGTTATTCCAAGGGAATATTCCAAGTTTTGGTGGAAAATAAGGTGGATATCTTAGCTCTAATTTAAAGTACACCTTTCTTGTTAAAGGTTTTTATCTCAACGAACACATATGTTGAATTTTATGTGTATTTTCTGATACAATACATACAACAGAAGCACGTATTTTTCGATTATACTATATTATATTATATTAGGCCAGTGGAATAGTGTATAATAGAAAAAGTCAGTTCAAAATTAACTCCCTAATGCCAGTGTAAACCACATTATCAGCTGATTTTCAAAATAATTTTAAGCTGGACTAAGTTATGCTGCACCGAAAATTATTTTAGCATAAACGTACAAAATATAATTGATATACTCTCGAACTTCCGAGAACTTCCCTTTAGGAAGATGGTATCTTCCTTCCGGTTTCATTGTCACTATCATTTAACCTTTAAGAATCTTAATCCATTACGTCGATGTATTACGTAACATAAATTAATTAGGCAAACAAATCCTGAAACATATCCGCAGACAAATACACTTCCAGCCTCATTCAGCAAGAACAATAATGGAAACAAAGTACGTGACACTCACGTCTGGAACAATAGATGCGTTCTTTAGGGTCAGTGACGTCACTATCCGTCGAGAATATTCCCATTTCTCTCTGCGATAGTCGATTGCTTCGCACCAGCGGTTCCTTATAAATTGTTTCGAGAATCCCTTAAGAATTACTGGCTACAACAAATTTGATTTCCAATTATTTACAATTCAAAAGAAGTAAAATGAAATGAAATTGTTTTTTGAAGAAGGAAATACGTGTGTAATGGTACGTAATGATTTACCGCAAAATATTTGTGTGAATAAATAGGAACAGTTAACTTCTAAGGCATTAATATAATCATTTATATGTAGAGTTTGGGAACACCATTAACGAAATTACTTCGACAGAAACAATATTTTGCGAGAATAAACATTTCTGTTAGAAATATCTACAAAGAGGATAGAATAAGTAATCATATGCTCGGCTTATGCTAAATGTTGATATAAATGTTATATAAATGATCTTATATTCCTGTATTTCCATTTTCTGATCAATGATACGACGAATATATCACTGAATGTATCGACATATCATAATATTTTACTAAAAGTACGTTCTTCAAAATTCTGGAATGTATTTTGTTGCAAGCACGACTTACCATATTTCTTCCAACACATTTCAAAGGAGATGTGGAAGTATCTTCTTTTCTTGTGTCAACGTATAATATAACTAAACCCCTTAGCCCTAATTGGGCGGGGGATATAAGAGTGATCGAATCTTCCTCCAAATCACTGTAATTTTAGATATCCTTTAGTATTAACGAATATAGTCACACCTAAAGTTTGCCCATTAAATGTCAAATACATACGAGTAGAAAGTCTCGAATTGTCATAATCAGACGATGTTGTATTTTGAGGATCAAATTAAGTATAAGGTTAATGAGGTGTCGTTTTCCTGCTAACGAGAATCTAATACTACCTGCTATGTGATTTCATACTAGTATTACGTAGAAATCAAAATTACACGTTGGAATTTATGTTAGTATCATTTTTCTTAGCATACTTCGACAAACAAAGAAATAGTGTTTAAGTATTATGTAAGGACAATCAGTGATCTTATGTTCCAGTGTTTTCATGATAGTTGTCTCGCACGACATCCTAAAGGAAAATATAGAAAATCGAATTATCCGTGGAAGTAGTAACTTCTGTTCTGTATAGAATATTTAGAATTTCATCAGGCCAATATTCATATAGGCGTCATATACTTGCATCGAAATACATATATTTAAGAATGAAGGTCCAGTAAAATGTCAATGCCTCGGGAAACATTTGATATACTTTTAAACGAAATGAGTCCTTCTTTTAAATATTTTCTATTTTATTTTTAATACGCTCTCTTACACTAGCCGGAAATCAATGTCACTTAAAATTGGAGCAGATATTGTCGTGTATTTGTCGCAGAGACGTTCGCAACATGTTGTCCAATGTTGCTTGATACCCGTCTACGACATATTGTTGTGGCATTTGAGACGAATGTCGTATAAGTAGCCTTTAAGGAAGAATGAATCTTGAGTTATTTACTATTTTAACTAGTTTTGGCATAACCAATAAGCAAAACAAGAAAAGTGGTAAAACTAAACGAGGTGAAGTTTTGGTGTATGAGAAAAATGGAAATGTGGATGATATCATTAGTACAGCATAAGATGAAAAAGCACTTAACAAGAATATAGAGGTATACAAGAAATCACTACAAAAAAGAAATCATCAACGACGAGACAAAGACTATGATAATAGGAAGAACTCAACAGCAGCATTTAATAAAGATAGAGGAAAGAAGCTATTTGGAATCAATACTATTAGAAAATGGAAGGCTAGAAGTAAAAATCAAAAAGGAAATAAGAGAGGAAGAGAGATTGAAAGACGCGAAAGAAGAATGAAACATACAGAACTGAAATTTCTAAGGAGAATTGAGAATAAAACAAAGTGTGATTCAGGTACAGCTACAACATCAGAACAAGTTTGAAGTTAAGACCTCTAGTGGAAAAATATATATAATAATATACAGTATAACTCGGTTATAACGTACCTGACGGGTCCGAAGGTTTTGGAACGTTTTATCGGAAGTAGGTACGTTATAAAAATATAAGTGAACACTCAGGTGAAGTGCGTATTTATATTCGTGTTTATAAACCATACCAGCTCTGCTATAAGTAGACAATTTTATTATTCAGTGACAACTTATCATTGAATAATAAAATTCGGAGAAGTGACAGCGTCAGTCCGATTTACACTACTTAATGATAACTAGAGTTTGTTAAAAAGGTGGCTAACGTGTTACAGGCAAATGAATGGGTGAAACACTTTTCATTTCATGAATGGATGAAAAGTGTTTCATCCAGGTCAATTAACAATTTCCCGTAGGTACCAGGAATTTCAGTGTGGATCCTCCAGTATCGACAACCATACCAGAGCAAGTCCATCGAGTTGAGGGATTCTTAGGCATTTTGAACACCTTCATTAAAATACATACTGCATGATGAATGAAAATAAAGTCAGAACAAAAACGCAGCTCCGTTGGTGTAGAAAAACTTTTGAATCGAAAGCTTAAAGAAATTTGCAGCATCCTGAATGGTGGCAAATTACGAATTCGTTACTGTCAACACAAAAACAAATATCAATTCGCTGTTTAGGCGTTTCAAGGTGAGAACAATCTAACAGCTGTTTTTCATTCCCATAGTGTCTCGGAAAAGAATCGTAAATGTTTACTAAATGGAAGAAGTCGAGTGGTATTGTTTACCAGAAGTAATCGACCTGTTTCAAAAACTAACCCTGTACAACGAATAATTGAGTTTTTGGAACGACAGAATTACAGATTATCTTCAATACAGTCTAACGATATTCTTACGTTCCTTACGTTCTATATACAATACTAAAGATTATGCTGCAGTAACGTGGAAATGCTAAGATCAAATTTTCAAATTTTGACGATCTAACTGTTTGACCTATCTTCACCAATCTAAAACTTTATTGTTGTTGCTCTGGCAGTCAATTTACGAAACCTGTCGCACTATACCATTGAATGCATAAATGAAACCAATTATTTCCTTAGCACATACATAAACTATAGTTACAATGAAGCACATTTTCACGGTTTGAAGAACACATCTTTTCCACTAAGTATGCAGCAATATTGGTAGAAAGCATTCAATCAACCTTGAATTAAATTTCGATTCAGAAAGGATGTGTTACAATAGAATTTGTCGAAAAATGGTGTAAAAAGAAGAATGGCACACGAAGCTCTAAAAATTTCTATGAGATTCATATGTATATTTATGGTAGAACAACAGCTGACTTCGACTTTTAAATCCCAAAGCACTCACTCACATTCACTTCTAAATAGCCCAGAAGTGCTATTGTGTGGTACAGTGTTTCCAATATTTGCACTTCTTCTTTGCTCTTCACTCCTAATGTGGTTTCTACGCATTCGCAAATATGAATGGCTTAAGATCTTATTACAGTTACATGTCACATATCAATAAAAATGTGGCTTTAGTTAATACCACTTTTAGAGTAATTCTGGAAGATACCTATCATTTCTCGGCGATATTTTAGAATGGTGCGACGTCCACCTTTGCGGGAATATAGAAAGTACATTAGAGATGAAACAGATGGTGTAAATATTAAGAGACGTGTAGCATACTTACCATCTCTAAATACTTGTATTCAGTATCAACCCAGCCCGTTAAAAGATTCCCTGAAAATGAAAGGAGTGCATCGAAAAATCCAGAAATCTTCATTGATTGGTTTACAACATGCATCCTGTGCGAGGGTCATATCTCCATAAACTTGATTTGCTTGAAGTAGGTGTACATATTTTTGTGAGTACCCCATCAACTGAGCAGTCGTGGGTGTAAATCTGAGCGGGATAAAATAATAATATGTAGCAAATACTATATTCTTGGTTCAGCCTATGGTCCAAGCAGTCACTGGAAGTTTAGAGAGGCGATACAGAAAAGATTCTATTGAATGACATAGTCCAAAATGTATGCCGACTTGAAATAATATTATAAAGAAGATAAAACTATAGTTTGGGAAGAATCTAACATTAATTCAACGAAGTAAACATTGATACGTCTTTTTGGATATTAAGAAATGTCAGAAAATGAAATTTGTAGCTAATTGATAAATAGTAAAGATAATTGGATAAACCCGATTTGTGGTACGATATTTTGTGTGACAATTAACTAATTGCTCATGTTCGAAGACCATTGGAAACCGCTGAAAATAAGGATCACGAAGATGTTTCAGAGGACAGTACGGACACTACAAATCACTAGAACGTTCTAAGCGTGTTAACAAATATTTTAGAGTAGTATGAAAATCAAGAGAAAACCGAGCTTCTACGATTAATATTACTGCGAAAACTTCTGTACTTTTTGATATGAAGTGTAAAATAAAAGAAGATACACTACGTTAGACAGAAAGGTTGATTTTGGAGACAACATGTGAAAACTGTTCATATATCAAGGATTTACAAAAAGAAACTACTAATAACAAGAAAATAAACTACATTTTCCCGAATAACTGTCAGAGTTTGCTGTAGTATACGTATGTATGTATTTTTAAAAATATTTCAGTGCTTATTTGGGTTTTAAAGGTCATTAGCAAAGAAAGTGCACTTAGGTTAAGATTAGATTTACTGTTTTGCATCATTAGAAAGGGAAGCAATCGTGAAGCTCATAAAGTATTTTGGTCATTCGTTTGATTTAAATATAAACACCAATTTATTTAGCACGCTTTACTGCCACGACAATCCTTTAAATTGAACTTTAAAACATTGCCAATTTAAATCCTAATCCCCTACCCAGCTCCTTCCCCAATGTATTAAGTTAATTTCAACATTATGCACGAACAACCTCTTAGTTGTTCCTAACAGTGTATTCTCAAGCAATAACATTTAAGCAATGCATATCCACAGAACATTAGACTTGCACAAAGTATCTGCTTGTAGTTGGCTTGTATTTAGTTTCATGATTTGCTCTCCATCGATGATTTACACCGGACTGGTAATTAAACTGTAGAGAGGAACTAATTAGCAATTAGTAAAATTCTGCGTACCTACCTATTATACAAATAACTTGTACTTGATGCGTTCTGACTGAGTTAATTTTAATTAACTGTGATAATTTCGCGAATTTCACGAACAAGCAGCTCGATCGTGTGTTGTGTTTCCGTTGTGACCGTTACACTCCAATCAGAAACACAAATATTTATTTCGTTGCTTATTAATTTTCCACGGAAAATTACATTTTCAAATAGGATGACGCTGCAATTTGCGTTTTGTTTTTCATCTAGCACTACTACACGGAAACAATAATTCGCAATTGAAAATTACATAGGAGTGCCCGACGTAATGAAAGCGTTCTTTACTTCGTATGATTTTATTTTTCCTTTCCAATTATTGTAGTCATATTGCAATAGACGAACGGTGCCTTTAGTAGACTGTAAATTAATGTCTAAACAAGAAATTACAGAATACGCAAAACTTAATAAAAATGCAAACATATTGCGAGACACGTGCAGCCAGATATTATTCGGAAAATAAATCGACGGATAAATAACAATAATATAACGTAATAATAAAACTGCAGTATGATTTGATAGGATGACGATTCTGATATGAATTTCAAAAAGTTACCCACTAGCTGTATTATACTAAATTTTATTGTCCTGCTTATACACTACTCAAATTTATCTTTTTGTTAACTTTTCAATGCTGTAACTTTTAGTTCTCATGATTTTTCTCTTTCTACGTCTTTAGATTTTTTTAACAAATTAAAATAGACTTCTACTTTTTCCCACATTTCCTCTGATGTAAATCTCTTGGTATCAAGTTCAGATTATTCAATATTTCATATCTGGAAACAAACCAAACGTGCAAGAAGCCAAATTTGAAGAACACAATGTATATATATGATTGCCCAATTATGCCAATGTTGCTACGTTAATTGGGGATGAATATACTATAGTGGGTTCCATCGGGAATTGTCACAATACGGATTCGACTTGATTTTGAACGAAGTGACAAACCAAACAGAGAATAAAAAGAAAGCGTATCTTATGGGTCTAAAATCAAAATGAGAAAAGTGACAGATATGTGCTACGCAAGTAATATCCCTTTAATTGCAGAAAATAAAAGAGATTTAGAACATAAAAAATGCATTGAATGAAGATCTGAAACAAATTAACATTAAGTAATTTCAGAGAAATCAAATACAGCAAGCAACGAAGTTCAAATATCTAGCTATAGTAGTGAAATGTTGAGGAAATACGAAAGACAAAATTACCGAGAGGCTAGAAAAAGCAGGAAACTTATTGAATGCTATAAAGATCTATAGTGTTTGACGAAGAACTAAGTTCCAAACCATGTGAAAACAGAACTGCAAAAATGGATGGTAAAACCATGTATTGACATTCGGGAATGAACATAGACAACAACAGAAAGGGAGAAATCGAAATTAAATAGTATGTAAATGCGCTTTGTAACCAGAATAGAAGGAAAAGCTAGAGAAGGCAGAATCACAAATCGGATATTCAAAAATCAGTTACAAATACTTCCAGTAAAGACCACAATAAAATAAAGTCAATTGGCCTGGTTAGGACACATTAAGAGGATGGAGGGTAATATGCTAGTAAGAGAAATAACAAATGAATTAGATTAAAGAGAGAAAGAGGAACTTCGAGAAGCTTGCAAGGATGAAGTAAATAAAGCTGCTGACATTAAAGGAATTGCTTGGCCAGATATTCCGAGCCTATCCTTTAAAGGAAGGGAATGGAAAAAGAGCTAAAAAGCACCATAATTTAACTACACCATTACTAAATCGAAAGGTAAAGCAGCCTATGGTTAAGATAAAATAAGAACCAGAAGTCGCGGTGAAGCTTAAGCTAGAAAATTTTAGTTTTATATAATTTGTAGGACTAAAATAAGAAGTCAATAGCTCATAAGAGCGTATTGTGACAACACCCGATGGAACCCACTATAGTACACTGCCTTGGTGAAACTTAACCTTACTTCTTCGGGAACCGGGGATGTCCTTACTCCAATTATTCAAATTGGTATAATAAGGTAGCGAACTATTGTATCGCAATAGTTTTTGTGTTTTTAGTACACATAAATCATACATGCACCAGTATAGATATACGCATAGACGCATATTAACATTGCAGGCGCATCCACCAATTTGGTATCTGGTAAGTACTAACACGACTGAGGTTGGAAAGTTATTGAAAAATTAAATATTCGCGCTGTGTAACAACGAAGGGGCAAATTTAGCTGTCTCATCTTTTGAATTGACTCACTATACTTTATACATATAAAAACAAACACTGAGGATAAGCAAAAATGATCACTTCAAACTTTGATAAACGAAGTATACGTATGTGTATGATGCAAATGACATTACAGCTCAGTAGCCCATATGTATGTATGTATACAGCGTCCCAATGAAAATTATATCCACAGAAATCCGATAAAATAGAACAAAAGAGATCCAAAGCAATATATATAATAATATATCAAAAACAATCAATTTTTATGTAAATTCATTCGTGGTTACCTACTTCTCTACAACCTAGATAGAGGTACTAAATTGCAGAAGTAGACAAATGATTCCTCGATCACAAAGCTCTAGAGATTATTTTCGAAATTATAAATACTGGTAAAATTGCAACGAAGTTGAAACTATCCACTGTATCCTACTATGTTGTAACATTCAGGCTAGAAGTCTAGACTTATATACTTTATAAGTAGAAACACCCTCAGACATGGCCATATAATCCCTTAAAATTTCAGCAACGCTTTCGATTAAATTTGATAAGCGACTGGTAGGAGGGCTGGAAACAACACCTATAGAGTACAAATATAAAAAAATTGTAATCACCATTCATACTAAGTATGTAAGAAGGATTTTTGTAATTACTTCATCATCTTCTTTCTGGGTAGTCCAAGAGTCTGTTTCTTATGTCACTATGACTTGACTCAAATATGGGTCAGATAGTTCACGCAATATTTAGTCCTTAAGTACATTTCGCCCCTACATAAGAGATTCACATCTACACCTGAAAGTTGTTTGAATGATTTAGTCCCCTCGGAAGAAACAAGCGCTGCTCGGTTTTCCGGCTCCGCAAAAAGGCTTCAAATAGCACTGCAACGATAATTAAGGGAAACATTCAAGGCCAAACTTTTAAACTCTCTGTAAAAAGTATATGACTGTGTATGACCCGTATATCTAGAACTCCTTACTTTTCACAAGCTGCTTCCCCAACTTCAAACTGGAATTTAGCTGTTATTATTCACAATAGTTATCTGCACTAGATTCGATGTAAAATCATCCTTAGTGGAGGATTTGGAATTTGGGACGATTTTGGAAAAATAACAGAATTTTCAATTTTATCCTTGGATTTTGGTGTAGTTATTAGTTTAGTCATCAACACATAAGTGTGCTAATTATACTTTTGGTTACATACATATACCTTAGCACGGATGAACATCTTAAATTATTACTCCCTCTACTGATCACTTCTTTCTACAGTAGGATATTGCGACTCTCCTAGACTTTGTTGTATTTTTGCTAAAGATATATTTTATGTGGGATTGTTTACAGCATCTAATAGCTGTTAGTAATGAACTCACTTTAATTAAATAATAATACCATATAGACACGTTTCAGTATTTTAAAGTAATTGTTCGGTGCATGTGGTCGTTGAAATTCTGATTTACTTAAGTTATGTACGAAAGACCATTTTATACACTTTAAAAGCGTTGTTTCAGTAAAAGATTTTAGAATTATGAGCGTCTATAGCGGAGTAGTAATACTGGAGAATTGCGTAAAGAGCATAACATTTACTTAACGACGTGGTCATTTAGGTAACCTTACCATTTACGTTTCCTAAGAAAAATTGCATTTGATTCTTTCCGAAATGGCTCGAAGTTAGTGTTCGTTATTGTCGCCATCTGCATATAAAGGTATACTCGAAACGCTGTTAAACGCAATGTTAGGGAAATAAAAGCAAATCATTACCTTATTCCATACAACCTTTTACGTGAACACCTTGATATTTTTGCCATCGGCGACGCGGTTGAATGTAGTGCCAATATGTGCGGAAAACACTTAAAATGCAAATGTCTCCATCAGCTCGTTGCTACCGCTCACACCCGCCATTGCTATTGCAGTCGTTTCGATCTACATGGCTGATTTGTTAGCTTTATTAGTTACCGATATTTCAGCGCGAAATAAATTTGGAAATTTGTTTTTCGGTAAATTAACAATATCGGTGTTACGCATATCGTATAGCATTCTGATCGCTTCAGTAGTTTTCATAAATTTGATTGCTCGGCAATTGAATCCAACGATACGCGAATTTATTTATGCAAAAATTTAGTCACTAAAATCTCATTAAGCCATCAGTATTGAAAACAGAAACAAAAAGATTACGAAACAATTCATTCAGTAAGTGGAACTTATATGTACTACAGCGCGTATTGCAAAAACTTTGAAAACTGCGTGGTTACAAATATCAGTAGTGTAGTCGATACGTATATAAGTCGTTCTACAATATTTTAACCTATTTTTTGATTACGCCTAAAATTAGTAGAACGACATTGTTAAACCTTTCCAAAAACATTGCTCTTCCAGTGAATATGAATACAGCATTATAACCACATTTCGTTTAATTAAAATTTAGCCCTAGGTTTGACTTTTCGAGATATTTTGATTTGTAGATGTGCTTGCACTGTGGAACTTCCTCGACTTCAAGGTATTTCTTATTACTGATAGTTTGTGCATGACCTGATGATGACTGACCTAAAGAATGACTAATTCCAAATTAACCGGGTCTAAGAAACATTGAACTACCTTTCGTATTGCAATCTAGATCTTCATGGACATGCAAATTTCTTCTTTTTCAAGAATTTTTGCTTCGTATGTTTTCATATAAACTTACGCAGACGAAATTCTTGCTTAGTTTGTTTCTTTTCTTTAAATTAATTAAACTTTTAAATTGAGAAACAAACAGTTCAATCGTTCCAGTCTGATACTTACGTTTCTTCATTTTTTATTAGCTTTGCAGGTAACAATTAAAACATTATCCTAGTCCAATTTTCATATTCTAGTTTTCAAGTGTTTGCACAATGTGTACATACATATGTGTCGTTGACATACCAAATTAAAAACAGAAGCAAATAATTAATTTGATTATTTTTTATTTTTATTTTACAGGAAATATTGTTTTCTGCAGATATAGTATTTCATTTCTCCGGTACAGAGTGGTCGTAGTAATGTAAAAGCTGTAAACAGAAAAGAGGAATGCATGTTCAAGTATAATTGAGAAATTTTCGTAATAAGTCATATATGCGTGCTACTTCTAAGACTTCTAAAGACTCAGACATCTTTTACTAGAAAACTTATTTTATAAATCATTTACAGCTTTCTTAATAAAACATCTAGAATTTATACGAATTTGTATATGTTAAACGAAAACTGAACCCTGATAGCAATTTGTAAACAAATAACTCCTAGAGCTTATACAATATAATAAATACACACATAAAGTTGGAAAGAATCGAAAAGTGGTATTAGGAACATCTGCGAACCGGAACCGGTAAACTTCAGTTTAGAGAAGAAGTTTCGCTGAGTTTGGATCGGCCCGTTGATTCTGAACATCCTTCTCCTGTCTATACAAGTAGGTGCAGACGTCTCTTTTCCTCAATGCTACGGAGTTCCATTGTGCCTCATATTAAAAGTTGTTATTTGAATAACTTAAGATGATTACATTGAAATCTACCGAAACGTCCCTCAAGTCGTTTGAACTTTTTAGTCAGTTGTCGCAATTTAATATTCGGTCTCTAGATTTTCCCTTTCTGACGTTCCTCTCATTGCTTTATAACTTTTACGCTTTTTCTTAGAACGCAATCGTACTTACGAAGGGGATAATAAAGAAAAAATGAGAATTACATTAGCGTTGCGTTATTATCGCTTAACGGGGACGCTCGCAAGTTTAAAATAAATATTTTCCATTTCGTACCGTTTTACTACGATCGCCCCTGCCATTTATAAAGCGAGCAATAAAATCATTTTTTGTTAGTCGCGTCTTCTTCGATCAATTAAAAACATAAAAAGGGTGCGATTTCAAGAATAACTCGATAATTTGTGCCATAAAATTTATACGCACAAAGAGATGATTCATTTTATAGCTACTTATTTTACATTATTATGTTTTATAGATAGAAATTCAGCGCATTCAGTCATTTATGAATCTGCCGTTTCAACGCTAAGTGTTACTGGAGAATTTTTAAGCTCATTAGTTTTTGTCAGAAAGTTGAAATACTAAAGAAATGCACGAACAATAACTTGCAAGTCGCGACGCCTACATTAGTGTGCCTACCATACATAATGTATGTACATATATCTATACCTTCATTTGAGACTTTTATAAATACGCCATATGGAAACTATGGTGTCGTCTCCAGTGAAACACGAAACACTATTTACTTATACGCGGCTGCATACTTGTCGCGAATTGCATTGAACATCGATTTGACATCACACATGCATTCATCAAGAAAACACAATTGGAGGATATTTGTTGTAAATTGAATGAATAAAATAGAATCTCGACTGAAGTACGACTACTGAAAATTACAGGGATGTTTCTTGGGAGGAATATCTGATATATACACAACACCACATTTTTAGAACTAAGGCAAATATTTCAAATATCAAGCGATCAAAAGTCAATATGAGTAACATAGACCGCTGCTCAGAAAATTTTCGCATTTTATGAATTTTTAACGAAATTCCATTCGGTCTCTTTCCTTTCTGAAGTCCTGAGAATATTTATGCGTGAGCAAAGATATAAAACACTTTCGATATAGCTGTTAGAACCGGAACGGATTTGGTTGAGTTGCAATGGAAGTATGACAAATTGAGGAATCTGCATCGGAAGTTATTGTACATTTGGAATGCAAATTTTCATTGAATAACTGCTTCAATTAGTACCCAAATCCGATACATTTACTACATCGTAGGCAAAGTCAAGTGTGTGTGTATATTTCCCTCAGAACGCATAAAAACTCCAAAAGAGACCCCATATAAATTAAATGATGTCCCTCGTACTACAAAATCGCATTTCGTTAAGAACGATATCCGCTTAAATTCATTCTTCGTCCATATTAGAAGTTTTAAGATTAAGTGTCATCCCCCATGAAAACGAATTCAGAATCGAACCGTTCGACACTAAAAACGGAGTAAAACATGTAGGAAAATGTGTACATCTGCGTAATATGTTATGCTGACGATACGACTTTGATAGCAAATAATGAAAGCAGCCTCTAAGAAATATTACTTCAAGTAGTAGTATAAGTAGAAAAGTATCTAAAACAAATAACTGTATGACTCTCCAAAATGCAAGGGAATTATTGTACAACTGCTATCTCCTCGCATGAAAATTGACATGAGCATTGAGAGAAAACTATGGCTAAGGACTCACAAAGACAAACATCTAAGGCTATAAGAATCTCTAGTTACTTAAGGTATATATCTTGGATGAATAGAAACGTAAAGGTCGAAGGTAATATAGAACTGTATAGGAGCGCATTTGGTTAATTGATGACATAAATGACATAAATGCGCCGGAAACAAGAAATGATATATCTTAAAACAAAGAAAACAACATAAATTATCACACTGAGAGCAATTACTGAACATACTGGATACGATAAATACTTAGTCAAAAAACTAGTAAACGCGAGAGATAAGAAAATTGTAAATTATTAAAAATAAATAGCAGACAAAATAGTAGAGCGACGACCAAAAATAGGAGAAGACTAGATAAGAAAAGAAACAGCAAAGGACTACCAACGAGACTGGGCTTTAAGTTTCCAGTATGCGCCAACAGAAATATTTCCTTACTAGTCGAAGTACATAAATACCTATCATTAGTTTAACCATCTAAATTCATGGTGGATGGTGGTAAATGCATATATTTCTATCTTATTTCGTGTCACATCCTCTAAGAATTCACTAATAATACTAGTGATTGTAATGTTATTCAGGATACGAATTCTCAGCCGTTTATTTCAAACTACTTGATTTCAAATGACAAAAATGGGTTAAAGGAAAAGTTCATAAAGGTATCTGTTTACTAATCTTCAGATACATTCGACATGTACACACGTATAGCTACGTAAAGGACGCGTGTATAATCTGTGCTTGCACTCTTTCACCGCTTCAACACTCCCATAATTCTCGTAAGCTAATCACTGGTGATAGAAGCTATATATGTATACATCTTATATATCTTATATGTAAGGTCTAAAACATGCTGGATGCAAAATTGTTTAGAGACACAAAGAGATAATTATGAAATAGTGTCCAAAAGAGAATGTATACTGTATGCGTATACTAGTAGTATCACAAAAAATAACAAAAATCATATTTCAACAACTAGGTTGTCATGTTTAGTGGAAATATTCACGAGATTCACATGTTTCACATGAACTTTCGTCGAATACCGTACCAAAGATAATACTCGTACACTGAGTATTGGACAGGGATCGTAATGCACACCATGTGCAGTTGCACTTAACTAAATCAGACATAACACTGTAACTGACAATGTAATTGTTGTTGTCGTCAAAGTATAGCTTGATTTGTTTCCTTTTTTTAGTTTATTGGTATATATATATAACTCTTAATCTCCTACGATTATATAATTAATTAAAAAACACAACTAAACTTGAAACTGATAACAGAGACTCCATACAGCATACAAGGCGACATATCCTACCAATTAACTTGGGTATGCTGGCAACAATCCATACAATTTCGTACAATAGGCCCAAATACAACAATAGCGTAAAATTTGCAAACATTGGTAACAATTGTCCGTTCATAGTAAT
Organism: Chrysina gloriosa; assembly: GCA_038088585.1. NCBI lineage: Eukaryota > Metazoa > Arthropoda > Insecta > Coleoptera > Scarabaeidae > Chrysina > Chrysina gloriosa. Next base: position 67,403,188 of record CM076088.1, read on the forward strand.
AAGGAATGCACCAAGAAATCAGTGTCATATTGAACATGTCGGTCGTCGCATATGCGGCACTGCGTTAACTATAGAAGAAGGTAGAAGTGATAGAAGGCAATTACCGTTAAATTACTATTCCAACAGTAGGAAGTCTCTGATACTCTTTCTCCCCATTTTATTTAAGATCTGCCTAATTTGCTACGATTTGCAGCTATCTGAGCAAAATCTATTCTGACTATTTTGCTTGTAGTTGTTAGCATTCCATCCATTTATTTGCATGTATTGTGATAACTATCATACAAATTATATCTATTTTGAACAAGAGTACGGTTCGTATCATTAGAAGTAAACGATAAAATATGTCAAGCAACAACGTTACCTGCTTGTAACGCTTTATTAGGAACCGCAGTACAGCCTTCTTTTACCAGGTCTACTTAAGAACAAACTGCCATTTCTATTATCTATTTTTTATTTCTAATTCTAAGGCATTTGTTTCAATCAAATGTTGAGATAGTTTCAAAACTCAAAGCCCCGACTCAACTATATATGTACAATACATACATATATAAAATCCCTTTTTAATTGGCTCAACTGCTATTATTTCCTTTTAGACCATAAGGCATCTTACGGGTAGCTGATTTGCATTAAAATCAATGAAGTTGAATATGTAACTACCACACAATATTTTCCACCTACTGAATAGGAGATGAAATACGTTTATATCCTTTACCAAGTTACGCACTCGTTCGTAGTCGATTTCTCTTCCTTTCAAATGTCTTTTTTCCATGTTCGTCTAAGTCCTCTTTCTCCCCTACCTGTTAATTCTTTGTTGGTATACTGATTTCGAAATTCTTGATTTTACACTTTCAATAAGTGACCAAAACGTTGACGTTGTTCATCTCTGCTTCCTAGCAACTACTGTTTCGTATTTTATATTTTCTAGTTTTGTTTATTAGTCGTTTGAGAGATTTTATGCCTATTACATTGATTTTGTTCCTTTTTTACTTCTGTTTCATACTTTAGCAGTGGAAGTGATATTTCATTGTAAGCCCTTGTTTTAAAATTTGTTTTACCTTTTCCCGCTTTAAAAGAGTTGTTTCTGTTTTCCTGAAAAGTCTTCCTGTAGGATTCGTGTTTTCAATAATCTGGTCCTTCATTCTGTTCCTTAGATCCGCTCCTGCCATTAAACATTTATCGTCTGTATTCTTCCTTTCGCATGTATTTCCCATTTTAAGCGTCGCTGAGCTGTCATGTTCGCGTTTAATCTGAGCTTTTAGTTCTTCTATATACACAAATAATATTGCGAACACACACTTTCTATTTTTTGTTCTTTTGGTTTCGGTACAGATCTTCACAGCCTGCAATCGGCTGTAACTTATCTTATCAATCCTTAGCTTTAACTTATATGCATTTATAACATCATCTAGTATTAATTACACTACTCTATAAGCCAGCACGAAGTGACAAAGATGTTAGACGCCTCTTTTTTCTAATTTATTTATTTGTAAAACACCAAATTATCGCTTCCATGGGGGAGCTTCATCAAGGTGACAGATTTCGAATTAATAATGTCCAAGTGTTCCGGAACACGTTTAAAAACTGTTCTGTTGCAACTTGTATCCAGTTAATTCTTTGCACGTCATGACTACACCTTTGTTTTGTAAAAATATATTCAAATTACAAATTTCCAATATTTTTAAAGGTGTTCGGTATTTATTTTCAAGATCGCTTAATGTTTTTTGGTTTGGTTCGAAAACTATTTCGAAAGCTGTATATTTTAGCTCTAAAAGATGTATGTATAGCGATAAAATACTAATTGTTTACAATTTTAACAGCTTAGGCAGGTCTAATCTTTTTCAATAATGAGTAAAGAACCAGCAGGTTTACAGGACTGAAATTTTGAGTACCACATATTCGATACGGTAGTTACGACTTGTCAAAGAGCACTTTTGTAAATTTCTGGTACCAGCATCAATTTTGAGATATGTTACCTACTTGGTTGCATTTTCGGAATAGGTGCTTTGGAAAACACAATAACGAGTTAAAATACTACTTGTAACCATTAGTTTACTTTAACTAATACCAACTGCTAATAATATATGGGTTATATTCAATAGCTCATCAATTTAAATGGAACATCCCAGGTTGTACTACATACATATGTATATATGTACATACATTAAGAGACTAAACTCTACTTCAGCTTCTATTAGTATTCTATATTACTTTCTCAAGAGTGACGTTGATTATATATCTCGTTAAATACTAACGATTTAACTTGCGAATGTAATAAAATATGTAGTAACTCTGTAATACGTTATAGACTTAGCAGTCACGCATGCATTTTCTCCTCCTTTTAAAAGAATACTCCTAATTATAAGATAAATGTTAAGTACATATTTAACATATAGTAGGAATCTCCAATTTATAATAGTTGTGTTGTATAATGCTTTCATAATTGCTAATAATCTCTATCCACTAATCGCTATAAAATTCAACGAGGTACAAACATATCGCCTTCTGATGAATTGGTTTAGTTTTGTTCTGTTAAACACAATGTACATGTAACAAATCTGTTTGTTTAGTATCGTAAAATTGCTAAATTCATTTAATTTACATAAAGTACCGCGAGACCCTTTCAAATTTCCTATATCAAAGGTTGCGGTTCCGAATTCATTCATGCTCAGAGTAGAGGATAGTTCTGTTTCTCTTTTCCATTACCACCTCTCCGTCTCCCACAAACATTGGCTGTCTTATCAAATACATGTTTCGCATGCCCCGACTACACATCCCCGAATCGAAAATTTCAAGTTTTGGAACTGATTTGAACCGGTTATCGCGCTAAGTGTATTGTTTTATCATGACTAAAATAGGTATTTTCGTGTTTCATGATAAGTACATATACATATACGGAAAACTTCGTTAAACTATAAGTTTACAACGCCTACAGCATTATAGTTCTTCTGATGATTTGAAATAGTTAATATATAGCATATATATAATAAAGAGTTGCCTTAGTTTCTCCTTAAGTTGTTAGGAGAATGACATCAGCTTTGTAGGCAATGATACATACATATATAAGCTTAGCAAGAATGTGTATATCATGTAACTTCGGGCTTAGGAAGCTGATTTTCTTATTCAAAATTAAAATAGTTCCTAGTCGTTAGCAACTTATAAATTCTATTTTTGTGAAACATCACCAATAACTAACATCTATCGTTGCATTTCTCCTTTTCTAGGGAGGATTGAAAGTTGTAGTATCCATTTATTTAAGTTTTATTTTCTATAGTTTATGTGGACGTAATTTAAATAAGTTGTGCCAGGTTCGTGATAAGATGTGCTGAAGTGCTAATTCCAGTCCAGTCGTCTAAAACAAGGGAAATTTGTAGGTACTTTACCATTTCTTTACTGCTATATTGATAGTGATTGCAAGGACTGTGGTGTAATATTACTGACAATCACGTCGGTCACAAATTATTCAGTTAAATCTGATGACATGTGTTTCGCTAGCGACAGGTAAAACATCTTCAAAGTGTTTCTTACCATTCGGCAAGAACCGGTTTGAATCAGATGCCTTCTCATAAACAATTTTTTAGTCTATTGTGATTTATAATATATATAATTTTAAATTTGTCTTTCATTTGTCCTAGAAAGTGGTGGAAGTTACTCGAAGGATAAGTTTTTAAATAGGTGACGAAATGTATATACATTTTATTTCATGCAGTCTAAGTATTTTATTTACGCCCGAGTACATTCTTGACAAGAAATAATTGTCGAATGCCTTTTTCTTCTTTAATTGATAGAATTTAGTTGGTGATCGCAAAAATAATGGCCTGGTGAAAGTCATACTGAAATGTTCGGAGCACCGATTATCATCTAACTAATTGTTCTACTGTATATGTGTTTACCCCAGTTTTCCTGCATTTAGGTGTTGTCAAATATATGTATATTACTAATACCAGCAGGTGTATTCTTCTATACTCAGCTTATTGTCGTTGACCTACAGGCACCTCTCGGTATAGTAATAATAATAATACAATACAACAACTAAAAGAAACAAATTCAGTATAAGACACGCTGCATTTAATATTGATTGTATAGATTTACACATAATAAAAAAAAAATCACATTCATTATTAAGATTGTAATATCTAAATTAAATATCCTAGTATGCTGCTTAACCCCTTGCACTACGCCGAAATTCACAATCAGTCGTGCCAAACTCGGGCGCCTGAGTGGTCCCGAAAAGAGTCGAAGCGGCGAAGACTGAGTGTCGGAACTTTGAACACATCTTACGACCATTCTTACGACTGACAATGAGTGCGAGATAGGCGTGCTCGTGTTGACTTCACGCGGTGGTGCTCTTGTAAAATTCAAAAGACAGCAAGATACAAGATAAAATACCCAATCATTCAAGAAAAGGAAAGAAGAGATAAGACCTCATTCAGGCGTTCCTGGTGGCCCGAGATTAAGACCACGAGCACGGCTCGTGATATTCATGTTTGGCCCGAAATGTCGATTACGAGCCTGACTCGTGATATCCACGTTTGCCGTGAAATTGAACAACGAGCCTGACTCGTGATATTCAAGTTTGGCTTAAAATTTTCATCACGAGTCAGACTCGTGAAAATAGTGCAAGGGGTTAAGTACAGTCATTTGTTTGACCTCTGTTAAAAAATGGGCAATGAGTATTATCAGCAGCAATCGACGATACTCCATCCTCAAAAGCAATGAATTTTGAGGTGACTCATTTATAGCGGAAGATTTTCTAAATCATGTATTGTAGTTTTTAAGCACACCTCCTCAAATGCTACATATACATATATGTATGTATGTATGGTGTACTTCTTCAGTTACACGCTGGTCCACCACACATTAGAATTACACCTAATTTGATGAATACTTAAAACAAATGTAGCAAAAGCAACAACAGGGGAAGAACATTAACCACACTAAAGTTAATTGAATAGCTAATGCTAACTATATGCTGTCCGATACTCCTACGACATCATCAAAATCGTAACCGTTAAGTTTTTAACTCTAAAGTATTTCATAAAACTTGGTTGGAAAAAGATTAAAACTTAATATCTATGTTATCAACTAAGTGTATAGAAGAATATTCAAAATTAATTTACCTTTATGAATGTTAAGTTCATCTCTTATATATTAGATGCATTCAATGTAGAATTGAATTAACTACTACTTATATAGTAACAATACCCAGCAATGCTGTTGCATATACATACATGTTATGTGTATTAGTAATACACCCCATTGTTTACCTAATCCTACCTAGATAGAACTATTTAATCCCTTTCACATGTACGTCGATAATCCATATTAACGTCAGTAATATTAATTTTTATATAATCTCCCTGACATTTTATCGGGAGAACAATCAAGGCAAATTCTGCTATCGATATCAAAATTAATGTGAAAAATAACTCACCGTAACAAAGTGGATGGCGCTTTATTTGGGCATCAAAATGTTCATAAACAATGATAGGAGCGTTCCGATCAATCGACGCCATATTGAATGCTTTTCCGGTGGAATGTTGGTTTTGCAACGAACCAGCAAAGCAATTTCTGCTATCTGCTTCGCGCAAACAAGCCGTTCGTAATGGTCCGCTGTAAGAGCTTTCAAACGCGTCAATATCTTATGTGACACTTTCGGTCGTGATACAGTGCAATTTAACAGTAAATAATCACCTTATAACAGGACTGGATTGTTTATTTAATAAAGAGGAAGCTATCAAATAAAGCTCAGTTGGTTATCATTATTAATGAAAAGCATATCAATTAATATAAATGAGCGGTTGGAATGAGAGCGCATATTATTTTATACCTCTACTATTATATGTATCATATTACCCATCAGTTTTGCCTAATTTACCAGTTATCATTTACATACATACTGGGTGACCAAGTGGAACTGTCACGATTTAAATTTCGGCGGGAATTAACTAACAATTTGAGTGGCACCACAAAAATACACCTATCTTCATTACCTATACCACTGGCGTTCGTTGATGTTATTTTATTATTTTCTTGTATTCGCTAGTATCGCCTCTTAATTTATTTAACACCGTTGCTTTTACCTGTTTTATTTGAAGGAAGAAATCAGCACTTTTCAGAGCTAATTCTTTGAGAAATCCAGTTGTGCTTTGTAAGTTATATTTGTATGTTACGATATGAATTGTAAATATTGATACATAGACCATGGCGTTCTCACAAGAACACGATATTTTTATTTCAGTGGCTTACTTCCGCACAGAAAGACAAAATGGTGCAGGCAATTGGGAGTATTCTCGTCAGAATAGTTACGAACAGTTTACGAAGTGGATGTGAACTACAACACATTTGCACAACATCTAAACAGTACTGGCAATGTAAATAAAGCAAAACACATAGGCAGAGAGAGCACTTTAACAGAGGAAATAGTTGAAGATGTTCGACAGCGTTTACTCTAAAGCCGAGAAAGTCTATACATCAATTATCACTACAAACAGGTTAAAACGTTCAATTCAAGTAATACAGTATAATGTAATTTTTAAAATTGATTAGGCCTATCTTGTGAAAGCTGTCAAACGATCCTAAAGAAGAAATTGCATGTGCATGATGTAAAGTCTCCGTTGTTGATCAATTACGGCCTCATGATCTGATACAGCGCATTCAATATTGCCAGTGGTTTAGTATAACCATTAATAATGATGATATTTTAGATGTCATATTCTTTTCTGATGAAGCATGGATCTATCTTAGTGGCTTTGTGCACTTACAAAATTATACAACATGTGCAGCCGAGAATTCACATAGGCTAATTGAATGCCCGTTAGATCCACTGAAGGTAAAGACATGGATTGCTATGAGGTCTCAAATTATATATTTATGGTGTTTCTTTACAATTTGGAGATGGATGAAAATCATTAACAATCATATCTGGTAAATAAGGTGAAAGTGAAACAATTTCCAGCGTATTTCGCTTGAAACATCTTTCATTCTTTGTGCAGCATGCTCTCTTGTGCTGTCTTGTTGCATATGCAACTTCCCAGGCGTTTCTTGCAAAGTGCCTGCCGCAATTAATTAATTGTAGTATTTTTCAATAAATAATCTCTAAAAGAACTTGCCTCGCAATGCCAGAATACAATAACAATTGTTTTTCGTTATCGTGTTCTTGTTTAAATTTATATTCTAAGAAGTAGTTTTGGATTTTCTTCTACCATTCTCTTGCCAAATTTGTTCCATGACTTTTGTTTAGTTTCTTTAATTTCTAATTCAACCGTTTTTCTAATTCCTTTTTATTTTTTATAGTATACATTATTATATTATTATTTTTCCCGATATTTTTCCAGTTTTCGTTTTTATCTGTTACTCACCTGTTCCATTTCTGTACTCCACTATTCCGATCTGTTCATATTTTTATTAAATATTTGGCGATGGTCTAGATGCCAAGGTCAAAAATACAAAAAAAATATTTGGCAATCCCTGGATGTTTCTTCAGCTGCATCTAGTACTATATTGTTCAAATCAGACCATATCTCTTCCTGAGCCCTTTTCTTCCCCTTTGTTGTTTATATACCCTCTCAATTATTTCCTGCCACTTCTTTTTGAAATTAGCTTTCTTTTTTCTTTGTAGCTCTCTATTTTTTTCATTTGTGCTTTGTTTTTCTGTTATTATATATAATGCAAGAGAAGGGACTGAGACTTTTGAAATGAAGCAACAGTCGAATGATTGGATGTTTTAGTATTGCTGTTGTTGAATAGCTATTTTCCAAGGTGTATGAAACTATCAATTCGTGCAATTCGTTAAAATAATTGTTGAAGGCGGGCAGATAAACGTAGTTTATTCGAATGATTGATCATCATATTATATGCAATAGATTCAAGTCACACTTATATGCACATCAGGGTGCCCTTAGGTTCGAATCTGCAATCTGTCAGGGTGGGGAAACACTCTAGAAGCCGTAGCACGTCAAATTGTTGTAAACAATTTAATATTGCCATAAGAAGTAAGAACATTTAGGAAAATAGTTGAAAAGAGGGTTTTCAGTAGTCCTTGGTATCGGAGTGGTATTTTCAAAAGTGTAAAGTGCGTATACAGCAGGAACAGAAAAGCACGTGTTCAAAATTTTTTCGTGTTTAATGTGGAGTTTCATTCATCATTAATGACTATCGGTTGGATAGCGTTACTTGTAAGTACTAAATATAATTTGGAAGTATTAAGTAGAAAAAATAGGATAAATTATGATATTTGGTGAAACTAACGGAGATGCAGCAGACCTAAATTATGTTCATTCCCAGGTTAAAGGATTCCTGCGCTTGTTAAGTTTTTAACGGAATCGAAAAGCATATCCAATCTTTAAAATCGAAAACGTTGAATTTCAAAAACCTAGAAGGTTAGGCCTTAAACAAATTCTATATATAGATTTCGATTAATTTACAATTTAATCATAGAATATATTTGTTTATTTCATAGTATTTGGGGTATAATGATCGAGAATAATTAGAGACGGGATAAAACTTCCACACGCACAAAAATTCATCAACTGTTTTCTATTCACCGTCCCAAAATAGAAGAAATTAACTAATTAAGTATTTGCTAATAAGAGGACAAAAACAAAATAAGGTAAAAGAAGGTAACGTTACTATTTAAAATTGCAAGTGTCCCTACCAGCATGATAATGACTGAAATTCCACAAAAATATAAAAATGAACTGAGGGAAAGACCAAACGAAATGAGGGTAAAGGAAAATTCCAGCTAAAATTAAGTGAGGTTTAAAGTCACCGACACTGGAGTCAGAACGACAGAATTGGATAACAAAATCAAAGAAAGTGTTGTCATAATCATATCAGGGAAAATAGGGGAATCATGCGATAATGACCCGTATTTCTCGATGCACTAACGTCACCTTCTATGAAGGAAGTCGAAATGAGGTAAAGAACGGTAAAATTCTAAACAAACATACAGCGTAGCACTATATATACTGTAAAATATGAAATAAGTGTAATTAGTGCAATTTTGTTGAACTACAGCAAACGGGAAGTTCGAAATTTCAAACTGATGTGATAATCCACATCCCCAAATGACCCCCAAAAAATAAATGATTGAGATCCACTACCTTTACGCTAAGAATTTCGGGTAATTCTTGATTAGAATCGTTAAAACTTATTACCAACTTCAATATAACGTTACAAACAACTAAGAAATATTCTCCATACACAACTGGTGTATATTCAACGGAATCGTACAAACAACCATTTGATGGATCAACGGAAAGATCCCTTACAATATCTCTTCAAATAGATATTGTTGATATACATTAGCAAACATGTTTTATTCATTTCTTCTAAATATGTGTGTATATACCTCCTGTTATGCTCTCTTCAGCTATAAAGCATTCACACCTATCAAGAACAACTACAACAAGTAATTGACCACTATTAGAATCAGTAGCACCTAAATAATTTGTCATATTAGATCTGTGGTTGCTCGACAGTTGCTTTGCGTTTACCTAATTAGACGTGCGGTCGGAGTACGCCAGTGGTGGTTAGGCAATCAACCCATTCTAAATGGACTGCTAGGTAGAATGCCTTTGACAAGGTAAAATTTACATCGATTATCTGTTAGAACTAACTGTTCTGTATACACAAATACAGATATGTTGGTAATGGTATATTTGTCCCGCTATTAAACGTACTGACATTATAATAAATATCTGCTTCTAGTAAAATTAAATATTCAATATTTGTTGTCCCCTATTGTAAGTTAGAATGAAGATCGATATTGTTACTATTTATCTTGAAAGGTATAGGTTTTGTAATATTGTAATGTAAAAAGACCCTTACCGCACGAAATATTCGGAAAACCTCATTTTGACCGCAAAGCGGTCATCCTTAATGGTGAACGGAAGCTATTTCAATTAATCGGTTTAGTAAGGGTAATTTGTTTCAGTTCTAAACAACGGACATTCCTAACTTGATCTTAGTAATAAAATACAAAAGAAAGAAGGAATTACTCATGAATTAATAAACATACACTTCACAGGTCTCACCCTACCATGTTACACTTGACACTGTTAGTATAACTATGTGTCCTCAACAACTATAGAATAGAGCTCATTTTACAGAGGACACTGATCACAAAATAGTGAAATGCATTTCGTACAAGAAGCATTAGCTAAAGTACAAGGCTGATGCTTTCGTTTGTATTTGTCCCATTGAAGATGGCAACTTAATTGTATCTAAACTGATGTAATAAGTAGCACGACCATTTTATTTCATATGTGTGCCATGCTTTTAATTTTAACAATCTCTTTAAATTATTTTAAATATACAACTTTCTTTGCTAAAAGAGGATGCTGAAAATAATATTTATCTTTCGGCTTATCTCCACCCCCGAATTTGTTTTTGTGCACCTAAAAAGTGGTGGAGGTAGCCTGAAAGATAAGTATTTAAAATATTAATTGGTCACAATATATCTCATTCATAATTTATAAACTTATGAATCATAAGTTACTGATGTTATATTATACTATCATAATTTGATAATCAGGTAAATACACCAACTTTCAGTAGAATGAAGAAAATTTAAACTTCTTCTGTGTACTCGCTGAGAAACTAAAATTACATAGTGTAAGAATAGTGTGTGGTATATCTTAAGCAACAAAATGGGGATTTTAAAAATAAAGGAAATTGACTAATGGATATTTACATTTGCACATAATATGATACATATATTTACAAATTGATTGATAAATGAGTTTAACTTCCACTTATGCACATATAAAAGAAAATCTGCTTCCCAGAAGTTTCCATATTGCTTATTTCCGCATTTACTTTCCTTAAAAGAAGAGAGAGTAACTACGGTTTGACATAAGTAGTAAATGAGGTGATAAATGGTTGCATATAAGGCTAAAATTTTATTTCGTCGCCTTTAGCTTCATTTATTCGACTGAAATAAGTTAAAACCTAATTATTAAAATGGATTATAGATAATGAAGCGTGAGGGAGTAATTTGGTACACGTAACTCGGAAGAATGTGGTTATTATAGAAGATGGCGCCAGTGATGCATTATACATGAACATCGCACATATTTCAGGGTAACTTTCGACACACTGCAACCCTCATTTTGTCGGAATAAATTTTATCTCCGGTTTAAATTGGTGTCGCGGTGGCGTTTTGTGTCAATTTTTTGTTCGGTATATATTGTGCTTTGGGTCTTCGCAAGCCGGCACAAAGGGATCCCTTTTCTGGCATGGAATCCGGACGGTGGAAATTCGACGTTTATTGTATTTTATTCGTAACGTTTATGGTTTAATTATACTCTCGTTTCGATGATTCTGCTTTACGATTATTGTGATTTTATATGGTTTTAGAGATAACGTGCGTTATGATTACTACAGATATCCCGTTACCACTTCCCGGTTTCGAAATTTATGAAAAACCATTGTTCTATTTTTGCAACTAACGAGACCAGTAGAATTGTGGATTATGAGCAAGATCAAATAACTTTTCCGCGCAATACTTACATATGTACATATATAGCGTTGTTGCCTATTAAGTTTCATTTTCGTCACCTTTTTCTGTTTAATAAATCAAACATAGAAGTGTCTAATTTTTTCGTTTTATGGCTTGCATGATTTTCTTCATATTTAGAAAAATGTTAGGACGGTTTTCCTGTTCATTAATTATTATAACAGAAATTATCTAACAATTTAAAACATATAAACGAATAGGATCAAGTTTTCAGTAACTCGTTTCCTAAATATCTATTTAATTCTAAACAAAACTGGAACAATGAACACAAAAACAACTGTAGGTTCTAAAAATTGACTATTGACTATGTTGAAAAAGATTTGAAAACGAAAATTCAAAAACAACATCGCACGTTTGAATTTGGCACCTTCCACTTCCAATGGCATATCGAAGGAAAGCGAAGAGAAATAATTAGGTACAGTTCTAATTTGCCGGCAACTATACATACATCTCTTCAGAACCTCACAGAATTTATTAAAGACAGATAAATAGCTGCGTTTAGGAGACCTGTGAAACGCAGTTGTGTAATGGAGGAGAACGGAAAACACTGTGATATCTAGTTGATAATGGTCAACATTTCGTGCAAACAGCTCTTAAAACACCGAATGACGACAGATCTTGTTGTTTTAATGTAGCCCAAATCACATCTTGAACCACCACTTTTTAAGCGGGATATATGTATATTTTTATAATTATTTTTGACTCACAGATATTTATGCACATCAAAATGTACGCCAGATTTTAATAAATAAGGGCGAAGTATATGCTTCTAGACAGCTTTTAGAATTGCTCTATACCAGCGTTTCCCAACCTGTGGTACACGTATCTTTGTTGCGGCAAATTGGTTGGAAGTAATAGCAATAAACATCAAGCAAAAAGGGGCTAAAACAATAATGTATATATTTAAATATATAATTTGTTAAGGATGTGTGACAGTAATCTTAATCAAAAACCTAATCAAGGAATATCAGAAAGATGTGATTGGATGCTACTAAAACAAAGATGTCATCTGCAAATTTTAGTAGAAACCAGATTAAAGGCGATGCATATAGGGGACCAAACGCGGAACCTGATCCACTACAAGTGGAAATAAACAATAATTTGACATAAAATGATATCCTTGTGAAGGAGCAAATCTGACCAAATTAAGTTTCTCTGAATTTCCACAACCTACAACTTGATTCTTAGGAATGAGTTGACAGTATGAAACGCTTGAAACATGTCAATCATACCGCGTATCTGTTAGACTCACATTTACTATGCCAATACTGGATATAAATACTGGATGAAATGGAAAGTTTCTGGTTGGATGGAAATGTTTCCCTGGAGTCCTACTAGTTGGCGTGGTCACGTCTAGAAATTGGTCTCCTTTAATTTTGAAACTGCATAGATATGGTTCTGAATTTAAAGTTATAAGCTTTTTAAAACTTTAACGTCGATGGAATCAAAATTTCATCATGAATGTTAGGAACATTACTATATTTTTATCTGTGCACCTGAGTACCATAGTCTGAAACAAAAAACGAAACATGGTACAAGAATGCAAAATTGTTCCATTTGGACCTCCTCAGGAAATAGTAAGCAGCAAATCTACTGTTTAGTGCAACTCCGTCTACAAGCTATCCCAATATTATCGATAATAATAGCAAACTTGTTTTTCGTATACCTGCCTATTTGTCGATTGAGTGATGACAGAATGGCGGAAAAGGGGGACAAGAGAAGTACAATAAATTATAGAGAGAGTGCATGAACAATGAATCAAAATTACTAGGTGAATGGGCAGAATGAGGGCAGATAGGAAAGCATGAAGAGAGAAAAGCAGATATGACCAAACACTAATAGGCAAAGAAGATGAAGAAAAGGCAGATGAACAGATAACTCGGGATTGTCTAACTATACAAGGGTTTTATGATACTAATTGTAGCATTTGATATGCCCTACATATACAAAAATTTAATCAAATATTTTAACGATGTGTGGCACAATCGCACCATAATCTAGAATTAGTGTTTACTTAAATATTATTATCTAGACCTTAATATTGGAATATTGCTCCAGAAGAAAATTTGGACTAACACTCAGATGCCGAAGACAACAGAATTCAAAATCCTCAAATCGAACGTAAAATCAGGATTTATAAGCAACTGCGCAACATGAAAGACGTCTAACTTTTATGAAACGAATACAGGTGTTTAGTAATACTTGTCTATAGGCAATAATAAAATTTAATGAATAAATTCCAACACATACCATAACTTGTTTTTATTTCTAATTGTAGGCTAACGCCTGCTTTTACCAATTTAAGTATCCTCATGTGATATCGAAACCCATGACTAGTCTGGGTGCGCAGCGGTAACGGCGCACAATTACGAAATAAGTTACGGCAGCATCGCCCACTCCCTATCGCCTTATCTAGCTGTATGCTAATGGTTCTGTGCGTATGTAAGCTGTCGTAACTTATTTCATAATTACCGCTATTTACCCAGATTACTCATGACACTTTCCACCTCTTAGGGGCTCTTCTAATTCGCCTGGGTTTCTGCTATGTGTCGTCTGGGCTTGTCTTAGTTATAAATATCTCAAAGCATCTACGATCGAGTATGGGTCACGGTAAAATAACGATTATGCAAAATATTTTATTCGTTCTATGTTGTCGAAAGGATTGAAAGAGGGTTTAATTGATGGCCAATGTCACCTACTTTGAAAAAATAATGACAGACAATCCCACAACATAATTGCAACCAGGAAAATCTATTGATAGAGAAACTTGCGTCGGGAAAATAGACTTTCCGTCAGATATGTTACAACGCAAACAAACGTTGCTAAGGGTGCATTAGACTGGAATCCAGAGGAAAGCAAATAAGAAGGAAGATTCACGATCGTACGGCAAAGAATTACGCTATGAAAATCACACCTTTTACAAACTAAAAAGGTATTTTAACAAATTAAAACAGTAGGAAACGACACGAAAGGATATAATAATCTGGCTGAAAGTAGATACTCTCTTTAGAATACCAATAGTCTTTATATAGATCTACGATACTACACTATACCTCCTAGTTGCCAAATTAGTACCCATGATCAATTCAGAAAATATCCAGGATTGTGCACTATTGAAATGTTGCTTGTAAATTTATAAATGAGTTTCAGACATGTGATTCTGAAACCATTGATGGAGTGATGTGGGCTTCCGGACTTGAATATCTTTGCGTGCACAATCTGCGCATTCTTATAGAAAGATATGCAAATATGCGAAGTTATTAAGTATTCATCCTACGATCGCGCTATTCATTGCCTTCGCAGATTTTTCTTTGTAATTTTTGCTACTTTATTTGTATATTTACATCTACAGTCCTTATGAGAGATAAATAGTGCCCAAGAGTTCCACAACAGGACTAAATTGCCTTTAAACTTCACTTTCATTTTGAGGCGAAAACTCTTGAGCAATTCCAAGGTACTTAACCCGATTGCAAAGTTTTATGATAGTATTTTTCCGAGTTGGGCGGAAAGGTAATAGTAATGTGTCTTCTGGCGATTTTTGAAGAACAAAATTTTAGATTAATTTTTTAGAACTAAACCCGCCGGTAGTATGGTAACGTTCTGGAGGATATTCTAGAAGAAGAACGTATGTGGTTACAAAATTGTGTATAACAGTCAAATGTTCACCACTTTCGTGTCTGTGAAACACACAAACTATCACTTACCACAAGATATAATTACATTGTAATGTACATAGACGTAGTAAATATCAAGGTGGATTGCTTATTTTCTTAAATATCGTCCTCCTAGAAAAGGAACCATCCGATAAGTATAAGATAATTGACGTCAAATATGAAATTTTATGTAGGAAACATTTTTCTTCTATTTCCCTTGTTCATATATGGGATGCACATACAACAGATATTTCAAATTTACCTTAAACACAAAACAGAAATGCCAAGCTTTATTTCTCTTTTTTCCATAATTCTGCCAAGTAACCTGCGTTATGCAAGTATAGAATTAAGTCCACCTGTATTATGATGTTTTCTTTTATTTTCCTTCTTTGTACTTCCTGCCCCAAGTCATCCTTATAATGTCGTTTCTCTTCATCTTTCCTTTGGAAACTTTCCCTTAAATGAACAATGTTGTTCCTTACTTATGTTCTGAATCTATATATTCTTTTTTGTAATCTTGGTTTCAATTCTTTGTTATTAATTTGCTGAAATGGTAACATAAATACCAATTTGAAGGTAAAATACATTTGGTGGAACTATATTGCAGAATTGCGAACATGAGGAAAGTTTAAGTTTAAGTATTATTTACTTCTAAATTGGAAAGATGCACAATTTGTTGACTTGTTCCAATTTGAGAAGCAACAATTACAAAAATGTGCAAAGCAAGGAAGTTAATAATGCGTGTGGTTACGGTTACGGGGGTTAGGCACGGGACAAATCAAAGCGTCTTCTACCCGTAGTTTATAAAAATATTCGTTAATTGTTTCAGCCAGTGTATATATACCAGTTTCCTTATGAATTGCACCTCTATACCGACGTTTCCTTCTATCCAAATTAATATCAAATAAGCTGATATTTGATGAAGGTTCAGAATTGTCAACTTAATAATATTAAAAATGGTTCTTTTGGTAACTCTCGTTTCTATGACTTCTTTCATAATGTTCAGGAAAATTGCCTTTGAAATGGATTTAAACAGAAGCCTCAAACCAAGCCACGTCGACATCAAACGCCCAGTAAGAATAAGAACGTAGCAAGCTACTCTACATACAGTACAGTAGTACAGTAGGTAAAGTCGACGTTAAATTGGAAGTACATATGTTCGTAACTCAGGAAATTATAAACTGCAGCAATAGTGTATTGTATTGATGAAAAAACAATGCAGATTAAAATTGAACCGAGTTACCATCGAAACGTTGCGTTAAGCCTTCACGAACCTACTGACTTTCGATCGACCGTTTGCCGCTTTGGTCGAAGTTGGGTTGGTAAATAATGAATATCGGTAGATTGCGGAAGTCTCGTATAGGACCGGAAGTTGTCCCGTCACGAGCATTCTCCTACTTCCCGTGCTTTATCCCGCCTGACTGGATGCAAGAGGACGGCGGCAATTTCCATTTCCTTCGAATTTACACTAATTAACTGTTTTCTTGGAGCAACAAATATTTAATTTTAATTAATCGGCCAAGATCGTTCTTCTTCTCTTTCTCTATGTATATTCGGGATTAAGGACAAATAGTGTTCGTGCCAGAGGGTCGACTTTGCTGTCATGTTTACCTCGTGTTGAGGTCGGGAGTTCTGTTTGTGTTTATTAACTTTCTATATCACTTTATACGTATGAATCCCGGAAATCTATGTAAATATCTAGTTAGCACTGAAGACTCCAAAAACCAGTATGACGAATAAGTTCAGATTTAGTTGTTAACCTTTACTACCTATCAATACTTATCAATATTTAATGCGTTCGTAACTTATGTTCGTAAATTGAAGGATTCATAAGTTGGAGAATGGAGGCGCATTACAAATGTTCATCGAGCACTAATTTCACATTTGGATCTACGTAACTATGTAAGTGAAACGTGTATCTATTTTTGTAAGGAAATCAAGAAATTTACCAAAAATACTTTACATGCAATTTACCTGCTTTGTATGTTATGCAATTGTTTCTCCATTATCAGTAAATATTGCAAACCTGATAATGGAGGACATAGAGCAAAATCTTTTGACAAAACTAAGTTCTAGTATTTTTGTCGGTACTATGTGAATCTGTGGTGTTTTTGGTGCCTAGAGAACGATAATATTGATAAAGTATTAGGTCCTAAACATCACAGTCATCGACAACAATGGCTTTGTATTAACATACTGGCTTATAAAGTCTACCAATCCTAGTAGATATTTAATATTTCGACGACCGATTTGGAAATATTTGCCATTGATACTTCTAGCATAGAAATAGGGGTTTGAACTGCGAGATTTTTTGTCCTAAAGGAAACACTACAATTCTATAAGTTATTATATGATGTACAGATTAAAATTTTGGAAACAATTTCATTAACTAAATGACATAGGCAACCAGTATTGTTCAGAAAACTACGGTTTTACGAATGAGCTCTTACTTGATTATCTCTTCCAAAAGCATATCTCACGCCCACGAGTAACTAACGTATTGAAAAAAGAAATAAGTAGATATTAAGTTTATCAAAATATGAAGCTGCACAATCGTTTGTCCGGTTAACATCTTATCCGATGTCCTTTGATTTGATTGAAGTTCGAGAATGCGATCTTTCATGGAAAGTCAGTTGAGTTGAGTTGAGTTGCTGACGAAAGTCCATACTCTAGTTAAACTAAAAGCTTCTGGTAATTATCTGTCATATCCGATGCATTTAGATTAGATTTAAACGCTGATACAAACAAATCTCGTGTCAACTGCCACCATAATCAAATGTACAGCTGCTAACGAATTAACAGCAATCACAAACACTGTGGTGGAATCCGACTGTGTTCTATTTTCTGTTGAACATTCAAAAAGTTTAACCTATAAAATAAATTTCCCCATATCAAGTAGTAGGTCTGTCTGAGACTCAATGGAAAGAGGACGGTCACTTTGGAATGCCAAATCGCAAAAAACTGGTACTAGAAAACGAAAGCAAATACGGAGCAGCAATTGTAATCGACCATACATGTTTTAAATTAGTTATGGCCTAACATTGCATGAACACCAGTAAAACTTGATGTTACCTAATACAAGTACGCCTTTGTCAGGGAAGCACTTGAAACAGAAATGGAAGGATTCGATATGAACCTGAAGAAAAAGAATTTCAAAGATTCCAGGTAAATGCTAATACTAGGGTTACACTTTAACTCTAAAGTAGGGCCAATCCAGGGAGTAAAAATCATTGGATTGGGAAAAGATAAAGGAACTGGCGAAAATACTTGTGACTGCATGGTTGGTACAACAAACACGATGTTCCATTACCACAAAATACGTTTGCATATATGAACATTTCCGAAAAGATTATGCCTTAATATCGCAGAGATACAAATAAGCAGCAAAAACATACAGAAACGTATCATTGTATCGATTGGGAGAGCGATCAGCAATCGTTGATAGCAAAATCACGTTATTACTGTCACGATGCTTGAAACTGGTAAAAAAGCAAAGAAATCTGGAACAGTTCGTGCTTTTTGCGGGAATGAACGATTCTTCCTAAAAAGTAACAATCCGGGTGTTCATAAAAGTAAATATTCGGATTAAATTTCGAACGGACTGCAACTCTGGTTTTACTGCCCTATTCTTAAATTATCGATTTACTCTAATTTAATTATTGAATAATTCTTCAAATAACATAAAAAATATAAACTTTTGAGGTATGAAATATGTTTCGGACATCTGTGCTACCGAACATCTGTCTACAATTCAAGTTGAAACCTTTGGACTTGCACCGAGAAATAACTGCCATTTTTGAATGAACATGGCACAGTCTACACGCAACTTATGCACTCCTTGTTTACAGTATTTATAAGTTCATTCTTAAGTAGAAGTTTGGTGTATAAACCAAAAATGTTATTTCCAAATGACGAGAAGAAACTGAAAATGCTGTGAAGAACAGTTGGATTCATGCCTAAAAAACTATTTTGAGACTTTTTCCATCAAAGCCGGAAGACGTAGACCTGCTGGTTCTAGTGATATTTTTCAAGAACCGAGGCCTGTCAATCAGTGACGTGGCCAAAATATGCAGGAGAGCGGCGGTGTGATGCAAAGGGCAAAGAAACGGAAAGAAATGAAGAATCGTAAGAAGATAATGTGCTAAGAGTATCGGAAAAACAGATGAAAATCATAAAAAATTTGAGCTCGACAATTCCATGATTTTCTTCGAACAGAAAAACGACATCTTGTCAGCAACGATGAAACCTATGAATAAACACAATTTTTGACACTTCCTGCACTTCTTGTATCCGATGGAAAGATTCTTCCTGAATCGGAAGGGACAGTCAAATATTTATATATGTATATAAACACAAAATAGGTATTAACTATTAGGTAGTAAGAAAGAAATACAAATAATCACAATAATAATAGTAATGGTAATAAAAGGAGAAAATCTGTAACGCGGGGGTTGTATAGAATAACAGAAGGAAAATATGGTTATCGGATAAACCAGCAAAAAGATTTTCAGCTGTAGACACGTGTTTTTCGAGGTCGTTGATTCTGATCAATACGGCGTAAATGCGATTAGCAGTAGACTTTTGGACTTAATTCTGAACAATATCTATTTTCATTGGTACGATGAATACCTATTATTAACGTTATTGACATAATCCAAGGAATATTAAGTTGGTCAAAATAATAAACATTGGCACCAATCTTAGTGTATTTGTAATTAATTACGAGGACGGTTTGATGGAAGATGCCTTGTTAGAGCTTGGCCACACTTTCGCTAATGCTGATTATGTTGTTGGCTTCCACCATGTGTATGGTGTTTGTTGTCAAAATTGTACCCAAATCTAACAGGTAGATTATGTTGTATACTCATTTTCTAGATAATGCCTAAGGTTTGATGAAAGAGTGGATGACGTGTTATCATTAAGTAATGTAAACCGGACTGACGCCCTTACTTCTCCCAATTTTATTGTCACGCCCGGCAGGTAAGTGGAGACAAAGACCGATTTACATTACTTAATGAAAACACGTCGTCCACTCTTTTATCAAACCTTAACAATGACACAAGCTTCACGAAATGTTACAGGGTTAAAACAGAATATGTATATTTAGTGCCTTCGAAGGAACTAAAATTGGAATGTATAGAAAGCGTGCGAATAATTTAAAAATTTTGTTGCATATTTAACTAAAGGTTTCGTGAAATTATAATAACTACATTACTCGTCAATATTATTTTAAACCATAGTTTTGAACATCTAAACTTTCTTCAATACTTGTTGGATTGTTGACCTCAACATATAACTATATAAAGGATAAGATATCCAAAACACGTATTGTTTAAGATATTATCGAAAAATAAAGTTATCACAATATCTCGAGATTTTTAATTCCCGAATTATAAGAAAGAACAACGATTGCGGATTTAATGGAGATAATGCGAAATTATTTTATGTGCTGTAAAACATTGGTAAAACGAAAAACAAGATACACCTTTAGAAATATGTATCTATTTAAATGGACAAACATATATTTTATAAAAAAACTTAATCGCAATAATAGAACATAACCTACAGCAATAAGTAATATCAGTACATAGAAAAGAAAATTAACAGAAGATAGGAGCCATAATTGTCATAGGCGCTAATAATTTTGTAAACATTAATTGTGTTCTCTTACTTCCTGAAGGCAAGTAAAGGATAAATTCCATTTGTCGGTTAGAACGCCCAAATAGCATGTACTGTACCATGAAATGTTATTGTAGTTGATGTAGTGCTTCCATCGTTTGTACAATGTAAGTATGAGGGCAAGTATTTACCTAATTTTTCAATAGTACCACTTTTCACATTTCCTTTGTCATTTTCTGGTGTTTATGGAACTACTGGATAAATACAACTCAGAGTCTATTTCTATTTTGTTATTAACCGTTGTTGCTGAAGGACATATTTAATTCAAACATACATCAATTTGATATATTTCTAGTACTTACTTATTGTTACCAAAAAGTTGGATATGCATTACGTAATAAGCGATTAATGCTACCAAATTTATTAAAGGCCGAATGGCATATTCTTACATTCTTATGCACAATCAACGTGTTATGTCAAATACATGTCACATATTATATACGAGTAATTTACCTACAGAAAATTTGAATCTCGTTCTAATATTTTGTGATGCTTTGCTTGGTCTGAAAAGAATTTCAAACGCATTTTTACTTTTAAAACACAAAGGGCGTCATGACAATCGAGAAAAGACATTGTGTTTTAACACATTTTACCGTAGTAAAATACGATTTCGGTCAGTAGTACGGCAAGATCTTAAGGAAAGTTGTTGAAAATATGAAACTATGATTCTATGCAAAATTTCATAAATATCGAATTACTTTGACTACATCAAAAGAATTAATGTTACTTTCTAATAAAGTATTTTATGCAAAAAAAAAAAATGGAATGCATAACAATTACTCAATTTAACTTTCTCCGAATGGTTTCTAAGTGGTTTCCTGCTTTTAAAAGTGGCCTTGGGAGCACGGGTGTTGCAGAACGTCCGGGACCGTCATTTACTGTAACTACTCGGAAAATTGTTAATAAAATCCATGCCCTTATAGTTAGCGCTCGTCGATTGAAGGTTCGTGAGATAGCTAATAAAGTAAATATATTGCATTGCAACCAAACGGGTATGTCATATTTTGCATGAACGTTAAAATATGAAAAAACTATTTGCAAGAAGGGTGTTTGCTTAACCCATTAGTACCCGATGTACTCATTTGGGTACAGTTTACCGTACTAAAATGAGGACTGCGGGAACTAGTGGGTTAATGCTACTTAAACGCGCGTTCGCATTAGATAATCAGAGGAATGTTTGGCTCTTCTTCAAACGTAATCCAAGGAAATTTATTCGTCGATATGTCACAGTAGATGAAACTTGGATTATACATTATATTTCAGAAGCAATCGACTTCTCTCGAGGAGCGTGCCCCAATAAGGCTAAATCATCTTTTCGACCAATAAGGTCATGGCCACAGTCTTTTAGGACTCCAAAGGTGTTATCTTTATTGATTATTTACAAAGAGGAAAAACGATAACTGGCACATATTATGCTGATTCGCTGACATGTTTTGATGCTGAGCTTAAGAAGAAACGACCGCATATTCTGAGGAAAAAATATTGCTCCATGACCATAGTGCCCCGTCTAACATCACGATAATGCACCGTTTCACATCAGGAAATGTCTCATTCGTCCACAGTTGCTACAACAGAATTAGTCGAATTAGTAGCCATATTCACCGGATATGGCTTCCAGTGATTTCTTGTTTCCAAATTTAAAAAATGGTTCGAATAGCAAGAGATTTCAGACAAACGAAGAGTTTCCGAAAGATTACTTTTTACATAGTTTGAAAAAATTGGAAACTCGCTGCCCTAAGGGTACCAAGTCAAAAGTCATTCTTTCGTCAAACCGCCCATTTGGCTTTAAAGAAACATTTTACTAGATCCGAAATCTGATATTACTTTTGAATCGTTTTGGTAACATCATTTTTAACACTTATGTATGTATGTAGAATAAAATAAATTCAGAAGTTTAACGTGCTTCCCTATTTTTGCTTATACATATTAGGTTTTACTAGCAACTTGCATTTCGTAATTAAATATTTGTCATTTTGAGCATCCTATCTACAAAGTAATTTTGTTTGATTTAAAGTATATGAGGTACGATAAATCATTTGCTGCAAAGAAAACACGGCGTTTTAACAAATAAAACAGACAACGAAATAAGTCACTTCGTATAGAGACAGAAAATAAAAATATTATTTCGTAATGTATGTATTGATCTAACTAGGTACTAGGTACTGTGGTGAAGGCACCAGCTAGGAATCTTATTATCTCTCATAAATTAGGCGAGTAATATTTGCCTATTAATTTTCAGTAGTAGTTATTCATTTTCAAGGGCAGGACCGAGTTTTTATTTACATTAATATACTAAGCAGCAGCAACTACAAAGTAATTGTTGCTGTATTCGATTTACCATGTATCACAGAAGGTTGACCAGGTTACATGAATTACTTGTTCGTAATACAATCATAAACTCGAAATGAGAGCCTGTCAACCGCCATTTCGTAACGTATCGTGCCGCAAGCTGTTAATCGAATTATTCGGAAATATTTGATACGTGGCTAGCTAAATTGGTGATAGTATAAACCGTTGCAAAGGAAAAATATAAGAAGGCATCAGAACACATCAAAAACATATCTCCTGGCTTTCGAAGTGTTCTATATTGCACCTTTACACACTTTTACATTACTCTCGTCCAGATTTTGTTTTATTACTACATTTGGGATTTCAGTACACACAACACATCGGATACATAACAGATATTTTTATTGCTGCAAGCTTGACCGTATCATGTCAATGCCAAAGAATCCAAAGATCAATACTATTTCACGAAAAGTGATGCGTTTTAACTTTATTGTGTACTGCACCATTGTTTTTCGATACGACACCAGCTAATGGGTGATGACAAAATTTATTCGCTGAAGCTAGTACAGTGAAACTAAATATCAGCAAAATTAGCGATAAAATATTCGTTTTCTTAAATGCCTTCCTTATAAAAGCGATCCACTTATTGTTGCTGAATTACACCACTTCTAAGGTAGTAAAAAGATAATCACACAAAAATGTTCATGATTTGATTCCATTTGCTTTTGTATAAAAATACTTGTTTTTCTTTTTCAAGTGTGAATGTTACTTTACTGACAGTATTACGAATTTTACGACGTTGAAAAATATACCTGAAATTTATGCGGCAGCCTACGTAGCTGTAATTTTCAAAAACCTGTTGTTTATATATTTTATCGTGATACAAGTCCGCAATAATTTTTAGGATTTGCTTTATTTGCGGGAAGAGGCTGATGTACTATTATTGCCGAAATAATTGATCCGTACTAATACAACAAGATAGATAGATATGTGCATAGAAATTGCTGCATACGTAAATCAGATCAAAACGTATCAATCACAAAGTAGTTACGTCAAACTCCTATTACACACAACATAATAGTTTAGTTTGTGTGGACAAAAGACACCGATTGAACTAGTAGGAATCATTGATTAGAACTGTTTCACTCTACATTCTGGAGGTGTTAGATTCATTAACTGTAGCTATTTCATCAAATATAATTTATAATGGGTTTTGTAGTATAATGCAAAGTAACATATATACATATATGAGTATATTGTAATTTCTTACACACTTACAAAATGTGCCACGCTTTATTAACATCATCTACATAGTTTCTTTCCGTATTTATAAATAACTTTTGGACAAACAACTTTTGCATATAAAAACCAAATGGAAGCTTTTCATGTATCTAAACGTGAACTACACAAAGATTGAACACAGCGCATAGATGCCGGAAAATGAAAATTAATGTATGTGTACCCTCCTATACCATCCCCGACGCATTTCTCCTACATTTCTTATTATATTTTACTTTTCCGACCTGTTTCTGCGCTAACATGAAAAATGACTTCCCGAAACTTAACGGTCATTTCCTTCTTGCTCTATACTGCTGCTCCGCTGCCCAATTTGTTGCATTTCATTGTTTTAGAAAATTTTCCAGACGGGCATCGTTTGTATTAAGCTTTCCTGACATTCTCGCCAGTTCTGCCGTCAAAATATTTAAAATATTCACTTCAGTTTAATGTCCTGCGTTACTTATTCATCTTTGTATACAGTCGAGTGTGTATGTTTAAATACGAGAGGAGTTCAATGCATCACCATTTTCCTATATACTTCCCCATTACAATAATACACTTAATACATTTAGAAATTAGCGTTTCAATTCCCTGTAAAAGAAAAACGTTCTTGCTTGACTTAAAAAATAGTGCATTTATTGCTGTTGAACTTTGTAACATTTGCATTTGTTGCGTTCTCAAAATTCTTCTGACAGTCCTATCAGTAATACCGGTTTCGTCTGCAACTTGGCGACTAGAGCAAGGTTCACTCATTTCAAGGTACAGATACACCGCCAGTTCTCTCTCCTCCAAGTCGAGATTCATTCTAGGTATTTGAGACTGTTCGACGCAACCAAATACCTTGAGCACATCGACGATCTAAGGCCGGTCGGCGATGATTGTCGAGTGCAGCGTTGTCATATCGCTTCTTATTGTACGATCTGATACTATATTATGAAAACCTATAACCTCCTCCTCGAAATATTTTTAGGGCGAAATTTGTTTAGCATGGTTCTGTGGCGATAGTTAACTGGGAAAAAGTGAGAAGCTTGAAATTCTCACTAGACGCTTTTATCTTTCATTCTTTCGTTTCATTAGTTCTTTCTCTCACACAAATACACACATATTCATCGTAGAATCAACTATGAAATGCGCCGTATTTGTGTCTCCCCATCACACGGCGCTCTTATTATTCGAACTCGAATTTAGTTCAAATTCAACTTCAACTTATTTACCATCGGTTTCAAAATGAAGAATTTTACTTTTTATTCAACTGAGCATCAAATGCGTAGAGTTTCGCTCTTGTCGGGTGTCTCACGATACCTCTCCCCTTTTTCTAATTTGTAAATTCAAATATTATACTTGGGATGTACAGTGTATGAATATACACGCTTAAAACTTTATTAGTGCTAACGGACAATCTATTTCACTGGCTGACATTAAGAATTAAAGTGGTTCCGATTGGATTGCAAACCAAGAAATATTTAGCTTACCATAAAATGCTTACATTTAAGTAGCAAACTTTAGAACTTTATTTTATATATTTATATAAGATAACATGTAAAGTTGGGTATTTTAAAATGAATACCTCGGGCTGATCTATTGGCAAATAAAAATAGTACACCATTTTCTGGCAATGAAGTACCCTTCTATACAAAGAGCTGTTATACCAACAACATTAAACATCATTCAACCAAATTACCGCTTTGTGCTCATCGCGCGCCCTAGGCTAGGTTTCCTTGCACTTGACAAAATAAAAAATCCTATATACTGTAATAAATTGAAATAAAAACATCTTAATGGTACAGTGATTGTTAATTAAAAATTTCGAAATGGAAAACACCATTATAGGATAAAATGTAATTGGCATAAAAGGTATTACATATGTAGGTCGCGTTTTGAAATGATAGTATAAATGGAGTCATATTTCAATATCTTCTACCACCTTTAAATAGTACAATACTTAGCATATAATGGTTTAGCAAGGACATATCTTAACTAAGCGATAAGTATAACGTTACAGAACATTACAATTTAGTTGTAATTTAATAAAGAAGTATACCTACAAACATTGAAATAAAAGTAAGAATATGGCCAAATAAGGTTCATTTACAATGCGAACAACTACGAGCCAAGAAAACTGTACTCCTTTCTAAGTGCCAGTCTGCTTCGAGCATGTACTTTCTTAAAAAGAACGACTATTATTACTAAGTATTAATCCAATTCTGTTTTCCCACAGAGAATCGAGAAATGAACTAGGAAAAAAATTTGTTTGCATTGTTTTTGAAAGCTTTAAGTGAAGACAATTCATTAATCGATAAATAAAGAAGGAAACTGCAGAAGATTTATTTGTTTCGAAATAAAGATGAATAAATGACACACATTTTCTAAGACTAGTCTGTTAAACATTTGTAACGGACTCTATAAAATTGTAGAATCCAAGCAATGTATGCAAAGCATTGATAATTTGTCTATATTTACTCAAATTGTTTTATTGTTATTATTATTATTATTATTATTATTGTTAGTATTATTGTAAGTATTATTGTTATTATTATTATTATTTCCTTTTTCTACGTTCTATAAAAATAGGTACGTCCTTCAATCGTGCTAATATCTTTCATTGTGCAAAAGTACAGTGGACTAGGTGCACTGATGGAGTCTATTTTGTTCTATAGCATCTTCCACAGGGAGTTGTTACAAAATGGTTTATGGGAAATCATATCTTTGTTGCCATACCGTCATTATTATTACGGTGGATTATATATACCATCCTTATCTATAGTGGAAACAAAACTTAGGATAAAACAGAATAAATTTATGTAATTCGTACAACCAAAATGAGAGGTGAATACACATAGGAGCATATCGTAACAACTCGCGATAGAATAAACTCAAATGATTATCACCAATTTCAGGAATGATTTTATAAAATATGAACAAAACACGCTAATAATAAGCTGAACGAACAGTTTCCAGAAATTTGAAATTTAAAACGAAGTCAATTTCTTGTACGCGAGGAGCTAATTTAATAGGAAATGCATGTACGATATACATAACACAGAAACCTGATAACGTGTTGTAATATAATACGGTTACAATTTCATTGCGTAGGATAGTTAACACAGATGGATATAATGTAAATATTTACAGCTGAACCACTGATACTGTCCGAGAGCTACGTCCCACGCATCTGCTTTGAATATACAGGGAGGTGCAGAAACTGGCGACGTTAATTTAATAATTTACTTTTAATATACACATACGTAAATATATAAATTTAATGATCTTAAGAAAATGAATTATGGTACGGATAATGGTGAAGGGACTAGCGCTTCATGAAGGAGGGGGCGTCAAAAACGGCGTATCTTTGCTCTCATGCCCGATTGGCATGCATCAATCTATTCTGGAATGATATGAGATAATATGGTGAGCATTACGCAGTAGACAACGGCATTATTTAGTCCCGCAGGCTATTGGTATCGCAATTCATTATGACCTTAACCGTTTGACCACCCGACTAATAAAACGTATAAAAATTCTAATAAATAAATAGATTCTAATCTAAAGGTATCGATTTACCACTCACACCAACGTATACGAAAAAAGATAGAGCAAGACTTCACCTTGTTTCTCATTCTACACATAGCGGTTACCTACATAGCACAACATTATCCTAAAAAAGCGCAATGATTTACTTACTCAAAGGAACCTAATAATAATAATAGTAATAATAGCAGCTTTGTACAAATACTAATTTATTTGCACCCAAAAACATAGATAAATTGATCAGAAGATGCAACAGCTGCCTCTGTACTTACATGAGACTATGTCTTATTTGTTTACATAACCAATGGCTTTTAAGCGAATATAGCGAGTTTCCACAAAATTGGAGAAGTTCGGGATAAAAGCTTCGTATCATTTGGTTTGTTTCTTAGTTGTTGTCAGCACTTCAATAAATTAGCTCATACATGAAGTGTGTTCTCCATTGAGAAAGGCCACTTGGTATTAGAGATACGTATTTTCATATTTTCAAGGATCGATGTGATACGGATATTTAAGTTCTGAAGCGTGTATATTCCCAATTTTTTGTTTTTAATAAACATTGTCTATTATATTAACCGTGTACATTGGATTACTGGCTCTAAGAACTCCGGCGTGCTATAAATGGCACTAAAATTCATCAGTAGATGCACTCCTGGCTACATAATGGATTTGAGTTGTATAAAAATTCTTCTTTATTCCTTAATAACAATTTTAGCGGTATTTATTTTACATCGGAATTCTTACAACCAATAAGCCCATGTATGCGGTTAGCATAATACACCGTGTTTATTAAAACCATAAAATTAGGAATCTCTACGGTTTAGAGTAATAATATAATTCGTTATGAAGGAATACAGAGGAGCTTTCATCAAAGTACTATTTTTATCATAATTGTAACTAATTTTCCAGTACAATATCGATATCAATCGATTGAATTATAAATTATATCCATCTTAAATTACTTCTAAAATATCCATATTATATCAATAATGATGATAATAATACATAGCTAGTGTTGGATTACGTTTTCCCTGAATGTTAACAACACAAATGCATTGTAATACGATATTTATTGATATCAGACGGTTGATTTATTTGCAAAGGAGTAAAATCGGTTTGAATGGAAGTAGCACCAACGACATTTTATCGTCCCAAAGGAACAAAGGAAAGCTATGAGAAAAGCTACGCTTTTCTCGTACCAGAAGAAATTGTTCGCTGTGGGCCCCGATCTGTAGGGTAGCTTTATTAATGAAACGTGCCGAAACATACGGAGCGTAGATTTAACTACTTTAGTCCGCAACCTGCACTAAATTAAAATCAAAAACTGTTTTTGTTATAGGATCTGGAATGACTAAATTGTTTAAACGTTCATTCATTTTCGATAGGAGAAGAGAATATGATGTACTAGAGGTAATAAAATTTATTAATCGTACTATCTTTTTAAGAGTACTAACAACTTATATCTATATATATTATAAGTGTTACTACTCGTTTGTAAATGTACATACATACGTTAATCTGGTTATAGTTATAGCAAAATGATTCTAATTATCTATCTGTCATCTTATAAATCAAGAGATCTGAAAATATCTCTTGTATAGGTTGTTAATTATAGTTATCCATTGATTTTGAGGCAATTGGTTTTAAAATTTTAAAGGTAAAGAACCCTCCTTCTTCTACATACATTTTTTATTCATCTGCAGTAGTATTAAATTTCTTCACCAATATTGGTTTGAAAATCTTCAAGACATTGTATTCACTGCTACGTTACACTGCTATTTCCTCTTCTAATTGTACTATATCCTCTTCTGTTTTAACATGCTACAGTTTATATTCTCTCCACTTCCAAGCAATGACAACTGAGATTGAGAAAGTACAACTAGAATGGAAAACAGATATACATATTACTAAATATTTATTGGAATGAAATCGCTGCATTCAGTCATTTGCATAATTTCCAATTTTTTCTAACGCATTTATCGATATAACGAAAATCAGTAATTAATTAATTAATCAGACGTATCGCTAGGCTCAAATTATATTTGTTGTTTGTAGTGATTTGTTTTACAAACATACCACAAACCCATTTAGAATATAATATTACTATGTACAATATATTTACTAAATAATGTACATATGCATGCATGTAGAAAATGAATTATTATTCCTCGCAATTGGAACACCTCAAATATACATCGTACATCAGCCGCACTTTGAAATGTACGAGGGCGATTCGTAAAGTGAGTTCCATTTGATTATTTATAAAAACAATATATGAAGACGTTTTATTACATACAACTTGAAACTACTACTTTCAGCTATTTTTCGGCATAGTTGCCATTACGATTGGGACATTTGTCATAACGTTGAGCCAGCTTTTTAATGCCCTCTTCATAGAATCATGCCGTTACATTGTCCTGCAGCTCTTCATCGCTCTTAAAAGCGCACTCAGTTTTGTGATTGTGAATCGCCGATTTTCACGAATTTTCTCTTCGACATTACCCAAAAGTTTGTCCGTAACAACAGTCGGTCTTCCACTCCGTTCTTCATACTGGACATTAGTTCATCGTTCTCGAAAAATACAGCACCATCTTCTTACCACACTATCACTCATCACATTTTTACTATAAAAGAGAACAAAGTTCACGATAAATCTCAGCAGCCTTCATGTTCTTTGCACACAGAAATCGGATAACAGCACGCAGTTCACAGTCGGCAGGATTTTCAATTGCAGCAAACATTTTAAACAACCAAATTAACACGAAAGAATGTCCGAATGATTCTCCCACTAGCACTACCAGACTCATTAAACCAGACTACACCGTATATTTCATTGGAAAAGTTCTTACAAAATGGGTTTAAAATACCCTTATGAAATATAATCTGCTAAATTTCAATTTTGTCTTTTATTGTGAGGTGGTAGAAATAACAAAAAATTGCATACAATTCAAGAATAAGAAGAATAACATTTTAAATAAAACACAATCCTATATGACATAATAGCAGTTAAATTTGCACGTTCCGAAACGCGACAGAACACAGTTTAGGCAACATAAAATGCTTGAAAACGCTCATAAAAACTACCGAAGTATAAATTAATCTTCCTAGACCACCCATGGTGTAATGAGGGAAACCGTGTATATTAACGGTAGAAATTTGTGTACAATTTAATTTAAATAATAAATAAAAACACATTAACTTTAACTCCCGTTGAGCACGCAACTTTTTGTGATATAGATATACTTTTAGCCTCTCGTGACCTGAGCTTATTTGCTCCATGATATATATTAAGACATTACATGAATGACTTTCATTCGCTCCAACGAGATTATTTCACTTATTAATTTCAAGCAATAACGTAATTGTACGGAAGTGAATGTAACGCTTCACATTGATAATATCAACACAACTACCGTAGATACCTTCGCAAGCACTATAGATATGTGTATGTATTATAGTAAATATAATAGTACTGCATTCTTTTATGAAATTCTTTAAATGAAATATTGAATTCTAAATTTTTAAAGTTGAGGCGCTTATTTAAAATTAAAGTACTTAGTTTATCTGGGGGCTTAGATTCTTGTTAATAAAATATTAATTTGTTTTAAATTTAGAGTTTCAAAATTCACGATATTTTTTTCTTCTTACGTTTCCAAAACTAATGTTTATTTGTTACTTCTATAATTAGTGTACAATCAAATAAATCTTGCCCATACCCATTTTATCCATTTATTCTTCAAACAAAATTGTTTTCAAAACACACAAATTTAATAATTATATAACAATGATACTAAAGCACAGAACCCAGCGACCTTTACAAATTACATGATGAACGAATGAATTAATTATTAACACTTTTAAATTTAACTGTTTTAACAGAAAGAAAACTAGTAGTAGAATAACATTCTAGAGACTACAACATTAAAATGAAATATTATTCCAAATAAATGTCAGGAAAATATATTAGATAATAAGTACCTTAACTTTATTACTTACTTAATTCATCTTTGACCTCTTCTACCGTTACCAGTATGGAGGTTTTTGCTACTCATCCTATTTCTACCTACCTTGTCTCCAGTATGCGTCTTCTCTCATTTTTTCTGTATCTTGCTTGTGTTTCTGCCTCGTTCCAGTCCATTTTCATCCCGGCTAAATGTTTTCCTATTTCGTTGTTCCACTTCCTTGGTGGTCTACCTCTTCCCTTTTTCTCGGTCTTTCCATCTTCCATACTCTCCTTGTTAGTCTTCCTGGAGTCATTCCTATTAAGTATTTAAATCAGAACAAAGCGTTTTCCTTTATTCTTTGTTCCATCAATCTTACTCCCAATCTTTTCCTTATTTCCTCATTTCTTTGTCGAGCAGTCTTACTCCCGCTATCTTTCTCAGGTTCCTCATTGTTTTGCCTGCAATCTCCTTCTCTGCTGCTTTCGATCAATATGTTAACGTTCAGATGTACAATACGTTGTGTATTCTTATCTTGGTATCTGTTCTGTTGGTTATATTTTTGTTCAGTTGGTAATATAGTTTAGTTGTAGCTTTCATTCTCTCCTCTAGTTCTTCTTCTATCTTTTCATCTTCCGATAATGTGACTCCTAAATATTTGAAATTGGAGACTTGCTCAATCGCTTTATTTTCCAAACCTAGCTTTAAGTTTGTCTTGTTCTTAGTTATTACAGTCATTTTGGTTTTCTCCGAGCTGATATATAATTTCTTTTTCTTTAGCTCGTTTCACTCCAGATCTTGTTTGTTTTCTGTCATCAATACATCATCTGCAAAGAGAACCTCATTGATTTCTATTCGTTCAAGATTATAGTATCCACAGTGAGTTTTTCTGTTTTTCTATTTGCAAGTTTTGGCTATATCACCTATAATTAAGTTGAACAGAATGGGCTCAATGTATCTCCTTGCATGACTCCTGTCTTAGTATCGAAGGCCTCTGATCGGCTATTGTTCGATCTTTGTACGAAGATTTGTTCGAAAGATTTTATCCGTGTTGGACAATATGCATAACAACACCTAAGGTATGATGCATCAATTCGCTGCTCAAATTGGGCAAAATTAAATAAAATTTCATATTTTCTGAGAGCTTGCCAAAAATAGATCTTGCGATTACAAAATATGGAAGCAGACCCTTATCGTTTTTTTAAAGGTAGGCACACTATTGATCTAATCACGGAATTTTCCACAAAATTCAACATGTCAATACTTGTAAATTTTGATGCGAATATATTTTTGAGACTATTTAACCCATTGTGGACCATCGTCAAAATGTGAAGACATAGTTCGCGATAGTATTGCATTTGCCTCATCGTGTGGAGACATACTCAAAACAAAAAAAAAAGATTCAAAACGGCGAAACAACATGGCGTTTAAAAAATTGGAAAAGTTTAGCAAATTACATGAAAATCGGTATTTCGGGTTGTTTTTTTTTGTCGCTGATAACCAGAGATCAAATAAAAAATATTTTCTGTCGACATACACCGAATTTACCAATGCCTCACCTAATAAGAAAGTATTTTATTGAAGCTCTACTGATAACATGGTCTGACGTTAGTTTCTTATTTTATAACATAGTCAACTAAAGACGGCGCTTTCAAAATCGACCAAAATCCGAGTTTCCAGCCCCTATCGTGTGCAGTGAAAAATTATGAGACTCATCTTATGGATCGAATTTGGGATATTATTTTCGTAACTATCAGAATTCGTCAAAAATTACCACCCACCCTAGATTTTGCAACACGGTGTGACCAATATGGCGGATCATAAGATCTGAAAAGTTCTTCCATTTTTATAGGAACGCGTTCCTTGTGGTTTTTAGTGTTGCTGAACACAAATTTGATGTTAGGTTTGCATTTTCGGAAATGGCCACGTCAAGATGACGCTCTCAAACTTATAAAATTCTTATTTCACGTAAAGGGTAAAGAGAGACAACTGTAGAGATCAATTGGAGTTGAGGTTCTTGATTCATGATGTTTCCTCGACATGGTAGTTTCGCACCTCATTCAGACGATGTCTAGAAAATAAGTTAGATTGCATCCCGGGAATTCGGTGCCAGTCTCTTGATACACGAACAAAGTTTTGACGCCAAATGTATGTTTCAAGTGTATTACTCAGCAGAGTATTACCAATGCGAGTTAATTAGAGGAAGGTGGGGTAGAACCGGGTAGCTAATATTTTACGACTTGCTGAAGCAAATGCAAATGCAGTGTAATTACTCGGCGGCTGTTTATTTGTAATAGTCTAGCAATATATGTATGTATATATGTTAAGATTTTTATTAGATGTTTATTAAACCGGATGCACACATTAATGTTATGGGAAAAGAAATAATTTTAAACTATTTTTGCGAAATAGTGGGCATCGGATTCGATCAATTTTCGCTCAACACGCCGAATTCACTTGTGTAAGAGTCATAGTGTTGATCACAGTTAATCTTTTGGATGAGCTGTTGGAAGTTTAGAAATTTGTTGCTGAAATCACACATAATACACTCACACATATAAATACAATCAGACACGCGCGTGCCCGAACACACAAACACATGGGCACGAAAAGTCTCCGCTCGTTGGTCCTAGCCAACTCTAAAATCGGAAGCATTTACTTTTTGATTGAACAGCTCTGTGTATTGAGAAATACAAACTTAACATGAGTGACCCAAGAAACTCCGTTCCTACAGACATCGGAAATATTTTCAGAACTTATGATCCCCCAAATTAGTCCGTCATGTTGTAAAACCCCAATACCCCAAATTTGCCCAGTATAATGCTTTTTCGTCATGTTTCACTACACACGAGTTGGTGGGTGGAAAGCCGGTCATTTTGTAAAACGCAAAACTAACGTTAGATCCGTTTTCAGTGATCAAATAACCGCCGAACAATGATTTTCATGTAATTTTCAACACTTTCCCAATTTTAGATATGCCATATTGATTCGCCATGTTGGAATTTTTCGATGAATTTCATTAGTTACGAGACTAATGTCACAGATTCGCCCCTCAACGTAACTTTCTCACCATTCACACTCACTACACAGCAAGGGGACAGTCGGATTTTGGTCGATTTTTGAGCAACTTTTTCAATCAATTATTTTATAAAATATGAAACCAGCTTTAGATTCGTTAAGACCGACTCCAAGAAGTCCCAAATATCGATTTTCATGTGATTTACTAAAAATTTCCATTTCTTTCCCACCATATTTCTAGGCCATTTTAAACTTTAAGTGTAAATGCGATTTTTTGTTTTTATTTATTTTGATCCAATGTCCCAAATAAGACACTATCCTGAACCGGTCGTCAGCAATTTGAACTGGGTGTAGTTAATCTATAAAGAAGAAACTCCTTAAGAACGCAACTCAATTTATTGCATTTTCCTTGATATTATATGATCTTACTAGTAACTGTAGTAATATAAAAATACACAAACGTTCAACCGAATGAACGCAACTTATTGCATTTTTCCTTGATGTTATATAGTCTCACTAGTAAATGTAGTAACACAAAAATACACAAACCTTCAACCGAATGATAGAAAAACATGCAGAAGATAAAAATTAAGTTTTCTGCAAGTGTGCAAGCATACAAAGACTTAGCCGAGTAATAGGCAATTGATTGAATTTGATAACAAAAAATGTAATCATAAAGTTGAAAATGTCATGAAAATTTTGGAACCAATATACAGTCAATGAAATTCCATTAGAGCCACCCTTATTTTATGTTAAATTTGTTGTTTTAAAGTGGTTGCTAGACAAATAAAGCTTTCAGTGTATTGATAAATCATGAGTGGGAACTAAACTACCATAACAAAATTAAAAAGTTATTATAAACATGGTGATAAAACTTAAAAAACTTATATAATGTAATAAAACTAAGCAACATTCTATTAGTGCCACCCCATGTTTTAGTGAAAGTAAGTGAAAAAAATAAATCATATGGCTTGTTAGAACTTAGTCCTTCCTTCATTACTACGAATAACTTCGAAGAGCCTATTGGGCATGCAATCGAATAAAGTTTGCAGCTGCTGTAGGGAAAAATTATTTCAAGCGTCACGGAAAACATTTTCTAGATCTTTAACACTAATGTATTGGTTTCGGCTTTGATAAACTTGACGAACAAGAAGTCCTCACACATTTTCAACTGGGCTAAAATCAGGATTTGTTGCTGACCAAATTAGTACAGGTATTGACTTTTCATACAACTACCACTTCCAACATTTCGGCTTATTTTAACTTCCTTTGGCTTTCGAAGATCATCGGCAGAATATCAAATTATACTTCCCCGTACACTCCCAACCAGGCTTGGACTGGCCCGCCGTCCGTATTGCACAATAGTGAGCAATCGACCGTTGAAAAAAGATTACAATCGAAATAGTTCACAAATAGTTGAAAGTTCACTTCGTCTAGTGATGATTTCAAGCGTCTCATTTTGTCCCAGTTAATTTTCGCCGCAGAACCTCGCTAAAAGAGCTTCGCTCTAAAGAAAATTTAATTTAATTTGTTTACTATTAGCTTTATTGGCTTAATGGTGCATATTATTAAAATTTCTAAGGAAAGTTGAGACGCACGCTGTATATGAGTTTCCAAATTTCATCAGCTCCAGTGCTACTATAATTAGCAGTTTCAGTATGAATCAAAGCTATTTGTCGTTACGCTCTTTGTTGCACGTTTTATATATCTGTCATGCTTAAAACGCTTCAAGTGACAATATTCTCACATAAGCTTGAAACAGTGATAAGTAATATTAAGCTCAGTTACACGATCTTTCACCTACCTGTATTTGGTACAAATGCATCAGTTAATTAATTCTGTGAATATAATTGTATATTGTTTTCTATATGCAAATTTCTACGATTTCCGACAGTTGTGTATTACAAAAATTTACTTTTATTTAACAATGCCAGACAGATTGACTAGTGACGTATTAGTTATCCACCTATTCACAAATTACAGAACACATGGAATTCTGACAAGCAAAAACAAAATTTTAATACATTTGTGTTATATATAAAATGTGTTGCCATATATGCTAATAGTATATTATTTATTGGTATACTGAATGCATTTCATATTGTTTGTGATATTACGAATCGTATGAATTGTAAATTAATTTGTCTCTTTTATAAAATACAGAATCCTACATCTGGACGTGTGTCTGTACACATTTATTAAAAAGAGTTTTTTTATTACAAAGAGTGTAAAGTTTATTCAGTTCTTAATTTTTTATCTTTTGCTATGTAACAGAGTGCATTTCATCCATTCTGCATGATTCATTTGTAGCTTTAGCTGACCTAATGATGGAGAATAATTAAAAGACAAGCGTTTAAGTAAACTCAAGAAAGATAGGTATATGCTTAATTGTGTTTTCAACTATATAAAGCTTACTTGGTGATCTTGACTTACTTACTTACTTGAGTATTGGCAAAGTAGTCACTAAACTGAATAAATGTCCATAATAGGTTTATTTGAACACAAAATACCGACTCACTTTGTTACGCATATCTATCAAAAAATATTTATCCGTTACATACATAAATCTCTAATAAGGAGAATAACATTGTTATTGCTATTGGTATATAATGGGATGACTGATGCATTCGCCTCTTTTTGGGTATGCATTATGCCTCTTTACAACTTCCTTGTTAAGGTTAGGTCGAGCTACAGCTCCTTCTCAAACTTCAATGCTCAGAAAAAATCTATAGTAGAAAGGATTCAGTATTTCTCCTTCTGCGACGTAACTCAACTTGATACACTTTAGTACAATGCAGCTTGATGCATCGAAAATTATTGCACTTCCGTATATCACAACTTACATAATGTTGCGTCTTCATAATTAAAATACCCTTATTTATTCCTATTTTATTAATTGATAGAAAGTAGAAAATATAAATTTTTACAAAAAGTGCTTGTACTTCTCTTTTCAGAACACATTCTATTGCGCACGTTGATTTGGTTTCATATCAATTTCTCGTCTTTTACAGTTCTCTTCCTTTTACAGATTTCTTTCTTTTCCTTAATGAACGTACATCTTATTCATCATCACGTAAACATGAAAGATCTGGAACCTTACACCTTCGGATAGTGTAAGAATATATATACACATGTGGGTCTTTCTAAACCAGCAAAAGTTTTGCAGCACTTTTGTAACCATGGCCAAGCACAGATAACCGCGACAACGCATTTTGTGAAGATATGGTTTAAATTCAATGACCACTGTCAAGTAACTAGGATGAAATTTCTAAATTATTTGGCGTATGATATATTATTTTTTACTACCAAATATTTTAATGAGTGATAAATACGCCCCTGACTCTTTAAATCGGTATTATCCGGTCCTACCATTACATTCTTCTAGACTCGCATTCATATCTAATTATTTAGTTGTAATTCCCATACTGGGAATATTGGCAGTAGGAATTATACTAATGGCATTGCTTAACTACATCAAAAGGCTTCTACAGGTGTTTGGCTCCCTCCCTTGGTCTCTCCCATTAAATTAAACCAATGGAAAGTTTTTGTTTGATGCCTGGATAACTGATATTGATTGTTTAGTGTGCTAATTCCAGATATAGAAATCGTTTTCTTCTATCAGCTACATTTTTTGAGATACAGCGCCATCAACATATAAACAAGTTAACTACATACAGAGGTACTTTATTCGAGGCTTATCTGTAGGTTGGTGCCTCTACAGATAAGCCTCGAATATCATTCGATCTTGAATCAATATCCATGCAATGTTTTCAAATTCCTCGCATTCCTATATATATAGCTAGACTTAATGAAACAGTTTGTGAAGGCTTCTGCTCAACACATAGCCCATTGCTTTACATACATAGGACAGAGGTCTGGACTAAGTGCAGGATAACTTCCAGCTGGAGTTTTTGATGGTTGCTAAATAAGGCAACTCATAAGTGAACATGCATCATACATTCAATTACTGTACCTAAGTAAACAACGATAAACCTGATAACTGTTAAGCTGGTAAACATCATGCTCAATAACTTCAGAGACCTTAGATGTAAAATGAGTATAAACGTTTATTACTTACACAACCACTTGGTAAATAGCAAGGTGAAACATTTAACCAGATTATAAAAACAATGGTGGACCATTAACAGGGAAAAGGCAAACACACATGATGGCAGAATACTACTAGAATTTGCAAAGGAACTGTTTCAACCAAGTTCATTCGACAATGTCCCACAAAAGAAGCTTCCGAAGTGTCAACCACCTCTTCTCTAATTTGTTTAATCTTCTGAAGTCTTATTGTAGTGTTATGTATTGTTATTGTAACAATACCGTCTTCTTTCTCATGTTTTCTTTCCTGAGCCATAAGCTCCATTTGGAATAGAGTTACGTAAATCATGCTATTATTATATCTAAAAGAAATAGAGCTGTCAGGCGGAATTATTGTTATATTTAGTAAACCGAATATAAGTAATATCAGCTGAGAAAATCCCGACACCTAAACATGCGTTGACTTGTGCTATAATAATAATATATTATAAAGTAAAACGATAGACGAAGAGGGCAGGAAACTATTCCTGAAAGTATTTAACAAAGCATGGAAAAAGGCAATACTCCAAGATTGGAAAGTGGGAGCAATAATAGCGATCTTCAAAAAAGGAGACCCAAAAGAATTTTGAAAATTACCGAGGAATAACACTACTAAGCAATGCAATGAAAGTTTATGAACGGATATTAGAAAAAGAATGCGAAAAATTACAGAAAAGACATTACATGAGGCACGAAGCGGATTCAGAAATGGGAAAAGTGCACAACACCACATATTCACATTGAAACAAATCATTCAAAAGACCCACGATAAGAAAGGCAGAGCATGCATGGCATTTATAGACATGGGGAAAGCCTTTGACCGAGCTAGTAGGGAATAGATATGGAAGAGCTGGAAAAATAGAGGAGTTGGAGAACCATTAATAGTAGCAATAAAAAGCTTGTACGAGGATAATGTAAGTTATGTGATAACTAGAAACGAACAATCTGAAATGTTGGCAACAAATCAAGGACTTAGACAAGGAGGAGTAATGAGCCTGGCATTATTCCTAGTCTCCATGGACGAAATAATGCAAACATGTAGAGAGAGAGAGAGTGAAACTATTGCACCTAGAATACAGAGAAATATCAGACTGTGCGTACGCCGACGATATAGTGATTTTGGCAGGAAACAGAAGAGACCTAGAAAATAACATGAATATATGGAAATATACATTTAAACAATATGGAATCTCAATGAGCCTAGAAAAACCAAGATCATGGAAATAAGAGGGAAGACGCAGATGTTGATAGAAATAAATGGTAGAGAAATTAAATAGTGTTCAAATATCTATAATATCTATAGGAGTAGTGACAAACGAAAAAGGAGGCCATGAAATAAACATAACGGAGCGTATTAACAGCACCAACAAACTATTTTTCTCAATCACTGGAAATTTATTGAACAGAAAAGAAATATCGAGGGAAACAAAGATGAATGTTTTTAAAACAATATGTAGACCAATACTAACATATGGTTGTGAATCGCGGAACATAAGAAAGAGAGACAAGGGAAAAATACAAGCGGCAGAAATGAGATTTCTGAGGAGGACGAGAGGAGTGACGTTTAGAGACTAAATCAGAAATGAAAAAATAAGAGAGTGCTTGGAAATAAACTCAATACATGATTACATCGAAAAGAAACAACTGGCATGGTTGAGACACATGACAAGAATGGAAAAACGAAGGCCAGTAAAAATGATTTGGGAAGCAAGGGTGGAGAGGAAGAGGCACAGAGGAAGACCGAGGAAGACATGGAAGCAAAACATGGTGGCAATATTAAAAAGGAAAACTGTGTACAGAGAAGCCCGGAAACTAGCGAAAGTAGTGTAATAAACTCTACACTTGCTTAGCAAGTAATGAGTATTGATTATATATATATATATATATATAATAAGTGCCTACTTTATATAAGTACATATAAAGTAGGTACCAACTTATTTTTGCCATATATTAACAGTAAGCTAAGTTTTTGTATAGCATAAATTGCTCCATTTCACATGCGAATCCGTAGTTACTTTAATTCATCAATTATTAAAGCTATCGAAATTCCAAGTTACACCCGTTGTCAACATGGAAGTAATTATACAAACATAATTTTCGGTAAAATAATTATTTGCAACTACATAGAGACAGTATCTCACTAAAATCGATTGAACGCAAATCTACTTCAAGAGAAGTATAAAAATAAAGTATTTCTATAAAAATCTCAAGAAACCATTTAAGAAGTACGAAATCCCTGAAATAGTAAGGTCAAGTTACCCTTATAGTGGCGGTGATGCTACACCGTCGGCGAAGTAAATGAAAAAGTAATGAATGTAATGGCGAAATGGAGAGTTGCCATGGACGTTTACGCTCGTACTTGGAAAACACACTTTGAGTACCTACTTAACTAATTGCTTTGGGATGTGCTTCGAGACGTAGAGGTGCGGTATGTATGTATGTAATACGTATATATGTATGTATGTATGTATACCGAACCGCAGAAGTAACTGATCGCTCAAGTACGGTAATGTGTTTAAATTCAGTCGGCCTTTGTTGATATACGAATAACACTATTATCGATTTCAGAACGACAATAGCACAGATATGCAGATCTTAAATAATTTATTTATAATAAACACTAGATATAGAAAAGTGCATTCATATCTATTAAACATTTTTCTAAAGCAGAGTCGAATAATATATTTAGCAATACATTTAAAAAATATATATACAACAACCAGGTAATTCACAAATTATTAATGTATTTTAAATGCAGTACCAAAACTAACGGTTACGAAACGAGGTTATTGTAAATATTTATAAAAATTACTTCCACTGAGAATCCGTTGGAAATGTAATAATACTAAGAATAGAGTGTCATATATGATGAAAGAGCTTATTGTATTGAAAACGCAATATAACCTGTTGAAGCTTAACTTCCCTGAACAGCCATTTTTCTATTTGGATCTTACAAATTGAATGCCTGCTTCTTGCGAAATCGCATTCAATTTAACAACCTGTTCCAAACTTTCTTGAATATTGCCATTTTATTTGCCTCTTCCAACTTTGATCTATGAATTAATCCTTATCGTATATTTCTTTTTTTTTCTATAACGAAGTAATTTATCCCGAACATATTAATTGTTACAACTAATTGTATAAATATATTTTTTCGTGACCTTTTTTATACTGATCTTATATGATAGTTCTCTACCACAATTAGGTCAATTAAACAAGACTGGTTCAAATCATAGTTGTATTTTCAGAATGTTTACAAACGTTTTCGGAACACCTTCTTCAGTGAAAATATAACTAGATAAATGTATAAACAAACGTTTGTTTTTTATTTTAAATAACTAATTTAATGTGTAAACACACATGCAAACTATAAAAACACCTAGAAAAACCGTATATCAAAAATCTTTGTCGAAACCTTAACAATTCTGTTCAAGGACTAGGGAAAACCCAAATCAAAAACCTAGCCAAAGGTTTCCTTCTTAACCTTCCTATACTCACGTCAAAATGAAAGACGTATACTATACTATATAAGTCGGTCTCACAGACCGTATGCGTGAGTATAGGAAGGTTAAGAAATGTAAATATCATTTTAACAAATTGCTGTATGGATTACTTAAATTTTGAACATTTATTCTGAAATTAATAGTTTTAGTGTCTTTCTGTATATTTATCATTTCGTTTCATTTTTTATAATTATTCTCTGTTTTTAATATAATTGTGTTTTCAAAATCAAAGTAATGCCCTAGATCTTTGTAAGGTTTTGTTACTTATGGTTATACAACCAAGTATTCTTTAAATAATGATTTTAGTGCAATGACTGCTGAATTATTTTCTTTAAAATGAGTATTTCGAGAACTGTGGGAACAGAAGATACGTTATCACCAAAAGCCGAAGGAAGTCGATGCCAGAATTCTTGTTGGATTATGCCAACTTTGAAGTTGAACAAAATAATCTAACGCGAATATTTACGAGAAACGTTTGTCTTCCCTAAATTGTGTTCTCTAATAGAAAGCACAAACGAAACTGCCCATAGTTTTGACTACTGAATAGTTTTGTTCAAGCTTCAATTACCTCAAACGGGTTCTTAAAACTAAAGACTCACTGAATAGTGTTTTCTTATATTCTTGCTATATGACATATGTACATTGAAACTAAACGTCTATACTCCCTTCGCACTTTGTTTTGCTTTAACTCTTTTCAGATCACTAACTCAAAAGGGTTCTTTTGCTTGAGTCTTCTTGTCAAGTAAGCGTTGTCGAGGAAGTGGAGAAGTTCAATATTCCCATATAAAAGGAGTCTATGTTTGTCGGTTCTGGCAAATCTGATAACAGTCTAATCTACAGTGTGGATTTCCAAATCTTTACGAATATCGTTGTGTTTTAGATACTGAAGAGCATCGACGATTTTTCATAAGTGATCTGGAATCTGTGGATTATTTGTACATTTCTTGTACAGGTGCAATCCCCGGGTTGCACATCACACGTCCACACGGGTTGGAGTATCTGTTTATACACAAGTATCTTGTACGGTGATAACTTAGAGCTTCTACCTAGCAACCAATACATTTTCTTATACGCGATTACGAGTTCTTTTAGTGTCTGCTTCACGTGAACACAATTTTACATTTGGGCATTATTTATTCTTACAGATAAATGTTGCTCACATTTATGTGTAAAATTAACATGTACAAATTTGATTTAATTTAACTTGATTTGCCATTCTTTCGTCCATCTACTAAGGAATCAGTACTGCAGTACTGTAAATAATAATACACTAAACTTGTTTGCTATTTGCAGTTTCTCACTTGATGGTTTGTGATCTTTGGCTGCCACTGAGATAGTGATGTCATCAGTAAAGGTAGAAATTGTATCGTTTAGCGGCTTAGGAATGTTACTTTTATATAGTATGTGCAGTATTGTGCCAA
The DNA here is from genome assembly GCA_038088585.1 of Chrysina gloriosa. NCBI lineage: Eukaryota > Metazoa > Arthropoda > Insecta > Coleoptera > Scarabaeidae > Chrysina > Chrysina gloriosa. The sequence goes on from CM076088.1 coordinate 67,447,099, forward strand.
GCACATTTCCTTGAGGTATGCTTTAATCTAAATTGCCTCGGCAGAGTATAGAATTCAAATAACTGGAAGAGCTTTTTGGGTGAAAATAGTTTTATTTGGTGTATGATGCCCTTATACCATACTTTGTTAGTCACGTTTCGATTATCTAATTAGTTCTGTGTGCCCGATCAATAGTCTAATGTTTTCCTTTAAATTCAGAGTAATGTTTTGGGATCTGATTCCTGCCTCTCATTATTAGCTTTAATATTTTGGACAATCTTTTTCCGCATTTCTTTGACGTTACTGATAACAGTGAGATGGGCCGGTAAGATAATACTTTGTTGGGTGGTTTCCCTGGCTTTCAATACTTTCAATTCTTCAGGTACTTTCCACATCTTGGGCTTGTATATATTTTAGAGATGGGACATTCGAATCCGCGAATCCTCGAATCCATCGAATCCTGAAAAAGATTCGAGATTCGAAAACTCGAATCTTTGCACGATTTTCGTAATTCGAATCTTTCGAATCCAAAAAAAAAAAAATAATAATAATGATGACTCATGTAATCACGACACATATGAATCACTGACTAGAAAGATCTCGACGATTCTCTTCGGTTCTCGTTCTTTCAGCCACAAAGTATTTATAAGCTGGCATGCTTTCCTAATGTTTGTGGTATTTTAATAAATAAATATCTTTATTCCTGAGACCAGAAAAGGTATGGAACATGTCAAATACAGACAGCAAATAATATAACTAATCTAATTACAAAAATTATGAAAACTTATTAACTTATGTACATTTAGTTCTAATAACTAGCTAAGACTATATCATGTTAAGTCAGTTCAGTCAAGTTTTATATTTTAAACACCATATATGCTACACTAATACCATCTATCGCTCTTTATGTGATTCTAATTAACATCCTGCGCTCTCTCGTAAATTCTAGCAACTATCTCGTCTTGAATAGTCTCGTCGGTTCTGGATGACTGAGCTCTAATACTGGATTATTCTGGAAACTCTTGATATATGATATATAAAAGGTGCGTGGAGCGAGTAAACTTCAGAAAAAATCTTTTTAATAAATATTTTTAAAAACTGTATCGTTTTTAATTAAAGTAGCTTTAAAATTTTCCTGTAAAATTGTTTTTCCTCTCTGTCCTTTCTTATTATTGTAATTATATGATGGATTCGAGAGATTCGAGATTCGAAGGATTCGAGAGATTCGAGAATCCTTTAGGATTCGGATTCGGATTCGGATTCGAGAAAATTTGGATTCGTCCCATCTCTAATATATTTCAACCAGCATGAGGCATTGAATCGATGCGTAGCACTAAGGCTGTAGAAGTGTTAAGCAACATGGTTATGTTATTGCTACAAAACAGTATCTATCTACGGTATACTACAAGATACTGGTTTCCAGCATTTTACTTCACACAAGCGGGATAAGAATTTGAACTGAAGTCAATACCATAAAGAAAATAGCGGTTCGTTACTTGGTGTAACATAATATTACGTTAGGGTAGGAAGAAAGGGGGAACATAGCCAAGTTGGGGCGTAATCTTTTCATTAACCATTGGTAAGATTAATTGACAACGAAGGAACGCTAAAAAGAATTTGTTCTGTAATTGGCTCATTTGCTGTTGAACAATACATATATTATTATTATTATTAAATATGTATTTCATACATAAAAGATAGTCTTCCAGGTTAGTTTAGTATGCGCCAGAAGATTAAGATTTGGTTTAATAATACGGGTGATACCAGTAAGGTTCCTGGGCCATGAATGAAAAGAATATAGAACGTTTATTTATATACATACATACATATATACAGTGTGCGATTAAAGTATGGAATATTTAAACAGAAGTGAACGCAACTGGGTTTTTTTTAAAACGCTGAAATGTGTTGATTTTGTTTTTCAAAAATGCACGTTAATGTGTGCGATTCACTTTTCTATTTATTTGTTTGTTAGTTGTGACATCATCCGAAAGAAATTAAATGACAATATAGATTTTTAGTAGTAGAATCCGATATTGACTTTTCCTCCCTTTGTCGCCAATTCTGAGCAAAACTCGGGCTGAGCATTTAATGTTGATATTAGCACTACTAAATTAAATGTTGAAAATGCCACCTATTGTGTTCTTGGTAGCCTATTTAGAAGTTCAGAAAAATACAGCAGCAGATCTTTCTCTCTGGTACGATAAAATGTAATATTAGTACCTGCACGCAGTAAGTTCTTTCCCTGTAAGCTTGAAATAAGCAATTCGGACGACTCCTTTGAGAGGTTCAGATCTCTAACAAGGTCATTGAGCTCTTCTTAACTGAAGCGTTGGGGACACGCTGAAGGTCCTTCATAGTCAGTATCACCTTCAGTTTTCTGTAACTGGACCTCGTCAGACGATGTTTGTGAGTCATCCTGCGAAAGTACTGAACAATGGAATAGGTATATCTTCAGAATGAAGAAGAGGGCTCCTTGCTGACTTCATGTTAGGGTATGACCATTTGTGCCGGTTATTACGATTAAAGCTTTTGATGTTGACAGAACAAAAGTAGCAGTCATCATGACGGCTTTTTAGCTCACTTCATACCATAGGTACTCTAAATTTTATGCTCTCTCTCTTTCCGTTTGTCCGCTGTCGCAAATGTTCTACGCATGTGTTGCATACAAAATGTGGTGTCCAAGATTAGAAATATGCCCTTTTTATAAACTCGTATATGGGTTTTGTACTTTGCTTAAAAGTGTATTCACCACAAATGTATCAAAAAGCATCTGGGTGGTTCACACAATTCCGTCTGTTTGTAGGAGCCATTGTTGTCATTCGAATTTTTAATATTCACGCAACAATTTATAGTAAATATTTAGTACACACTGGCACATTTATCACACAAAAGCACAATACTAAACTGAACTGTGAAATGCAGACAGAGATACGAAGGACGCCTATGTTAGAGGTAAATGAAGTAGTGGGGATTAGGGTTGGGTTGGGTTGGGTTATACAGGTAGATTTTTCCAGTTTTGCACATTTTGCTATTTATCCGTATGAGTAATAAATTTCACTGTGATGTATCCAAAAAACTAGAGCTGCTGGGAAGAAATTTCACAAATCAGTTTGTATTTTACAGACTACCACAACAAACAATTTATTTTGTTGTTGTGTAGGCATACATACGTACATCAAGGCATCAAAATAGTGATGTATGCAAATGAATTTATTTTAACTTCTACGCACTTTGCGACTTAGAAAGTTAACACTTTTCTTTAATAGAATGTAAAACTCAAAAAACAAATAATTCGTAGTAGTACGAAAATAACCGTGATATAAATTGAAATATTTGAAAATTTACAATTCACACATTCCATTATAATCAATTGCGGTCTTGTGTAGCTTCTGTTTATTATTTATAATTCAGTGCAGAACGTCAGAAGCACATCATCGCGCTAACGAATTACTTCGTCCCCATATTTTATACGGTTACGTAGTTCTTCAATTGTGGCCACTTCATAAGATGAGAATAGCGATTTACCACGACTACTCACTTTTTACATGCGCATGTACACGCTGTAGAACACATATTATGGGGCCTATGACGTAGAAATAAAAATAAAGCTACATACATAGATCGCAATTGCTCATAATGTCCTGTGTGAATTGTAAATTTCTAATATTTACATATATCTGGGTTATTTTAATATGTACATGTAAGCGATATTTTGCCAAGCGACTTGTATTGTCGACTTTTACATGCTGTTAAAAATATTTACTTTTGAAACACTCACTATAAGTATTGTATATACATATATGTATACAATTCAGTGGCGTTCAACTAACTTTATCTTCAGCACACAATTTTGTACCCACATATTTTATAACTAACTGCATACAATCTAATTCTTCATAGCACATACCTCCATCACATTCTGAATAAAAATTGTCTATGAAAACCTAAAATAAAGAAGAAAGACAAACAGCTAATAAGAAGTATTCGGTGCGTGCAATTCTATTGCTATTAAGCTGATTAAAGCATCCCAGGTGTATTTCGTGTTTCTCCATACTCGGTAGTTGTATGCAAATAATCCACCACCAATGGATCGATTTGCAAAAAGACCAACGACAACGAACTGCCTACCTCATTTCGGGTCGCTTTTAATTTATTAACTGACGACTGCCCATCATTCCGCATACGACGACCCTACGATAGACCGTTTAGTGACCGAAACTACATTAAAGTTGAAACCGTTCAAATTATATATCAAAGGCCACCATGTTTGACTGCTTTCCATTTGAGTAGATTTACAATTATAGGTGTTAAGCGGTCGTAGCCGTAACTTTACGCGCCACGTTAGTTAGTGTATACGATAGTAGTTGATAATGAATATCAAACCCAGCATTTCAGCGATTTCAAAACGTAATATTCGTTATATATACTACCCGACACAATTAGAGGATATTTTAGTTTCTGATGGGTAATTACAAGTTTGTTCAAGTAATTATAACAACATCGTACAAACATTTCTTGCATGTGGAAGGGGATATCTAGTTGAGAATAAATTTCGACATAAAATAATTTTGGAAGAAAAATTGCTAAAATGCAGTATCAACGTTAAATCAACCCTAATTTGATAATCAGACCAGTAATGCGTGTTAATAGTACAGATTCCATGAAAAAACTCTAAACGGAATCTGTACATTCCAAAGTATCACGACAACCTTAGATTGTTAAGAAACTAATTGTAATAAAACAACGAGGACAATGATGTTTGTACAGACAGTACATATAATGAGAACGATCAATACATAACTGTGGTATATAATTATTTGACTAATATTTAGGCAATGAAAAGGCCAAGGAAGAAATAAAAATAATAATGAGCATAATAACAACAATAATTGCAATAATCTTCAGCAAATTATGTAGGTACTGATATACTAGAACATCATTGTTTACATCGTTGCCATTTCCCTTGAAAAATTGTCGTTCCTTTGTCAAACAATACAAAATAATATTTACCCGTATTTCATTTTTTCCAATATAAAGCGAGAAATAAGGGAAGCATCAAATTCCAATTTTGCCAGCTTTATTAAAATCTAAATAAATTTTCCATTCCATAAAAGGCTTTATGATATTGAGTCTATTGTGAACGACTGCAAGTTATAAATGAAACAACCGATATTAAACAAACTCGCCAACAACAATAACAATATCAATAATAATACGAGCACATGCTCCAATGGAAATCATAGGACAATGATATATTTCCCGAATTTTTCAGTAGTTCTCTTTATTATAACCTCGAGATAATGTAATCACCATCACTACGGAATAAGATATCATATCTTGTTTACACTGAAGTAGGACCATTGTCAAGTCAAAATTAAAATAGCTAAAAGCCATGAGAAACATAATAGGAAATCACAAATAAAGGGGCTAACAAGAAAATCGATCCAATTTCAAAATAGCTCTAGTAGGTACGTATTTGTGGTGCGTATTTAATACTTATATATTTAAACCTGAAAATAACTATTCTAAGGATAGAATATATGCACTTAGTAATTTGTCTTAAAACTCTGTACAACTTACGGTGTTTTACATGAATTGTAGCATTCAGCTAATTAAGAAAACAACTTTCCAAGCTTTCGCAAAGTTGCTGGAAAAATTTTCTATCTTCGTCAATTGGGGAAAAGCGTATGACTGAATGAAAAATCAGTTCGAGTACTACGATAAATCAGAAGGCTTGCCAATGTAGGAAAGGAAAAAAACTTATCGACGTATCAACAGATTCGACGTTAAAATCTAAATGTAGGCAAAGTCAGCTCCTAAATTGCTGATTTGATTTCATCAAAATACCCAGAAAACCTTTCTCAGTATATATAGCACCAAAACAAAATATAGAAACAAATGAAATGCAGAATATGAAATGCGACTTCGGATAACAGCAATAGAGCTATAGATTTCGACAGTTAATGTAAAAGAAATGCCAGCACACCCTAATCAGTAACGCGTAGATGAAATCTGGAGCACGAGTTAATGCTATTAATGAGTAAATTCCATTAACTTTATGTTAAAAATTTTTAATAAAAGATACAATACTTTGCGCTAATTGTCTTTACATAATGTAGGTACCTATAACATATTGATGTACTTTAAATATTATTTAGCATATCTAACAGAAATCTCTCTATCACATTACGTTGCTGTCAGAGATTGGACGTGTTTTCAATCAAGTATTGAATTAGAAACTATTCATACAAAATCATAAGAGGTTTGAACACTGAGACAATCTTAACTAGGACTATAACAATTGTTTCTTATATTAATCCTCTGCACTCGAAGTGTTTTTTCCTCGTTCATTCCCGAAACTCGAAACAATTTCAATAGAAACATGATATTCACACATTAAGTCATTCACTTGTGCGCTTATCGGATTTTCAACGGAAATGAAAAACTTTCTATGAAAATCAACTTATCATAAAGAAGGCATAAATTGGCCGCCCTATTAATCTGCATCTTTACTGCAAATATTCTAACCAAGCTTATTATATAACTGGAGCATGCGTATGTATATCTTGTATTGATATAAGTCACATACCTATAAATTCTAGTACAAATATGAATAGCTGATCCTTCTGATACAACAGAATAGTTATACCCTACCTCGGTATCATATTTTCAGTGCTTCGTCCAAGTGATTTAGTTCTAATCAAATTTAATAATTCTATCGAAAAATATAGATCAATATTTATTTATGGAATTGCTTCAATATATTATCGGCGACGGAGAATATATAACCGCTTGGGACGTCAATGAAGTCTGAAAGACAATCTTTTCCAATCAATATTTCCAATAAACGTAATCGAGTCAGTTTTGATTGAAGTATGGGGTGGAACTGGAAGTGTGTAATATCGCGTGAAGAAAGAGTAGAACCGATAGGTCCGACATGTCCATCAAACCGAAACAACAACTCCACCGTCCCTTTTCTCCACTTATATATTATTGTTAAGGCCTTGCTTGTGTCAACTCAGAATCGATATGTTTGTACCTTCTGCAAATACTTGAAAACTGATTTTCTACCGATACCGAGCACTATCGCAAAAATGGTTTAAGTATTTCTAAGCCGACACTCGGTACTCCATTCATAAACTTTTTCCAGCCTTGTATGCGCTAGTGCTAGAGATTTTTATATTTGATAGGTACATCTTTCAACAAATTCGGTCGAATTACATGAAATAACGTAACTTCTACGTCAACTAATTCGGATATATGTATATGTACATATGTAGCTTAATTCCCACAGTTACAAATTCCTAAATTTGACATTCTTTAATGCAACTTTACTAACTTAAATGCAGCTTTTCTCCAAAACATATTTAGATGTATACATAGTTTAGGAAATTCAAGTATATTATATTCAATAAATAAGATGGTAGAACCATAAATCGCGTTGGGCATCCTTCTTTATGGAAGGACTTAATTCCAAAATATCTAGATACATTACGGTTTTGTATGTATTTCTAGAATTTTGCGTGCTTTCTCTTTCAGTTATCGCGAACGTTGCCCCACATGCTAATGTTATTGGAACGATCGGATACTAATGTCGTACTGCTTCATCTGCCCAAACTAAATTTATTTGGGTCAACAGTTAGAAAATATACTTCCTTCAAACTTCTTGTGATAACCACAACTACCTCCACTAATCCTTAAATAACATAACTTCCACAATTCCCAAATTTATTTGGATGAAAACGACATACTATCAGATAAAACAGTGACGTTGCATTTTGTAGTAGTCTGAAATCGATAATTTTAAAACCAGATGTTACGTGAACAGCCTGTACCAAAGTGGTGATATCGGCCTAAAATTTCAACTGTGTTGGGGGAATAAGTCAACTTTGGGGAGTGATGCTTGGAAAACTAAACTGGCAAATCAATTTGTGCTAGAATATCTTCAATGCAATTCTCTCATTCTCTGACAGGCTTCCGATAAATTACCTACGATGGGTAAGATATTTTGAGTTTCAATCACCTTAAGAATGCCAACAAAACCGTATGTTAGATAGTATAGTTTAGTTGAGAGGGGAGTCCGAAAGAGCAGCACTCCTATGGAGCCCACTATTATAACCTCCCTGAGTGAAGAGGTCAATCTCATAGCACAATATTTCTTCAGACGCAATGAAACTTCTCTAGCTTGCATTTATATGTTCCAAATACCTGCCCCGTGAATATAGAAACCTACTGTTAAGTAGTCCAACGCAATGGCATACTAGTTGGTCCGCAATTCCATCTACCTGGCTATAAAATCTGCACTCATTTTCATTTATAAATCCGATTTTATACAAATGACAGTTGACCGTCTATTGTTTGGTGGGCACGCCAAGTATAGCGCTGAATTGACGTATATTTAGTTTTAGAAAGTGCATAGTTTCATTAGAGGCTCTGCATTTCTTGCATCTTGACTTCTGTTACCATTCGGGCCGGAATTGACCCTCAGACCAACTCCGTACCCTCATCCTTACAGTGGAGTTAAAGCAACTTGACTACCAATAAATATCCATATGTTTATTAAAATCGCATCTGTTGAGCTTCTTTTAGGCAGAAACTATGATAGCAACCAATCCTTCTCCCGTCGCAGACCCATCCCACCCAGACGTGTGCCAACCATTACTCATTTTATAGAACAATGATTTTCTCAGTCATTTAGATGGAGAGAAGCCTTCCGCCCTCAGTCTCGTGTGATGGGATAAAAGGGACTTAATCGATTATGAACTTTTTCCACAAGTGAATGCAATAACAAATATCCTCCATTGCTAAGTTCTCATATGATGGCGAACAGTAAAAGCGTGCCATTTTTTAACATAGTGCCTAGCTTTCGAATCTAAACTAATCGTTGATCATGCTAACCATGATTGCAACGTAGTGTGCATGGAATTATGCTAAGTACCTAAAAGGGAAAAGTAACTGTAGTAGAAAGGCCTTCCTAATCTTTGTCACAAATCTGGATGACCACAAATGTCAGCATATTCACCAAATACAAAGGTAACTTTTACTTAAATTTTAAAATGTTTCAACAGTTGATAACCATTATTTTGAAACGTGTGGCTCGCTATCTGACGAAAATGCAGTGTTTTTATAATTCTAACATTCAGTATCTTATACTATGTAAGCGTTTCACTTTGTTATCGTATTTTATTTGTTTATTAACGATATTGTGTTAAGCATCTGTACATGTTATTTAAAAAATTGCTGATTTCTTTGTCGCAAGAATTTTAAACTATTTTCATAGCCGAATTAACGACAAGTGTTCTTGGAATAGTTGGGAAAAGACAACGTTTCAGCAAATACAGCTATCCCGCTTTCTAGAACCACCTGACTTTTCTAAATATTGCTATTCACGGACCTGAGATTTTGTACACACACAAAATTTTTTCATTAAAATCAATGACATTCCAGAAATTGTAGAAACCACGTATTTTCAATCTGAAGTATGTTGTACATATATTCGGAGAAACCACATTCCAAACATTGCAAATTTCAAGAAAAAAGTTGTCAATGCCAAACAAAATATGCTTTTAACATCTGTAATGTTTTTCGAAATATAGGATATATTTCAAGATTGAAAAATATTGCGAAGTCATTTCAGTATATTAATAATTTTATTAAAGAGAATATTAGTTTTTTGAGATTTTTATCCTACAAATTAGTGCTGCTTTTAGATTGTGGTCCCATCTATTGACTAGAGAAGCTCAGGGCGCTCTCTTAAGTTTTATAGAAAGTGTGTGGCGCCGCCTTTACTACCAAACTTTAACAGCGTTTGTACAACACTAGTTTTATTGAATATAACACAACCCCCTCAAGGCTGAGTTTCCAGCCGGAGACTTTTCTGTGTGCCAGCAGATCTCATCAGAGAAATAAATTAGCAGCTACCTGTGACCTATTTTAGTTTGATGTAGTTTTGTTGACCCCAATTATTCAACTTTTGTTGTTAATTTACTTTGGTTTTGGAACACCCTATAAAAAGCAAACACGTTGTAGGTAGTTACACAAGTTTGAAGTAGCATCTATTTAATTAGAGTTCGTTTTCCAAATTTGGCATTTTTTAATTAATGCTTTTACGGGGCTATCGTGTCTACTCACTGAACTGCACTCATATTCATGCTTTCCTGCATGGTCACAGCACACGCGATAAACGAATAACAACGAGACTGTTTTTCATTACTTTACCTTTCTACGATATTGGTTTTTCACATACCTTCATATAAAGTAGAAATTTTAAATTTTGTCTGATAGTATTTATTTAAACATGACGTATATAGAATACAGATTATACTAAAATACGTTCAAGTTCGAGTTATATATATATATATAAATATAATATATATAATAATATTTTAAGCAATATTGATTACTTTGAGAAACTGTGCTTCTAAAAGCGCAATAGACATGAAGGACGATAGATATAAAGGTAATGTGAAATTGTAAAAAATTGTTTCTATAGCCATGCAGGCCACTTGGATCAAGTGAAGATACTTTATTGTTTACTAAAGTATCGTTCAGAAGGATAGAAACATTCCGGCTTTGTTCAAACCAGATATTAAGCAGTGCTCCAATCTGCGTTTTGGATACTCGAAATTAATTCTCGGAAATGTCGTTAGCACTTAGGTCGGCATTGAACACAGGCCGCTCTGATAGTTCGATGTTTTGCAGCACCAAAATCTTAGTTGTCTTTCGAGCTGTATATCAACCACACTGTGTTGATGAAGAATGATTCATCCTTCTAAGTTAATTTCTTGAAGCACTGCGATTAGTTCTAACAAACAAATTGCAGTAGAAAACTTGGCATTAACTATTTTCCCGGCTTGTTACGATCGTCATCTTTGATACATCTTCACCTTCTGGTACACAGATATAAATACATAACTCATCACTAGGCCTCGAAAGGTTTAGTGGGGTTGATCACCACCAATTGTATCAGCAACTTACGTTGCAACCGTTCGACAAATTACATTAACGCGCCTGCATACCAACCCCCGTGCATAGGTTTGAAAAGAACCGTTCATTACTGCTAGGGTTTATTTTCTTATCAACCTTCCAATACTTTCCGTGTTATGTTGTTATGCTCAAAGAATTTCAGCATCAGTCGACATATATCGCCTTTTTAATTAAAAGACGTGAGATTCAATTTTCTCAATTAATTATGGAGGATCTTTCAAATGGAGGTCTCTGAAATACCTAGGAATATTCCATTTTTTAAATATGCTACATATCCATTCTTCTTGTTAAGCTACCACACAACTTCCACTTTTTCTATGTGGTTGCTCTTCTTCGCGTTACTAGTACATATGTATATTGATGTCATGCTTTGTCCCTAAAAACAGAAACCAACTCGCCAAAGCAATTTTATTGAGATAGTCTTTTGCGGAAGTGGTAAATTTGCGCCGCAATACATTTATCGACATTTTCTCGGATCGCCTTTAGAAATCACTTTCCGTAGGTTAACCCAATATTGCGGTTACTTTTGATAATTCTTCTTCTTCTTCTTAATCATATTTCTATCTACCTTTCGGTGTAAGGCTCTTTTGACAATTGACATATTTATATGCAACAGTAAGATATCCCTCGCCGTACATACATTATAAATTCACTTGCATGCATATAGCCTGAATACTACTCAAATTTCAATTTGTCTGAAGTTTACCTAACACGTCCTGATGGTCTACCTGGAATTTTAATATGCAATGCTGTTATACATTGAAAAGTGCAAATTTATGACAAAGGAGTTTACTCCCTACTTAGCTATGCAGTTTTAAATACAAACACAGCAGACAACATATTAATAATGCCTAAGTTAGCGGATTATCCACATACGCCAGATTTCCACAGGTACTTTAATATAGGGGAGCTACTACAAAATTTTACGGCTACAAATAATTAGTCTGCAAGATTTTACTAAAATATGAAGCCACATATGTGTAGGTTATTACAGTTTTTTGTGTTCACTTTGTAATTAACTTCGGTCTCCAAATTCAAAACCGAATTCTTTTCTAAAACCGGTTAATTTAAAACCACCTATATTTGGACTGATACGTCCTCCAAATCTACTGTTTATTACATTATATTTTTACGGCTTGTAGGTCAATGTAGTATTATATATATACATACATAGTATTACTTACAATACTGTATTATAAGTTGATTCGACAAAGGCACTCCAATTCTGTGGGCGATAAAAACGAGAGATAATTGTTGGCTTGTATTAATAATTTCTATGTTATAACCTTCACTTGCATAAACATGTAGATAATTATTAAATTATGATTTTTGAAATTTGGTTTCGGTAAGTCAAAACAAGATTTTTGCTATATAATCCTTAATATGCTATTTTTTCATGTTTACTGTCTTATATTTGCTTTTTTGTAATAATTATTTACGTTTCGTTGGCCGGGTATAACATTTTTGTAACACCTACATTTGGATTACCTAAGACTTTCACCATTTTATGAAACGTTTATAACGGTACTCGATCGTGTGACCTCTCAAATCTTACATGGAAGAATCCGACGGAAACCGAAAGCATTTCCTTTTCACTGGGAAAACTGGAATGCGTTCCAGTATAAGGGGAATCTTTCCTGTGGTAGAGGCAGTTGAATACTTCACTTTATTCCTGACCGAAGATTCGAAGAAACTTGATGGTTGAAGAAACCAATTTATACGTCATTTAATACCTAATGAATTCAGATGTTGCTCCATAATCATTCATGGATAGTATCCTACATGCGCTGGAGAGATGAAAAGATTTATTGAGCTCCTTGGTTGGATGCGAATCGTGAAAGTACCTAGTCTCGTAGATTATTGGAGTAAAAAGATTTATTTTCATTTCTTTTGTCTGTAAGGGTTATGCCTCGAAATGGGTTCGACCTTTTATTACGGTTTTGGCATTTTTCGGACAAAGAAAACGTTCCACCGGATAATCGTCTATACTACTTGTTATTATGACTTCTCCATGTTAGCAGACTAAAATAAAGCAATATTAATTATTTGTTTACTGTGTTATTAGGAATAACTGGTAGTAAAACGAGTAAAATATACATTACTGTTATTCCATGCATTGATTCCGCTAAAACCGCCATATGCTAAAGTTCTATATAACATCTGGTAGTCCTAGGCCAATAGACTATACTCCCAATAAGATATACACGTGGGGTGTAATATTTATGATACACCGTACTTTACTGAAACTATGTTGGTGTACATTAATGTTAAACTTCTGTAATAACGAAGCTGTACTATTGTACATTGCTTCAACGGCGGCGAGAGTGTTAACAAAAGATAATGGTTTATGTTTATGCGAGTAAAATTTTGGTCGACTCTAATTATGACTAATTCTATTTTATGGAGAGATCAATGCTCTATTGACATATAGCAACAACTACTAGTGCTGTGAAAATACAATTAAGACAGAAAAAATTTGGGGGTACAAGAAAATCATTCCACTGATCAGTATTCCACATTCATGATAGTGTACATCTAGAAAACCGCATGCAAGTGCAACAGTTCTTAGTCCTACCACACCTTCCAAATCAAGTCAAAATTAGTTGCAAGATTCCTCTACTTTCTTCTCTTTCCGCACCAAATCGTAGTAATGACCATTACCACTTACAACTAGTTTCCAACCGTATCGATTGTCGGTTAAAATTTTGTAGTTCTAACTTTCAACCCAGTCATCAGATAATAATCACATTAACTAGATCAATTACTGTTGTTTTATATTGACTTAACAATTGTGAATTATGAACAATACCAGCTATAAAGATGTTAAGGTATGTGTCTATCTATATTACACCTACGCAATTTTTGATGTTCAATGGTTCATACCACACGTATCTTGCACATTGAAATTGTTGCAGTTTTGCCATTTCCATTTTGTTCAAAAGTTACGTAAACGTATATTAGTTTAGGTACTGCTCCACATGGACCAAACATTTTGTTAAAAGGAAACTGCATGGTAAATAAGAATGTTGTTTACACAAAATATAATGCAATTATCATTCATATTAGCATAGTTATTCTAATTAGTTCATTATCAGAGTGTTAATTGATGACAGAACCTTCTATTAACCAATCGCAAAGCAAAATTGGTATATTTTGATTTATGTAGTTTTCCAAACTTTCCGTTTTAGCTTTAAACCATAATGCATTACTTATGTACGCATTTACTATATTATTAAATACCTATTGTAGAGGTACAAAAATCTATTGTTGCTGTAAAGTAAATTGTAGGCCAATACCGATTCATTCGATTTGTGACATATTTTTGTACATTTGCGCCTCAAGATAAGCATAAACTGCATATTTAAAGTGACAAACACGTCCACAAACCAACCAAATCATTACTAAATTAATTTAAATTAATTTTGTAATAAAATTATGTTATTCAACAGTACCGTAAAGTAAATACCAAAAAAAAAAACTTTGGCGATTTCTGTAAACGTAGTATAAGTAAGTCAACAAAGTGAATTCTTCTTCTTGTTATTCTTCTTGCATTTTCATTCTTTCTGTTTTCCGTAATGATGATACATTTATATCGTCTTGGAAGCGTCCTTCTTGGATCGCTTTCCTTTTCCTTGTATATTCCATGTTTCTGTCTATGTATATGAGATGCCGAAAATTACGAGAACCAATAACCCAGTTTCCATCTACCGTTCTATGTGATTAGTAGCCATTAAATCAGAGGGATAATGAGTAGAGAATTGAAGTTAGTGGCACCCTACTTTCTTCTGTTTTCCAATTTGTAAGCAGCTTAATGTTTTATAATTTGGTTTGTCAATGGACAACAATTTCACACAAATTTGTATGTACGCACATATGTAAGTTGCTTAGGTTAGTCATTGTTTTAAGATTACTAATGTAACGGGGTGTTTGCGTCCGTTGCGACCATTACGACAATTTTTAATTCAAAGAAAAGGCATGCCGAAATCATCGGACTTCGTATTTGTAAAACTGTGAATTAAGACCGATACTATTTCCACTATCTATAGAACAAATATGTCCCAAATATGCTCTTTACTAGAACTAATAGTTTTCAGTATCATAATTAAGCAATTTTAAAAGTAATTATGACACAACAAGTGCAATTTCTCTTTATGCCGTTTATTATTCATCATCTTGCGGAGGCAATTCATATATTCAACATTGGTTCCTTAATAGATACGGTTCTGAAATATGCATGCATACTCGAAATGTAAATTATTACATTTCTACCGTTAGTAATATCTGTAAAATGAAATCACACTTGTACGGAAAACCAGGTTTAATTTAAATACGTTGCTGTGCCATGCAATACTAGTAAACTAGCTTTCCTTTTCCAATTTCCGTAGACAAAGGAAATAATATCGGTAGCGAATTAAACAAGGTGACACTCTACTTGCATTGTCCTTTTCATTCCAAGAAAAGCATGTTTGTGCTACGTGGACGCACGGTTCGTGGCGTAGGCACTTTATTTGTTTGATTTTCTTTTAACCTAGATTCGTGTTGGGACATTTCCCGCAATCTAATCTGACCACAACATATCTTCATTTGTCGGCTTGACTGGGACGAAGAAGGCGAACCGGTCTTACATAGATGGAACCCCAGTCACGCCTCGCAAATTTATGGCCCGAGAAAGTTTCGCCAACGTGTTAGTAACTTTTATTTCACGAAATTTACCGCACAACAATTGCTCAAGTCGTTTAACTGAAATTGAGATGAGTTCGTGCGAGCGCGTTTCGACTTGACGATGACAATAATTTAAGTCAAAAAGTTTATTAATGGCAGCGAAATTTGTTTCCCGGGGAGACCCCGTCTGCAGAGGGGTCGAGCGGTTGATAAAATTCAAACGAGGCATATGCATCAACGGTGTAAACGTCGGCTCTGTCGTTATGTACTGGCACGCGTATTTTTCACTTAGGGTATTTATTTCGGGTCATAGTTTATTCTCAAATTAGATATCCTCCAAAATAATCGTTCAAGGAAACTCAATGAACATATAAAAGGAATGTAAAGATTTTCGCAGAAATAAATCCCCTAAATATGGCATTTTAATCAGATAGTGCTTTCGAATTTAGAACAGTTTCTGCGCTACTGCAAATTCTCGTCGATACAACTTGATACATTTTGAAGTTAGTGTCTGTGCAAATATTTAGCAAAAGTAACGGCATCCATGAAAGTCGCCAGCGCTCAAAATTTATTGCTAAATTTTCTACTGGCTCGGAGCTAGTAATACCATAGTAGACGAAAAAGAAATACAAATGAGACTAGATTTGTCACTACGTTCCTCATGGCATAATTATATATAAATCCGCATGATCAGGCCGCCAATGTTATCAAATGCATTTTACAGGATGAAGTGCAAACTTACATTTGTATAGGTGCAGACATAACTACTATTTTCCGCTTGAAAGTTAAAAAACTCTCTAATTACATTAAAGTCGTGCAATCTTGTCAATAATATAGTGCGCGCAGTCTGCACATTATCACATAGCCTCCCTCGTTAGAAGGTCCTTATACTTCAACGTATAATTTCTGCAGGAAATTAGTACGCTTCATTGATTTTTTCCGCTGGCATAGAATACACCGCATTGTTCATATGTTGTACAACGCTTAAAGAATCTATCCCCCGTTATTGTTCAAGGGTATTATATACATACATCTGACCTTCCGTTCCAGGCAACATTTTATTCCCTCGACATTCAGTTTGTTGAATCTTCACACACAATTCTATAAATTCGTAAACTAGTGTGTGCCTGATTTGCTTACGAAATTGGTCGACGTAACATACTACCTGATATACAAATAACACCAGATTTGGTAGAAACCGTTAACTACTGAAATGTAATAAATCATTAACTTTTGAAAAATAATATATATAGAATAGAACAATGTAGTAGCTTTTTCACCAAATCTAAAAATTTATCTATATCGACAACCAAAGAAGATATATGGCCATAGGCACTAGAGCCCCCTACTGAAAATTCACGGTGCCACCTTTCTCCACGTTTTCGTCCAACCTTCATATAACCATCATGCGTTCCCAAATACAAGCTTGATTCACCATTAAAGACGCCATGTTGCCATTGACTGAAATCTTTCTCTGTACCAGAGCAAAGATTGTTGTCGACGTAATGCCGTAAGAAAAAGCACTAAATATGATTGATAAACATCGAGTTCGGGGATAAATAGTGCGAAGTTATTCTAAGCGATGGGAATGGTTTGGAATAGCTTCAAGATGTTTTAAGTGAGAGGTCGTTAGTAAAATAAGATTATAATCTGCTTGATTTTCTGGTGAAAGCCAAACAGCATATTGTGATATGTAGTCTGAAATACTTAGATCAAAGTTTGCCTGCGCCTTATCGATTATGTAGTAAATTTTGGGATTTGTAATGTTGAATAGCAGCGTTCCAAGATAGTGATGACAGCATATACTTCCTACTTTTTGGGCTAACATAAGACGTAAAACCGTCCTCTCCGGTATTCTTATATAACCCAGCGGACCAATTTAAAGGTGCAATTTAATGAGAACTTTAAGCAAATTCAGTCACGAACTGAGCGCCAGAATTTAAGTTCTAAAGTTAGTTATATTAGTTACACTACAATAGACAATAGACGAACAAAGAATAGAGAAAGTATCGAATTTTATATCCTCTGTTTACTTGAAAATCAAATTGATTTCTTCTAACATGACAATATTTATATGAAACTAAATTTCTAACAGAGGACATAGAAGGCGTAAACGGCACGGAGAAAATTAAGTTATTTAAAAGACTTGGTTTTAGAAGCGTTTGTAAAACTCACTTTTATTTTTATAGAACATTAAACTTCATAACGTTATTTCATATCAAAGGAAGTACCATCGCTTAATTATAAATTATTATCCTCGAGAATGAAAAAGGTAGAATATCTTCAGATGTAAAGCGATTTAAAAAGGAAGTTAAAACACGTCTTGACGCGTGTTTATGGTGGCATAAATACTTGCCGGGGACCCGTCTGGAATCCGAGAAATAACCACACCACTGCCAGTAAAAAGCGCTATTCCGGTACTCTTTCGGGAAATACAATAATCCCTATAACAGGGAATAAACAGGGATGCTAATGGAGGAAACGTAAGCGACGGAAAGGAGAATGTGTCATTCTTATTTGGTACGGTAAAGGAAGTGAGCCTCAGGTGGCCTCTAGGTTTTGAGTCCTCCAACGAGCTATTATTCTTCCGTTGCGC